>CM020028.1:5511368-6877336 GCA_009769605.1 Bucorvus abyssinicus
TTACTCCATGCTGTACTGCTATTAGGGAACTTGACATCCATCCAGGAGCTCTGAAAGCAGATCTTGTTCACAGAAAATGAACAGAACAAACTGACAGAAGAATTTCACTGTCCATCACATCCTTAGAAACAAAAAGAGTGTAGAAATTGAGGTAATCAGATGTCATAGTAATTATGGGAATGTAAATTATCCAGATTTGCAAAGAGATATCTATTTGTGCAGATGTTACGTGCATGCACGTCTCACTGATGTTCACAGGAAAAGTTTCTGTGCAGCAGTTTGATCTTACTATTCAGGTAGTATATATTTTTGTAACCAAAACTGATAAACTGCATAGTTTCCTTGCATTATTTAGGTTTAAATACAGGGAATTATATTTAAAGGTTTCCATCCCCCCCCATGGAGTTTGACGCATGTGCACATTGGAGAAGGCATGGGACATGCAAACACACGAATGACTTAGAATATCTACTAAAAAATGAAGACATGGAAGTATGAAAATAAAAATGGTCTCCTATGTTTTCTCGGAGTTTGAGATCCATTCTTCTTGATGTACACAAGACCCAGCTTGAGGAGAGATAAAGCTCTCTCAAATCCTTCAGCCAGGTTCTTGCTGATAAAACTTTCTTTTCCCAATAATCCACAGTTCCAGTTCTGTGTAAATGTTTTGATTATATAGTTTGCAGTTTCTAGGGCTACATAATTATATGGGAAAGCTGTCAACAGAGTAATTTACAATTGTGAATAGCTTGCTTTCTCACATTAACAATACCTTTATTTGCTCTTCGACTACAAAACCGGATAGCCAATGTTTTGCCAGTATCACATACTTTCATGTTCATAACATAGAACATATCTTCCATCAAGTAGCTGTACTCTGGCCTATTTCTGCTTAATAAGTCAGGCTTAATGGTGAAGTGTAATTTCATCTCAAGAAAGAAGAAATAAACTTTCTCTAGACATAGATGACCTGCTCTAGAAGTAGTTACACTTGGCACATAACATCATTTAGACAAATGAGTGTGGATTTAATTTCTCTTCAGTTTAAAGGTTAGGAGAAATATAGCAAAGAACAATTATCGGTAAGATAAGTCTACTTATATGAAATTGTAATATAGTTAGTATAGTAATGAGCAATGAGTTTGCTCTATAGGTACTCTAGAATTCCACTGTTTATGCCAAGACATGCATAGAAACAGTGGGAATTAAAAAAGAGGAGACTTCTGAAGTTGCCAAGCATAGCATTTTACCATCAGATTGATGTACTGATCATATATATACTGCACACATGAGAAAGAGGTGTAGGAGAGAAGTCTTGTGCAGAGACACACATCATTGCCAAAATGAAATAAAAGTGTATGCTTATGTATAGCTGCAGCATTTTACTAGTTAGAATCATGCTTACATTTTTTTGATATTGTATTAAAATGCAACATTTTGGGTGTTATAATAAATGGGGACTGAAGAGCAAAGGGATGCATGTCTAGTGTAGGCTTATTAGTGACAGGTTACAGGTAGTATGGCAAAATGCAATGTATGACCAGATATTAGGGAATCAATAGGTCTTGTGTGCAGGTTCTTGGGTCTAAAGTAGGTTGTGATATACACCATTATGGAAAGTCAGAAATCTTGATTTGTTTTTTAAAACTTATATTAGAATATCAAGATTATTTTTCAATTTATTTTTTTTTTTAATTCCCTTGACTTTTAACCAAGCTATTGATTTGGTTTTGTTTGGGTTTTTGGTTGTTGGTTATTTTGCTTTTCTGTTGCCCTGCTGGTGATACCTACATTTCCACAACATGCCTGGTTTGATATGGACCAGTAATCATGACTCAGAGAATAGTGTTGAATCATATAATGTTCTTGTCTAAAAATTATTTCTCTGCCAGCTTTCTAATTCTGCAAAATTAATTCCACCGAACCCCCCCAAATGCAAAAATGCTATATTATCATTAAAATGTAACTGTATAATAAGCTAATTTGAATAAAGATACTGCTTCAAAAGTATTGGAATAGAGAAAAAAAAAAAGATTCCTTAGCAGTTTTAAACAACTGCAAATTATTACATTTGTAACAGATTTTGAGACTTGACACCTACAAATTTTCATCATGTCCCAGCTGTGGTGAAATATCCATGGCAACAAATACTGTAATAGGACTTTTTGACATTGAAACAGAATATTTTTGCTAAAATTTGCAGCTTTAAACAGACAAAATATGATCCTTAGCTTTCAACATTAAACAGTCCTTTTGAGATTAAAAGGGTACTTCAAGACTGTTAGAGTTAACTTGCTCTGTCTAGTGATTTAAGCTGATGGTGTCTTACTGCTTTGGAGCGGTCCAAGATGTCATAGTTTTAAACTTAATTAGGATGACTAAAGGGCCGGTCATATTAGTGCCCCTGGATTCAGCTGGTGGAGAAGATCTTTATGCCTTATTCTGACTCCAGTGTGTTTCTTTTGCGTGGCAGGTCTGAGCTGTATTTATAGGCATCAAAATTTACTCTTCAAAATATGTAGGCTTAAGTATCTGAATTAGCGGTCTAATTTCAGAGGCTCTTCGTTCCCCTCACACCCTACAAACCTTTAATGAACTTGGATAGTTACCAGAATTGAAATTCAGAATTCTCTGATGACCGAGAAATTTAAAATTCAAAGCCATGAAACAACCCACCTGCATTAAAAACGTGACTCCAGGTTCTTCTTCAACTTGAATATACTTGTGAGGAAACTGCCTCATAAAGTCACTGCCGAGATCTGTTTAAGGCTCCCATTTCTTAAGCACATTCAGCAAAATGGCAGTTTTATCACACATCCAATCTGGGCCCTGTTAAAAATGGCTGTGACTCTGACATGAATATATTTTGATTTCCTTATAAATTCAGTGCTACAAATATCCATTATGAAAATATTTTAAAAGATGTAATTATGAAAGAATAAGGCAGGAAACAAGCCAGGCTAACCAGAGCAGCAACAAATGTTCCTTAGCTGCCTTCCAAGGTGAGAGCCAGAAGGCCAACCACCTCAGGGGTTTGTATGGTCATGCATGCTCGACTACCTCTCTGAAACGCCTAGACACCAATGCGTGCAGCTGGAAGAACTAGAGATCTGTGTGTACTTGCTGGGCCATGATCTCATTGCAATTACAGAGACATGATGGGATAGCTGACATGACTGGAATGCTGTCATGGATGGGTACCAACTTTTTAGGAAAGACAGGCCAGCAAGATGACGTGGTGTAGCTGCTCTTTACATGAGACAGCAACTGGAATGTATCAAGCTCTGCCTAGTTGGGCAGACTGAAGAACAAGCTGAGAGCTTATACGTAAGAATTAAGGGGCAGGTTGATATAGGTGGCACTGTTGTGGGTGTTTACTACAGGCCACGTGGTCAGCAAGAGGAATTCAATGAGGACCTTCCACAGATAGCTGAAAGTAGCCTCACAATCACAGGCCCTGGTTCTCATGGGGAGTTTCAACCATCCTAGTATTTGCTGGAAAGGCTACACAGCCAGGCACACGCAGTCCAGGGGGTTCGTGCAGAGCGTTGATGATAACTTTTCAACACAGGTGGTGGAGGAGCTAATGAGGAGAAGTGTGCTACTGGACTTTGTACTAACAGACAAGGAAGGGGTGTTTGGGGATGTGAAGCTTGGGGGCAGCCTTGGCTGCAGTGACCATGAGATGGGTCAGGATCCTGGGAGGAAGCAGCAGGGCAACAAGCAGGATTACAAGCCTGAACTTCAGGAGAGCTAACTTTGGCCTCTTCAAAGACCTACTTGGAGGAATCCCATGGGTTAGGGCTCTAGAAGGTAGGAGAGTCCGAGAGAGCTGTTTAGTATTCAGTCACCACTTGCTCCATGCTCAAGATCAGTACCTCCCTATGAGTATGAAATCAAGCAAAGGAGGCATGAGACCTGCATGGATAAGCAAGAAGTATCAAGAGGGTGGGGCTAGCCTCTTTTCACTGCTGCCCAGCAACAGGCCAAGGGGCAGTGGGCACAAATTGGAACACAGGAAGTTCCATCTGAACATAAGGAAAAATGTCTTTACTTTGAGGGTGATAGAGTACTGGAACAGGCTGCCCAGAGAGGTTATGGAGTCTCCTTTTCTGGAGGTATTCAAAACCTGCCTGGATGCAATCCTCGCAACCTGCTCTAGGCAAACCTGCTCTAGCAGCTGGGTTGGACTAGATGATCTCCAGAGGTCCTTTCCAACTCCTACTATTCCATGATTCTGTGATTCTGTGAAAGTACAAATGATCAGTTAAAGCTATAATGTTTAGATGCGTTGTACCCTCAGAAAGTTTGCAGATGTCACAAAGCTGAGTGGCGCAATTGACACACCAGAGGGATGACACGCCATCCAGAGGGAACTGGACAAGCTGGAGAAGTGGGCCCATGTGAACCTCATGAGGTTCAACAGGCCAAGTGCAAGGTCCTGCACCTAGGTCAAGGCAATCCTCAGTATCAGTACAGGCGGAGGGATGTTGTGATTGAGAGCAGTTCTGTGAAGAAGGACTTGGGTGTATTGGTGGATGAGAGGCTGGACATGAGCCAGCAATGTGTGCTCACAGCCCAGAAAGCCAACCATATTCTGGGCTGCATGAGAGGAAGTGTGGCCAGCAGGCTGAGGTAGGTTGTTCCTCTTCTACTCTATTCTAGTGAGACTTCAACTAAAGTAGTGTCCAGCTCTGGAGTCCTCAACACAAGAAGGACATGAACCTGTTGGACTGGGTCCAGAGGAGGGCCACAAAAATATCAAAGGACAGGAATACCTCTGCTATGAGGACAGGCTGAGAGAGTTGGGGTTGTTCAGCCTGGAAAAAAAGAAGGCTTCAGGAAGACCTTACTGCAGCCTTCCTGTAGTTAAAGGGGGGGCTATAAGAAAGATGGAGACAGTCTTTTAGCAAGGCCTGTTGTGACAGGAGAAGGGGTGATGGTTTTAAAATAGAAGAGGGGAGCTTCAGACTAGATATAAGGAAGACATTTTTTACAACGGGAGTGGTGTGAGACTGGCACAGGTTGCCCAGAGAGGTGGTAGATGCCCCATCCATGGAAACATTCAAGGTCAGGTTGGACGGGGCTCTGGGCAACCTGATCTAGTTGAAGATGTCCCTGCTCACTGCAGGGATGTTGGACTAGATGACCTTTAAAGATCCTTTCCAACCCAAACTATTCTGTGATTCTGTGATTTTTTTTTACCTGTTTGCAGCAATTGTTTGTATTAGCCTTCAGTATAATTGAAATATACATTTCAACTTTTAGCAAATCAGATGTAAGTCTAAAATATTGCAAATAATTTGTATGACTCTTCTCTTGTATTCATTCTAGACATGAAAGATAGTCCTGGTTTTATTGGTCAAAGGGGGTTATCTTTCCAGTTTGCTGCATAATAGAAATAAGTATAATAAAAAGCACATTTATGGAAAGCTTGCACACCTCTTACATTCATAGTCTGAAATTTGACAAAACAAGGCACAGAAGGAATGTAGTTTACTCAATATTAGAGAATCAATTAATGAGAATCTGGTACACAACTTAAATTGACTGTTCATTTCTAGGAATACTGCAGAGGCTCACGGCTCTCTAGCCGATAAGTATTGATGTTACCAGCATTGTTGACAGAAACATAACTCTATATAATATTAGCCATTATTAGCAAGAAAAGTTTTCTCGGAGGTTCTCAGGAGAACAAAAGAGAGAGAACTGTCTTCAGATTTATCTTCATATAATATACCTTCAGTTCTTCATGGGATAGAGCTACATTTAATGTGTATGCGTAAAGAATGTATAAATATAGGGAAGAGAGACTAGGAGAAAGAACAACAGAATAATGACGAATACATCATCAGCTGCAAAGTTTTATATAGCTATCCATGTACTTAGTTAAAAGCATATTTAGAATAGATATTACTGAGTCCTGTCTTAAAAAGGTCATGGTCTGATGGAAGAATTTGAACAAAACCCGGGAACATAATTTAATGCAGTGAGTTCAGAATACTGTGATTTTGCCTCTCTGGTTATTTCAGCTTGTGATTAAACACTGTCTGGCCTTTTGATGTTTTTTAGACTATTGTCGGTTACTTGTTAGAAGTTCTTTGCGTAATATATTTCACTTAACTAAGTGTAATCTAGTAGTTTATTATTCTTTGTACTTCTTCTCTTTTCTGGTGACCGTCAGCGCAGGAGATATGAATTCTATATCATCAAAAGCAGAAAACTTCAATTTCTGGATAAAGAGTCTTCCTCTTCTCTAAGAAGTCCTGTTCTGTCTGAATGGCTTTATAACGAGCCTTAGATGTCTTGGTGATTTTTGGTGCAAGCTTTGCAAGTCTTGTGAGAAGTCTCAGAAAGATAAACTCTGTTGCTTCAGTCTCAAACATGTCCATGCTGTCATAGTGTCTTGGTTTTCTTTTTCTGCCTTACAACCATGCGTAATAATGGTTGTTTTGAACATATTTATTGGTCAGTCATTGTCAGATTCATAATTCATAAGTGATGAAGTGAACAGAGCAAGATGGAAGTCTGCAGCAGAATTCCTTCCTTCTATCTAGATTTTTGTAGACCACGCACTTACAGGTCTTGTTCTCTGAGACAGTAACAAAGATTGTGTCTATGAAAATCTGAAGTTCATCTTTGAAGTGAACGGACAGTTTCTGTGTCAGAAACATTGAACACCACAGCCAGGAGGCTGTGAGGTCCATCTGATTTCGTTGGCAGGTGCCTTGGTTTAAGGAGGATTACAATGCTTTGGTCTGTAACGTGAAACGTGAAAGTTTGACAGCTCTTTCCCTGTTGCTAGCTCTCTTAAGTCTTTCAGGGCAAATCCTGATTTGTTCTACTTAAACTTCCTTAGTCCACATTGTCCTTCGTCGCCTCTTGGCCCCTCTGTAGCGGATCAATTCCCTTTCAGCTACTGTATTGTCAAATCTGTCTGAAGTATTTTCTTCAAATCCTTCCATTCCTGAGTAAAGGATGTCATTACATTTTTGAAGCATTATGCACAATCTGAATTGTCTGCTGCGCTACCAAATGCCTGATACGATTAATGAGGTTTTGGGATGTCATTTCCTTCCCGCCTTGTTCATTTGAAAAACAGAACGAGTTTTAGTTGTTGTGATGGGTGCTACCATTCAGTCAACTTGCCTCAATCCTGAACAATAGCAAGTATCTTTGGTTATGACTCTTCTCCAGTGATACAGGATATATATTGCCGTGATTAGTAAAGATGGATTTTTTTTTTTTAACATACACGTCTCTCCTCTAAGAATAACTGTGAAGTATCTAATTTTTGAAAGAGATCTTTTTGCTTTAAAACCACTTTCTGTTGTAACAATAAACTTCAGAACTTCCTGCTGTTCACCTTAGAAAGTGATGTAATCTATTCCAGCATAAACCTCTAAATCAAGCTTCTCAACTCTAAAGCTAGCTGGAGAATTTAGTGCAGTGGAAAGCTTTCAGTATCTACCTGTAGTCCCTGCTTGGAAACATATTCAAAAATATTTTTTCTGTTCCTAGATCTCTTAAAATCTGGTGCAACTCCTGATTTCTTCTGCTTATGCCTCCTCCATTCACATTGTCCATTGGCATGATATTCAAAGCTCTTTAAGAATTAAAACTTAATCTAAGATTGAGGAAATGTACAAAGATTTCAAGTTCGATAAATATTACTGTATATAGTATTATTAAACAACAAAATTTCTGCAGTCAGCTTGTTCATACCTACAGCCAGTAACGCAAGATGAAACTGCCATGTAGTTGAAATGCACAGGGGTTTTCTTTCAAGTCCAAGAAATCTCCAAATACAGTTTTGACTATGGAAGTGAAAAGTCTTTTTCCATATCAGACATGCTACATATTTCCTTACATAGATGTTTCAAACTGACCTGTACATTTTAAAAGGACTGTTTTCAGCTATATAAATCAACAAATAGCTGCACTGAAGTCTGTAGCACTGAGAATGTGTGTCTGAAACAAAATGATTTTATTTTTTGTATAGTAGCAGTACTATGGGGTCCCACTGTGAACACAATATCAAAAAATCCCTATACTAAAATATTTGAGAACTAAATTTCATTCTAATTTAAAGCAAAGCAAGCAGAAATCCCCAAACCAAGACAACCTGCTTCATGTTGTATTTCATCATATTATTTAGCAAAATTGCTTCTATTTAGCATTTTTATAAGCAACACATTTTCCAAGAAAATGGAAATATATATGCAATATGGTATATACAACGACATAATACTTACAACTCCAGATATCTTTAAATGTTATAGTCCTTTAATAAAGTTTTGCATATTTTGGTGCACTGAAGAGACTATCTCTGTTTACAGCATATCCGAAGAATATCAAAACAAATTATTTGGGAATGCTACAGTTAGAAGAAGTCTGGTAAGGCAGGCACATAAAAGGAGCTTTTGTGTAAAGAATAGGTAGGCTGATCTAATATTTTTTGGTGAATATATAACTTTTCAAGTAAGCATAAATAAGGAAAAGATAAAAAACAAACCCTAATTTGGGACAGCTAAGTCTTAACCTTTACCTGGAAAAGAACAGTTAGTACATTTTTTTTCCCCACCTATCAGTCAGATTGGTTAGAACTTTTCAAAATGTAGAGGAACAAGATAAACCTAACATTTTTAAACTATGCATGCAAATAAACACTAAACCATGTGGAACAGGGTATAATGTTCTGTTTTAGTTGGTACAATCAGGAAAATGTTCTTTATCTGCTGTAACTAAATATCCTATTTTTAATATATGAAATTGGATGATTAGCAACCTTGTGATTGGAAGTGATATTTTTCATGTCAGCCAAATAATAAAAAATAGTGAGGGAGAGCGGTGCTACTTCAGGGCTCTGTGAAAAGTAGCTGTTATTTAAAGCACAAGAAAAACCAAAATCAATTACTCACAGAATCATCTTAGAATCAAGCTGTCATCCCTTTTTGCTGGAGAAAAGTACTAACATGAAAAGGCACTTCTCCAGAAGCGTGGTGGTTTGGTAACTGTGTGCAGGGGCGGCTGACCCGAACCTGGGAGCAATGTGTTCTCTCGGTAGAACACGATGTATGTGATGACATCTTGGGAAGAAAGCACAAATATGACCTGGGATGAAAGGGCAGGTGGACTGTTTCTTTCTGAAAAAGGCTTAGTTAGGAGGTCTGGAGGATTCATGTATCATCCATCCTGAAAACAGCCACTTGAGTGACCTTCTACTGCTGATAGCTCATGAAGGATTGTATCTGAGAGGGGAAATAATGAGCTCTTGACAGTGGGACGAGGAACTATTTGAGAGCTTTGGGAGAAATTTTGAAGGTAAGAGAAGTTTGTTGGCAATACTCACCAGGGCACACTTGTCGCCAGTGTTTGGTCCTATGTTTTAACATTGCCTTCGCTTTGAGCAGTCTTCCTCCTATGGATTGAAGGTTACTTCAGCAGCTGCTGCTGCTACTTGATAGCCAGCACGATTGCTAGGGAATGTTCTGACTACAGGGCGAGTGATGCGATTGTCATGAATTGTTTGTTTTCTGTTTCTTTAGAAGGTTGGGGTTTTTTTTTTCCCCTCCTGAGCTTTCCTGAACTCCAGACATCCATTCCAACATACAAGATAAGATGGAGTCAGATTTATAGACCTGTAATCTTGTTCTTACTTGGAGATGATGTTTTCCATTGTCTGCCCAAAATTGCATGCAGGATTTAGAGATTAATGACCATTGTAATAATTTGCAAATACTTAATCTTTCTTGTGTTATCTAGCCTTCAGGAAAACATGTGAAATCCCTGTGTTCTCTTTAGAAAATATTTTCTATAAATTTGAACATTCTGGATTAAGATAAACTGTATGGCTTTATGTGGGCTGAAGCCAAAACACATGCTAGATTTAATCTAAACATAAATTTCAAGAAGTACCTGTAAATTTTCTGTGCCTCTGTTTTCTTAATTGTAAATATGAAATATGAATAGGAAAAAGGCTTTTTCTGAAAAGAAATCCGTAACATAATGATTTGTAAATGTAATTCAAATGATAGACAATATCGTCTTCTATAGTATAATTATGATCATTTTCTTGCTTCTGCTACTTTTTTGTATTTTTTCCTGGTTGCACGAGTTCAGCAAATTCAGGATGACAGCAATCATAAAATCACTTTGGTTGAAAGATCCGTCTAGCGGGTTATTTAGCCTGTCCCCCAGAATCATGGTGGGATTGGCTGGCAGGAGATCATATAGCTAATATTTGATAGTCTGTTAAAAAAAAAAAAAAAAAGACAGATGAGAAAAAAAAAACGTGTATGCCAAAATCCAGAGGGTGCCTCTTGGCAAAGTTTTATAGACATTTTAGATCAGTAACAAGAAAAGGTAGGTAGCTACACCCCATTACTCCTTCCTAAACAGCCAGGTAATTACTTTTGGCATTTTGACAAGTGTTTTCTGGAGTGAAGGTCAAAGCTGTCAGCAGAGAAGATCTATGCTAATCTGCTCAGCTGGAGGAGGCTCAGATAGCTAATGTTTTGTAATTAGAAGTTGTGGAAACCAGTTCTCACTGTAGTTTTGTGCAGAGCATAAGTGAACTAATAATACAGAGCAATTTCATTTAGTGTAGTTTGCAAATATATGCAATGTGAAACTGGAGAAATATGGGAAAACTGATATTGTTGTACACATGAAGTGTATCTTTATATGCACACATATATATGTGGTTTTGTATGTACTCGCATATATATTAAATGTGTATATTATATATGTGTGTATTTGGATATACATATACACAGGGTTGCATAACACCAATGCTTTTATTTTACGTGGAACAATATTAATCATAAAAAGAAAATATAAGAAAAAGAAAAGAAAAAGTGTACTTATTGTACTTGATAAGGCTGCAAAATTTTGCTGGCAATTTCACATGCAAAAATTCAATTCATTCAAAATCCTCCCATTTTTCATGTGGGAGTTATCAATATCACTTCATCCAGAAATACTCTGTGAATGGATTCCTATAATGGACTTTTAAACTGAAAAAGTACTTTAGTGAAGTGTAAGAAAATAAGGAAAAGCCCACCCCAATTAAATACAGTGAAACAATTTTGAAATCAATGAAGATTTGTAGAAGAAGTGTCATTTGTTTTATAACGTTCACTGCCTTTTCATGGTGGTGTGTTCCTGTTTTTATCAGGCTAAAAGAAGATGACTTTTCTCCCTTACCATACCATTCTGTGTGCTACAGAAAGGGTGTGCATGTGTATATATATAAAAGACAGAAAGAGATAAGCAAGGGATTTTTCGGAGGAGCTCAAGGTGTTCAGCTATGCACCTAAACCCCAGCTAGGAGCACAAGTCCGCAGTGATTTAACACATATTTAACTGTTTTTTCCCTCTGATTTGGCTTCTTGAACTGAAACACCTGATATAGGTATATGGTGACCATAAGAAGGAATGCAAACCTTCAAAAAGTAATGGTTTTGGGCAGACTGGTGTGTACTGTGGGAATGCAAGTCAGGATTCCATGGCCTTATTCTAGACCTAAACCTAACAAGATAAGGTTGCAGTGTTTCAGTGGTTGCAGTTGGAGCTGGACTGGAACCTCTTACTGGTACGAGTTTAAAAAGGCCTTTTTTTTTTTTTTTTTTTTTTTTTTGAGTTGTTTTTAACCTTAATTAAGTCTGTCTCTGCCAGACAAACTGTTGAACGATCACCAACAAAGAGCCACAGGGATTCAGTTCTGATGAAAATATTCCTCTGATTCTTTTTGACTTTACATGTAATACAGAGAATCTAGATAAATGGAGAAGGAGGGGGAAAAAAAAAAAAGAGATAAATCTTTAGGTCTGAAAAGCAGTGGGTTCATCCGAAACATAGACTTTAATAGAGAAAAAGATGATTTTTTTTCTTGTGGATTTCACGATTGGGCTTTTATAGGAGACTCTTAAGTCTTTTTGAATTATTATATCATTGCAGGGAATTCAAACCAAAACTGATTTTGGAAAGAAACCAGAAAAGTGCTTCCTTTACCTTGCCACCTCCCCCCCCATCCTTCCTTCTCTGAATGGATTTTGTATATTATATTATTCTTTCCGACATTTCTGTCCCTGACAGTTTTCCTCTTCAGGGGAATCACCACGTATTCATTCTCTTCTTTCACTGCCATTTAACAACTCGAGGGTATATTCTCTACCCACGTGCAGTGATATAGCTGTGAAACTCACATTAACGTTGATGGGGAATGCGCAGCTAAAATCAGCCTCGCTGGGTGTAGCTACCACCCTTGGCTGTGAAATGGATTGGCATGTTCAAACAGGAATTATTTCCACTGAGAAGTCAACCAGTTTATTGCATAATTTTATGTTAAGTTAAAAGTATGTTAACATTAATTTTTTAGTGCATTTCAAATTGAGAAATCCACCTGCTGTTGAACCTGTAATTTTATGTTATAACATAATGTTTTCAAAGTTAGGTGACATTTCAAGCAAGTAAGCTATCTGTCACTTGGCAGCTCCCAGTGCTCTGCTTTCTATAAGCCTTAGGAAAATATGTTAACAATTATTATTTTATGGTAAATGAATATTTTGTTAACTTAAATGGGAAGAGTCAGATGCCCCCTAAAGCTTTTTCTGATTTAAACATGGATGAAGTTGAATGGTTGCAGTCTTTCTCTCAGTCCTCCAGTGATTCTGCTTTTCTATTCTGGTCCCTTTTCCTTTCACATTGAATCCATAGCTCTTTTTCCTCCTGGAAGCAGAGCTCTCGTAGGACAACTAAACATCTGAAATAAGCAGAGTGGACAGCTGGGAGATGTGGGAAGCCTAGAATAGCAGAGATAGGGATAGCTGTTTCCAGAAGTGACAGTATGGACAAGGAAGCTGATCCTTCTCCGTTGTTATTAAGCTGGTGATGAGGCAGAGTTTGCATCACATTTTTCTCTACATATTGCTTCAGTTTCTCTGATAACTCTTTGCCAGTGTGAATAAGTGCATCCATCTTTCATGTTATATTGGTTTCTTGGTGTGTTGCTTGTAGGTGGAGTATCAGAGACTTTAAGAACTCTAATCTGGCATCTTGTGTTATACTGATATCTGTTATATACTGTTATACTGCAAGCAATCATAAATGTTAGCATTGGCATATATTTATGTGTAGATGCGTATGTATCAACATGAATTGTAACTTCCCCTTAAGAGTCTTAAACAAACTTAGTGAAGTATTGCCATACAGTTAAATAAATCTTTGCTTTAGACAGAAGGCAATAAGCATCTAAGACTTCTCATTCCAAAAGATGTTTCCACTTCGGATTTCTTCGCTAAGAGTGTAAATGGAAGCTCTCAAGACAGAATGGTTAGTAACACAGCAGACAGTCCACAGCATGTTTTCACTATTACTTGTTTTCAAGTTCAAGTTCTGGTACCCCTAGGAATAAGTTCAATTTTGTTCTTAGTGTGTACCTAGTAATGGCTAGCAGCTTTTCACAGAATGCACTGTTACTGCTGGTGAGCATCCTTCATCCTCCTGTTCCCCTTCTGCACCAACATATGCAATTCACACAGGTTCATTAAACCACTGTTAGTGGTTGGTATCACAGGAAGTAAAACTGAGTTTGTGGTACATCCCTGCAGAGATGTGAAAGCTATTGCTGGTCAAGCCTTGCTCCCATCCAGGCAGTTTCATGGGAGAGGTTGTCTGTGTTGATACTTACACATTCTGAAGTTAAATAGTACATTTATACCTTTTATATTTAAATATTCTCTGCGCTCTTTTAATACTTTTATCCCATTAAAGAGGTAATACCTAGAAGGTGATGTACTTCTTAATTAAAAAAAAAAAAAGTTAAACCAGTTATAGCTGATTTACATAGTCTTTTCGTTTTGAACACTACTGGAGATACAATAGATGGATAAAGTAACCAGATATGGCCATTCATTTAGAAACCAACTCCAAGAAAATGTTACATTTTTAGATTTTTAAAGGTACTGTGTCTTTCCCTGTATAGCTGTCAAATTCCTTTTTTCATGTCTGAACTTTAGTCAAGGAAATAGAAGGAATTCCATTAGATTTCTATTCTTCACTGTTTTATTCAGGAACAGTTGAACCTGATAGATATGCAAGAAAGTCCCATTGAAAGGGTATAATCGTCGATGATTTTACATGTCTAACAACATTGTGCATTCTGCACTTCTATGCATCTTCTGTTCATGGATCTTAAAGAGTTCTAGAACATGTTCTAAAATGTGCAGACGAGTTCTGCCCTTTTGCTAAGGGAGATCGAGGTCATAGGTCTCTACCAGTCTGGAGCCCAAACTATTGTAGTGGCTCTTTAATCACTTTGTAGAGGTTTGGTTTATCATGATAAATCAAAATGTCAATTATTTGTGGAGAAATAGTTATTTTTAATTCTGAAAATTGTCCAAATTGCCCAAAATATTGACATACAGAACCTCTAACGGTAAATGTGGTACCACACAGAGGTAGCTCATGCCTGCTGAAAATACCTGCCATGTTTTATTTCCAAGGATGTTTAAACTTTCAAAATGCCACGTGTCTATGGGGATGACAGTTATCTTTTCTCTAGGAAGATTTCTGGGAAGATTATATGAACAAAAATTCACTTTAATATTTGAGATTTCTGATGAATCCTGTGTGAGGATTACCAAACTTAGATGTGACATTTATTTTTGATTGTTAGGTTTTTCCTATCACAGGATCTTTGAGTATAGAAATGAAAGAGTGTCTCTACACTTCGCATGTCATAAACCAATGAAAACTTTCATAAATATTCTGGGCTTTTATCCTAACCCTGGAATATTTCTTTTGAAAACATTGCAAGTAAAAACATGACATTCTATTTTCCTTTATTATTATTATAATTATTATTTTAGTTTATGAACATTCTTTGCTGTTTTCCAACATCTGCTCAATTTTTAATTTTTTAGGTCATAATTTCCCACATTTTAATAGAAGATATTACTTTTTATCTGTAATTAAATCGTAACTTGTTATTCTCAGAAGGTTATTATTTATTGTGTCTTGACTGTTACAAAAAATTAATGACTTAAAAAGGCTCCTAATATTACTTTAGTGTAAGGATTTAATTTATTATTCATTAATTTTGTATTCATTGTAATCGCAGTAATCATTCTGAACTCTTTGGGTAGGTATGAGAATGTAAGGCACACTATATTTCTATTGGTAATTCGGTTCATTAGAGATCTTTAGCAGAATATAAAATGCCGTTCATACATTAATGCTGTCACTTGTTTCTCTTTATAGTTCTATGCCTATTATTTTACATAAATTTCTGCATATGTATAAGCTATATTGGTATTTAAAAGTTTCAATTCATATATGAAATCCCTTGTCTGTCCTTATGGTGACAGAATTTTTGCTGGTTTAAATCAAGTTTGCTTCACTCAGCTTATGACAGTGTACAGGCTAATTTCACATTTCTTTTTAAAGAAAATCCTTTCAAAAATTGTCGGTTTACTTTGGCAAAATGTGTCAATTTGTTAGTTCATACAGTCCTGCTTTTTTAAAAAAAGCATTCCGTTTAGCAATGCAGAATTCGAATTTGCATTTCAACACTAATTCATGTGTTCATCAGAACATATGTAATTTCCCATTTAAAAATGGGATTAATATTTTATATTAATTAATATTGTACATTTTAAAGTGTCAAGAATTGAATTGCAATTTTATTTTTTTATTCCCATAAATTCCTCAGGTGCATAATTCTTACTGTCCCATATATCTGAGACTGCATCCTTTGTCTGGTAAATGATTCTGCTCATGTTGAAAATGAGTTGACCGAATGCCTTAGAAAAAATCAAGTGTTTAGCATCGTGCCAACTAATTACAGTAGCTGCCTTGCAGCTCAATGTTGAATTGGACTTGTCCTTCTGAGCACAGACCCAATCAGTCATGGCCAGTATTAAGTCAGCTAAATCAATTCTTGTAATAAAATTTAAACATAAGAGTGGATTTCATCTCCTCTAACTCAGGTGTCTGTCTTTTAGGTACTTTAAGTGTAAGCTAGTCAACCTCGGCTCCCTTTACAATCAGCTGAAGGTAATAAGTGCTTCCAGAGGGTAATTCATTTCATCCCATGAGAGGTGTCTGTCTCATCTGTATCTCCCATATCTCATCTATCTCATACACGTCTATCACACTTATGATTGGTGTCTAAGATAGGTCATTCCCTATCATTCCCTTGAGGATCCTGTTTTTCTCCATTAACTACAATGGGAGTCTTGCTTAAATTTAGGGCCAACCAAGGTCTCGCAATGAAAGCAAATCCCTTAGATCTCTCTCAAGCACCTTTAGAGCACATTTCAGAATTAATATGGACATCGAAATCTGTTGCTGAGAGATAAGCAGCATTTTTTTGAGCAAGGTGTCTCTGCCTTCCCTTCTGCAAAGAAGACAGGATGTATCTCCCTGAACAGCATGGTCTGGTTGCAGTTTGGGCACTGAACAATACCTTGACTGCCTGCCAAATGCTGCTTCAGAAAAGTGCTGGTTTCTCATGGCCCTGTCTCACCTTTGCCCACCCCATGCTGATGTCTTAGGTGCCTCAAAGGGCATGTGCTCCTGTAGTTAGTCAACAGAATAAATAGGTTGGGGGGAAAGGGGAAAGGGTAGCATTTTGTTAGCGGTGGCTTTTTAAAATTATATCTACTTCACCTGTCTATGCACATGAGATAGGGTTGAGGATGACTGTGAGACAGTGTTCTTCAGCAGCTGCATAGCCCTATTTATAATGTCAAATTTCTTAACGTGAAAGGGCTTGATCTCAGCTTGCTTGAATCTTCAGAGACTTCCAGCCCTACATAGTTGAGCTGTGACTCTTTCCTTTCAACTAGGATGTTATTGAATAGTTAATGACGTTCGTAGTTACAAATTCCCTGGAAGACATTGACCTTCTAAGCACCATAACTGTGACATATGTTTTGAATTTTAAACATAGTTTTTACTTATGGAATCCCATACTCTTTATTAAAGAAACGTGGGGTTCTTCCAGTTCTTTAAAAGTCAAAAAAAAAAAACCAGTCTGAGGGTAGAAATAACACACCTGAATACATACCTGGAGATGACTGTTGGTGGTTAGGTAGGTCATAGTGTTCAGCTGCATACATTCGCTTTTATGTTCCATCATTACAGTGTTCCTTAGTTTTAACGGCTTTTTAATTCTGAGCAGCCTGGGTTTTCAATAGGAGACACAAGTTATTTGGTAATGGTTTATTCTACTTCAATGCACATCTAGCTTCTGCTAAGAGCAAACTCCATTCACTTAAAATTAATTTAGTAGCACACTTAATAACATTATTCCTTTCAAATTCTAAGAAAAACATAAGCAAAACCTGAACTATCCTTTCAGAAATGAAACTTTTGCAGTTTCAATGCTTCTGTAGCAGTCGTTGGCTTTGACTCTGCTCCAAGGAAGCTGCCATTTTTTGGCAAGAAGTAACAGTATGTGATGGAAGCAAAGTCACCAGTTTGCACATCAATGAATGAGAACAGCAGGCCTTTCTGAAAGATGTTTTCTGGTAGGTTGCAATTGATATTGAAATTAATTTCTTTTAAAGGCTATCTTGGTTCTAACATAAACTGTCACTTCTTAGTTTTCTCCCCCACCCTGTCTTCCTCTTCACCTCTGCAGAAGCTCTTTGCGTTGTTGTGACCTGGAGCATAACTGAGTGTTCTTCCAGAAGCCACTGGTTTTATACGATGGTCTAATGCCGATAAGTAATACTATTTCCTACACAAACTGCACATGTAGAACTAAATGCGTCTGACTTCCCAACGAGAATAGCAAAACAGCAACGAAACTTGAAACCCAAAGCACGTTTCTAACAAAACACAAACCACATTTCTAAAGTTCTCCTTTCAGCCTGCTCCTGATTTCTGGTAAAGGCTCTTGGGCTTTTCAAACAGAAACAATCCTTATTTTGTCCTTTGCTGAGCAATAAGGCGCGGGCATCCTTTGTCGGAATAACTAGACTGTAATTGGAGTCTCTGCTCATCATCACACCATAGCCTTCCCATCGCGTGTGTTTGTCTTTTCAGGAGAAACTTGGGTGTGCCTATCCCCTTTGCCGAATATTGAAGAAAATTTGGGCACAAGGAAAACTGTTCTTTCTTCATTACAAACCGTGCTGGAGGAGCGTGGCTAGGCCAGCCGGCGTTAGGGAGAGCTTCTGGAGGCCTCGTGTAGGCACACAATGGCTAAAAATCCTTTGGAGGTATAATCGCTTCAACTTTTCTGCACACAGCCCCGTCCATTTCATCTTATATTCTTAGATAATACGATCAAATTTATGTTGGCACAAAATGAAATGAAGCATTTTCTTAGATAATGGGGAAAATCCCAGCACATCTATTAACAGACTTCTAGTCTGGCTACCACAAGATACAGTCGGGATGTGTAGCACTGCAGTGCCTTGAAACAAGCATCATTATTCCCTTGTAATTAATTAATTTATTAATTTATCGGGACGTGTATATGGCTCATATGTTCATCTCTGCTAGAGTTTTACCAATGTGTTTCAGCCTTGCCTTGCCTTTTGTTGAAACCAGTACATCACTGTAGTTTTGACGTGGTAAGAAAATTAAAAAAAAAAAAAAAAAAAAAAATTCATTAAATTTGAGGAGCGAGGGAAAGTGAGGTTCTACTTGCAAGAGAATATTTCAGCAAATGTAATTCTATCAGCCGTTAAACTTACACCATGAGCCTCCTCAAGCATGAAAGCAATGTCTGTATTTGTGCCACTTCATAATCAAATCATCTGCTGTGTTATTAAACAATCTTTTTCATTATTTTAGGAATAAATTCAATTTTAGTTGCGCTATGAATAAAAACTTCAAGAAATCTCATTTTGGACATACCTTAGTTATCTTTAAATGTCATTGCCTTTAAAATATAAAGAAAAAGCCATATGCTCCTAAGTCACAGATGTGGGTTTTGTCACTTTTACTCAATGTGATTTTCAATTATTCAGTATTTTCCTCTGATTTTTCTCAGCTTTAATAGGGAGAATATTACAAGCATTCTTGGTTCAAATGGGAATGCTTCATTTTTAGAAAGTAAAAAAGAAGTAAAAAGTTTCCTACAGGTGATTTTTTCTGTGATTGTCCAGTAACCTTTTTTTTTTTAATTATTTTATTAAGGGTCTGTACCTGGCTTCCAGCAAAGATAAAACAAATGGGTAGGCAGTCAATTTGGATTCACTAAAATAACAGTTTTTTCCTTGCTGGAGCATTTGAAAACTTTACATCACTTATCACTGTCAGTATTATAACATCATTTCTTTGACAGCAATCAGAGCTATAACAATAAATTTCTGTTTTCCATTTCTTTTAGAACATTTACAATTCAGATTGTTATTAATATAGACTGAAGGCTGTGATGTAGATTCACACTTGTTAAAAACATTTCTTCACTTGTGGGATAAAAATTAAACTACATTTAATTCTGCCAGTATTAAATCTGCCAAAGAAACTTTCTAAACTACTGATTTTAGATACTGGAAAATGCAGAGATCTGTTCTAAATTTTTTTATTTATTAAATAAAGTAACAGAACCACTATATGGATTTAATAACAAACACTGATACATATGCATTATTTTAGATTAAATGTGACCTGTGCTATTTGTAATGTCAATAACAAGATGTCATTTCGTTGTTCTGATATCTGCATTATTTCACTATTTCAACATCCCAAATTTAGTTTGAAATGCCCCTCGATCACTTTTCTTATTTCAGACTCTTACTTGAGTTACGTAGTTAACCTTTCTCTACTAGAACACACAGAAGATTGAGGCGCTGCAATGGTAATAAGCATACACAATTTTATAGATTATCTCACCCTCAGGAGACACAGCATTGCTCTGCAGGAAGTATCTCCATGTTATATATTGTTCCTGCCATTGCCCTTCTGGTTTGTGTGAAATCAGAAGCAGAGGATATGGATCAAATTAACTGCATGTTTATTTACATCTGGGACATAATTAAAGTCAAGGCGGAGGTGGCCTCTTGTTTTCCTGCCACGCTCAGTGGTAGCCTGATCCAATTTTCCATTGAAGTCATTGAAAAGAGTTGACTTCACCTGGAATTGTTTGCAGCTGTCGAATGTGTCTAGTCGTATACAGGGATTTTTGCCTTTTGTTCTGCAACTACTTGCTACTTTCCTGACACGTTGATTCCCTCTGGCTTGGACTACAAACCACAATGCAAATCTATATAATCAGTCTTCCTGATTAATTTCTATAGATGAAAGCTCGGTCTTCTCTCAGAAACACACTTGGTCAGGATGAAGATACAAATTCATTGTTTTCCTCTGCCTTAGGGATTTTGAATGCATCGCCTTAATCTCAATGCTAGTAAAGTATTGGGAGGAGATTCTCAGCCTTCACTATAGATGCTGTTACGCTTTGCATGGAATAATTGAACATTCGCTGGCCTAGAGTGCATGAAAGCAAAGGGAACCCTGCACTGCAGCCTACTATGTGGGCGCTCCCCAGGAGTTTGGTGACTCGTCTCCAAGTCCTTCCTTCATTTCATACTTAATGTAAATTAGTGAACTATTCACTGGAGAAAGAATTTAAAGTGGGGTCTTCCCTTTGCTGGTTAAGAACAGTATCTACAACATCCACTTTGTGAGTCCAGTCCTTTTTGATTGACCTCAATGATTTTTCCACTTTGGGGGGAGTAATTTGATCTATCTGACAACAGTGTAATTTCTTGTACTGCTTCATAATGTGTGCCAGGATGAACACATCGTTAGAGGGTTTCGTTGAAACCACATCACCCATGCTTCACATGGGGTGCACTTCACTCAGTTTTTTTTTTTTTCAGTTGCAAGGAAGGTCAAAACATAATGAATAAATGTCAAGAAAGATCACTTAGGAGAAGCGAATGCTCTGCATAATAAACATTAGCACATGTTTAACAAAAAATTTCCTCCAGTAGAAGTCATTCCCATATTAATTTAATCCTGCTGTCTAAGATAATACAATCTCTTTGAAACAGTCTCGATTCTTAGTGCATAGGGACCTTTTCTGGATCAGAGGCCAAATTTCCATTACCTGATGAGCTAATCTGACGTGACAGCCTCGTATGCAGATGGGGAATCTCTTGTCAATAGTTTTCTTCAGAGACAAAGAGAGACAAATGTCTATATTCATTCTCTCACTTCATGCATGAGTAACATTACCTTTCTGTCTCCCTTTCACTCTGTCTTTATTCAGGTAGTCACTGAGAATTTAAATATAAGCTTTTATGTTTCTGAGTTAGCTTATGCATGCAAAGCTGTTTACAGAACACTGGCATCCTCGTCTGTTTGTTTAAGTACAGTATATATTTTGACATGTAAATTTACGTGAGGCATATTTAATCAGTCACAATGATATGCTAATTGGATTCCTGTATGAACGGCATAAAAAACAGCATTTTTAAAAAAAATTATGAAGGGAACTTATTACCAGCTGAGACACTTTCTAATCAGTATCATGCATCATCAAAATGCACAAAGATAAAAGTGATAGATTTTCAGGACTTTGGTAACCAGTAAAGAAAATATGAACTAAAAAAAAAAAACCTCTTTCTGTGGAGGAGCAGCCTGGAAGTTAGAAAACAGCAACTGAAATCCATAAATTAGAATGCTAAAAATCTCTAAAATGCCTCTGCTGGTTTTGGACGTTGTTCACTGACATAATTTGTGTTTTGATAAGGTTATAGGTTGATCTTGTCTCCGAAAGAGCAGTGACATTTAAACTTCAGCTCTGTCTGCCCTGGGGATTTACTCAAGTATTTTGAATATAGGTTTTTTAATATATATTTTTATAAGCAAATCTCTGACTTGTTCAGGTGCAAGTGGTTCACTCTCAAGCAAAAGCAAACCACGCCAGTGTAAACCAGCTACTATATACGCACGTGTATAAACCTACAACACCCTCCTATATCTGTTCTGGGCATGCCTGAATTTTCCTGGTAATGAAAGTTTTAAAGCTGATAGTCTATATCCATTTACTTTTAAAAAAAGTACTCTGGGATCCGTTCTTTGGTGATCACGTTGGACTGCTTCTCGTTCTAATTTCTCTTCTGTGAATGGCTATACTTATGTGTTTTCTAGCATACCACAACATATGAGTAAGTTTAGCACACTTAGGTCCCTTGACTGGTTCACTACTCATTTTGGGACTTTACTGAAAGTAATCTTAGTTTCCAATAATTTACTTAGATTTTGACTGAGCAAGAAACAGACAATTTCAAACACAGGTAAGGCCATAGGATCTCCAAATTAAGGGATTTCCCTGAATGTAGTCAAAGGAGAGAGTGAGGAAGCAGTGAAAATGATGCAAAACGTTTAAATGATGAGCTAGAAGTCACCTATAGCTGGTCAATGGGAGAAAATGGATGAGTATCTCAGTTTTGTTGCCTCAGTAGAGTTTAGCTACCTGGATAGAGCTGAAAATTTCGTTTACTAAGGATCCTGGGAAGAGATCTCTTTCTGAGCATAAACTGAAGGGCAGAAGGAAGAAAACATAATGATTCTTCTCAAATAAGTGTGTCACTCAAGAATCCATGCATGTCCTACCTTGAGGAGTTTAGAAGCCACATTTTTCCCAGCCTTGAAGCTGACTGTGGAGAACAAGCTACTGGACATTTACAGGTGAAAAAAGAGGGGAATGGAAAAGGTCTTTCTTATCACTGCCATAAAAATCTGCCCAACATGCATCTGAGAGCTGAACAGCAGTGGCTACAGAAATGTACAGCCTGCCATGAGCCAGACACTGGCTTGATGGTTGGGGCTCTGAGGGTAGAATAGGAAAGACTTCAGAAATTAAATTTTTGTGTGTACTATTTTTGCACCTTTCAGGAATGATGGACAGTAACAATATATAGGCACTCTGGGTGCCCGAACTACTAAACTTGGGGACAACATGAGATCTGAATGTACCTCCCACATCCAGTCTTACATTCATATTGCAATATCTATTGAATATTGAATGTAATGAATGTAATGAATGTAATGACCCAGTTATAATTAGAGGGACAATAGGAAGAGCTTTCCCTTATATAGTACTAAGAAGAAGGAAGAGAGTTGGTACATCTGTGCTTTTGTTGTCTGCATAACCACAGTCAGTGCTTTCTGGCAATAACACTAATATCTTGTGCTGATAGGAGAATAAATATTTATGTGTATGTTGTAATTGTTCATCATAAAATTTTAATTTTCTTGTTGTTGCCTTAATTTACTCTTTATCCATACACGTTAGGAAAATAAAAGCCTATTTGACACATAAAATACAGAAGTAATCAGTTTAATTGGTTAAGATGGAGTATTTTATAGTTACCTAGTTAAGCTGATATGAATTTCGCTGTAGATACTATTATTTTTATTACAGTAGCTCACTTGTTTGCTTTTTTTTTGGCTGAGGCCAGACAAACTGAGAGGACAATAAGTATGTTATGGTCTCCTCACAATCTTCAACATACTAAACTCAATCTGTTGCACACTTTTAATTTAACCAGTGCTATTTGTGTGACCTTAGTGAAAGATCTTGCTTTAAGCAGGAAAAGCTTCTGGCTCCATCCCAGTACCTAAATGGGGCCTACAAGAAAGCTGGGGAGGGACTTTTTGCAAAGGCATGTTGTGATAAGACATGGGATAATGGCTTTAAACTGAAAGAGAGCAGATTTAGATTCAATGCAAGTAAGAAATTCTTCACTGTTAGGGTGGTGAGGCACTGGAACATGTTGCCCAAAGATGTTGTGGATGAACCCATCCCTTGAAGTGTTCAAGGCCAACTGGATGGGTCTTTGAGCAACCTGGTCTAGTGGAAGGTGTCCCTGCCCATGGCGGGGCGGGTGGTGGTGTGTGAAACTAGATGATCTTTAAGGTCGCTTCTAACCCAACGAAAAATAACAAAAGGCGTAACACAGACAGAAAGTTTTCTGAGCTTTGATAAAGTTTGCAAAGAGCTGTGCGTTCTTCAGAAGAGAAGTGTTCTAAAGTAGAAACTGCATAACAAATGGGATGATGAAAAAAATATCTCCAATTGCACAGCTGCCTAATACCCACCAGTGACGGGCTTTTATTTCCTATTCCTCGCTGTCTGTGAGCAGCGTTAGTAAATAGTTACATTTCTTTACTCACAGTAGGCTCTATGGTACTCCTGTACGCTGTGTATCAGCCTTCTTAGGGCGCAAGGAAGTACGCGCTTCTTCTGCATGCCAGTGAGCATGGTGAAGATTTACGGTACAATTTAGTACTTTGTGGTGAAGATTCTGGATGTCCTTCAGCATAGGTGAAGGCAGAATGTGCATTTTTTCCCTTGAAATGTGAGGGTGCTTGAGGTATGGCAAATTGTACATCATGCCTGCCTGTATAATGTATGGAAAATATGTTCTACTATTTGGATCTTACTGAGACTTTCACAGTGTTTTAATAGCACAAAATTTCTCGGGCTTCTATGTATTCAACACCCCTGCTTCAGCTTCTGCATATTTGTTGCCTGCCTGCAATTTTATTAAAATCTCTGCATATATCATGCTACAGTTTTCTGAATTGTGAATAGTATTTTATAATGTTTCTGTTGGTGAATTGTGTCTGGATAAATGGTATTGATACGTAACATAATCTTTTAATGATGTTTGATGTTCTTATTATTCTGTAAATCAATTATTTTGCTATCCATAAATATTTCTCTATTTTACTATTTTTTTCTACTAAGAAAAAACCTAAGCTTTGCAGTGTCCTTTTAGCAAAGATAATGTTTCCCAATAGCTACATGTCCATGGTAGGTCACAGAGTGCACACAGAGTGCTTTGATTTGCAGCCTGCTCCAAAAATGCGTCACCAGTTCCCTTCCCTCTGCCTGTAGGAGGTCTATAGTTGTCTTGTGCTCAGACTCCTTTCAAATCGTATTTGCCCAAATGAGGAGCTGGCCCTAGCAGGAAGGCTTTTGGTCACACCTCTGAGCTGTCTGCAGGAGCAATGGGGGTATATGGAATCCAAAGATTTATCCTCAGTTTCAAGTACCTCAGAGTACCTAACTATTGACATAAGAAATAGATTGCACATTTGGGAGGAAGGTTGTATCAGGATACAAAATGTGCCAAGGGCAGTGTGAGTTCCTTGGTGAATTTTATGGTTTTAGTTCCAAGATTTTATGTTAAAGAAAGCTGACAATCAAATCAGATTAGTGAATCATGCAAAACCATGTCGGTGAGTTATGATTGAAATTCCAGTTCTACATAGGAAAGGGAACACTGAATACAGCATAAAACAAATTCTCGCTCTCTTTATATATATAAGAAGTAATAAAATATGCAATATAGTGGGGGAAATATGATAGACTTACAATGGATAAAGTGACATGCTGAATGAGATTAGAAATGCTGTGTCCTGTCTGGATGAATTGCCACATCTATGGTGTTTGACCCCTTTAATGACTGTTTGATGGAACCAGGCAGTCAGGGAACCTGTGAGAAGTAGCAGCTTGGTCCTGAGCACTGGTGAAAGACTTGACTGAAAATGTTTCTGTCAATGAGCTGCTCTGTGACAGAAACCATGGTTTACTTAGATTCAAAGCAAAGGCACAAAAATCCACTATTCTTGTGCTTAATTTCAAAAACAAAAAATGCATTAAGTGGGAAGAAATATAGTAAAAAATATACTAAAGGGGCAGTGAGAACTTTTACGTATGTTCAAGTTCTATGGAGATTATTTAAAGACATCATATTAAGCACACAAGCCAAATTCATGCCACATAGTAAAAAAACTTGAGAAAGGCTAAAATCAAGCCAACATAGTAAAACAGAATGAGAATGGAAGTTACTAGAAGATATGTCAAGAAATCTGAGGTATGTTCAAGAGATAAAAATAGAAAGGGTCGTAATGGCAAGTTAAGTGTAAAAATGGAGTTTAAGTAGGCAAAAAAGATTGGACAAGCAACTTGTAACATTTTTAAAAATAATAATAAATAATTTTCAAATTAATCGGGGGCAGGTAGCCTTTCATAGAGTCCATAGGATCAAAGGTCTTGAAGAACAGCTCCAAGAAAAGGACAACATAAGCGAAAAAAAAAAAAAGTTAATTTTCTAAATCTATGCTCACTATTCAAGGATTTAGCAAGGTTTCTGTGAAAGAATCCTTCTTTATGGGAAACATGTATTGTTCTCTATGGAACAAGTAGACAAAATGAAGTGTAATAAATCACAATGGCCAGATAGTATTTGCTCAAAATCATTCAAACAGCTCTCCAGAATGAAATAGCTGAGGCAGTAGGTGTGGCGGGAAAACCTCATCCTAACAGTTTGGAAGTGGTATATGCAATACTGGTTTGTAGAAAAGGCCACAGGGAAGATTAACAGAAAATACAACTCACTATGCCCGATGTCTCTGTTGGATAAATCAGCCTAAATTATACTAAGTACTAAATTAGTGGACACACAATTGTCTATGGTATATTAGGAATGGCTCAACTTTTGAGAAGAAAAGTCCTACCTCCCAGCTTCAGGCCCTTGAATTCAGTTACAAGTGTGCGTAGGAGAGAGATACCATTGATATGGTTCCCATGGAATTCCAAAAGACTTTCAACAATATCTCTCAACAAAGCAGCTAAGTTGCTCTGGGATAATAGGGAGGTCTTCACATGGATAAATAATCAGTAAAAAGAGATGGAGCAGTGGGTAAGAATAAATGTTCCATTTTCACAATGCAGAGATGTCACCAGCTGAATTCCACAGAGGTTTGTGCTCTTCAGCAGGTTCATAAATTATCTTTAAGAAGGACGGAATAGCTTGCTGAGGATTTTGAGATATTCAAGATATTCAAGACAAGGGCTGACTGTGTAACATTGAAGAAGGGCATATGAGTGACTGGGCAATAAATTAGCAGATGAAATTCAATTTTTATAAATGTTTTGTTATACTTAGGCATGGAAAAAACCCTCAGTCCTAACTTTGCATGTACAGTGATGGATACTGAGCTAAATGCAAGTACTCAGGAGTGACACCTGGATAGCAGCAATGAAAGCAAATTAGATGTTAGGGAATCAAAGGGAGAAAAACCAGAAAACTACATTATGTCATTGTTACACAAGCATGTCGTGCCCACGTCCCTAAATGCATTAAGCTCTGCTCCTCTCCTCTCCAAAAGGTTTATTATTATGGGCAAAGATATAGAGAGGCATGACAAGGAAGATCAAAGGTATGAAACATCTGGTGAACAGGGAAAGATTAAATAGAATAGGAATCTGTTTAAAGTGGTATGAGCGATGGGAAGATATGACAGAGGTCTGTAATATCAACACTGGTGTGGAGATGCTGTGTAGGATTTGAATATTTCTTCTGTCTTCAGAACAAGAACTAGGGGCCATCAATTTTGTTATGGTTTATGAAACAGTCCTCCTTCTAACGCTGCGTACACAGCATCCTCATTGCTGACAATTGGTAAATAAGCAGGCAAGGAGCAGAAAGAAGTGGCTTTGCAAACAATGCTGTACAAGCTGACAAAGTCCTTGCCAGTTTGTTGTGAATGCTGAAGTCTATGTGGATTAAAAAACCCTGATGCACAAATTAGTGTAAGAAAAAAGTGTTAATTGCTAAAACACAACCACCACCTCTGTTTCTGAAATGCCCTGATTTATCTTGCAGCATTACTCTGAAAAATATTTCTATCAGTCTCCTTTTCTGCATAGGCTTCCCTAAGTATTTAGCATCAGTCATTGCTGGAGACAGGTTTTTAAGCAAATTACTTGTGCCAGCAGTTGTGTCCTTAGGTGGCAGACTTAATGTATTCTGCCTTGTTGGTGTTGTTTTACCACTATATTATGGCATTTATGTTTCTGTATTTAAAAGATGTTTGCATTTGCACCTTGATAGCATAAGATAAATTTAGTCTAATTAGTAAGTTCTTAAGTGCTTCTAACAGAATAATGCTGTCTTGAATATTACTGGTCCAGATTTCTTTCTTCTTGAATTTATCTGAAATCAATGAAGTAACAGCGGTTATAAAGTCTGCTTTAGGACATTTTTTTCCTCCACTGGTTTCAAAGAGTAAGATGTTACAGAGATGTGAATGTCAAAGCTACATCAAAAAAAGTAGCCACAAGGCAGTTATATATTTCCAAATCATCTGAGAAGCACATGTGGCAGCAAAAGAGTATGTGAGAAGAACGCTCTGGAGGTTAAACACCAGCGAGAAATGGAGGAGAAGGAATTTTGGGACCTTTCAGTTTGCGTTGGCAGATGGGGCAGAACTTCTGTCTTAGGAGACTTAAGCCAAAAATAGATATTAAAATTATGCTGCTTTTCCTACTTCAGACAAATCATGTGCTACCTTTAATCCAGGGAAAGTATCGTACGTTGAAGAAAAAATACAATATATTAGTATTTGGAGATATGATTTTATATGTGTGTTTATATGGGTGTGAAAATTTCATTTAGTATTTTTTTAAAAGGATGGTAAGGCTTCCTGAGTGCACCAGCCCCAGTCTTGATAAATCAAAACTTCTTTGGGGCTATATGAATTCTTTGGTTTAATCGGGCTGAGTGAATTGTTTGGTTTAAACAGGCCATCAACCAAGGTACTCAGAGAGAAGAAAGATGGCAAGTGAAAGCAATTGGATATTGGTCAAAGGGAGTAATAAAAAGTCCAAGGATGTAGCCAGGGTTCTGTGACATTAATTATATTCTGCGAGTGTTAATTGCTTTAATTTTATTTTAAAATAATATTTAGATTTTTAATAGATTTATAAATTTTTGAGCTATAGATTATAGTTTTGTTAAGGATAACACTCAATCTCATCTGTCATAAAAGTGTCAAAATTCTTGTTTGATTCATATAGCTACTACAAATGAGGTAGTATGGTGAAAAGCATTTTTTCTAAGATCTTTCCTAATTTAAAAAGTATAGGAAGACCGCTTAAGGTGCTTTTACACTGGAAACAAAAGCTTTGTCCTGAAATCATTAGTGGAATACTCAGTTCTTCTGGACTATGCTTTGTTGTCTGGTGGACAAAGAGATCACATCTCTCCTTGACACTAAACATTACAACTTAGAAAAAAATTGGGTTCTTTGGCACTGACATAAGGGTGCAGAACTCAGTTGCCACAGGCAGTGGAAAACTTACCTCAAAGTTACTCAAGAAGAGCCACAGAAGCGTCAAGGTAATGTGAAGTTACATGCTGTTTCACCTTCCTGGAAGAAGTCACAAACACACAGAAAATCTTCCATAAATTCAGGATTGCCAGAGCTGGTGTCTTGGGACTTCCCGTAATGAAAACTGACTACCTCTTTAGACTCTAGAGATGTGTGATTTGTGTTTGCATGAATCGGTGTACTAGCCGTAATTATTAATAATATTTAGTATTCAGGCTTGACGTGGAGTATACATGGATGTAAGAGGGAGTTTAATTAAGTATGATAAATATTAATCTGGAGAAGACAACAGTGACCATTCTTGTATAGTAAATACTTTAAATCTTAGTTCCATTTCTGTTTTAAAATGTAGAACATTAGGGGTTTATTAGCTTTCAGCTGGATGATTTTATTTTTTCTTGTATTTGGTGAAATACAAATAAAATACTCACTTTAGTTGTTTGAGGCAGACAGCTGTAGAAAACATTGCTCTGGGAGAGACAGCAGAAACAAGGCATCATCTCTCCCTAGTCCACACAAGAAGCAGCAGCTCCTTGGTTCTAACTAATGCAGAGGGCCATGCCCAGGCTCCCTTTTTCTGAGAAGGGGCAAGCCAGATCTTTCAGGTTTCGTTCTTGAGGCTTACCACAAGCAGAATTGCCCCGTCTAACCTGGCCTTCACGTTTAAGTCCTCTGTTGGTTCATTTTGCGTGTTGGTGCCTGTCCAGACAGGGATTAGTGGGCTCTTGGGGAGGTGCTCAAGATCTCAGAATGCAGGCCACCTAGTTCATACGGCTAAATTAGGAGGACAATCTCCTTATGTAGATCTCAGACTGATAGAAGATTCCCCAGAGGACCGTTCGGAGCATCTAAAATGCAGCTCTGAATCACCCTGTGTAGGAGGCTTTTTCTTTCCTTTCCCTAACAGAGGTCTTTGAAAAATTACCCTTTTCATACAGGCATTGCAAGTTAGATACCTAAATGTAATGAGTTGTCCAGCAGTGAAATGCAGATTGGTGAGACATGAGACAGCAGTTCCTTCCTTCTTTTGAGCATGTTCTTTTGCTAATAGACACTGAGAACTGTTCGCATCTGTTGGCTAATTTTATACAAGAAAATTTGAGGTCTTCAGATTATTTCCACAGGTGTGTCCACGTCCCTGTAACCATTAATGCTGGCATTAACTTGCTGACAGCAAAGTTAGGGCAGTTAACCGGAGCGTGCTGTTTCTAGCCCATACGGGAGGGTTGCAGGAGCGCCTCAGCAGGGCAATGCAGAATTTTGAGCTGCCCCTGCCTGGACTTCTGCTCTTCCGTGGTATTTAATTCTTAAGTCTTTGTAAAAGTGATCAATGAATAGACTTTTAAAACTTTTTTTTTTCCTTTCCTTTTTAATGTAAAGCTACTCTGAGTGCATTAATGCAGTATTTCCTGAGTGCTAAAACTGGAAGGCTGCACATTCCCAGTGGTATTGTGTTGTGACTGGGAACCTGACGTTCCTTCCTTTCATTTACTTTTCAATTAGAGGAAATGTGAGAGAGTTTATGTAAAAACGTTTTAATTAACAGCACCCAGTTGCAGCATCAGAAGTTCTACGGAATTTAAAAAAAACATACCTAGGATTTAGTCATCTAACTAGTAAGTGGTTTAGAGCTATCTAAATTCCTCTAGTGCAATGCAGGCTAGTCCAGTAGCTGCTGCTTTGCTGCCTTTTTTTTTTTTTCCCCAGTAAGTTATGCTGGACCATGATAAAAGGATGCGAGCATTTCAATTTGAAACCATGGCAACTAGAAGTGATTATTTGCATGTTTGCATGACAATGTGATCGTATTTCTGGAGACAATGTACATAATATATGTAGTGGAACTGCCCTACTCAAATCGATAAAGTGGGATGGAGGAGGAGAAGGGGGATCACCTCTGTTACTGCAGGAATCATGTGTAAGAAACTAGGGGGTTTTTTTCCCTTGAGTGACATGGAAGGTCAGGAAACCTAAATGTGCGTGAGTTCACCTTTGATTCAATACATTCAAATACTGAACTCAACAACGACTGCCAGAAACGTCATCGGGAAGTAAAAAACTCCTCAAACTCTTGCTTTTCTCTGGTTTCGTCTGTCCTCACCCTTGAGGAAGGTACCACTAGAAAATGTTTCCTACTCTTGGTGTAACTTTCTGCTAAAATGATTGCCAGAGCGTACTTGGAGAGAAAAACAAGTAGTAGAGTATAATCCCAGAATTTTCAGTTTGAGTTTTAAGAGCAGGTTTGAAACCAGCCCTGGCTCTAGCATGGCTACCCTTGCTCCATGGCGTAACAGAAGCTGTACTAGGTGACTGCTTTGGTAAATGTATGCTAAAGTCTGGCATATATTTGGCACAACTGACTGCAGAGTAACCTTCAATAGATTAAATCAGCCTTCCCAAATAGGAAGCAGAAACTCTCACAGCAGCAGTGAATCTCTGCCATGAATTCTAAAGGCGAATAGCAAGAGCAGGGTATGATTTTTTTTTTTTTCTCATTAATGGTGGAACAAACAGAAAAAGGTCCCTTGAAAGTTAAAGCTTAGCTACTGCAGAGTGTCCTCATGTATTATGAGTGAGAAACAAAGGAAACTGAGAAACTTCAAAGCTTCCTGTGGCATTCAGAGCTTTCCATCTTCAAAGCACCTCTCTCTTTTGTAGTTCTGCTCTGGGTTTAATTAATACATTTTAAATATTGTTACTGTAAACAGCATCATCTTTGTTTTCTACCCAGTCCTTTTTCAGAGTAATTTAAATTATTTTATGAAGCTATCTGTCATCTTTATTTAGTGCCTCTTAACCTCTTTTCTTTTACAAATGAGTCGTCACCTCCAGTTGAGATTAAAACACTGGAAAAGGGGTGTATGTGGATGTGAAGCAGTCCAGAAAAAAGAATTGCTTTGCCTGCCTTTTATCTACACTCTCTAAAGTAAAAATAGACATAACCCTCTCGGTTCATGTATTAGCAATATTTTAATATTTTAAGATGGAAAAGAGAGATTTAGAAGTTATAGTGTATCTTTTTTTCTGTTAGGAAGCGAATTCTAGACAACTGCATGAGAAAAAAATGTGTGAAAATTTACACATCTGCATACTTGGAGTCTTTCTTTTTTGTTCATGCTGTCATTAAATTTTTTCGCATGTATTTTGGGGATTTGGAGATGGGGAGAAAGGGAAGAGAGGTAGACCAGAGCAAGCATAACGTTTTGCATCTTATTAAGCTGTTTTTGTCAGTGGAGACTTAAGAAGTTTTACCTATTAAAATCATATGTTTCTTCCCTTACAATATCTTCTTAGTTCTTTCTTTAAAATATTCAGCAATGAGAAAAGGTAGAACGTAATGTGAGGAAATGTCATTTTGCCAATTAGTCGAAGCATTGCCTTGTATTTAACGATAGTTGCACGAGCCTAAATGGAGTGATTGTTTTATAGAAATATTACAGTACTTAGCATCTTAATATTTTTTCTGTGCTTAGTTCACTAACAGTAGAAAAAAGAGGGGGAAATAGCTAGCAAGGTAACTTGAGGAAAAATATACAAGTATTTTTCAGCTCTGGTAAGTGATTTGAAGGCAGTTGTGCTCTCATGGCCAGAGTCTCAGCCTCCAGCCTTACTCCAGCTCCCAGTCACACGACTGAGACCATGCCACACGTGAGGCAGAGAGGAGGCATTTTTAATGCCTCTGTAGCATGATTTCAATCTCTCAGCTTTCCAAAACATAATCCTTCCTGCCCTGCAGAATGTAAAAGAACTCAAGTCAGAGGGCACTGAAGCTATGAAAGCTTTCCTTTTGACATCCCTGGCCTTCAAGCACGCAATGATTGCTGCTACCTTTAATTCCTTTTTAAGTCCTCTCTTCAGATCAGGACTCATCTCCTCCCGCTGCTCTGAGTATGCACCATTATGGCAGTATGGCCCCAACACGTGTAAATGGGAGGTTCCCCAGTGCCTGCAAAGGAGCAGCATCGCATTTTAAACGCCGTGTACGGGTCAGTAGCAGTCCCACCGCTGATACAGGCTCACCGTTGTCTTTCCATGGCAAGAATTTGTATAATACTAGTATTTGAGAAGTTGTGGGGGTTTTGAGTTGTGGAAAAAAGCAAAAGCTTTTGCATCTCGACTGTCTGTGTTTGTATGCACGTGTAGACAGAGAATTTTGACTTTACGTCAACATTACTGCAAAGAATGGAAGAAACACATACTCAAAATGTGAAGTAAAAATACACAAAAATCAATCATTGTTTACCGGACTTGTGTTAGGCAAGAGCTTATTAGTCCCACCCGCTGCTGCAATGTTTTGGGGAAGATATAAATGGATACTGCAAACTCAAAACATGATTCTATTACTAATGGAAAATAAAATAGCACACGTATTCTAAGCTGGGCTTGTTTTGTGAATGCCTTTTATTCACAATTTGATTATCCTGTCTTTCTAGTTACACAGCATCTGTTTTGTATTCATCTCTTGTGTCTTATTGCAAGTTTCACGAAGGCCTTACTCAGCCCTTCCACTTTAATGCTTCTTCCAAGTTAAGCTTCTTTTCTTTTTTTTGTTTGTTTGTTTGTTTTAATATATTCTTCATTTGTGATGGATGCTCTATTTTCCTTTTTCCTTTCTCTTATTTTAAAAACTTCTTTCCTGTAAGTCTTTTCCACGTCATTTCCGTTTGTGTCTAATTCTCAGGTTCCACAGCTCCCTCCCTTCGCTGGTATTTTATTATCCTTCCTTTTCTGTAATCCATTTTTCCTTATCTTCCTTTCTAATTCCGTCTCTTTATGACCCCTATTCTCACTCTTTCCTCTCTTTGGATGTTGTTTTTGCTGGCTGACTGTCATTCAAAACACTGCAGTAACATAACAAGACCATCCCCTGGGACTCCATGAAAAATCCTGTGAAAGCAGCTGTTCTTGTGATGTTTTCAGCAGGAAAAGTGCACAGAGGAGGGTGGCTGGACATGTGCCCCAAATTATGATGCGGGTGAACTGTCCTTTGTAGTTGTTTCTCCAAGGTCTAAGGATGAGAAGGGATGTTCTTCCAGCCCCTACTTGCTCATCTCCCTAGCTATTATTTAGAGCACTATGTTCAGGACTTTGGCTTGCTATAAGAAATATTCTCCCAGTAAATTTTTGCAAAAATCTGGTCTGGGGTTGTTTGTGTGTGTGGCAGGGGAGAGGCTCGTTTGGTATCTTTTCAGGCAACTGTGATTAAAATCACATTTAAATAATAAAACATAGCTTCTTTCAGATTTTAAATGCCATTTTGAAGTTTTCGTAATATCAGTTCATTAATTTAGCTGAAACCTTCAAGGGATTTCTAAATGAAAAATTGGAGAATAGAAAAGAAGCCACTGTAGCAGCATTTTTTGCATGCAATTCCACAGCAAGATGTATGCATTCTATCTATTTGTGCAGTTCAATGTTAGGTTATAAACAAAAACATCTCTAATAAAGAGAGAATCCTAACTTTGAAGATAGGAATGTAAATGTGCCAGGAAGGATATCATGTCTGAGGTATCATCAGCATTATAAAATGCAATGGCTCGTATTGACTAGAACTGGAAACTTTTCTTTTGGATTAAATTATGCTGATCCTTACGCCATATGTAACTGGGGCACTGTATCCACTAGGAAATAATAATTCCTATTGTTATCGTGTTTACTAATAAATAATTGTCAGTGAAAAATGCATCTGCCATTATATACATTTTTGGTAGAATTAGTATGGGGCTTTTTTTTTTTTTTTTTGTCTTTTCCTTAAAATAATTTATTTATGGTGAACCATAACCTAATTTTTAAAGTCTCCTAAATCCTTATCTAATGTTTTGGGAGAAAGATGCAACAGGAAGCATTTCATTTGTTTATTTGAAGACAGCTCATTGTTGTTAGAAGGGTTCAACTCTCACAGGCTAGGTGTAGGAATCAGCTGCTTGTGTGTATTTGGCTGAAAGTTGATGTTTCTGCACTACTAAGTAAGTCAAATAAGTGAGCATTTCCATGTGAATACATTTATTTGCTAGCTTGTTATCAGAGATTGTACAGTGTCTCAGTTTGATCTGCAAGCTCTTATTCACACAATAATCCTTTTGATACTAATACTGTTAATTAATAATGTTTGTGTACAAATGGCTGGCAGATCAGAATCAGAATGAACAGATTAATATAAGGATAACGGCTATTTTCTGAAACTTTAGCATTTGTCAGTCCTTTCCTCATTTCTCCGTAATAGCACATGATCGGCAAGAATTGCAAACTATAGTACCCTAAACGGCAAACTCTATTCAAAATATTTTTCAGTGGCATCTGAGGGTCTCGGCTTTTTCTATTGCGCATTTCTGCACATGTGAAGTCACTCATAAAACATTGCATAAATAATTGGTTTTTCATTTTCAAGTACAAGTTCTGGCCCCAAACCCACCATTATCTTTATGATTTGTGGTAGTTTTCTGAGGAAGTAGGGATATACAGAACAAATACATTCATATCAGTAGTTGAGTTTAGGAGCTACTCTGTCTCAGTTAAAGACAGGTTAGGAAAGTGTGGAAATAACATTGGGACTTTCATCCAAGCTGCTCATGTAAATGTTATGTTCTCCTGTGACCTTTCCATTCTTTCCTACCTTTGTTAGCTGAATGCATCTTCCTTGCATTCTTCTTTTGCCTTTGCCTCCCTTACTCTGTGAATTTCAGCATGTTTCAATATTACAGAAATTAGTTGTCTCGGATGAATCATTTCATATTCCTAGGTATTATAATAAGTAGAATTTGTGTGATAGGTTTCTCTAGTGTACCCGTTTGGGAGCCAAGCAGGTAAGACTCTATTTTTCTTTGTTTTTCACAACATGGTACTTTTTCCAGGTATATTTTTCAAGTTGAAAAAAAAAAAAAGATCATCACTAAAAGCCATTTTCTTGGTAGCTACAAGAACAAATAAGTCATATCGCCTGTGTCTCTTTGGTTCAGAAGTAATTTGATGTACCTGTATTGAAGACAGTGATACCGATTCTATAATTTTATCTAAATAGGCACTAACTTCAGATGAAACTATGAAAGCTAAATAATGCATACGCATCAGAAAGCACACTATGCCCTTTCTATCTTCCCCAGCCCTCTGGTTTCTATCTAAATCAATATCTGTGCACTGCTGTGATGGCTCACAGCACGACGTACTTTTGGCATACTGAAACTGTTACATGCTTTAAAGCAACACAGGATCTTTTGGAAAGGCACTTTTCCCCTCGAAATGCTACTGCCAATGCAGCCACATACAAATGGTCAATAACAGCCAATTGCCTCCATTACAGAAGTTGCTGAAATGGAAAAGTAACCCATACAACAGAAGATAAACTGAAATGAAATTTTTATTCTGGATCCATAGGAGGTTTTCTGTTTCACTAATCCAGAAAGCTTAACTTTGGTAACATATGCTTCTCTCTTTATTTGCATTACTTTCTAGTCTTTATCTCTGTTACTATATGAAAATTTTTTTCCCAACATACTGCATCCCTTCTAGAAATAAATGGACTTGGTCTGCTGAATTATTTAGTCCTTGGCTTTTGTTTTTTGGGTGGTTTTTTTTTTTTCCTGTGTTTTTATTTTTTCATTTTTTTTGGTAATGTATTGGAGAAATATCCATTTCCACAGCAGCAATTTAATTTTGAGCCATCATTAAAGGTATAGTTACAGATCCATTTCTTTACCCAGCAGCACTCCTGGAAATATAAGTGAGAAAATTTGTATTATTATATTCAGTACTAGAAATGAAAACTGGGAAGTAAAATGTAATGACTGGTGACATGTCTTAGAAGATGCTGCAACAGAAATATTAGCCAGTGTCTGAAATTCAGGGATTGGTAAGCGTTTCCTGATTGGTATGTGGTTATGTTTATTTCAGCTGGGGCTGAAAATTTATGGGAGACAGAACAAGCCTGAAAATCGCCCCTCGGCAAAATATGATAGCTGTATCATATCACTGGGAGATTAAATGCTTCCCGGGTAGCAGCTTTGTAAGCTTTGTAAAAGGTGAAATAGGTTTGTTTCCTTCTTTTAAAGTCTTGCTGGGGTGGATCAACAGGTAGCTATTAAATTTCAGAGTATTTCTCAAATAAAGACTCAACTGTTATAGTATTTCTCTGCTGTTACAGGACCTGTTTTTTACATCTAACTTCAGATTCCAGGTACAAGCTTGTGAATTAGTACAATTTGTTTTCTGTGATCCCGATTTTGAATAACTTGTCCTGGCTATTCAAAAAGTATCCTGTTCTGACTACGTTTCAGAGAGGGCAATTTCCATCTTTCACCCTTGGATGCAGCTGGTGTGCAGCTACAGTGATCTGGGACCGTACCCTTTTCTTCTGCTCTAATTTCCATGGGGAGGGCTGTGATCCCCGCTTCTACCTGGGCTGGGGTCTAGTGGAACATGTCGGGGGAAGAGAGAATGCTTTTGTCACTGTGTGCTTCTTCCCAAATTCTGGGAAGCCCTGGGAAACATCAAACTTCAGCAAATTCGTGCGTACCCTAGGGTAGTGGAACTGTAGGTTAGTCTTTATTATAGTCTTGAAAAGGAATTTGAGGTCTGTGTGTCCAAGGGTAAAAATGTTGCCTTAAACTTACTGCTTGTAATTTGTGCTCGCAAAGTGAAGGGATTTTTTTTTTGTTGTTGTATACAAAGGTCAATCGAAACACAAAATGTACCACACATGTCCTTTGTTTCTGCTTTCACAATCCCAGAACCATTGTTAGAAAATACATTTGCAACTCTTGAGCAACCACTCTAGCAATCGTGACTGTACGCTGGGCTGTTATTTGAGAAGGTATCTTTAAAAAGAGTGAGAAAAAGGAAGGAAAGTGGTGAGAGGGTACTGTTTGTCCTTTTGGCTTTTCTTTTAGTTTCTACTTCTGTTTTTAGCACGCTATTTAAACATTATGCATTTCCATTCTTTCATTCCAGTAACATTACTAATCTTTCACTGATAGCTTTGGGGAGACTAGAATGAAAAAATATTTTTTGCTTGTGTAATTAACATTACAGATCACTAACTAGAGTAGTTCTGAATCTACACTAAGAATTCCCACTTTATATGTCATACATTTTGCTCTTCTAAGTCCAAGAGGTGTTACATGATGTTATATATGTGCAGATTCAATAGCTAAAATTATATTTAACCAATGTATTTTAACTGAATCTGTTATAAATTAGATTAAAATGTCTAAAGATACCTTCTAAAATTAGGTCAAAGCTTTTCAATGCAAATGTAAACCTTCTATACCACCACCTGAAGAAATGCATTTCCAACTTAATTATTGAGTTTATCTATGGTCCACGTTGCAAAGCCTGGTTTGTTATGCCTTTGTTTTCTTACCTAATTGTTTCAGCCCAGTCAATTCACATGTTCACAGTGAATCCACACAACCAAATCTCCAGGTTTGTCAACACGTGTTGGCAGGCCCCTGTCGTGACCCTCAGGCTGGGCTTGGTGTGTCCTCTCCTGCTCAAAAGTTGGTTCACTCCTAAATCTTCACGTTCACAGGGATGTCTTGAGCTAGCTACCCCTTTCCTCTCAATCACCCCATAACAGCAGGTCAGTGCTGTATCACTTGGTATACAGTTTTATATATCTAGGCTGGGAAACTAACGTTACAGTCTGAAACGTTTCTGCTTTTATTCTCTTGATAAATGACATGGTCTTTATGTATCGTGTACACATTAGCTTACTTTTGACTTGATAACCATACAATTTGGAGTAATGAAAGACAGAGTAGTAATACAAGTCTGGGAATACACATTAAGGATGTTCTTGCATCCCCTCTTTCCATTTACTTTCGTTCCACAAGAGAAAATGTTCTTTTTCTCTCATTCCTGAGAGAAATAAAGCTTTTCTGTCCAGTGAGCAAATGTTACAAACTACTTGTGGAAGCCTTGCAGGAATAAACCAGGGTTTTATTTTCCTGTGATACCTTACATTGGTATAGAAGATTATTTTGGAAAATTAAGGCGTTCTTTACTGCTTTGTATTGTAAATTATACTATTTAGACTCATCCTGGACTTTGATTTTACTCTCTATGGAGGTCTAAATGACACACAGAGACAGAGCTCTTCCTTTTCACACTAGGATTATGAGAACTTTTTAGACATACAAGTAGTACGTGCATATACACAACAACATGGGTCAGATTAAAAATCCAAACACTTCCTGATTCAAAAAATATTTCTCAAGGTATACAGTCTTCAGCTCTTCTTTACAATTTCATATCCAGTAGTTTCTGCCAGGAGTTACATAACTTATAAAATTAATCATTCTGACATATTGGACATAATCTTATCATTCAGAAATGGGATTCACCTTGGGCCAGCAGGATGTTTAGGTGTTTTACTTACCAGGTTTATCATGATTATACTATACTATATTTTGTAATCTTAAGAAACTACAGCTCCTAGAGCTACGATAGCATCTGGACTTTGAGTCAAGAGCAATTATGTCAACTGTGTGTGGAAGTCTGTTAAGCCTCAGTTAGTAGAAGACAGGTAGGATACTACTGACTCATGCTGATGTGGTTCCAGCTCTGTGCTACTTGAATTTCAAATGCTTGTTGGCAAAATAACAGTGAGTTTTCTTTCCATATAATTTCCATCCAAATTTCAGTGATTTTATTGGCTGTGGCTTGCAGAATGCCACGTTCATCTCTTCATTCATCTCTCTGTAGACAGTGCTTATTTTTAGTACTGCAGTCACCATGGTGCCTGGGAGGAAGAAAACATTTCTGTATAATAATAACTTGGACAAGTTCCCTGTTAACGTAGTAAAGATTGTCATCTGTGATATCACATCTTAGAAGTAGCAACACTGAGTAGAAAATAATAAAAAAAATCAACAATCCAGATTTCTGCTATCAGTTGTGTATAAACCTACTTTATGATGATGGGATTGAAAACTCTGGAGCAAGATAAAGAAGCATCAGAGTTCCAGCAATAAAAAATAATTCTGTTACTTGATTTATCCATGTCCTAGATATTATTGTAGCTATGCCTTTCTCAGACTTCTTTAGGAGGATGGGATGTCTCTTTCTAAATTGGGTCACTAAGGTGAATTGTTTTCTGGTTTTGAATCCTTTCTGACACCAGTAAAAGCCTGGCTAACTCATATCAAGAACTAGGAGCAGTATATCCCCAGCCAGGTAGAAGAGCCAAGTGTGTTTAAGGTTAATTAACAGCACCACAAAACCTTTCCCAGTTATCATTTCAATGATTTTCAGGTTTTCATTCTCATCCTCTTCCATGTTTCTTGTCTTTTTAATATAAAATAGCCTTTAAGGAAGAGATCGTCCATTCTTCTGTGTCTTTGTTGAGCACAAATACATTCTGAATGTGGTGGTAACTGTTTATTTCCACATTATGATTTTAAATGGATGAATCTCTGTGGCTCTTGTATGATGTGCAAAACCAACATTTTCATCTTTGAAAACAAACAAACAAACAAAAAGAAACAAAAGAAGTCTGAAAAAGAGGATCTGTTTGAAAGTTTCCAGTTTTAATCTCAGGAATCTTCCGGCCTAAATTGTTTCCTCGAGTTTATTATCCTGAGCATATAAATTCTTCCCAGCTGGTCAATTAATCCTTGGGAAATGTCCTGCATCTCACTTATTGTAGCTGTAAACGGATCGTTTGTGATACTGGCTTTATGTTCTAACCCTCATAGTTGCCTTCTGTTGCCAAAGTAGTCTTATTCACAAGTGGTGAGTTTCCTTATACCATGATAGAGGACTGCTGGCATGAAATAATTTTAAAGGGATGTTTCTTAAGACCCAGAGGAGTTGTTGCTCCTCTATCTACAACTTCAGGGATACAAGCCAGATCATAATTTTTTAATGCATTGTCAAGCTATCTTTTTTCCTAACAGCCTCCACACAATTTCCAGCAATCTGATAGCTTGTTTGCAGAAATAATGAGTCAGATTTTTCAGTGCTTTATAATCTTCAGTTACAATTGCATTTTGTTATTCTTTGATCATTATCTTGATAACTCTAATTTTTCACTTTCTTTTTAAGCCTAAGATCCAAGGTCATCAAATTTATACATTGCAGCAACTAAAATCAAAATGATTTCTGGACACTTTTGAATACCTGCTAAGCTCTTGCAAAACTAATTTTAAAAATTGCACCTTTTTACATTATTGTCAATGGAAGTGAACAGACCTGCAGTAAATTCCTGATTAGAAAAAAACCCTGAAGAGTATTCAAATCTTTAGCTATCAGAGGTTTATATGCCAGTGGTATTGGATGTCTTTAACGCCCTGTGAATCAACCCAAGAATATGAAAATCTCAAGTAAATAAATACACAGAAGAACAGAGAAAAGCATGTTGTTTAAGCGCAGTTCATTTCTGACATGACCCATCTGTCTTCCAAAGCACGTAAAAACTCATCCCTTCTAAGAACCATTTTATCAAGTCTGACAGAGTTTCTCTTGCTGTCTTAATGCTGTACCAATCTGGGCTAAGCACACTCCAGCAGCAGTTGCGATTCAAATTTGTATTTTGTCTTCTGCTGGAAAATAGGTGATTGATTGCCAGTGTGGTTCAGAAACACATGGGCCATTCATTCCTAGCTAGTTTTCTTCATGCACTTTCTACAATTGTCACTGTTTTCCTCAGTTCTTATTATAGAGTAAATCATTCCCTTGCCCTTCATCCTGCTGTGCATTCAAGGTTCCCAGCTGTCCTCATTTTCTCTATTCTTTTAGGAGAATCTCTTCAAGAATCTGCTCTTCAATGCCTTTTCCTAATTTTCTGTGGTTTTAGGATCTCTTATAGTGCAAACCCACATGGGATATTGCCATTTGCATTATTCACCCAATTATCTTGTTACTTTAAGCCATGCAACTTTCAGCTGAAGTTGTCTAGTGTATTACTCTAGTTGTGGTTATTCTTTGCGGCATTTACTTTGATTGTCTTCTCTAAATGAAACATTTGAAAACCCTCTGTGATGCTTTTCTTCTTTTTCTAAGTGTCACGTACATGCCGTTGCTGACCACAAAATACATTAGTTTAGCAAATATTTGTCCTCTCCAAATGTTTGTCATGCTGCCTGCTTTGTCTTCTAAAAGATGTAGGTACAGGATAGATCTAGTTTTATGACAAACTAATTGATGATAGGAGATTTTGTATGTGTTCCTAATTCTACATGACTGACACAATTCAAGAAAGAGAGGCCCAGAAATTATCTCCAGGATATGAAAGATCATAATTCTTTTTTGCATAAAGATTCAATGAAGAAATTATGAAAGTTTCTCGAGTGCTTTCAGGTTCAGGGTCATGAAAGTACTGTTGTCTTTGTCACACCTGAAGACAACTGAACCTGCTTACTTAAATGTCCGTAAGACCTTGTTTTGTTTTTCATCACTGTTTAATTTAATTTGTCACAGGAAACAATTAGCTAAGTATTCTTGAGGTACTTGGTACTTCCAAGTGGTGGTAGTGTTCATGGCAATGTCTGTGGTTTAGTGGTAGAGTTAATAGCAACATTTTTAGGTGTTCTTCCTGACTATTCGCCAGGTGCCTATCAGAAAAGTAATCTCATAGTTTTATCTAATGATTTAAATTTTAATGCCTCATTTACAGAAGAAAAGATGGAAAATTATTTTATTTTGTCTTTTTCCATATGGAGAAATATTTGAGAGGAAAAAAACCCTCAAACAATATTTCAGTTTCTAGGTACTGCCATATCATCAGATACATTATTGAAGGATTTAATTTAACTACTTTCTCTAAATATTTCTCATTAAAGTTTCCCCTAACTGAGGTGAGTTTTACCCTTGAAGAATTAAGGCTTAACTTATGGGGAGGTCTAGAGACAAAATCCTATGGCCCACTCTTTCCTATACTGAATTATAGTACTTGAAAATAAATAATATTTTAATTCTTTTTTAAAGAAGATACCACACACTTGGACCAGTGAGTCCTAAGGTCCTCTTCATAAGCCTCTCTTCAAGCTCAAGTATTCCCAAATCCTGTCAGCAATCTGGGGTCTTATATATTGGACTTTCCTGCTGTTTGTAAAGTATCTCTTAAACCTCTCCATAAATATCCATTATCCAATTTTCTTTAGGACTTTTGATCCAAGCATTTTCTATCCTCATCCCCAATTTTCCTTTGGACTGATTGACTCAGAAAACTTCCTACTCATTGACACCTTGACCAGTCTCTTTTACCAGGAAGATTTTCATTTGAGCTGAAGAGATTATACTTCTCTTTGTTTTGTGGCAAAAATATATATTCTTAAAAAAAAGAAGAAAAAGAAAAGCCACTATATGCTATTTATTAACAATAATTTGATTGCTTTCCTTGTTTCCTTGTTACCTATTTCTGATTTCCCTGGCTCCTTATGTCCCCCCAAATTCAGAAGGGTGTACTAAGGTCTGCATTTTCTATCGCTGTAAAAATTTATGGGCTATTTTAATACAGATTAGTGAAAGTGCAATACCAAAGCGCTGTAGGTGGTAAAACCCAGTTATCATTTGTATGATTAGTTTCACCTTGTAGCCATGTCTCTAAAAAATGCAATTAACAGTTTCATATTCAGCATAGCTGGCTTTTATTCCTGCTGCATGGTGTGCAACATTTGCATCATAAAAAAACCCCTAATTGGTAAACACAGCCTTGCCAGATTCTCTGCAATTCACCCAATTCTCCTAACGTTAATTGGCTCAGCTTCAACACACATTGGATGGGTTTTCAAAGGCAGCCGCAGATTAGAGAGCTTGCAAGCACTTGTGTTTCACAGTACTGACTCCAAGGAGACTGAGGGAGGAAAAAAAAATATTTTAAATTAATGCTGAATACAGGCGAGCTCTCTTGTCCAATGGTTGCCATGGAAACTGTTTTGTCTGCTAATCTGATAGCAGAGTGTATGTTTATTGGTACACATCTCTAATGACCTTCAGAGACTAAACTCAGCTGGAAACTGGTATTCTACCACTGTGGTCAGAGAGAGCAGCTAAGTGATTACATCCTAAACTCTATTATTGTAGCTTTTACCTTTGTGGAGGTTTTTTCCCTTCATTATTGTTCCCTGCTACGCATTGCCCCAAAAATGACAATTTGCAATGCTTAGATGCATATCTTTCGTACCGATACAGTAGACAGAGTACATAAAGTTTTCGTGGTGAGTTTTTAAACTGCAAATTCTTGTATTGCTGAGCTGAGGGAATATGTCACTTTTCTGTCTCTAATAATAAGTTAATTTAAAACAGCTGTGATTTAAAAAAAGAAATTTATTACTATGTGTTATGCTGGAAAAATAGGGGGAAACCCAATATTCCTCTTCTTGATGAGCAAACCTGTATAGACTCCATCTTTTAAACCTGAGCAATGTTGTTTTTCATACCATTAGAAAAGGTAATTCTCAAAATGCAGGTGTTATGCCTTTAAGTCAGAAACATTAATTATAGCTGCTTTGCTGACAGTTTTTAATTTTGTAATAATAGTGTGCAAACTTACTATTGGAACAATTTCTAGAAGCGTACAAAACCAAATTGTATCCTAATTAACCAAGCAATCGTTCTTTAAAACCAGGGGTGTATGAGTGTTGACTCTGCCTTAGTTACCAGCACTGCATGCATGGATGCTGTATGATAGCCCATTAATACAGGAATTGTCGGACTCAGAGAAGGATTGTGGGTTTGTTTTCAAATCCTACAGACCACATGGCACCTCAGCCTTGTGCAGATCGTTCATCTCAGCCTCCACCAGGTATAATTATGGCCTGTACGAATTGAGCATTAACTAGTAAAAATCTTTGAGGTGTAGTAAACGGGAAGGTGCTGCATGGGCATCGCCGCGGCAGTGCATCTACTGCCTCCAGGTGTGAGGGCTGCACAGTGCAGAACATAAGGGAGAGCATGAGATGCAGGAGGAGCTGACTGCTGCCTCGGGCCATGGCTGGCACTTGAGATTTGCTGCTTTTTGCATAGACGAGAAGTGGGAAAGCTGCTGCCATGCTTGTCCTCCTGCCCTGTGAGCGGTCCGCAGGCAGGAGCTACTCAGAGCAGCTCCTTGCTCACTCCCAGGCTTCCCATGGGGGCAGATGGAGTGTCCAAAGGTAGAGAGACTCAACAGAGAAACACCTCAGGAGTATAGACACAATAAAGAGTGAGATTTAAGGGATGGAAAAGAAGACGAAAACAGACAAGAAAAAGAAGCTGATCTAGGAAAGAAAAAATTACTCTGAGATACTTCTGAACTGATTTAGCTACCTACATCCACCCCCACCATTTGAGTCTGAATGGTAAAGACCACCAAAAAGACTAATGGAAAGATCTTTAAAAGTTTATGAAAGTCTAGGAGAGACTAAAAGGGAGCTCTTATTAAATAAGGGAATGGTCTGAATTTTTTTTTTTCTAGCAGCATGTTTGAAGTTTGATTTCCTCACTTTAAAATCTTAGCTTTCAAAGTTTTGTTCCTTGTCATTAATGAGGAAATAAGATAATTCACATAATGGGGTTATGGCTCTGTTATCGTGATCCCCTCTGTTCTTTTATTATTACTCTTGTCAGAGCTTGGGACACATCAGGTACATTATAGATCTGCAAATCTTCCTAGTGGTTAGCTCTTGAAAACTGCAAACCTTACCAAATGGCACCAGTCTAAACCTGTGGTCCTCCAGGCACCCATCTCCTTCTGCAAGTCTCCCAAGGGACTGCAACATCAGCATCCTGGGGAAAAGGGATGAAACCATTCTCTGTACTAAGATATCAGGCGTTTCCTTAGCTGAGCTGCAGACTTGTTTGTGTCAGATCTTCAAACTGAGTTAATGCACAGAATCTATTTTTAAACCTTCCCAGGAATGAGCTTTCAATCCCTTCTTGTCATTCCCCTCCTATTGTCTCTTGCCAAAATTTGGTCATTCGGTATAGTATCAAATCACCTTGTCCTCAGAACGCTTTGTTTCTAGGCTTGACCGTCTCCCCGTTCCAAGCTTCAATCTTTAAAATGAAACAAATTGGAGATTGATATAAACCCTTCTTTTACTTTCCTCTATACGAGCTGTTACTTTCTTTTGAAAATATCAATCCCTGCAAATTATGAATTTGATTTAAACCATTGGCTGCAGCTGCTTCAGCCTAAGAGAGTGGTGTGTTAACCTAGCAGTGGACGCAATTCAAAGCTGTTCATTGTGCAAGAGCTTCAGGAAGAGACCCAGCTATGTGTTATTGGAACAAAACAGGCATTTTCATGCAGGAGCTTGATTCTTCTCTCAATGAGATAGAAAAATGCATGAAGCAAAGGCTAGATTGATTGGTTTTTTATCCTTTTGAAGTTCTGCTGACCTTCTTTGCAAGAGTTGACTTATGTTCACAAAACCACAAACCTACAAAACACTGTCAGGTACTTCTTTTGCACCAATTAAGGTCTTTATCTTCATATATATTTAAAAAAATAATGAGAATACTTTCTGTTCTCTGGTGTGAAGACTATCTGAGATCCTTGGTTTACCCAGAAATGGATTTTCTTTTACCTTTTTTTTTTTTTTAAGGGCAAGAAAGGCAGTTGCAATTTTATTCTTTCATTTCTGTCATTATTACTTGAATGCAGCCCTCCATTCTGGTTCTGAAAGGTCCTTGAGAACCCTCATTTTTTTCTCCTAAATTACCGAGTTATTAACGATCAGCTTTGTAAGGAGTGCAGATAGGGATACTTAGTATGCTGTTCAAAGCTGATTTCTACCTCTCCTTCAGGGTCCCAATCCCAATGCAAGTAAAGTCAATTGAACACCTTCAGTGAGGAAGGACAAAGTTCTAAATTGTGCCATTTCTCTTAGTTATGGTTTGCTCTGAAAAGCTCCTTTTAAAAAAAATCCATTGGGCGTTTGCTGCTTGAAAAGCATGGCTATAGGAAATGTCTTATTTACACTTTCAAAGAAATAAGTGAGCAGAAATAGAAAGGCAAGCTTTGTCCCCTGAAATAGAAGAGGATATTTGTGAGTATTAGTGCTTTTTACAGTTTGCAAAAGTGCATATTATGTCTCAGTAACAAAATCTTTCCTTAGTATCTGACAGTAAAATATGTTGTACCATGTCTGTACTGCTGAACATATTTATGCTGAAGTTTATTGAATAAACCACAGTTGAAACGTTTTGTAAATAAAAGGGTGCTTGCATCAAAATGCATAGAAAACGTATTGAATGTCCAGCCTTATAATTTTATAGAAGATAAATAAAGTAGGTCAGAATGAAAACATACTTAATTCTTTGATTAAAGTCATTTTTACAGAGCATTCCAAACATTTTCAGTTTTCAGGCTGATTAGGGAAAAAAAAAAAAGCCATATATCAAATTTCAGTATTCCTTTTTCTTCCTTTTTCATGTCTGATGCACACAAAAAAACCCCCCAAAACCAACAAAACGGAAACATTTCTGTGGAAGAATTTATGTCAAATTTGTAATTTATTTTTATTCTTGTGCATGTATGCATGTATGTGTTGACATAGACTATTTCAGTCTTCCAGCAGTTTAGGTATTGTATAGAATTCTCTAATATCTCACTAGGGAAAGCAAAAAATCTTTTTCTAGTCCGCCTAAATAGTCTGTGTTGGCTATTACCTGTTATCACAGAGGTATATAAAGAATTTGATCTTTTTTTGCTCGTGTTTGTTGATTGATAGCCATCATTGAAACTGAGTCATCTGTTTGCTTTGTCATTCACTTTGGTTTGTCATGATAATTATGCCTAGAAATTTAATTAGTGTAACCTTTCTATATGTAACTTTCAACTCCATTTATCTATAGAGATAAAAAAGTAATCTTTAGAAGGGCTTTAACTCTATTTTTATATTTTTACACTATTGTTTTTTATTTCACACAGAAACCCCCAAATAACATATCTTTGTTCACTTCCCCCATATTGAGTGAAAAGACATTATGACTGCTTCATTCCAGAGGTACCTGAGTAGCTTTTTTCATCCCTTACTACCTTGATAACTACTTCTGCGGTAGTGAATCACTGTTGAGTCATTATATCATCAGTTATACAGTGCTTTACTGATTTTGTCCAACTAATGCAGGAGTTTTCTTGCTGCCTTTCTATGCAAGGGTGAGTTAGCTAATCATTACAACACCCTGAGAGCACGTAAATACCACAGGTAGCAGCCTTGTAATTGTTTCAGGAAAAAGTGAGATGTCCTGTAATAATTTGAGAGAGATGCAGAAGGTAAACCGAAGACAATCTGTCTTAAGAATGTGCCTGACCTCCAGCTATGTTCTTACATGTCTGTTTTGTGTTCTACTAACTTACCCAAATTTTTGCAAATAGCTTGCCAAAAATAATGGCTTGCGAAATAATGAATAAATAAATAATGCTCATCCAATTCCAGTATTTCAGGATGCTATTTAATGATATGAAGGGCTAAATTTCCCCAAAATCTCAAGCTTGTGCTTGAATTCAGACTACTGAAGTAAATAGTGCCTACCTACTGCCACATACATGGACATTTAGAACAACCTGTTACATAAAAATAGGGCAAATATTTATCTCATTTCACTTTTCTCCTCATGCAGCACTGCTATGCTCAGTACTTCTCCATTTCTCTGTAACAGTTTTTGTCACACCATGTCGTGTTCTCCAGTATGTGCTGATCCTCTTTCCAGTACAAAGGAGTAGTTCAGGCTCTGTCAGTGTAGGATACATCTTCCAATAATTAAACTGTGTTTTTCCGGACTTCAATTGACTGCTGTAGAGAATTTCAAAAGGAACTAGTTTTCAAATCTTTCCAACTACATTTTCCTTGTATTACAAAAACTCTTAAGATAAAAAAAATCTTTAGTTTTCTTGACCTTTATCTAAACAAGGCAAAGCATTTGACACATATACCGAAATGAAAATGCAGGTGAAACCTGAAATTCTTTTCTTATCACTACACTCCATCTGGACATAACATCCTATGTGTTTTCAACATAAAATTTGCCTGAGAAGCAAATTCAGACTCAAACCTTAGCCTATATATACACACATACAGAAAAGAATAAGCTCAGCATGAGCAAATGATCCTCCCATTTGAAATTTCTATTTAAATTTCCTTTTGTTAGAGATGTCATTCTCTGTAATAGAAAATAGATAAAGTAGTGGTGCTCATTTCCAGTGCAACATGGGTAATTATGTATCTTAATTCTGTAATCTCTATTTTTAAAAATATGAACAAATGATCACATAAGTCCAGCAGCACCAGCCATTACATAGAACACTTCCATTGCTTTATGACTTCAGAATTTCTAAAATAGATTAACCTATAGCCTAACAGTGTTAGGGCTGTTTCATTAAAATACTTACATGTTCTCCTTCGTTCAAAACTTATTCTACCAAACAGCTCAATTCAATGATGTCACTGTTTGCACAGTTATCTTCAAAGCTGATCCTCCATTCAAACAAGAAGCCTATTTTGAATTTAAAGTATTCCCATTAAAATTCATGGAATTTGGCTTATCTATATTGTTCTGAACATTTGGTATTTTAAGTAATATAGTAACCCCCACAAAAGGCAAGATAGATGAAGAGTAATGCCAAAATGTCAAGATTATGCTGCTTCTTCCACTCTGTCATCATACTACACAAATACTGTAGACAAGTTATTGCAAAGCTAAAGGGCTGTGCAACATAAGAAAACCACAGAAATATAAATATGTGCAATAATTCAGAATCTATCACGTGCATGTTCTGTTGACATATAAATGGAAATGTCCGTGTAGAAACACAATTAGTTTCTTACTAATTTTCCTTAGTAAAATTTCACCTTTTATTCATGCTATTTCAGATAGCCCCTGAAGTACACCTCAGAGTGCAGTTCTGGTTCTCTAACCCCAGCTCTACGTGTTGAGATCAAAATATAAGCTCATACTTCTCTCAGATCATCTCCTGACCCTGCAGATCCTAGATATCACCAGGGGTTTCCACAGTAGATCTGACTTATTTGCAAAGCCTCCACGTGGAGACACTGGCAGCAACCAAATAATGAGTCGAAAGCCATTTATAATTTGTTTAGGACAAAAGCATGTCAGAGGAGAGAGACATCGTTTTAAATTTAGACTGCATCAAAGTTTTCCCCAACCTGGGCTCAACAATGAGCGGTGCCTTTGGACATGCCTTGCAGAGTCCTGGTCCCTTTGTCCCTTTGCTAACCTGCCAATCCACATTGCCTTCGACCAGGCTTCTCCTCTCATCTCAAAGTTCCTCTCGTTCAAACACCTCTCTACCCAAGCTTGACAATGCAAGTTTGTGTCCTCCTTGGATATCTCTCAACTGGTAATTCAGTACATCGTGCTAGAGTCTCTTCTTGCCGTAGCATTGTCACCCTGCTTGCTTTTTCAATCGCTTCCAGTATAGGCTTTGTCTACAAAACTCTATATACAGTAACGTCTTTCACTGATCTGGACAAGTCCAATTTTCATAAAATTGTTGCATCTAGCATTCATTACAGTACTAGATGTCAGCTCCACTGTCACAGATGTATTCCTCTATGACGTGATACGGTGCTCCAGCCTTGCACTTTAAAAAGCTTTATTCGGTTTGTAAATATTTATTTAGTGATCAAAGTCTGAAAGTAGCTTCCCTTTCTGCTTTTGGGGTTATTTTTTCTCTGTCTAAAGAAGGTTTCACAGTGAAATGCCACTTCTAATCTGATTTTCTGTGTCTAGAGTATATTTTATTAACCCTTTTTTATTTTCTTCAGTGATAGATTAGTAAATTCCAAAGTCGCTTAGAAACATTGCTTAGTGACCTTTTTGTTCTTTGCTTTTTTTGAGGAGAAATCAACAAAAGACAACAATAGTAACCTTTCCATATTCATTACCATAAGCTGCACTGACCTTAAGAAGCAGTCTTACGATTCCACACTTGTATACAGGGTACGGCTGCTGTGCTGATTTCAAGAACTTGACAATTTTTCTCTTCTAAAGGCTGTGAGGGACAAAGAAATTAGGTATAATACCTGTGCATTTGCACGGGATGGAATGACAGGTGAATCTCCCAAACCTTGTATTAGAAGAGTAACCTTTTGTGAATATTTCCTCTAAAAATGAACTTCTAGGTAATATTAAGTATAGAATTTTAAAAGTGTCATAGAAATGTGGTAAGAACAGGGTCATTTTCATTGTTGATTTTGATTTTTTTTAAAAATAGGCTTATTTGTATTTAAGTTTCAAGAGAATGAAAATTAATTTAAAAAGAAAATTTCTTTCCTTTCCCTGGTGAGGACGACAGGCCAAATGAGAAATATTGGTATTTAAAGGGCAAAGGAAAAATAGAAAGTATGTATAAGCTCAGCATTGATGTATCTACATGATTGGATTAAGCTCGATTTCTGGAGTTTCTTGATATTTGACCTTGATGGCTTAATTAGTGTTGCTGCTAAACTCCGTATTGTTTTCTGGGAGATTTTCTGAAAGAAAAAAGGAGAACAGAAAGTTAAAAAAATTATATGTGTAACTTGAGGGCTTATCTGGTGAAATCAAAATAATTTCTAGCTCATAAATAAATCATGATAAAATTATTGTATTCTATATTGAGCATCCCTGTGGTTTTAAGAATATATTAGTTGGTGAAAACTTAAGATGAAATAGTCAAGAAAAGACAAACCTATATTCTGGCAAAAGCTGAACTCACCATTGTCTCTGTTCTGAATAATCTGGAAGATTACTATGTGCTTACTTTGCTGCCTCCCTACACACCAGCCCTTCTAGATTATTAATGAATCTATTAAATACCCAGTAACCTGGAAAGAAACCATGAGATGCCCTGTCATTAACCTTTTGCCATGATAAAAACACACCTTTTAATCATATCCTGTGGTTTTTTTCTCTTCTGGTTTTCCTCTTTACTTTGGAACTCTTTACCTATACTCATCTCTTACGAGGGATCTTGAAAAATCATTTTGGCAATCTGAGTAAAGTAGGTGTAAAGGATCTTTATTCACTATGTTATCACCATCACAAGGTTTCTAAGAGCTCTAAGACATGATTTTTTCAGCACTAAACCATACTTAAAGAAATCTTGCTTGTTTTTTCTGTTATGCCACTGTCACTGCCTACTCCATAGTAAATACTATGGGAGCTGGGTTATGCAATCTGATTTTTAAAACTATTCTAAATATCATTTTTAAGGAAATTTATTTTACTTGTAATCTAATTCAGAGAAAAGTTCTCGACAGTTACAGTGACACAATTGTTGTAAGGGCACTACAAAATATGTGAGGGGAGTGTAAACAGGGGGTGTAAACATTGAAGATATCTTTTCTAGAAAACAACACGTAGAGCTATAGTCTTAAGAGAAAAGACGTGGTGTTTCTTCACAGAAACAGCCCTGATTAGCCCCTTTATTATCATCATCTCCCAAGTGTTTTCTTTTTCTGATTTGAACTGTCAATTACATCCACAGATCAGTAATTCCCTGGAGTGATTCTATAGCTCTGGAGTGATTCTATAGCTCTGGATTGGTTTTAAATATAGCTGCTCTCATCCGAAGCAGCAGAGTGTGTTTTATAGACATTTCAGATACTTGTGGATGAGCTCTCTCAGAAGCTTTGGGTGCTTGCTATTTGTTCCAGAACCTGTGGCACCTCCATTTTGATAGTATTTCATCTTAATTAGCAGGAGGGAGCGAGGGTCTCCTGTTGCACTGAGGCAACCGATCATTTGCCTTCTTAGATGGACCTTTCTCTTCCTTAACTGCTTCATTAGCCTTTGCTGGTCTTGAGCAAATTTTTCTCATTCCCCTCATTCTGATGTCATCAAAGTATCTCTTCCTTGCTTTTCTCTTCAGAATAGTTTCAGACTCACAGATTTTCCTCTTTCAGTGTTGGCTGTGGCTTATACTTCTGTTGGGGCTCTACCAAACACTTTAGTTCCAAATTTTAATTAATTTCCAACTTAACTGACCTCTTGGATCTTACCATTAAGAATTTATTCTTGTCTTCCTGCTTTCTTCATCATGTATTTTGATACCCTCTTAAGTTTTCTCTGAGTAGCACCACTCCTTCCTGGGGATTTTATTTAATTTCTGTTTTTCAAATTCTTATGAGCCCATGGGCTATCATTCCTCCAAATTTTCTCCTTTGAAAGTTCAATAACACTTCTGGCAGTCTTTTGCTAAAAATACGCTACAGACTGTATCTGGAATAGGACTGTCTGTGACAGGACCATAGGAGCAGCAAAGCACTATCACTAGCAATGTTACATCTTTAATTTCTCAGACTTAATGAAATAAACTCTCCTTTGCTTTCTATGTTTTTTCATGTGAGAAAAAAAAAAAAAATCAGTCAAAGAAGTAATTCCGGTTTTACAAGATTGTTTTCCAGTAAGAAGCAAAAGTGTAGAACAGTAATGCTAAGCCTTGGCTTCTGTTTGATCGAGGAAATCCTGGGTCCTACACCAATTCCACTAACATACGATCTCTTCTATGTACTGGGGCAACATAAACAGCCCCTCTTCAGCGGAGGGTGTGATCTTAGTGTCATCCCCTGAGGTACAGCTAATCTGAGTGAACTCTAGTTATAAATTAGTTGTCCCTCTGTAGTCAAAGCAATGGAAGTACCTCCAAAGAACAATTCATAAAATGTATTTTACAATTCATGTATCCTGCTTTAGACATTTATTTTAATCACCACTTCTGGAGCTGCCTGCCTGCCTCCAGCAACTAGAGGCAGCCTAGAGAGAGCCTAAATAACAGGCACATACGGGGAAAAGCTAGGTGTAATTAGTCCTGCTGTAACTGTCATTTTGGGATTCAGTAGCACTTGTGACTCTGGATGCCTGTACCAGCCCCTTGGGCAGTTCCTGCTGCGTCCCTGCCTTCTGTGGCAGAAGGGAAGAGGGGCAGGATTTTCCCCTTAGATGTTTTATGCTATATATCTAAAAAGGTCATGATGTTATATCTGTTTCATATATGTTTTTTTGCTAGATATCTATAAAGGTCATGTTTCACCACAGCCTGAGGTGTCTGTCCTAACCGGAGGACTGATTTAGCCTCTTTCTATTCCCAGTCTGTCATGAAATACACACTAAATCATAAGCTGTGTACTTAGTTATATTAATGTAAACTCTGTTGTTCTGAAAACTGTAATTCATCCCATTGTTTCCAAAGCATACGGTTGGTGGCTTTCACTATTTTGGGTTTTCTTTCTTGAAATCTTGTGACTGTGTGATAATTTCAGGGGTTTTTTTTTTTAGGAAGAATGTCTCCAGTTATTCAAACAAACATAGCAGTTTGTGTTGCATAGATTTTAGATACCGAGCTATGGCAGAGTCTTTTTCAAGGTTCTGGTTTTAGAAAGGATAAAACTAAAACCTCTAGCTGGGGACTGGGTCTCATTTTTCCGCCCTTCATGAAAACATTTAAAGAATTTGTGTTAATGGCACTTTTGGAAAGGCATCTGTAAGGCCTCATGACCGCTCATGTTCTTGTTCTTGAGAAGTCGCCTCATGATACGTCTACACAAGATGTGAGAAAGCTGCTATCTTCTTGTTATCATTGCCATCACGGAGATGTTAGCTTTCGCTGTATCGAATTTCAAACTTTCCTTTTCTTTGGGTTTCTGTGCGTGGTGGGAATAGGAATGTCACCGTGACTTCTTAGTTACACAACCTAGCTTCAATCTGAGAGGGGAAAAATCATGATAATTACCCTCTAGTAATAATTCTGTCATATTTTGTGGCATTGAGAATATACTTATACAGCCCAATGAACTCTCATAGTGAAGAGCCAGTGCTGCAGTTGCACTAGCTGGATTTTATCGAATGCAAGGAGGAGCAGCAGCAAGCTCTGAGAGAATAATTGCAAACAGTAGATCTTTCCCTTGATTTGATAGTATGGATTGGATAATTTTCCAAATCACTAATTCCTCAGTACAGCACAGGGCACAGGTGGCTGCTGATAACTCAAGCCTGCAAAGAGTCACAAAGCAGACTTGTTCACAGCATTGCTGCTGCTGCATATGTTGGTTTTAAAACACACAGCGATGCTCCCGAGGAGGAGGAAGGATGAGGAATGATAACATTAAATCAATAATCTTTATTTGACTCCTTTTATCTTTGTTCAGCTCAGCAGCTCAGGAAAATGAAAGCAATGGTTTTGTGAGAAATTTGGATAGTAGAGAGTGCTCAGCCACCATGAAAGTAATTTCATATCTGGAGATGTGAAAGCAGCTTTTCTGTTTATTTGGGGGATAGAGCAGAGAGGACCAGGAGCAGTTTGAAAACAGCAGAAAAGAGTAGCTGCACATTTCTCAGTGTCTTAAATCTCTTTCGGATTAGGAAAGTGATCTCATGAGAAAGCATTAAATATGGCACAGTTCTTCAACCTGGTAAATGGTGGTAGCGCTGCCATCATTAGCTATGAGTTTATTTTGGTAGCATGCAGAGATCAGATTGTATAATTACTGCACTGGCTCTTGCAATATGTTATTGGCTCAAACTTTGGCAGACACACAGTAGCTGAGCAGACTGATCAAGTTCAGCCCCAGATACTCTGATTTTTTCAGGATATGCAAGCCATATGACACACAAACCCCAAGGGTTTTAAAACTTTTTACGAATATTGGATACAAGAGGAAAGGTCTTTTTTTCTCTCTCTCCTCCACCAACACACCCTTCTCTCATTTTTTATTGTGGACCCAATACCTTAATATCACCACTCCCAGAACAAGCATATTTCTTAATAGAGTTTGGGGCTTGCAGTCCAGCAACACTGCTGTTGTTATCTCTATGGTCATTGTTTGATGACAACAGTTTATGGGTGGATAGTGACATATTTGCATGTGGATAAGGAATGTTTGTACTTTTTGACCACTACTTAAAATCTTCCAGCTGCAATATGGTCACGTGTTAGTCTAGAGGGAAGTGGAAAAGTCCAAAGCAAAAACTCCTACCAGCTGAGACTGTTTATCCTGCCATCTGTTTCTGAACTGCCGACTAGCCTTTAGTTACCAAGGAAGGTGCCATCCAGTTAACCTTACCAATCAGCGTATTTCTAGACTTTGACTAATGGAGACAGAATAGGACAAAACGCATAGGTTTTAACCTCTGTGCTTCTTCTCATTGGGAGTTTACAGACAGACTATCCTTATGAAAGTAAAATAGCAGCAGCAGTACTTCTGAGGTTTTCTCTGTGTGTATCGCTGATTCCATGCAAGTATTAAATGTGCTGTATTACGATGTCAAGCACGTGGGAAGACTGTCCATCCAAAGCAGGCTTGATCTGACCTGGCAAGATTATTTCACATAGCTGTAGTGTTAGCAAATTGTTCAAACTTCTCTTTTGTTCAGCAGCTTTGCTCTTACATTACGTTGCTTTCCAGATAATTTATTGGCTCTGAGAGCACTGCAGCTTGGATTTGATGTCACCAGACAGTGCTAACTGAATATCGTCATAGATGGTCTGCAAATGGAAAGAGGACCTAAGGTGTTGGAGTAAATATTCCTAGTAATTCTGTAGGTGGCAGTCTTTGCTCTGCATCAAACTTCAGTCCAGGCCTTTAGACAGTGTTAGCTGTTTTCTGTACAAGATACCAGGACCGGTATCTTTCTTTACATCTAATTTCCGTAGGCAGACCCGATGCAAATGATACCTTTAGACTCAACTGTATAATTTCTACTTGCTTTCCTAGATTATCACGTTTTATTGCTGTGTGCTCCTAAACTCTTCATGGCTTGCAGTGGTGGTGATATTCATTACTGCATTATTCCTTCTGTCATAATGGGTACACGCACAGTTTTACTGAAGATAAAAATTGGTGGGTTAATTATTACTGTTGTATGATTATTAACAGGAGCTCTGGGTTGAGTTCTACTATTGTGGCTCACCCTGAGCGGTACCTGTAGCTGAAATAATAGCATTGATATCGGTGAGGTATTTCAGAAAGGATGGTTCAGCCTGGTGAGGAGCGAGGACAGCTGACTCTGCTCCAGTGTTAGGAGGCTGTCAGCTCTGAGAAGTTAAATCTTGGACTGTTTTCGCAGACTTGAGCAGTTTCCCAGGCTGAACAAGGAGTTGGATGTCTTTCCTCACAACTGAGCATTGTCAGACCATACATGACAGCATAACAGCTTCATCAGGATTGGTGTTTCCCAGAAAGAATACTCTTTAAAAGAAGTCTTGTCTTTTCATCAACACCTGGCTCAGATTATGGGTAGAAAGAGGCTGAAGATTGCATTGACTTTATTAAAAAAATAATAAAATAAATAGATATGTTGGGAATGAGACCACTCTCATTCTCCCACTGCTAATGGCTCAGTCCTTGTTTGTGAAGCTCCTGAGGAGAGAATTCTGACATTTCAGCCCACTTACCACATTTGAGATACAAGCCCTTAACTATCTAGCCTTAGTTGAAGGGAATGCCTGAAAGGAGAAACCACGGGTGAACTATGAACTAGTAACAAATTTATCAACTCACTGACATCACGAGATGTGAGACACTGATGCCACTTCAAAAGGTTTCCAGCTTGTTAGCCTTTCACACTCCTATTAGGATGCTCCTAGTCTAGGTCATTGGGTAAATTCAGTAATTGTCTTTAAGAGACGTATAGAAATCTGAAAGGTGGCTGTCAGCAGAGCATTAGGAGCTGGAGGCTGGTTAGTAAAAGGAGCAGAGGGAAGCTGAGCAAAGTGGAACCTTTACCAGCAGCCACAAACCTTTTAACACATCTCCCCTACTACTACTATAAAAAACTAAAGTAATTTTTTTTACTCTAATATTTGTGTGTACATACTAATGTAAAGAACTTTCAGAATAGCTATAGCAACCAGAGAGGCAACAGAGATCTTTAACTAAATATTATAACTGAAATTAGATTGTATATTTCAAAAGAGATAGATGGGAAAACATCTAAGGATGCGATACGCTGGCCGAAATGATACCTATGTGCAATTGCATTGTGGAGTCAAATAGTCTTATCAAGGGCGTCTCACTCCTGAGGTGAATCAGTTTAATAAGGAAGTAGAGAAAAAGAAAAAATTAATTAAGCATCCAAATGATAAACATGCAAATATAGAAGTTCAGAATGGAGATATAGAAGATACCTGTACATATCTAACTGGGGAAAATCTGCTTTTTTGGAAGATTTTAGAAGGTAGGACTTTCCTCTTCATCTTGACTGAGTAGAGTTTTCCTTCTTAAGTTTTCTGCAAAGATGAAAATTAATGCATTGAAGAGTCTGATTCTTGTTAGGTCTTCTAGTTTGCTGGTTTAAAGCTCTTTTGTAATTTGTACAGTCTTTTATTGTATTTCAAATATAATAAAAGCAGAAAATTCAGATGAAATTTACCTAATTGATGTTCTCTTTCTTAAATAAAGACAATAACAATATGCATAAAGCTTTTAAATAAAACACCTGTCATTTTGTAGGTTTTGCCTAATGCTAGCTACTGGCCTGACAAAGCCAGTTCCTGCCACTGTTGTTGACATTATATAGTATTTTGCTGCTTAAAAAATCATACTGAAAGAGCTTCTACTTCTAGAACTATTTCTGGAGAGGCAGGTTTTGGCCCCTGGTATTAAGTCTCAGCTAACTGAGGCCGCAGACTTGGATTACTGCTTATGGAACATTATTTATTGATTTTTTTTTTTTATTGATTATTTATTATTTATTTGACTGCTGGTTGTAGGTCCACTTGTATAATGCAAATTCAACTTGAAATGAGCCTGAATAAGAGCTACTGAAGGCTCCTGAATGCCCTCACTGACATCATTGACTGTCCTACTCCTCATAAATGTGCATCCACTTTTTGCATGGCACAGTCTTGTCTTTAACGTAGCACGAGGTATCTGGTTGTACTCGCAGTGCTGAGAAAATGTAAAGCTCAATGTCTCCACTGAGCATAGAGATAATTTTAGAAAATTACCCCTAAGGGCCTAAACTAGCCTTTGTTTTAATCACAGGACTAAACAACAAGGTTATATTTAGACCAACTAAGAACTAATACAAAAGGTTTGCCTTGATACTGATGGGTGATCCCCTCACCCACCTTCCATTCCCTCCAGATCCCTGCATGAAGAGTTTCTAAGTGGGATGTGGATGACCTTGTCCTCATCTGTCCTGTCTCCTTTGAGCCAGACTTTGGAGGGAAGTTGGTCAGGATGCTTGTCTTCCAGGAGATGATGGCTCCCCATAGCCCCTGGGGAGTTATTGTCAGCCTTTGCAACCATATGAACCAGAAGCAACTTTTTTTCTCAGAGTGGCTTTCCTTTTCCCTCCCAAGTGCTCAGGAGCACAGCTGTATCCCTGCCAAGACCTTCTGGCATGGGGTTTTGGCTCCACTGTTTGCAAACCAGCTAAGCTGGTTAAAGTTAAAACTCATAGTGAAAAATCATTCATTCCTCCTCATGCTGACTTCATACTATGGCCAGGCATAAAAACTGTTCCCTTGAGTCCGTAAGCTGATTCTTGATGTCACATCAGCACCAGTCTTTCTGTCTCCTCCATAAATCACAACAGAATTACTAAAAGTATTTTGGGATGAGTTGAGAGGCAAAAGTTTGCTGGACTGTTTTACCCTGGCCAAACAAGAAATTGGTACAACACCTGCAATTTGTTCTCAAGAGAAGTACGAGAAACTTCTGAAGCAAAAGAAAGACATACTAAAGCTTGGATGACAACACTCATATCCTTACTTATTCAAATCAGCTTGTTCATCTGGAGAAACACATCTGTTAGGACTTAAGCACTGAGAAAATCTGAGCTTATCAGGCATGAAAATTAACATACAATTGGAAGGAGAACCAAATTTGTGAAGTTGATAGGTTTTGTTTACCAAATACTGTGTTAGGTACAAAGAAATTTTTTTTAACGCGGTTCTGCGTGCTGTGTAGTATAACGTGGCATTTCTATATATGACAACAGAAGATTCATCACTCGAACTTCTTACAGCATGACTCAACACCTCCTGGCAACTCAGCAAATAACAACAACAACAGAAATTTCTTTAATCAATTCCTTTATCCAGTAATCTCAGTGGCGATCATATAGAATTACCCATTATTCTCAACTGGGATCACACAAAATCACTCCAAGTCTTTCAAAGCTTCATATACAGCTTTTTCCAACAGAAAAAAAATATATGCAGCTAATGAAAAGGTAAACTCCCTGTGTACACATTGACATAAATGTCAAATTTTAATGATTGCCCTCTTTGAACTTCAGACAACTGATACATACTGTGGGATCCTGCATAGGAAACAGTAAATGTCATCAAGATGGTGCACGGGATGTAATACATTATAATAGAAGGCCAAATGACTTGAAAGTCAGGTTTTCTTGCATTTTTTATGAAAGAAAAATTGACCCATTTTTGTGAAAGATGTCACTAAGTCATCGTATAATTTTTGTTGCAAAATTGAAGTCAGTGACCGAGACTTGTATTCCTAGAGACAGCTAGACACTTTTGGAAATGCTTCTCCTAATTAAAAGATACTGGCTGATTCAACCAAAAATGCTTTCATCTTTCATCCTGTAGAAGTTGGTACATGGCCATGAAAACTGATTTCTTTTTTCCCCTTTTTCTCTCTGAGCTTTTGCAGACTTCAGCTGCAGTATGGAAACAGACTATATTTTTGGCTGAGCAGAGACCCTTCTGTTGAAAATAGCTTTGATGTCTAGGAAAGGATAGTGGATGCGTCTTTGCATTTGACATTTTTTTTTGAAATTAAATCAAAGAAAATCTTTATTTCAATGCTTCCTATTTTTTATATATATATATATAATTTATATATTAATATATAATTTTTATATATAACATTTATAATATTTTTATACGTATATAAAGTTATGTATATATTTGGCAAAGAGTAAGGTACTAAAAGACAAAGAGATTCCTTTGAATTTTAACTTTTTCCTGCCTTAAATGATTAGCATTAATGCTCTTTTGCAGAGCACCTCACTCTAAGAAAATACGTGGTAATACTTAGCATAAGCCAAGAAACTAATGTAACATGCCATTTATTTCACATTACCAAAAAGATTGAAAAGTAAAAATGGGAATGAAACATAAAAAAAATCTAAACTGCATTAAATCGATCTCTGGACATGACTAAATATATTAACTAGTCTTTCTGTTGTATTGGTATCAGTTATCCTCCTAAAATTGTATTTTTTTTCCTTTAAGTCAGCATTTTTATCAAGTCAGGTTTAATTTAATTTACGTGAAAATGCATAAGTTGCAAGATTTTGGAATTTGAAGACCCACCCCCCTTTGTTTTACATACTGTGGCTACACAAGCACCGGTGGGTAGCCCTGGTGGGTTCAAGGGAAAAAGGAAGAAGGATGAAATGCAATATTAATACTTTCTGAAATCCTTGTCATGAAATTCACAGCAGAAAAAAGCAAATTGGCCATGAACATTGGAAAATTGTGTGCAGGATGCTCATTCTTGGGGTTTGCTCTCTGTTTTAGAATGTAATATATATAAAATTGCTGTGGAAGGAGAAGAAGAAAGAATGTGACACAGAACAGCAGGGAGCCTGCTTAAGAATGCGGTTCAAGCCTCCCACGGTGGCACAGTGTAGCTGTACAGGGAGAGGAAGTGGTCCTATAGCCTTTCCTTGTGAATCCAAGCAGCAAAAAGGGCATGACAGAACCAAAGGCTTGGTTTCAGTGCCAAGGGCTCATCAGAAGCAGATCTCTTGGCTTGGCACCCTTCTCCTTGACAGGAGCAAATCGAGTTATCCTGACTTCCCTGCGGGGGAGACAAGTTCCAGAAGTGTACAGGCTGGTCTTGCAGCAGCAGCTGAGCACTTGGAGCAAATTGGGTTGTCGAGTCATACCAGTGACTTCCCATCACACTGCCAGCCCTGGTGCGGAGAGAGCCCAAAGGCAGGATGCTGGAAGAGGGGAGTTGGGGACGGAGCTTTTGAGGAGCAAGCGGACATGAAAGCAAAGCAGGGAGGCCGAGAACTCCTCAAGGATGTCTCGATGTGTAATGATTTTCTTCAGCCCCTTTCCCCGTTACTTAAACATAATTATTCTTCATCTGCCACTCTGTTGCTTGCTGCTGTTGGTAGCATATGTGGAACTGGCAGCATATGTGGGACTGGACACGCAGGCACACCGAGATAGCTGCGCAGCTTAGACAATTCTCACAGGCATACACTGATACCCTGTATCAGAGGCTCTGCTAATGTGCAAGCCAAACTTCACAGTAAATAATGGTAAATGCTTTTGACAGGAGTGGCAAAACAGATGCTGGTTTCAGAACCAGCCCCCATGACTCGTTTCTTTATCATTTTGTATTGCTGAAAACTTTGCCACAAAATAAACGCCTGTGGAAAGTAACGTTTGCAAAATTAACATAATTCTTCTCAATTTTTGTTCATTAAAGTTTTCTGGTAATAATTGCCTATCTGTATTATCTTGAAGTCAATTAGCTACCATCAATCTTGACAAAGTGCTGTGGATTGTCTGTAGGTTCATTCTGTTCATGTTCCTGTTCAGGGTCAGTTCGGTTCAGATGGTCTATACAGATGGTACCATTTACTTTTTAAGAAACAGCCAATACAAAAGGAGAGTGTTAAACAAATTCCAGAATTAAAAATCCTTGCACACGTATTGTCGTATGAGACTACTCTGTTTGTATTCAGTTTGATAACCTCACGGTTCTCTTACTGAAATTAAAAGCTTACATTTTGAATGCCTTTTGTTTCCAAAGAACCCTTCCTCCCCAAAATATAGGAAATATACTTAATGAAACACAGAAATATAGGCAGAGAATTTGAAAGACTCCTGCGGTGGAGGGCAATAGCTGTTTAGCAGGACAGAGTTAGCACTGCAGAACAGTTTAGCAGAGTAGGGGAGGAATTAGGTGTGCAGAATGCACGTGAACCAAATTCATTCAGCAGAAATTCAGGGGCCAAGGTCTCCAGGAGGAGCAAAAACTACCCAGGGTCACTCATGACTACGCAGTCGTCGTGAGCTTTCTTACCTCTTATGAAAGATGGCACTTCCACTGATGTACACTTCATTAGCATCTGCCTGAAGCACTGACTTCAGGGACAGTTATCTGTTATTTTTGGCAACATTCTACGTTTCAATTTAAGTTAAACCACTCACGTCCTACCTCAGTGCCCCCTTCTCTGAAGAAATCTATTTTCAGTTTCTATTTATAGGGAAATAAACTGCTCACCTTGGTGTTAATTTCATAGTTCTAAAAGTTGTTGTGAGTTTAACATAAATGGCAAATTAAAACATTCTGCAGTTCTATTAAAGTTTCATAGTAGGAATTGCTATTTTTTTTCCTAATATTTTACCACCTTAATTGCAAGTAAACGGCTTGGTATAACGCATCTCAGTAAAGTATAGCCCTATTTTCAAACAGTTTGGTTAAATATTAATGACGTCAACTACGCAAAAGCTATTACAAAACAGTGAATAAAAAATTCTTCCTTCACCTCCACTTTGTAATACTGAGCTTTGAAAAATATTTCAATACTCACACCATCCTTCACATTAAAAATTCCTGCTTAATGTTCCTTATAAACTTCATGTAAAAAAAGGAAATCTGGTGTCATTTTGCGCTGTGTGTCAGCTTTAGTATTGAAAGATGTGAATGTTTCTGATTGTCATGCAGGCTTAATTTATGCATCAAATGACTGTGCTTGCTCGTATTGTAGAACTATGTGCATATTCTGATCCTCCTAACGCTGTCTACATCTGCATCTTAGTACAGAACACTGCTTTTTGTGCTCCAGCAGACTAGGGCTGCAGCCCTGATGGAGCCACGAGAAGCCGGTATGTGGGATGACGGTAGTCCTTGAGTTCAGGAGCTTTTGTGTCTAGCTGGAAAAGAGGAAGAAGTGGACAAAGGGGAAAAAAAATGTCCTCATTGTGCTCCTGGGAAGCAGAGTTATGCAGAGGCTGTGTCTAGACATCAAAGTAGTGCAGGTTGCTCCTGTCCCCCAGTTTTTGAGATTTGAGTTGTACCCTGAGTACGTGATGGCCCTTTTCTGCACTAATTTTGTGTGTTTCCTTCCCTTGGAAAGCAAAGCCTCTTTGTGGGCTGATGAATACCCATGGCTCGTTTTATCAAATGAAGTCAAATCACTCCGGTGCAGCGTTTTCTCTTCACACGTATCTAAAATAACGTCTCAGCTTGTGTTCAGGAGCTCGGGCACTCGCACATCAGGACTTTCTGTATATCACTGGAGACATTTATCAGATTGCAGCACTGTTTCTAGGAAACATGTCTTAAGAAATTGCTTTAGTGAAAACAAAAATTAATTGCTTTGCTCAGATAGGTTGGTGATTTGCTGTGTCTGCAAGTACCTCTGCATGCTTTCACAGGTCGAGAAGTTGTCTAAAGGAATGTTTCGCAGTATGTCTTTCTTAAGACTGATGTCCGTATGCTGAAATTTTATATTTGCTCATTGCAAATATTACCGCATTGCTTGTTGACTGGAGTGGAAGTTTCCCAAATGCACTCCGTCCAGTCAGAGGTAGGTGTGTGGGCCTTCAGCCTACTCACCCGCGGGGAAACCACAAGTTCCCCTGCTTACCCTACAAGAATAGGTAGCTCCCGTTGAAAGCGGTGGTGAAAGCAGCAGCAAGAGCATAAGCTCAGGAGTTCTGGCTCTGCCACCGTTATCTATTTGTGTTGCAGTAGTGCACAGGTGTCAGGCTCTGCTGTGCTGTGCACTGCATAACCATGACACAGCAATGGGTCTCGAGTTGTACGGAAACACTCTCTACTTTTTAAAATAAATTCAGTATGGAGGTGTGGATCTCGCCTACCTTAAATGCTACTCTTGGTCCCCAAAGCATTTGGTGGTAGAAGACAATGTTCTTTCATGCTATTTTTATCTGCTATGTCTGTGATGGACCCCTACAAAGCTATTCATCTGCATTAAACCTGCTCTTGCTGTGCATTTACTGCCATAAGTGATTATAGAGTTTTCTCAGATTACCCTCTGCTTCTTTCCTATTCTCCCTGGCATTTTCTTAAAATCTTCTTGTTGCACCATGTGTTTTGTAAGGTGTTTGCCAAATCATCATCACCATCATTCCTCTTCTACTCTACCAGGTGCATCAGGATGAATCCTGACAGTAGAAATCCCGAGTTTTTCTATAGTCCTACAAGAATCACCAGTATGTGATCATAATGGTCATTGGGGACTATAGACAAAAACAGGTAATAGAAAACAAAAAAGACTTAAATAAGTAAAGTTAGTCTTTTTGTTCGGGTGAGAGCAAAAATATATAGGTGTTTGAATTTTCTATCTAAATATATTTATAATCTCGCCAGGAGGTTAAAATTGGTTCCTTCTATCCCCAGACAAAAACTTCTGGATGAAAGAAAGAAGATTGCTGGTGCTTATATAAAAAAAAATCAAAGAAATCTGCTTATCTGGATCTCACTCTGTCAGTTAAATAGCTAGTCTGGATCCTGCAAGGAATTACTCCTCTTGTTTTGTTGGATCATTCATTGCTTACGAGGTGACCAGCCAAATTAACAAGAATAGCCTGTGTACTTCTGATTTCCTGATACTCAAATGAAATCGAGTGAGGACGGTCTTTAAACGTGTATTTGTAATCAAAATATTATTAACTATGTAGTTGCTTTAGGAATTAACCTGTTGAGTATTTAAAAATAGTTGTTTCCAAATTATATTGCTAGGAGTCTAAGATAGGATGTGTCTGGTCCTTCTTCAGTTTACCATGTCTTGGTCTGCTCAAAGTTGTGTATGTATGTGCATGTATGTAAGAAAGAAGAGGAAGACCATCTCTTTTGGGAATTGTATTTTCTTCCTAATATTCATAAGATTCCAGGTGAGATACATACATCGTATGTTGAGATACATACTTGGCTGAAAGATTTAAGCTGACTGTTAGTTACACTGTCCACCTTAGTTTATCGTCATACAACCTCAGTATTAAAATACTGTTTTAATTGAGGCATAAACATCAAAGGGCTTCATTGGCTTGGTTACAGGTAGCAGAATACACACCCATTAAACTCCTTTTTTTCCCCTCTGTATCAAATTGCTTTGTGTAAAGTCTTCCAGATAATCTATGAGTATCGTGTCTACATTTACTCACTATTTCACTTATATCTTTTGGTTTGGTGTGATCCAAATAAGTGCAGTCATAAACTACTATATAGAGGCAAGTAATGTCGGGCTGAGTCTTCACACAGTATAAACTACCACGACTCAAACCACTTCAGTGAGTCTGTGACAATTCATGCCATCTGGAGTTTAGAATGAGCAATTTGCACCCCTGTTTGGTCCTAAGGACCCAGTTACAATTTTCATTCTGCTCTGATCAGGAAAGCTTAGAATGAAGATGTGAAGGATTAGGAATGATTAATTTATTCAGCATGTAGATTTAGGGTTGGTAATTTTTATGAAAAAATACCTAAATAATTTTTCCTCTTCTTGCTAATCTTCTCTAGGCCAAACACTGGAATTCATCAAGAGAGGATGCTTTAAATCTCTCGTTTGCTTTTCTTTTCTTCTCATGCTCTAAGTAAAAGTTACTTTTATTTTCCTTAGTGATTGAAATAATTTCCTTTGCAGTACTAAATTGGTTTTGTATTTCATAATTTGCATGCAAATCTAGTGAAAATACTTTGACAAATTATAAACCTCCTGAATGAAACTGCTTTAAGCTTTAGAAAGCAGGCATGTTGTCCTGAAATTTTGAAGTTACATATTTGCATTCTCGCGGGCAATCACATTTACAGTGTGCCTTAAAGCCTATCTTCTCTCCCAGTGTAACACCTGAACTTAATGCTGAAATGGGCTAGCTCAGTTCATTATAGGAAACATGCATTTTAACTTGTTGCCATTGTTTGCTGATATATGATCTTCTGTGTGGCCTGTAATATATTTTGGCAAAGCAAGTGTCAGCTATAACAGGTGTCAGAAAATTGAAGGCTGAAAACCAGGGTGAACAGTAAAACAAGGCATTCAGCAGAAATCTTTCCCACAACTTAATATGCAGGTTTTATAAGCAAAGTCAAGACCCTGTCACAATATTCATTTCTTTCACGGCTTTCATATAATAGGGAAGTTAGTAACAAGACAGGACTTTCCTGCACTGTGATTTCCTTATCAGAACTTCAATCTTCAGTGAATTGCCGAAGTATCTTGTTACTTTTTTTCTACCAGCTGAATCTGTTTGTATTAATAGGAAAGATCGATTCTGCCCCTGTTTTTCAATATCTGTGAGTACAGGTGGGCAGCCTCAGTGCAGATACAACAGTCAGCCAGGTCATACCTCAGGTTCATCTGGTCACATGTCATGGCACGGGTGATGGAGTTACCCAGCTCAGATAAGCAGTGAGGTAAAAGCCAAGCTCCAGGACAGACCTCAGCCTGCCCAGCCCATCTCATGGCCCAGCCAAGGTTTAGCATCCTCTGAGCTTGTAAACTGAGAAATGGATGTCCACTGGTGGCCTCAGGCATTAATTGCTCAGTCATGCGCTTCCTGAATGAGTGACTGAGACAATGGGGTCTTGTCCAGATACCAAGTGGGTATATTCTCCTTGCAAGGACATCTAGTTTTTGTAGAGCTAGGTGAGGCAGGCCTGATTCTGAGGGCAACCTAGGATGGAGCCTTTCCAGACAGTGGACCCACTTTCCTCTGGATGTTCATTCCAAGCCACTTCAATCTGGACGTTCATGCCCAAATCCAAGGTGTTAACCTCTATCAGATTCCACCTCTTCTACAGCTGTATGAAACATGGGGTTAGATTCAAACTCCCTTTCATCTGTGGCCAAGGTTAGAAACAGGAGAGTTGGTACGTATCTGGATTCTTCTCCTCCTCACATAAACCTACAAAATATATTCAAATGCTTCTTAGAAGCAGAGAACACCACTCCAAATCTACATGAAAAGAACAAAATCAAGCCCACGCAGAAACTACATAATGCCAAGACTAAGGTTGCTCCTGAGAAACTTAATTTGGCCCCTTTGAGTGCAGAACTGACATTCTTTTTAAAACTAATACTTTTTTCCACATGACCCTGCTTCAACGGCAGTTAGCTTGTGTTTCTTTCCATCCTCTTCAAGTAGTATGTGGCCCCAGGGCTTTCCTTAACACACATCATTCAAAACCTGCACTGAATACAAAATTATTGATTGCATCATTGCTCTCATGGCTATCATACCTGAACGCTTCACACACAGTAATGAAATTACCTGCATAATACCCTGGCCATTCATGGATTTGTTATCTGTACTTCACAGATGATAGACATAGGCACAGAGAGAGGAAGAACAAAATAGTTGACAATGTATCAGCTGATTTCTAAATAATATTTTTTCATAGTCTCTATAATTTTAATCAATCTTTATGTGTATATAAATACAGTTTTAATCTGCATCAATTGCAGCTATAAGTGTCCAACAGCACAGCACAATTGTCTTGTATAGGGGCAGAAAATGAGGAACATCAAATTAATGGTCATCTCTGGGAAATGTGAAGTGATTTGTCCAACATCACATAGGAACTCTGTGGCAAATCCAGAAATGGAATTCAGTACTTCAGTGGCAGCTGCCTTAACCATTAAATCTTATTTTCTCATTCTGTAGTCCCTTGCTGGTTCATTATATACCTTCCAGTTCCTGAAACAAATGAGGCAGGGAGAAATGAAAGCCTCATTCACTACATAAACCTGATTTGATCCCAGAATACCATTTCTCAGAATACCATCCACAGTGCGCACAAAAAGAGCTGCAGCTATGCTGTGGAAAAATAGTCTGTGATCACATAATTGAAGATGGTTTCATAGCAGATATGTTCAAGAGGTCCAAATTGAGTTGCATAAGCAATTTTAATCTCCCATTTCCTACCTTTTGTATAGTTGAATTTGAATGGGGTCCTTGGTAATTATTTCCGATACTTTGAAAAGAAATAGTAAAACAGAATTTCTGCTCTGTTGAACAATACTGACCTTGAGCTTAGATGATCAGAATTTATATCTTCATCTTTATAGTAGAGACAACTAGCACCTGAGCCCTCAAAGTAAACGTTATTCATAGATGGCTACTTAACTTTTATGAGAATCAATCGCTAGAGTGGAAAACAAAGTGCACCTGTTTTTCAGAAAAAAAACCCCCATAAATACTAAATCTCTTCCTTCACATAGATTTCTAGAGGGTCCTTTGGTGTATACAGGGAAGACCTATCAATTCCGGTATGTATAGACTATCTTTCTCTTGTTGTGTACCTGTTTGTCCCTTCACCCTGCAGATGTTCTGCCCCTTCTCCACTTATTTTTTGCCATCACACAGTTCGAATAGAATATTTTTCGGTGGCTGGATACATTTATTGATTAGCATGTTGAAAGAACTGATGCAAGAGAGATGGTAGAAGGAGTGCCCCATCTAGACAACACAAGTGATAATCATGTTCGGAGAAGAGGAAGAGCACTGAGTTGAGCCGAATAGCTTTTAGGTTGCTGAAGACCTTCAGGAGGCTGCAATGGAGAGGAGAGTAGATGGAATTGGACAATCAGACGGGGGCTCCTGCTATTATTCTTGCTAAAGAGATCCCAGGTCTTTCTGACTTGACCAGAAAGTCAGAGATACTCAGTGGGCAAATGTCACAGGCTATCTCAGCATATTTTGAAGTTCAACTCAAGGCAGTCATTCCAGGTGAAATATGCGGCAGCCCGCTGCAAGCCTGTACTCTGCGTGGCACAGTGGTTCCTTCCACGCTTTGACTCTTGCCTTTCTGCGGTCAGATGACATGAATATTGACAATTTTTTACCAGCGAGACAGAGTATACTGGTGGGTCAAATCTCTCTATGAATTTGTCGCTCTGAAGCAAATCATGGCTGGGTGATGAAGCATACCCTTTTAGACCCAGATTTGTCTGTCATTTTTCACATTTTCCACTGCTTTATGAGCAGTTCTAATACTGCAGTGTGGAGGCTAAAAGTCAATGAGGAGTCAGGCTTGGGCATGGATAAATCTATTAGTTTCCTGAAGAATTTTGGCTTAGCTTTCTCACTTTGCTTGTTAGTGCATTTTTCTATTTCTGGTTTCTTGGTCAGAAGCCAAAATTGCCCCTCCTGTTACATGCTGCCGTAGGGGAAGGCTAATCCCTGTGGCTTTGGCAGGTGCCAATAACTTCTGAAGGGAAGTAGCTTTTGTGAAGATGTATTGTGGCTGGGGTGGTTGCTCTGTAAGTCATTCCTATCCCTTTCAGCTGTGCAGGACCAGCTCATTTGAAAGAGCCTCTTGTTTGTTAGCTATTAGTGCACGTCAGCTCACAAAAGAAGCTATGGCTTGTGCGCATGTTGTATATTTTCCATCAAACTTATCCAAATTTCTCAGTTTGACTACTGCAGCTGTAGGTCACGTGCAAAGAGGATTTCTTTTACGTTTTCTGGTAACTCTTAATAACCTTATTGGCTTTTTTAAACAGAGATTCTCCTGATTTATGCTCAAAGATTAAAATCAGCTGGTCTTGATTTTGCTGTGCATTGGACACTTTGATTGTAATCCACCCATGTAAATTTTTAGAACATTAAGTAAAAGGAAGAAAATTTATTTTAAACTTTAGTTTAAAAAATGCTATAGCTTCAAGCCTCGTTTAGCACTTGGTTCTGGTCTAATTAGAATTTTTTTCTTATTTCACTTTAGGATATGTACTATAAAGTGTTTATAAATCATGAGAAAAATGAATGCTTTGCATAGAAATTAATTCTGTCCCCAGGGAAGAGGTAACATAGATATGAGAATAAGCCCCTGGCATATTCCCCAACACTTGAGTCCACTCAGGTCCTATTTTGAAGATGCTATGAAAAGCAGATGATGTTCTGTTTGATTTTTCAGGAATCAAATTGGTTCAAAGGTTTGCCTATCTTTTATTTGTTTTTAAATGAAAACCATTGTGATGATTCTGTACAGGGTGAAACAAGAAACTTTCTTTAGAAATTGTCTAAATCATTTCTAAAGATATTTACTTGTATTTTAATTTCAAAATACAAGACTAGGGTCAACAGTTGGCCAGACAGGTCGCGCAGGCATGTTATCATTAGATCTGCACGAGCCCTTGCAGTTGACAACAGAAGCTGTACAGTCAGGCTGTTCCCTCGAGATCAGAATCTGGCCCTGAAAGGTCAACCACAGAAATTGCATTCATCAGCTCTAAAATAATGAGTCTTCCCCTGTTTTTATTATTCTGCCTTTGTCTGGCCGGTAGCCATGGTAAAAACCTTCCCACCTTTACAGTAATGGTCACCTCAGAGCCTGGTTCTTCCATAAACTTTGCGCTAGTTTACCGTGGTATTATTTGTAAAGCCTGTAATCCTTCCTGTTGGATTATTGCAGGTTCTAGTCACCGGATCTCTGGAGGTTTGGTTAGTTTAGGCTGTCAGCATGTTCAAAACCGTGGGGAGCACGCTGTTGTGCAGAAGGTATATTGCTCAAGGCCAAATGCAAATGTTCTGGTTTGCATACGCTCCCAAAGGTTTTAATTGCTGGAGCAAGGCTCACACTTAATAAACGAGTATTGGCAAAGCTCACATCTGGAATAGCTAGTTATGTTACTCTTTGTGAACAACAACAACAACAACAAAATCTCGGTGTTTTTGGTTTTATTTTCAAACTTTGGAAGGATTTTTTTGGCTGTTTGGAGCTATATTCCTATTTATTCAGTCCCCAAAGTAATCACAGCTGTTTTCTGTTGTATGCCACACATCTTGAAAGATTTTATAAGATGTTTTATATGCCATGTAAAAACTGTGGGAAACATTTCTCATGTACTAAGTTTTTGAAATAATTCAATATTCATAATGAGGATGAGAGTAAGAAATGGTTTAGTAAAATGAGTAGTATGCTGGGCTGTCTAAGGCTTTTTGCCAATCCAGGCTCAATGCCACTACCACTTCCCTTGAGCTTGTGGTGACAAGAGACTAAGGATGGGAATGATCATTACTGAATGTTGCAGGTAGAGATACTGAGTTGTTAGCTCACGGTTATGTGGTTCAATCTGGGGCAGAGCTTGAGATTAGTCTCCTGAGAGCTTCTGAATCAAGGTCCATGTTTTAACCAACCTCCTTGATGTGATAGCGTGATTTGTCCGATACATTTTGTCCTGCAATCAAAATGAAGGAATAATTACTCATTTAGACTCTGTTTCCTACAACGATGAACTGAATGAAATCAAAGACAAGACATGCAAAAATCCTTAATCCAAGTCTCGGGTTTGAGGAAATCATTATTCAAACAGCGATGAGTTATGAAAATTAATTGGAAAGGTAATGATAATTATTATTTTTATTTGAGATGAAAAGCCAGAAGTAAATTTTGAATGTTGCTTAGATGTGGTGTTCTGTTTATAGCCCTGGAAATTCCTTACCAATTAAAGGTGAACCCAGAAGTGCATAGAGAATCAAGACCTTCATTCTCAGCATTCGTTAGGTTGTTAATTAGCCATAATGTTTATGACTTTCTAAAGCAAGTTGCTGGAACAGGCTTAGGGTAACATTCACATTCTTTGGTGTCCTGGCAGTTTATAAATTGCCGCTTACTGTAAGGTATATTGAAGTGTAAGACTTCACAGAAGAATGTAATGAATTTGTTAAAGGAAAAATTCAGATCATAACATATGTGTTTCTTCTGTTAAATATACATGTGCCAAATAATTTTTTCTGATTGCAACTGAGTGGGAAAGGACAGATTTCTGGTTAAATCTGTACAGGGACAGCTTCAGCTTATTGCTGGTATATATGAAATGGTTTTATTTTTTGTCTCAGCTAACTCTACATGTTGGGGGGTATTTTTCAAATTTCTTTTGTGACCTCTCTGTATTTCTTAAATTATCCTTTTTTTTTAGTTAAAGAAATACACGTAGGGAGAAGGGTGTGTGTGTGACTTTTTTTTATGAAAACCAAAATAGTTCTCAGTCTTTTTAAATTTTTGAAAGTAAATTTACTTTTTAAAATATTGAAGTGGAATAGATTTTTTTATTTGTAAAGATTGCTCAAAATTTCTAACTTTTAAACATTGGTAAAACTATCTGATTTAGTTTTTTGCACTATGAGACTTGGAAAAAACCTTATAGCACAGATTTTATTTAATAAATAAAGCTAAAGCTCCAAGAACAGCTACGTAGCTATTTTTTGTGATATTTAGTGAAAAGGTGACAGCACTGACCTTTAGAGTGTTTGTCGAGTATGAGCGAAGTGCTTGAACAATTCACTCTCGTGATGTAAAGCTGCCAAGAATATAACCTATGAGACTAGGTGCAAGTACCGTAATAAGTCTTTATGGACCTAAGGTTTTGTTCTAGCATTTTTAATATATGTGTGCATTTATCCTTTTCTTTTCACATATCTGCTGATGGTAGAGATCATGTGTGAGCCATGTTGTAGTATGCCAATATAAAAGCCAAACTGCATGGCAGTAGACTAACCTACAGCACAGAATTAGGCTCATGTAATTGAAATTATGGCCAGAGGTAAATGAAAATTCCTATTTCTGGTTTATAGGGGAACAACATGAACCCTAACAGCTGTAAACAATTCACAAGAGAAATTTTGACCCACAAATGAGCTGAGGCCGGATTATAATATATGATGAGCTGTGACTGGTTGGACTTCTCGTTTTTAGATTGTCCTATTTTTTTTTATTGGTACAGTTAATAGTAGAATAGGACTGCCACTATTCCAGATAGGACTAATAAATGCAGCAGGTACCAATCTGATAATATATAGACAAAAAGTATATGTCTTGAGAAAAAATTAACCTATCAGCATTATAGTTGAATAGAATATACATATTTTCACATTCTGCAGTACTGTTTGCACAGAAAGGAATTTTAGTGAAAGGGGAAATCTCCAAAATAGGAAAAGCTTAAAAGAGATGGTATTTAGATTTCAGTAAAAATCAAGTAGTGATCCTTCTGAGGGCAATGATTAAAAATATTGTTGTAGACTTCAGAGAGAAGGGGTTAACCATAAATACATTTCTTTCAAGAAAACATACAACTGGGACAGATGTCTGAATGGTAAAAAGAAGAACTAGAATACTTCCAAGAGAGAAAGAAGCAGCAAATATTTTGATCCCTGTAAGAGATAGATAACTCAGACTCACAAAGTCCTGCCTCACCATAGAGTAGAGCAAAGTGCAAAACACATTGGAAAGAAATTAAGAATTCAACAGGGCATAAACGGGCAACATAATAGAAAATAATTAAATATAGATTTGGGGCATGAAAGATCAAACTTTTAAAAGTGAGCTTTATATCTGAGTAATTGAGATAATTTTTTTTTTAATTTCCTGCTTCATCTCATACGTGTTTTAACCATTTCACAAAATTCTTTTCACATCCCCTCTTCCTCCTCCCTCATCTAGGTCAGTATAAAAAATGAATCATTTTCAGCAGCAAAACAGCTGCAGAAGTCTGCAAGGAAAAAAAGGAACAGTAACTTCTTGCTTTCATGTAACACCTTTCATCCTGTAGACTCCCAAATCTTTTTATGTTAATATAAACTATTCTGTGATTCTAAGATACCCTTTGACTCACCAGCTCTCAGGTGGAAATCTACAGGATTAAAGTGCATAGTAACCACTGTCCAAAAGTCCAGGCCAGAAACAGAAAGCAAAACCTCTTCCTTTTGCTTAGCAGTGAGAATTTTAGTAAGCAAAATGTAATCAGTCAAACATTTGGGATGGTGCCCAATAATCTGGCACTTATTCTGGTACACTGTTGCAAAAAGCATCTTGAGACCTTTGATAATGGTAAATGGTGAGCACTTGGTTTAAAGGACCTTTTTCTTCAGTTAAGGTAAATCAGCTAAGCCTTCGCATGCGGCACTAAATGTCATTCTCATTGTACTTCAGGAGGTGTGTCTGGAAACTACTGAGGAACGTTGACTCTGTAGGGTCTCACAGCAAGAGGATATTTATCAAGGGTCGAAGTGCATCCTTTGGGCAGGAAGTCCCAAAGGCCGGATTGGCCCAGACCTTTGTTTACCAAGGTGGGAAAAGCTGGCAGTGGGAACTGACGGTTGGCTGGACGCTTTAATTCCTCTCACTAGGGTCTGTGCCAATCCTGCTTTGGTTCTGACTAGGAAGATGCCATCTTCTCAATTGCTGGTATCATTCCTAGCAGCTTATGGACTTAAAGAAGACCGGACCAAAACCTGGCCTCATCTAATCATAACTTACAATTGTGAAGAATGAAGCCATGGGTACAGTTAGGCAGTGACAAGAGTCTGCCCCAATAAACATGCAAAAAACCAGTTGTCCAAGTCAGCCTGCTGCAACTGCAGTAAATATCTTGACATAACGGGAGGGCGTCACAACCGAAAACTCAGCAGTAGTTTATGCAAATAGCTGGCCAGTGAGCACTGGCCTCTAAAATACTCTTTGTGAAAAGGTGGTGTCCCTTGTGAAGGAGAATTGACTAGTAGAAGAATAAAGCCATAAAGGCAGCAGTGACAGATCAGGGGGGTGAATAAACCTTCAACACTGTACATATTTCTTTTCCATCAAGGGATTCTTATGGCGTAACAGTATTTTTCATCTCTAATCACTGGTGCTGCGTGTCAGTATCTCTTATTCCTTCCCCGATTTGAGTGACACGGTGTGATATGTCTAATGACAACTAGAACAAATTTCAGTAATGAGGTCACCTTGGGCCCGTATTACTGTCTGACTGCTGTTTTCCATAGAAATTATTTGTGAAAGCAGACCACATGCTCTGCATAACTTCCTCTGCTTTGCCGAGAGTGACAAAAGGGAGATATGTTAAAACTTGCAAGATGCAGATGGTTTGCATTGATCTATTCCTGATTTTGAGCTGTAAATTGATATGTAATGAGAAAGCTGCCACTTTGGTCCTTAAGAAAAAAAACTTTATGGGTTTGGTTGAATTGCTTAACTTTTCTTTATAAATGTAAAATCACGCAGATTCTAACTGACGATGAGCAAAGATATGCCAGCAAGGAAAATAGCGAGCTTTTGAAAGATTAGCCCTAACGAAAATCTAAAGTAAAAAACCTAACTTTTCCTCCAGCTCAAACTGAACTCAGATTTTGGAAAATAGTGCAGAAAAGTGACGATCCTAACAGACAGGGAAATAGCAAGAGTCAAGTTAGAACTGCTCTAATAATCGTGAAATTCCACTCTTTGCTACAATACGCTATGGAGCCTATTTTAAAAAGGGAAGTATTTCTGCTTCTAGTCTCTCAGAAAAGTCCATGTCCACAAATTTTGCTCAGTCTTCCAAACGGAGAGGAAAGGACTACTGTCAAATCTGCAGAGACTGTGCTGGTCTCAGGACATCATTCTGTTGTCCACCATGCAGAAGTAACTCAGGAATACCTGCATAGCAATATGATCTAATTTAGATTGGATAAATTCCAAAGACTACAAAGAATTTGAATTACCGTGGTGTAAGGAAGGTTAGAATACATCTACTGGGTATGCACTAGTTTTCATCCTATAAACATCAGCTAAGTGACTTTATTCACCCTGAGAACAGAATTTCTGTGGGACTACTCATAATCTTCTGTGCACCAGATCAGGTTTTAATTAAGTTTTTTAACTAGATTCACAGGAATGTAATGAATCGTGAGTGGATAGGAATAGGTAGTCAGTGCTTCCAAAGAGCACTTTAGTGATGAAAGGTCCAATGAAGAGAGAATATGTATTTGAAAATATTTTTCTGTGTTCATAGAATATTTTGGAGTGTTCTTAGAGTCCAGTACAAAAGAACAATTTCAGTTCTCCTTTTGGCTTTGACAGGAATCCCCTCCATCCACATTTTCTTCCAGAGCTCGTGGTAAATAGCAAACTCCTGTCCTTTACAATGCCACTATTCTCTCATTATTAAATAAGATGGTGCTGGAGCAACAGACTATGTAACATTTGTGCAAGAATCCCCACCAGTAAACTAGCCATTCATTTTAAAAATCTGGACCATTTCTCATGAATTGACTGATCAATTGACCATTAACCGTCGACTGGTTAATGGATTTCATTACATATTCATGTGCATTTCAAATCCACAATACACCTACAGAGCTACATAAAGATGATCACCAGGCCAGGAATTAAGTTGTAATTAAATCAATGCATTGATCAGAAAGAACATTTCTAAATTAACTTAGTTAAGGTGTTTTTCCTAGTACTTATAAAAAATACAAAAATCCATGCAAAATTTACGCTGTCTGCTTAGTGCCTTCCACAGAGAGTTATAAAATATTCCCTAGATTGAAAGCTTTTTCCTGACAACTAATGCTGAGAGTTTTGTTGGCTTCTTGCAACACTCATGCTCATTGAGGCTAATTTGTCCTGATTCTGTTCTCTGATTTATAGTTAGTCAGAACGTTAAATTAATTGAAATCAATGGAGCTATACCAGTACGAGGTGTTCTGATCTCCTATTAAATGTTATGAAGGTAAAATCAAGCCCAGTGTTTTCTCATCTGGAATTCCATTAATTTAGAAAATCAGTGTTCTTTGAAATGCATTACTGTTTTTACTAGTAACAAGACATTGAAGGGAAAAGAGCTGCTTTTTTTTTTTTTTTTTTTTTTTTTAACATACCATACATTGTCACTGTACTCCTTCATTGTCTGTTTTCTGGTTCTTGTATTTTGATGTCAATCACTGCTTTGGTTTGGAAATATCTGTCAGATCTGTTAACTCAGAGTCTCACCTGGTGTAAACAGTGTCCTGCTGTGAGTTGGCATGGCCTTAGATTTCACTTGAACTATTTTACACACTTTTTCCGAAGGATGACCCCTCAATATTTGCTGGAAAACTTGTGACTCAATCGTCATATTTAAATTACACAAACTGTATCACAGAGTTGAGTTAACATCGAAGAGCAAAATTAAAAATGTATTGGATGTCTCTTTCTCTTGGTTGTAACTTCTATAGAGGAGGCATATTGCTGATGACAACAACAACTTCCCCATCAACCTCAGTGTCATTTTCAGTTCTTTTCCCTTGATCTTTTTTCACCTATAGGTTGTGCATAAGTTTCGTTGACTCTCCAACATTTTCTCTTTGCATCTGGTCTCAGTCCTGGCCAAACCAAACAGAACTCTGACACATACCAAGTGTAGCTCTTAGGTTTGTGATTTGACCATTTCACCCCTCTCTTTAAGTATCTCTACAGGCTTCCTTTGTTCCATTCAAAATTTGTAATTCTTGATCTTGTTTTTCCTGTTTACCCAATTGTATTTTTTTTTCTCTCATGTAGTAATGTTATGTTGTATGCCTTATAACCTACCTGATCTGACTTTCTTTGGGCTGTATGCAGTCATGCTTCTTGCTTCTTTAGAAATCTTTCAAGTAAGATCTCTAGTCTTCTTCATGTAAAGCTAAATGTCTAAAATGAAGCTTCCAAATCCACATTTAGGTCCACAACTACAAAAATCTTTCTCTTCTGAAGAGTTATGTACTTGTAGTGCCAAAGGAAATCAAGACTACAGAAGACGGGTGAACAATTTTCTGTTGCTTCTTGCTAATTAGAAATAAAATATTTCATTGTGGTAAAATGTACTTTCTGGCGAGTTAATTTTGCAGAGTAATGTTAGATTAAGAATTGTTGGCTATATGACTTGTAAACAGTGATTTGACTGAAGTGTTCTCAGAATCTCAAACATTACATGCCATATAATCTACATTATGATGGTGTAATTGTCCTTTCCAGGGCCTAGTTTGTGTGAGGGAGAATTGGTGCCAACTAAGAAATTTCAGTTAAATCTCTTACACTGTTGAAATCGTCATCAGAATGTTTTCGACTTCAGTGACATTAGACTGGATTTCAGAATAAAAACTTTAGTGCAGATATTTTCAGTTCTCTAATGATATATTCAGCATATCTTTCGGAGGATCCTCCACCTCTTGCAGAAAGGTACATGGAATGGAGGTAGCATAAGTAGTTTATGTAGGTTATGTAGGCTCCTTATTTTGGGACTCATCCCATCCTACTCTTACGAAATATTAAACATCTGATTTAAATGCTCATTGTGTTCCCAGTATTGCAGGAAGAACGAATTTGCCCTCAGAAGGTGTCTTCCTCACTGACAGAGTCCAGACAGCTCAGGCTTCATTCTTCTGCCCACCCATAGGTGTCTGATGCCTTTTGAAATGGTACTTGATACTTGCGTATGAATCATCAGGTATGACGCAGAACATACAGAAGTTTTGTGCCTTTCTGCAGTGACTGCAGGAGGCTAAAGTGTCCAAGGGCGTATCAGATAGCACTAGATATCAGTGAGTAAGCAGCCTAAACTATAATTCAGTCTGGAGATGGGGTTCACCCGAGACATGCCTACCTGTGAGATTATTGTTTGCATTCCTGCTGCAGTCAATACAGTCACTTGTCTTTAGCTGAACTTAGTGCAGTTATCTACCTTATATAAATGCAATAGCTCTTTTAACTCCCTTGGCCTTGTTGACTGGATGAATGTGTGGATCACAGATAGATGCCTATTTTGGGTTGTCCTAATCCGAGAGTTGACTCCTATGCTGGAAGCAAGCTTTTAGATTCCATCTTTGATGTTTAATTACCTGAAGAATTAAATATTTCATTATGAGTTTATTTGTCATATAGATTACCTAATTTTCTAACCCAACCGACTGTTGGGGTCACTGTATTGTCTATCTGTTAACATGATCCAGAGCACGGTTCTTGCAAATCTCACCTAGGATTTTTCCCCAATCCCTAAGTATGCCTCAAGGAACAGTGAACTCCAAGGTCCTGTAGGTAGCAAGACTGCCCCAGATTTTGTTTTCTTTATAACCCTCCAGCACTTTCCCTGAAGGCTTTATGGCATCAAATACCCTGTATATGTCCTCATAGCATACTCTAGGGAAATCAGCATACATGTTTTTTTAATGCAGCGGAAATATTTCTCTGGTGAGATACAACACAGGCCTTATTTCAGACGTCTTGAAACCCTCCCTGCAAACATTAAATAATTATGCCTTATGGTCACAGAGTAGTGCAAGGGCCCGAGGGAGGCCCATGGCCAAGGGTGGGGTAGAGTAGAAGGGGCCTCAAGACTAGAGCTCAGCTACTGGACAAGTTATATTTATTTTATTTATTTATTTTATTTTTATTGGAGTAGCCATAGTTAGGAGTCTTGGGATTTCTAAAGCTATTATTGTCTGAAAAGAGATTTGATGGACAAGGGGTGATAAATAGTAAGTTCAAGTTATAAAGAGAGCATAGATGTTAACATGCCAGATGATACTAGATGGGGAGTTGGTAAAATGAGCCACTTAATAATTCAATGAAGTGCAGGACAAAATAAAAACAGGCAATGTAGATTTTGTTGACCGTAGAAGTTAGGATAGAAACCTTTACTTTGTGAAGAAAAAGATGGCAAGTTATCAACTGTTTTCCTGGTACAGTGAGGGAGGTCGAAACAGTTGGCAAATGTTGGTTGTTTACTATTAGAGTCTTGATGGAAGTGAAGAGTCGGGGTCCCAGGAGGCCCACGTTAGTGCTGAATAGTCCCAGTAAAAACCAGAAGGCAAAAGAACATTGCTGATTCACGAAATCCCCAAAGGTAACTTCCCTTAGCAAAGTTATAGTCTTACAGCTGAAATTCTGAATGATTCTCGTATTTTCCCCTTATCAGTGAATACAACCAAGGAACATATGTATTGGACAATTAACTCTGATTTTTGTTCAAAGGTGGTAAAAAAGTATCATTTTGGTTCTCTATATTAAGAAAGAAAGCAGGCAAGCATAGGTCCCTTTATCAGAATACAGTTCTTATGCGGAAAAGCTCCTGAAAATTCAGCATCATTAGACTATTCCTAGACTATCAAAGACAACTACGGGGTACATTTGTTGAGAAATTTGCTCCTAGATACCAAAGCCGTGAATGATTAAAACCAAATCTGAACTAGAGGGAATGAACAAAAAGAATCTCCTTTTATCCCTTAGTGAGAAATAATGTTATGGACAGTTCAAATGGCCGTGAATGTTAAGAAATTACCTGAATATCAAGGGGAATTACAAACAGTTACATATAATACTATACTATATTCTTAATAAACTTAAAACACACTTAACTGCTTTTAGGCTCAGCAGAAGCAGGAGTTTTTCTTGCCACTGTGTTCACAGGGGCCTATATTGTTCTTAAATGATTGAACAATCCTTGCTTGAAATTCAGGATTGGTTTGAACTCTTTTTACTTTTCAGTGTGCTTCAAAACATTTCTTCAGGTTCTGACTGTTCCTGCATGCAGAGGCCACAATCTCTGGACCAGCAGCACCCCTAGTACATTTTGTTGGTTTTACTATTCACGAGTCAGCAGTGAAAGTCTAAGCTCCGTAGCACACTGATCAGGAGCAGGGGCTGCCCGACATGTCCACACCTCATATCCTTCAAACCTAAAAAGGAATGGTCAGGGAGGTCTAATTATAAATGTGTCATTCTTTATTTACTTTAAAAGAAAAGCTCGTTGAAGGACTCTTAACGTAGATGACAAGTGAATAAACTGGAACGTACCCCAAGCTGATTGCTACCAGGGAGATTACAGGATTAAAGGAGCTGTGTTGCTTTTCTCATTGTCTCTTAAGAAAAAAAGTCATTAAAAAAATCCAGCACATCATATATTTCCTTAGCCTTTCACATTGCATTTCTAATGACGGAGAGGTATTTAATATTTCAGGGAAGCATTATAGTTTGGGTTAATGAACACAGATAACACAAATCTTCCTACTTTACTTTATTATCTTTCTATTGTTATATTCTTAGCATTATTCACTTTGAGGGAAGCATAACTAGGCGCTAACTGCAGGATGCACGTTCCCATATGCAGTTCATTCCCTCTGAATAGTTCAGTCTGGTGCGAGGAAGTAATTTTTGTCCAGTTACTCGGCAATACCGGTCTCTTTGTTTTCTTAACGTAGGTCCTGTCTTTCTCTCAGGGGAAGAATTCTGATCTCTTTTCCATCTTTGTTAAGTTCTAAAAAATTACTCCTCGTTTTTCCCTCCGATTTAGCCCTTGCATAAAAATAGATAAGGTTTAATCAAAGACACCATCTGCTTTTCAGCTACAGGCACTGGCCTGGATTCCCTCTGGAGCCAGGATATACTATTTCTGAACTGGCTGATAGCGGCACTGCGGAAGAATGTGTGGCAATTGCCTGCAACTCCAGGGCTTCGCTGCTGTTTATGCATCACATCCCTTCTGGAGGGTTAAACACCCTGTAAGGTCCTGAGTTCCTTTGCCATGGTTTCGTTCTTTCCATAGTGCCCCTCAGCTGCACACCGTCCCTGTGGGAATCCTGTTTATTTGCATTTTCATGTCCTTGAATACCGGTCAGCAATGCAGTGTATTGAACACGGAGTCTGGCTTTCATCTTTCCAAGTTATTTGTTATATTTCAGGCGCCAGTAGGAGTGATTGTCATCCACAGACAGATGCACTTTTGAGGTAGCAAAAAAAAAAAAAAAAGAGATTGACATGACTTTTGACATGATTTTTGTCAAGAGTTTAGCATGCCATTTGCTGGAATACCTAGTCTAATGAATACCTTTTACTCCTTCGAGATGTGCAATCTAATGTTATGCTATCTTTTTTCCTCTTTGATATCTCGATGTCAATCATCAGTGGGAAAATTATGTTAGTGAATAGGTAGCATGCAATTTATCCGATAGAAATTAAATATCTATCGGGGTTAGTGAAAAGAGTCTTTTCCATACCCAAATGTAATTTCTGCATATAATTTTGTGCTTGCAAAACCTCATTTGCACATATGGAACATCGTTTTTATAATTCATCTTGGAGTGTTTATGTTAAAAATAATTCTGTTCACGTGCTGCTAACAAAGGGAAAGTTACTGCCAGCAGTAGAATTAAGGCTTCTTGTTTCCCCAGGGAGTGTTCTGGCCATTGAGTTAAACTAGTAGCTACTGTAGCCTGAGGCAAGGAAAGTCTTGCTCTTTCACCCCAGACTTTCTTACAACAATGCAGCTTTTTTTTTTTTTTTTTTTTAAATTCATTTGGGGGTGGTGTCTTAATGTACCTGTGAAATGTACCATCTCTCAGCTGATGCTAAAAATTCTGATAATTTACAGTCACTTAATGCTGAATTATGGTGGAAATACTATGGAGGTACTCGTAAGAAATGCCTTGTTTACCATAAATGATTTCATCATGACTAATGCTATCATAAGAAATTTCAGAGAGCTAATAATGATTTTCATAACTTCAAAGCACTATAAAAAATAAAAAATAGTTATTCCTTGCTATATATGCCTAAAAATACTAACAAACATTTTTTCTATGTTCTGTGGTATTTTTGTCTTTTGTGCAAAAGAAACAGTGACATTTTTAAAATTAAATTTCTGCTCCATTTGGAGAGTGTGAATGCTCACCAGCTTTATCTGAGAAGTATCAGAAAGATAAAATTCATGGCTAGAGACAGGTTGGGGATGACCGATCCTTCCTTTTTTTTTTTTTTTAAATTTAATTTCTAAGGATAATTTTGTCTGAATAAAGGCAGAAGAAAAATTGCTCCTCTGAAGGATGGAAGTGTTTGCTTTTGTACGTGTGGAGTTTTCTCTTTCAAAGGCAAAGAATAGGAGGTGACACGGTTGTCCATGTTTATGTTGAACCAACTAAGCCAGGAGACTACACAGCATGGCCAGTGGGTGTCTGAACCTTGGCAAGAGCATGTGTGAAATGTGTAGCTTTCTTTACACATTATCACTGTTTGCTACCCAAGATAAAACAAATCTGCTGAGGGATTTGGTATTTCCAGGCAAACGGTGAGGTCTTGTCCACTCATCATCTTGCCTACTTGACAACTTTTCACCTCTTCTGACCAGGGAATCAATCACGTTACAATTGGGCTATTTGACAGTGTTATTAGAATATAAGCAGTGCCTAAGACTAACGTAAAATTGCGTATTAGTGCAGAAATCGCAAGAGACAACCTACCTTTGTGATTCAGTAAATGCAGCTGCTTTGGCTATAGCAGATCAATAGTACTGGAAGAAATCTGGCTTCAGCTTCTAAAGTATCACTTAGAGAGTCAAACTGGGAGGCTTTCTACAAGGGCTTTACCTAACTTTTTAAGTCATCACAGCGCACAACTCATTACATAGGGTATAAAACAGGGAGGGAAACATTTACTCTGGCAAGTAAATGTAGAGTGAAAACCTCTTTTAACACTAGTGCTTGGGATGGGGGTGAATACGCATACAGAGATGTACACGCAAATGCAAATATATGCAATATGTTTTTAAATAATTTACTACAACCAGATACAAATAGTTCTGTTAAAAATGTCTTCTTTAAGCAAGAAAACCAAGTATGTGTCTAGACTACAGGTAATTCATATCTGAACATATGCATGTGGAAGTTTTCCATGTGTTGCGTGCATTCCAGAAGAAGTCGAACTACCTGTACCCAGAGAGACAGAAAGAAACCCAAAACTATATATAAAACTGTCTACATGAACTTGTCTACTTATATAGTTATTATGTATTTGATCAAAAAATAAAATTTATTCTTTAGGTAAATACCAATATTTTAACTTTCTTTCAATCTGCATTGAATTAAAAAATTGCAACTTAATGAAGAAATTTCAAGAAGAAATTTTAAACATCTAGACTACCATTACTAAAAATTTCATTTCAGCAATGTCAAAACAGTTCAGCCTGACAATCTCAGCACATTACAATATAATATTGAATTATAGGAAACGATATTGTATTATTTAGAAATTAAGGTTTAATAGCAGCGCAAATAGGAATAGAACAAGATTGTACCATCAGGACAAAATCAAGTAAGAAAGCCCAATGTTCCGCTTTTATTTGAAGTATTTAAATTTTTCTGTCAAATACTATAAAAATCAACATGTTCACTTAAAACTTCCAATTTCAATGAAGCAGTATTTCCTGATCGAGGATAGTTCTCCAGAAAAACGTTACTGGCTCTAACAGATAAATGCTTTGAGATAGGCACCATTCGCTGAATAGGACCATTAATTTTGAAGGTGACAATTTCTGTGGTAAAGGAATAAGGTAGACAGGGACTGACGTTACTTCGTCAAGAGGGAATCCAGATAACTTCTTGCTTTTAAGAAAGAGAGACCATACGTTTGTTTCCTTCAATATGTTGGCTGCAGCTTCGTTTTGAGCTGAAGGGAAAATGGGACAGAGTCAAGGCATGTGAGAGTGTGTGTGTGCGTGCGTGTGTGTCTATGTCTTGTTTCTCTCAGTGGCCATAATATTGTTAGGGCAAGAGGAGGGTTGTGTGTTTCTTCACTATCTTGCTATTGTCTTAATATTGTAGCAACACAGGGGGGAAAGTTTTGAATTACTTGCTCAGAGACACAGCTGCCTGGCAAACCCGGAAACCCAGTAACTGCAAACTCGGTTCCTCTCTGAATGAAGCTGATCTCTTGCATATAAATTTTCCATTTCCTATCCCATCCTGTTGTAATTTCTGTAACTTCTCCCTGAAGCTATAAAAGTGCTCAACAACCTTGTCATTTACCTCAGTTACAAAAGGCAAAAGACCCCACTGTTCATCCATTCATAAAAGTCTGTGCCACTGTAGGTGGACAAATCTTTTCATTCATGTGCACGTGGAAGAGCAGAAAGTACTCTGAAGAGAAAAACTAATATGCATAAAAGTGGTCTCCAGAGCTTATTTTTGAAGAAGTGCTCAAATTCATGCACAACTTTGGTTAATAGAATTTCTACACCTATCCCCCCCGGAGGGCTTTCAGAATGTACTCTGTTTAGGAGCAGCTAATTAAATGTGCTTTCTGGTATGCAGGTAATTAGTTGTTTTTAACAATTATTCAAGTGTTGTAAGTAAAAGGTAACGATGAATTTTAATTTTAAAACGTTGATGCTTTTCCCACACTGAAATGCATTTGCTGTTTGCTAAAAGACAGGTGTCACCATCTTTCCAATTTGGCAGTCAAATAATGAAAAAAATTGGAAATGCATTTTTATTTTTCACAAGTGTCAACCTTATGGCTCTAATCCATAATCTATGGGCTTTAGCAAACCTGGGATTACATCAGAAGTTGTTATAATGGAGTTGTTAAAATCGTAGACACTCAATTTAAAAGTATGCATATATGTATACACGTCTATGCACACACACTCCTCAGCTTGAACTTAATCAAGAACAATGTTCCTTGGTTTATGAGGTCAGATTAGATGATCATACTGGTCCCTTCTGGCTTTACAATCCATGAGGTTAATTTATTGATACAACTGAAAAATAGTGTATAACTGTGCAAAATTAAATTTGATATATGAAGAACTGATAGCTGCTAAATAGAAAAGGTAAATGAAATTTCATTAATAGTGACAGGAAGTCAGGTTTTCTTTCTTTTAAGTTTTGTTTTCCTTATCACCAGAAAAAGTATATTCTCATGGGGATGGTTTGAGGCTTTTTTTTAACCTTCTATTTACTTCATTTTCATATCGTGTTAGCTTTTTTTACTTCAGCAAAGCAATTCTTCATATTTTTCAGTCTTTACAAGGTCAGCATGTGCTCCAATAATTGTGAGGAACTTTCACGAATGCAGAAAAAAATTTCTTTTGCCTAATTTGTATTGTCATCTCATGAATCTCTGAAAAAGGATTAATACGATCTACACTGCACAAATTAACATTTATGTAAAATAATAATTTGTGTTTCTGTCAGGGCTGCTGCACGGTGTTCTTTAGAAGGCAAAGGCAAGCTCAGTTTGCCTTGTGGCTTAAGTGACACCAATGGAGGCTTTGCTTCACCCTCAGAGTGCAAAGTCATCAGCATTTCTGGGCGATTTCACCCTATTGCTCCATTTAGTCCCATAATTATCCTCTGTTTAAAATAATATTATATAAGCCAGTCTGTGTTTGAGTGCCTTTCTAATTCTCAAAGAGCAGTATTGTGTCTTCACATTCTGTTTCAGACCCAGTGAATCAAAATAGCCAAGCTTAGAGACGGCTGACAGAAATGGCTCACCTATATGATTAATACCTTGTCTAGGGTGAAGTGGCAACCTCTGAAGGCTACAAATGATTTAAAAATATGTCTCATGCAATTGAAAATTGTGTTTTGGAGAGTGATGAGGTAACACCCCAGGTTTTTCACAGCCCAGAGAAATACAGGGTGTGCCTTGAGTGGAGGGTAGCACCAAACACGTTCCTAGCTCTCCTAGCTGCTCTTTGTCCATAAGCTGATTTTTGTTGATGATTTTTGTTGGCATTCCGTTATTGTTGTGGTGATAGTTGGTGCAGAACAAAATTTGCAATTGGCAGCAACACCAGCTGTTTATTCACTGTGTGTATTTTCTATGGTGGGAGCAGAGGAGACTGAAGTATGGCTTGCTACAGATGAGGTCTTCCGGTGAAGGAAAAGCAAGCCCGGAGAGCTCTTTCAATTCTGGTGTAAAAGATTGGAGCCACTGCAGTTTGGGGCTATTAACAGTTATGTGGTGAAGTATCTTGAATGTAACCTCATCAAAGGTTTTATTAGGAGCACTGGGATCCTGCTTTGCGCTGTTTAACTTGACATATTATCAGAGTTCCTCAGTACTAGTGCTCATGAAAGGAAAAACAGAAATAGGGTTTTGTGTTTCAGAATGAATTGCACTTCCGTGCAATAGCATCATACTGCTGATTTACAGCGGAGTTTTCGAGGTGTTTTTTTGCTACCCTGATGCCATGAAGCAGGGCCTCTTGCTACAGTGTCTCACAGATGCTGAAATTTGAAGGTATATCATGACCAACAATTTGAAGATACCTATTGTTTCTAAGTGTGTTCTCTTTACCCATGAAACTGCACTTAAAAGGGAGAAACACATTTTTGCACACCCACAAATCCGTTTATGTTATTGTGGAAGGCAGCAAGGTTGGTCAGGCACGATTTACCTTTGGTGAATTCATCCTGGCTGTTCCCAGATACCTCCTCCTTCATATGCCTAAAAATGTGTTCCAAGAGGACTACCAAATCTACAGTGTAAGACTTTTCATACTGGAAGTCTAACTTCCCTTTACTCAATGGAAATATTTGAGGTATTATATATATAAACAGTTTTACTTTGTACTTACCTATGAGAGATAATGTCATAAACTGTAGAACATCTCACTCCAACATTGCTGAGACTGGACGTTTCTTTCTTATTCTTTCCATGTCTCCCGACCTCATTCTGTTAGATCACAAATGTATTTCTAATTGATCTGATTGCATAAAATTAAAAAAAAAAAACCAAAAAACAACAACCTGCTTTCCCCATTCAGGTTTCTGTGTTTGTTCCTTTTCTTCTTCTTTTGCATTGCTGGCTGTTGCTCTAATGCTTGTTACTTCTGGTTTTGTGACTGAGTCCTCTGCTAATCACATGTTTTATAGAGACATTTGCAAACAGCCAGAAGTTCCTGTTCCCTGTTTGATTAACTAAACCTAAGATTTATGGGGAGGAGAACAACCCTGGGAAGGTTGTGAAAGTTATTGTAGAGATGACTTATCATGTTTAATCTGTGCGGTCAGCTGAGCCGTGATGCCTCACGCAATTTCAAACTGATACAAGGCACCTGTAAGTAGATCTGTAAACCTCTTGCTTTGAAATACATTGCCATGAGAAAGAGCTATATTACTGTGGCTTTGGGAACGCCTTTACTCCCAGTGCAGTGCAAAGGATATCCGCATGAATACTTAAGTGGGAGGTTGAAATTGGAATTGTATGGTTCACAGCATTTCACTTCAGAGGGACTAAAAAGCATCCTTCTCTCTGTACAGTTTTTTTTTTAATTTTCTTCTGCTGAATATCACTTGGCCTTTAGTTAACTGAAGGCTTTTTAGGCTGCTGGAAATAAAATATCAAATTAGGTTCAAACATCCGCCTTTTTATCTTGGCATCTGCAGCTGGCTTCCTCTCACCTGGAACCTCTTTCAACTTGACACTAGGAAGGAAAAACTCTTCACCCAAACCTCATATAATAACTTTTTTTACATTTATCTGCTCTTGTGTTCTGTGGGGGATGTCGTCCCTAAGATGTGAGAAACATGAAAATGTATACCCCATTGGACAGTGCAGAAAATGCTGCTCCTCGGCACCACTCAGAGCAAGCCACTGAAAAACATAGATGGTAGGCAGATGTTGGCGATAAGTGTGTCGCATGGGCCACTAGCAACTGGCAGGGCACAGCCACCACTGCTGCTTGTGGTCCCTCAAAGCACTTCCCACACCATCACTGATCACTGCTCTTCCAGGTTGCTCACTCTGCTCCCTGTCCAAGAAATGCTGAAGAACCTCTTTGTTTTCTTCTCCATTTTCCACAAACATCTTTCTGTTCTCAAACAGATGAATTTATCCTCTGTCTTTTGTTCAGTTTCCACTGGGAGCCAAAAAAGCCCACAAGCCAGTATCTTCCATTTAAAGCAGGTCCAGAGTTTATTCTAAATTACTCTGGTTTTGGTTTTGTGCTTTTTCATGGTTTTCTTACATATTAGATTTTTCACCAAAGTCCCAGCTATTTTCTCTTATCTTTTTCTATGGTTTTACAATAAATAAGCTGATGATGCAGCACGATCCTATCAGACATGTGGCAATCAGTGCACAAAAACTGAAGTGCTGGTTCTCCAGTACGCTTTACTGGCAAAGCCATTTCTTTCACTTTAATCAGTATTTTTATTGGCTTTTTCATCTGCACTGAAGCTTATTGGGCTCCTCAGTTCTAACAAATGCAGGTTGCTACAAGGCATGTAGAAGGGCATTTTTTAATGTGTCCCATGGGAAGAAATACAGAAGGGATTGCTCAGTTGATTGCAGAGATAGGGAAGTGGTGCATGACTATTCGGAGTGGATGTTATGGTTTGGCTGGTTAACTCTGATGCCAGCTGAGATTGCCATGATGACTAGACATGCAACTCCCAGAAGGTCAGCCTTTGCTCGAGCTGTTCCTGTAGTGGACTTACAATGTATTTTTGGGTTAAGACTTGCCTTGGTTAGATGAATTACTTGATGAGAACAAGCAAATGCAATTATTCCTCTTAGAGTTTGTGTTTGATAGCACCCCAACCTCTAATTTATTGTGTGCATGTGCTGGAATGCAAATCACTCTCACAGGATTGTATAATCAGTGTTTATCCTGACCTGTTATTTGAATAAGTACATTATGTAGTGACGCTGATTTTATAACTTTCTATTTTTTATTAAAAGAATAGAACTTTTCCTTAGCTAAATTGAGACTTTGGGCTCCTAGAATGGGCTTAATGGCCAGTATTTTCGTCTTCAATTGTCTTTTTAAAACCTATTTTTGCCGTCACACATCTTCTCTGTATGGTAATATTCTTACAGTTCTGATCCTTAAGGATGTGAGAAAAGGAATTACTCTAGTGATGCAAATACCTTTTTTGGACCCATTGTTATAGCTGGGAAAAGCAAGTAAACTGTATAATCCACTGAATAAAAGCTGTTGCCTTCTTTTACAAATCTTGTCTCATAATATGTGTCAACATAAATCACTTACCAGTGGGCTGGTTGGGGACAGATGAATATGGATGGTGTTTACAATTCTTCTTTTATAATAATAAAAAATAATGATGCGTATATTTGATTGTGCTCTGCTCCATCCTTCTAAGTCACTTTTTTCTTTCACAGTACAGAGCGCATTTATCTGCCGTAGTCTAAACATCAAAAGTTAAGCATGTAAGTCTGAGTTAGTCGCTTTATATTCCCTTGTAGTCAGCACGGAGAAGTAGATACCTCTGTTTGCTTTATTTTAGATACATATCCAGAGTATGTCAGAGCTTTTCCTTCTAGATCTTCATGTCTTTACACAGATGATTAAGTGTGAGCTCCACACCTAACTTTTGAACAGTGATTTATCTTGAATCTATGATGCAGATTTTCTAGATAGGGGCATTTTTTGTTTTGTCTTTGCATCACTTAGCTCAACAGAGCGTTGGATCTGAATGCAATAGAAATAGGTGGTGCTGGCATTATCTTTTCTCTAAGAAATGAAACAGTCAGTAGAAAACATCCAAGTTTAAAATGTCAGACAGGTAATAATTATTTAGGGCATAACATGGCGTCTCTTTATGTCTTGCTCCTTGGCAAGAGACTTGCAATCAGCACGTAAATGTACTTGCCTTGATCACAGCTAACTTTCTCCTTCTGCCACTCCACACATCCTCTGTTCAGTGTCAGGGTAGTGCCAAATATACTTATAACTCATGCAAAAGCTTGGATCGAAGGTGATCCATGGACAACAAAGAGACAGAGCCCTAAGCTGTGACGATTCAAAGTTTTCTTGGCATCCTCTGGGTTTGTAGTAGTACCAATACATTGGTACTACTGAGTGTGCATGTATGCTAATACTGATAAGAGAAAGCCTGCAACCTTATCGTTTGAGGTGTAAAGCTTGGTCTTTGAGGAAGCGTTTAGAAATCCATGGCTTTTATATTTTGATACTAGAATATTCTTTGAAGCAAGGAATTAAATACTGTAACAGGAACAGATTAAATACTGTTCCAAGCAATGTTGCCCTTTGAGCTGAAGCAGTAGCAGTAAAAATTACAAAGCGTTTACGAAGTGTTAGATGATCTGTGCAAGATACGTGTCACCCACATAACTGAAAACCATGGACAAGTAAACAGACTAGTGGGAAATCTAAAATAATTAACAGATACCAAAATAACCAATAAGAAATAAGGCCAAATTTTGTTATGTGATGAGTCACGTTGTTCTGACAGTGTGCTCAGCAACCCATTGTTTTGAGTTGATGATTTTCTGTGACTGTGAAAGTAGTTAACATTAATTTAAACCATTGAATCTCAGAAACTCCAACACTTTTTGAAAGGAATAATTAGAGATGATCACAAATGCAGAAGGAAAACAAAGAATTCCTGGGTTAATGTAACATAAGATCATAACAGGACAACTTTACCATTCGCACCTATCTCCAATACTTCTGTGTTCCTCTACCAGCAGTATTGGACAGGACGCTTATGTTTTTGTTGGCTAAGCTTATGTCCTAGAAACAAACTTTTAGTGCCTTTCTTCTACATTTTTGGAACTAGAGAGGGTATTAACTTCATTGACTGTATTTTTGAAGTTTAAGGTGGAATTATACAGAACTAGTGATATCCTTTATGTATGTTCATCATTTACCCCACTGTGACTTCAGAATCATTTACATCCAGCTTATTCTCTTACAATACAATTAAATCACATTGCTAGAAGGTTAATTAGCTAAAAGAGATTTGAGATTTTTATTCCGTTTCTAGAATATTTTCCTCCATTTGTTGGCCAGCTTTCTCTGTAAATTTGAAAAAATATATGACCTATGGATATTTTTAAAATAGCTCTAGTGTTTTTCTGGGATAAATAATTTACATGACCTTAAAAGGTATTTATAGAGCTTCTTGCACTACTTTGCCTTCATACTACCATAAGATTTGAAAACAGGTTTGTCCTGTCAAGAGGTTCGTCCTCATTATCTATGCAAAGATAGTAATATTTTTGAGAGACCAAACACAATAGAATATTAGGTTTTTGTTTCTTTCTACGCATTCCCATTAGCTTGCTTCCTTTGCCCCCTGGTCTGTGTGTTGATTACTCAGGTTACGTCACTAAGTAATATCCTACAACTGCAACACCCTGAAGAGACACCTAAGATAGCATTTAGTGATCTGGCTCAGGTACAAGAAGCAGGTTGGTTACGTTACGGTGTTTTGAACTGATTTACCCATCTTCTCTGCAGGGCTAATTAGCACAGGCAAAGTGCCAGGTTAAATGGTTCTGCTACCCAATGTAGCCTGCTAAAAAATACCTCACATAACTCTGCTTGCTGCCAGATTTGCTATGAGAAGTCATCTGGGCTACCAGCTCCAAATGAAGTCCTGCTGGAGCCCTTGAGCAGCTATGGAGAGACAGGTTTGCAGAGCAAGCTGAGGTGTGCTGAGATGCTTGGCTATAGCACACTTATGGTTGACCAAAAGCCTCTCAGCTCCCTGGCAGTTGCATATTGGGTTACGTTACAATCCCTGTTCAAACAGATATGTGTTTTAAAACATCTGCTGGTTTTCAGCCCAATTTTATATGAAGTATCCTTTTACATGTGCATATAGACCTTTTTTTCCCTTAGAAATTCCGCTCCTAAAATGTGGGCATTATTTTGCAACAATGATAAATATCTGTGTTTCTATATCTGTATTTTGTTGTTGAATAAAAATTGTGCATAAGGGATATCCTTGTGGTTAGTAAAGGATGTGAAGTGTTTGAATCACTAGTGTAGCAAAATGGCTATATCAGGACAAGACAAGGCAGTCAGGTCCCTATGGCAAATGTGTAATTTCTGGTGTCATTAGTGGCAGTTACATATCTGCCATAAGAGATAGTTCCTTGAGAAACATATACCCTGCAATATAACGTTGCATATTCTGCACCAAATTACACCTCAGCACTTCAGGTGTTCTTCCATTCAGAAAAAATAAAACATTCAAATTGCTGAAGGCAATTTCATTTCGATCTTTACTCTCTGAAAGAAGGAAAAAGCCTCCAACCCTCTATAACATTATAAACACTATGCATTTTCCAATTCTTCTCTTTGTCATCCATGCACACACCAAAAAAAAAAAAAAAAAAAAAAGGCAATAAAACTGTTCCCACTGGTAAGCAAAATAATAACAGGAAACACAGAATGGGTGATAAAGCAAATATTATCTTTTGCTTTTCTAAACATAGACTGCATAACATGCATGTATAGCAGCAATTTTTTTTTTTTAATGGAAATGCTTGCTGTTGACAGTGTAAATAAACTTCCAGGTGAAGCATTCGAAGGGTATCACCCAAATTATTCTGCTCTCACTTCTTCCAGCAGGAGACTGTTCCACAATTTAATAGATCTCACCTTTAGGAATTATTTTTTTCTTGAACTTATGTTAATACTTCTTACCTGAATTCCACCCCAGTGCTGTGTAGAAATCTCTATGGACTTCTTGAAATAATTCATAAAATCACAGAATCTTCCTTGTTATTTATATCCTTTAAATCACTGGCAAATGTTCTCCTTTCCCAAACCTGCCTCATGTTACCTTCACATGCTGCTTGAGGTAGGAAATTTTGCTTCTTCCTCCTCTGGCTCATCCATTCAGGCACAGATTCAGCAGTCAGGAGGACTATGGGGTGGAGGCAAGGTCTGAAGGGGGCTAGTGTTTAGAAATAAATGCAAAGTAGAAGATCAGCATGGAACAAATTCCTACTTAGATCATAAGTACATTTATGAGCTACATATAGTTTCCTCTAGAAATGCTTTGCACTCTGGAGATATACAGAATTCCCAACTGTTTATTCTACAGACTTTAAAAAAAAAAAAAAAATCATGTTTTTATAGATAAATAAGCAGATAGAGTTATTCAAAATGAGAAAAAGTCATCCCAGATTCTGCCCCCGCATGTTTTAGTAATAAGGTGTATCAGCAGAGAAGGAGTTACCAGAACTAAAGCCTTTAAGATTAAGGAAAAACTTAAAGAGTTGAGATCAAAAACCCTGAAGCTTGGGTTCCTGAAGACTGAACGATTTTTCAGATGAACTGAATACTTGTTGGAAGACTTGGACATGCTATGAGATGAGATAATGCTGTAAGACCACAAGAGCTCTGAGGCCTCAGACATTTTTGCCTTTGCTTTTATGGGTTATTTGCCTGGATTAATTTAGAGTATGCTGTACTTAAAAAAAAAATCTTAAAATCCTCCCAAGGAAACGTCTTTAAGTTAGGAAGAATAAAGTCCATGATGCCCAAAATATGGTGAACTACAAAAAATTATTTGAAGCTTTTCAGAAAGGAAAGATGGAAAAATGCTGTGAAGCAGTGAAATTTAGGGTGCAGTTCTGGATGGACTCAGCCTCACCAGGAGGAAACAAATTTTCCAAAGTTTAGACAAAATCAGTCACGATAGCATTGTGGTTCATTGATTTGATTCTCTCCTGCCTCATACCTAATTTATAGCTGTGCAGCTGGTATGATTTAGAAGCAAATACTTTGCAGAAACTCTAAATGACACCATATGGTGCCAAGGTATGGACTACTGCAATTTATGAGCCAGAACATTGAACCAAAGAGGGACTACAGTCAGAATTAAGGACTATGTTCACAAGCAGGGTGTTTTTAAGGCAAAAGGAGACTATGCCAGGCCAGTACCCATGTACAATATAGATAAGTTACACAGGGAACCTGCTGCTACAGCCTGATGGTTCTTTGTAGGCACAGGACTCTGAATGCAGTCCGCAGAATCACAGGATGGTAGGGGTTGGAAGGCACGTCCGGAGATCATCTAGTAGGGGCCCCCGCTAGAGCGGGTTTGCCTAGAGCAGGTTGCACAGGATTGTGTCCGGGTAGGTTTTGAATATCTCCAGAGAACATAGCAAGCTCGCAAACACACTTATTTTGAATCTAGAGGGAAAAGTGGAAATCTGTATAGAATGAGTTAAATAATGTTTCTGTCCTCACATCAGCATATATAGTTGTACTAAACATATTCTAATTAGTGACCATGAAATAAGGGAGTTCAAGATTTTGAGGGACATGGGGAAGACATGTTCTATGCCCTGGACTTCACAAGATCAGACTTTGGCTACCAGGAAACTGGTAGGCAAGATCCTGTGAGAGGCAACTCTAAAGGGAAAAACAGTTCAGGAGAGATGGCAGATCTCTAGTGACAGAAAGCACATGAACGCTCTTTCCAGGTACTCAGGAAAATGAGATGTACCAGGAAACTGGCTTGGTATGCCATTACTGAGTTCAGTGCAAAAAGGGTGTATAAAAGAAGTACAGGCTACAAAGGAAAACTATAGAAAATATATAGAAACCAGGACGGTGCTAGGAAAGCCAATCTGCACTACAGTTCAGACTGGCAAGGGACATCAAGACAAACAAGAAGAGCTTCTACCACTGCATTAGAAGTAAAAGAAAAAGAAAAAAAAAAGAAAAACATGAGCCCACTTCTGAATGGGGCGGGTGATTTAATGACAGCAAATGCAGAGAGGCAGAATTGCTCAATATTGTCTTTGTGACCAGCAGCAAAATATTTTTCAGTGCAGAAATAGTTTTCAAGGAGAGAAACTAAGACCTGCAATAGCAGAAGACAACTGAATTGAAGATCTCTTAAGAAATCTTGCCACAGAAGAATCCCTGGGTCAAGATGGATGCATACAAGGATACTCCGAAAGGCAGCTGCTATCACAGAAAGGCCACTTTATCTTCTTTGAAAGTTGTGAAGATTGGGGTTGAGGCTGGAGAAAAGCCAACTTCAGAAAGAGCAAGAAGGAGTGCTCCAGGAAACTGGAGGCTGGTCAGCTTCAGTTTGATCCCTGAGAAAATTATGGACTGTTTTTCCTTGGAAGTCATTACATGTGAAGGACAAGATGATGACTGGGACTAGCCAGCATGGATTAATCAAGGGCTAATCATGCCTGACCAACCTTATTGCCTTCCACAATGAAATGACAAGTTCTGTGGATAAGCGAAGAACAGTGGTTGTTATCTACTTTGACCTAAACAAGACTTTTGACATGATCTCCTGTAGCATCCATGAATTCAGGTTTAGACATTTCAGACTCAATAAGTGGATTAGTACAAGGGTGAAAAGCTGCCTGAATTGTTGGAATCAAAGGGAACTAATTAACGGTTTGTACTCCGGCTGGCGGTCTTTTACGAGTGCAATGACATTGTGCCACTAGCAATATTTGCTAGAAAAGCAGAAAATGTGACAGCCAGGAGACAGTGTTGGAATTCATGACCAAGATGTACCCATGTCAGTGCATTGCTATCTAGCTGCTTGCACATATTTGAGATTAAAAAATCTACTTCCTTTAAGAAAGAAATAGGAAATGAAGGTGGAAGACTTGCTGCAATGTTGAGTTCTTTGCAGCATGCAGAGAGAGAAATATAGGGATCTAAAAACGCAGGTGTACCTAGAGACTCTTTGCATAGTGCCTCTGACAGAAGACTTCAAGCCTGTCCTGTGAGGATTCCTTAGGGAGCATATTAGGGTAAGGATGATGAGGGAGAGGAGCAAAGTATGAGGTGATGTGGGGACTCCAAGTAGTACTCCAAGACAGACGCATCCTTGAGGAGGCTCTGGGACATAGGAAAGCCCTCAGACCAAGGCAGAATTTCCTAATATTTCATGTTTCCTAGAGTTTAAAAGGAAAAGACAAAAAGTAATGCAGCATCATCCCATTTTTTTTTTCCTTTTAGCAATGTACTAAGGCTCACTTTAGGATGAATCTTTTAAATATGTATCAGTTTCCTCTCAGAAAATTTTCTCTCCTGCAACCCAACTCCATCATAATGACCTGTGATATATGGGCTTTATATATTATAGCATTAACATCTTTCCTTGCTCAACAGAGCACAATTTGGGGTTTATTGTAATAGGTCCCGTTTCAGATGATGAATGGTCTACAGCATTCATCCAAAACCTGCCACTACTTAAAGGAAAGATGTTTCTGAATACACTGTTCCTGCTGTCCAAGGGCCAGTAGTCACGGTTGTAAGTCATGTTCTCAGTCCTTAGCACGTATTACTCAAATGTCAAAAAAAAAAAAACCCAAAACCCAAACCACAGTGAAATTTGATCTCAGTGAAGTCCATGGCAAAAATTATGGCAGGATTTTCCCTTCAGACCTAGAAATAAAAGATCCTGGGGATGTCAGTGTTTCAAAGGGTTTAAACTGCTAGCAGTTTAGCTGTGACACCTTGGACCAGTGCCTCCCATTGGTCTTCGAGCTGTTGTGGTGACACAGCAGAGCTGTTCAAACTCCCTAGGTTACCCTTGGCTTAGCTATGTTTGCACCACACTCCATTTTTTGACACTGTCTCTGAAGTAACCATATCCATAAAAGAATATGAATATTGCATATTGAATAAAGTTTTGCTTCTTCAAAAGAGCATTAATCACAATCTGTTACAAAATTAAATAGAACTAAGAAAACAGACAGAAAAGAGGCAGATGAAGGATGAGTATGAAGATATTTCCCTTGCCACAAGTGTCTTCTGCCTTGTGCTATGGCAGGGCAAGCTGAGAACCTGTAATTGTTCTTGCTCACAGGCGGTCTGGAGAAACAAGCGTTTGATTGTGATCATCCTTGACAAAGATATAGGACGCAAGCACCCATGGACACCTAATTTATGGATTTTTACCTTGTTTTATAAACTATCTGTAGGGTTAAATTGCTGAATAGGAAATGCAAAGTGAGCTGGGGACAAGGTATTCGAGAAGCAGAACTCACGGAAGACTAACAATAGACTGAGAAGATCACAGAGCTAAAAGACTGCTTCAGCTACATAAACAAGGAAGCCTCTGACCTCTCTCAAATCCAGTAAGCTGATTATCAATTTAAGCAATAACGCTGCTTTATCAGCTCATTTTTAAATGGGCCCACAGTATCAAGTACAATGACTTGGTAGATGTATTTATTATATCGAACACTTCAGGTAACCTATGATTTTATTGTTGTGCATTGATTGCTGCTGTTTTCTCAGAGGTTGCTTCTCCTTTTCCCAGAAGAATTTCCTTTACCTTTCTTCAGAAAAAGACAGTTAGCTGAGGCTAAAAAAATGGGGTGTTTAGTCCAGCAGATTTCTTTAGCTCTATAATTTTATTTTACTTTTACTTACTTCTTTTTATCCTGGCCGCCCCCACCCCCGGTAGTGTTTGATTACAAATTCCAGGCTGGCGTGAACATGTTAAACTATTTATAGTATATTTTGCAATGTATTTATAGTAATATTATATTTTTCACTGCTGAACGGTGGGATGAAATGTAGTGTCACTGCATTTGGCTTCCGGACAGTGAAGAATGGCAGGAGGCTGCTGGGTGACTTGTGGCAAATCACTTTTATCTCACTGTTTCACAACTTTCCTATCCCGTATGGAAGACAAAGGCTTTCAGTGACACAGCTATTATTCTATAAAGGGGATGTGTCTACATTATGCAATCTCTTTCCAATCACGAAACAGAATCAGCTCTGTGTGACTTTTATTTCTAGCTGAAATTGATGCACCACAGTTATATTTCGAGTGAATTGAACTGAATGCCTACAAAAAAAGTATCCCTGTAAAATCAGCGCGGTAAGGTTCCTATTTGACGGCGCCCATATGGAGCACAACAGTGAAATCAGTGAGGCAAAACCAGTTATGACCCCACACCAAGGTTCAGAGCTGAACTGAGTTCTGAATTATGACCTAAGAATTATGCACAGAAAGCTATTATTCAAATTAGGTGTAACAAAGCCATAACAGCAAGCTGTTTGGAGAGAACTTACAAACATGTAAAAGAATTTTGTATACATTCATATTTATATTTGTATACTATTATAATAACAACAAATTATGCAGACACCTTTGCTGTCATCAGCCAGGTCACCAGCACTGCGCCTAGTTAGCAAGTGCTCAAACAAAACTGCAAAACAGGAAAGAATGCAAGCTCAGTAGGGAAAATACCCTTTTTTCAGAGTTCAGTTCTTATTACAGTGAGATTAATTGGGCTGTATTTACATGCAGGGATGCACGGCGATGGCTTCAGCTATGGGACTCGGGCAGACATGCTCTGATAGCTTTAGCTGCAAAATGTGAAATGTTACGTATGGCTCCTACTCATTTATTCCGCCAAGGGCTATCATTACCACGGCAGATCAACAGATTGGGGCATGTGTCCATCCATCCCCTGTCGCTGCCAGGCCCAGGGAGGGCGAGCATGCCAAGATGCAGCATTTCACCTTGGCAGCTCAGACACAAACACATATCCTGCTCTACAGTAGTAATTTCTGTGACAGGAGTACCGGCTGCAACTTTTATTAGCAATGTCTTAGGTTCCCCAAGTACGCGCTCCAGACTTTGCCAGGGAGCTTGCCTGTCTGTAGATCAGATGCTACTTACATGAACGGTGGCAAGAATTGTATTAATTAGAAAAAGGTGTTTTAAAATACATTTGAAGCAAAAGCTAATAATGGAAGAAAAAGATAGTTGTGTACTTACTTTGTTCTCACTTGTCATAAAATCACTTTCTTTGGTTCTCAAAAAAAAATTTGTTGAACGGATGTGCAATGTCCCATCCCCTCCTGATCATCTTCAGTTCATACAAAGGAAGACAATTTTTTACAATGTCTCAATTCCAGATAAAGACTACTCCAAACAGATTCAGTGAAATCACCAAGTCAAATTATATTTCCTTTATTATAATCCTAAACATGCTTTGGACATTTGGACAACGTTGTATGGAGAACTTTCTTGGGGGGGTGGTTATTGTGGTTTGGGTTGGGGTTTTTTTTTTTTTTTTTAATAACTAAACTAAAGCAAAACAAACTTTAATTTAATTTGGGTAAATACCTGAAGAACAATTTTCTATTTATTTATTTTCCTCCATCTCCTTGCATTGTTTCTATTTAAACTAAGTACTTGGTTTCCGTTGTGCTTTAAGCTCTGTTCTGGCCTTTTCAGCAATTTGTTCTAGAAAAATTCAGACCAAATTATTATCAAAGTAAAAATAGAAAATGTTTTTCATGTCAAACAATGCATTTTGTTTGGGCTTCTTGGGGGATGTTTTTTTCATTCTGATTACCCAAAATTGCTAGCTGGCCTTATAACTAATAACGGGCTTGTGTAGAAATGTAGTTCACTGCGTGATGGTAGTTTAGTCACTGTCCCAGCTGGTCAGCTCTCCTTCTTTGGATCAGTTACAAAGAGTATTCATCACTAAAAAATGAGAAATTGTTAATGGAAAATGTTTTAAACTATTTATATTGCCAGATATGTCTAACTCTACTTCATTTTCCCAGGCTTTATGTTTTAGGTTTGTTAGCTCCTGCTTGGTTTCGTCCTAATGAGATACAACATTTGAAATATACATTTATATGAAAAGTACTGTCCTAATGGCTACATGTCCAGATGTCATTTGCAGGAAGAAATCTGAATACCTTATACCACACAGAAAATATTCTTCTTTTTCCTTTTCACCACCTTCACATACGTTATTATATAGCACCTCGGTTTAAAATGGGATCACCATCTCGAATATGACCAAAAATTCTTGATTTTACTACAAGTAAAATAATTAATAAGGCCCTTTCGAAAGTAAACTTTAATTAATAATTAAAATAAAAGGTGAATAAAATTAAAAGCCACAAGTGTGAAAAAAGACCTAATGCCAAAGATATATCCAACAGTCAATTTACTTGCTTTGTGGCTTGTCTAAGGCTGAAAACATGTTGTATAGTATTAACGAGTAGAAAAATATAGATTAAGTATTTTAACTTAAATGATGTTAAAAAAGGCAATCTCTGCCTACTCTAAAAGATATTTCAAAGTAATTTCTTTTTCTTAGTCTACTGAGGATTGTAAATACAATAATATTTGTAGTTTTTATAATCTCTCTGGTCCAAAAGCCAATGTGTCATATCTCTGTCTCTGAATTACTACCCTGTTTGCTGATAACAGCATAATGATAGAATAGCCTGTATGTCCTTCTCAAATGTTCCATTTTAGTTAAAGCAGGATTTAAACTCATTGGGGTCAGTTTGAACTTTCATTGGATCTGAAATAGTCGAGGTAACGGAAGCCTTTCAAAATATGAAATCAATACATGTATTTTATGGCATCAGATGGTCGGTCCTCTGTTGATGCTGTTCTGCTCTTCTATCCCAAGTACTTCCTGTGCCACACCAGAGGTGAGATTTCACTTTGAACACCTGGAGTTCAAACTGTGCATGGAAAATATATTTAGATACTCCTGAGTGTTTTTCCCTTCAAATGCATTAGGCTTTATCATAACGCGATTTTCCTTTAACTCTAACACTACTGCTGCTGAAATAATAATTTTAAAATGTGGCATAGTGTATTTTAAGTACATAGTAAAGTTGCACAAGTAATAATATGGTAGTTTAAAAGAGTGAGGTAGATGCAGATGATTGATATGATAATGGAATTGTATTTATATGTTGTAATTACCAAATAGGTATTAGATTTTTATTCCTTTTAATGAATTGTCAAGAGTGTCTGCAGTTTGATTGAGATAGGCTTATGTCCTTAAAGTATTCTAACTACCAACGTAATTTCCACAAAATAATACATAAGCTAATTTTATACTAATTTTTATTTAAGTATTAATATCTTTGGATTTAATTTAAAGATTGTAATTGAATTTAAGGTTATAATGCATTATTAATGTTTATTATTTAATGTTATTTATAATATCAAACATCTTGTTGATATTTTTAAATAAGAAAATAGATGGGTAGGTCATTATACAGTGTGAAATTAGGAAAATGAAAAAGATGCATCTTCTCTCTGTTATCTCTGTTTCTATTCTTTCTTTTATTGCATTTTTGTTTTGGAAGATATTGAAGATCTAATGAATATTCAAACATATGCAAATCCAGTTCCAGCACCATACATCATACACGCAAAACACGTACACTTTACGTATAATTGCATCCTACATATATCTCTATTTCACAATACCTTGGTGTCTTTATCTGTAATAGGTGATTTTTTTGTAGGAATTGCATTCCTAACTTGACCTGAGGAATTATCCCAAATTGCAGAACATCTAATTAAGTTGGCTATCAAAAAGAGACGCAGAAACCTGTTAATTGTCTTTCTTTCATCACCTCACCCATCCTACACATGAAAAAATAACCTCATTTATCCTTCATAGCTTCACTTGCAAGACAGCAGGACATTCAGATTCTCATTCAACCTTTGGTGAAACTAATTGTTCAAAATTGCTCATTTTTTATATGTGGCACAATGTTACCTGAAGGAGCATCAACTCTTCCTGCTATGTGACAGTGTAATATAGAGAGCTGTGCTCTTTTGGTGGTGCCCCCATTTATATGAATTCCCACAACAACCAAATCCTTTCAGGATAACCCTGGAGGCACTTGTACCTCCTGATAATTTGTCAACTTTGTCTCTTCAACAAACTTTTTGATTGATTTTTATAATACACAAAATTCTGCTTTGTTTTTTTTTCAAATGAAAATATAAAATCTGTAACATTCCATTATTTTGAAAACAGACTGCTGGGTACTGAATGAAACAATTATATATTAAAGTATTTAGTATAACATAATTGCAGCACAAAAGAGCAATTCAATGCTTCAGAAAAAAAAAAGATGCTGTAGTCTGTACCTAGTAAAAACTGTCCTTGATGTTTTAAAATTAATGAAATATTTTACAACTCTAATTTTAATTTTTGTATTCTCTTGCAAGATCAAATCAGTCTGAGCACTCTGTGTCAGTATTACTCACTGTTATGTCATATCCTAGAACACAGAGACTAATACAAATATATGGATGGAGAAAAAATACTGAATTTTCTTTTAGGAGAAAACCCAAAGTTAGAGTTTGAAACTACTGTCTCAGAATTTTGAGAACACACCACTGTAGAATTTTACCCTTCATGTTATGGTCTGGGTGATTAAGACTGTTGTTAGCAGAGGTGTCCCCTTCTTTCCATCTTGATATTTTGGCCATTAATTCAATATACTCCTTCTTTGTCAGATCACCTACCTATTTCTCTATCACACAAATCAGTTCCTTGAACCTTTGCAGCAAATCCCCAACAGCTTTTGGCGTATCATGACTCCGCATCAAATGGGTGGTGACACTTTACTTACAAGTGAATGATATCTTTCTGAGAGAAAATGAAGTGCTCGCTGGAAGTGCACATCTCTCTCTATCAGCTAAAAGGAAAATAAGCAAGAAGCTTTTACTAAGTGCCTAATTTTCACATGTCCAGAACTGCATTATGACACCACCCTTGGAATACAGATTGTAAAACATAGGGTGTAGCTAAACCGAATCTGAAGTCCTGGGTAGTTTTTTCTTTACCCTCATCCCTCTGTTTTTCTGGGTCCATCTCTCTTCCTCCTCTCTCATCATCTTCCTATCCTCCTCCTGTGTCTGCCCTGTGCTTTGGCAGCGGTAGTACTCAGTCATGTCCTTTAATCACCTGCCATTTAGGCACTGACGTTATGCTGCTTCAGGGAGACCTTTCTTCATACTGGAACAGCATTGCATATTATTCCTTTACTTCTATTTAATTTTTGCCGGTTTTAATATTATTGTTTTCTCTAAAAAAACCTTTCATTTTATTTTTTCATTATTCACATAGGGTTCCATTACCTAATCTTTTCAATCTCTCCATTTTTGTTGTCATAACCTAGTTCAGCTCTGTTGTGATGATCATACAGATTTGTGTGCCACAAAAACTAAGCCATAAAGCCCAAATGTTAGTTTGTTTTGAATTTTCCCAAAGTTTTGTGTTTCTCTTCTTCACTCCACTTCAGTGCTTTTGGGCCGTGATTCATCAGCTGAACATGTCTTAAAGTGCTTTGCAGCATAAGAACAAACTGAACCAGAAATAAAAATTCTTTGCTGAACCCAGGTCTGAGGGATGATGGTACTCTTGAGGACAGCAGCCTTTCCTCATAAAAACATGCAGTACCTGTTTCACGGAAGAGTTTATCAGTATTTCGGAAATGTCAGGATGGAATTACACAGTCTCTTGTGAAGTCTTTAAAGATGTTATGTATGTATCTATAATAACAGAAAAATTTAAGTCAGAATGGTCCTCTGGAGGTCATTCGGTCCAACAACCAGTGTAAACCAGTGCCAAATCTGAAATTTTGCTTCTTGAGGCCCTGCTCCACCCAAATTATGGAAATTTGGAAGAATAAAGATTCTACATCCTCTCAGGACAGCCTGTCCCGGCACTCAACCATCACTCACTCACTAAGAAAATAGTTTTTTTCCTTCTGTCCAGTCAGAATTTTCTTTGTAGTAATTTGCCTCAAGTCCTTTTGGTCTGAGTCTCTGCAAAAGTCTAGCTCCACCTTTTTCATAATCCTACTCAAGTAGCAGTCAGCTGCAGTTAAATCACTATTTAGACTTCTCTTCCCCAGGGTGAACAAACCCATTGGTCTTATCCTCTCCTTGAATTCATGCTCAGGTCCTTTGGTGTTCCTTCTCTGGTCTCTCTCCAGTTTGTCGTTGTGAACTGGACATAAAGAACCTGAAACTATTACATGAGTCAACCACCAGGTAAAAAATCAGTAGCTGCAAAACACTGCAGCTGAATAAATAAAGCAAAATGCTGGTAAAGTTCTGCAAAGATGAAGAACAAGATAGAAATGCCCTCCATCCCCATAGCGTACAGCAAAGCAACAGAAGGGCACCAGGGAAATTCAAATTATGAAACATTCTTGATGAAATATTAATAAAACCATACTATGGTCTTAATTGCTATAATTTAACACCCTGTATGGTATAAATATTTTAGAAACATGGTAAAATTGAACATTAAGAAGAGGTCAAGGGATAATAATATACATTAATCTTGATTGGCGGAGATGTATACCTCATACTTAATTTATGTTTATACTACCGTTCAGTATTCGTTTTTGAAGAGCAGTGGGTGGAATAAGCTGTATGTATGTATCTTATATTGAGACATACATGTTGTTATGCGTGTGTGTGTAGATAATTATAGGTATTTATAAAGTAAAAGGCTCTGGCATATGAGATATATATATATATATAAAGGGACTTTAGAATGCTTTCACAAGAGCATCCTCTCCTTTAGAAATCAGTCACGGATTCAGCAGTCTACAAAAGCAAGGGGGGTCAGGAAATATGCAAACCACTTTCTCACAAAATTCTTTCCTGAGGAAGTCATTATCTGTACTGTCCTTGTAATAGCCACCTTTCTTTTTCAGCAGTAAATAATTCTTTTAAGGCTGGTTTCAATGTTTTTGCATCAAGGGGAAGCTCTGGAAACAAGCCTGTGCTATGGCCACGCTGCCAGGGAGGGGAGTGCTGCAAGACTGGTTCATGCACAGCCTTAGGTGTGCTTTAAGGACTGCGTTGGTAGGACAAAGTTTGCCTGACAAGTGGAGCAGTGAGAGAGAATTCAGAAAACATTTCGTCAAGCTTTTAACTCTCCTATAGATTTTCACCCCATAAGGAATCTATTGTGCTAATTTTTGCAGAAAATAGTATGCAGAAATTGCTTGAAATTGCTGGTACTCGTAATAGTGACCTATGCCCACATATGCATAAAGCGGGTAGGCATTTCATTTACATTTGTTGTAAATTGTTGTATGCAGTAATGATGTCTATGTGTTAAATTGCATAGTCCGTACAAGCCTGACAGGCTCATAAAGGCTGTGGGCCGATGTCCTCTTCTGAATGCATCAGTGCCAATGAAGGAGGTTATTGCACCCTTGGCTGAGGTTACAGCTGTCTTGTATCTGCAGGTTGAACTGCTCCTGTGATCATCTCTAAACCTTATCAGTCAAAATTCACCAGGTGAACTCAAACCGTTTAAATAGCATATTTTTTCATAATGGTGCACATTTTGCCAAGAAAAGTATAAGAGGTTACTTGCAAGAGTGCATAGCTGGCGTTGGGATGAACAGTAAACCAGCAGGGCTAGCTCCTGATACACAGTATTGGCCCACAGCCTCACACTCCATCAATTCACCTATCTGCTTTAGTTCTACTATTTCTGCAGTTGCTTACGATTTCTTAAAAAAAAGCAGCATAACAGAAATGCTCTTCTTTCTGAATGTGGGATTCTCCCACAACGTGTAGAGAGAGCTTGAGATCCAGAATGGCATTTTGCCCAATGAGCGCTTTATAATCGGATTTATAATCCGCTCGGATGGAAATGGCACCGCCGGGAGTGGGACAGTCCAGGTATCCATCATTTCACTTTATAGGAATGTCCTAAAAAACGTTTTCTTAGCATTGTTTGAGGAGAGATGGTGCCAGCAGAAACCCATGGCAATGAGAACTGGGTTAAGTCTACGGTAAAAGATAGACCTCTCCGTCACACCAATTACAGAAAACAAAAGCTTTGCCTTTGCTTCCAGCAGTTCTGGCAGAGCTGATCAGAGTGCCCTTTCCTGACATTTCTCCTTGTTTTAAACCCTGCCAGTAAGTCTATTCTGCTCCTCTAAACAGTGAAAGAGGGAAAGTGCTGCAGCTTTTAAAGCATTTATAAGGCTTAGCTGATCACATCGCTTGCTGTGCAGAAAAATGAGAGAAAGATTGTTGTGTGGATGGATGCTGCTTTGGTATTCTGCTGCTGTGTTACCTGCCATCTATTCCTCGTCATCTGTACTGCTCTCTGTAGCCCTTTACTGTCTCCATTTGTTTGGTAGATACAAGCTCTTTTGGATAGGAACCACCGTTTAGTTATTTGTTGCACAGTGTCTTTCCCACGACAGTCCTGGCTATGAGAAGAATTTGTAGGTGATGTACTAATAATCGTAAGATATTGAGTATCCCCAAGATCTGCGAAGTAGCCATTCTTGACACACTTAGATCTTTCCTGTTAAATCCTTCTCCTCGTTCCCATCAAATGTGCATAGCTGCAGACACACGTGCACGTGCAAGTTCTGTAAATGCATTTAGGACCCAGTTGTCCCTGTAGACAAGCATTTATCTTCTTTATTTTGCACTTCACCCATGCAAGCATAAACATAATGGTCTTTTATTATATGATTAAAGTTTATATTCTTTAAAAAATATTGGGCCTGTATTTCTGAACTATAAGGCTGATTCTTCCACTTTTTGCTGATTTTAAAGAAAGCCTTTTAAAGGTAGCAAAGTAGCCTTCAAAGTTTTTATTATGGCAGAATTATGAAAAATTATTGTGATAAACAACGGGCGAGTTAATATTGTCCCTATTCACTCTCACCTGAAAGCCTTATTGTGACTCCTGTTACTAGTGGCATCCTTGGTAATAAATATTTGCATTTTATTCCTAGGCACAGCAAATAGATTTTGTTTGTGAATGACCTTGTGCATTAGCTGTGTTGTTTATGATTTAGTGAGCCAGTCAGTTGAAATATTGCTAATGTTTTCCCAACTCAGTCTGGTTACATTTGTGCCACGAGGATGACATTAAGTGTAGTTGTAGATGAATAACAAATTACATGGCTTGAAGTTGTGGTTTGGATCGTTAAAAAAATGAACCTACAGGGTACTGTTTTATTAACTGAGGAAATGACTAAAAAAAAATTACAGTCCTTGAATATATATTGTTGTAAATAACAGTTTGGCATGCTGAGAATAAGTGTTAGTGCCCCTTAAATTTTTCATATACCAGTGCAAACACACCACAGTGTCCACACAAAGATTTTTGAATAAGAGTAAGAAAAATTCATACATTTCATGCTGTTTATATGAGAAAACTCGAAGTGGTGCAAGCAGGAGAATGCTAAAAAAGTACATCATAACAAAGATGACGATTAATAATTAGAGGCAAATATGTGCATTTTTAAAATGATACATATTATAATATCAAAGAAGGTCAGTATATTTTCCAGGAAGACCCTCAGGAGGAGTGGATCACTTCTATAAAAGTGCAATGACTGTTCTTGGTTTTCTTTTCCCAAGCCCTTTGTTTTGTCTTGTTAAAAAATAATAGAAGCTATAGAAAAAGTAACTGGTAGACTTCTAAAGAGACGGTTTAGTCCTTTCTCTAGCCGATAATACACCCTCTGTTCTAAAGAAACCACACAGGGTCAGTTAAATCCCAAATACCTGGGTTTCCTGAATTTCTACAAAGCTACAACAATGAGTAGCAGCTTCTGGATCACTTCAATGGTTCTTTCTGCTTATAAACCACCCAAATTTATACTGCTAGAAAAGCCAGATCAGGGGAGAAAATTGTGTTTTAGGTACTACTATTCCTGGATACTAGGTAGGTAGATATTTTTTGTTCCTATTAGATGAAGATGGCCATAGAAGCCTATCATTTTTCCACTTTTCCAAACCATTAAAAGGACAAGGAACGGATATTACGTAAAAGCTTATGTTTTTAAAGAGGACAAACAGTTCTTATTTTAAAATAAAGAAACGCAAGGAGATGCAGTGGATACTCTGCGGAATCAAAATGAATATGGAAGGAGAGGATATTCAAATGGTAGCAAAAAGCAGATACAAAATTAGAATACGTAGCTACTCTTGAAAAGCTGAGTAACTGCTGTTATCTGTTTGATTTTTTGGTGGTGTTTTCATCAAAATAAAATTAAAGCAATCTGTTGAATTCTTGGCTATAAATAAAAGAAGGCAGCAAAACTGTTGCTTTGTAATGCTATTCCAAACCCCTGTCCATTTAAAAGGAAAGAAAAGAAGCTGTGGCCTTAAGGGCGTTTTAGGCAGTGTTACTTTTCAGTGTTGTGAAGGTGAGGAGGCAAAGACTTCCCTGCACTAAGAAGGGCTGAGAGAGGTCCGGGTGGTTCTTCGTATCTGCCCATCGCCCAGGACCACAAATCTTGTCTTCTAATTTCTAAGTGTTAAGATTGAACATAGGATGATGAACTTTAATGTTAAGCTAACTAGGACTTTTAAAAGTACAATTAAAAGTTGATCTAGACCTTAGCAATCAGCCCAGAAAGAAGCTGGCTGAGAAAAGTTGTCTCCACTTGGACTGGTAGTCGTGCCACTTGTGTCTACTTGAATGTGTTCTGCTCTAGCTTCAGCTTGACATAATGAACGTTGTTTCATCTGAATTTTCTGTATAGAGCTGAAACTCATCAACGAATATTTATGTGAACAAATTTTGATGTGACAGGTGGAATGACACTTCTTTCTTTCATTTTCTGTTAACACTGAATGAATTGGTACACCTTTAGCTATAAATAATGGGTGTTTTAAGTATGCCGGCAAATCATTACAGACACTTGTGCTGCACTCCATCAAGTAATGTGCAGCATTGAATTGTCACTGTTAAAATGGTCAATAGTATTAAAAATTGTCACTGTTAAGAATTCATTGAAATATATTCTATATTGGTAAAACATACATGACCAAAGCATGGTTATTTTTGGTTTTAGTACTCAAAACTCTTCTACTGATGGACATCAACTTCCTTATATTATTTAGGTGAATATTTTTGATAATGAGTTTCTGAAACTCTGCAAGAAAGTATTTAGAACAGATAAAAGTTTTTCATTTCTACAGTTCTAGTTCATATAAACTGGCTTTGTTCATACTTCAAGAACAGAACCGTCATATTGACACCACACCTTGAAAATTCCTCTCTGTAGCCATGGCATTGTCTATAGGTCTGCTTTACTGCTGAAGTATTTTAGAGCTTGTACACATATGTTTCTTACAAGGGTAAGCCTGTGGAGAAAAAAAAAAAAAAAAGGAAAAATTGGACTGGTTGACTTTCCAGGCCTGTATTTATATATGATGAATAAATGATACCCATCTCAGGATAGGATAAGTCAGTCTCTGGCGATACCTATTTACTTCTCTTGACTATGCAGGGAACCTTGACTGATTCTTTAGATAAGACAGCAAAGTTAGAGATGGATCCCACCATTAACAAAAACATCTCCAGAGAAATAAAAAAATGTCATTACATGTATCCCAAACTCCTTTACTACAATTTAAATATCACATTTCAGAATAGCAGGGTGCTCATTTTAAAGGACAGTTAAGGGAACATACACAATTGAGCAGCTATTTATTAAATAAGTAAAAATAAATCAATGCAAGCAGTCAGGCAGAAAGAATGTGTTTAAAATACATACATCATCTACAAAAATGGACAACTACATGAGGTCCTGATGTATATCCTTGTATATGTATATGCTCCATTCTTGAATGTTATCTGACCATGGGACATTAGGGACATGGGAAGTAGACAGTTTAGAGAAGGGAAAGTGATGTTGTTTTAGTGAATGACTTTAAAAAAATATAGAGCTCTTGCCAGCTACTCAAGTATGGGCCAATTTTTCTCTTACGGCAACCTGCAGTGCTGCTGTTTGCCTGACAAATGGATTTTGTGTGTATGATTTCAAAAGAATTAAAGACAAACAGAGATGGAAAATTCCTTGATTTTGTGCATGGAGATTTGGCTGCCTTGTACCGAAAACTGTGAGAATGCAAAAGTGCACTGGGAGTGGTGAGCATGGCCTGAATTTCCATCTGCTGATTTTATTGACTAGAGCAGGATGGGAAGGATGTGTGCCCTCAAAATTGCTGGAGATGCGAACAATATTTTAAATTACTGCAGGCAGCAAGGTACTGCATCTGAACAGATTGAAAGCTGAACTGTTGATATCAGAAATTAAATTAATGCATGTGAGATTGAAACAATATCTAATTAAAATAATTTGAAAAATATCTTGAAAATTGAATATGACATAATATTTAGCAGGCTGTCACTAGTCAGCTGTATGGCTTTGACTTTTCTGTAACCATTTTTATTCCAGGCCTGGCTGCCAGTTAACTAGAAATTACACGTGAAACAACTATCTCTTGCCATCACCCCGTAAAGATTGGAAGACAAAATACCTTTTGCCCTCAGGCTTGTCCTTTACTAATGGAATTGTAAAATTTAGTAGAGGGACCCTTATTCGCTTTGTATCTGGCCGCTTAAGTTAGACATTTTTGTTTCAAGTGCAAGCATATTGAATGCTCATGTGATTGCGATGTATTTACTTGAAGTGTGATGCTACTCCTGCCCGGGGAGAGGAGTTATAGATTCAAAGGCTGTAGCTCCCGAAGAAACGCCCAGGGCTGGGCACAGAGACTCCGCACACCACCCTGTAGACATCTGCCAAAGTCAGGGAGAGTTTATCTCATAGCCCAGAAAGTCTATTCTTCTGAACACGGTCGTACCAAAGTATCTAACTGAAAGTTCATTAAAGTATTTTTTAATTACTTCCAACAAAGGAAAGTGAATGAGGTGGGAAAAAGCTATGTAACGTCAGGTTGTTCTGTAGGGAAAAGATTTGGAAAGCGCTGAACTGACAGTGTTTTTTTCCTCTGTCCCATTCTCATTGAGCGGTGTGAATGCCTCAGCAGTTTCTAAAGGCGGATTTACTCTGAGACCAAATATTATGGGAACCTGTTTTCACTGAATTGCAAGGGACAAAGACTTTAGTATCTGCTATGTATACATGGCACCATGTGTGGGTCTGCCAAACATGAAGACAGTCTTCCTGGTCCACCCTATGAAGAAACTTTTCATATAATCAGGGTGTTCTTTGTAGGCAAGGAGAAAGCAAAGACTAACTTGTAAATAAATGCAACATCTGCTTGTTTTAGATTTGGATAAGTTGTTGAAAAGTTAAAAGCTGTAATAAACATTTACCACCTCTCTGGATTTCCCTTCCTCATTTTCCCTATCCTTTCCTCGAAGAGGGGAAAATAAATGAAATTCTTCCGAATGTGGCTCTATGAAAGGAGCTTTGCAACAAGATGAAGAGAAGCAGCAGCTTGTGGTAGAGCTCATCTGACAGTCTACAGTAAATCTGAATTAATTGCCCTCCATCATTTTATTGACTGGAGGTCCAGTCAATATAGTTAGTGAGTCTAGGGCATGAATTAGCTCATTTTGAAATGGGCGTGTAATAGAGGTCAGGGTAATCGTACGTCTGTAAGTACTTTCTTTTTCTGTGCATTAATTAAATACAGCACATCCTCAAAGTCAGATTCACACAGAAAAATAAGGTTTCCTTGTGAGTGATGCCTTCTTCCCACATATACTTTTCATATTTAAGGATGTTTCCTTTTCTGGAGCAGGTAAATCCTGCAGCCGCACAGGAGACGTACTGAAGAAGCCTCCTGCAGAAACCCTTCCCTCGTCTCTCTTGTGCCAGTGTGCACTCCCATGAGTAAGCCAGAGGGTGCAGTTGTGCTTGGCAAGCTGCTTCATAGCAAACCTTTGTAAACCATTTATTTCTCAGGGCTTCCTTCTTCCAGAAGTGCTATAATGAGGCTGGATGTCTGCTCAAAAGCTCATTTCTCCTAATAACCTATGGACTCTCAGGTTAAACGAGGCACTCAAATTCCTGAATGTGCCACTGACAGGTAACTTTGCTAAAGAAAATAAATGTTAGCCCTGAGAAAACAAATCAGACCTCCCTCAGGTTAGTGAAGACTATGAATAGTGACAGTCTCTACCCGTAAACACTCAGTAACACCCTCATCTTGCTCTCTAATAGAGGAAAGCCATTAAGTTGTCCCCGTTGTAATGTAGATCACAGAAGAGACTTCCAGATTTCAGGTTAAAATGACTGGTATGCAGAGAGTAGGCAAAATTATTCCACTGTAGCTACATGCTTAATTATATGGAATACTGCATAAATTGTCAAGTGCAAAGAATTATTCTGATAAATTAAAATACTAATTAAATAGGCTATTGCAGAGTTTTGAGAACATTATAGGGCTCCGCTTCTTCAGGTAATTTGCATATCCTTCGTCTAGTGACTATAATTTAAAGGCCTCCTTTTTCTGTGTGTTTAGAAGCCCTTTTTGTTTTAGTGGGAGATTTAAAAAGGGACTTATACGTGGCTAACTGGGTTGAGTTCGGGGAGGGGTTTTTTTCCCTTTTTTTTTTTTTTGAACAGCTGTCTTTATTATGCCTCTTTGCTGATGAGTTTGTCAGTTCTCCATTAGTATTTCAGGACGTCAAACTCTGGCCATAAAAAATCAACTCTGATGGAATGCGGAATATGCAATATACCATCTTACCCAGAATTATAATTTCCAGTTCATAACATTTGCCACAGAAACATCATCTTCTGTATATTTGCATTGGAATACAAGCTAGCAAGTAGTGCACTAAAATACTTTAGGCCACTTTTCTAAAGGATTAGTAGCTTGTTCTTGATATCGGAATTTATTTTCCCACCACTTCTTCCTTATCTATCTATAGGCTATCATGTTTTGTTGTCTGAAATTCACAATTATAGTTGTGCATAGGAAAATCTAAGTAGTTATATTCACTGTTCAGCAGCTTGAAGCAGCTGCGTGGTATGTAATTGATGTTTCAGCTACAACAGCACTGTTTTTGACAAAATTCTTGACCTTCCTGAAGTGTTCATGGAGTTCAAGGATAGCTAAAATATGCTCCTGTACATGCCTGGAGTGAACATGCTGGGGACTGTCTTCTGTGTCTCTTTCCGCTGTCTGACAGTCCCTGAGCTTGACAATTTTCAGATTATGATTTAATCGATAACACATCATGACTTCATGCCTCATAATTTTGGGAGGGTTTATGTCAGAGCTGTCCTTTGTGTTTTAGCCAATATCAGGGGGGAAAGGGGAGTGTTAAGCAAACTTTTTTTGGTTTTCAATATCAAAGACTCAATAATTAAAGTCTGTAGGAAACCTATAAAAAGGAGGTCAAATATGTGATAGTAATTATAAAATTCAACGATTCAGCAGATGCAGTATTTGCTATTAACTGTTCATATAGCAGGAATTTACACACTGGGATTTAAGCCGTGTTGTTTACTTATACCAACTTATTTTGCAGTCACTCTGCTGTACAGTTTTCTTTAACCTAAGCTACCAAAGACTAATTTGTTGGACCGTTCAGTTTCTTTGCAAGAGGCTGTGGAGCTTTCTGTTTCTATAAATCTTCAAATTTTTGCATTTGGTAGCAATTTGCCTTTAATGTGCATGCTGGGTATGAGGCGGCCAGTGTGGTATCATGGCACAACTTTGAAATGAAATGGGACATCCAAAAGGGAGACTGTTGTTTCGTGACATGGCAGATCACCAGCCATCAGTGAATCAACATAGTCCAGGGTCCATCTCAAGGCTGAAAATCAAGCTTGTTGGCAAAGATTTATTTTTTCTGGGAAACATTTTGCACGACATACACAACACAGTGAAAATGTAGCCTCAAATCACATGGTCTAGGCAAGTCTTCTGCTCATGTGGTCTCTGTGACTCTGGTTGGAGTAAATATGTTTGTCAATGTGTAAAGCGTGGCATACGTCTGAAGTATGTGAGTACTCTATGCGACTTTTAGGCTGTCACCCAGCAAAATGTGTTTAAGCTTTCTTAGCTTGGAACAATGTGTTCCTATCTGCTTAATCAATAGCATATTAAAAAGAAGCAAAAATAAAGTGGTGTGGGTCTGAAAGATGGACAGAGCTTTCTTCCCCATTTAAATCACAGGCAATATTCATCCTGTAACAGAGGGCAGTCAGAAAAGTTTCTCTGTATTAGAATCTCTTGAGGTTTCACTTCCCGAGTCTTTGCACATACAAACTCTTAAAACAAAATCATTCCACATTTTGAATACATAAGGTGAGATTGAGCCCTAATGTTACGACTCACCTCTGAAATAAATGTGAGTCATTGCGTTGCACTTTGGACAAGTATCAGTTCACAGCAGTATTGCTTCTTAGAATTGCCTGCTGTAATCTGAACTGTTTTGAATACATTTCGAACAGCAACAATTACAGAGTGTTTCTCACAAAAGAAAGAAAAATATATTAATTCAGTATTTTTATGTAAATTTACAGCGTACAACAAGTTCTAGCACAAATCTTGTCCTTTCTGGTAGGAATGTTCCCTTTAGGCAGTTAAATTGAGAAGCTGAGTCTATCCAAATTGTGTTCGTAATCAAAGGAAAGAGATAGGTGCCTGCAGATGTGTGTAAGATGTGTGGGATGACTCACGGTATTAAACGTTGACGGCCGAAAGAACCTAGATGACTCACTTGGATTCCATAGTCAATGACTAGATGGCTAAAGGCAGGAGAGTTTAACAAGGCTGCAAGGCTTCATTTCCTCTCATAAATAGACAAAGCCAGTTGTCTGCATTTTGGCCATGAGTCCAACTTTCACAGTTTGCATCTAGAAGGTTAAAGTCTTCCCAGCCAAAACGGTATGACCTTACTTATACCCCCAGATGGGAATAATCTCATCCTCGTGCTGTCCTGGTTGGGAATTGTTTTGTGAGTATTCTAGTGGGCAAAGGCCAAAATCATGTGAAGACCATAGTAAAGATTTGGAAGTATGGGCAAAGGTAAGACAGTGCTCAAGTTCATGCCCTGGACATATTTGGGTTGCAAGTATAGATGTAGTCTTAATGATTGCTACCTCTACTTTGCATGTAGCTGTTTTATGCTGGATTACTTTATTTTTGTTGTAAGTAGGAAGAAGATAAATTTAAAAAAAAAAATATATAGTGCGTTGCATCCCAATGTTGTGAAATAAACTATTTATCTTACCTGCTAGGTAAGAGTTTGTGTTTGTTGTGAAATGTCCTACACAGTGACAGTGCTGTTGTAATGGTGAGCTGCTGCCCTGCTGTTCACGGAAAGAAGGACAGTGACAAGTTTCCACTGAGACAATTTTCCAAATATATTGTGTATGTGCGTTAAATGTGTGTGATACTGTGTATACAAGGGAAGTAGAATTAGTCTGGCTTTCTTTTTAACATAATAATAATTAATGACATACCTATGCATTCAAAAAACTGACTAGCAGAGCAGCTATCAGGGAAAGATATTCCATAGAATGCATAGGTAGGAATTGTCATGAACGTATTGACGGAGGAAAGTAGATTGGTTGTATTGTAAATGCTGCAAAATCATGCATGTTCCAGCTTTCCTGTAACTCTTTCAATCTTCATTTTCCTTACAGGCATAAACAAAGAGAGGCTTGAAAAAACAACTGGACTGAAAATTCTGGAGACTGGTGTGGGGGAGGTAAGTGTCTTGGGGGCATTTTGCACTCTCAAAAATATTTTAATTGTTGGGGGTTTTTTTCAGAAATCCTCGAGCTCATGAACGTTTGTGAGCTACCAGTCTGATAGTGCTACGGGCCTTTTTATGATACAGTTGCATCTGTCAAAATACAATCTGCTGCTCAAATAGCACTGTATCCCACAGAGAAAAAAATACCATCCTTACGAGGGAGGTGCAGCCGGCTTTAAGAAATGCAGGTTTTTGCTTTGTTGTATCACAGGAACAAAATCCCCAAAGATGAGCACAGCAACTGAAGTCATCGTATTATTCCCCTTGGTTTTGATGGAGTGCTATCTCCTCTAGATAAATGAAAGTTAAATTTTGGGTAAACAGTCTTCAGATGTTAGAATCTGACAGTGAAGGACTTGCTTAATTTGGACGTAACTTGAAACATAAATAAAATATGCGTCTGTTATTATGGTGATATCACTAAGCGAAAACTCCACTAAGCAGTTCATCATTTATTAATAAAGATGATGCTATCTGCTAAGAACCTTGTATGAACTACAGTTGATTGCTAATTCTTGTGCTAATTTTGAGTACACAGTTATCTTCTTTCTGCTTTTTCATTTAAGTAATTTTGCTAGTGGTGAATGCTCTCAGGGCTAGACAAATGCCTTTTTCTTGTGATTACATTATTCTCAGCATTAGGAATAATGGATTACTAACTTGTCATATACTGAAGGAATTTACTTTTTTACTGATTTTCATTTCTTTGTATTGCTAATTTTCATCAGTTCATGCCTAAGAACTTCACTTGTCAGGATTTCTGAGGCTCTTTGTGCCACTTTATTCACATTATTAAAAGACTTGGTCCTGAGGAGGTACCAACACTGAGAACTGTGGAGATGCTCATGGACAAATCTGTAAGAATTAGAACCGGGAAACAAACATAGGTGAAATCATCAGAAAATTAAAGCCAGCATCTCTCCTTAACTGGAGCTGATTTAACTAGTTGAAGTTCTCAAGGGTACGTAACCTCAAGAGTACCTCAGGCTGTGTCCAGACTTCAAGCCACTGTGCAGTTTGAGTTTGTACTACCTGCAAGCCTTGGTTTCTACTAAATAACAGGAGAATCAGTACTGTGGCACAGACTGTGGAAGCCTCATTCAGTAAAATTTACCCAATGGAACACCTCATGCTAGTGAAATATCTCCATGTGTTTTCTCCAATTCCAGTTATTGATTGTATTCTAGTTGGCTTCAAAGTCAGTTAGAGAATGAAAGCCCATTTTACTTCAGAGGCTTACTGTTCTATAAATTGTCATCTTATACGTGGTCTGTGGAGAAAGAAAATACTCCTGGATATTTGAAATGCAAGAAATTGTCACCTGTTAAATGCATCATTAATCCACATTGTAGTAATAGGGTTGTCGTAACCGTAGTAGTCTAAGGCTGTACTGGAGGTATAGCCTCGAGGACTTCCTAGCTTTTTTTAAGACCAGCTAATAGATCTGGAAAAAATGGACAAGTGCTTAGGCTAGAGATCTCCTCAGTCTGGTTCTTGTGCTTAGTTTAGTAAAAGTCCCTGCAGAACTCACCTCCCATATACTTAGACTATCATACCTTCTAAAACCTGGTGATACTACTTGGATTAATAAGGACTTTGATAGAAGGTTGTGCTTTACGTTCTTCCAAATATGTATTTCTAGAAGGCAAAAAGTGAACATGAATTAACCAAAGGGAAGCAGACATTTCAGCCTAAATATATTGCAGTTTACATCTGAGATATAGTAATCAGTGGCGAAAGAACCAAGTGGTTTGGAACACTAAGGTGATGGAAGAACATTTATTCAGTTGCTTATATATTTTGTGGGATGTGAATTCTCCCAGCTGCGTATATTCCCCTTTGTAAGTCTTATCAGATATGATTGTATACATAATGAATACATTTCTGCAGTCTCACCTACATGACAAATAATGGAGTGCTGTAACCAAGCTGTTTCTTTGTTGATAGGGTATCAGATTCAGGCTATTTCAGGCTAAATCTAAGTATGTTGATCCAGTTTTGCAGTTTGATTTTGATTCATCCTGGTGTTTAACAGTGTTAAAATAATAGAAAGTACATATTTTAACATAATGAAGGAGCCTTTTTTTGAATAAGGATTTCTTCTTCTTCACCCTGTAGGAATGGAATTACATGTAATGGTAACTGTAAATCACAGTCAAGATGCTGAAATCAAAAGCACTTAGAAAAACCTCTTTAGTTTCAGAATGAGAAATGGCCTTTTTGTTTGGACAGTAGGTCAGACTCATGACAAAGTTAATGGATATATAATCTTTGCTTGTAGGACTATAAAATAAAAAGGATTGATTTTGCATGGCAAGTTTCATATCTGAAATAGCTCAAGAGAAATACAGCTGAGATACTTGTGGCAAATGGAGCAGCTGTGGAAACAAATGCAGGGACTGTTCTAAGTTCAGCAATAATTCATATGTTGCTCTGGACAGTGGAATCTGTTTTAGATGTTGATCTATGTTAACAGTATTTGTGCCTCAGTAAGAAATGCGTAGACGCCAATGACTACCCAGGCCTTGGGTGCGGTGGAAGGAAACGTTCTCTGTGAGAAGAGGAATGCTTCTCAGAGCTCCTCAGTCTCTCACTTTCTCTACCTCAAGAAAAGCATTTCAAAAGCAAGAACAGATTATAAAAATCACACCAAGCTTACTGATCCTTTCAGTCAAGTCCAGGGAGAGCTGATGAATTGCTTTTATGTCACTGCGTAAACATGTGCTATGTAGTCCTTAACAACATGAGTGTCACAGCTACAGCGCAGTTCATCATCTTTATGTCATGTAAAAGGTTTCCACAGCTTCAGTGAGTTGGACAGAGCTGAGATTAGCTGCATTGGGTCAATGCAGGGTAGGCTCTGCTTTAGCAGGATTAAAAATGAGTTCCTAAGTTGCAACATCAGAAGCCGCTCACATGTCCAGATGTTGACTTAGAAGTTCCGTATATTGTATGGGAAGGTTTGGATGCAAACCATTGTCTGGGCATTGTCTGGAAAACCAGTGCTGACATTGGAAACCTGAGGATCTGTGCATTGTTGTAGCACAGACTACCTCTGGAATTATATTTCCTAATGTTTTTATTTTCTATTTGGAGTTTTCAGCAACTATACCAGCTACAGAACTCCTATATGGTAGCCCTCTAAGATTTGTTTGATTCATTGTCATGTATGATGTTTGTGGCACACAAATTCATCATGAGCTTTTTGTACCTTCTTGGTTATTCATGTACAGTGAAGCTGCTGTTTTCTTTGAAGTATTTTGTTTTGATCGCCAACACATGAAATAGCTCTCTGAAGTCCTAAGGTCATCTTCAGAAGTTCAAGAACTTCCTATAGTTGAGGGTATGTGACGGTATGAATGTAAGTGTGGTGTTTTCTATGTGTTTATTTGCATAATACCATAAGAGACATGGTCCTAGTAAAAAACCTGAAGAGCTAAACAGCATTTAAGCAGACGCTGTAAGTCCATTCTCCTATCTCCCAGTCTGATGTGGACCGTTGCGTTTTGCAGAAATAAGAGTTGAACTTGTTGCTCTACATGGCTGAGCACCCCTGAGAGATTTTGAGGACAGCACTTGGTCTCACATGGAGGCAAAGCCTCCTTAGCAGCAGCATGGCTCCACCTGACTCCTGCTGAGTTCAGGATTCAGTGGCGTCGGAAGCCCCAGTCCCACACAAACATTAGTCCAACTGGACTTGTACCCAGGAGCTGCTCTTCAGCCCAAGGGAGCCCAGCAGACACCATGAACGACAGCCCCGCACAGAGGTCACTGAGTAACTTGGTATTCCTTCCACATCCTTTAGGTACTTAACCACTTCCTTCTCTTCACATAAGCACTTTTGAATTATTATAAAAGTGCAGTGATTTTCAGTCTAAGCTTGGCTGTGACCGGAGTTTATCTGCTCAAGTCCAGTTCCAGTTTAAGAAAATTTCAAATAATTGTTCAAATGCAGTTACTATGGCATGGAAAAATAACAGTTTATCCAGCTTTTGGATGAAATTTGTTTTCAACAACAATTTCAGAATAACAGGTCAGGCTTTCCAGTGGCTCAAGAAAGTCTAATGATTCAAATCAGATTTTTGGGGGCTAGGAGACTGTGATTCGAATAGTAAATGATTTGAATCAAGGCCTGAAACAAACCGGGGGAATGGTTTCTGTCTTGAACTGGTGAAACAGCACCCTCTCTGTAATACATTCTTTTAAATTAACTATTTCAATTTCCCAGTAGGGCTGCACAAAATACACTCATCACTGGAATTGTAACTTTGTTTGTAGGATGTGAATCATGGTTCTCATATGGCAGACATAGCAATTAGGATAACCAAGTGAAAGCAAACTAAAATATATGTGAAATGAACAATTTGCCATATCTCTAGATGTTTTAAAATAGACCAGTGATATTTTGACATGTTTCAGGATGATTTAATTTATAGATACTTTGATAGGTGTAGAATTACGTTGGTGTTGCAGAAAGTGGTGTTACTACAATAAAGAAATCTACATTTAAAAATTCTGGTGAAGTTAGTTAGACAGACTTCCTAGTGATGTGCAAGCCTCTGAGGCAGGAGTCAGATTTCTAAACACTATCTCCTTTAATGTTTCCAATTTTTGTCATTAATGTCTGTGTATCCAGAGTTTACCCAGAATGACATTGAGAATCCATAAAAAATTAGTGAGTGCAGAACGTGAGAAATCATTTGCAAATGCTGAAGAATAAGGTGTCAGCTTTTTTCTGATCTTCTCCAACTACTAGGTAGAATGCTAAGGGGTGGCATTTGACTTGCAACAACCAAATGAACCTGGGATCTACTCCAGCTGTCTTTCTTACGGTGACATCTTGGCAATCAGCAAATGCTCCTGATCTGGAGCAGGTATTGCACCCAGAGGTACACGAGGATATGGGAAGGGATGCTGTACCCAAGATCACTTAGATAAGGTAGATCTGAGACTGACCACAGTGTAGGAGCAGCAGCAGTACATGCATAAATACGTGTTAGCCCAAGTCACAGGTAAGCTTTTCAACTTCCATTGAAACCCGCCCTCCTCCTACCAGAACTAATTAGGCTGAAGCCAAGCGCAGGTGCACATAAGGGAATACACCTTTGCATTACAGTGTAAGCATTCTTAGACCAGGGGGCACCAAGGAGAGCTTTTTCCATGAGCCCACTTTCAGCAACTTTTCCTACAAAACCTGTGGTTTAGAGATGAACAAATTCATTTTTTCCCGTGACATAAGATCTAGGATTGGAGATCCTGCAGATGGCTCTTGCTGTTGGCTTTTGCTGACCGCTGTGGCCGTGTTGATTAGCAGTCGAACAGGGATTTCCAGGAGGACAGTGTTTTGGAGCAGCTTACATTACTATGAGCAAGGCATGCATCAGGTCACAGATGGGCACTTTGCTTTAAGGCACGTAACTTTAAGGCTGTATATATAAATAAGAAAAATAATCGTTAAATGAGAAACTTTAAGGAGTACAGTCCTGGAAAAATGAGGAAGATTTACTTTATCCCCCGCCCCTCAAATTATAGATCCTATAGCTGTGTAACCCTTAAAAATTCCTAGATTATATTTTACATAGAATGCTACTAGTAATATACTACTAATAGGGAATTTTGCTGACAGTGAATAATGCCTGACTATTACAGTTTTGTGAGTATACATGTATGGTCAAGTGATGCTAATCAGAAGTTAGTCATACAGTAGTGTTTAGAAGTAATGCTTCAAGAGCTTTAAGGAATAAAGCAAAACAGAACATTAAATTTCTCCAAAGAGAATGATGGAGTCTGTGGCTCATTTATTTAAGATCTTGTATGTTTTTGCAAAATGCATTTTAGCTAATATTTAGAGATAATGTTAATGCTATTTATTAACTATTCATTATGGTACATAGCCCACTAGAGGGCTGCTTTTCAAATAAATTGCATCCAGAGTGTTAATAAACGGCAAAATAAAAACAAAAAATATGCAGCATGAATATGTATATCATTTTACCACATTATTTTGTCAGATACCTTCTGTGACTACATATAACATACAGAACATACTAAAACAATATAAATCATGGCCCCAACTCTGCAAACATTTAGAATATGCTTAGTTTCAAGTATATAGTTAGACTTTCCATTTAAGCTACCGATAAATTTAGAGTTAAAGAGATGCCTGGATGTTACTGAGACTGTCTTCTCTCACATATCACGCCGTCTCTGGTTGTGGAGGGGCAAAGTTCCAATGTTTATCCCCTGTATTTGATTTGAATATTGCATAGCAGAGGTATTTTGACAGCTGAATGACAGGTCACAGCTTCCATTTGGAAATCAGGTGCCAGTAGTAATTTCTTTTCCTGTGCTCTGACTGTGACAACGCCCTCCACCTTCTTTACAAATTTTTAAGAAACAAAACACGGAAATGAGGAGATTATAATGTTAAGACAAATACAACAAACCTGAGTTTCAGAGACAACTATCAGTGTGTCTTGATTTATGTTTTTCTTCCGAAACAGTATGAAAAGCACGAGTGTTCAAGTGTCATGTTGGTTCATGAATTCCTTTACAGTAGCACTGTGTGATTTAACGGAGCAGAAGTGCCAAGTGATGTGGCAGTTGCCATGGCAACTACAGCAATTCCATTTTTCTTCAGTATCATGTAAAATGAAACAAGATATGGTTTGCCTTGTGGCTTTAGGAACTTATACATCCTACCAGTGTGGCTTCTTTTCATCTTTTTTAACATTGTTCCATGAAAAAAGTAGCATATGTTTGTTTTAAGGATTTGTCTTGGGCTTAGGCCATGTCATACCACTGTTTTTAAAGCAGAATTTCCCTTATAAACTATTATAGGTTCTGTAGAGAAAAGAGATTTAGTTACTACTAACTACATAAAGCAAAATGCAGGGTAATTCTGCTTAAAAGTCAGTGTTATCTTCTACCTTATGATTTGGCAGCCTGCATTTGATACATTCATAATGATATAAGTTCTTTACATAGGAGAACATGATTGTTTGTACTAGATATCCTACTGAGTGACAAAATTCAGCATCCTCCCTCTAGCAGCAACCAGTTCATTATGGCTCAAAGGAAAACAAAATTGTCAGTAGTGTCATGGGTTGACTGGGGAATATGTAGATTAAGATTAAATGCTGTTTAACTGTCTTAAGTTTGATCAATAGAGCTGGTCAGAAATTGTGAGAAGGGAGATTCTTCCAATTCCAGAGGCAAGAGCTTGATCCTGGCAGGAACATGTGGATTTCAAGCAACTTCAAACACAGATTTAACTCTTTGAGGAGAGGAAATGCTCTCTCTCTAGCAGTTCCTGGGCAGCAAACGTCCTCCTCCAGGTCAACATGGAAAGCCACTCACCAGCACCTCAGCTCTCATCCTGTAAACACAGGAGAGTAAGTCTTGGGCTAAAATTCAAGCTTTGAGATATCCAACCTTTCTGTATGAATCCTTGGCTTCAGTGGTTTTATAGCTACCTCAGTGTTAGTAAAAGAAACATGAACACGGCACAGAGCCTGTCGTGATCCCACGTTCATCTGTACTGTTAAACTGTTTTTGTGTTCACTCACGTTGTGTCCTGCGCCAACTAGTACTGTTCTGGGCTGGTTTGCTTCTAAGCCTAAGCAAGCTCCAAGCCAGGGACCGTTCACAGTAGGCAGCTTCAGTGGGGTCTGCTTTGGATCGCAGGTATTAAGACATGCGTTTTCCTTGGAATTAAAGTTTCAGCTGCAGGTAGTGGCTTTTTTTTTCCCCCTATCTAGTTACAAGAATAACTGTGCAGTTTATTGTGGGCTTTTTAGTTCTGGACTGTAAAACTTAAGATCTGATCTGCTTTCTGGGAAGGCTGAAGGTTTGGTAGCTCATTCTCATTCATCCTGCTCAGAACAGTTTTGCGCCTGTACAGCACTAAGTTTCCACCCTTGGAGGCACCACTGTTGTAGTGCTGCTGCATGTCCGTCACTTCAGATCCTTCAGAATGCAAGGCTTTATGTGCTACACACATAAAATGATATTTTAGTCAGAATATTTTTAACAAGGTTCTGAATTTAAGCATGAGGATGCCTATTTAATTAGTTTTGTTGAAGCTCAGTTTTGTTTCTTTTTTCCGTGAATCAGCAAGATTTGTCCTGATGAGATAGTTGTAAGATTTAGTTAGGCAGATGTTTGTGTTGCTTTGACTAAGCATAGTTTTAGTTTTGTTTGCACTTTGACTGATATCAAAGGGAAATGTTGGGGTTTTTCAATAGAATCGCAAACTTAACCAAATTTGTAACTCCAAGCTTGTGTAGAAAAAGCAAAGTAATGGCTGGTGAACTGCAGAATGTCACAGATAGGTCTCACTTCGGAACATGTAGATACCTCTGATTCGCGTTGCTGGGTAGTAGGCACAAGCATCGAGAAGTTAACTGATCCTCTATAGCTATATACTGCAGCTCCAGCAAAATAACCATTTCAGTGAAGAATTATATCTCTCTATGTACTGCAAGACAAGACCGGGGTAGGGCACGAGCACAGCGCTTTGGCATGCATGAAACAGCTCTCGGGTTGGTGTGACTTCTTTTAGCTCTACGGATAGACCTATCATAGAGCTATTTTTCAATGTGATCTGAGCATATCAAGTGTTTGAGTATCAGAACCTGTGACAAAGAAAAGGGACGTGGTTCTGTGCCACGGCAAAATGACCTAGTCCATTAATGCCTGAGGACCATTGCAGCTGACAACAATTCACTGTGCACTTTGCTCTCCCAAGGGGATGTCATTTTGTGAACTATTCATCTCTCTGGCTGTTTACTTTTAGCAGGTAGAGTAATGACTTCATTTTACAAACATTGAGTGCCGGTTTTATGATATGGATTTCACTTGATTGTTAAACTGTGAGTTTACAGATCTTTACTAAGTGAATGCAAACAAATTCTGGTCCTCAAAGCTCTGCTAATACACCATGTTCCAATTTTAATTTCCAGTCCATCTTAGATTATGGTGATGAAAAACAATATTTAATCCCTCGTTAACACATGAATAAGCGGAAACTGTCATTTCCCACCAAACAATAACGGGATTATCTCAAGAACTGTCAGTTTATGTGAAAACATTATGTTGCCCAAATTTTCATAAAAATTAGCAGTGGGTAATATTCAAGATCAGAGCAATGGAAAGAGGGAAATCTGCATTCATGGTAATAAATATTCATATTTGTCTGCTCAGGAGATGAAAATCTAATCAAGGGGCTATTGATGCGCTGGCTTTTTTTTTTCTTTTTTTTTTTAAACCAAGATGTTTCATCTAAATTGGGTTTGATATGGAAATTAGTCTCACTCCAAGTCCTCCAGGCCATGAGCATGCTGGGATAACACTGGAGGTGTCCGGTACATCAGATGTTGCTGCTGGCATCTGCTTCTACAGACAACAAACACAATAAAATAAAATAAAAAATTGACAATATCTCAAGGGTCAAGCTCCCAGTGGTTTAGGGTGTTGTGTTTGGGGTTTTTTTCCCCCTAAACATTTTAATTTTATCCCAGTTAAATCCTCAGTACTGCAGGGTTAAAATTGTCTGCATTTTTTGCTTTTGTTGACAATTACCATAAATCAGAAGACACTCTGCATGAAGCTTAATGAAATATGTATGATCTGAAAATGGGAAGAAGAAAAGTGCACTATGTTGCTTTAGGGTTTTGTGTGTGTATCTATGTATCTGTGCGTGCATATGCACAACCCGAAGAACTAACTTCTATTTTGTGTGCTGTGCGCTGAATGAAAGAGTCAGGCAGTTACCAACTGGAGAACATATAAAACATGAAAAAATATATCATTGAATAAAATGTAGCATAGTTGATCCAAAAGTGAGAGTAGTATGTTTTCTATATCAGGTAATATGTTCAATTATTATAAATGTCTGTTAAAATGTTCAGTTAATAATATTTCTTGATACTTTTTTCTTCACACTAGAATGAAAATTTGGTCTGTCCTGAAAGAAGTGTTTGCCTTGACATTATTATTACTATCATCATCATCATCGTTATTATTATTATTATTATTATTATTATTATTATTATTGAACTCAGTAGTTATACATAAACTCTTGTCTTTCCTTGTACTTCTTGGTGGTTTTATGGGCTTTTTTTAAAATAAATCAGTAAGGTCCTGATCTTACAAACAACTGCATGTATATATATATATAAAAAATATATATAAAAAAATATATATAAAAGCACATCCTTTCGTGGAAAAGTATTGTGTTTTCTGAGATCTACCTGGCAGAGTTGTGAGTGCTGCTGGACATCTAGCGTGTTTCATCTAGCGTGTGTGACTCAGTCATTTTAAAACTCAGAATACCATCAGTATTTCCTGGAGAAATTAGGTTTAATATAGAAAAGGTATCTTTTTTTAGATTTGGAACTGGACAGAATTCACATCAGCAGCATTCAGCTATATTGCCAGGAGCAGGAGATAGCAGAAAGGAAAGATAAGCAGAGACTGCTCTAAAAGAAAGGATATTCTTACTGACCAAGACAAGAGAACAGGTAGAATACAATTATTGCTTGTTGAGGAGGTTGCATCCTTTCATTATCAAATCTATACCAAATAGAAATATGGAGATATGGCTTGTACTATTTCAGAATTCCAGTAATTTGTGCCATAAATCATTGAGAGTCAAGTATAAGCAGCCTGCAGAGTGTGGTGTGCATGTATTGGCAGACCTGTTATCTTTTACTATACAATCTGTGCTGGCATCTTTGTCCAAAATGTTTTTCAGAAACTTTATTTTCCTAACCAATTCCCTTGCCAAGCTTATTTTAAAAAAAAAAAAAAAAAAAAAAAAAAAAGAGGAAAAAAATGCACGTAGCGTATATAGCAGATGGCTGTTCAGCAGCGTGCAGGTGTCTGGCACACAGGTGCCAGATAATGTAAGGCAGTTAGATATTTTCTGGGAAATCCCACTATTTGTTCCTCAAAGAAAGAGTTGCCCATTCTTCCAGTTCTACCTGCACTAGCAAGATGTGCACCTGATAGTGTTAACGGCCCCTCTTAACTGTTACCCCTTTGACCAGAGTAGTGCTTGGATAAGAGCTTCCTTTTTTCTCTTTGCCTTTTCCCAAGACACTGAATTGACTCCAGTGAAGTTCATCACATTCCGCAGCAGAACATCAGGAGTCCATGCGGAGGTTAGGCAGCGCTACTTGATCCAAGTACTTCTTTATTCACTTCACCTTCTTAACACCTTTTGCTATTAATTTTAGTGTAAGTAATAACTATTTCATCATGGAGAGAATTGGGAGTTTTTCATATATAACAGGTAGCTTTGGCTACATATCAGTAACTTCTACGGAAATGCTGAATTGATTTTGTCTTAAGTAGAGAGATTGTGATGATGATCTATTGATTAGAGAAGCACTAAGTAATAATACATCTCAAGGTAATATCTGGCCATAAGCAATGCAGTGCTACTTGTAAGCAATATATCCAATATATCCGATATATCCAGCATGAGTACTCACACCATAACTTCTACAACCTATTTTAGTAGTTTAATGTACTTTGTATTAAGTAATGTCCTTGGGTTCTTGCCACGGGTAAGGAAGAGGCTTCAGGTGCTCCACGGCCTTCAGCTATGGTCCTGGGTCCCATTTTCAGTCACCTCCTTGCAGGGAGCTGCTACTTCACACTACTGAAGTATAACATGCAGTTTCAGGATGTGTGCTCTGATTTTCCCCACAAAAGTACCACGTATACCCCTCGCAGTGCTCAGCAGGATATGGTTCTGTATGCTGCAGAGCCTTTTGGTATTGTGGAGCATTGCTGTTTTCCAATTTGGATGAAATCAAGTCTTTTCCTAATTTTTCATGATAGAAACACAGCAACAGAGACCCAGAAGAGTGTAGACATGCAGATCCTCATGCAGAAGGCAGGAGACCCTGATTTTCTGCACTGCTCTTCTATGTGGACTGAACCTTATCAACTACACTGGGTAGTAGCCTCCTGGAATTGTTTATTTTATGTCGATACCTTAATTTTCCAGATAGTTTATGAGAACCTGGGACGGGTAGGTGTTCAACATAGCTCCTGTTTCGTACCAAGATCCTTGTTCTGAGGCGAGTAGGTGAAGGCTTGAACGTTGGTTCCCCAGAGGAATATTCTGACTCTAGACTGTAGATGGTGGTAAAGCTTTCTGTCACCTGAACTTTAACCAGAAATCATGTTTTTGACATGAAAAATATTCCCTATTCAAAGTTGCCCTAAAACTTGTGTGGTTCTATGAAAAAATTCATTCTGCAGCAAATTGGTATTTCTTTACATAAATCGTTTAATTCAAAAAAGGCTGAGTGGTTTTCATTAACGGAGGTGTTACGGTAGTGCTTTCTAGACAGGACTGGGATCTCACTTGGTACCTGCCCACATATAGGGTGATAGGAAAATTGTGCCTTTGAGAGATTACAGATAATCACTCAAAAAGAGAAGATTAGAAAAGAAAGGGAATAAAAATTATAATTTTTCTTAAAGCAGGATTTGAGTTATAAAGACATTAAATGAAACGGTCTAAATTTGAAAACAAGCCTGTGAGACATTTGGGACTGGACCCAAAGCCCAATCCAGTGTCTGAAGCAGACACTCACCTTTCTTGCACATTAGTATGCAATATCCATCGGGATAAAAGCTTATCTTCAGACTTTACTTAACAAAATGTTTTAATAATCCTAGCCATGAAATGCTAGGAGCTGATCTTGGATCTTACAATAAGAGACAAAGTGGTTGTGATACAGTATGGTATGTAAATTATATGCAAAGTATATTGGCATGCAAATTTGAATGCTAAAAGGAAAATCATTCTTTTCTAAGCCAGAGAAGAGAGCTTTTCACCCATAGAAGCCGTAAGTTGCCAATAAAATTTTTAGAACAAATTGACAGTATTTCATTACATTGTAGAACATATTTGTCTTGTCATGCAAAATAATTTTGTCTCTTTTCTAAACAAACTTAATTTCTTTACTTTGCTGATACCAAGTAGGCAAAAATGCTAGAAGTCTGTCAGATAACTTCAGATTTTATGAGGATGCCATAATATCTAAAAAAAATAATAATTATTAATGTGTGAAATCTTGAATTGTCATTTTAAGACTTTGGTCTTCTGGTTTCAACAGCTGAAGCTTGGAGCAAATCCGGGTGTTGTCTGTGACTTTGTTGGTCAGTAACATCCACAGTGGCAAACACTGTGTTGTTATTGCTGCTTTGTATCCATTAGAGAATGAACCGTTCCTCCGTCTATTGCCATGGTGAACTTTAGAAACACTATTGGGCGGATATAGAATATTTCAGGAATAGGTTATATTCATGGGGCATGACAAGATACACCTGGTTGTCTCTCTGGCTCACCAAAAACATAATGGTGCTATTAAGCGTATTTTGTTAGCTGTGACAAGAGAAAGCAGAGCAGTAGTAGCTGTGTCTGCTGTCTTCTCTCTGTTTTATCTTTTTCATTTTGAGCTTCAGTTTTGTGCCAGACTAATAGCCGATGGCAGTGGGCTGGGGAAATGAAACTTTCACTACGATTAGGGAATGTGCAGAAAACAATGTGTGAAATCCTGAACTGACAAGCATGAACAGACTGGTGAGGGCAGAGAGACGTTTTGTGAAGTGAAACCATATTTGTACCCAATGTGTCTAGAAAAAACCTGTAACAACCCAGGTGGCAAAAGATCCCACCCAGGACACAACAGAACGACATCCTCATTATACCAGTCAGAGAATAAAGGAGGTGTGGAGTTTGTTCTGCCCTTTGCAATTACTGGCAGCTTATATTAATTTATAGGAGTGGAGTGATGTGTGTGGTGGTGTGCTCGGGGGTGATTAATCTTGTGAGACTGTAAGTCCAACGGTTTTTGTGCAATTTGGGGTTGCAGACTGGCAATTTTCGTAATTGAATCTCAGGAAATAAACAAAATATGGCAACTTGATACATTTCAAGCAATTAAATTTCTGCTGAAATTTCTGCTACATCCTCGGGACTCCCAAATTTGTCCAGCCAAATTCTGTCTCTGATTAGGAATGCAAATAACTCCAAGAAATGGAAGAAGGCAGCCACCTTTATTATATTCAGTGGCACAACAATATATTGTATTGGCACCTGCCCTTAATTTAGAAACCTGCCATCAGACCACAAGTCAGGAGAGCAGGCTTTGAAAAATGGTGTCAGCCGTGGTTTTCTGGCTCAGCAGAGGGGGAAGCACATAATTCTTCTGTTGTAAAATGACTTATTTGCAGAGTACGAATTCAATACTCTCACCCAGCCCACTCAGGCTGTAAGATTTTCAGAGCAAGGCCTCTTCTTGCACCATGCCCGATGTCTAATGCCTTTATTATTAATTACCATGATGTAGCGGGTACAGGGAAACACCAGGCTGGATTCCCTCATGCTAAATACCTGACAGATTAGCAAACGCTCAGAGGGTGGCTGGGTCATTTTCCCGAGAAGAAGAATGATACATGCGAGTTATTTCTTTGGTGCAGTCGTGTTCGTTTACAGAAATTGCACACCAGCTCTGTTTCTCAGGACACTGAAGGAGCAGGCAACTGTAGGCATACTGTTTCCAGGCTCCCAGTACACAAGACTGGCTCCGGCTTTTTCCAGAGCTTTGAAAGACTGGCTTATGGTTTCCAAGACTTTCCAGCATCCTCACCTGCTCCAGTGAGACATGAACCCACTGATTAGAAAAGTCTGATAGTAGCTAACATTATCCACCCCTAACTTCGTTGTACAGGCACTTAACTGAATCATCTGTGATAGAAGTAGAGTCAACTGAGCTCTCTACTCATCAGAGTCCATCTGTGATTGGGATTGCCTTTTATTTCCCACCACTGATTGCAGGGAAAGCCAAAGGCTAGGGCTGCATAGTTAAATGAGATTCAGTTTAAAAGCTGAGATTGATTAGGTTGGGTCTCCACTAGATTTGAGGTGTCAAGATGATTCTATCATATAAATAACTGTATAAATTTGGGGCATCACAGTCTGGAGTGTTGGCTGAAGATGTGAATGATACAAATAATGTTCATTGAACTCCAGGTTAGTCTGATAAGCTTGTCCTAGGGATTCCCTAGTGTGATCTTCAACCTTCTGTGGCCATCCTTGACTCTCTGAGCGCTGAGGCAGTGGTCATGGGTGTGAGCAAACTGAGCTTGAGCAGTCAGATAAACAAAGCCCTGCAGGTCTCCTGGCCTTTGTACAGTTCTAAGAGGCCGTGTGAGGACTCCATGTTCCCAAGACTAGGCTGAGGTGATTTCCCGAAATAGGGCCAAAAGGTCGCCTGTTGTTGTAAGGATTTCCCTGGAAAGAGACTGTGTGAGGGGAGATGAAAGCTCATACCAGGCTGGGCCTTGTTATTCCGGGCGAGGCTGGATCTTGATGGCCCAGTGGTTAACGTACCTTCCAGGGTAACCCTTTGTGACCCACTGGCCTGTGCAGTGAATAATTTGTTGTCTATGTTACTTTCATAGCTGATCCTCAACATTTCTTTCCCAGCTGATCCGACCAGAGAAAGGGTCTCTTCCAGTAGCCTGAAGGCCTCTCTTCACAGGCGATGAATTCCCTAATATTAACTTATGAACACAAAGACAATAAAGATTTCATTCTTCTTCGGCTGCTGTTGAAAAGCGGCATGAGGTTGGCTGTGCTGACAGGGCACCTTGCAAGGAAAGAAGAAGGTGTCTGCTGTAACTCAAGGATGTTTCCTTCTTCTCTTTTCCATTTTACTTTGTGTTAAAGACGTATGACTTCCCAGTCAGCTCAGCCTGCAGCGCGCCTTTGTTTTCCAAACTAGAAAACAAAACAAGCTGTTTTTCCATATAGTTGTCGGGCAGTTTGCTGCATCAAGCTGTGAGCTACGTGTGCCATGGAAAGAGCCCTGGCTGATGCCAGCAGAGGAGACGTGTGACTGAGATACGAAACTAGCCATGCCACTTGGAGTGTCTGCAAACAACTGTGCATCTCTTCTGGTAGTGTAGAAAGCCCTGGTGCGTCCCGTTAACCTCAAAGCTAACTCAGAATAAAGATATAATAATGTTGTAATCTCTTCTTTTGTTCTTTCTTTCATTGCTTGCTCACCCCTTCCTAGGGCATGATAGGTAGTCTCACAGTAGAGGACAGAGTGCTTACCATGAAGAAGATGTCCCGTTGCAAATCTGTACCTGTAGGTAGATGCTGCAGTCTCCATATAAACTCACACACATGAAAAAAGTTGTCTGGGCTGTGCCCACACCAAACCGGGAGCCTTGTGTTTGAACAGTTTTAAGTCCCTTAGAATGTCTGCATCAGCCAGAAGAGGGAGGCAACTCACACACACTGTAAAAATCATAAGTTTAGAAGGGTGAAATACCTTCGAATTTATCTTGAATCTTTTTAAATGATTTGCTTGAGAGTGCCCGATTTTCCAGGCAAGGTATAATATTAAGATTCATTGTTAGAAATATAGCAAGTCTTTTGGCCAAAGTAGTTTGCAGAGTATGTATACTATACTAAATGCTACACAGCAGGGTAAAAAAAAAATCAAACCTATTATTTTCTGCCAGCCGTTTCCATGTAGTTCTTCATATTTGGGATGTCTTTTTCTTCTCTGTTTTGCTTTTAGTCTTGCTTTTGTTTCTATTTTATTCAGAACAAGTCAGCCAGTATAACATTCCTGAATTGGCTTAGCATTCATTTTTATTGAATATTAACTTGGTGAACAAAAATAAAGAAAAAAAATGCTCAAATAGAATTAATTTCAGGTTTCTATCAAACACGTAACTGTGATAGCGTGAAATAGAGAGTAAAAACATTTTAAAATTGTGAAAGGGCATCACTGCTCATATATGCCAGTACGTACCTGTTCCTCATTGATTTTCAGAGTCAGCCTACAGTCATCTGACTCTTCACATCTTATGAAGTATAATGCAGTGTATAAAAATAAATCAGTTGGAGAACTCAGGATTCCAGCATGCAACGTTATGATGTCAAGAGTAAATGATCCCATTGAAAAAGCAACAAATGCACTTCAGTGATTGCATTTTTTTAGATTTTATCAAGTAGCGTGTACATTTCGTCTGTCTAAACACAATGTAGTCAGCATTTATCTGCTATAAAATCAGTCAAAACAGAAACTCCTATGTAATCAGTTTGACTCGGAGATGGTTTTGATGGTGGTGGTGGCGGGGGCAATCACTTTTCTCTGGTAATTCTCAGGCAGCCAAGGCACACATCTTATCAGGGGTTACCTAGCAACTGTATGCTGCCATTAATTGAAGTATAGTGATTAGTTAATAGCCCATGACTTCACAGGTTACTTTTTAAACAGTTATGTGCAAGTATTTAGCATTTTATTTCTTCTGAAAACCCCTTCTCATACTGCAACTAATATCAGGTCAGATCATGACTCAGACTTACACCTCCAGTATATGGTTAGCCGTAAGCGCTTCCTTTCCTCCACCTTCCCCATATTTTATGTCTTCCAGGCCATTGCTACACCTTAAGCACATTAGCAAGAGAAAATTAGGAAGTGTCAACTAGAGATCAGTGCAATTTTCTGAAACATTGATTATATTTTAAATTTTACCTGGGAATTGCATGAGGAACTGTCTGTTGGCATCTCCCATGTCATACTAGGATTGGGCAAGAGAAAAGACTTTTCAGATGCAGCAGTGTCACAGGGGCACATTCATGACCCACTATTTCAGGTTTTACAACACGGTATAAATGGGAGATGACTGCTTTATCTCACGTATTCAGTAGCACTTGAGTGTTTTGATGCAACCTTTCACATACTATTTTCCCTCAGGCTATTTTTTTACCTTTTTTTGTTCCTTATAACTTTGTGCTACAAACATGCACTTTTCTTTTTTTGTTCTCTTTTATGTTTTTAATTTTTTTTTTTTTTTTTTTTTTTTTTTTGCAATAACTGGTCTTGTTTGCAAACTACTTAATTCTGGTAGTTTTAAGAATAAGGTTTTCATCTAATACTTAACAAATACTCCCTCTTTTCTGTATGCCAGCTTTATGAAATTTGGAAGGGTGCATTCCCTAGTCTAGTAGGAAAAGCAGATGAACCAGACATCCATCAAATGTTCAGCATTTGGTTCTCTATGAAGCCTGTAGCCCAAAAGAGGGACAGGAGTGAAGTGTCAGCTATGCCTTATTCTTCCTGTGGCCCAAACAGCCGTGACTGTAATGCCCATCCCGGGTGACCTGCAAGGTTGTTTCTGAGAAGTATGGTGAAGTTTCTTCATATTGCTGTCATATTTCAAAGCCTGTTGCCTCCTAGAAGCACCTGGAGAATCAAACACAAAATCATGCAAGCATTGGCTGAAGGGACCCTGGAGTCACCTTGTCCCATCTCCTGCTCAGAGTGATTGCCAACACTGCATCAGGCAGATTTCCTTTCTGTACTGGCAGTTCCAGCTCCAGTGTTAGAAAATAAGGACTAATTTTTGAGGGCAGAGGAAAAGGGGTGGAACTACTACCTTACCTGTAAGAAAATTTCATCCTTTGGATGCTCCTAGTTCTAACTTGCTTGTGCAATCTGGCCTCGTGCCTTTTCCAAGGTCAGTCTTTTTCTTCAGTCTTGTGCTGACTGCTGGTGATCTTGGAGTGTCCATAGGACAACCATCCTCATCCTGGCATTGCTACCATCTGGCACATGATAAATAATAATGAGTTCTCTTTGTCTTTCTTCACCTGCTCAAAGTCCATACTCAAAGGCATACATCAAAGGCTCTGCATGTAGTAAATGTATCTGCCACAGATGTCGTTGGGGTGAGAAGCACCAACGATCACATAGAGCATCCTTTCTATTCCTACCGGGCCAGGGTGGAGGTGGCCTCAGATCCCTGTGCAGAGTGAGGGATGCTGTCATTTTAATGGCTTTCTCTATACCTTGTGGACTGGCTGGTGTGAGCTAACTTGAGAAACAAATTTAAAGTTCCCCGCAGCTATTTTCCCTCTGTGAATCACCAGGGGCTTTGGGTGAGTGTGCTTCAGTCTTCTTTGCCCCTAGAGAAACTTCTGAATAGACTGGAATTTTTCTGGACACAGTCACTACCAGAGCTTATTCCTCTGTGCCTGCTTCCAGCTGTAAAGCAGCTCAGGACTGTGTGCCTGCAGCAGTTCTGATTCAAAATGCCGTGAAATCAGTGGAAGAATTGCTTTGATTTGGGTCTCACACAAATACATTAGGATCATTGGGATGCAAGATAAAACATAGATTATAGAAAGTCTACTACACCCAACTGTCCCTGCTTACAAGGGAGAGAGAAGGAAAATGAGGAGCTCTTCCATTGTCCCTCACTTCCCTGAGTTCACTTTTCTGGCCTAATTCGAAGACAAAACCACCACTAGGCAAATTTCCCAAGAGGAAGAGCACAGCCTTGCTTGCCACCACGATACTCAGCAGAGCTGGCCCCTTTGCATTGGTCCGTTGCATTGCCAAGGTCTCTCCAGAGATCCCTCTGAGATTTTCCTAGGGTGGACTCATTGAATACAACCTTAGCCTGGCTTTTAAATGCCCAGCACGTGGTCTTAAAAGTATGGGTTATGTTTCATATAACTTGCTTTAGATCCAGGACTGCCTGAAAGCTAGAACAAATTGTAGTGAGTATCTCCTGGACCTTCGTAAGCTATTCTTACAGGCACAGGAAAGAGAAGGCAGAGCTTTGTTCTCTTTGCGCTTTTGGTGGAACTGGCTCTGCTACTAATGGTGATGAGGACAATGTAAATTCACAAAGAGGTAAATGTACAAAATAATTTATTTCTACGGTGAACTCAGGATAAAAATATATTCCACGTTTTATAGAAACTTATATATGTATATGCTCCTACTGTAATTCCTATTCCATGCACTCCATATGTCTATGCATCACATAAGCCCAATTCGTATCAACTCATATCAGAGAGTTAAAGAACAATCCATTTATAGTTCAGTAAAATTTGAAGTACTTTATGGGTGCAAGGGTTGAATTTTGATAATTGTAACAAGACAACAATTACCATTGATTAGAATCTAATAATTTTAATCTTTGATCGCATTAATAGGGTCAGATTTTGTTACTCTTGGGAAGAACACTTTAGACAGCATCTGCTGTGATTTCTGAATAGAGATCATAGAGGCTGGATTAGAATGTCACAATGATTTATGTGATTTCTGAGTTATTTTATCGTTCCGTATTAAATATAAACTGCAGGTACTACAGATGGATTTTGCCATACAATCCATTTATGCTTCATTCCATAATGCATGGTTATCACTGCCTGTATACAAGATGGTTTGTCTTGCAGAAGTTTTTCTAAAAGAATGCAGCAGTATTTGTGCTGTCATTTATTAAACAGCAACCCCAGACCAGAGTGGTCCTACACCGTGGCAGCTGCTGTTCTTCTCAAAGCCAGCATTTTTCATGTGGCTGACTCTCTCTCAGTCAGCTCCACAGCAATTTTAAATCATTCATCTCTTTCTTTGTCTTTTGAGAGGGAAATGTAGCTGGAGATTGACTTCAGGACCATTTTAGCATGCTTGGGTCTCTCTTAAAGAAGTACCATGTTCATTTGTAAAGTGGTTGATCAGTCCAGTGAAAGGAGCTGTTGCTACTTCCCTGCCTCATTAGCTTTTTAACCGACTGTATTGGATGTGAGCCTTGCTTGAAAGTACAGGGATGTGGTTTGCTTCTGGTCTCACGAAAAGCAGCTTTCAAGCAGCAGCATGAAGTTATGGGAAGTTATTTGTTAAATTAAGCTGATAAGAATTAGACCAAAATCTGGACCAAAGACCTCATTCCCACGTTCAAGTATCTTTTTTTATTCCTTCCTAATAAATGGTTTTCAAATCCTGGGAGGCAGATTTGGAGTTACTACTGTCAATTTGAATGGAGCCTCCCTGTCTTCCTCAAGGGAGCGCACACAACCCTGGGCTGTGTGTTTGAGGAGCACTGCCTTGTTATCTAAGCGACAACTTCACATGCATGGCTCTTTTGGCACTAGTTATATTATTTTTCAATTTAATGTGAGTATATTATTTAACACTGACTGCATTAAGGTTGTTTAGCTCCCAGAAGAGTATTTTACTGCATGTTTGATTCTCTTTTATTGCCACATTTCACAGTCAACGACAGCTTTAAACTAAGAGCCTCTGTATCCGTTGGCATTGGGGAACAGCTGGTTTAATGCCCTTCTTTTAGACACCCGTTTCACCAACCTGGGCACCTAAGTGGATAATTTTGAGAACAGAGCCTATATATTGAAATCCCTTCAAAAACAAAACCACCCTAGATACAAATGACAGATAAACAACAAGCGTTTTATCTGAAGTCTGTATCATGCACTCTGACAGAAATGTTTGTCTAGCAGGTGTGAGTAGCATCTGCCCCTGACATCTACGTCTCCCATTCATTGGTGAGCTCTGTGGTCTCCCGTTCGAAAATTGTATTTCCTCTGAAAGGACTTGTCTCAAGTTAAATTATCTGTGAGATCACGAACTGTCTCCATCCTAGTGTTAAATTCCTAACAATTTCTGTCAACCCTCAGGATCAGTGGTGATGTTTAATGAAAATCTTGCTGTATTAAAACTACATCATCTTAGCATAGGCAATGATGAGTCGGAAGACAGCCCTGGACCATATCGTTAGCTTATCGCATAAAAAATTCCCACTGGAGACATCCGCGATTGCAGAGTTTTTTACTTTTGCTTTCTCTTTATTTTTAATCCAGAGGAGTAAATTTGGGATTTGTCCAAACTGGTATTCCTGTTGAAGTGAAAGATGAGTAAGTTTTCATCCAGGTTTGGAGTTTATTTCTTACAGGGTTATTACAGGTCTTACAATAAGGCATTTTAAACTGGTTTACATAGATAAACTTATTTTGCAGGTCACAGTACAAAGATTTTTCCTCCTGTGAAATTTATTTTCCCTGATAGTTTTTATTCTGTTGTCATGTAACCGAATCCATCATTTACATATGGCCAACGTGAAAAAGAGAGCTAGATGCAAACAGTTCCAGTATTTTAACAGGGGTTTTGTTTGACTGAAAGGAAAATGAATGAATACCCAAAAGCTCGAAATATACAACAGGTAATCAGGGAAATTCTATGAGTAAATGACCATTGTGATAAATTTACTTTCATAATTTATGAAGACATGTCAGTGCATTCTAGGTACCATCTTTTAGGAATCTGATTTCAGCCTTTTCTATAGTATGTATTTAAATACTACACTTTCACCATCGAAGCAGAAAAAACTGCAGAATTTGCACATAGCCCAGCAAAAGACAGAGTGCCTCTATTCTCAGTTCCATGAATGTAGCGGAGTGGAAGCTACTGGCTCACAAGAGCCAGTTTCTGCAGAAACTAAGGTTGAATTCTGGTCTCTGGAGAAGGTAGGAGACAAACTTCCCAGTGTTTCTGCCTGGAAGGGCTGCTGAGCTGCTGACAAACCATGCACAAGAACTTTATGGTGCAGGTCTATGAGCACAAAAAGTAAAAATAAAAATTTTAAGTGACCATTGTAGAACAGAGTTAAACAAAGCTGCCTGCAGTCTCAACAGTGACACTTCCTGAAATTCTAACGATGGGGCACTTCAGTGAACACTGACTCCAGCTTCACCTCTGTTTTCACTCAACCTGCTAATGGAAAGAGCATGTTCGATTACTGACTCAGGAGTAGGTATTTGCCCTGCGTCCTGCAATTCAGTAGTTAATGTTTAAAAACATGGTATTTTAGTAATAAATAAATAAATACATATAAATAATAAAGAATATCCACTGGGAATAAACATTATCCCTTAATTTCTAAAAATAATTACAATACTCCTCTTAAAATTTAGAAGAGCGTGGCTCATGAATGGGAATGTAATTTCATTATTTAAATGCTGATGGTAGAGCTAGAAAGCAACTGAAGTACATTATATACCAACCTAAGATTCTCATATTTTTCTGCAGTATCAGTTCAGCATTAGCAACGCTAAGCCACCTGCTCTTTCCTTAATAGACCATGAGTTATTAAGACCAATGTTTTAAATTATGTTTATGCTCCAATAGAAAGAATCTGGTTTCTTAATTTAAAAGGGGATTTAGTTTACCTGCTTTACTTGGCATATTACTTATTAACTCACTGTCTGAGTGTCATTTAAGATTAAATCATGCTGAACTGCTTTGAAAACTACAAACAATCAGGAAAGATGGGTTTAAGGAACAACTCAGGTGAGAGAAATTAGTATACACAAAAGCAGATCATGACTTAGGGGGTAAGAGTAGTCTTGTGGCCATGGTTGAGTGTTTGTAGTTAGCGGACTAAGAAATTCTTTTCCACTATGCTGAAAACTTTATTTTCATCTCTTATCAAGGCTCTTACAACTAGAGTTTCAAAAGTACTTTTGAATTTTGAATTGTTTAGATTTGAGGCTCAGTGTTTAGCATGTGTCACTGTGATTTGATTTTCAAAGCTAGGGAATACTCAGAGCTACAAACTGAATCAGGTGAGACCTAGAATGTCAAGCCTTTTTTAAAATGAGGTTTTATTTTTGGAACTTTACAGAATAAATTACTTACACAGTGGGTTGAGGGGAGAAATTTCAGTAATCTATTTTTCCATCTCATGCATTACCTAGTAACATTAATCAAAACATTTATTTCCATGTTTACCATTTAAGAATGATTTAACTCAAATTAATTTGAATTTTGTTTTTAAAAAGTTACATCAAAATGAAATGGTAACTTTTCTGATTATAAAATATAAAATTAGAAATTTTGATAATACAATAAATTTTTCAGAAACGGAAAATTAATCAATCTGACTATTTCTGAGTGTTGTCAATGGCTTCAATGCTTAGAAAAGGCTTGTGCTGAGAAAGTTCCTTTTAGTTCTAGATTGTTCTTGAAATTGCATGTTTGACAAGACAAATTTATCAAGATGAGGGAGTTAATTTTTGTCGAATATGTGGATGGTCAGAGCAAAGCATAACTCTGTCAAATTTCTTAGATATCTTTGTCTCATGTTGCAAGATGTGGGTAAGGAGACAAAAAACCACTTGAGAACTGCAGGATCAATTGCTGTGTTGGTTCAGTCTTTCCTTGCACTACTTTCTCATCTCCAGGGAATGCGTACTTGTTATGCTTGGGAATAAATATGGAATTCAGGCTCCCCTTGATAAAGCATAGCAATCAAATTTCCAGCCATACCATCATTAAAAAATTCAGATCATCCTGGCCCTTTTACTAGGCAGGATCAAGGCCAATGCGTTATAACTTTCCTTAGATCTTAACGTCCTTAGCTTGGAAACTGTTAAGGTGTTTCTGACTAGACTAGAGATTCCCAAGCTTCAGTATATGAAGGCAACTGAAGTGGGGTGTGAGGTGCAGTAACATGCATCCCCCATCTGCTTTGGGGCATGAATAGATGCCAGAGCATGGGATGCCAGACATCATGGAATGCCAGAGCCCCTTTCAGATCAGGTGATGACCACAGAAGAGCTCAAGATCCTTGAGCCTTCAACCTAAATCCCACTGCATTACAAAATGGAGACTGGGAGAGAATCGTCGCAAGGGAAATATGAGTGCAAGAGTCACGACTTGCTTCTCCAGCTACTCTTATACTCTTCTTCACGTCCCTCCTAACAGTTGCTGCCATAAGCAGAGCATTATACTTCGTGCAGTTTAGTCACTCCCACAGCTTTTAAAGACTGGGAAATCCACACCTCTGGTTTTCTTTGTTAAGAAAATAATAGTTTCCATTGCTGTTGATATTATCTGTGCAAATGTAGGAAAAGAGAACACTTATCTTGCAGAATGCAAAATAGAAAACTGCTGGAGATTTAAACGATTTAATCTTTCTTGTCTCCAAGTATCACCTCTGTCTGTATCTGGCAGAGAGGACAACAAAAATCTTATTTATATGACCCAACCTGTGATTTCAAAGAAGTCCAGCTCTCTGCAAAATCAGGCAAGACACACGTTTGCTCTCAGTGGTGAGGTTTAGTGACGTCATTGCTATGCTAAATCAAAAGATTATATTGTCCTAGCAGCCTCGTGCCACGACTTCACTGGGAGGACAGGGCAGTCTCTGTCTCACACAGTGGGTCACAGACGTCCAGCAACAGCAAAATAGAAAATGAGTGATCTAGAAATATCCAAATTGCTGTAAGACTCTCTAGCTTCCACCAAAACCAGTCCCAGACTTGCAGAAGAAAGAAAATGCACTGCAAAAAATCACAGTTCTTCCTCTTCTGAAAAAAAAGAAAAAAAAAAATGTATTCTCTCTGGGGCAAGTGGCTGCCCTGGGGCCTCAGCCACTGGATGTGATGGTCCCACTCACTCTGGTGCCACCCTATCAATACATGAGAATGAGGCTGCAGCAACCAGCAGCTGAATCAGGCTAGATTTACAGGCTTCAGAGCTTATCGGATGTAAGTGGCTGTTTGATACGAAGTGGCTGTTGTTACTCAGCCATACTTCAGTTCTTAACATACAGCGATCTGCAAACACCATTTTCCCGTGTGACATTAATTCTGCCCATCTTATAGCCACTGTCACTGCCACCATGTGAGTGCTCCCAGCCATTAGCGAAGGGATGCTGGGAACCCCTCTGAGGTGCAGCCAAGTATTATAATCACTCTTTCAGCTGTGATCTGGAGCATAGAAATGAACTGTGAGTGTCTATAAGCCCACATGGAAAGTCAGCAACAGACTTGAGAATTGGCTTAATTTCTTCTCAGTCTCATTTCCAAACCTTCTTTTCTTTGCTCTGTCTGTTCTTTTTCCTTACTTTGCTCCTTTCCTCAACCAAGAGCATTGGGCTAAGGAAGGAGTTGCACTGAGACCTGAACTACCCCTGAGCAGCTCAAGTCCCAGAGCAGCATGGCTCCTAGACCTCGTGGGACCCTAGCCTCTGCCAAACTTCTCCCAGAAAGAGCTTACGTTTCTAGCAGTGGCACGTTTTACAAGGGCTCATTCATTTTTTAGTTTAAAGTCTCTAATTTGCTAGCCATGCAATTTTTAAAGCTTCTATCTGTGCTACTTATCTGTCTGGTCTTACTATAGCATCCAGCTACATGGCAGTCTTGAAGGCATTTGCTTTTCTAAGAGTCCATCAAGGTAGAGAATTCATGTGTATCCTTCAATTTCAAATGGAAAATCAAGTCACAGAGAGGCTGTGTTAGTCCTGAGGATGTGCTTGGCAGACCAGGTCTCCATCCTAAACCAGCTCCCTCACCACTGGGCCATCCTCAGCCTTTCCTTGAGGGTTGTTGAATTATGGGACTCTGCTGTCATAAAAAAAAACCCCAATTCTTTCATCCATCCTTCCATCCGTCATGCATTGCTATCGCATCTAGCAGAAGATGCACGTATTTGAACCATATGAGAAAAAAAAAAGGAACAAAGACCAATGTTTACCATAGGATGGTTTGAAATCTTTGTAGCTGGCAACTAAATCAAAAGAATGTGTGTGTTTTGATGTACAGCAGTCTTAAATCATTTGTAATTTTCTTTCACCTCCTTTTATCAACAAATTAACATCTTGATATATAAGATCATCAGTAAGTTAGCAATCAGCACCAGAACAAATTTGGTTTTTAATGTGTGTACAAAACAAAGGACAATTGATAATAAGTGGTGTAACACTTTACATTTTAAAGAGAAAATGAAAATATTTATTTATGTTAACGTATTTGTTAATTTATTCTGGCATCTGCAATTGGTGAATTTCTCTAGGCTTTGTGTCATTTTGATGTATGTGCTGTCCAAACTCTTTCTGTTGCACGGAGTCTTCTATTTTCATGAACAAGAGAGGAGGATGGGGAGCTATATGAAGGGAAAGGAAACACATCTGTATCTTTTTCAAGGAAATTGTTTTAAACTTAATATTAAAAAACCATTAATTTAAAAGATAAATTCTATGTGTAAGGTGAGGGCATTTCCTGTAAACAAAGCCAAGTAATAGTTTAGCATGGATTTAAAGCTAATATATAAAATTGCAGATCAAATCCTCCTTCCCCCAACAATCATTAATTCATTAATCCTTGAAACCATCACTGCATTGTTTTCTGGTAATTATACACACCTCATATGCTGGCTTTTTAAGACGTTAATTGCATGATTAGTTTTATGATTTCTTCTGATTACCAATTAAGTTACCTTTTTCTCTCTTTTTTGTATTTCATACATACCATTAGACTTTATAGTGCTTCTTTTTTAATTTCTCACCTAGCAGGGGTTCTCACACATTCGAAGACTGCATTATCCACTCAATAAACAGAGAGAGAGTTTAATTTTCTGTGTAAAGTATTGCTATGGACTTGGAAAGATGATGTTTCAGATATTATGCTATCAAGAGTGACATTTAATTTTACAGGGAAAAAAAAATCTTGTTTTTCCCTGTCATAACAATGTTCACAGAGCATGATTTCAAAGATGTGCAGAGACCAAGTGATTCTGTCTGATGGCTTAGCTGAAGTTGTCACTTCTTCCTTTTTTGCTCAACATGTATTGCCAGCTGGTCTTCCATTCTATTAGTGTAATTTCTTGTATAGAGTTCTCTGGATTCTCGGGGTATATATATAAAAGTAGCATCCCATATATCATAAAGCAGATACACATGCATGATGCTCTCAAAGACTCAGGAAGTAAAAATTGATCAGTGGGACTGCAAGTTTGAGTAGAACTGAATTTCCAAATCACCAGTATACCTGCATCCCAATTATCTTGTAGCCTGCGTCCTTCAGACACTGAGAAATCTCTGTTTTTTAATAGACATTTGACTTCCAGTAAATGAGACTCCTATCAACAGCAATGGCAATATGCTAATGCCCATATACATTAGGTGAAGCTCCTGTAGGTGTGTTTAGAGACTTAGAGATGAGAATATATCACAAAACATCAAAATACAAAACTAGATGCAGAATATGTTTTTCCCTCTCCATATTGCACATACACGGACAACTGTGTTTAAGTACATGGTGGGGGGGTGTGAACATATTTGTATGTTTGGTATGTCAAACATTTGTGTGGGATTCATGTACACATTCTGCATCATCTTTGTAGTGTAAAAGCAATTACATTTAATAATCAACAGCAGACAAGATGTCTAAATGGAAATTAATTGAGGAAGGCCTTTATATAAAGGAAACATGTAACCAACTCATAGACCTTCTTGAAGAGAATAATAAGTCTATAGTATATTGCGTGTGTGGTTTTAAGACAATGTGGTATCGATTTAAATGAGAACGCACTTCCAATTTCCTGACAGCTACGTCAAGCCAGAAAATAGAAAGACTCTGGGAGTTACAAGATAACCCTAACTGGACCACCATAGAAAATTGGAAAATCCCAAGTTTTCTGTTGATCCTTAAAATGCTTGCTTGCCAAAGCTGTACTACGGGTCTCTAGTAGGAAAAAAATGTCCACAGTGTACCATATGCTGTTCTACAAGCACCCTGCAGACAGCAAGTCAGCATGGAGAAATGTGCAAAATTGAAGGTGTTCCTGTAATAACAAGTAAGGACTACTCCAGCTCTACGAAAGCTGCAATTTTGGTTATAAATTCTAGGAAAAAACATATCAGGTTCTCTGATTAACCTTTATTTTTCTGTCATGATTTTCCTTTTTAAGAGATCTCTTAAACCTGTTTCGCTCGGTCCTGCTTTTTATTGAATAATACATGAGGCAGCAGCAAAGTCTGTCAGCCCAGAAAGCAGAAGACTCCAGGAGTATGGGTGCTGCTTGTCGCTGGCCTGACAAGGTCAGGAAAAATGGATTTGGAGTGCCCAGACTTAAAAATTTCACTAACCAGGTGTATTTATCTTTGATCTCTTTAGAAGTATTTTTAGGCATAATCAGTCTATTTCATTCACCTTTTGTATCGAATAACAATATGAATTGTTTGAAATATTTTTCCAGCCCTCCAGAAGGTGATTGTGTATCTGTGCCGCTTTGGTCTGATTTCTAGTCTGTGTCAAACTCAATACCCTAATCAAAGCAGAACGGTTTCCTTCTAATAACTGCATTTTTTTAATTGCACTTTTCTGCTTTCAGCCATTCATAAAAAGTTATACATACAGCAGGACATTATGAAAGAGACAAAGGTAGCTAGCTTGAAAAAAAGAAGAAAAGAAGTAGCATAGATTTTCCTGTTTCTTTCTCTTTGGCTAAAATTACTCGGCTGCTGGTTTAGAAGAAAGAAAAACTGTGAGAGATTTGGAGGAGAGGCAGAGAGGGGGGAAAAGGTCGTAATTATGAATTGCTCTTGTTTAAAGGTTTATTGGCAACAAGGCAAACAGGACTCTCTTGAAGACACGTTCAGCATTTTTCCCAAAAGATATTTAGAACTTCTGTTTTTCAAATTCTGTTTCTTTTTTCCAAAAGTGTCCAGATCATCATTTCTCTTGCCAAAGGCAGAGGCCATGACAAATACATACTTTCACTGTATGGAGACAGTACCTACAGGCTATCCCTCCTTCTCTTCTGTCACTCTGAGAAAAACTTGTGGCTTTGTTCCTAAATTAAGGTACTTAGAAGTCAACAAATCTGCTTTATTTATAGCACCTCATTTTTTGAATCGAACATTATAGGATCAAATGGTGATTCCTCTGGCAACTTTACAGCACTGTGGGCAGATATGTTCCTAGGCATCAAGGACAATCTCCAAATAATAAAAAAAAACCCAAACACCAAAACCAATAAATAAATCAATACAATTAATAAAATAAATCATTAGACAGTTTGATTAATGTAGGAAAAAAAGATATATTATACATCCTTTCCTGTGACAGGTGTTATCCCCAGTGGTTTTAAAATCAGAGCAACAGAGTATTTCAGGAAGTATAATTGTGAAAAAGGAAGTTAATCTGCGTAGTACTGATGTGAGCTGGGTGTGATGGGCATCAAGGACTGCCCAAAGGCCTGCAACCTGTGAAGAATCTCTGCATCCACATATTTCCTGTTCTTACCATGTGAGAAACAAAGTTGTTTTCAGCTCAGGTTTAACGCAGAAGCACTGCCCCACAGTGTGGCTGGCATGGTGTAACAGCACGGGAGTCTGCATTGCGCTGCCTCTGCTCAGAGCCACTACAGCCCCATCAGCCTCCACTTTCTCCCTCACTCAGTCCATTGCCCAGTTTACATGTACCTAGTACCTCTTCATCAGTAAATCCACTATGTCTGTGGACAGTATCAGGAGGATGATATAGGCTAACCAGTAATAATAGTACCGTGCTGAAAGCTTTTTCTGCTGAGAAAATGAGGTACTGCCCTCAGAAAATGCCATGAGTTTTAGAAGTTTCATTGGTATATCAGAGAAGGGTGCTTTCAGAGCAATATAGCACATCCTTGAAACTAGAAAGTACAGACAAGCAGCATGGAAATACTGTCAACACACTCTCTGATAGCCTCCAGCCTTATTTTAATAAGGCTGCAAGAGGATGAAGTAAGTATAAATAAATAAACCAATAAAAATTCCAGATATTCCTTCATCTTGCAGATCGATGTAACCCAAAACTTTAACAAAAGTTTAATAATATTGAAATAGTCATTTGAATAATGTGTTTTCATCCTATTGCATTTCCTGCATCTGTGGGTTTAGTTTTCCCCGGATACGTGAAGTACTGATAGTGTCATGAGAGGCGTTTCTTTTCCTAAGATCATTTGCAGTTGCATGTTGTGTAAGCCCAGGAGGTTTGGATAAGCAGATATGCGGGTCCTTTTAAAACTGAACTGCAACTCCAGAATTTCAGTTTGCCCATCACTAATGTTCATTCAAATCCATGTTTAAATCGGGAACAAAACTATCTCCAGTTTACAGAAATGTAGCCATCCATAACAGCCCAAATGGATTAGGATTGCTGCATCAGAGAAGTCCATTAGTGTAGTGTAACATACAGCTACAGTATAAGTCATTTCAAAAAGTACAGCTGCCTCTGATCGACCTAAAAAAAAAAATCCTCTTACGTAAAAATACACAGCAGGCTACAGGCCAGATATGTCAAGTACATCTTTTTTAAGAGTGGAGTTGAACCCATAAGAGTCATCATTCACTATTAAATTTCTGTTATTCTACTATTCCTGATGCGAGCCGAATTTAAATGGGTGCTGGAGGCCACAATTGACATCTAATCCACTTCTCTCCCTTGAAGCATCCAAGGAACTTGATGTATTTTTGCTGACCTCATGTATCATGTACTGACCTCCCATCAATGGATTAGATACAAGCATGGCATGCAGCAGGCCAAGTCCAGACATGGAATGACAGGAATCAAAGAGTAGGTGAACCTGGAGTATATGATGCAATCATTATAATAGGGGATGTCAGAATTAGAGTACCAGTATGAAATTTCTCATTTCTTCGATCATGAGAAGGGGTAAACTAGCCAGCCTGCTTTTACTCTTGCAACATGCTCCTTTCTCTCCTTGGTGCAATATTGTTTTCTTGCAAAAGATGGACCACTGAGAACGTCCCCCAGCCTGGGTCGCATGGTTTTGCCAAGAAAGGCTTGTTTTCCTCAATGGTTTTCCTCCATTTTTCACACTCATCAGAGGCTGAGCTCCTAACCAGCACTGAGGAGCAGGGCGTTGATGGGCAGGATCTAAGGCAGACATGCAGTAACCAATGGTTTCTATCTCCATGAACATCCAAACCTAACCCCCCTGGTCCATGCCTGACTGGTCAAGCACAGAAAAAGATAGTTTTTGTTGCTGGCATCAGTCAGAATGGAAGGACATCATTGCATGGCATAAACCACTGTGCCCTATAGTCTCTGCGGAAGTTGTGAACATGAGAAGTACAGTTCCCATCCGGTGCTCTGGAGTGGAAAGCAGAGTTTTGGCAAATACAAGGGCAGCTTTCAAAGTGGCAGGATTGAAATGCCACACTAAGCTGCTCTAGCCAGGCATCTCTTTTGAGGTCGTTTGTCTCCTACTTCCGTTTTCAATAAAGTATTCTTGAAAACTTGTTTCTGAAGAGAAGATCCCTATTTATAGGGAAAGTTGTTGCTTTTTTACATTTTACAGGAGCAATCTTTCATATCAAAATGTGTTTGATATGGAAATATTGTATGCTTGCTGCTTTTAAGCCCACCTACATGCATACCAGGTTTCTGAACTACCAGTAAAAATCTATAGGCTTTTGTGCACAAACTCAGCTTTTTAGTATGCACCTGCTTAAGCAATTTTTTTGAAAACAGCGTACTTGGATTTTTTGGTTTTTGCCTATAAATAGCCTTGCTTTGTAGAATGCAGTTTATTACAAGCTCTTCTAAATACATTTCTAAGGGGAAATATGCAGTTGTCTTTATTAAAAATGAATTATATACATCAAAATTAGTTGTTTGCAATAACAATGTTTTTCTGCATCTTGTGCTAACATCAGCGCAATCAACGGAAAACATAAAAGGAGATATCCCATACCCATTTGAAATTACAATGACGTTGTCAGGGAGGGGGCTCTTTTAAGTCAGAGTTTTTTCCAGGGAACAAGGATGACTTTCCTAAGGACTTGTGGCAGCTTTAGAGCAGAAGGCTGCAGGAGGAGGTAAGTCCTGCCTCCCACATTGGGAGATACCATGAGGCTGCCTAAAATTACAAGATATACTCTGAATTTTTTTTAAAAAAAATTATTAAATAATAATTATATCATTATCTTTTATCACTTTCAACACACAAGATACTTTCTCCTCCTGGCAGCTTTTTTTAAAGTGTTGCTTTTTTAGCTTTTTAAAAAGCGTTTCTCAGATAAAACTGACTCCTGGGGCTATTAAAATAACTCTTTGTGAATATAGTTTGAGTTTTGCTGCAGTCAATCAGGAATACATGTTCCCGGAGACTTTGATATATCCATGCTACTTTTTTGAATTTCTCACAAAAATGATTTAAAGTTATAGATTGCTGCTTGAATAAGATCTGAAAAAATTACATGATGTAATAATTGGGTTGTATCTTCATAATCAAGTCATTTTCTAATAATCTAGTAAACTTGTAGCAAGGATCCAGAATTTTGGACTATTATTCATTTGATTCACATCATTTTCGTTATACAAATGGTCATCAATAGCTGACAGACTGCTTAGCAACACTGATGTTTAAGATTCACCTCTGTCTTTGATCGGGTGTTTGAGGTGTACATGGGCATCTCAGAAGAAGGCTTTTATATAATGTTATCTCACTGAGACCTTAGTAATTTTTTCCTTTATTTTTTTTCTCATTTCTAGACTGTCATTAAAATATATCAGCTTCCCAGCAGTACTGGGTAAGGAAGCCTATGATGTCGTGTTGAGAGACATATCAAAGTTAACCACAGCCTTAATTTAAAAGAGAGAATGCAGAAAGCATAACCAATAAATAGAAAGCAAGGTTTGCACCCATTTTGAACCAAAAATCATAAATCCATTATCATATTTATACTAAAGATGAGGCTGCTATCAGTGTCCCACAAAAGTCATAAAGTTTCCATGTTTATTTTGGGACTGACCTAAGTACAGGTTGATGCTTACACTAGTCTTCCTTGAAGCTGGCTGTTTCTTCCAGTCCTGAGAGCTTAACAGAAAATTATGAGAACTGCACTTCCTAAATGAATTGAATATGAAACGATGCAGCACATAAGCTCAAACCTGTAATCTGTGCACTTATATTGAGTATTTCTTGGGTTTTTCAAGTTATTTTTAAAGTTTTTTTGCTTTTGGAAGCAGAACAGAGGATACATTTTTATGCTATGTCTTTTCTCTTCGGAAGATAAAAGACACTTTTGATGAGGTACAGACTGTCTTCATTCATGCTAACATTCAAGGTATGGTGAAAAGATGTCCTATCTAAACATATTGAAAGGTCTTTCTTAGGTATTTTGTTTACGGTTTATACCTACAGGCAGGTTGGACAGCATTACCAACTATTAGTTTCTTGGAACTTCCTGTTAGAAATTTCAGCTGCGAACTTTGATCATTTGAAAATGTCTTGTGTCTACACTGCCTCTGGCTGAATGTTCTTAGGAAAATTACACTACAAACAACTCAGTCATTTCTGAAACTGCACTGTAGAAAATTAACCTTAAACCAGTGTTAAAAAGTGATGGTGCTTTTTTTCTTTAAACTGTCCCAGTTATCCATCCCCGTTACCTTTGCTTGGTGCTGGTGGGTAGTGAAACCATGTGACAACGATTTATTTTTTGCTCTTTTTTATGGAAATACAGGGAATCTTTTCCAAAGTAGTTATATATCTCTCTATATGTGTTGTTTGCACGTGCTGTGAAGAAACTTCCGGCATTTTAACATTCACTGGGGAATCCATCCGCATGGGTGGATAGATGCGGATGTATAGGATGGACAGAAAGCTTGTTGAAAGCTTGTGGACCGTAAACGAGAGAATTAGTTACAAACTGCATGATCAGGATGAGAATTAGAAGAGATCTTTTCAAACCAAATTAAGGAAGTGTCTGTAACACAAACCTGGTTAACAGGGCACTTTAATGTCCCTGACATCTGCTGCATCAGCAATGCCACAGGACAAAACAGTCCAGAAGATTTCAGGAAGGTGTCAGGGTTGACTGCTTGGTACAGGCGCTGTCTGTACCAGCGGACAGTACAGGGCCAACCAGGGGTGATGCACACCTGGGTCTGCAGAAGACATGGCTGGGGAAGCTACAACCAAGACAACTACAGAGAGAAACTTCCACAATGGGACTGGGTAGGGGGAGAACAAGGGGCTGGGAAAAATATGGGTTCAAATTTGCCAGACATAGTCACAAAAGCTTTGTGTAGAGTACCTTCCTTCACAGTGTGGTCTGAAGTCACTTTTTTTTTCTGTCCCAGAGTTCCCCTGCATCAGCACAGCGCTGTGGAACCAATGGTAACGCTTCGGCTCTCTTTTGCTACTCTATTTCAGTAACCCTAATGGTAGAGGTCTGGATGATGGATATTATGCGATAAGCTATATTGGTGTCAATAAGAAGACACATATTCAAATTACAGAGGGGAGGGTAATTTTTTTTAATCAAAATCTTGTGATTTATTCTGAAGAAATTTTTTTTTTACAAAAAATTGCAAAGATAAGCCCCCAAAATTTAACACCTGTCTTATATTGTTTGTGAACTCCTAATTTGTCCCATTTTTCCATGTATATTAAGGTAGAATGTTTAATTACAGAAACCTACTTCATTCGTATGCTAAAAGGTTCAGGTCTGGCAATGAACTCGGACTCCGTGGTAAAGCAAGTGATTAAGAAGCCCCTATCTCATTTGTTAAATCCAAAAATATAGCATGAGGGAGACAGGATAGTCTCTTGGTTTAAACAGCAAAATTTATTTTGTTTTTACCAGAGAGTCCTCATATGCACTTACTTAGTAATTTTCTTATGTCAGTTTTGTCAGAGTTTGCCATTTCTTTCTCAATTTCTAGATATACAAGACCTTCTGTGTAGGTCTTGACCCATAGGTTTGGTGAGCACTTACACAACAAATGTATGAACTGGAGAGTGTCTGTGAATATATGAAATACTACGAAATACAGAGACACCTCAAACATAAATCTGTCTGTGCCTCAAATCTGCTTTTTACAGAGGCAACAATACCCACTCGTCTAGGCAGGGTATGAAATTCATTAACATTTTGGAGTGTTTGTATACCAGAATAATGAGTACCAAAGAAGGAAATGAAAATATTGAAAATTATTTATCTATCCTTACAGCTGACGACTGTCATCACAGCAGGCTTTGTGTAATGTGAGGTAAATAAGGCCAACGGCCAAATGCGAATATGGACACAAAAACCAAAGGCCACTCTATGCTCTGAGTGAAGAGGAGTCTTCGAGAGAAACACAAATTCAAAATACATGTATGGGGCAAGACTGGGTTGAGTAGGCAACCTTAACACTGGCTTTTCCTGGCATCTAGAGAGCTTGATTCTCCAGCCTCAGTCCAGTAATTAAAAAAGGCTTCCCAGAAACACTTAGCTCCAGATGAGAACAGCAGTCCCACGAGACAGTAAAAAACTCTTCTCTTGGGGCATTGAAGTTGATTAAGCTGCACCCAAGATAGAGGATGCAAAGTCAAGTCCATCCTCCCCGTTGCAGCACTTGACCATCACGCTTGGCCCCTCGGGGCTCTGCGCTGAACTGAATGCTGTCACGTCTTTGTTCCAGTAAATACTTTGTAGAAAATACTTCAACATTCATCAGAGCGGAGATGGAAATCTCTCCCTGGGGACTGCCACAACTACTAAGCCTACAGTGTGATGCTCACTGCTCTCTGGCCCATTGAATATTTAATTAGGCCACGCAAAGAGGAGGAGTTTCAACAGAATGGACTGAGAGAGGCCTCAACAGGAAACCTCAGGTCTGGTGGCTGGAGGGATGAGTCCTGATCCCTGAGGTGGAGGAGCTGTTTGATCAAGGTAGGGGTCCACATCATATAGACAGCTGCTCTAATTACTGAGCTACGAGATGAAAAGGGGCACTGTCATCTTGCCCTTGTCCTTTGAAAATACCAGACCTCCTTTGCTTATCTAAAGAAAGGGTTTAGCTACGTGAACCCTAAATGCAAATAAGTGCCTCTCTGCAAGATGTGGCTGAAGCCATATCTAAGTGTTCAACATATTCTACTGGATAGACTGGGCAGATCCAGTGAGGTGGTTGCTGTGAACCCATCAGTCTGCCCTTTTTCTTACCCCAAAACGCTTAATTCAGAGTTGAGATAAGCCCTCAGCAGCATGGTGCCTGAGAAGTAGTTGTTGCAGTGACACTACTGAACTCCCTTGGGTTACTCTAGCCCAAGGGGAAAAAAAAGGGAGAGGGGGGATGTTTAGGGATGGCAAGATGTAGTCCACGTGTCGTTAGGTAGCATCTGCAGGGAAATCTGCATAATCTCAGAGGAAAGCTTTTCATTAGTGTAAAATACAAGGTTACTGCTGAGAAACCTTTTCTGAAGTGTGTTTAAACTATGCACTTCAAAACATGCTGATGCTTCTTTGAGCCCCGGCTTCACAAGAATAGATACAAAGGCGGATAAATTCTCCAAATAAATATATGGAAATAAGAGGAAAAGCTGTTTGCTCCTTTTGCCTGAACGCACCTGACTTTGACACAAGAAAGAAAAGAGCAGACAGAAGAAGCTCGAAGCTCCCAGCTGCATCCCTTTTATAGTAATAATAGAATATGGGGATTTAGCCAAAACTAAACTTTCCCCATCAATTCAGTCTACTGTTTTCTTGCTCAGGACCTGTCCAGCTTGTATCCCAGAGCATCATACATGTCAATGCTTTAAAATGCTGCGGATGTACCCTTCTCAAGATAGCTGAATACTAACAGTAGGTGGAGGTACAATCCAATTGTTCTGTAGTGTTTCCAAACAGTCTGAAGCCAGCCTGACGTGCTATTAATTTTAATTAAGCCTTGCAATAAAAACCAACAGAACAGTGAAAGGCATGAACAAAAATAAATGTATAGGTCGTGCCTTTAGTTTCCTTTATGCAGTAATCTGATAGCTTGTTTTGGCATCGCAGGTGGAATACACAGACCTAAGTTTAATCTTTGTTGTTTGTTTTTCTCTCAAAAATCATAGCTTCTGCTTTGCTTTTGCCTCCACAGAAGAAAATTACACTAAAAGGAAGATGGTTCTGAGACCAGTTCAAGCATCATAATACAAGCTGATTTTAAAAATGCATCAGTTTATTCAAGGTTCCTAGTTTTTGGTTTTGTTTTTTTTTTTTTTAATTAAAGGAAAGGCAATGGGAAATGCTGACATTCTTTTAATTAAACTTTAACCACAGCTGGATTTGAAAAGATGTCTCTGGTCTATGCTTCCTCAAAGTTGAAACAAAACAGTGATTTTCTGTCTTTGAGGGTCTACATTTTGGAGAATGAAGGGCACAACCAGTTTTTTGCTCATGGAGCTACAACCACTTTGCTCCCTGGGCAGCAGGCAGTGAGTGTTGGTGGGCACCAGCAAAAACTTCTAATCATGTTTTTAAAGTGCTCCCAGACATGTAAATTCGTAGAAAGAGCTAAACGCCACCCCTGGGAATGGTACCCCTGAAGACGTTATGTCTGTCTGTTTCGATTGTACCTGCTGCCCGGGTACAAGCATTTGCAAGCTTAGTGTTTTAAAATTCGCCTTCGATTTACATCCTTTTCACTCACAATCGGTCTAATCCAGCTGAATATCAGGGACCAATAGTTTTCTTCTTTTAAGATCAGACTTATATCTTACTTGAGCTATGGCAGTGCCTCTCCTTCTGGAAGCCTCCAGAAATACAAGACCAGGAAATCCAGAAAGCCCTCGACTGAGGGGTAGCAGAAAGATTGATGTGGATTAAGGTGCAGGGAGGCTCTTTTCTAGGAATAATTCTGTTTTCTGAAGCTAGCTACCATTTTGCTTTGTGCTTTCATGCAATTTGTTGTACACAGCATTTATCCTGTCATCTTTTTCATGCTTATCAAATACCTGATGATAAATACAGCTGGGTTTATCCCTAGATCTCCAGCAGTGTTTTGAGGAAGCTCTGACTAGAGGTAAAAAGGAAATAAGGCTAATAAAGAGGTGAAGTTACTAGGCATACAGTGAACCAGGTTATATCTTATGGACGCACCTGTAGGTCCTGGAAATGATTTGCCCTTCTCAATAGCTACTCCCAATTCATGATGCCTTATTCCCATAGCAAAATGGTCAGATATGTCACAAACGATAATATTAAGATGGCAAAATGATAATTAATGGAAAGCTATTTTTAAAAGGCTCTGTCTTTCGTATTGGTACTTTTGATGAACTTGATTTTCAGAAGAAAACACCAGAACAACAGAAATTCACAGTGAACTTTAGGGAAGATGCAATTACCTCTCATGTGAAAAGTAAGTCTCATATATGTTTCACCATGTCTTTTAAATCACAATGGTTTTTAAATCTCACATCAGATAACTGCTTCCGCTGGAAAATGTCAGTCTCTCAGTGCTGTACATCATATTAATATCGTACTTATAGGACTTTTTTCATTAATCACTGCATTAATATATCACTCCACTCATGTTCTAAAGCAGCACTCAAAACTTAGCAATTGCTGAATTTTTAATGACATGTTTTTGTTATTTCTTCACTGTCTTGAAGTTCTTTACTTATGCTTGTGAAAACCATATTAAGCATTGAATGAAAGAGCACATGGAGCTTGCACGTAGATATTTCTATCATATAACAAACTGAATCCTAAATGAACAAAAAGAAGATGTGAAAAGACCCACATCTAGCCAACACCAGACTTCTCAAAATTTATGGTATGGTCCCCTGTAACCCAAAATCCTAACAATGAAATACATTACTTCCAGCAACTGGTTATTTTGTATTGCATCATTTGGTAGCACATTTTGATGGTAGAACCCCACACTTATGCAACCTGCCAGAGGTCCTTTGTGCCCCTGCAAGGCAGAAAGGAACCTGGTTTCAAAGTGAATTCAATTGATCCTTGCTGTCTCATGTGACTCCCCGTTTTCTAGCATTGTGAATATTACTGTTGTAGCAAATAATGCTAATTCATAGCACTTGTCTCACATCAGGACAAACTCAGCTTACCTTAGGCTTTGTCTCTGTAGCAAAGTAGTTTTATCGTCACATCGATATTTTATATCCACGTGTTTGAAACAGCGTGAGCTGTTTCAGGATCCTTGAGTTCAATTTACAGGGTCTCAGGTTTGTTTCATCTTGCATGCAGGCAAATTCAGCTAAAGCGAAAAACATTTAGAAGAGCATCAGGGTGTTCAACATGCAGATTTCATTAGCTTTATTCCCTCAGTCTTATTCTGTCCAACAGGCCACAGAGGGGCAACTTTACTTTCTAGGCGACGTCTTGTAAAGCAGAGGCTGTGAGCCTGGCAGGGCTCTCATCCGCAATCCCGTCAGATCCGGTGCGGAGAGCAGTGAGCACCAAACAGGTTTGTCGCTTTGGTGAGGGTTTTTTTCCCTCCTTCCTTTATTGCTGATAGCCACCAGTAATAGTACCAGACACGCTGCCACTGCGAACCTACCTGTGCCCTGGGCTGTGGATGTGTTTATAATTTGAAAGATTTCTGACAGGATAGACTGTATTTTAACAGTAATTAGAGCATGTGTTAATGTCAAATCTTAATATAAACAACTCTATTGCAAAGACTTCGGGCTGCCAGTAATGGTAATCTGACTTTTCTGCAGCCTTTGTTGTTGTTTGAAGCTACTGGCCATTGTACCGGAACTGCTGTGTGGCTCCGCTCAGCCATTCCATTTCCCAGAGGTGTTTCAAGAGCATGAGCCCATTTCTTTGCCTCTTTTTGTTTGTTTGTTTGGAAAGGGCCCAGTCAGTTTAGCTTTCCCTGGGAAATAAAAAGACTCGCAAACGTAACACTTATTTCTCCTTGACATTTCAAATCTATGTGTTGGTGGTTAAACGTTCAGTTACACGGCTGTTTTTCTAATGAACTACCTTACTTAAAAATGAACTCTAAAATGCCAGTCTGACTTAACAGCTATTTTATGGTCAAATTCCCTGGTGAAGTATGTGCATCGTGCTGACTTCAGCGGGAGCAACACACATCTGAGGGCAAAGTCTGTCTCATGGGTTGATAGAATGATCGATTGTCAGATGTTTGGTACTGTGTGCCAGACATCCAAAGGTGCTTCGCTGCCAGCAACTCTTGTAACGAGACCTCTAGCAGAATTTTCACAGTCTTTTTGTGAATCTCACATACGATGTGTAAATAAAAACAAGCCTGAGTCCTTATGTCCAATGGGAAGTAATTTATTCTCAGGAGCGGTCCCAATGTGTATCTAGATCCTGTTGAGATGATTAAGTACTTATTAACACGAGTAAGAGTTATAGATTACAGCATTCTGGTGACTATTTAAGAAAACCACGAGGCACGTTTTAAATTAAAGTCAACGGGCAGAGGTAGGAGGAGCAGGAAGCATTAGAGAGGAGGACTGTACCGGGGTCCCCGGGAGCCTGCGTTTGTCAAGCTAGAGGTGTGGTTATTAAGATGCATCTTTGGTTTTGAGGACACCGCTTTACATTTGAAACTAATTGTGCACACCGTTTCGAAATGACAAGGTATCCCGCTTTCCCTCAGCTTTTACTTGTGGGCGGTAAATCTCGCTCGTAGAACTGGAATGCAGTTTAAGAGTAAATTTAAGAGACAACATTGTTTCCGAAGTAGATTCTGTTGTCAAAACTGATTTGCTGTCCGGGCTACCCCACTATTCAGCAAGATACACGTACATTTTCTTTCGTCAGGTTTAACATTTGAGGAATGCACCCCAGGGTGCTTGGTACTGGTTTCCAGCTACCTTTCAGGGTCACAGTTTCTGCTACATTTCATGAGGGGCCTGAGGACTGAGAAGAACCCATGACTAGAAAGCAAGGTTGTGATTCCCCCCTCACCAAGTGCTGGTGATGCTTTACAGGACTGACCCCCAACCTTGAGCTCTTTGCTTCAGACTTAGCCTAAGAACAGTATTCAGGCTTTGAGGTGAGCTGCACTTTGAAAATGTTTCCACATACATTGAACATGTTTAGCAGTGGTTTAGAGTAGACCTTTAGGCATCCATCTATCAGACCTACCACCCAAATTAGATAGCAGGGTGGTTTTGACACTTTGGCTTTGTAAATTAACTTACTTGCTTGACGTTGAACTTTTTTTTTTTTTTTTTTGGATAGAAAACCAGCACACATTGATCATTAGTTTCATTTGGAGTCTAGTCATCACCTGTCATTTTTATGTTGGTTGATGGAGTTATGCAGATTTGTAAGCCAGACAGTCTTACACTAGAAGCAGGTTACATGAGAGGTTTTTTCCAGAGTAGAAGTCATTCACAGACTCTTATGAACCATCTCATTGATAATCTAAGAAAAAACACACTGTTGCTTATCTTGAACTAGTCATAATGTAATCAAAGCTGTTGAACATGAGATCTCGGAGCTCAAAATGTTTCAATTTATCTAAAGAATGTGTGTGATAATATCACATAATTATCAGGGTGCATTATATCCCATGACTTCAAGCTAAATACCTTGAATTAAGAAGGCATCTGACATTTGTGTATCTTTTTATTGTGTCATATGCACATAACTATATGTTGTAAAGAAATTCAGAGACCTACAAATCTCATGTCACACAACCACTGACCTTATACCAGACATAAAACCTAGGGCTTTTGAAAATCAAAAGAGTACCATGTAGTTATTAGAAGACTTAAATTATCCCATTCTACATATATAGTCAGGGAGAAAGATGCACAGACCTGGTCAACAGCTGAGCGTATCATTTCAGAGTTTAAGCACAAGAAAAGAGGCCATCATGAAACCTTAGAGACCTAACTTCAAAACAAAATTATTGATAGCCAAGAGGGAAAAAGCTTTAGTGAAATTTGGAATCCAGTTCTAAATAGGATCTCCACTTCAAGAATGAATAATAGATGGAGTCCAACCGTTCTGTGGTTGAGCACAGATTAGCGATTCATTGATTGTAATCAAAAGCAGCTGCTTGTAATCAAAGCATAGGTTTTGATAGGTCATTATCAAATGATATGCTAATTTTCTATGTATATAAAGAGCAGAGATGGAGCTTGTCAAGAAAGGTCTTGATGATGCAAAATACAGATTTTGTGAGTTTTTTACCTCGGTGCTTTCTTTCTTATCTGTCCTTTTTCCCAGACAGTATTTTCTGTCTCCATAATTAGTCTGAGTTTTGTGCCTGCTTATTGGAAACGTCACCAACATCTGGGATGATGCAGCACAACACAACAATGCATTTATAGGAAGAAAGCAGATCTTAGCCCTTCATCTTATTATTAACTCACAATGAATACTCTTTTCTATGGACACAAATTTGTGAGCCCGAATGTGAGTGCTTAGGGAAGTTTTTTCAAATTCACCTGCTTTAAGTTCAAAGACAAACAGTTAGCTGGCAATAGTTAGCCAGCAATAGATGGTGAATGAGAATTACAGCTATCCAGAACCTAAAAAAGAGATCACTATTTACGTGCTTAAATTTATACTCACATTCGGAAGTACTTTGCCCTTAGATCTCATAGTCTTGATGTTACCTAAGACAAAACTCCATGGAAAATAAGTTCTTCTAGTGGTATCAAAGATCCCATATTTGTTCACAAAACATCTTTAAAGTCCAAAATTTCCGTGACATACTTCCATCCTTTGGGAAAGGAGATACAATTTTCCCTGCTCTTTCCTGAAAAGAGATTGTGAGTGTCAGGTAGGTATCTGGTTATCTCCTTGCTTCCTCTGAAGCAGATCTGTGAGTCAGGTCATTCTCTGGGCTTGATCTTAGGCTGTGAAACTGAACAGAGGAGGTGGGAAGGCCAAAAGGGACACTTTGAATCCCCTAGTCTGACTTCACAACACACTAGCCAGTTCAGTGGAAATCAGGCCAAGCTCGGCATATTTCAAAATCCCTTTTAACCATACTTTTCATTGGCATTGATCCTCGTGTTTGCAATTTGTAGTTATTGTTCACTCCCCGAATGCTTTTAGGTACTCAAGGGGAGTTTTCCATATCAATACAACAAGGATTTTTCCATTTCAATATAGGCAGGAAAGTAACCGTTCTCAGCCTCGAATCTTCCCTATGTCGTTGCTGGACAGTCTTGCTGTGGTTGTTATTTAAATTGATTTGGAAACTAAAACTGCTTCAGCTCTGTAACAAAACTGTCAGGCTCATCCTGTGAGCAGTGGATAAGTATTAGAATAATCTGGATACGGCAGCAAACACACAGCTGTAAGATGTACTGTTGCCTCCCAGTCTGGCTTAGAAAGTGTGTTGTTTGTAGAAGCAGTGGCAACTTGGTACGTTAAGTCGGGCTTCTACTTCAGTACCATGATTTTTTGTAACTGCTGTGATTTTTACTTTGGAGATCCTTTCATTTAAGTGTTTCTGATATCAAGATATGGTGTCATTTTTGCTCTGGGGATGCTTTCATTTGTGTTTCTGATATCAAGACATGGCTGCTATAAAGAGGAAATCCTTGCACTGACATGTAGCTACATGGCGCAGGTCTGACATGCCTGAAAGGCTTAAGAGGGAAGTTCTGTCCTTAGAGTTGTAGGATTTTGCATCCAGGGGTGTTGAAAGACCTGTCCTGTAGTCACAAAGGGGACCAGTGACTCAGGCATTGGTACTGCCGTGGGAGGATCTTAACAGCATCCCTCACTATCTACAGTAATCCACTGCCCCTTTCCTGCCCCTCTGTGGAAGAATATGATCACGGCTGGTCTTCAGCATCTTCCTAGTGGGTAAACACCTCTCTAGTTCTGTGACTAGACCCAATAGGGTAACGACCATTTCTAGCTTATCCTCAGCTTTTCTTCTGAAGATGTCTCAGGTCTTGGAACCATTCTCATCTATCAACATGTATTCATAAAGCAAACACAGTTCCGATTATGCCATGGTTTCTGAAAGGAAAACCACAGGAAAACAAAGAATTCTTTCCTCACTGATCATGGATATTGTAAGTAAGACAGAAAATGCAGACAAAACCAGTGAAAACTGTTGCCATAGGCTAGGTGGGTTATTGGTATTTTCATTTTCCCTTTTAGAGAACAGGGGATAGTTTTCTTCAGTGAGCCAATTTACAGTGAACCTTGTGACTGGATTAAAAGAATCCCCTCACTTATATCATATTTTAATTTGACCCACAATATTTATAAATATAGACGGACAGACAACAGCAATAGCACAAAAATAAGCGAAATCTCAGATAGCTTATGGTCTTTGCTTTTTGCTGAGCATACTCTGTCTTCATCAGAAATATGCCATGATCTAAAGGACAGTTAACTGTTCACATTGTTTCTAAGAGCTCAGAGATATCAGTATACAATTAATATTGTATTTTTAACGTGGCTCTTTTGTGAGTTTTTCAGTTTTCAAGAGTATTACTGGTGACAGTCTTGGATTAATTAAATAGTTTATTTCCAAAACAGACCAGTAAATACACAAAAATATTTTTTCATTATATTCTGTCAAAGTATTTTCTCTCTCTTCTCAAAATCATCTTCCCACTATTTCTCACTTTTTACTCTCTCATAGTAAGTTATGGGTCTGATCATCTAACTCTGTGAAAATTAGATGGACTAGTTCCTTCCGTCCTGTGCTTCACCGATTAATACGGACAAAACAGATCTGTCATTTAGTCAAAACTTTAAATCATTTAAGTAAATAATTAAATTTTGCTACCACAGAGACCAGCGAATAGGCAAGGCATAGCAGAGGGATGGAGAGAGAGGACGAAGCCCTTGCTGCTGAGATGTGAGAAACAGATGTGGTCACAGTAGCAATGGTGTACTACAACCTTTACCCCAGCAAGAGTCACATCTGAAATTTTTCCCTTCTGGATAGCCATGTTGGCAGCCAGCCTGGACGGTCAGTGCTTTGCCATGATCAAAGCCGGCAGAAGAACCACTGCCTTTAGCAGTGGTTGACTTTGCTGACTTTGCCTATACCTAGGAATGTGTTCTTCCATGAAGAATAAATAAGAAACATAAATTCAACTTAAAACTAACATTTCCTTTCTTTCTTACAAAGGTTTTCTTTGGAAACAGAGAAGACAAATTATACCATCTCTCTTATTTTTCCCATCTCAGCCGCAAGCCATTGTAATTGCTTGAGTGAAAGTGAACGGCCAGCCAAACCAAGCCATGCGTTTTGGCTTCCTGTTCTGCTGACTGATGTATTGTTGTTTGAAGTGTTGCATACCTCATTATGTGCAGTTAATAAAGTAGTATTGTGGGCAGATCTGCAGTGCCCTGAGCTCTGTGGAGCAGGTTAAAAAGTGGACAAGCACTTAAAGGTTGTGAAGCAGAGAAAACAATCTGCAAAATTCACAGTGAATAGCAATGTGTGCCTCCCATCACTCTGTGTTGTCCCCAGTTTTCTGCTCTTAAACACAGACAAAACAGCCCATCTCATTTTTTTTCTCCATACATATTCACCTTGGTGCATCTCTTCATCTATTTGTGGGATCGAGTTCAAATATTCACACTGGGACCGCAAAACTAAAATGTTGTTTTCATTTTCTAGGTGAAAATGTCTTTGTAATAAACAGGGGAAGTTAAAGTTTGCACCTAACTTCACCGAAGGAGTAACATATTTCTTCTCCATCTGGAATTCGGTAAAATGTATGCTACAGAACACAGCATTTCTTTCGTTGTTAGAAAGGCCATAGATGGAAAAAGAAATAAAAATCTGAGAAGTTTTCACAAAAGATTTCAAATAAAGGGATTTCATGTAAACACAAAATTCAGAGCTTTCCACTTCTTAAAAAGAAATGGTTTAAGAAAGTAAAATAAATAAATAAGCCCAAGAAAATTTTAGTTCACAGGATCCCGTGTCTACTGCTGTTGTGGACATGCCAATTATCAGAAGACTGTTAGCATGGTTAGGTGTGCTGGAAGATGTTGATTTTGCCTCCTTGGCCACTTCAGCTATAAGCTTTCCTCTCTGTATGTAATATGATTTTACACCTTCTGCATGCATGAAGGTGCTGAAGGGGACAGTGACACTCCTGCTACAGATCTCAGAAGCACTCACGCTCACAGCCTCTCTGTCACCGTGCACCGCAGTGGCCCTCGCTGTAGGCTTTGACGTCTGCCAGTGGAAAGCACGCGCTCTCGCCAGTGCTAATTAGTATGGCAGACGAGTTGGAGCTTTGCCTCATTTTCACTGCAGTCCTCCTGAGGAGCATATTTGCCCCTCGTACACATACTGGCACACCCAGCAAGCTCCAACAAGACCGGATATTTTCAGACTTTGGACCACCAAAACCTGTCTAAAAGGAGCACGTTCATACACGCTATGAGCAATCCAAGTCTTTCAAATTTTGAAGGGTTTGTAGTTCACCAAAATTGTTTTAGGAATCCAGGTTGAAAAGTTTGAAGCCACCAGCTGAGTCCAGAAACTTAAAAGGGGCAAAAGGGATATTGGAAGAACAGAGGAGGATTTGTAAAACAAATATTTTTAAAAATCTCAGCCATTCCTTTATTTACAGGAACATGAGCCTCAGCTAGCAATTTTACTTTGTGTTTGTCCTCCAGGACTCCTTTATGGAGCAAAAAATGGGTAAGGCAGAGGCAATCACTTAAACAGAACTAAATTAAAGTTGTGCACAAAAAAAATCATAATGCGCATTTGATCATTCAGCTTCAGTGAAACAAATATTTCGGGCGGCATTCAAGCTTTCATTGTTTTTATGACCAGTATGTTTGCTGCCATGAACTCAATCATGGCACAATAGGAGGTGAAACTAAATGGTTTGACACATAACAAGTAATCATGATAAAAGAATTGACACTCTACGCAGTGCAGAAGCTGTTACATTTTTAAATGCAAAATTAATTTCAAGATTGATTGAAATCTTCTCTCTTCTAGCAATGGAATTAGCGTATCATTGTGGGCCTTTTGCAGCTTTTTGTCTAGTGTACGGCATCTGCAGTGAGTTCAACAGTGTTTAAAAATGCATTTAGTTTTGAGCTGTAGGATAACATTTGCGAGTACTTTTCTCCCTTGAAACTTCACAATGAATTTGATACAGGAGATGGAGGAGGAAAAGGAGGAGGAGTTGGCATTAGAGCTTCAGGATTCTGTTTATCCAGAGCCCAGGTAAATTGCTGGAGATTTAGTACGCAGCTCATACCATTTGTCTGAACGCGACCTTGAGAGGACACCTTTCTGGTTTGAGAGGGGTAATTTTGTTTCATGCACTTGTCAATCTTGTGGCTGTTTCTCCAAAAGCAAGCAAGCGTGCTGAAGGAAATGTGTGACAGTGCTGAGAGGGGCCCCACAAAAGTGTACGGGTTGATTATTAATTAAGCTGAGACCACATCCAAAGCCGCGCTGCTACAGTGCAGAATTATTTCTGTTGGGTTTGTAGGGGGGTTATGTTTGCTGGGCTAGCACAGTTCAGATCACACAAACAGGGTTATTCGCAAACAACAATCATCTATATATGGCAGTCCACACTTTTTTTGCAAGTCTTCTTGCTAAAGGCACTGATGAATCCGCACTTGCTGGAGGGCTGTGTTGGAAGAGATCTGTGTTAATCAAGATGATTTTTTGGCTCTTGGGTATTCCTATGACCTTAAATAATCAGACTTGTAGGGCACTCCTAATTGCTTCACTAGCTTCAATATGCAGCCACAAATGAAAATGGTCTGCCCTAATTCCTATACTGAATATCAACAAGTTGTGAAGTGTTTGTGTGTGAGAGAGCGAGCTGGCATTATCTGGATGGTCGGTGCTGGCAGGAGATTAGCTCGAGGCTACAGGGGCACAGCAACAAGGGAAGCTTCCCCATCATTGTCTTTGGTATGCTAATGCTTTTGTTCATTACGTTAACTCTAGTATTGCAATTAAAAATAAGAAGAAAGAGAGTAGCAATAAATAGTGCAATGTTTAGAATACAGAGTTATAATACATCCTCAATCTGCTAACCCTTATCAGCGAAAACTCAGATTACCCAAATTCTACTAAAGTTTACTCCTGCTGGGAGAACAATTTCTCTGGATTTCAGTAATTTTCCCAAACGGGATGTATTTCTCTGTACTTCAGTTGGACTATAACAGGGCTATGCAGAGAGTGAAGATCTTACCACTTCCATACTTTGACAGTAGAAGTCATTCTTTAAGGACTGTTTCACTTAATTTTACCATGAGTCCAGAGAAATAAGCACTGGGAAGCCAAGAAATGAGCACTGGGAAGGCGTGCTCTGGGCATCTTAGGAAACCACCAGGTCCCTGTTGCCTCCTTCTGTCACAGTGCATGACCCACATGGAGGAACTGGCAGGAGATGAGCACCCATATCTCTTCAGTGCCAAGCCAGAGGTTAATATGAACCACTGCTCCTGGGCATTAAAGCTTTGAATTTTAGCACTGAAACAGCTGAGGTGCAGACACATTTCTTTCTTCCACTTCTGTCACAGACAGGTAATCTCAGCAGGAGTTCTCTGAAGAGACCCCTGGCAGGAGTTACATCTTCACCCCTTCAACCAAATTTCCCTTGCTTTTCGTATCACCCAGTTTAGCAGTGAAAAAAAGACTGTGGACATATATCCTAATTGCAAAGAGTACTTCTACTGGTACTTAAGATTATTTAGAAGTGATATACGGTCTCGTGTGATTTCTTCCTCTTTGCCCGGAGGCAGGATAAGGAGGCAGAGATACTGCAGAACAAGTGCATGACAGCTTGGCATGTTGGGAAGTGAGCTGAGGTCCAAGCTGGGTGCTCTACCCCAAAGAAATAGTAATTAATAGTAATTAATAGTAATTAAAATAAAATAAAATAAAATAAATTCAGTTATAAAAAGTCTGAAATTTACTTCCCAATCTCATTAAAAATCCAGAATTAATACCTGGGTTTAAGCACCATGTGTGGTACACTTTATGGGACTAGTCAAAAATTTTCCTTTTAAATTGTTTTAAAATATGATTTTGAATGATTTATAATGGAAGATAGTAAATTTCAAAAAATTGTTTGAATTCAAGTGGGTTTTTTTCAAATCAACTTTGAAATGTTGAGATGCACACTTGAGCATGTTTTCATAACTGTGCTACCATTTTTTTCTGCTGAGGCTACACCTTGAATACTGTGTCTAGTTTTGGGCCCCACACTACAAGAAGGACGTTGAGGTGCTTGAGCGTGTCCAGAGAAGGGCAACAAAGCTGGTGAAGGGTCTAGAGAACAAGTCCTATGAGGAGCAGCTGAGGGAACTGCGGTTGTTCAGCCTGGAAAAAGGAGATTCCTGGGTGACCTTATCAGTCTCAACAGCTGCCTGAAAGGAGGTTGTAGTGAGGTGGGGGTCAGTCTGTTCTCCCATGTGACAAGTGACAGGACTAGAGGAAACGTCCTCAAGTTGCACCAGGGGAGATTTAGGTTGGAGATTAGGAAAAATTTCTTTACAGAGAGGGTTGTGAAGCATTGGAACAGGCTGCCCAGGGAGGTGGTGGAGTCCCCATCCCTGGAAGTGTTTAAAAGCCGTGTGGATGTGGTGCTGAGGGACATGGTTTAGGGACCCTGGCAGTGCAGGGTGATTGGTTGGACTCGATGACCTTAAACGGTCTCCTCCAACCGAAACAATTCTGTGATTCTGTGATTTAGGGCTCTATCTTTCTTACTAATGGCATCTTCATGCAAATCAAGCCGGAATTCCATGCAATTCCCCCTACTCCTAAACTTTGTTTAGAAATTCAATAATGCTGAAGTGAAATCTGTACCTTTCTAACCACTTCAATGGGAGCAGTGTTTTATTCCAACTCACTGGGTCAGTGAGGCATTGGCATAATCAGTAGCTTATGCTTAGTTCAGCAATAATAATTTCAATTATATATGGATAATTCTTTTGTATTCCTAAAGAGAGCTCTAAGCCTTCAAAATCAGGCAATCTGTATTTACTAGTTTGAAGCTATTCCCATTTTATCTTTCACTTTTGAATTATTTTTATACAATTATTTCTCTCCATGAAAATTCTTTTCTGTGTTTATTGAACATTGAACAGCAGTATGTCTCCATTTGAAAAGTCTTAGCATTCCAGATTAAAATAGATCTATTAATTACTGGGTTTTCTGCAAATTAATTTCATCTAACTGCCTCTATAGAGGTCTCTGCCTATATTGTACCACACGGATTTAATTGTAGGAAATAAATAAAAACAAAAGATTTGAGATATTTAATGCATAGGGAGAAATGACACCATTACAGGTGCCTAAAACTTCCAGAATAAGTTCATTTTTGCATTTTTCTCTGAATAAAAAATCCCTAACTTCTTCAACCTGAACTCTTCCCTACAAAGAATTTTTTCAGGCTGTATTTCATCAGTAATTAGTGAACCTATTTGGGTGATCATAGAACCATAGCACAGCTCGGCTTAGAAGGGACCTCAAAATATCATCTGGTCCAACCTTTCATGGGAAAGCGAGCCTAGATGAGATTATCTGCAACTCTGTCCAGTCATATATTGAAAACCTCCAGAAATGGGTAATCCACAATGTCTCTGGAGAAATTGTTCCAGTGAATGATTGTTCTTACTGTAAAAAATTTCTTATATCGAGATAAAACCTCTCCATCTGTAACTTGTACCCATTGCTACCTGTCTTCTCCAGGTGGCCCCTTGCGAAGAGAGAACCTCTGCCCTTTAAGTACTGGAATACTGAGATGAGGTGCCCCCTAAGCCTTCTCTTTGCAGGAGAAGAAACCTATCTTCTTCAGTCTTTCCTCATAGGACAGGTTCTCCAGCCCTTTGATCATCTTTGTGGCCCTCCTTTGGATCCCCTCTAGTCTGTTCACATCTTTCTTGAATTGTACGGACCAGAACTGGACATAGGTCTGCTCCAGGTGCAGACTGTCAAGCACTGGGTAAAGTGGGATGATCATGTCTCTCTCTGTTGGTATTGCCCCTGTGGATACAGACCAGGATCTGATTTGCCTTTGTGCTGCAGCAGTGCCCTGCTGACTCCTGTTCAGTTTGTTGTCCAACAGGACATCCAGGTCCCCTTCACCAAGGCTGCTCCCCAGCCACACAGATCCTAGCCTGTGCTGGGCTCTTTGATTATTTCACTTTGATTATTTCAGAACTTTGCACTTGTCTTTGTTAAACTTCCTATTGTTCTTATTGCCCACTCTTCCAGCCTGACCAGGTCTCTCTGTAAGATGGATCACCCTTCTGACATGTTCTTATCACCACCTGGTTAGGTGGCATCAGCAAACCCGGTGCAGGTGCTTTCAATCCCATCGTTGCATGGGGCAAAAAAATGGCACGGCCTCAGTATTTATCCCTGGGGGAGTCCACTTGTGACAGGCTGGTAGTTTCCAAGAATGGAGTAACTGGGTAGGTTACAGAAAAATTACCACAACTGAGCAAACCAAAGGCATGTTCAGCTCTTTCACAGCAGTCATCCCCGTAAGTACTTTGACTTCATGGATTACGCAGGTTGCCTTCTCTCACTTTGTCTCCAAGGCTTAAAGCAAAATCTAAACAGTGAAGATAAAATATTCAGCAGTTGCTCATTCAGGGAGCACCAGCTGAGGGCTCTGTGAAAAAGTGGTTTGTGATCGTGTAATTAATGACAGTAGCAAAGTACATATTCATGAGCTAGATGGATTCTGGTATTTCTTAATTTTTGAGTGCTTGTCACTGTAATCTTAATATTTAAAACATTTCTTCTGGGCATGTAGCATGTCAGTCAGGGTGGGCAACAGAAGGCACAACTGGCTCCCAAACCTGCTACTTCTAAGAGGCTTCCCTGGTTTCTGGGCACAAAGTAACAGCCAAAAGCGTGTTTTTTCTCTCCAACAGGGAAGTCATAGGGACTACCCTTCCTGATGAAAGGCAAAGGGAAGAAGTTTGTGGGTTTTTTACCCTGTGACCCAATTCACAGAAAGAGGTAGATCTCTTTCCGCTTGCATGCAAGTTGTCTTACAGATATAGGTGACATTAAGAATTCAGAAATTAGAATTGAAAAGGACTTTCTAAAGCATTTCAGAAATAAATGTGGGATGGCTATCTCCAGATTTGTTTTAATTAATAGACTGAATGGCTTTAAATAACCAGTAAATGTCTTCTCGAATCTTAATCTCTCCGACTCGCCTTATTCAGGCTTGCATAGTCTCTCCACAATGGTTACTTCAGTTGTAGCAAAGGCAAAGTACCAGAAACAGAAAACATGCAAATACAATTCCTGCACGTCCTTCAGAAACTGTCTGTGCAGCCTGTAATTTCTAGGGCAAAGGTTTGATGTCTGATGCTTCAAGTGAAGTTTGAAACTGAAACAAACCCTGGCTCCTGTGGAGAAGAAAATATGTTGAGGAAGTTTGTCCTTTTTAATCAGAGCACCTAAGAAAAAGTGTTAGATCTAAAATACAGGTTTTGTCAGAACAGGCTTCTATAAAAATCCAAGCCAGAGAAATGGTTCTGTGGTTTTTTTTAGTAAGATTTATGTTGGAAAGTAAGTTTTTAGAGGACTCTTTGTCAATGCTATCAACTTAGAGCGGTAAAGGAACCAGGAAGACAAGATGGCTTAGATTTGACTAAATAAAAAATACGATAGATTAACTTTTTAGCTGAAGATAAGAGAAACGTAGAAACACAGTATGTGCCAACATAATTACTTTTAAGGTATTCTTATAAAAATATTAATTTATTTCATAGTGCTGTTACGTCTTACTTAGAAACAAGGCCTGCCCTGGTTTCTGTGATTGTTACAGCACTTTCAACATCTCCACCCCTCTGTAAAACTATAAGGTTTACAGAGAGGTTCAGGAAAAATTTTCAATCATTCCTAGGGGCAGGTCTCCAGAGAACCCACCGTGAAGTTCCTGTTATATCATTGGCTTGCTATGTTGAAATAAACATTGCAAGGGCTTTTTTTCTTCCAGTGGATTAAATGCTTTTGAGCAAGGACTATTTTAAGGTAATATCGTGTGATGTATATTAGGGCTTTCCCATATGCATGTGCTTGTGAGCGCACATAGATGTGTCTAGACGCATACATAAAGTCTTCTGGAAAGACAGCATCTCATTAACGCTCTTAAATCCCAGAGAGATGCGCACATGCCAGTGTTACAAATTCATCTAAAAGGAGAGAATTTATAGTAGTGTACCAACATCTGGAGGAAAAAAAAAAAAAAGAGAGAGAATTAAGATCAGGGCAGTAGCCATGAAAGTACAGGTGAACCTTTCCATCAGATTCACTGAATGCCGACTATGGCTGTCCCGAAGACAATATTATGCATTGATTTTATCATTTGTGGAAGTTTGGAAAACTTTACTTCATAGGACAAGGAGTTATGGTTTTAAACTAAAAGAGGGGAGATTTAGAATAGATAGATACAAGGAATAAATTTTTTACAATGAAAATGGTGAAACAGTGGCCCAGGTTGCCGAGAGAGGTGGTAGATGCCCCATCCCTGGAAACATTCAGGGTCAGTTGGACGGGGCTCTGAGCAACCTGATCTAGTTAAAGATGTCCATGCTCACTGCAGGGCAGTAGGACGAGATGACCTTTAAAGTTCCTTCCAACCCAAACCATTCTATGATATAGAAACACGTAAAGAATAAAAGAATTCTTAGCTGTGAATGAATATTTGGTCGAAGTCTTTGAGCTTCCTTGAACTCATGGCTGCTGAGAGTTAGTAATTTTGTTGGCAGTTTCATTATTTGATGCCCAAAGGTAGGCAATTACGTTTTCTATTTGAGTTTCAAATATCCTCTGAAAATCAAGTGATTTATTTAAGTGTTTCACTGTGAACTTAGCCCAATTTCTGTTACTCGTGCTGGAATATATTGGCGAGCATTCTTCAAAAGTTTGTCTCAGAATTAATAGGCATATGCAAACACATATTTTAATCTGCTCAGTTTTTGTGTTCCTGCTTCTTTTAATAGGTACTCAAACATCACATACAACCTTTTGTCCATCTCCTTCTCTACAGGGCTATATTTATAAATGGTTTCACCTTTAATATGGCCCTGCCTTCCTATTTTAGAGAACAGAAATGACTTATCAGCCTGGTAGCAGATCCTTATTTTGTCTGCCTCCCACACTCCATCAGGAGAGGGTTAAGAAAAGGACCAGTTATCTCATAGCAGTCAAATTCTTTGTACATCATTGAGTTTTACATTGAACATCTCTGTGTGCTGTCAGCTGCAGAGAAAGAAGATTACACTGTGTGTCTGCTACATGAATACCCTGTAAATACTGCTTCGGTGCAAAAGGCAGATTTCTAATCAGCTATGAAATAAACAGAAACCGCTAGTTATTTTCGCATTCAAATAGTCAAATTTGGTTGCTTTAATGCACAACAGCAATTTACTTAATTTGTTAACAGACATCTAATAGCACAACAACCAAAATATCCAAAGGAGTAAGCCGAACCCCACAAATGAGACAGGCTATGAAAATATTTAACAAGAGCAGTCCTACATACTGGGCTGCTCAGCAGCATTTACAGTGCAAACAATTATTTTTGAATCTAGAAATGATTTGAATCACCGATCCCCAAGCTGGTGGGGAATAAGGGTGGTAGGGGTGGGGAGATGAAAGATTCTTTGGGCTTTTAGGTTTGATTTTTCCAAGACAGTCTTAAACACCATCTTTCCAGGCACCACTGAATTCAGTTGAAACAGAAGTTTTTACCAAATTTGACAGGAAACAACTGCATAAGGGGAAAAGGGAAGACATAGTTTAGATTTGATAGTTTTAAAACATCAGGCTTTGTAAACATACACATGTTGCAGGTCAGTTGTTTATGGAAATAGCAAGGGGGGAGCGGGGGGGAGTGAAATAATTACCAGTGTTGAATGTATCTTGTCACCTAAAGCGTGTCTGTATGCAGGAATACGTAAGGCTCTAGTACATTATAGAGGAGACAAAATCTAAATTAGAACAGTGAATATTTTTTGTAGGATGCTGTTGTATCTTTTGAGAAATGACACGGATCTTTATGACGTGATGCAACACTTGCAAAATCACAGCAAATGTGGAGATTGCTCATCCTTCTGCTGGTGGGGACCGTAATAGTACAGCCTGCGTGGGGCTTTGTTTTCACAGTCAGACACAGAAACAGATCCAGACTTCACAATTAGGGCATAACCCAAATCCCAGGCTTTTAAAAATTTCTATTTACCTCTGCTGTTCATTATGTTTCCCAAAGGACTCAATACTGACCGATAGCTGAAATTTCAACGCTGGCCATAAGAGGCTTTAACCAGTAATGACCCTTGTGAAGTCCACAGTGCAATGAGAAACCTTACTACTTCCGATTTAATGCTTCAGAGATTCCTGCATCTAGAAGCCCCTTTCATGTGGCGTTTGTAAATATAATTGTTTAAAAATTAGTGTAGACCATTATAGGGTGCTATAGAGAGACTGTTTTAAATGTCACTGAGAAAATATCAGGTACTATATAAAATGATCAGCTTTTGCAAGTGATATGGTGTCGTAAAGAGACAGCCATCATGATGGATTTATGTCATCTCAGTTTAACAAAGAAAATTCTGCACGTCAGTAGCTATTCTTTGACAGGTTTTTTGTTAGTTCTTCCATTTTCATTTCAATAGGGGAAGTCTTCAGACTTTTTAGATATTTTGTTTGCCTCCGTTTCTCATGCAAGACTGGAAGCGTTAAGAGGTTCTGCTTACAAACAAGTATGCCATCCTGCCTAACGAATGCGCTGCTCTGTTGGGGCACCGGTATTTTCATTCACTTCCCAGGTCTGTTACTGGCCTGCTTGTGACCACAGGTTAACCGCAGTGGCTGCGTCCTTGGCGCAAACAATAGGTCTAGATCAGCGTCTTTAAATTAAATAGGTGGAAAATGCAGCTTATTTATTGTGTTTTTAGTTCTGATCCACATTCTTTAAAAAAATGCAAACTTGCAAATGCCAGGGACTCTGGAAAAGTTGGTATTTTTCTTCAGTACCCAGTTTCTCATACTGTTGCCAATTTGAATTCTATGTGTAGTTTAAAAAATATACTTCTTCAAATCTTGAGTATGGCAGTTTACTGCAGCCTAGCCTATAAGGCAAAAAAGGGCTTTGAACTCCTAACCACGACATTTTTAAGAAGGAAAGAGGGAAAAGGTTATTTCATTCTTGAAATCTGGCATCCTTCATTTTTTGTTGGAGCTTTGAATTACTGTTATTGGAGGTTTTATATTTCTCTTTTAATGAAAGGGTTGGGGAGAGGGGGAAGAGTCATTTCTAGTATGTTACATAAAAGAAATAATAAATGAAATTGAAAATGGCTGGAAGAAATAAAAACTCTTTTGGTCTTAGCTTTCTCTTGCTTCAGTTCTTCATCAGTGCAACTCTCCAGCCTAGCCTGGACAATGGCAGTCACATTAGAATCAGCTTTCGTAAATGCATTTGTGAAAACACTTGTTTCTTCAACTAGTATAGAATGACACTACACTATTTTCTTCTACATCTATTCATTTGTTTTCTTATATAGCTATTTGTTAGAGACTGAGGTCCTATATTTGCTAATCAAACCATCTCAGATAGATATACACTGACTGGATCCAATAAATGTCAGGGGTTTCATATAAAAATAATTCACAATTTAGGCACCCATACATTTTTTTTTTATTTTCAGAGTAATAAAAACCATGTATTTAAAATAATACATAACCTCTGATCATGCAAATGACTTTGTGATGTGCACTGGTTCCAGGCTTGGAGTCAGTTGAAGATCTGGAGCCTTGTTTTGTATTTTCAAAACAGTAAGTATCCCATTTCCCACAGTAGCATATAGGAACACTGGCTCCTTGGCTTTGGTCTGTTCAACCACAGATAAGCAAGTTATTCCAACTTTAAACTAATAAGAACTTGAATTGTTGCCAAATGATGTGTTAAAAGAACAATAGTAGGTCTAAAAATCAAAATACATCATTCATTCCCTCTGGAACTGATTCCTGATGCTCAAAGCCTTCATTTCAATCCCAAAGTAAATATAAGGAACTTTGAATAGCTGCGTACCATCTTTTGAAGTTATTTTTATTTTTTAGAAAAAGAAAACTTTTCTTACTATGTTATATTTGCAAATCTTATTAATCAATAAAGCCTTAAAGTGGCAAGTCAGTCACATCCTCCCACTAGGGTAAATGATGGTTTAAACCCTTTCTAAAAATTGCTTCCTTTTTTCCTCTCTTCTCCATCATAACATTTGTTTTGTTACAGGCTGCAAATGTGCTTTTCTGACTGCACTTTTTCACCCACATATTCCTCTGCACAGTGGGTGCAGAGCTGGGGATTTGTGTTCTGTTTTCATGCAGAGCTGTGCATTAAAAAATGCGCTACTGCTGTTGTATCATGGGCAGAACATCTTACCAGAACAGATTAATGATAGTTTTTTCAATTTAAATAAAACTAAATAAACCAACTTGATTATTTTCTATTCAGAAAATAAGAATACCAAGAGAAAAGGGGAAAAAAGGGGCAAAAAACTTAAATGTATTATGATTCCTATGTATGTGTATTTGGTTGTGCTTTCATTCATAATAAACTAAAGTCTAGTCCTTTAATGAGGAGACAAGGCATCAGTGGTGCCCCTTGTTATTAGTTCAACTTTTCATTATGAGTAATTCTGACCTGTATAAGGAAATCAGATTATGTGTGAAAAATGAAGCAACGCTATACTGAAATGCAGCGTGAAGGACAAATGTGGATTTTGTAGCCGTGGGACTGTAAGAGACAACTCGTTTTATAACAGACCAAGCAAAATATTTCTGATTCTGAAATATAATTCAAGAGGGAGATAAAAGGAACAAGAAAAGACAAGTGTGGCTTGAACACCCAAAAAGAGAACAAGGAACTGGAAAATATTGCTTCCTAAGACAACCTCTGACACAGAGCTTGATTCCAGTCCCTAACTCCCCTTCTTCCCATTTGTTTTGTGTACACAGGGAATTATGATACTCATCAAGGGTCTGGGTCAGGCCCCTAGTGCTGTGGATGAAAACATATCCACTGCCTGTAGTAGCAGCTCACCATTCACTGCTTCCAGAGGTTCATGCTTATTTATAAGCAGATTGCTCCAGGATTAAATTTTATTATTTAGAGGTGAAAAATGTCATAGTGATGCTCAGGAAGTGGAACGCTATGACAATATTGGTTCTGCATTTAAGTGTTTAAATTCTATGCAGCGCACTTTAAGTGAAACAGAGACATTCTGAGAATTATTATGGCATTAATCAAATACCATCAATGTGATTGCTATGGCTTTTATACATTTAAAACACAGTTTTGTGAGTTTCCTTCTTCTTTCTTTTCCAAAATTTTAATTTTGCAAAAGTGTAAGAAACATTGAAAAAACTCTGATTTTAATATGTTTGAATGTAGCTGAAAAAAACAAAGCTGATAAAGAGCAAAACATATTTCTACATAACTATGTCAGGATGGAAATGTTTAAATATACAAGTGTTACCATGAATTGTCTAGCTGGCCGTAGCAAATACTCAACCTCTGTGAAATTCATTCTTCTACCCCCCCCAAAAAAAAAAAAAAAAAAAATGCGCTCACAATAGAAACTGCAGATCTGCTTAAACTTGAAGAATTATGTAGTTCAGAAATAATTCTAAAAGGATGAAACAAGCAAGATACAAACTGGAAACTCTGGGTCTGGGAACCTGCAGCTAGCAGGCTGTGGGGAACAAGGTTTCAGATACAAAGCCATGTCCTGGACTGTCCTTTGTTCGTCAACCTCAGGAAAGGTTCATCCCCATTTTGATCTTTGAAACAGGAAAATAAGCCATATTCCTCTGCCAGCCCAGGCTTTCCTTCGATTCACCCGCTCTGGCCACAGCTGTCTTCGCTTTGGAAATTTCTGTAGGGCTGCCACTCTTCTTCCAAGAGCTACTCGTTACAGGCACATGTTGGGGTATCCCAGTCTCAGTGGCAGAATACAGCCTCCATGTACATCCCACAAAAGGTTGAAGTTTCGTCTATTTTCCATCTAAGTCAGGAGAATATGACTCTTATAAGGGAATGTAAATTCTGGTGAGATATAAATGACTGGATTATTTTATTTTTGCTCGCATTGATGTCTCAGTTTATATCATTTTTTCAACAGACTATCTTAAATGCTTGCCTTGCGCTCTAACAAACTCGTCTTTTTCTGTTCATTAGTGGTTTATTACCTTTAGCAGAAGTAGGTATGAGAGAACAAGATGATTTCCTATTTAGTATTGTGGGTGGCTTAAACCAAGGCTTACTTTCAGTGAGGAATTAGTGTCTCTCTAGTTTGCATATTAGTTTAAGTTTGTGAGGGACTTTGAGATCTTTTAGATGACAGGATATATGTAAAAGTGAGTTTTATTATGCAGATAAGCAGAATAGATCCTAAAAATGCTTTCGCACAATCCCACACAATTTCTTGTGTTAAAATGAAGAACTTTTAAATTGTCAGCACTAACAAAACAATTTGCTGAGCTGCCTGTTCAGGACAGTTATGCATTACTGAGATATTCATTTTTGCTCTATAAATACAAGTCTATGTAAAGAAACATCTATGTCACTAGGTATTGCTGCAGAAGTGACATTTCTTGATTGAAATTCTCAGTTAAAAAAGGTGTGCTAGGTTTTATCCTAAATAAGAGCAAAATAAAAGAACACCATAGAGGAATGACTACTGCTGTTGATCATGTTTCAGTTCCCAAAGTTAATGAAAACACAGTTCGCTAGGAAAGATGAATATCATGGATTTCAGGGTATTGGGAGCTTTGCCAATTTTTTAATTAAAGTGTGGGGAGTTGCACGTAAAGCTTCAGGGAAGAGTGGGAGAAGAGGAGCATAGGCCACTCCATTGCACGCAGCTTACACCCCTCCGTGGGGGAACACTGGTTTCCAGCAAAGACTTCATTAATGCTAAAGCTTGCCTCTCCTCCACCTGACCTTGTTGGTTTGGTCTGAAATGGAAGACTCTTTATCGGAATGTCTGATTAATTGTATATCACCATGTCTGCTTCATCTGTTGATTTCAGTTAGCTGTCACTTATCCAAGTTTATCCAAAACTAAATAGCAACTTCACTTCTCTGGCAACTAATCCTTTCTTACATTAATTCAAAATGAAACACTGCTGAAGAAAGGATCTGAACTTTGCCTCACCTTGGCAAAGGTATAATTAGCTAGTCCACTTGTTCGCAGGCCACACGTACTGTGTTGCATGCTTTAATAAAAAGAGCCAAATTGCAAGCCTGAGGGCTTCCTCTTGGTCCTAGTCTCTCCAAGGAAGGCTCTTTCCCTTTCCCCTGGCAGAACTGGGGAGTCCAAACCTCAGAAAGCCTTTGGGTGAAGCCCGCAGGGATAAGGGACTGCAAATAGGAGCCTGTACCACAGGGGTAGAGAAGGAGAGATGCTCGTGAAGAGCAGGAGGCCTGCCTGCTGTGGGGGCAGTCAGCCTATAAGACTTTCCCGTGTGTCCAGAGGTGAGTATCAGGGTTGGTTTCACCCAGTAAGGCACTGTAAGTCATCCTTTCCAAAATCTTAGTTTCATCATTGCTGGGTTTTTACTACATAGTGAGTAGTTATTGCATTCAAGTTTAGTACTTTGTGCTGTCATAGAAATGAGTTTTGAAAAAGGAGAACGTTTTGTATCTGTGCTCATCTCAGTGAAAAGGTGGTCCCTTTCTTCACAAGGCTCTGGCTGCTCGGCTGTCCCATAACATGAACCTTCAGGATGAAGTTTTAAGTCAAAGCTACCTAGCTCAGGGCTGCAAAAGTCTTCCTTTATGCAGCAAAAGGGGACAAGCTAGCTCTGGGCAGCCTCATTCACATATTGTCTTGTTGACCTTACTTCTGCTTCCACGTCTCAGGTTGGGATGGTTGCATGAATACTTACATAAAGGAGACTCCAGCCTAGAAGGGCACAGGCATGTCACAGGGCTTTGAAGTCCTGGGATCTAGTTTAGGAAGAGCAGATACAGCAAGTTAGAGGTTGATGACCTGCGTTTGAGAAACAGGTGAGGTACAGTAGACCTCACTCTGAACTTAACATCACACTAGGCTTTCTCTAGTGTGATGGAATGTATATGTATTTAGTACTGGGATTATTTCTTTTACAAGAATAGATGAGAAACCCATGAAATCAGCTCCTGTTTGTCCAGAAAGCAGCCCAGATTTCTCCATTTTATTGATTTGTACTCAGCAGTGCACGGCCTACACTTACTGAGTCTTGGCAGCACTTGAAAAGGCTGACCCATACTGACATTTCCATACCATCGGCTATCCTGATTGGCAAGGTTTATATGGTCCACCTAATCCTGCATTTCTGAGATTACTTAACCTTAGGACTATAGCTCTTTGAGAGCTTCTGGGACTGAAAATTGCTAATCTTGCCTGACATGCTAGAGTATAATAGTTCTTTGTGAAGTCCAAATCCAGTGCTTCTGGTACAATGATTGAAACAGAGCAGTGTTGGAGGAGGAAGAGGGGTCTAGAGCGAATGCTCTGTTTTACTGAATGCACAATCCTTCTCTCTCAAGATTCATCTATTTCCTAAAGTCGGAAACCTGCAAAATACTTCTCTGAGTTTTTTATCAGGCATCAGTTGGTGATTAAATGATTATAAGCAAGCTATGAAAATTGATCTGCTCTCAACTTGCTTTGTAGTTGTAATTAAATCATTACTGATTTTATATTTTTGTATTAAATTATATATCACAGCTTTAAAGTGCCAAATGAATGCATAAATAGAACCCATTTTTAAAGCAGGTTGTTACATGTATTCTCCCAGAATGTGGCAGCTGAGGAGCTCTTACTACTATGTAGTACGCTCAGACTACTACAGTGTGAACGCTTAGTTTAGGGGAAATAAGATTATGACAGAGAAGAAGGGGGGAACTACACCTCCACGTGACACTATTAATATCATTAGGCTTCAACTGGGAGTTGCATCAGAATGTTCTCCTGAACACTTCTAATGGTATGAACACCCTTTTTCACAGGAAAAAACCCACAAAAACCACGAAAAACCCCAGAATTTTTAAGATATCTATTTTTATTTATTTTGTACATATAAATATACACATATAAAAGAGATGTATATGAATGAAGAAAAAAGTCTCTGCAGAGGGAAGAGATGGGAAGCCAAGGCAAAGTAGAGTGAGGGAGGTCTAGATGGCCAAAATGCAAAGAGGACACAGATGTGACTGTTAGGTCTGGATTGAGAGGCTATAGTGTACGGTCATAGAACTTGTATCAGAGGGAAGAAAGACACCTGGTGATACAAAATAATCAGAACAAACTGGGAAATAACCATGAGGAGAACAGGAGCCTGTGATGCAGGCAGATGCGGATTCCTGCAGAATTTTTAGAACGAGAGGGGTTTTTTGGAGTAACTCTTGAAACTAAAGAAAGTTTGTTTGAAGTGATGTCATGGTACATGTAAGAAGGTGGGTGGCAGCGCCCAAAAGCTGAAAAGCTGGGGCTCACTGAGGTCAGACAGAAGCATTTTCAGCTGCTGAGACAGCAGGCGGCTCGGTGATTATTTAGCAGGGTAGTCTGGCTTTTCCTTCTTTTTCTGCATACTTTGAGTCAGCCGTGAAACACTTGCAGCTTTCCTTCCTGGAGTAACACCTCATCACATTTTCTTCAAATGCCTTTTAAAAAATTGAAAATGCAATATTTCATTGTTTATGGGGAAAAAAATTTCTTAGAACAGAATAAGGGTTTAGTTAAAAATAAAACCAAAGAGGTTGTTATTTCTAAAGGAGCGGGATATCTATTTAGCAATTTAGGTTAAACTTCCTCTGTATTAAATCAGTTTTTGAACACTTAAAACTGTGAACAATCATAAGTGCACCTGTTTCAGAAATAATCATGAATGGTCCAGCAGAATGGTTTGTGCTTTGCATCGAAATGGGGAGAAAATATGTTTCAATGGCCTTTTCCAGCCCTCTAATGCACGTGTTAGCTGGAGATTTGAAATACCAAGTTTTGACAGAAATTTTGTCGTCAAATAAAAATGTCATGCATTTTTGTGCACTGAAAATCAAAAAATAACCTTGCTTGTGATGAGCAGTTTGGGTGTTGCTGGAATATGAGAGTGAGTTTTGAGAACAGTTTTTATAAATAACGCTTTACTAAAAGACCTGCTAAATCAGCAGCAATAGTTTCAAATTCTGGTTTCATTTGTGCTCCCTCTTTATTAAGAACAATTATAATTAACAGTTTCTGTGGGAGACTCTCAATTTTCGCTTAAAACCTTCACAGGAATCTCCAGAAGAGCACAACTGTTCTCTGTTCTCTGAAATTTAATTGGCTTTAACACGGTTCCTGCTAATAAAATAGAAAAGTAATATATCAGTAGGTGTCCTCCCTTGTTGCTTTCTGCTATTACAGCAATCCCACATTGGACTGCGAGTGCAATTTGATTCACAAGTAAATCAGGAACAGTTTCTTAAAGGGCGATTTGTGAGGCACACCACTGCTGCAGAAAGTAGCTTTGATTAGTGAGTAGTTGACAACCTTCCCTGGAAAACCTCGTGTTACAGGGAGCATTTTGCAGTACTTCAGGTGAAGAAATTAAAAGGCTATTGATCCCTTGTTCGTTACCAATCTTATTACACTTTTGCTAGACTGGCTGCCTAATGCCCCGTCAGAATTCGCGCTTGGCTGCCTGTCATACATCTGCATACTTTCCAGCAGCAGCCCTGCAGGATACCATGACAGTTTTTACTTTCTGTCTCAAACTGTTGTACAATCTTGTCCTGAGATATTTACACTCTCCTAGAAGCAGTTGCATATCAGCACTTAGTGAGAGACTCCCTAGACACACTTGAGTTGTACAAATGTTAAGGCCCCACGCTTACAATAAATATTCTAAGACTCATACCGTATTAATAACACAAATTCATAATATTTATAATACATCCCAGGGGAGAGGAAGGGAGGCTCGCTTGAGTGTGTTACCCATCGTTTCAAAAAGATTTGGAAACAGCTGTTTTCTTTCCTGGCTCGTGGCAGCTGATGGATGCTGCTGCTCTCTGACATCAGGTAATATATGTGCTGCCGAGGAGCTACAGCATCCCTCGGGATACAGGGAGCCTTGTGGTACGGTCATTGACTGGGCTCTGGTACAGGTGCAAGTCCTGAGCACTGTAAGAACAGTTGTAAGAAAGCCGGTACACCCATTACCGAATCTGATGACAATTTCGCTTCTAAAAGTTCATTGGAAGAAAAGAGTTAGTGAGTCACACCCACTGGAAAATCCTGTGTCATTGTTATTTCCCCAAGGAAGATAAATTACACTTGCCTCCGTGTTCAATCAGAAACATCAGTCACTTTTGAGAGCAAAACCTTTGTGACCAGATGCCATGTTTTTATTCTAAGTTCTATTAGATGAACCCAAACCCCAGCTCTGCTGCCTTTATATTTCAAAAACAGTGAAGATTCAGGAACCAGTGAAATGTCCCATCGAGCAATTAGAATTAGGGTTTATGGAAAAGATCCTAAATGGAGTTAGGGCTTCAGTCCTTTGAAAATCCTATCCTAAGTCTACGTGTGGTTTCAGCCTCCAAAGGATATGGCATAAGCATTCAGAGCATTTGCTAGGTGAGCCGGGAGAAGGCAGTGGTCTGTATAAGCACAGGTACAGGACAAATTCATGTGTTTTACCATTTGAAAATACCTGTCCCTCTCAGTCTATAGGAAAGGTTTGTGTTCAGGATAGCACTATTCATTCTGGTTTTCTCTAACTTTTGGCTAAGCAATCTGATTAAACTTGCTTTATTAGGCTCAAAAATTATTTCTTTTAAAAAAAGGTGATCTGCTAACGACAGTCAAATTGGCTACATGCTAGTTCTTTTCCTTAGGGCAGACCGGAACTCAAGGATGTCTTATCAAAACCCCTGCAGGTAGTTTTAGACCTTTTATCTTTTTTTTTTTTTTTTTTTTTTTTTTTGCTGAGAACCTCATGTTCCTCCTAATCCCCCCATTATGCATTACTGTGTGCTTTCTAAGCAAGAAGGCTTGATGCTGCATTATTTTTTAGCTTAACTAATAGGGTCCAGGTTAGGATTGTGGTTTATAATGGTCAGGATGCAGCAACTGAGCGACTTTGTCAAAGAGGTATTTTAAAATCCACCAAAATGCTGTCTGTGATTACTTGAAAAAAATTCTAAACTACAGGACACCCAGCAAAAGTGGCTGTAGCTCCTGGGTTCTCAATGAAATTGTAACCTAATTATAAGCACCACAGGTAAGAATTAAACCAATGCCTTCATAATACCTTGTGACTGTGCCCACACAAGATGCATCACGGAGTTCAATGGCTCGGTCTTCTGTATTAAAATTGTAGTTGTTTTTTGGTAAGGATTTACCATGTATAAAATGTATTTCTATACAACTCAATTATGTATAACGATTTGTCAGTAGCCAGCAGATAACTGTGAAGCAGAGAAGATCAATTTAGCTGCTGCTGTTCAGGGGAACTGGATACCTTTGGGATCCACAATATGCAGCGATCTTCCCAAAGAATCACCGAATTTGCAGCCTACCAAGTGAATTGATTGAAGTTGAGCAGAGGAGTTAAGTTTGTTTGAGTTTGACATAAAGGCGCGGCAAAGTTCTGTTTGCCCTTCCTCCTAAAAGAGTATAAACATGTATAAATGTTTATAAAGTGTACATAAATCTTTCTAAAAGAGGTTAAAGCATATAAATGTGGTCCTTTTCCATTTTGTGAAGGGCAAGGGCTGATTCATTTATCCAGTTTGTTATTTAGAAAGCTTTGGATGGTGGGGAAAAGGGGGAAAATAGTTTCCACTGGTGAAGAGGAGGAGGTTGATGCTGGTTTTGCTGGTTTTACTGTATTGCAGAGTAGGAATTACTTACGTAGCTGGAAGTAATCAAGACACCAAGATAATATTCCAGCTGAAAAATGGATTAAAAAGCCCCATTTCTGCTGTGTTTGAAAGACAGGTTTCAGAGAAAAGGTCTGAGTATTCTTTTTTCCCAGACCATCATGACACAATGGTCCGCCACTGGGGAGACTGGGAACCTCCCATGCAAATCCACTGCTGAAATGCCAGAAGCAGGAGTGCAGCAGATGCTACTCCTGCAGGCAGCAGCTTGGCTGTTCACTTTTTTTCTGTGCTGGTGGGGGATGAGAAGATAAAGGTGATGAGATTGTTAAAAAAAATAAAGAAATTTCCAAACTGAACAAGTGTAGAAAGGTGCTATTATGTATAAAACCTACCATGTGCATGTTTGTATGTGTGTGCTACTACAGGTCACCAAAAAGATTACTTAATCAGACAGCTGAAAAGGGAAAACCTGTGCCTGGTTTTCGTCATAGTGATGGTCCTGGAAATTTCTTTCTATCTCCTCAGATTTATCATTGGGGAAGTCCCCTTGCTCTCATTTTTCTGCTAGTCTCAGGGCTCAGTTCTTAATGCAGCCCTTTAAAAACACAAACCTGTAATACACGCCTGATTTCAGCTGTAAAAGGCTTTTGTTCCTATGGTGGCCTTCCTTTGCTGAAAATCTGCTCTGCATGAGCCTTCTCAGTGTGTAATTACTTGAGGATCTATAGGTAAGACTTTTCAGTACTTAAATAACTCGTATATGAAAACTCCATGGTGAGGCCTTTCAGAAGTCAGGGGAGGCTTTGGTGCAATTGATTTGATGATGCAGTTCACTCTAGGGGCTGCGGCTGGTGGAGTCTAATGAAGAATATTGAAAAGGTTACAGAACTTTTTCTTGCTTTATGTGATTTTTGTCTTGAGGCTGATGCCTGAATGGTAGAAATAGTCAAGTTTTTTAAACCCCACATCTTTCTGTGCTATTTGAAACACAAATCTTTTTGTTTCAAAACACACAGCTGTCCACATTTTTTCTTTTGGCAGTGCAAAAATTATTATTAGTGTCTAACCATTACCAGTTTCTGCTTCTCAGACTAACTAATGTTTTTTCTCATGCACTTACTCCAAAAATATGCAAAAATCCAACTAAGACCTGCACTGTACTAAAGGTGTTCATGAAAAGAAATATACTCCTCAGAAATACTTTGGTTGCTTTTACTTGTTCATAATGTTTTTCTTCCACCTTCTCTCCCTTGCCAAGGGTTATCATGGCTTGCCTGAGTTCTTCATTGCGTTGTAAGGGCAACATGTAAGCCCTGTCAAGGATACGTTGCAACAAAACAGCTAACCAACAGTAGACAATTTTCAATATGTCCTTTGAACGTGAAATTCTCTGAAGACCTCTGTTATTTCTCTCTTATTTCTCTGTTAAGAGACCAAGCGCAGATTCAAGATCACACCAGTGTCTGTGGTCCGCAAAGGATCAGCGAAGCCTTTTCTGTGGAGGACAGGACATGTAACTCAGCGATCCTGAAAGCAGCAAAGCTTTCCTGTAACGCAGGGGCTTCTGTTCTCTCCTGCGTGTCAGTCTTTCTGGAATTACATGTTTGGAATTAAGTACTACGTACAGTAATCGTAACTTGATTTCTTAATTTAGTCAAAAAGGCTCCTATTTCTTTCAATTCTTCCTTTGTTGTTTTTTTGGTTGTTGGTTTGGTTTGGGTTTTTTTTTTTTTTTTTTTGAAGATATCAGAAAAGACTAAGGCTGTCTTATCCTGATTTGGTTAAAGAAATCTTTAGATAGCAGTGTTAAGCTTCTGGCACAAAGGCGACTGCCGTTGCGCTCCTACTGCTTTTATATAGCAATCACGTCGTACCAGAAGTAATAATCTCTTGGTAAGCTAATTTCAAAATGATGATAATGACATTGATCTCCTTTCTAAAGTGCTTTGAGATTTGCTGATGAATGTCTTGATGCAAGAAATAGATATAAATTATCATCAAAATCATTCATGTACAGAAATTCCAAAGAAAATTATCAGAAAATTTAGGTTCCAAAGTTTAGTACTGCGATGGAAAGTCCCTGTTCTGCCATTTACCATCAGTAAAGAGTGAAAATGAACGGGGAAATGTGCCTGGCCAGCCAAGTCACCCTGTGTGTGAGCCCCCCCTGCTGCCGTTACCTAGCAAGCCTGCTCCCAAGTCACCACAGAGCTTATTTACAAGGTTCAAGGAGAAGCAAATAAGTTGTGGAAGACATAGTGGTTGGGATGAGGATTAAATTTGCTCGAGAGAGATGAGAGAGATGTCAAACTGGGGAGGGATAGGGGTTTTTTCCCCCAAAACTCTAAAATATTTTTCTAAGAAAGGAAACATTCGGCAAATCTTATTAAAGCTAATTATATTGTTTGCTCTCAAAGGTATAACTATTATTTTCAGGATTTCATCAAATGTGAAATAGTATTCAAAATATATAGGGTCCTTTGCATTTATGCAACTTTAACAGAAAATTTTCATTTCACTGTCTTTAAAAAATATCTCCTCCCTGCTAAGATTTTAAATGCTACGTTTCCAATAGAAAACTCTGGTAACGAAAGTGCAGGTGTAAGGATTTATACTCTGCAGCCTTGCAGCTTCTTTGCTCATTTTCACCTGCTCAGCAGGAGAGAAGAGTGGGAGCGAGAGCTACAACAAGAGCTATAGCACATTGTACATTTGCGCAAGAGTATCAATATCTCGGCAAGGCAGTGAGGGATCAGGTCCCTTGGGAGGTATCCAGGAAAACAGATAGAGCACCACCGTGCTCCTTCAGTTGAAGTGGGAGGTGAGTTGCTTATGAAAATTATCTTTTAGACTAGATTTAAAATCTTGCATCTATGGCTAGAAATGAGACCATGACATATTCTGCAGTTCTTGGATGTGCTGGTTTAGAACTGATGTCAGTGTGAGCCACGGTATGATTGTAAATTCTCTGTTTTGGTAATTTCTGCAATATTAGTATTCGTTTATAGTTTTGCTTTCCACATTTAATTCCCAATATATGCTTAAGGAAAAAATAATTTCTCATTTTGATAAGTCGTAAAGGAGATTGGAAGGAATCCCATATAAAAGAACCTCTGTGTGCCTGTCTATCTGCTCTGGTATCTAACATCTGTCCTCTGATTTGGAATGAATGAACTACTGTAGAAGAGCTACAAATTAATAGACATGGTTAGAAGGGCAAAGAAATGATAAACCATTTATTTCCCACTTCTTTATCTGAAAGTCAATGGTAATATTTGTCAAGACTTTTGTGGGCTTTGGCTTGGACTAAGCTGTTGTTTATAAGTAGTCAAGGAAATTATTGCCATTGCTTGGCAAAATTTAGCACTCCTGCATGACTTGGGAACCCCTTCATGGCTTAACTAACATAGGTACCAAAAATGAGGTCAAGATTCTATAATCTCCTTCAGATACATCTGCTGTTAGCTGAAAGCTTTGAAATTTTTATACTGTGAAACTTATGGCAATAAAGTGTCAAGCTGTCTTACATAAAACTCCCAGTAAATTGGGAATCCATCACAACTGCTTAAGAAATCTCTTTGAAGGCTACTGTTGACCTTGGATTTATAACTGTCATGTTTTTGACATTCTTTTTCTTAGTTAAGGTGTATATTCACTTTGCACTGTCTTCATCACAAATACAAGCTGAGATTGATGAGACCCATCCATTAATTCCAGGTTCTTTTCATGACACGTCTTACAGATCTCCTGTTCCCTCTCCAGCCTGGGCTTTTCATATTAAGTAAAAGCCTTGAACTTGTGTAAAAAGCAGTTGACTTGCAGTGATACAAGGAGAACTTGGTCTTTCAAGATAATACAGCTTAACCTCTTGATTTTTAAATGTGATTCCTTTGGGGGATGCAAAGTGATGATATTTCTCTTCACGTGCTGAGAGTCATTGAAACTTGTGCTAAATTTAAAGCGGTGCCTAACCCCTTTGAAGGGCTGGGTTCAGGGTCTTCATTCTTGCTAGGTTAATTCTCCGGTAATCTGTGACTTGATTCCTATCTTGTTTAGCACCTAGATAATATTATTGAGTTCAGCATTGTTCTTCCTTTTCTAGGCTTGTCTCAGGCATCTATCCTGAAGCCTCAGTAAGTAGGTAACTGAGTTAAAACAAGAGTCCTTCTTTTGTTGTACCCGCTGCAGGATGCACTGTGGTGTGTGCCCGTAAGGAACGCCTGGTTGGTTTCTCCTGAATGTGGAAACACCACAAACAAGGGACACAATGCCAAGGCCATAAAGAAAATAATATAGCAGTCAAAAAGGCAAGATATCCTCCTTACTTTAGCCAAATTCTGAAATAAAAAGCATCACTCACCGACATCCTCATGTTAACCGCACTGCAGAATTTGAAGGACGCTTCTGGGATAGGTTTAGTACGGGATTACAGCTGCAGTTGCTCTAGTACGTTCAATCTGCCATTTTTGCTTTCTGACCTGTCAATAAATACTTTTTTGTAAAAGCTGACGGGAAGCACCCCCTGTGCTGTTAGCGAGTTAGCTGTGCTAATAGCGGCACAGCCTGCTAGGTTGCGGGGCAAGTAAAATGGTTGGCTTAGGAACGCGTTTTTTGCCTCTCTCTTAGGTGAAATAAAGAAATCCTGGCTGACTAGAGCACAAAGAAGGTGAGAGTAGGAAAATTGCTTTTAGGGCACCTCAGTTCACCTATTTGATATTTTTCTGTAAAGAGTTAAACAAGGCCTTTAGAAGAGGGAAAGGGGAAATGGAGCAAGGGAAATCAAGCACAGCCTGGAAGGGGTCACTGGTGATAACAACAGGGTTGCTATTAATTGGGGAAGCCCTCTAGCCTGTCTCTATCTAGCCTGGCAAATTGTAATCTTTCCAGTCGAAACCTATAATCGCCTAAAACACTAAACCACATAAATGTCTGGGTAATGGCATGAGGCTGGGGTTGCTGCCAGGAGCGGCCAGTCCCTGGTGAAAGAGGCCCTGAGAGCACGTTGCAGTTTTGCATCTCGCAGTCAGAAAACTGTATGGAGGGTTAGGTAAGGAGAACCGTGGAGGTACACCGGTATTACATTTACCCCCTCGACGTGCTGTGCACCGTGGGTGAGTAAACACGGCTCTGTTCTCGTAAGTGTTTGACTTTTTCCTCATCCAAGAGGTTTTAAAAATGCTAGATAGTGTGATAATCCTTACTAACGTAACATGGGGAGCTGGAAGCTGTCACCCGGTCTAGCCACTGGCTGCGGAAACCACACTAGCAAGCGAGAGCGCTTACGTTCCTATGGACACTGAAGTTTTATTTAATTTTAGGAGATCTCACAAAAGTTTTTGATTTTTGTAGAGGAAAAAATGTCCTCCCTCTGCCTCAGTTGCTACCTAAACAAAACCAAAAGTATTTTACTCTGCAAATTAGTGACTTTATGGATGTAATTAATTTTGTTTGTTAAAGTACATTTTCCAGAGGATTTGGACATCCTCAGGTAATTTAAAAGGAAGGAAAGGAGGTGGGCGATGGTAAAGGGACAATTAAGAGGAAAGTGTGTATCCACTAAGAACCTAATACCATAGCACTAATCCTGACATTGGATATCTGTGCAGGACCCAGCATCTGTGCCTGTTCAGAACCACAGGATAACAGTCAAAAAAGTATTCTGTTTTGTTGTGTTCGTAGACTGCACCTGAGAGATAGGGGGTTTTTTCCTCCCCTTAATTTGGTCTCTGTATCTCGGGGCTGTTGGCTTTAGGGACCCAGCCAAGCTCTGCCTGCGCTGAATGCTGGGTGATGCGTCTGTGCATAAGCACACAGCAAAAGCTTGGTTATTGTCTATATTATCTCTGTGCACTGGGCTGTGATTTTTCATTTCGTAGCTCTGTCACAAATTGGTGTGCTTGAACTGGTGACACAAAGGAATGGATTTGGACACATATTGGCAGGGTTTCATTAGCCACTGCACTGCCCTGGCCTGAGCTGCTTTTACAGAAAATCCTGTATTCTTACCCCAGAAGTAAGCAACAGGATAATTCTTCAGGGGTCTATTTTGTGTAATCTCCATATGTGAACAGTTACATCTTATTTCTTTTTACAACAGGTGCTTTGTTCTGCTAAATGCTTTCCTTTCCAGGGAGGTGGGAAGGGGGAAAATTTTTTTGTTTGTTTGTTTTTTAACCTGTCCTACCTGTCTATGTCGTTACACAATCACTAAATAGATTTGCAACCCGCAAACTCTGCTTTGGTTTAGCTGCAAGTTCACTGACTGTTGTTTTGATGCCCTTCAGCTTCCATAATTTCAGTGAAAGAGAAGGGCTCCCTGTACCTTGGAGGATTTTGGGGAATGGGCCGAGAAAAAGGTCCTCACGAATGGAGGTTTTCCAGTGTGGGGCAGGTCAGGGAATCTGAACATCCTGATGGAAAGAGGAGAACGTAGAAAAGGCATCACAAAATTATTGAGCTGCCTGCCCAGAATCTGAAGTGCTTTAGGTATTCATCACATCTCATCCCTCAGCTATTTTTATTCTGTCTGGTCATTATTTTTTTATTTTTTCGCACAAAGACCATATTTACTGTCTGTGCAGATATTAACACACTTCCAGAGACAGCACGAACTGGGAGCTCTGAGGCTGCATTTCTGCGGACGTCGCTCTTGGCATCAAAGGCAGCATGAGCCATTCCCGCTCTTCTCCTCTTCAACTCCATCTGTTTATTCCATTTATCTCCAACTGTTCACTCCAGGGGTGGCTCCTCAGTTGCGCCGTTGCCACTTTTTTGCAGGGCTGCTGATGAACTGGTTGACCTCAGCTGAATTAAAAATATGATCCGTCCTTTTTTTTAAATTCTTTAACAGGATTAGTTGTGAGTTGAGTTTCTGAATCTAGTTCACCACAGGGCTGTGCAGACAAATGGATCAGCAGGACTGAGGGATGAAGGCAGGAAGAACGAACCATGTTGGCCGCTCAGAAATGTGTCCTGAAACTGTGACACAGTCCATGACCAAGACAGTCATTACAAGCCTTGTGCCCAAGACATTCACTTCCCTTATCGGGATGATTAGAGATAAATAGGGGACCAAACTGTGCTTCCTGATGCGTTTTTAACTCCTTCTCAGAACTGCAGAGAAGGTGAATGGGTATTTAAGGATAGAGCTTGGCTTATTGTTAGGTTCAGCTTTTAAACTGCCTTCTACTCTTCTGAGCAATGTGTTCTAATTCCTTTTTATTTATATCCAGTACTTTGTGAGGTTGCCTTTATCATCTGATTGTTATCCCTTTCCCAGCCATGCAGGAACAAATTTTGGCTTTCTTTGCTGGCTCACCTTTTAACTTCTCTTGTTCCTGTGCTGTTTGTCTTTTTCACACTGAATGCTGATGAGCTGCTATTTGGTCTGTCTTCAGCAGTCATTTTCTGGGTAATTTCTTTAAGCAGCAAACACTAATTCCTCCCACTCTTTAAAGTGCCATATGGGATCAGATTACCAGATTAAACATGAATCCATTTTTGGATGGCATTTCTGTCCCATGCTAATTCTATTAAAATTATTGACTAGCTGGCCGAAAATACTGCCTTCTAAAGACTGACATGCAGCTATTTTCAAGCCAGAACAAGGGCAAAGGGCCATTTTCAAATGTTGTTTCTAACATCTTTATCTCAAAGTTTGTACTTACGTGAACATTGCCAACTGGATTCCATTTGTTCATGTGTACAGGCACTACTACAAATGCAAAAATATGTTTTTAGCAGTTATCCTCCTAACAAGCGTTTCCAATCCCAGCTGTCACGTGCAATAATTTTGAAAGATACTTGCCTCAGCGAGAGAATGGGCCCTAGAGATTATTAGCATCATTCAGACTGCAAAGTTGCACACATTTTAGGAGCAGATGATAGTTCACAGGCTGGTATTTGATAGCCTTAACAGAGCTAGATGTTTGTTAAAACAACTGGCATGAGGAACATGTTTAAAGGAATAACGCTGTTCTCCTGGGTGAATATTTCTGATGCATTAATACATAGCGAGTGGCCTGGGTTTGATGGTCAGGGAGGAGCAGCCTGGTAGTAAATGCGTACTTCATCTTATTCTCTCTTGCCAGTTTTATATTTATTTGGTGGGGCTGAGTCGATGGCTCACTGGCATGGTTCCTGCTCTGGAAAGGAAGAAGAATGTACCATGTTTAGTCTGTGGCTGAGAGGTAGCTGCCCAGTTTCCATACCCACCCCACTGGCTCTCCTCTCCCCAATAGGCGTTATGGTGCAGTGCGTGGGAACTCCTTCACACTGGAGGCTTCTGGGGGACAAGGGACTACTCCATCAGCCAAAAATGGTATAAACGAGATTTAAAATCATTAGCGTGGCTTGTGCCATTACACTCACAGCAGATATTGTAAACTTGCAGGATTTGATTCATCATTTGCATTGGTGCAAAATTGGCCGTGACTGCCAAAAAACAATTGACTGTTCCTTCACAGCTGTTTTCTAATTACATTAGAATACTGCGGTGTCTAATGCAGCCGCTCAGCCATGGTGTGGACCTGCCTTCTCCCACAGGGCCATTTCCAGAGCAGCAACACTTGCTTTGAGATAAAACCTACAGCAGGGGTGGCTTGTACACAGGTAGCAGAGACTCTTCAGTCATGGCCAAATTGTTTCTTTCCTGGGAAGCCATCCCACAGGACAGCCAACTGCAGAGAAGTCAGGGTCTAGAAAAATAACACTGAAAACATCAAGCCATCTCTCATCATGCTGGCACACAGCCCAGAAACTTCTAAAAATGCAGCTTCATCAAACACAGAGGAGTTACCGGAAAAGGAATGGAGCAGAAAAGAAAATGCCTTCCCAGCTCTAACTTTTGACGTTCTTGTGTTTCATACGCTTTGTTCAGCTCTTGTTACCCTGTCTCCAGTGGGAAGTGAAGGAACTGGAAGAGCTGCAGAGAAGGTGACAGCCTGAGCAAAGGAATTGAACAGTTCCTGTAAAAGCAGAGACTGAATGCACCAAATCACTTCAGCCTCGGGAAAAAAGGAGTATCACGATGTGCATAATACTGTGAACTACAAAGATGTAAAAAGCTGTACAATATTATAAATGATCCAGAGTATGTAGAGAGGAGATGATCATCCCCTGTTAGCACAGAACAAGTAGGGGCACCCTGAAATTGCTAGGCAGCAATTTTCTTCATAATGCAAAATAAAAATTCAGAATTTCATTGCTATGAGATGTTTTGGATGCCACAAGGTTAAAGAGGATTAAGAAACAATTAGACAAATTCAAGACAGAAAGACGCATCAAAGGTTATTAAACGCAGTGGTCTGGATGCATCTTCCAGTTCAGGAAAATGCAAAGTCTTTGACTGACAGAAACTAGAAGATTACATTAGGGAAATACTATCTTACAGCTTTGGGTTAAATGAGGATGGATTAGTAAAGGGATCATTTTTCAGCTTTCTTCAGTTCTCTGGATATTTTACATGCTTTCATTCCTGAGAATGAACCACAGAAACTCAAGCTGGGAAAACTGTACTATCATTATTATTATTATTTTAATACCTTTCCCAGCTTTCTGCTTCACAGAATCATCTGGTTGGAAGAGACCTTTAAGATCTTCAAGTCCAACCATTCACCCTGCACGGCCAGGGTCCCTAAACCATGTCCCTCAGCACCACATCTACACGGCTTTTAAACACTTCCAGGGATGGGGACTCCACCACCTCCCTGCGCAGCCTGTTCCAAGGCTTAATGACCCTCTGTGTAAAGAAAGTTTTCCTGATATCCAACCTAAATTTCCCCTGACACAACTTAAGGCCATTTCTTCTCATCCTGTCATTTGTAACATGGGAGAAGAGACCAACCCCCACCTTCCTACAGCCTCCTTTCAGGTAGTTGTAGAGAGTGATAAAGTCTCTCCTGAGCCTCCTCTTCTCCAGACTAAACAATGCCAGTTCCCTCAGCTGCTCCTCATAGGACTTCTTCTCCAGACCCTTCACCAGCTTCTCTGGTCTTCTCTGTCCCTTCTCTGGACACACTCCAGCACCTCAGTGTCCTTCTTGTAGTGAGGGGCCCAAAACTGGACACAGTGTTCAAGGTGTGGCCTCACCAGTGCCCAGTACAGGGGGACAATCACTTCCCTCCTCCTGCTGGCCAGGATGCTGTTGGCCTTCTTGGCCACCTGGGCACACTGCTGGCTCATATTCAGCTGGCTGTTGACCAACACCCCCAGGTCCTTTTCTGCTGGGCAGCTTTCCAGCCACTCCTCCCCAAGCCTGTAGGGTTGCAGGGGGTTGTTGTGGTCCAAGTGCAAGACCCAGGACTTGGCCTTATTGAACCTCAGCCCATGGATCCAGCCTGTCCAGATCCCTCTGTAGAGCCTCCTGACCTTTGAGCAGATCAACAGACCCACCTAACTTGGTGTCATCTGCGAACTTACTGAGGGTGCACTCAATCCCCTCATCCAGATCATTGATGAAGATGTTAAAGAGGACAGGCCCTAATACTGAGCCCTGAGGGACACCACTGGTGACCGGCTGCCAGCTGGACTTAACTCCATTCACCACCACTCTCTGAGCCCACCCATCCAGCCAGTTTTTAATCCAGTGCAGTGTACACCCATCTAGGCCATAGGGAGCCTGTTTCCCCAGGACAATGCTGTGGGAAACAGTGTCAAAGGACTTACTGAAGTCCAGGTAGACAACATCCACAGCTCTTCCCTCATCCATTATACGGGTCACCTTGTCATAGAAGGAGATCAAGTTGGTCAAACAGGACCTGCCCTTCATAAATCCATGTTGATGGGGTCTGATCACCTGACTATCCTGTACATGCCGCATGATGACACTCAAGATGATCTGCTCCATGACTTTCCCCAGCACTGAGGTCAGACTGACAGGCCTGTAGTTCCCTGGGTCCTCCTTCTGGCCTTTCTTGTAGATCAGCATCACATTTGCCAACCTCCAGTCAGCTGGTACCTCCCCCGTCATCCAGGACTGTTGGTAAATGATGGAAAGTGTCTTGGCCATCACTCCCGCCAGCTCCCTCAGAACTCTTGGGTGGATCTCATCTGGCCTCATAGACTTCTGCACATTTAAGGTGTGCAGCAGTTCACTTACCATTTCCTCTTGGATTATGGAACCTTGATAATGATCTCCATCTCTGCCATCTGGTTCAAGAGGCCATGCACCCACTGAGTTGGTCTGACCATTAAAGACTGAGACAAAGAAGGCATTCAGTACCTCAGCCTTTTCTTCATCTTTGGTCACTATTTTTCCCATTGCATCCAGCAAAGGATGGAGATTGTTCTTAACCCTCCTTTTGCTATTAATGTATTTATTATTGTATTTTATTATCCTTTATGGCAGTGGCCAGATTAAGTTCTAGCTTCAGTGTGTGCTCTGCTGGTAAACCTCAAGAAACACAAACTTGTTCTCCCACTCTCCATCTTTCTGGCTTCCCAGACAGCTGGTTTGGGTTTTCATTCTGTCATGCTCCCTTTCACCCTTTCTGTTAGGCTGAGGCTTCTTGAAAGATGACTTGAGGCAGCAATAGGCATATCCTCAGGCAAGAGCTAAAAAGCGGTTAAACTGGCTCAAGTAGCAAACACCAGGTGGTACAACTCTAGAGATGGTCATCTGTGAGGGAAAGTTTTATTTGTTCAGTAGCCCAAGCGCCTTTGGCCTGGGGCAAAGGAGACAGGTCCTGGCAGTGTGCTCTTGTTTGTTTTGGTTTTTTTTATTTTTTTCCCAGGCAAAGACGGAATAAAACCATCTTAAACTATAGAATATTTTTGTCTGCAGGGAGTGTTTGCTTATGTCCTGAGTTTCTATTTAAATAACAAAGAAGTAGACATCTTTTTAAGGTTGAAAAGATAATGAGAAGGCAAATTAAGTGTAAACCAACAAGGTGAGACTGTCTGAGTCAAAGATGGTCTAAAACAGGACAGAAGCAGGCTGCCTTCATTGCAGTGATGACCAATTAGGATGATATTGCCTCCTTCACTGCTAAGGAAGACTTTAAAGGAGAGAGCTAGATAATATTAATATATAATATGTTATACATATAGTATAAGATAATCTATATATAACACAACTGACTGCTACCATCCACTGATGATGTTTTAGCATAGCTGGGAAAGAGCAAAGCACAAAGGTCCATACAAATGTCATTCTCTGGCATCACTAAAGCTATTTTAAAACACATATGTGTTGCATCTCTTGCTATTTACTGAATCATACGAAGATACCAAACAGGGAGCCTAAAGATTGCTTGTGCATATTTCTTCTTTTTCTTGTCTGTAAATAACATTTTTAAGAAAAATCAGATCTCTTCTTATTTGAGGAACATGGTTAAGAAACTTAACAACATTTTCCCCAAGAAAACCACAACTGACAAAGCATCATTTAAAGAATTCTAGACATGCTTAATGATGTGATAGAAAGAATAACCTGAGTTAGTTTCTCTAAAGGCTTTCAATCTCCTCAGGGTTATGTTGACAAAGGTGATTCATATACCTTACTAAAAATAATTTTAAATGGAAGGTAGGTGTTTGTTTTTCTTCCTGTCCTACAGAGATTATTGTAGAGGATGGCACAGTAGCTGTCATGAGAGGAGCAGGTAAAATGGCTTGACTTAGTCCATCTTTCTTATGAAGTGATTAAACTGTTTAGAATTAGGGATTTTTTTTTTTCACCTTCGTATTATATATAGAAAAAACCTAGAGACCCCACTTAGAATGGTTCTTCAGTGCTTTCTTAATGGTTTAAGGAGAGAGGGTTCCTGTTCTTCATCGTTCCCATAGCTCACTGGCTAAACATGGCTGTCTGCTGAATTTGGGGGCTGCAGGCTGGCAGACTCACCGGCCCTTATAAGAAGTCATGCAAACTTGATTTTCAGAGCCTCACAAATAGGGGCAACTGCAGCTGCTGACACCCCAGAAGGTTCCTCAGTATGAATACTGAATATTGCCACTAGGATGGGATGAAGACTGCTGGAAGACTTTTAAAGGGTTGCTGTTTGGTACAGAAGGGTTAAAAGGGTAAAGTACTATGCACAAGGGCTTTGGATTATCCAAAAGTTTGCATCAGGGCTTGTAAGCACTGTGCTTCCAACTCTGCAGAAGATCTGTACATGCATCTTGAGCTGTTATCTTTGCTAATGACGAAGGTTACACCATTTCTGTCTAGCAGCAGAAAGTCTTTTTGATGTTTCTCCTTCTCATTGATAAAAAACAAGATCAAGTCCTGACCCTGCGATTTTACCTGGTGAGGTAGAACTGAGTAACACTTCGCCACTTATGCCAGCTTTGACAGGATCCCAAGAGGACACACAATCCATTGTGATATAAATCTCTAAGCTGATAGCTAAAACCAGTGTCACTTAAGCATATGGGCTACCAAAATGAGATAGCACTTCGAAGAAATAAAACAATCATTTCCACAGACAGAAAATAAGACAGATTGGTAATATGCCATTTTGATGCCACTTTTAAATTTTTATGTGTTTTTCAGACAGGTGGTTTTTTGAATTATATCTAAATTTTCCAGACCAGACATTTTATCTACTTAGAATAAGACCTGAATCTGACTGGTAAAGTCATACTACAATTCTTGTCTATTTTTCTGTGCAAGAGAATTGCGAATGTGAGTAGGGTCATCCTGCCTTCTAGAAAAAATATTCTGTGGAAATAGCGGGTGTACACCTAACATTTTTCTAAAATTATTTAAACTATCAAACAAGAGAAAACCATAATTCAGATACGTTGCTAGTGGTGTGTTAGAGATCAATGGTAGATTTGTTTCACTTGTAATTTCATCAGGATAAGGGAAAAATTGCAAGCAGTCTTTGTTCTTTAATTATTATTATTATGTTTTTGGTTTTTTTTATTAGGGTTTCAAAGATATAGCAGGTCCTTTGTAAGGTATGGGAAAAGCTGATTTCTTTCCCAAGTAACTGCTTTTAGTACAACACAGAAACTGGGACTCACAGACGACATTGAAGGGGAGATACATGAGACATGTACCCAGATGACCATCGCATTTTTAAGCGTCTTTGCTTTCTATTGTTTCTTGCAGATAAGATAGACAGCATCATCCTTTGGAGAAAATTGCTATAATAAGGAAACTCTCTGCGAGTAGAAGGAGAATGTTGTGCAGATGCTGTGGAAGGAACCAGTGAGAAAACAGTGTGAGCAAAGGGGCTGCTTTCAGCAGCAGAGTAGCGAGGGTGGAAGCAGTGACAAAGTGGTCAAAGGTCCGTGATAGGAACAAGCACTGATGAAATTTGTTTTGCTGTATTGTGATTCAGAGTCCTCTCTTTCAGCAGTAAAATTCTGGAATTTAGGAGGAGGAAGATGGTTCTCTGAATCAGGAAGATTTAGGCACTGAAAATCCCCTGTGTTGATGAATTCTCCCCATTACCCTGCACGCACTTCATAATTTTACAGACAGCATGAGACATGGTAACAGCATGACCCCTAGGGTCTACTGAATAGCAACAAATAAAAGTTGGGACATTAAACCTCATAGAGTACTGTAAGAAAACCAAAGGAGGAGATTAGAAAATCATCATTTTTAAGTAGTAGTGATATTATTCTAAAAATGGAACCACATTACAAAAAAAAAAATTATATAAGGGGCTTTGTAATTTTTAAATCCTAGTTTCAAAATGTAGGTGTTAAGTCTGAGAAGCAGCTGTTTACAGAATTTGTGGTTTGATGAGTTTTAAATAAATGATGAATGTTTTGTCCCTATACGCGTTCTTGTACATTTAAGTAACGGCTAGGATTCCCACTGATGCCCAAGCCTCTCACAGGGATACCTTTCAGGCCTCTGTTGTGTTTGGGTGGTATTACCCATTAAGCTGTCCTTCAGCAGCGGAGAAGATGCTTATCTTCCAGGTCTGCTTCAATAGATATTTTGGTTCCTTTTCAGTACTGGGGATATTCAGATGTGCAAATCAATTGATCACATGTCATCATTTAAAGAGAGTTGTGGTTTGGGGTGCATCTGGCTTTGCACCCTCAAATGGTACGCCATCAGGAGCACTTGTTTTTAGAAGGCGCTTAGCCCAGCGTATGAAAATCAGTACCTTTTGTAGTATCTAATTTTTTTTCTTTTTAAGCACACAGAAGAAATCATTCCAAAGAACAATTTTGAAGACTAGGCTGAGAGATTATCCTTTGAATATTAAAGCAATTAAAACCCAAGAACATGCTTGCTTTTGTTTGCTGCAGTAAGTTTTCGGCTTACCGGTGGAACTGTATGAATACAGAGTTCTTCCACTTATGCTCATGACTGCTAAAAGTACATATGGCTCTACAGAACAATGTTTGGTATCAATACAGCATGCCTTTTCACTTTCTGTTAGAAAATGGATAATTTAGGTCTAACTTGAAAGAGCACTTGGCTCCAATGATTCTGATAATTGAAATGTATGAGAATTCTGTTTAAATACGAATCTAATCAGGATATCGCTGGTTGCCCAACTGGAATTCAGAGCACTCTAATTCTTTGATCTATGAAGGTCTTTTCTAACAGGAAGGGGAATTAGTCTTGCTTTCTAAACAAACCAAGTTTGCTTTCTTTTATTTTCCTTTGCCTCTGACGTTTGTTTCTGTTTGAAGATCTCTCCAATTTTATTCATTTTGGTTTTCTCTCTTTGTGTTCACTTCAAATTCCCTCTCTTCTGATTATTCTGTGTGATTCCTCAGATCCTGTTTTTCCACAGCAGTGACCTGCTACTGTCTTACAAAAAACTCAGCAGCAACGTTATTTTAGCATAATAGGAGGCAGTTGCTTTATTATAACTTAAAAATCAAGCCAGTTCAAACTGTGCAAGAAGTGCAATCTCAGCAGCACTGCGTCTGGCTACTTGGTAGACTATTATCTGAGAAATTCCTTTTCTGGGGGAGAGTACCAAAATGCCAGATCCACAGTTGACCAAAACTGATGACCTCCAAATAGACAACATGCGAAAGGAAATCATCTCAGATTTCTTGACAGTATGTTCTTTGGTTTGCATTGTTTCCATGTGACTAATGTGTCCCTGCATGATATTTTAAAAGTCTTTGCTCATTGTTATGTTTCTTTTGCATCCTTCTTTTGGTCCATCACATCATGCTTCCCTATAATACCCTACATTTGCTAATGATATTTCTTACTTGATACCAGTACCACTTTAGTGACAAAAAGGCTTTACACTTGTGCTAGCCATTCCCATTTATGGGAAGGGAACAATAATTCAATGGCTGTGATATACTTTCCATTATTCAGAATGACATAAAATTAGTTCCCTGCTCTATTGCAGCTTTTCAGTGCAACTTGCTCTCTTTGACCCAAATTTACATGGCCACAATTTTGCCGAAGTCCCCGTGTCTGCTACTTACTCTTGACTGACAACGTCTTACCAACCTAGACCTTGTGATGGATATTCAATAAAAGGGGAGAACAAAGTCAGAACTAGAAATGAGAGTGGATATTTCCTTGCCTTCTATGTTGGGTTGCATCTTTATGGACAGCCCTCTGCTACGTTAGACGTGATCACTTCAGCTCAGAATGAGATAATATAGGGGCCTGAGTTGAATTCAGGTAATTTGATTTTCCTCTTCTAATTGTATATACATTCTTTTATTACTATTATTATTATAACAGTGTAAATAAGCACTGTGCCACCTTCCTTCCTTCTCCTCTGCCTGCCATATTGATAGAGTCTGTGGAGTTTTCCAGTGAACCAAGTCAGAGAATTTAGCTTTATGTGGAATTGTCAGTTTTATTTACAGGCTTCAGATCTTCCACGTAGCTATGCCACATCAGTTTGGTGGCACCAGATTACATTTTTGCCAAATAGATACATTCCAAGTCAGAAGATAAGGAAATTTTAACTCTTTCATACACGGTTTGAATTTTGCAGTTCCCTGCTCTACATAATTTTTTGTTTTTACTTTTAAACAAGATTTCCCAGTTCCTCAGCCAGCTAAGGCAGATGAATATCGAGGAGTTACACTAATGAAGAGAAGTGGGATCTTAAACCTAGATTTTTCTTCTGCTTTAACTCGTTATCACTTGTGCCTCATAGTTATGCCGTATTACTGCCTTTACTGACAGACTTGTAGTTCAGTTACCTGAGCCATTGTGGGCAGCGCTTTTGTGTGTAAGGTTTATGACATAGTTTGACTAGCGCCGTCTTAACGTCTGTGTCAATAGGGTCTTAATCACATTGAAATCTCTGAATCTCTTAGATTTACTAGGAGTTCTCCAAGGAAATCAGAATTGCAAAGGCTGGAGAAAGCCCCAGAGGCTTTCCAACCTAATTAGGAGTGAACTCCTTCCCTGTAAATGAAGTGGTTCTTTAAAATTACTTGGAGTCTCCATTGGCATCTTCTGACAGTGCGATGATGAAGTACAAAATATTATTAGAATGATGTTCCCCTCTTGCGACATTCTTTCTCTCATATCTTATGGAAATAGCCATATTTTGTGAGTACCCATAGCATTATTTTTCTTGTACTGCGACAGAGTCAAAAAATTAGGTAAAATAGGTTAAAAAACACTGCAAAATAACACATCTCTGCAGCATTACATGGACTTTTCTATTTTTAAATACGACACTGTGAATGTGAACCAATCATTGATGGAACATCTCTTTAATGAATGGATGAGATAACATGATTTATAATAGACTTAATCCTATAAAGTGTCACTGTCTTGCTTTATTACACATTTAAATGATACTGCTGTATAAAGCAACTCGTATATTCTAATATTTACTGTTTTATTAAACACCTTTATCTTCAAAGAAGGTGTGATTTTCCTCTCTGGTCAGGTATTCCTAGGCACCCACAATATTCTTAAAAACTGTTTTCATTCAGGTTAACTGAGCAACACCAAATTTCAAGTAATGACAGATAATCTTGACACAAGCACAAGACAAGCAGTTCACATTCTTAAAAATTCGCTCTAAAACCTCTTATTTAGGACTGATTTCTCTATCACTCTTCTTCCCATGTCATTTAACAAGCAAAATATTGCCTGACCTTCTATTTATATATCATAAATCACACACAGTAGCACCAAAACACAGTTTTTCTGCTTAATTCAGAATGGGCCAGAATCTGCTTATGGCTTACCAGACTAAACATGAAATAGTTACATGAAGGTTGCTGAAATGCTTAGGATTTATACTGATGTTGGGGTTCTGGCTTTCAGTAAATTCCTTTCTGTTTGGAGAATCATTAAGGTGTAAAAAGTTTTGTATGTTAATCAAACCATCAGAGTAAAGTTTGGTAAATATTTTAAATAGAGGTTCTGCTCCTAGGAGGAAAAAGACCGATGAAAATGTACCTGAATGAAATAACGCAGCCAACAGATGTGCAGAAAGGCATATATGGGACCCGATTCTTTTTATTTTCCCGGAGTTACTCCTGGTGTTTGGGTTAAAAGAAATCAGCCCTGAAGATTTTTTTCTATGCTTTTTTTCATCTGCTTCCACAATAGGAGAGAAGCTGAAGAAAAGGAAGAATGTGGAAGTCGCTGCTGTTGGGTGCTGTTAACTCAGGGCACTGGTCATTTTGCAGGGTGGATTGTTATCTAGCTTTATAATTAATTCCTTTGACATAAGGCCCTTTCTCAAGATCCTAGGTTCTCTTTCGCAGTGCCATCATAGATGTTTTCATTCGCTGCATAATTTGGTGATGCCCAGCCGCAAGAATCAAGGAGGCCTCCACCCCAAATTTGGTTCCAGTGTGCCACTGTGGATGTTCTGAGGTCGAGCGAGTGATCCGCTAATGACTATCTTCCCATTATTGATTCTTTTCTTGAATCAAAAACTAACTTTAAAGAGGGGTTTAAGTGCAAAATATAAAGAGATCTTACAGTCTGCTTCTGAAATAACACCAAATTGTACATGAGGCTCGTCTGTTCTCTCAGTGCAGTTGTGTGGAGAAGGAAAAATTACTTGCTTATTTCAGGGCAGGGTTGTTTTAACAAAAAGAGAAGAATGAAACAGGGCGAGTTTAACCATTATTGCTTTGATTGCTGCTGGCTCATTAGCATTGGCCACGCTCCTTCAGATTAGCAGTAATTAAACTGTGAAATCAGACCGATTGCCTTAAGCTGAGACACCATACCAGGCTGTCAAGAGAAATCACAGGGGATAAATCAAGGGCCCTGTGCATCTCGGATCACCCTTGGCATGGGTGAGAGTGTGAGAAGCGGAATAATGAGGACATTCAGTTTTTTGTATCTGGTGAACTCTCGGCAGACAAGCTTTGGAAGCGTTGCCATGACGATGACAACAGCAAGGATAAACTCTTACTCCCACTAGCTGTGGTTAATGAAGATGATAATGAAAAATTATGCCAACATTACTGCAATTTTTTTATTCCGACTGGCACTTGTAACCTTACGCCTAATGACACAACACAATAGTGACAGTAATTGTGCATTGATAAATGGAGTAAAGATGCTGAAAAAATGTCTGACTCAAAGATATACAAGTTTAGTTAGCTGAGTAATTTCTTCCAATAAGCATTTGCTTTGTTCTTTGAACTCTCACTAGGTGGTTTTGGACCGTGCATGCCAAAAAACATCTCTAATCACTTTTCATTGTTTACTGAAGAATAGGCGCAGCAATTAAAGCAAAGAGCGCCTGTGTTTTATTTCTTCTAAGCAGAACAAACGTGATCAAGATAAATAACAGTAATAAAACAACAATACTTTTTTACAAATTCTGAATGGGTTTACAAATTCAGAGCTTGTTTAACTGCTGGTTTCTGGGACATCCAGTTTGTCCCACTCAAAATGTAAAGCTTTGGTGGATAAATCTCCAATTATATTATGTAATGCCCGTCTCACCCCCCCATTGCCCCTGCCTAAATGCCACCCTTTATTCAGATTGCATTAGCGCTTACATAAGTGTCTTTTTCAACCATCACTTCTAAAGCATTGCACATGGGGAAGGATTTATTTATAGATAGATAGATAAACTGAGCGTGTGGTTTAACAGCATAGTTAAACCACTGTAAAAACTTTCTTCTGTCCTATTACAGCCATGTGCTTCCATTTTCTTTTTTGCATTAGGCACATCAATCATGGTGAACAAGTTCAAGGTGCTAAATGGGCAAAAATCTGTTCACTTCATAATTTTTACAGTCTTTTACCAGTTCAGATCCCTCATCCAGACAAGGGCCAATGATGGGGTAAGAGAAGTAGCCAAGTGCACGTAGACAGAAATGGCAGTGAAAGCCAAACTAACGAAAAACTGAAGTCCCACCTTGAGACATGAAGGGCATATGTGACTTTGGGGAGAGATCTGCACTTGAAACTCTCACTGCCTTCCAGCTAAGTGCTATAGGACCATAATCCTGAAGAGGCTTATGGAAGTTGTTCAAAAAGTCCTCACATTGAGAACAGTGGCAGCCACCAGTGCTTTTGCAAACACATCTCACAGTGATTCCCAAAACGCCACGCGGCATGTCATGAATCCCTCCTGCTCCCCAGGCTGTCTGCTTCCCAGTGCTTAAAGGTTGATGTTGTTTCAACAAGCAAGCGTGATACAGACAATACAGAATAGCAAACTCTTTCAATTTATGTAGTGGATTCCAACTCTGCTGAAATCCAGCATCCATGCTCCCACTTTAGAAGCCACAGCCCTTGGCTTTAAAGAATAGCCCGATTGAATGTGTGAGTATGCTGCAGCACAATAACCTCTCTGGGATTAGACAAATAAATGCAAATGAATCATTTAAAGCAAACAAATCAGTTAAAGGAGTAAGTGTTGTTTTATTTACTCCAAAACTACCTAAAAGAATAGCTCTTTTGATAGCTTTAGTAAAGTGTTTGGGGTTTTTTCTCTGTAAAGTTCTACTGTTGCTCACCAATGGCCTTATTCCATCAAAGCTTTAGAAATCTAGATTGTCGGATGGGGGAACTTTTTTTGTTCAACCAGTGTTTGCTTTGTTTTATTTGGTTTGGGTTTAAGAAAAAAAGATTAATCACAGAGCATTTGGAGGTGTATCAGATATATGAGTGTTTCCCCTTGACTAAGTGGTATTTATCTTCAGTTCTTGAAAGGCAGTATTAAGACAGCACAGTAGTGTTTGTGATTCATGGTTGCAATTCTCTTTTCATTCCTGAACACCAGCAGTGAATAGATGCTGCAGAAGGACACATTTCCAATTACTTTATCTCAGAGTTCTCCATTGCTTCTTAACAGAGACATCTCTATCTCTGAAAGTGAGTGTAATGCAAAAGTTTATTAAAAACAAACAAAAAATATATATGCACACACGCATACAGAGAGATTTCCTTGCTCTTTCTGCTGCCTTCTGTCTTAGATTTGACTCAGTCTCTGTCACCTTGTTGCCACTCTTCTTATTAGGTGAATAGAGACAATTTAACCATTAGAGAAAGGTATTACGTGAAGAAGTGTCCAAAGAATTCTGAATGTTGTTTGCAAAGAGATGACATGACTCTTGAATCCTAAGTGGTGATCTCCATGCACAGCAAGACAGAAATGGCTTATCAAAGCAAGACCATAATTCCCTCAGCATGCAATATGAGAGACAGGGTGGAGTCCAAGTAAGAAATGGAGAGATTGACTTCTGCTTCCTGAAGAGGAACTTTTTCATGGACTCTGGTCTTTAGTTCTTGTAAGTTTGGACCCTTATTCTGTAGTAGAATGGACCAAAGTCTGTTTCCTGTGCAGGTGCGGAACTTGATGCAACTCAAATGGAATTTCTGGCCCATCAACAGTTACTTGGCTATTTCTTCACATAATAGTGTGGGGGTGGACAGGAAGAACAAAAGCTTCAACTACATTATCCTTGAGCATCTTTAACCTTTATCAGCACCAATTTTAAGAGAGATTTTTTTTTCTTAAATGAGACCAGAAAAACATCAAAATACACCATCTAAACATTAACACAGGGCACAGCTCCCAAATTGACAGAGAAATCAGTGCTGGGGAGAAGTCTGGAATAAAGGATCAAAAGCAGACATACTCTCTGAAGAAAGAAGGATAACAGTACAGAGTGCCATGCACTGAGCGATTTTGATTTAAAGCGTTTTAAAAGAAAACTCCATTTACTTTAGAGGCTGGCAAAAGTTTATACATTCATGAATAAATGCTTTATGTATTTAAGAGGGATGACAACAGACAAAGGGAATATTTGATCAATGTTCAGGCAACATTCTGAAAGTCAGAGATCATTGAGAGAGGGCAGAAGGTTTTGGCTTTTTCTTACAAAAAGCTGCATCTGTTTGGCACTTTGTGTTTCCATTCTGTAGGCTGAAATTGTGATAGAAGCAAAAAAGGTATTTGGGAGCTGACTGAGGAACTTGAAAAATGTAAGAGATTTAGGAAAGGTATGGCTCACATCCTTTTATAACTTCCCTTTCATCTTGCCCTGTAATGGAGGACCCTGTCTAAAATTAGCATCTCGCAGAGACAGGACAGTTGTAGAGAAACAAAACTGTGACTTGAATTCATTGAGAGAACAAGTGGGAGAGAGAAGTGATATGTTTTTGTTTTCCTATCTTTTCTTTTGGTTTTTTAAGGCTTTTGACGGGGATATTTCTTCCAACTCGGCCCTTTATCAGGGTCCACAAAAAAGGGCTGGACACTTGTACTTCAAGGGCATCACTGCAGCCTGATATCTCAGCAGTTTGAAGGGGCTTTGTGAGATATGGGCCCACGTTTTAGTTTGCCCTTCTGTCCGGGGCCAGTAACTTTGGCAGAAGGACGGGAAAAATGACTGAGAGCAGTAACATCTAAACCACCTCAGCAAAATTTACTGGAGTTCATCTGTTATGAACCACGTTTTCTGCGAAGTCAGCAAATCTTGAGGTTTCAGAGAAAGTTCTTAATTATTTGTGATGGAGTTCAGCCTGCCCAAGAATAGAAGACCATACAACAAATACTGCAGGTAGATTTTTAATATGATGACCAGCATTATAACGTATTCAGATCCTCTCTTGGTGGGCAAAGTGATTATTTCTTATTTTAAAACATTCCTTATGACTTCAAATATACAGAAGGCAGAGTTGCTGGTGAAAGGATTATGTTAACAAAGGATCATGGCACTGATGGGAGCAGGTTACCAGGTGTAGAGACCTCTAGGTCTCTACAGTAGCCTAAGAACCAAAGGCTGTTGCTGGACAATCGCAAGACGGCTCTTGGGGCTTTGCTGGAAAGGGAGCAACTAGGTGACACTAATCAGTGATCGCTCTACACCACACTGCACCAGTTCAGGATCACTAACAAGGAAATGGATAATATTCCTTGCTGAACTGATGTCAGCAGACCTTATGCCAGATTAAGTAACATTTGCCTGTTCCCGAGTTTCACGGCATCTGCCGCAGTTTCCACACAGGCCTTTTCGTCTGATCCACCTCCTGTTCTCATAATGCAATCACTGGAGTCACTGCACAACGATGTCTTTACCCCTCTTGTAATGCAAGTTCAATGCAAGTCACCCCACATGGTGCTACAGAACCCCCTTAATGCTACGCCACCTTTTTCAGCAGTGCTTTTTCTACACAGTGCGGCAGAGCACCAGTCTTTCTTTGGCTTCTTCTGTCTTGGACTGGCAAGAACAGTTTTACATCGATGTGTGGGATACCTCTGAATTAGGAAGATATGATTATCATGGCCTTCTGCTTCTACTTTCCGTAGTATCGACCCTTGCCTATTAACAGGGCAGATCGCCCTTGTGTCCTTTCGCATGCCAGGGCAGTGAAGGGTAGGCAGAAGTCACAGTGTAGGAAAGGCAGTGAGGTTGTAAAAGTCTTCGCACAAGCTGCATGTGGAGGAGGAGCCACGTCAGCAAACTCCTACAAGTAGCCAAACTGAAAATCAGGAATACACCAACATGCTGTACCTTAGGCTGAGCTGATAGTGTGAAATAACCCTAAGCTCCCCTGTGCTTGTCCATGGTATAGCAAGGGGAGGTATGGCAGCAGAGGACGTGTGTCCTGTGCACATTGTGCTAGGGTTTGAAAATACGCTCTGATCCTCGCTGTCTTTGTCAGTCAGAGATCACAGGGGTGAGGAACCTCCTCCATGGCCACTGTAACCTCTCCAGCTACAAAGAGTGACTGTTGCTTTGGCAAAAAAAAAAGACGTGTGCTCCTGCTGCTGCAAATGAAGTAGTTCAGAGCTGCTGTGACGGTGCCGAGATGCCGTTGCCAACATGGCAGCACCTCATCTCAGATACGGCGGTCAGAAGGAGCGGGGAGCCACTCAAAACAGCTCATGGCTGGCACCCAACGATCCACAGGAAGGGCAAGTGGTGGCCAAGCTGGCAGGCAGTCTAGGATGTCAACACCATGCCCGAGGCTTGTGCCACTGTATAAAACGCTCCTGCAGGTCTGCACATTTGGCAGCAGCCGTGCAGAGTGTGACTGTGTTACCGGAGCCACAAGCTGTCTCTGGCCTCGTCCCCTATTAGGCTGCTTGCCCACTGTCAGCGCTGACTTTGGACACGGGAGAACAAACAAAGCAGTACCTTTCAATGAGCCTTAAACCTTGCTTACCTTTCAGTTTTTCACCTTAAATAAAAACGCAGCTCTGTAGGGCGTAGATGCATCTGTTTTGGTAGAAAGGTTTGGACAAGAATTGCTTACTTCTTCCCTTGTGATTCCAGACTGCTTACTCTTCATTTCTTCCATCTATATCGCTCACTTCATATTATACCTGGTCTAGTGGAAGGTGTCCCTGCCCATGGCGGGAGGGTTGGAACTAGATGATCTTTAAGGTCCCTTCCAACCCAAACCATTCTATGACTCTATGCTATGATTTAGAATCCAACTCAATGCTTTTCTGATTATATAGTAATTCTTACTACTTAAGGTATATTTAATGTTCAGATTACTCTATTAAATACACTTTACAACACTCTCCATCATGTGACTTACATGGCCCTTGTGAACTTTTATAGCAAAGTTTCTGTATCAGTGGATACGTCCCAACGAACATGGCAAGAAATTGAACAACTCTGTTACGCTTTTGAAATGTAACTTTAAAGACAAACAAGAAAGTATGATGAAAATTGCAGTTTATTGGTTTTCTATTCATTGACCCCAATGACAATGCCTTTACAAAACTGATTTCTTGTTTTCTCTTGTTTCAAATCTCTTCCTCCTTCTTCTAGCAGAAGTAGTTGTATAGAGACATTACAATGACATATTGTTATTTCATATCCTAGCAACCACCTTAGATTTTCAGTTCTTATAAATACTGAAGGATTGAAGTTGTGAATCAATTTAAGTCAATGATAGTTTTGCCATTAACTTCACATATATCAGGATTTTGTCTAGCTGTTCCTAATGTATTTGAGCCAGATTTTCTGTATTATTTATGCTGTTACGTATTTAGGAATACCACCAAAAAAAAAAAAAAAAAGGGCAAAATTAGGTGGTAACTTGACTTGAGAAGGAAGTATACCAATATAAAAAGCATGTGTTGTCCTCTCTATTTTGTTTTCCCATATTGAAACTGCCCCTTCCTTCAGGTAGAACTCAGCTGGTTTAGTGAAGGTTTCCAGCCAGTCCACTGTACTACAACATACAGACCTTTGCCCACTAGTAGCCAACAACTTATTTTAAAAGTTGTCTAGATCTGTGCTGTGGTGCTACTTGTATGTCTAGAATTAAGCAGGTGTGCAAATGCATGAAAGGTTAGGTCCCTTGGGATGATTTGTCAGTTTTAGCTGTTTTGATTGTGGTAATGTCTTTCCAGAGGTCAGCCTCAGAGGTAAAATCTCAGACTTGGAGTTACTTTAGACAGGGATTTCACTAGTTTCTAAAGTGGGCAGTATGTTGTATAAAATAGCTACTTCCTAACGCTAATAGTAATTACCTATCAGGTGTCAGTGCAAAACAAATAAAAATATAATTGAAGCATCAGTCTGTTGATCCTGTTGGCAGAAAATTACCAAAACTACACATCACCTTGTAGCTTTCTGCCTCTGAATGAATCACTCCTGGCTTCCTTTACAGTCCGTGGAGAGAAATAGGCACTTTTCAGACGTGATTTTTCAGGCCTATTTCAGATATCTAGTTTAGGACAAGATGAACTGCAGCCTAGAAGTGTCTGTTTCTCATTGCTGATTATAAAAGGAGTCTAGACATCTCCCATAGAAGTAGGCAGCCAGATTGCGGATGTTTTTATTTGGCATTGTATGTCTTCATGTGGCATGGGTGACTAAAAAGGCTTCTAAGCTCTATTTTGTTAGAATTATTCCAGCACAGTAAATTTAAGCCTCACTACTGAAAATGAGAGATCTTTTTATAGGTTATTATTTTGTAGATAGCAATTAACCACTCAGAAGAGCTGCTAGTTTTGACACGCACACGCTCAGCCACTTCATGCTTTAATGTTAAATTATATTTGACATTTAATTTAAGCTCACATTGCCTTCACTCAAAAATAAACTCTACTGCATTAGCAGTGAGAAGGTGGAGGGATAATTTTTCTCCCCAAATTCACACTCAGTGAAATCTAAACTGATTTTTCATGCTTCGTTTTTCAAGTATATTATGTGCATTCTTCTGAATATAAGTCTGTGCAATTGCTTCTCATATGTGAGGGAAAGAATTCAATGCGTCTATCGTAGTAAGCAATTACAACATAAAAATATATTTTTAATAGGTGCTTTGAAGGCTGCATATACTGTGAGATTTGTTGCCTCCTTGAACCGATTGTAATCAGAAGCGACATATTCCATTATTTGTTGGGCACAGCAGCACTAATTTGGTGGTTGTACCAGTGTGTAATGTGATCTCTTTAGCTCTTATAAATTAAGCAGGATGAAGACTTAGCTGACTGACATACCTGTAAATAGCAGGCTACAGGAGGAGCTTCTGCCTGGTGTCCTGCTAGTGATGTTCATCCTACCTGAGTGGGAACAGAGATCTGTCCCACTGGGTCTCTGCTACAAGCCGGGACTCGAAAGGAGCCCGAAGGGAGATTGCTTCTCCCTCAGTACGGTCTGCCTAGCGTGAGCCCTAACTTAGCACTTTATTTTGCAGGCTCTCTTTCAGTCCTTGGGTGCATCCCTCTTGCTCTTAAAAGAGCCAGGCCATGCTTTACACTTACCTTTTACTTCATAGCTGCGCACACCAAAAAAAAATTGTTGCCATTCCAGGTAAAGAAGCAGAATCTCTCCCCTCTGGAGCACTGCAGCACCACTGGGTGAAGTTTGAAGGTGGCATCCTGAATGATGCCTTCTGTGAAAGACCACAGAGAACATCTAGGAGTACAGTTTATTGAGCGAGATTAGAACTAGGCCATCTATATTCTCTGCGTCGTTTAGACCTTCAGCCCATCTTGGCTGCTTCAGGCTTTCTGTGCACACCATGACCAAGACCCGCTGGGAAAACTGAAGCCTTTGGCAATTGTGGAACTATTACCAGTGAGGTTTACAGTCATGGGAAGCGGATGGCGCTTATTCAAAAGAGCTGGTCATCCCTGGGCATGGCTTTTCTCAAACGTTTTCAATGACCACGAGTCTCTGGGTCTTCTAGACAGAAACAAAACAAACCAAACCAAACATCAAAATTAGAACCTCTTGACATCAAATAAGCTAGTGCAAGTACAGCTCCTCTGCACATTCGTCTTTGCTGTTAAATTGAGCGATTTATCCACCTTGCAAAAGACATTAGCATTAAGGGACATAGTCTTTCTCAGATGTAATTCATTATTAATCTTAATGGGATTATGCTTCAAAGACCAGTAAATGCACATCTTCAAAGTACTTAAATTACTCCCTATTATTACTTCTGACAATAAAATAAATAAAGCTTAGTTAAATTCTACATGCTAAACCCAAATTACTTTCTTCTTTTCACTGTGCCAACCAAAGCAAAACAGACCATTCCAAAAAAAAAGAAAAAAAAAAGAACCCCGGACCATCCACCCTTAAGGTTTTAATGGATTGTGATTGACAAATAAACATAAAACCAGGTTGAAAACATTTGAAAATGCATTTTTTCATGGTAAATGTATGCACCATCAAAAGTATGATTACAGTGAGAGAAGAATAAATATTTAACATCAAACAAATTTATTTATTAATATAATTACATGGTACAAAATGCATTTCCTAGTATTGCTTTAAAATAAATTTTTAAAATTCATATTGCAAAGCTAGCATTATCAACAGCAGAATCTAGATAATAGGTAAATAGCTCTTTGGGTGACATTTGCTTTAAAAACAGCAGCAAAAGCCAAAATTTCCATTTCTCTCTGTTCTCTAATGCAAATTCTTCATAAGCTTTGCACAGAATAAACATGTTCAAGCTGTGCCCTGGCTATATGGAGTTGTGTGACAGGGAGATATTTTCTGATGTTTGCACTAATTGCATCGGAGCTGGACTCTTCCTAGGGGTCCACTAGGTTGCTTGCACAGAGTCATGTGGAGGGAGAAAAGATAATATCTTGGACAAATGGTGTAGAACGTTTCTGCAGATAGAATTGCCAGGCGCTCAGGTTATCCCCAGACAGCTCTGGGCTGGGGCATGTGTCAGTTGCCCTTGCCATGGTGCCTTCTCTCCTGTAGTCAACACCTCCTGCCCATGTGTCTGAATGCCTTGCCACGCTCCCTTCCTCAGTACCTGGGGACTGAACTGAGGAGTGAGCACTCTCACGGCATAAGAGAAACACATCTGCTTTCAGAAACAACCAGACTAGGGCTCAGGGTTTGTGCTACCCCAGCTCAAATGCTGTCCAATCTTGTCCTTCTTTGCTACAAGCTGAAACAGGCTCCACCACTCCATCAGCACACAGTCCAGCTCTGTATTTCACAGGTTGTTCAGTAATGAGTGATCTTCTTTAACCTTTTAGCAAGTCTCCACATGTTATTTAATTCTGCACCCCCTGTTACGGTGGCTTCAAGAAGTGACATCTCCTGACGCTGGGAAGATATACCATCTATCAGGATGTTCATCTCTGTTGGGGCATCTGTCATCCAAGCTCATGGCCCAGCTCAGGGACTGTTCTTTCAGGTCTCCTTTGCTTATGGAGGCATTAAAATTTCAGCTTTCCCTCCATACCTGGGGCAGTGCTTGCTCTGGTGTCTCTTTTTTCCCCATACAAAAGACACATATGCTTTTGGCTGGGTGGAAGTTGTTTCACTCTCGTTGTCCCCTTTTCTTCCCCCGTTAATGCAGTGGGCTCTGCAGATCCTCTGTTGCCTACCCACCGCCATCGTCTTCTCTCTGACTAGGAGGCAGGTTATCTGGAAAGGAACTACCTTAAACTTTATGGGGGGACACTCAAACAAGGATATTGCTGTTCTGGAAGACTTCCATTGGTATCATCAGTCAGTTCTTTGGCATTCAGGCAATTGCAGAGGTACTTGAAGCAGTGGCTCTTCTAAGTAGATGGTAGGAGTCCCGCCTTTGGTTTTCCAGATTCCCTGCCCACCCCCACCCTACCCGCCCCACCCCACGCCCCGTCCACCCCGCCCCCAATAAATACAGTTGACAATAATTGTTGATGATGATTTTTCCCGCGTTACCTGAGAAGATAAAAACATCTTTCTTGGACCGTGTAAGTCTGTATCCAACTGCAAGCAACAGCAGGATGGGGTAAGGCCAGTGTATAGTGACACTTTGCTGATGTATTTCCAGAGTTCTTTGTGATTTGCAGTCCAGGGACTTCCTGAACCACAGATGGTATCTTTCTGTTTAATAGCCTTTGATACATTTTTCTTCCTTTAACTTGCCTCCAACATTCCCCTTGAATTTGAGAGGAGAGCAGATATACCATTCCCAAAATTCATCATGTTACATTCAATAAAAAAAATGACACCGAGCAGAGTGTAGAGCCTCCCAGTCTCAACAAGTTTCTTTTATTATACATTTACAGTAGTCAGGGCTCTCAAACTTGGTGGAAGCAGATGCAGCAAGCTGTAGTCTGATTCAGTTTTTCGCAACTGGGACACAGGTGGTCCTGCCTGCTGGTTAAACTTAGTTGAATCAGAGCGGAAGACAAAGTCAAGACAAATCTTGATAAACAAGACCAAGAGCTGGAGAAGTCATGAAAGAGTAAAACCAAGGGACACGGCAGGTGCCGGTTATGAGGTAAGGATTTGAGATACCAGCAAGCCAGGATGACGCCTGGGAACAAATGCAGGCAGTATAGGAACAAACATGAGGATGATGGCATGGAAGACGGGACGAGATGTAAAAACCAAGGACAGATTGAACTGGGCTACCCACAAGAGGAAATATTAAGGTCTGAAGCTAGCAGTCAAGGCCTCATCAGATTTCAAAACAGGACACAAATGCCTAGGGTGATCCTCACCCAGATACTTGTTTCGTGTTTGTGTGCTCGTATAAAATTGTGTGTGGGTGGCATCCAGTCTACTCGGTAGAGAATGAGTGGCTGCCTGGGAAGATGTGTCGGCCTCAGCTGGGCAATAGGTTGTTTCTCACCATCCTTCCACGCAGCCTTTGGGCTTAAGTAAATCCCCGTTGACTTGGAGAGCACTTTTGTCTCTAGGGCTGTGGCTTTGCCAGGCCTGGTCAGGCTGGGGTTTCCAGCGACAAGCCTGTGTTTGTAACTGGGGCAATCAAGTTAAGCAGCAAGACTTGTCAGTGTCAAAATAGGCATAATTCTCCAAGGGCTCGTTACCCCACGACTCGAGTTAGGATGAGTTGCATCTGTCCACCAGCTCTTTAAATCAGGACAGTTGGGCACGTTTGTGTGAATTTTGGTGGTGAGATGAGACTGCTGAGGTTGAACAGTGTAAGTATGGCGCATGAGGCTTCTCTCTGTTTACACTGATTTTATCTGAACCAAGTGACTTAAAATGATTTAGTAAATGCCTGTGCAGATTTTGGAAGACAGTTGCTGTAGCTGAAGTTGATGTAAAACAGAGTATGTCAAAGGGTGCCCAGTATAGAGGACATGTGGTTTTTTAAAAACACCTTACATTTCTACTTTGTAAAATTTAAGAAAATGCCTTTTTATTGTACATCTATTTTTTATTTTGCAATGGTTTAGCTGCAGTATGAAAAAAAGATAGATTTCACCAGCTATACCAGCTTTGCCTTTATACTGTAAGTCATTCCTGGGAGGGAAGCACATCCCAAAACAAACTCAAAAGTGGACTATTCTGTGTCAGGTCATCTAAGAATTTTCATTTTACAACACAGAGAGAGTATAAATGAGGTGTCAAAACCACAGAGGGAAAAATTGTTTTTAAAGAGCTTCAGCGAAAGTTTTGCATTTATTTTAGGCAAATGGAAATGTGCACAATGACTGCACAGAGCTGAACAGCCCTTGGACATAGAATTGTTAACAAGTTTGAAAAAACCTGCATCATTAGGAAGACAAGAAGTAGGAAAGCAGGATCTAGCTTTCTTATTTCTGGATATTTATGGTTTGTGTAAATGTCAGAGGCCAGATAACTGACTTCTATTGGTAATAGCCTGAACTGTATTACAATGTGTACACGTAGTTGTTATGGCAATATATCAGCAAGCTGCCACACTAGGTCAGACCTGGTTACTTGGATTATAATGGAGTAATATGCAGGCTCAGGAGTTCTCTTTGGATAGGACCCTTTGTGTCCTTTTCTTATAAAACATTTAGATATATATGGTCAACTGCTACAATGAGGAATGATAAAACATCTGATCTAGCGAGACACTTAGCATCTTCAGTGCCAGTGCAATCACTATTCAACAAATAGAAACAAAAATTTTCTTTTCTGATACATGTCTCATCTAGAGCATGTAACGGTGAGCCAACAGTGCAAGAATTTAATGCAGCTTAGTTAAAATCAAGCCATATTGTCTATGCTGTAGTTTTGCTGTTATTTCAAGGGTCAGGACAATTAAGATTGCTCACCTCTGTGTTTAATGATGGCTCCTCCTCACTGTTAAAGACAGCCTACTCCAGGAAAGCTATCCATACGCCAAGGTTTTTTCTATACAGATTCTTTCCACATTAATATTTTCAGTACACACTGAAATGGTTCTGATGAGAAAGTACACATATACTTCCTCATGCTTCAAAACCGACAGTTCTGGTGCAATTATTAGTATTTTAGCACTGCATAACTTCTTTTTGATTTCTTACTTCTAAGATCTTCCACTGTGTAATGCCAGGGAGCCTTATCGGCTGTAACTTGCAGTCTTTTCTTAGAAGTTACTAAGAGACAGACTCTCTCTTTGTACCTTAGTGCTTCATGCTTTGGGGGGTATAGGAACTGAATACTTTCATTTTTAAAACACCTAGGTCTAAATGAGGAAGCTTTCAGATAAAATAGGTATAGAAAGCTACATGATCAGAAACACAGTTTCTGCAGTATCTAGCAAAGTGAAGGGAATTCCACAGATGTGTGAGAAGAGCAAGACTGTCAGTGCATGGGACCTATGGGTACAGTCACAAGTAGTTGATGCAACCTTTGGGCTTAGAGTTCAATACTACATGCAGTAGGGAAGGCTGAGAGAAAAGACTAGAGGCTATTAAAGGAGGAGAATTCCTCCATTTCTGTTTGTCTTGATATCTATAGAGTTGAAGTTAAATCCAGCAGAGCCAGTTGATGTATGATTGTACCTGAAAGGATTTGAGAAGCAAGCCATTTTATTATAAAGAAATATTTTGTCTCCAATGGTAAACAACACTCAAGGTCAGTCTTAAGGAAAACTTTACAGCTGCCGATCGAGAGCAATTTAGACTCTCATTTCTAATTATATATGTTCTAAGTACCCTATATCTATACAGTTTTAAATTAAGATAGATTCTAAATCTAAAAATAAAGATGAGGTTTTGAATAGTCTCAGAAAAGAACAAGTTATTTCCAGAACTCATTCAACTTTTATGATCACTTCCATGTAATAAATGAAAGTTCTCCTAAAAATACTGATGTACCATTACCTAATTAAACTATTCCATGCAGTACTACTTCAGATGCCTGGATGCTTCTAGATTTAATCTCTAGTAAATGTACCTCCCCACAGAGAGCAGGGATTTAGGCAAACACCTGATTTTAAAAAGAGCTGCAACAGAAATTATACTGTTCCTCATGCAAATACAGATCCGTCAGTATGGATGAAAATAGAAAAGGTCAGCTCAAAAAAAAAGAGAGAATTTTTCTTCTTGACACAGGCCGTCATTTGCATTCCAGTTGAACCTGTTTTGAAGATTTTTTGCGAATCTAATGAACTCTTCTATAGACCCGTGTAAAGGTGTGCATTTCAGAAATGTCCGGAGGGGTCGGTGGAATGAGAACATTTTTCTTGGGGATAGGATTCAAACTTTCTCAGGGACTGGACAGAGGAGACTTGGTATCTGGTTACATTGCACAAATCCTCGTGTCTAACTCTTGCTTTGAATCAGGTTCTCTCTGTGATCCTATGGCCTGTTCACAGAAAGGATGAGTATGGGACAAAAATTCTCCCCCTGAAAAATGAGCTGCACCTTGATGTAAGGGTTACCTGGCCAATTTCTGCTAAACTTTGCCCTCTTTCAGCCGCAGACTCTTGAAAGGAGGTATGAAGGCATCACTGATACCACCAAGCTGGCAAGGTGCTCACCAAGTGGTCACTAGGTCACTCACCCCAGGTGGGACATCACCCCAGGTGAGCTCCCACATGCAGCCACGCCATGTTGTCCCTCTGGCCTCTCATGAGCTGATCAGGAGAAAGCAGCTCTAGCCCTTGGCACCTGCACTCCTGAAAGAGAGGGTGTGCCTCCTAATCACAACATGCAAGGATAGTGCTACAGTTATTTTAGTTTTAATTTATATTGTGTTTATCAGTAGTCAATGGCAGGCAAGGATTAACGCTCAAAACAGCATATGCTGGTTGATTGTGAGGAGTAATGCTATTAAAAAGTGATAGTGCTCAAGCTGTAAATGGATGCAATTTAATGGATAGTGTTAGTAGCAGAGCTGTTCAGCTGAAGCCATGGCTAAAGGGACTCTGGTTTAATAACTTTCTAATTACATCTGTATAAGCTGGGTCACTTAGCAGTAAACCGACAGGTTTACATTTGCTTATATCCTAGGTATTGCTCTGTGTATTAGCCCTACACTGGAATTGCAAATAGAAAATAATTGCGTTGCTTTTTAGCCTCCCCAAATGGTTTAAATTAATGGCAGCGCAGATCAACACAATGCCTTCATGTGTGCGTTTTTAACCTTCATTGATTTTCTCGGTTCCAGGGCAGCATGACATTGGCTGGAAAACCGCGCTGATGTGATGGCTGTAAAGCTGAGCGGTGAAAGAAGGTTTGCGCAATATTAGATTGGTTCCTGGTATTCAAGAGCACACATTACAGAAAACTGAAGGCTCCGTTCTCCAAATTATAAGTATTTGGTATTATTCCCTAGGGCAGAGAAATTTAGTATCATTCTGTTTATGAACAGCTGGCAGTGGCTTTGCACAAAGATTTGAAATCTCTGAAGAAAATCTGATGCCTGACTGAGATGTATCAGGAGAGTTTTCAGATAGGGTAAGCGGGAAAGCAGGAGTGGCTTTAACCAAACAGGCTCGTGGATGTTTCCACCTAACGTCTTCTACATATAGCACACTTTAAATTTTATTAATTGCAGTCGTGCCTGTTACCATGACAGCTAGGTGTTGCAATTACCTCACACCTCAGGGAATTTCATGCTTAGTACAGCATTTGGAGTCTACTTCTTTACGTTTTGTTTTTATTCTGCAAGTTTTTTGTACTTGGGGGAAGTATCGTAGGAAGCAGAGATGTGCCATGAAAGAAAAATGCATGTTTATAGTCCCAAGGCACCACAAGCCCTATTTAGCCACAGCCTGAAGAAACAGTAAAATGTAATGATCTCTGTGGGGATCAAATGCAGTGGCTGCGGCTGGTTGTTTCCTTTACAACTGCCCAGAGCAGCCAGGACTCACTGCAAAGAGCTCCTCGGTGAAAGGAACATGCTGCACTGTAAAATTACTTTGACAACAAGCTTGACTGGGTGAAAACCACAACACCCTCATCCAGGGGGTTTAGCCTGAGGTCTAGCCATGAGCTTCTGCATAATCTAGGCACTTCAGCTTTGGGGAAGGTCCACAGCAAAAAGATGTATTTAGGAAGGAGGTCCTTTCCCATTGGGATGCCTTTGAATTGGAGAGCTGGTTGCTGTAACAAAGTGTGCTGGGCACGGGGGGTATCACAGCCTGGCAGGGACCATCACAGTGCTGCAAATCCTGAGACAAGTGAAGGAGAAGGAAGGAGGCTTACACACAGTGCTTGAGAAAATACATCTGTTAATCCCTTCTTTAAGGTGTTAAGCAGGCTCAGCTGTCATGCAGACCTTGTCCTGGTGATCCACTGCAGCATACTTTTTCTAGAAGTAGCTGATTTGAAGCTCACTTAAGGAATGATATTACTTTGAAGAGTATTGTAAACAAAAAGTTATAGGCTAGGCAGCATCCCCTTGCTGAACTTGAACCCTTTAGACTGAAGCTGTGGATTCAGACATTTACACCCAACCAGTAATTGTTCATGGATCAAGTTTCCCACCTGATGTAGCAGCAGTGCCATTTTATTTGAATCTGTCAGCATTTTCACATCATAAACCTCAATGCTGCAGTATATCTCAGCTGTTTCTAATCCCTGAGAGCTGGGACTTGGCATATAAATTGCTAACCCATAGATTAATTTGAATATAAGAGAATAAAGATATACCTAAGTTATGCAACAAATTCGATTGATTTTTTATTTCAGTTACAGTTGTGCTCTGACAAATTCTTGTAAAAGACATTTTCCACTACAAGAAATTGCACGTTCATTATGTTTCACATGAATTGGTATCTTTTTTACTGTTTTTAAATGCTTTTGAAATAGCTATTATGTTTACACCGAACAAGTTTTAGCTGATATTCTTTTTTCTACGTCATTACTCCCTAATATGAGAATGGCATCTATGAACCAAATGCAAGTCCTTTGGCTTTGGTCTTGTTCTTAATTTATGTAAAGATTTTCTAGCACTTTATTTGGAATCTCAAAGCTACGTATTACAGTAGTTGCTGACAAAAATGCCCATCTCAGAGGCAGAAAGATTATTATTGTTCAATTGCTACAGAATTCAAATGTTGGAGAGCTTTCTAACAGCATTATTAAAAATACATTTATTTTAATCTTGGGTGTTTACAGAAGAATGTTGGTTATGTTTTTGACCTTAATCCCATTGCTGGTACAAATGTATTTACCTGTGTGCTGGGATGGGACTCGATTGATACTTTCTTTAAAAAGAGAAAAAAAAAATCCCTGGCAGGTAGAAAATAACCTCCAGCAAACGGAAATTATCTACCTAGGATATGCAAAACATAAGTGCACTCCATTCTCTGTGTAATACTGCACTCGCATGATAACTTGGAAAAATCAAATTTATTTCATCTGCCTTCTAATGAATTGTGAGCACTCTAAAGAGATAGAGCAGTTGTGGCTGGCGTGAATAGTGTTTGGCATGTTAGTATATACCGGTCCAGAAGTCAGTGGGTTTTCTCATGACTTGGGCGTTTTCACAGAGATGTTAACTCAAACTTTAAAATTGTGAGACAAGTCAGATTCTCCGCTGATTTAAATGAACTCAGTGCTTTCTCCTCCCCACCACCCCCACCCCCCAACCTCTACTGCCCAAATAAACTACCAAGAAACTGTGATGTTCAGCCAATAAAACACAAGTCAAAGCCTTTGGAGATGAGCTGTCTAGTAATTAGTGATCCTGAGCTCAGGGTACTGTTACTTAGCAACTTCTGAGAATGGATTAACCTTCTGCAGGCATCCCTTGCACTGCATGGATAACACGACTGCTTCTTATGCTCATTCATATAGTCAGCTACGTCTCCTACAGATGAATCAGAAATTTCTTTGAAAGGAATATATGTGTTGCGTTGCATTGCACGTGCAGTGAGCTGGGTGCATTTGGGATAAACCAAGCAGCAGTATCAGCATAGCACAGTCAATCTGCCCATGTGCAGTAATGCATGTGCATCAAACACCTCTTTTATGGATAGATCAGCTATATAGTGCATAATCCAGGGTTTCACTATTATAATAATTCATAGTTCAGAGTGTTTAAATATACGTGGTAATATATTTGTTATAGCACATAAAACAGAATAGGCTGGCACACGTGCAGCCTCTTTTCCTCTGAGGTTTCTAGGCAATGCTTTGGTTAATCTCACAGCTGTTTATAAGTCCTCAACAATAAGCTAATTTCCCCTTTCTTCTTCTGCACAAGAGTGAACTTTGGAAACTCTAAATATTTGGGAAATTTTGTAAGACAATAGAGGCGTGCCTGAAGGTGAGGGTTGTCTATTATTTTGTGATCTGTTCTTCTGATGTAAATATAAAATCCCCATGAATATTAATTGTAGGTTCCTGTGAACTGTCTAAACAGGAAAGAACAGACACTATAAAAAATTCACTTGGCACAACTGGTAAAAGACCTTATGCTGTAATAAATTGTCAGAACTATCCTTTATCCCTCTGAACAAAATTACTGCTTTCACAATTGCTATACTCTTTATTATCTTTTGTGTAAATAGTTATATTCACCATGTTAAGTTTCATACTTAGCATTATATAGGATCACAGAAGGGACATGAGCAGGTCTAGGCCAACCTCCAGCTCAAACTGTAGCTATGGCCAACACGCTCTCAGGTCAGTCATGGTATAGTCTGCCTAAGACTTGAAAACCACCAAGGGTGGAGATTCCACAGCCTGTCAGGGCTATCTTCATTCCCAGGTCACAGTTGATGATGGCTGTCCTCGGTATGTGATGTAACACTACTGCAAAGAGTGTGGCTCTTCCACCTTTGTAAGTAACCCTTAGGTAGCTGTAGACTGCTGTAGATTGCCCTTTCAACTCCTCCTTACCAGATGTACCATAAACTTAGAGCATGAGCATTTGCCTAGTTTTGTTCAAGTGTTATTTTTAGCTTGACTGTCCAATTGCTGTGTATGCTCTACTCAAACCACGAAGGAGCAATTCTCTTTTAGTACAGCTTGTTCCCACAGTATCTTGTATTACATCTTTTCTGGTGCATGTGGGGAGCAGAAGGCTAAAATCATCTGTGCTATGAAAAGGTTCCTCCACCCTCTGATGACTGATTTCAGTAGGTGGAGATAAAGATTTAAATGTCAGCATGGGGCAAGACTGGGCCCAGGTTGTAAATTATCTGTAAGTTAAGAAGACAAGCACAGTAATGTTTTGCTTATCTGTTTTGGCACAGAAATGGTCAAGAAAGATTAGGCTCAAAGGCTTCCCGCATTTATTTTTTTTCCCCCCACCTTCATTAACCTGCGATGGCCAGCAGGTCATAGCAATTTATGCAAATCCTTCTCTCTATAAGGCATTTTACCTGTTCACAATAGGCAACCAAGCAGATGACACAGCTACAGACAAGAGGGTTTTTGAAGACCCAATTTAAAACCTGAGCTACCATATTTTTTTCAAAAGCTTTGCTAAGGATAAGATAAGAGTGTAATCCCTTAGTTTGGTGCCAATGTTTTAAGACTTTATGTTTCTAGAATTCAATTTGAATTAGCCTTGAACTTTAAAGCTGTTTATGTCTACCGAACCAAAAGACATCATGTGATGCATATAATAGAAATTATTGTACAGTCTCTCTTTTTCTCCTCCCCTTCTGACACTGGTCTATAGTATTTGCCAAGAAAATCATCCAAAGGTAAAATGTCATCTCTTTAGAAAGAGAAAATGCTAGTCCTTTTGCAGCAAAGGACTTACAAAGCCTCCTTTTCCTTAGGCTTCTCTAGCCTTATAATTTATTAGGAACTCTTGCCACCAAATATGCTTAGGATGAACTTGACATTGTGTGTGAAATTATTTTCAATAGCATGTTGTATAAAATGTTCCTTGATACTCAGAACAGCTTGGACAAGTCTGCTGTATCTTTGGGAATCAGTGCTTTGGGAATCTGCATGCTGATGTGACCGTGAGAGGAGGGTACATCAGATAATGAGGTGTTGACTTGCTTTCATTTCAAGTTACTAATTATTTAAGAATTATTTATGAGTAGAAGAGGTTGGGCAAACTCATGAATTCCTTTGCTCTCATCACCAACCTGCCTGTACGTTTACCCATATAAATAGTCATCTTTATCAATGTTTGCATACTTTCAGAATTTATCATCAGTTCTTTGGAAAACTCCTGATACTTTGGGCCTTGGCGTGGTTTACCTATTTGTGACTTAGATTATTCCTTTGGATACAACATGGATTTAATTAGGTATACCCTGTTTTTAGCCTTAACTTACCAATGTGGTTAGAATAATGGGGACATGATTCATAAGCACTATTTCTGAAAGTAACTTTCTTCTACTCATTATTAGTTTAAAAGCTCAGTGTTCTACCACTAGTTTATTAATCAACCCTATATATGTTGGTAGGGAGTTTCCAAAGGACAAGGATGAGTTGTCCTTTGGTTACGGCAGTAGCAGAGTAGTCACAAGGCTGAGATTCAAATGTTGCTCTGACTCAGGGAAGTCAGTTAAGGCTGACGCTGTAAAATGACACAAGCTTCCTATGCTTCCTGTGCTTCTGGGTGTATTGTTTGAGTGTTCACTGTCTCAGAGAAATTCACCATGCAGGCTACCCATTCGGTGAGTAGGAGGGTTTGCGTGTATAATAGAGCCTGCATAAAACTAGCATGCTGAGCAGGGAACTGCCTAAGGGGGCCAAAGAGGATTAAGCCACATATCTACCAGGAAATACAGAAAATCATGAGATATGGATGGGAATTAAAACTCGGGCCCTTCTTCTACTAGTAGCTTTTTATCAATCAGCCAGTTTCCAAGGAAAATGAAACAGAAGTAGTTGGAAACATTGACTATGGCCGACATCTTGTCTTCTGGCCTGTAGATCACCAAGGACATGGGACAAACAGATTCCATTTCCATGCTTTGAAAATTATACTGACATGTCTAGTCTCCTGGTAGCTGTTGTAACTCACCAGCACATTCTCCTATGTGTTGTTTCAAGCTGTCCTGTTAAAGAAAATTGCTGCATCATACATGGAATCATTAAATATTTGACGGGGTAGAATGAGGTAACGTCATAAAATCATAAATTCATGGAATGCTTTGGGTTGGAAGGCACCTTTAAAGATCACCTAGTTACAAACCCCATGCTGTGGGCAGGGACATCTTTCAATAGATCAGGTTGCTCAAAGCCCCATATAACCTGACCTTGAACTTTTCCAGGGATAGGGCATCCACCACTTCTCCAGGCAACCTGTTCAAGTGTCTCACCACCTTCACAGTAAAGAATTTCTTCCTAATATCTAATCTAAATCTACCTTCTTTTAGTTTAGCCCTCATCCTATCACTACAGTCCCTGGTAAAGAGTCTTTCTCCATCTTTCTTAAATGCTCCCTTTAAATATTGAAAGGCCACAATAAAATCTTCCCGAAGCTTTCTGTTCTCCAGGCTAAACAACCCCAAGTCTTTCAGCCTTTCAAGAGAGGTGTTCCAACCCCCTGACCTGCATGTGTCCATTGCTAAATAAGTATACAAATGACTGGACCAATATAACGTAAAAGGAAACTGGCAGCAGTGCCTTTGGTAGCCTCTATGGTGGGATGTCCCTGAGCATTTAGGTTGTGTCAAAGCAAATTTATTTTAATGTTGATGACAATGTAGACCCTATCCTAGGTTGCACCAAATCCCTTTTAAAAGGTGCAAAGTTCCTCACAGCAGAGTACTATGAGCACACCTGCCATCTGCTTCCTACATCTGTAGGTGATGCAGATGATGTAGGTTCAAGGGCTACTACTACCTGTTACAGTTGTCTTGGATTAAACTGCAGAGGTGACCTAAAAAATGATGGCTTAACAAAAGAGACACTTAGCGGAAATGGATAATCGACAAAGCTTTATTTACAGGGTATCAGGCCATTATATTAATGTTTTAAAAATCTAGCTTTTTGTCTCATTCACCTGTGCCTGAGTGGGTAAAAATCCATAATAAATGTGTCTTCCTAATGAAAATAATATGAACAAGAAATATCTTTTTAGCTTTAAAAATGCCATGATCTTTGTAAAAGTTAGTCTTTTGATACTGTTTGTGAGACCAACATCTTATTGAATTACCTTTGTGCTACTTTTCCACTCTCTAAACCCCACTCTTCAAAGCTTTATGGCTGCACATTGTGGTGTGAATAGGCTTATGGATGCTATGAACTCTTAACAAAAAGTCCATTATAATGATACTTTGCTGTTTCAGGGATATTCACTGTATAACAATCCTAATGGTTCTGGGGAAGTAATAGGTATGGAAATGCTGGGTAGAAGATAGCTTCTCCCTACTTGAGTTGCTATATAAAAGGTTCTGGTTCTAGTTACCAATGATCTAACCACCTGCAGCACTTTTATTTTTGTCCTCAGCAGTAGTCCCATAGCATTCACTAGGACTGCATGCATGATAAATCTGATCAAGGTCTAATTAGTGAAAGAAGTGCAGCCGTCAGTGCTGTAGACAGCAGGCTATGCCCTGAGTCTGCCTTTCGGTCCCATTTTTAACCCCTGTACCTTTACCCATGTGCCAACACAGGCATGAGCTTGTAAATGTCTGCATGCAGAATGTTACTCTGAACAGCATTTAAATCCAGATGTAAATGAGTTTCATATTCTGAGCCCTCTGGAGAGCCAGACTAAAACTATCCATTTAGATTCTAGACTATTTCAGAGGCTTAATCAGGAACATTTGGTGAATTCAGAGATCCCTTCCTTTCAAGGGGGAAAAGTAGCAAGAGAATATTTGTTTGTCCTGCTTTGAAAACAACAGAAACATCTTCAGTCAGCAGTTCCGAGCTTGATTCCTCCATGAAGTGATTAAAAAGCAAAGCTGCTCTGGCCCTATGTGTAGTCACTGGAGAAGGAGCAAGATGTGTCTCCTCAAAACATTGCAGCCCACATTGCTCTGTAGAGCAGGCTTGTTACTTTCTGTAACCTCAATAGCCTACAGAAACTAATTACTCAGTTTAACCGGACAAGGAAGGTGCCTCAGGTTGGATAATCTCAATCTTTCAGGTCTTTTGCTGCTACGCTCCATTACAAACGCACACTGGTCATAATGATTATTTGCAATATTTAGCAATATGTGTTTTGCAGAATAAAAAGCAGTGATTGAGCTTTTTTTTTTGTTAAGACAGCCACAGTCTGACGTGTCAAAGATGCCTTTGTCACATTTTCTAATGCGACAGGGATATAAAAGGCATTTAAGTTCTTGGGGAATTATTGAATGAATACTTTAAAGGTATATTTTCTCTGTAAATACTGGCACGGTTTAAAAAATATTCCCACACAAATTTTGATCATCAAACTCCAAACCATCATGCAGATATTAATTAGTTGAAGTAGATAAGCACTGGGAGTAAACTGGAGAACAGCTCATGGAACAACTGGGAAGTAGGCAAGCTGGCAGATGAAATCAAACAGTACAAGTGTATGTAACGTGAATAAACGCGCAGAGATTGACTCCACAAAACATGCTGTTTGTGAAAACGCCGGCGACTCCTAAAAGCATTGTGAATCTTTGTGGGCACAGAAAAGTCATACTAAGTGAATATTCATGATTCGGTGTTGACAGTGACTTTCCTTCCGACATTTGAAAGATTTCACTCATTCAGTCAGGATAAAGAAAATAATACTGTGTTAATTAAATGCCAAACTAAATGACACAAATAGTGAATATGGAATAATTAAAAGGAAAAGTTCACATAACAGTTCAGATATTTTTTTTTTCAGATTTTGAATATTTGGCAAATATTTATGAATTATAAATGAATGGCTAGAAAATTAATTATTGACTTTTGAATTATTTACTAACCAGAACAGATGTTAAAGTTCTGCATTATTTATTATGATGCATTTATTTCAGTGCTGAATATAATCTATGAAGATAATAGTGATATTATAACTGTATTAGTTAAACAGGTTGATCAGTTGTAATTATTATCCCTATTTAACAGGGAAGTCAATGAAAAAACACAGGAAGGGAGATTTTCAAAGGCCCCAAGGGGTGGAGTTGCTCAAGTCTAATGAAAATTAATGAGACTTGTACTTCTGAATCCCTCTGGTGCTTATGAAAAATCTTTCACAGGGAGGTTAACTTGCATGCCCAAGAGAAGTCGAGAACTAGCAATAGAGCCTGGGAGTTCTGGCCCCTACTTAAATTTGCTAGCAGTCGTGTGCAATGTTTTGGGACTGGATTTTTTTTCATGATACTGGAGAATAAGAGTCTCACTAGATACCAGGCTTTCCTAGCTCGAGCAAGCAGTTCATCCCTCTTACCAGGTAACAAATTCATTGTCCACGTAATCATATATATTTGAGGTTTGCCTACCAATTCATGTCTCTTTATTTTTTCCTCTTTCTTTCCAAGACTACGTTGAAACAAGAGGTTGTTCTTACTATCCCTTAGCAGCCATCTTATTAAACTCTAGATTTTCCATGTCTTATGGGTGGAGCTGAGATAGATTGTTGCACTTTGCATATTCATGGCATATTATGAGATCCTAGGAAGCTCATGAAATGGCAGTGTTGGCACCACAATGATACGGGTGAACTTTGAGCCAGTCTGAAGACCAATTTGCATTTTTTTCCACGCACACAAAAAAAAATTGATTTTTTTTTTTAATCCCTAATCATTCTGGTTTTGGAATTTTTCACAAAGCCATCTTTGTTTATTCCTGCTTTATGGCACTTGTTACAGGAATCTGTCTGAACATCTGTCTATCAGCTGTAATATTTAAATTAACTGCATTGTGCCCCTCTTGCTTATTTTTAAGCCAGGGCAAAAATATCTGGATATCTTGTTTAATTTAATGTCATTTTTCCAGTGACTGCTCTGATTTTCAACTACTTGCTAGCAATGTTGTATCAAAGTCTTGCAGTGAGTTTGGAGATCTGACCCCATAGTCAGTGAGTTGATGCTATCTCTGTTAGCTAGAAATCCACACAGTCTGGAGGCAGGTCTCTTTTGGTGGTCCCAAAGGCGAGTCACACCTTATTCAAAAAGATGTGCCATTTGTGAATGCCTACCTGCAACTTTTCAGCTTGGGCAATAAAGAAAAATACAGCAAATGGCTATGGTAGTATTCAGCTGTGTAGGGAAGCAGATGTTACAAGCTTTGCAATTTCTACATCAACTTTTGGCTAAAAACTCGAATGCATCTTATAAATTTTAATGAATTGAACTCTACAACAGCCTTGTGAGGGATTAAAGTTCTCTACGTCCATTTTATAAATAAGAAAACTCAGGAATTGATAAATGTTCCTGATAACTCAGGAACTTGCAAAACTATAGCAAGTGTCAGGAACAGACATAGGAATAAAATTAGAACCTCTATATCCACTTGTAACTTCACCTTCCCAAGGTCCAAAACATTATGGAAGTCTGTAGAACAAAATGCTTTCCTCTCGTTGTTAGCTCTGGAGGGCTTTGTATGCTCCTCTGATGAGATCTGGCATGAGTCTGAAGATGGAGATCACCCTGTCCATTTTCCACTCATCCTCTTATCTCTGCCTGCTCCAGTGTATGCCCAAAGATATTTTTTGTTGTTGTTTGAGAAAGATAGTATTATGTACTGAAAAGAAATTCTTTAATTTGGGGATGAGCACTTTGGAGGATTCAGAGAGGGCTGATAAACCCTGCAGTTAAGGAAGTTTTTGGTTGTGCCCCTCACCTGGAGTAGGTGCACTGTTACCAACCCCAAGGATTTCCTTGATGTGTCTTGACCTGCCCCCAGACAGGCATCTTGATTTCTCCTCCTAGTGGCCCAATCAGCCCGTAAAATACACAGTTCCCATCCCATCTGCTCAAACCCTCCCAGCTACAAGCTCTAGCCTATATCTACCATTAAAAGCTTGTGATCCCAACTGTGTTAAAGATCCTCTAGCCTTTAAAACAAACCTGTTGTTGTTGTTGTTCTTGTGCTGATGATCTTAGTAGGCAGATGTAAGGAAATAAATAAAATGTTTGCATCTTTTATTTTTCCAGAGGTCTCTGTAATCCTCTTTTAATTCAGTTGTTTAAAAAGAAATCCCATCGTGCCTTTAAAATGAAATTGAGGCCTATTCTTATTGAAATGAGGTGCATAAATCATTCTGCCAGGACAAGTTGTTCAGATCTGATCATCGCAAAAAAAAATAATAATAATAATCTGGTATATATAAATTAGTGTGAGCACACATTTTCTACTGTGAGGGGCAAAAAGTGATCTATAACAAGAAAAAATACTCTGCTGGGATACTTTTTAATAAAGAAAAGCAGCAAGCCACTGGAGAGCTGTTAAAGTCAAAGCACTTTTTAGTCACAGAGTTTATAGCTGAATTCCAACAAAAGAGAAGTTAAGGTATGGTTTGGTGTTCCTGTAAGTAAAATCTGCTGCACCTCACATACTACATAACCATTTAGAGTTTTGCTGACAAATAGGTTCATATTAATATTTTAAATTAGTGTATGAACGCTTGATTTTCTTCAGTGATAAATAATCCAGTAGATGATTAATGTCCCTGCTCTTAGAAGGTTGAGGGCTGACACTCTACGGAAAAACGCATAAGGAAGCTGCTGTCTCTGACATCTGGGGCTAAATTCAGCACAGGATTTAGGAGTCTGCAGTGAAAAGTGCTACATCCAAAACTGGAACCCTAGTGCCCTCACGTCTCTTCCCCTCAGTTATTGCCTCTTGTTACACACATTTCTGTGTGATTATGAAGCTCCTGTAGAACTTGGCTTTGGTTTCTTCAGTGGCTGTGCATGGAGACCTAGCCTGCTGAGAGCAGCCAGGTGCCTGGCTCCAGGCAGCGTGTGGGGACCTGGGCTTTGCCCCAGGACACACTGCGCGTTGGGAAGGCTTGTCTGCAGCAGCCAACGGCACGGCACCCACTCTGAAGCTGTGCATTTATAAGACAATATCAACTTTTATAACTCTGCCAGCTGCAATGGTTTGTGTCATTCACATCAGGTCTCTCTGCAAGTAAACCTGGCTGGCCTGCTTGCCCCGTGATGGTCGTGCAGTGTTTCTGCAAGGCGGAGGTGACAGGCTCCAGTGCTCAGGCATAGCCACTTCTTTGTGTGAGAGCCTGCAGAGGTGCTAAGGCACAGGCTGGCTACCAGCCAGGCTCAAGCTCTCCCCACTCCACCCTTACACAGTTTTCCAATGTATAAGCTTCAGCATGTGACAAAAAGTCAATCCTAGGTCTGAGCTTGGGCTGAGAGCTTCTTTCAGGACATGAAGGATGGCATCAAGGTGATACTTTGGTTCTCTGCTCCAGGGATCTCAATATGCACAGAGGAGGAGCGGGCTGGAGGCTGCAGAACCTGCCCTCAGCCCTGCTGCCTCCCATATTCAGCGCTGTGATAACCTCAGTGTGGGAGATTCTGGAAGTCGTGATCCTCCTCTCCTGGAGCAGCATCACATCTGCTTCCAGCAACCTTCTCTTTCTTCTGTAAGAAAAGAGAAGTTCAAATATCTACGGAGCTCTCCCCCAGCCAGACATCATGAAGGAGAGAGAAGGAAGGAGTGCCCCCAGCTCTCAGCACACAGTAGGCGAGGCACAGCATCGCTTTTCAGACCTGCAATTAGCAGTGACCTGCTGATGAAGGGCAGCGACAGCAGCTGACATACCGACACTGTCAGTTCGCGCAAGTTTCCTTAGCAAGCAGCTGAGGGACGCAGCCACTCAGCCTGGTTCCTCCCTTCAGGGAGTTCACCCTCAAAAACTGCATTTGTAATTGTATCCCTAAACCATACGCTGTAACTGTGAAATAGTACAGTTGCCTGATTTCTTCTCCCATAGAAAGGTCTTTGGATTTGTTCCTTTCTCAGTTACTGGAAAGCAATTTGTAGTATTCTTGTTCTCTAGCTCTTGGTTACAATGAGGTTCAGCTCTCTGGCCAAATGTGAAATTTATTTTGTTTAACATCCGTTTTGGTGAATGTGTTAACAAAATTGCAATTAAAACTATATTTTGTTAATACACTCTTACGAAATTCACTGACACTTAGACAACCAGGACTAAAGCCAGACTTTTGGATCTCTTCATTTAGTGTTGTAATAGGATGTAAAGCAACAGAGCCTCCTTAGTCTCAGATCCACAGCCTTCTCCTTAAACTCTGTTCTACACCGCAACGGCGAGCAAAAGTCAGGACTCTGTGGGAAACCCACAGAAAAGGAGCAGCTTAAAAATGAATAATGATCTTGATGATCTGTTTGTTTGGTTTTCTGCTCATTATCCTTCAAGTAGGTGAATTGCCTTTTAAAATCCCAAGTGATATGGAGAAGCTGTTTCGAAGATGATATAAGTAATGAGACAGAATGGAGACTGCAAAGAGAAACTAGAAGCTGGTCCGATATTAGGACAAAGAAACACAGCTTGTTCCTAAGCATCTCCCCTCTACTTCTCCATCAGCTGAAGGAACCTGAGATAGAAACATTTTGGCAGAACCAAAGTGCTATCAAGGCAACTGGATCATCTGCTGCACTTTAGCCCAGCTGTGCATTTATTGCAGGCAACCAAGTGCAACAGGAAAATTTCTTGTAAAACAGCCCAATTTCAACCAAGAGTCCTGTTGAAAAATATGCTGGATCAAATGGCTGGGAAGAGAAATAGCTTGCAACCTTATTCCATCACTCATTTCTATGTGGATGAATGCGCAAACTTGTGAAGAGTGTGCAGGATTCATAGGTCATGCCACATGGATAAGAGAGGAGAGCTTGGTCATCTTTCAGAGACTCTTCCTCTTTTGAGGGTTCACTCACCCAGCATCACCCTAATTAAAAGTGAAAGAGGGCCCTCTAAAAAGAAGCTTGTTGCTTTTGTTGTACTGCACTCATGTTGTATTCCTATCCTGAAGAGCGGCCTTTCTACAGAGGCTGGGAGGAATCAATGCAGAGCCACTCTTCTGCCTCTTTGATGCAGGAGAGTGCTTGGGGACCCGCCTACCCCAGCTTTGCAGTTGCTTGAAAACTGCAGTGTCATAAAGCAACTGGAGTGGGCCAAGTTCCAACCCTGATCCATGTATGAGATAACTGATATAGAAAGATATTTTTTTTTTTTTGTCATACGTATGATAGTCATGTTTCCAAACCCTGCAATTTCAAAATTGTTTAATTTTCATATAATGGTAATCATAGTTATTACACTACTCTATGTTATGTCTAGGGGGAAAAATGAGTGGGAATTTGTTCTGCATGAAACTACCAGATTGAGGTATACAGCAGACACATGAGCTTGTGTCTACATTAATTTACTCACTGACTGCATCTTAAATTTCATATCTGTTCTATCATACTCTTAATTAAGCCATAAGTAATTTAAAGCTTTGAGGTGGACTTCTGTGTTATTTCTAGCTTTGGTGCATGAAAGTGTGATTCATACATGTGAATAAAAATAGATGAGGACAGACCTTCCCCAGTGTAAACTGTTACAGCTTCAGCGACTCGTCTTTCGGAGAGGAGAGCGGAGCAGCGGCAGAAAGATTTGTGTTATGATTTTAGGGTGGGCTGTGTTACGCACATGTGGCAGAGCTACAGGATAGTGCAGAAGGGTCTTGTGTTGGTCCCATTTCATACTTATTCTTACATAAAGGCAATTGAATGATGATGTGAACATGGAGAAATTCTCACAATAAAGTAAATACATCCTGCTGAAGAAACAAGGTGAGAAGGTCTGCTGAAGAAACTAGCACCTCCCTTTAGGAAATCTCACACTTCTCATAAAAATAACCCGTGCTCAGATGTGTGGTCAGTGGGGAGCCCTCTGCCAGGTCAGCTTCAGCACGTTAATCACCTACCTTTGTCACCCAGATGCAAAGCCCAGCTCTCATGGGCACCCTGTAATGCTATGGCACTGGGTCCATAAACCAATAAATGTGTTTTGCTGATCCAGATGATGTTGAACAGCTCAGTTTCGAAACAAACACATCTACTTCTATGTGAAATTCAGTCCCTCGGTGGCACTGAATATAGACATAATTACCACAGATTTAAAATCAAGTTCCAGATGAAAACTTGCTGTGAAATGCCTGTGTTTCATATCTAAACCTTTCCCTGCACTTCTTGCTGGCATTGGCACACTTTTGCCTCCTGCTAGCTGCCTGGTGAGCAGAGCCTTTTATTGGTATGGCTGGAGCACAATCTGGGCTAAATGTGGGAATATCGCTGTCCATGAGATCAGTGCTGGTGAAAAATGATATCTAAGGATTTCCAAAACCGGCACTTTCTTTTTAGAAAGAGTAAGAAATTAAATCAGAAGCAAGGTATCAAAGATACCTCTGTTTCAGCTGCACTATGCACTGCCCTTCCTGGTTTTAGGAGGAAAAATACTACAGGTGTTTAACTTCCTGATTGGCAGGAAATCTATAATGAAAAATCTATAAAACAATTTAAAATGTGTTGTCACTTCCGGAATATGTTTTTCTGTGGAGTCTTCTACGTACATCTGTCCCAATACCACACCTTTCCTCACCTTCACATAATTTCAGTTTAAGTCCTTGCATTTATTCTTCTTCTTCCACATCATTCAGTTGAAGTGGGAACAGAAAACACAATTCTGACAGCAAAAACCTAAAAGCATATTTTAACCATCAGAGTATGATGATTATATAGATTAATAAGTGGCAAAAAAAATTGATCATATATTGTATATGAATTTTTAATAGGGGAAATGTTTGTGGTATTTTTGACAAATTTAAATAGCAGAAACAGAGTATTGGAAGAAAGACAAATAATTTTGTTTGACTTTTTTAAAAACTGAATTTATTGTTTTTCTTATTTCTGTCCTTCAGTGTTTATTTCTTTCTCTGAGTAAGTGACAAACAGGAGGGAAAAACAGAGGAAGAAGGCTAAAAAAGGAAGAAATAGGCCTAAGCAGGAATGGGAGGACTTCTACCCCTAAAAATTCAGAAGCTAATTTCTAAGACTCCTTGCATTAAGCAAACGAAAGAAATAGAACTTTTCTGTAAGAGCCCGAAGAATAAAAAGTTGTTGATTTTCCTCATTTTCAGGTTGGCTCTACTACAAAGAAAATGAGAAAACTGTCTTTATTATCATTAATCTGGCTCCATTCAGCCATGCTATTTATCTACAGCAGAGCCAGTAATGCAAAGGGAAGGAACAATGCCTTTATATTATTATCTCCTCTAAATATGCAAGAGTTTATGAATAAACTATTTACTGGCTTTCTTTGTGACCAGTTCTGATTTTCTTTGAATTTGCATTATTATTACTTGCGGAGCACCTTCCCCTTTGACTCCAGCATATTTTCTTCTGCTTACATATGCTCAAAGTGTCTTATGCAGATGGACCTTCTTCTACTCCGCCAAAATCTGACAGTTTGCCAGCTATCCCACAGAAGAAGGGTGGAGTAGAAAAGTGTGTGAGATTAATTTTATACCACAGATTGGTGCAAAGAAGTGGAACTTAACTGATAGAGCACAGTACCGTAGCTTCTATTAGTTTAAATTAGGAAATTTCTCAATTGAAAATCTTCTTACTTTAAGACACAAGATTAAAATTCTCTCTGTGTATGGAGAATGTCTGTACTGTGTCTCATTTCAGGCATTTTTCTTTCCATTCGTCCTGTCTACTACCATGTAAATATGTATTCAAAGTTATTCTTCCTCTACGACTAGCTTTTGCTGGTACTTCTCACATTCTGTGTGGTTTGTCACTCTGGATTTTTGTTCTGTCCTCCCTCAGTCAGGTGTTTGAACAAGAAAAGACAGTGTTCAAGTTTTCTCTGGGGACGTAAAACAGAACAGGATAAAATCCAAAGTTGGGTCATGTCATGATACGTATTTACTGAGACAAAAACATCTCTCTCTTTGAAAGAGCGTATGTTTATGGATGTATTTTTAAACTAATGACTCACTGGGTATGTTGCAGTTTTTGATGGTGCATGAGTAACGCCTGAGAGTCCGTATTTAATGTGAGGGAAATCTTGACATTTTTAAAGGGAATTCTCTGGTATTGTTTCTATGGTAACTTTTCTAAAGAGATTATATTTGTTTCAGATATAGTTTTTAATTGTGATCAACAGTAATGAATATATTGAACATAAAAGAAAAGGAATTATATTTGTTATGAGCCCCTTCAGACCAGGAGGAGACAAAGGGACAGGTTGCACCTCACTTAAGCCCTTAACTAGGAGCCTAAAGGACTTTCTGTGGATCATGGACTTGACTTGGGTTTTTGGAAGCAAGAAGGCAGGGTGAAAGGCACAGGCATGTATCAGGGAACATAGGTAGTGTGGTGACAGCAAAGTAGTCCCCAGTAGAGCCAGGTCAATAGCCTGGCTTAGTAAAACAGAAGACAGGATAGTCAATCCCAAGGCGTACTTTAGCTAAAGGAACAAAACTGTTAAAAACAGTGAATTTAAGATAATGACGTAGGAAAATGAAGACCTTGAAGAATGCCTTTGCACGGCACTTTCTCAACAGCATCTTCTCCATTTGCTGAAAGCGCTGAACAGCAGAATGTTTCTGTTAATCACAGCTCTAGCTCTAAACACTTTCAGTACATTTATGTTTTAAACAATGCAATACTTTAAGGCGTAGTTTCCTTTTTCCTGTGAAGTCAGGCCCTAGTGTGCTTTTGTCTCATAAGCGGGTCTAGGTAGTAGGAAAAGGTATAAGCTTTGATCACGGCACTCGTTTCCTGCACTCTCAGGTGCTTGGGGAAGAGTTTCATGCACAAAGCCATTGATCCAAGCGCCAAACCTGCAGTTCTTCCCTGTGTATGCTTAAAGTCCATCCTGAGATATCCGCAGTGCCTTCAGGAGCTCTGAGGACAGGATCAGAGGGAGGCTAGAAGGACTTTCTGAGGAATTTTTTCCATAAGTACTGTTTCTCATTAATTTCCTTGAATTCACAAGGAAATGTAACACATAAGACTTAGGATCAGCTATGTTGGAGAGTATCTAATTCATTGTAGAAAACTAAATTTTATATGTAGTTTGAGATGGCGCAAGAACTCCTACATTTTCATGACCTCCCTTTTGAAAGGGTTGTGTCATTAGTATTATTGACAAGTTAAAAAATCATATTTATTTAAGATAAATACATGAGATTTATTGGAAAACTTTTTGAACAAAGTTATTGTTCAGAGAGTGAGTGACTAAAAGGAGGGAAGAGTCAAGAAGGTCTTTTCTTTCAAAAAGCCTGAGCAAATCACAAAAAATGTGATAAACAGAAGATTATTTTCAGGACCTCTGACTTTCCCTCTGCGATTAGCTTTGCATGACGGGCTTGTCAGTGCGCGTCTTAGTAAGCTCTGGCATGACCCCTTTATTTTTTGCCCTTCCAAAACTCTGACAAAGTTATGGGGATCTAGTGATAGAAGTGTGGATGTAGTTCTGGGAGCCACTTGTAAAAACACTGGTTAACGGTGAAAGCTTCTGTTTATATAAATAAGCACTGTTGGTCTTCTTCAAAAAATGAGACTTCAGTGATAATTCTGTCAAACAACAAGTATCTGAGGGACCATACCTACATTTAGTGTAAAGTAAAGCAGTGCATCTAAAGTCTTACTGGTTTAAATGGAATTTTAAATCTATAGAGCTGTGTTTTGAAATTAATTGCAAAAAATTTAATGAGTGTGTGTGCATGTGCCTCATCACATGCAGAATATAGGGTAAGTACTTTTCCATGTAATCTGAAGGTATAAGTTTAAAGCACCTATCTTTAAAATGACTGTGCGATACATTCGCTTTAGCATGGTATCACAGAAGTAGGGTTTATAGCTTGTGGATGCATAAACCAATGTAGTCACCTTCCGGTTTCTCTGGCCAGAAAAGGCAAAATTTTTCAATCTTCTTGAATGCTCGTATAACTCAGAGAAGAAAAGAGACTTTCTGAAACTTATCTAGTCTCTATCCTCCTCTCTGTAAGTGTCAGGATCTGCCTTGTCTTTTTGGTAAGTGTTCATACTTTCAGGAATCTAGTTATGTTAAAAATGACACACACACATAGTGCCCACTTGCTTTACTGACCAAAGGCTGCTTCCAGTCAAGGGGCACTTTGTCCTTTCTTCAATAGGAGAAAAAAGAAGAGGAAAACCCTGGCAAACGGCTTTCTAAAATAAGGAACTGGGGTGGGAGCAGGGGTGGGGTCTTTATTAGATATAGTGAAAGTATAAGAAGGATTTTACTGGGTGTCTGCCATCTTTGCCAAATTATCTGTTCAAGCCCAGCTCCAGGAATCAGTGTTACTGATGATGCTGCTAATGCTGGCCAGACCTCCACCGTTTCTATTTGTCACAACGTAAAAGTCAGACCCTTACCAGGAGGGACCTTAAAGCAATGGTAGCAGCGACTAGAAGTCTTAAATAAAAGTGTACTACAACCAGTGCATGACCTTTAGTTGGCCCCACAGTGCTCTGTGATTCTGACATTTGTGAAAACTTTGTATACCAGTTTAAACGCTGTCTTAATAGGGTTTCATAAAAGATGGCCTTTCTCTGCAGTCAGAAATGGAAGGTTGGTGTAAAACAAAACTCAGCGGGACTGTACAAAGCCCATAAGAACTTTGTAACCATCTGCTTTAGAAATTTAAACTATTTATAAAAGCATTTTGTTATTTTAAATTTATAATGCAAACAATTTTAAACTAATAAAGATGTTCTAATATCAGATTCAGGTGGGTTGGAAGTGAATTTTGATCAATATAATGAAGGACAATTTTCTAATGTAATCTAGGTTTGCTTGAGGCTACCAGAATTAGAAGATAAGATAGAAAGAGCAATATTTGTGTCAAAGGCAGAAAAAACACATCTTGATTTAAGATCTCATATGGCTTTGCAGCACTGGCTACTATTCTGAAAATACTTTTTCACATGTAAACTGTACTAGTTTGTTTTCATCTCAGGAGAGAAGAAATAAATACCCTTTTCACAGCAACATTAAAATAGCCCTTAAAACTGCTGATGTTAAAGCAGAGAAAACTGACACCTAACAGTTCTCTGAATTCTTGGCACGTACAGTACTGATGCGTAAATTAAGTTCAGCATTTCAATGATAGCCACGTTTTGTTATAACAAGATCCCAGTGTAAAATCATGCATTTCTCATAATGTTTTACTATTAAACAGGTTTTGAGTTGGCATTTTTATAGAAGCTTCTTAATCAGACTTTCCTAATAACAGTATTTAGTCTCATGTTAAAACTTAAATTAATATTTTTATTCTAGTAATATAAACCTAATCACAATGCAATTAAGGTTTCAATATTGCAAGTATTTTTTGTGAAATATTGATTTACCTAAAGCCTGACCCTGAAAACATTTATTATTGTGTTCCCGGTGCTATTCTGATTAGTTCTGTTATTTACAATTAATTTCTCAGATTGAGGTGGGCAGGATTGGGCCCTAAATTACAAAGGCACTCAAAACTGTCCTGAAATGCATAAAGGACACATTTTGAACACCTGCTGGGACTCCTTTTTCTTCAATATTTAGTTTTCCTTCAGCTGCTGCTGCTGCTGCTCAAATATTTGAAGGATTGAATTATTACTGAATTAGGCAGAATGACACCTTTTTTGGACATAACTACCTACAAGAATGCCTCTCTCTTGTCCTGTGGTTTGTCTCAGGAAAGAGGTTCACCTGCAGATCCAGAACATGTCAGCTTTAAATTGAGTATTAAAACCACAATTCATCCAGTTGTCTTGTGACATTTTGCCCGTGGATCGGTAAGCATCACAGGCAAGTGGATCAGAGAGATCTAGTAAGTTTTTTGAATTTACATCGAAAAATGTAATAGAAGAAATCTTCCTTTGTTTAAAAATGTCTTTAAAAGCATCCAGGTTTATATCACGGATTACTTTTATAAGCAATATGTTATCCGAATGCCACTTTTATAGAGCACTATCAGCCTCCTAGAAGGCTGAGCTGACCTTTTCAGACAGTTGGACCTTGTTTCACTAATGGGAACCCCCAAACATTTTGACCTCTCTTTCCTATTTAAAAATAAACAGTCAGAAGGGCCAATGTGAACAGAGAACTAATCAATAGAAAAATCTGCATTCGAGTTTGTTTGATTTGATGAAACATAGAACTATTTTATTTATTGAAACTGCATTAATGTAATTAAAATAAATGGAAAATGCACTCTTTACTTAATTAATATTTTAAGCTGTCTCTGAAGAATGGTATGCAGCTTGAATTTAGTTATCATTTTTAAACTGCAAGACAGATTAATTAGATTCAAATCTTAGCCAGAATGAAATCATTTTCTTAATAAAGCTAAGAGCTCTAGAATTTACTTGGAAGTAGGAAGTGTCTGGTGTTGATCTTCACAGCTAAGCACGAGAAGATAAAACATAAAACTTAGTGAAGTCTAGTGGTTAAAATACTACTAAGTCCATCTTCAAGTTAGGGTCCTAAGTGTTGGGTTTATTTATAAGAAAGGAGTCGTTGTTTCGAGACATGGGGACTCTGTCTCTTTCTTAATGCATGTATTCCTAAAGTTCAGGTAATTTGAAAAAAATGTGTATAGGAAGTTAATATTTCGGAAAGCTTCATAGGAGTGAAAGAAATTCAACTTTGATCTTAAGATCCTTGCGGACAGAAAATCTGTGGAAAATCCTCTGCAGCATTCTTGGATTTGTATTTAAGGGGCAAGGCTTCAAAGATGGTAGATACAACTTTTAAACAAAACAGCAAATGAGATTAAATAGTGGTTTAGCTTTATCACAATTCCTTTAAAAAAAAATCCATTTTGTGCTATACATTGTGCTTGCATTTGCAAAAAAAAAAAAAAAAAAAATTTAAACAGTGCCTGAACTTAAATGACAGACAGATCTGCAGTCAGAAATCAAGGCAAAAATGTCAGTGTGGTTTTCAGCACCCAGTTATGAAGGACAGATTTTTAGGGAGTCCTGACAAACATTGCTGGTTCTCAACAAGACTTCTGTTCTGTGCGTTTCAGCATCACTCTCACCGGACTTGCAAGATTCCGAATATTTTGACTTTAGGCGTAAATCTTTTGAATTTGGATGAATGTTAACGTGAAGCTTCAAAATACTGGTATTTTAGATGTGCTAAAACCAGAGAAACTGTCTCAAAGTGATTTTTACTTTTGATTTCAAATGTTTTCCAAGTAACAGATGTGAAAAACTTTCTAGAAATTCCATAAAGAAATGCTGCTGGTTCTGTTTTCCCCTTTACAAATGCATTAAATCATATGAGAAAATTTATTTAGATCACCTAACTTAGGTTCCCTTTCAACTGAATAACTTACTCCATTGAAAATGAGGTTTTATCAAGTACTAGAAAGTCAATTCACAAATAAGGGCTCTGTGCGACAGTACTATGAAAACTTTAAAAACAGGTTTTAAGTTTTAAATTAGTAAGCTATTGAAAATTATTTCGTCTGTCTGGCAACATGTCCTATGTTTTTAATGACTAGCACATTAAATAATCTATGTTTAAATAATTTCTTCCCTGTAACATGACCCTCACAGATATTTGCCATCCCTTCAAAGTTGTATTTAGCACGTGATAAAAAGTAAGGAAAATTACATAAATCTTAAAAGTATTTTAAATTTCACTACAAATTTCTCAAAATTTCACTGGTGGAAATATATGTATTTTAAATAGTATTTTGCTGTCTCTTGACATTTGGCCAGTCAATTTCATGTTCAACCTGTTCAGCACCTGACAGTTCAGAAAAGATGCAATATTTGCCCAGCAAAATAATATATTTGTAAATAAGAAATGCAAACTACAAAGCTAATGGAAGTATTTATGAGTTTCAGACAGTTCATTAGAAGGATCAATATGCAAACACACGTGTCCTTTTAATGAAATCTCTCGGTGGGTTCATTTATCTTTCAACTTAAGTAATACAGGTTAGTGAGCAAATTATGTATGCTACGGCTCTTACCGGGGCAGGATAATATTAGACAAAGAGGAGTGCGATCAGGCTGTCAGACTGACAAAGTAATAACTCGATACCGCGCACTAAAAACGTAGCTGATTAAATGTTTGGAGAAGCCAAGTTGGTGTTAATCTGTGGGAACGTGAAGGATTTTCCATGAGCAGAAGCCAGGTAGGAGCGTGAGGAGTACCTCTTCTCCCTGGAAACCTTACTGTCAAAAATGGTGTTGATGGGAACAGCATCTTCCTTCAACCATTTCATTCCCGTTTCAGGGAAGGGTCGGTGTGGGTCTGTGGTTATCGGGGGTGCGCCTATGGCACAACCACTCTGCGCTTTCCGAAATGGCACAACGACCCTGTACAGTGGATGGGGACGACACTTTTGGTGCTGTACTATAGGATTAAGCAAAGTGTCGCTTTGGGGCGGGGTGGAGGGTGGTGTGTGTGATTCTTTGGGGACACAGGCTGTCCTTGACATTCCTTGGCTTCCCGGCCCGGCCCGGCCCGTGTGCTTAGCAAGGCGCCGGCTGCAGTGTGGCGCTGGGAGTACGAATACTGTCGGGAAGAGAAGAGGGGAAAAAAGGCAAAGCTACACGGTGCTGCTGCACCGCCACCGGGACAGCCGCGGGGAGCCCGAGCCGCCCGCTCCCTCCGGGAAGGCAAAGCCCTCCGGGTCCGGGCGGGCTGCACCGGGCCGTGCCCCCGACGGCTGCCAGTGCGGCTGGGATGTGAGGAAGGGGGCGGCCTGGCCCGCCCCGTCCATCCCATCCTATCCCATCCTATCCCATCCTATCCCGTCCCGTCCCGTCCCGTCCCGTCCCGTCCCACCCTCGCACACCGTTCCTCCGCACCGTCCCGCCGCCGTCGGGGCCGCCCTGCACCTGGAAAACGGGCGGGGCGGGATGAGGGGAGCAGCTCCCCCTCTCTGATTTGCGGCTTTCTCGGCTCAGGAGGGTTTCCCCCGGCGGGGCGCGCAGGGGCTGCCGCCGCCCGAGCCGGGGGAGGCTGGGGCACATCGGCGGCAGGGGGCGGAGAACCGACTGGAGGCTGCGGAGGGAAAAGGGGAAGGGGGAGGGGGACGGGGGAGAGGGGGGGTGTCCTCCCCCACCCCGGCCAGAGGATGGCCGACTCTACCCTGCCTGTCATCCCCAGCCGTAGTGGCAACGGGAAACAATGGGGAGAAGGAAGCGGGAGGGCACTTCATCGGGAGGGGGTGTTCTGGAGGAGCCTCCCAAGGACCTGTCACCTGCACCCGGCAGCACCCGCCTCTCTCCCCGCTCGCTCTTGTCCCGCTCCCGCAGCTGGGGCTCTCCGTGGGCAGATGCTTCGGAGGTGTCCCCGCAGCGTGTCTGTGGGCGGCATGCTGTAACTTGGGGGAGACGGGGAAGACTGGGGCGTCCGTTTCATTATAAGGGTCGGTGCTGCCCCGGGCACCTGCGCGGAAAAGCAGCTTTAACTGGGACAATTAGGAGTGTGTAGCGCCCGGCACAGCACGGCCCCGTTCGCCCGCACCTGCCGTGATTTATTTAACCGGGCTCCGCCACTGTCCCGTGGCTAGAGCACTGCTGCTTCTTAGGACACTGCTTCTTCATAATTTCGTGTGTTATTCGGAGAACGAGGACGGGAGGGGAAAAAGTTTGGACCTCGTTCGTTTGTCACTGTGTGGGCTTTCTTTACGGAGGAAAGTCTTTTCCGGAAGAAACGTCGCGGGCTTCTTTGCTGTATTGTCATGCAAATGATCTTTAGGTTTTCCTTTCTGTCCTTGTTTGATTTTTTTTTGTTTGTTTGTTTTCCGTCATTGTTCTCCTCTCCGTTTCCATCTTGCAAGAGTGTCACCATAAAAAAAAAAAAAGAAAAAAGAAAAAAAAAAAGACGGGAGAGGACGCGTAAAAAATCGGCCAACCCCCCCCCCAACAAACCCAAGCAGAAAAACCCTACACATCCACAACAGAAACCCCAAACAGCTTTTCCAAATGAGTGACACAGCCTGCGTCCATTCATCGCCTCACTCCGGCGAAGGGTTTCTGAACAGCCCAGACCTCCTTAGCCAATTGCTGCCAGCAACATGTGGAGGGGAGGCATCGCTATAGCAACCGGTGGATGGGCCATGTGCGGCAGCCGGCAGGGGCTGCGAGCCGCCCGATATAAGGAGGGCAGCGCCGGGGCGCGTCGGCATCCTCCGCCCGCGCCCGCGCCCCGCGGGGACCGCCGGGCCGCCCGGGACCGCCGGCTCCCCCCCGCCCCTCCCCGCCCCGCCGCGCCGGGAGGCGGCTGCGAGGAGCTCTTCTGCCAGCCACCGCCTTTGTCTCCGCTGAGAAGGCGAGTGGAGGAGGGGGGAGAGGGGGAAGTTTTGGCACCGGAGGAGGATTGCTAGAGCCCGCCGAGGTGCGCTGAGCCCTCCCAGGGAGGAGCCCGGCCCGGCCCGTCCCGCCGGCTGCGGCGCCATGGCAGCAGGTAAATGCAGCGGAGGCCGCGGGGGCGGGGGGCGGGGGGCGGGCGGGGGGGAGTGCCGTGTTTCGAAGCGGCCCGGCCTGGGCTCGCGTGAGAGCCGTGTGCGCGGCGCGGGGCGGAGGAGCACGGTGTGGGGGCGGGCGGGACGGGGCACAGCCGCTGCCGTCCCCCGCCCCGTCGGTCGAGGCTGGGCCCGGTCTCCGCGAAGCATCGCGGGCAGCGGGCGGGGCGGCGGGAGGACCGCTTCTCCTCTTCCCGGCACCGCGGCGGCGTCTCTGAAAGCGCCGGGTGCTCCCGGCCGAGCGGTGCCCCGGGGATGCTCCTCGACTCGGGGCCGTCAAACAGGAGAGGGGCAGAAGGCGACAGCGGGCCCAGCGGGGCGAGGACGTGCCCTTGCTGCTCCTCTCGGCCCGCTCACGGCTCGGGGCTCCGGGGACGCGGCCCCTCGCGGCGGGGGCGCGGAGGCGGCGACCGGAGTCCTGCCCCGGGTGGGGGCAGCCTGGGAGTCGTGGAGCCCGTCCCGGCTCCCTGCGAGACGGGACGGCTGCTCCGCTGACGGGGCCTCGGGCTCTGCCAGCGTGTCACCGAGAGACGGCTCGCTTGCTGGCACTCGGTTTTAAGGGTGCTTTATCTAATCCCTAAATTATGTGGCTTCAGCATGAGCATTAGATCAGCGCTGGCACTACAGCTTGTGCTTCTCTTGCTTGCTGAAGATATTTGATTAAGCTTGGCTATCGCTGACCATCCTCTTGGCTCGGGCTCTGACACTTTGTGACTTGGACTGCTGAGTCCCTCTGTTTACCTCTTTCATTCTGGCTTGCAAAGCCTGGGCTGAGGAGGAAATCTGCTTCCTGGTGCTCCCATTCTGCCGCTTTCCCCTCATTGGTCCTGAGTCCTTAGAGATGGGAATCGAAGTTTCTTCACCGTGGTGTCTCCTCGCCCTCTTCTTCTTGCTGCCACTCCAGAGGCAGGCTGCGCGCCTTCAGGCAGGACGGGCCAAGCTCCTCCATCGCTGTCTCACCTACTTCCTCCACAGGCATGGATGTGGCTGTCCAGTTTCCTGAGTCATGTGTTATCCCTACAGTATCTCAGTGATGCTGTAGGCATTTGTGCTGTGCTCTTTAACTAAATGCTGACTTCAAAGAATACCCAAATCCTCAGGAAAATCTTGAAGCTCCTTAAATTTCCTCTTTTGCAACCTTATTCCTTCCATGCCACAAAATTCTTTGGGGTTCTTGGACGTTTCAGCATCAGCTCGTAGTGGGATTCAGGATAATAGCTATAATTTCTTGTAACTCTAACCAGAGACTTCACTTCTGTTTGCCTTTAGGAAGCCAGAAGAAAATATCTACCATTGATCAAGGGATCTTTGAACTCACTGAATTCTTGATTGTATTCAGGCATTGTTCATGGTATTAATCCTCCTAAAAGGTATAGAGATGCTCCAGAGTGCTTTGTGGTGTTGAAGGTCGCGGAAAGATCATTGTACCCCTACGGATGAATAGATCTGTGGCTCTTGCAGTGACCTTTCTCAGTGATTTGAATAAGCTGCAGTTCCCAGAAATCCATCTGCCTTTTGTGTTTGTCGATTTGTCTAATCTTTCCGACCCCTAAAAGAAGGAGAAAGTACCTTCCCATCTGATTTCATTCTCCTGAGTAAAAGCGTTAAATTGACCTCATTTCAGGTGATGAACCGACATCTGCTGAAAGTGATCCTGGCATCAGGCGAGCTTTGCGGGTGGGTGTGGGAGTGTGTGTGAAGAGGCAGGCAGAGGATAACAGCCCCAGAAATATCTTCCTAACACTAAAGACAGTACCTTCAAACAAGTAGCCCCGACCCTACAGCTCGGGAGTGCAGCGCGGAACACAAGGAACATTACATGGACTGAAGGTGAACACCCTCAGGCCCCGCTGCCCCAGCCTGGCCTGATGTGGAGCACAAAGTAGGGGAGGAGAAGCAGGGACCAAAGCTGAGGAAGATGCTGCTTTCCCTTCTGTTTCCTGTCTTATTTTAGTAAAGGAAAAAAAAAAATCTTATCTGTAGGTTTCCTGGGGGCAGATTAAGGTAGCCAGGCTCCTCCTGATGTAAAGTGTTTCTCTGGTTTTGTAACAACCTGTCAAAACTTAACCGGCACAGAGTATCTCAACCGGTGTCTCAGGTAACCTTACAGAGGGAAATTACTACAAGTGAATTTAAGTTTAGACTTATTTAAGCGAGCAGACATACAGAGATGTGTATATGTGTTTATATATATGAATACATATAATATATATATATCTCCATACACACCCACACATCCCTTTCTTCATGCTTTCTACATCAAGGAAATAATACACATATCCTTTATGGTTTGTTTTAATGTCAGTGGCTGTGACTATTAGCAAAGGATCTTCTTAAAAGAAAAAATAAACAATGAACTAAAACTTATTTTATTGAAGTTTATTTTTAAGAATAATGATTTTCTTGTAGAATTCTTTTCTTCTGCCTAGGCACTTTTTTCCCTCCTTGAATGGCAGATTTGCAAGTACAATTTCATCTGCACAGAGGAACAATAGCTTTCAGTTGCACAAAGGATTTCTCCCACCCTGAATCCAAACCACAATGCCTCTTGCTCTGATAATAGCTTCTGAAAAGATTTTGTAATGCACAGAATTAATACATGATTATTTCCGCCTCACTTCTCTCATTTATTAGATTCTATAGTGAATTCCAAATTAAAAATAGCACCTCTCGAGTTTTTTAACGTTCTAATATTTTGAAACAAATCATATTCTGGAGTTCCTCTTTTTGCCCATGTTTACGAAGAAATCTGCATTTTTTTAATCATTGCTCAGAAACAAGACTGTGTAATATAAATGTAAAAATCAAGACATGAAAAAAATTGCAAAAATTATAATGTCAAGGGTTTTTTTTAAATGGATTGTAGTGATTTTTCCTTTGCAAACTGGAAAAGAGGTTGGGTGCAGTAACTGGCAAACTGGGTTTTAAATCAGGAATATCTTTTTAAATTTATGAAACAAAACAAAACATCAACTTCAGTCAGAGTTTTGCTTCAGCGAGGACCAGAATCAGGCCCTGTGTCCTAAAGGAAATAATGAAGTGTAATTCCGCTGAGGCATCTGGAAGGTGAGCTTTCACATCACTGCATGGGGAGCTCCTCTCCACTCTTACAAAGACGTTCTCCCACACTTCCAACATAGGTGTGAGAACTTATTTACATGAAGGTGTACATTAAATATTTACTGACATTTGCCAGGAATGCGTTTGAAATATCGGCTGTTCTGCTGCATCATGGGATGACACCGCGGAACGGGACGCTGCTCTTTGATTTGTGACTCCAGCGTTATGGCTGGTCTAGTTACTGACTCACTTTTGGGTGTTTATAAAATGTGTTCTGTCGAGGGACTGGGAAAGCCTACATGAGATCAGATCCTAAGCATTTTTTCTTCCCTCTTAAAAAAAAAAAAAAAACCAGCCAACCAGAAACACTCACAGAAGCGTTGTACTGCAAGCAAGCACTGTTGTGTGTAGTGGTAGGTGTAATGTTGTTCTGAGACAGGGTAAATCTTTACCTTACAGCGTTTAAGCTCAGGCTGGACCGTTTCAAAGCAAGCAAAGACTAGCTGAACATCTCCAAAACCTCTGTATTTAGAGCCACTTCCTAAGCCAGCCATTTAGGAATTAGTTGCTTTTCCTTCACTAGGACTCTGTGCTACTGCACAATTTTCCAAGGAGAAAATAATTCAGAGGAATGTCAATATATTCTGTTATATAAAGTTTAAAAAATGCATAGTTACATGTAGCTGAGTTTAATATTTAATTACGTGTAATTTATGTGGTCTATTTGTTAAGCCTTAGGGTATTGGGGGGTGGGGGAAAAAAAAAGGTGATTTATTTTTCTTGTTACGCAACAGCTATTGTTCCCCTTCCACCCCAGGCACAGGCACCATGGCAGCCCCAACCAGCACAGGGAGAGGTGTTCTGCTTTAAAAGACATCCGACTGTAAATGTCAAATTCATAAATATTTAAACATTTTTCTTTCGATTTCAAGTCAAGTCTGACAGGACGTCTCTAATTAACCCTGGGCTCCGTTTCAGGCTGGGGCCTTATTTCAGGGAAGAATCAAGGGTTTAGGTAAGGTAGAGAAATCTGTGCTCCCGGCTGGGGGCGTGGGGGGGGGGGGGGGGGCGGAGGCGGGAGGGGTCTGGTAGCCAGCTCGTCGGATTAATTTTTACCCGTTTCATAATTTGATGTTTGGTCAGACATCCAGCAGGATGAAAGGGCAGCAGGTTTCTCCAGCTGAGCTGGGAGCAGTGGGGGCTGTTTCCCGACGGGACACGCCCGGGGAGACCGGGCCCGGCTGCCCTCTGAGCTGCCGGGTGGCCCCAGCCCGGATCCCGGGAGCGCCCCCGGTGCCGAACCCGGACCTGGGCGGTGGGGCTTCTCCGTCGACTTGACTCGGCGGTTTACTCGGGGTCGCGCAGCCGGCAGCAGGCACCGATGCTGGAGTGTTTCCCGGGGGCGGCGTGGGGGGCTGGCCGAGGTGGCCCTAAGCACCATCCCACCCGAAGGCAGGGAGGCGAGAGGGGGAACCCTCCGGGCCCCGACAGTAGCGGCTCAGGAGGTGCTCCCCGTGAAGCGGGAGGGAGGAAGGAGCGGGGCAAAAGGCCGGCGGCAGAACCACTCTCCCTTTCCCATCAGCCGCTCCTACGTGGCGGGCACCGGCGGGCGGCAGCGCAGGAGGACAGCGGCCGGCAGCGGCCGTGCCCCCTCGCCTTTTCCCTCCCGCTGCGGGGCCGCCATCGCCTTCCAGGGCGCGGAGGGTCGGGGCAGGTGTTGGCGCCGGTGCCCCCAGACGTGTAGGGTTTTCGCAAGCGCTCGCCTGCCTGAGGCCCATCAGTAGCGACACAGCTACGTTGGCTCCCCGCGAAAGGTGCTTATCGGGGTGTGAGCAATGCTAAACATCCCCCGGAAGGTTTCTAATTCTTGCCCGCGTTTCACGTTCCCGGGTGCCGCCGTGCGCTGGGGATGCGCAGGGTGTCTCGGCTAGTACTTCCTTTGTTAAGGGAAGCCAGCTCCGGGGACGGCAGCCCCGGCTCTTCGGGGAAAACTGCCTGGCAAAGTTGGAACCAACATCTAAGATCACTCTAAGTACAGGAGGAGAAAGGCCAGCACAGTCTTTCCCTCCCCCGTGTTTACTCGGGGCATTTGACAGAACTTCGCTCCCATCATTTTCATTGTTTCTCTCGCATAGCCCTTTCCTCGGCGCTTGTGCGGCTTTTCCACGCGGCAACCGGAGAAGGACAATCGTTTAAAACCGTGGTTGAGAAAGCAGAGTATCAGGAGATTCAGGAGCAGTTCCCGAAACTGCTCACCAGCCTCTTCCCGGCGGCGAACCTGCCCCTGCCGGCACCGGGGGTCCGAGGCGAGGGGGCGGCCCGAGCCGCCCGGGAAGCGGGGCCGGTCCGCGGGGGACCGGAGGCGTCGGGCGCGGGGGGGAGGGCGGCTTGTCCCGGCGAGGCGGATTAACGTCCCGGGGCGCAGCGCTCGGGGAGGGGTCGCCGGCACTTTCGCGGGAGCTGCCTATTTAGATGCAGATTGCGACCTCTGGCCCCGAGGGGACGGCGGCCTTTCACGGAGATGCTAATGGCAGAGCTCAGCAGCCCTTTGCCACCCACCCCCCGGGCTCCCGGGGCCGAGGCGGCGGGAGCTGCGAGCAAGCGGCGGCTGCCGTCGGTGCTGCCTCTCCCGGGTGTCCTTTGCTAGCCCCGCCGCCCGGTGCGGAGGGCGGGCAGCGGTGCGCGCCGGGAGCGCCCTCGCCAGGTGCCCGAAGGAGGAGGGTGTGGGGGGGGGAACGTGGGGAGGCGGCCCCGGAGCCCCCCGGGGCCGGGGCGGGAGCGAGGCGGGGGGCAGCCCCGTCCTCCTGGTGGCTGTTGGGATTTGGAGGAGGGGCCGGCTGCGGTGGAGAGGAGGGGAAGCGAGGAGGCGGTGGTAGCTGCGCGGGCGCGGAGGCGGCGGCGGGCGGACGGCACATGCCTGGCCTGGGCGAGCTCCGCGCCCGCCCCCCGCCGCCCGGGGCTTACAAACCCGGCGATCCTCCTCCGCTCGGCGCATCCAGGCAAGAAAATCCGGGAGTCTTCCTGAACCTGCATTTCCATTAACTCAGCCTCAGCCCCAGCTAATCCACAGCAGTGAAGGCAAGGAGGCTAATTAATGACAAGCTTTTACAGTCAAGACCAGCGATAATTGCTTTGGTGGCCTTTATGATTACAAGATAAAAATGGACCGGGTCTGACATAAGAGCCACTGTGTACACTGCAAGACAGGAGGAAATTAAGAGCTGGCTAGCTGAATACGGAGCAGAAAATTACTAATAGAGGAGAGATAATGAATAGGCCGGCTAGGCATTCATGGGGAAAAATCCATTTTGTTACCACGCGAAATTAGGTGGTGGAAAGGAGTTTGCTAATTGTTCTCATCTTGTAGCAACCAGGACTGAGGCAGGGGCGTGCTTTTCAATTCATTTCCCTGGTAATTGTGAGAGGGGGAATGCGGGCCAAATGAGTCTTGCTGCAATTTGCGCGCCTGGTCTTTTCATTTTCATGTTGCGTTTTTAATTGTTGCTAATATAGCTTATAATGAAGCTAATGAGGGGAAATTATTGTACAACTTTTTAGCACATGGAGACAAGTGAAATGCACTAGAAGGATTCGCTCCTATTGCTGCAAAAATAATAGTAATCTGGAGGAGTTTGGAACTATCGGGCTTTTTTAATCCTTTTCCTTCTACAACAGACAAAAGGAAGGACCGCCACCTACTATTGTTTTTTCTCTCTGTTGTTCCGTGTTTTGTTTTTCATTCCAAGAGAAAAAAAAAAAAGAAAAGAAATCGGATTTTCCCTCCTGCCCCCCTCGCAGCCCCTGGCCCCGGATGCCGTCCTGCGGGGTGCGCGGAGCTGCGCGGCGTGCCGCGGTGCCTGCGCGCAGCCAACGCGTCCGCCTCCGTCTTTCGGGAGTTAAATGCAAGCCGCCGGGAGGGGAGGGGATGGAGGGGGGCATGTCAGCGGTGCTGTCCCTGCCCGCCTGTTTGCCTCCATCCTTGGCTGAAAGTTAGCGCTGCCGGTGTTTTCCCCCCCGACGGGGTCCCCTTCCTTCGCGCAGCTCCGCGCTGCTCCGCGACCGCGCAACTCAGGCGCTGCCTCTCTCTCCTCCCCTGCAGAAAAGCAGCATCCCGCCGCTCCCGCAGCGCGGGGAAGAGGCAGAGTCCGCCAAATTCCTCCTCCTCACCCTCCTCTCTCTCGCCTGCATCGCCGGCGTCCTGGCGGCATCGGGGGTCGCCTACTGCCTCCGCCACCGCGCTCACCACCGCCTGCGGGAGAAGATCTCGGCCCTGGGGGCCGACGCCGGCTCCGACGCTCCCGCTGCTTATCAGGTAAGGACCAAGCTTTCCTCCTTGGGAGCCGAGGGGGTTGGGTGTGTTTCCGATGCTGCCTCCCCTCCCGCTCCATTCATATTCCCGCGGATTCGCTGTAGCAGCTTTTTACGGCTGGGTATGAATTTTGGCTATTCCGGTAGTTGCTGTAAATTCGTGCCTAATTAGAAAAAAATTTAAAAAAAAAGAGTGAAAAGAAAAATAGAAAAAAAGAAAGCCCTTGCCATTGAAATTCACTGAAAAATAACGTTAATATCCATAGTCTGTCACCCCTGCCACTATTAATAACAAAAAATCTTTAACATTTATGAGGAATGGATTGCACGGTTATCTGAAGATGTCTCTCTTTTTGAGTAATCGACTTCTTCAGGGTCTGATATGAAAAGAGCCTTTGACCCGATCTGTTGCCACCTTCTGCCATTATTCAGATAAAATGAAATCTAATGCTGATAGATGGGGAGGTAAACCAGGACTGGTTCTGGGAGAACAATGGTAGCAGATGTGTACCCAGTAATACAGGAGGACTGCACTCAGATTTCCTGAAATAAATCAGAAACCTCAGGCTTTCTCTTTCAGTTTCAAAAGTATTGGGTGGGGAGACACTCTGCATCTTCCTGAAGTTTGTTTGAGGTCATAGCACTTATTTCTTGGTGTGTTAGTGGTCTGGTAATGCACGTGTTATGGTCATATACCACACAGTCCTGGTCTGCTATCCCAAAATATTTGGAGTGTGACCAAGAAAAAGAATTCAAGAATGCGTAAACACGGTGGCTGTAGTATCCGTGTCTGCTGTGCACCCATAGGGTCTCGCTAATAGCACTCTTCTGTCAAGTTTTATTTTACCTTCTTGTTCTGCTTAGGATCAGATGTTACGGCCTTTCTGTATTCTGGAGCTGAGGTAGATTCAAAGTGGCAGCTGGAAGTCATACGGGAATAAACTCCTATTTCCTCACAAAGTTTGGGTCTGCCTGTACCTCTTGTATGTTAGAGATGTAAAGTATGAGGTACGTCTCCACAGGCTGGCTCCAGGGAGGTTTTAGTACAGAACGATAAATAGGAATGTTTCTGTAACAATTAGTATCTTCAGGAATAGTTTTGGCTTTCAGTTTAATGGAATGTTTACAAAAAAAAAAAAAATCTTTACATCTTTAAATTAATGACTTTGAAAGCAAGAGAGAATGAGAGCAAGGAGAGCAAGAACATTTCCAGTTGGGAAAAGGAGTGTCCTCCAGGATAATGTGTGAACAAAACAGCAGTTTGTCAGATCAGTTTTGTCGGCTGAAGAGACTGTGGCTGTAAATATTTTTGTTTGGTTTTAATAGGGAACTTGCTGATGGCTTATTTAAACCACAGAAGGGATAGGTAGTCTTTTTCTTCCATCAAACGTGAATACAAGAATTTTTAATTTTAAAAAAAAAGCCCTCCAGGTTCCAAAATCACACTTGAAACTAAATTTGTGATAATTAACAGGACAATCTTCCTACTGACAGCTCTAATTAATAGTATCTGTAATTAAAATCGTGCCCTTCCAGCAGGAAAATTGTTTGAATTTCTTGGAGTGACCTTTTTTGCCATTTCTCCTGGGAGTATAGTGGTTAAGTTGATATTGATTTTATAATGAGCTCTGGTTTGTTTAATAAGAATCTGTAATCTAGACACTAAATGAAATGTGTGCTTCATTTCTTCTTCCCAGGTTTATATATATTTTAAAATCTTCCTAGTTACATCCGAGAGTGACATTTTCTGTTTAAAAGCAACAACAATGCTTCAAGGATGCTGCTCAGTTTTTCAATAGCAAGACTGTATTAATATTCTTTGTTCCTGACCTTTGGGCCCAGTCCTAACCACATGACTTCTTAAACATTTCCATTGGTTTTCCAGGGAAACTGTAGTCATGAGTGGGAGGAAAAATGTTTTTCCTTAAATAAAAAGGTTTCTGAAGGGCTTGGCTCTCCTCCCGTGGAAGTAAATGGGAATTTGGCCATTTGTTTCAATGGCAGCAGTAGGAGGCCCCAGTATAGGCAGAGGAAATGCTCAGGCAGTTTTGATGCTGCTAAGTAGCGTTTTATCAAAATGAATCACTGAGTCTGATTCTGTATGTAATAAACTATTCATGTGGATTTGAAGAGAAGTAGGAATGAGCCCTATTCGCTTTCTCAAAATCGCCTTATGTTGAGCTGCGTTAAATATAATGGATATCTGGTGTGATGCATGTTTTGGATAACATCAATTAGGTCTCAGAACAGCATCAATTATCTTTCTTCTCATCTTGTCTGATACTCATAGGGGAATAATGTAACCCATATTACTACGGGGGGGTGTGGGGTGTGGGGGTGTAGAAAAAAGCTTTCAGAATAGAAAATACCTTTCAAAATCATGCCTACATTTTTTCTTTTCTGTTAGATGTTTCCCAAGCATCTACTTGGATAACTCAGTATATTTTAAAAATATGAAATATTTCAGCAGCTGCTGCCAATAGACTTTAAAGCATGATACTCCAGTGTGTTGCTGTTTACAGCTTAAGTGACAACTCAGATTTATTTTTTTTGTAGTTTGAAGGGGGAGAAATTGGTCAGTACAAAAGGGCCTGGTGGCCCAATGAGATTCAGAGAGAACACTGAAATATCACTTCGATTCACATGCTTCTCAAAATGTCAGTGGTTTATTTCTTCACATAAACAAGACTGACCTAAATTTTGAACATTTAACAGAAGCATTTTTCATCCTAACCCAGTTCAGCCAGGAGAGTTCATTCAGGGTTTTACTCCTTCCTCATTCACCCTGTGAACTTTGAGGAGTTTTTTCCCACAACTGCCCTTTTTTTTTTTTTTTTTCCCCCCTTCTCGTTTGTGTAGTGAAATACCAGCTTGAGAAGGGGAAAACAGGCAAACCGTATTGTCAGGGAAATAGCAGGTCTGCTGCTAAGTCTCCTCCCGCACCGGAGGCGTAGCGCCTGTCATGTAACATCACCCTCCCTCGGGCGCTCACATGCTAGCCTGAGAGTTCCTGTGTGAGCACTCTTCCTTTCTAGTACCAGTATTTCTTGTGTAAGTGCATGCAGAAGTGACCGGTCTTAGACAGGACAACCGATACTATTTAGAAGTTGAAGCAGACAAATAAAATCTCTGCGGCGCCCTTAAAGTCATAGAATCGTTTAGGTTGGAAAAGACCTTTAAGATCATCGTGTCCAACTGTTGAGCTGAGTCCAACAGAACCATGTCCAACACCTTGATAAACTCCCAAATGGCCCGATTGAAGAGGTGTCTAGTTTTCCAGGTGTATGGTAAGGCAAGAAGCTGGCCTTCAAAGTGTTAAAGTAAGGTCTGGGGGAGACCAAACCCTGTTGAAAGACTAACAGTAGGAAGTGTAGATAGACAATTGCAACTTCATTTATCTTTGAATCACTAAAAGCAAAATTATAGACTGGTTTAATTAGACAGTGTCTAAGGAGCTTTTGAAAATTAATAGAAGTAGTGTATCTCATAAAATGTTGTAAGTGCATGGAACACATTTTATACATAAATGCGGACCGTTTCTGCGTACCTTTAAACACGTCTCCTGTCCTTTGAAACCACGCGTGTAATGATTAGATAAGTCAGCGTTCGCATTCAGGGATGACTGAAAAGAGGTCCTCGCTGCCTCCACGGTGCCCCGGCGCATGCGCACACCTGCACCCATGTTTTTAATTGTTGCTCGTGTTGCTTTGATCTTCGCTGAAAACCAGGTTTCGCATTCTGCAAGCCCACTCTGGTCCAGGAGATTAGGGGAGAAGCGTTTTAGGAATTTTCAGCAGACGCTCTTTGATTTATTTCACAACACTGAGCAGTTTTCTTCACGCACTTTGAAGCCTTTAGAACATAATCCAGAGAAAAACGGGCATTCAGACATCAGGGGCGGGCTGCAAACAGGGCCACTAAGTGCACATCTTACTTGTCACTGCTCCCATTAGCGAGCAATTTATTAATGTAATGAGTGTATGTTAGTGACTGCTACTATTTAGGGATGCTCTGTTTGATTCAGGGTGATGTATTTGTGAGTCCAGCTGAACCCTGGCTTTTGACCCTCTTGTGGGGAGCGATGGGTTGTGCGAGGTATTAAATCATCAGCATATTTTATACTTTGTGCTGCAGAACTTTCTTATGAGCGTGGTCTTCTGCATCACTGAAAATGCTCTGCAAAATGTTGCCCATAATGGAATTAAAGGCAAAAGTTAAAATGCACTGAAGCTGACTTCAGAAAGCCTGCCTTTTAATATTTTATGTCAATAATGTTCGTTTTAATTTTCCTTCATCTCAGCCAAAAGAACTTCCTTTAAAAAGCGAGGGGGCAAAGACCAAACAGTTTACAATGAAGTTCCTTCTTAAAATGCCTGAAGTATTCAAGGTTATGTGAGCCGTGCACTGTCAGTGCAGCTGGATTACATCATCAGCTATTTTAAAAACTTGTTCAAATAACTTGCTTTGGCAGGCATATAATTGTAAATTATATGTTAAATTCTACATTATTACGTGTACTATATTATATATAAATTATATATTCCTTTGTCAAATACAGTCTTGTTAATTAAATGATCCTTCTGGATTCAAAGCCACAAAGAACTTCTTTGTGCTTTTATAGATTTGATCCTGCTGGTATTTTTTGTCAGAGATGTTAAGAACACAGTGTTTATGACAATTACAATAAATATTTTGCTGCATATATTTTAAAAGGCTCCAACTGAAACAATCCACTGGAGACACACTCTCTACTTAACCATCATGCATGGTTTGTGTGTTTAAATACAGATAATTTATTGTCTCTAATACGGCTTCATATTTTACAGTCTAGACTGACTTTCTTAATGTGTTATAGTCTTGGACCTTGTTGTTATAGTAATACTGTATATCAACTCCTTAGAAAATGGAATGTTGTGGACTAAATGGGAGGAAAAAAAAAAAGTAAAATCTTGCAGTTATTATTTATGTTCTCAGTAATATTCTAATTAACATCAAGATTGGGACCAAAAAAAGCTGGCAAGCTGGGGATAAGCAGTACCATAAAGTACTACCTCCGATCTATGTAAAACTTCATTTGCAAGGACCCTCACTACACTCAAGCAAAAAAGATATCACAGAGGATTAAGTGTATTCGGTACATGAGTATTTAGTAAACAATTCAGCAAGGAATACATTCAGTCAGGAGTTTGGATAGAAGAAAATTTTGCCTTAAGGCTGAATGCTACGAAGGACTCGCTTGTGTTTTCTTCTGGGAAAACAAAGGACATAACGTATTTTTAATCTTTTCTTTTCCTGTGTCCTTATTAAAAAGAAAAGAAAGATTATCCCACGTGACTATGTAAAGCAACAGGAGAAACTGTAATTGTTTGTAATAAAACATGCACGGGGAGCTATATGTATTAGAAGAGTTGTTCTCATCTATTTAAGTCTGTTGATTCTGTGTTATGTGAACAATTTTCTCTCTTTAATTAGAATTTTGTTAGAATTTTAGAAATCTGTCAGAATTCTCTTTAATTAGAATTTCATTAGAAGTAAAATAATTCTCAGGAACCTCCAAGTACATTGTGTATAATGTTGTTGCAGAAACCACTGTACTTTAAGGTGAGACAGTTTTCACAACGTAAAAGGTATATATTCTACACAATGGTCATGCATAGCAATAATGGGGGAGGAAAAAGAGGTGGGGAGTATTTTTAAGGTGATTAGATGAGGGTTTACCTAATGTTTAAACACTTAATTCAAGTCAGGTAGTGAACAGCCGAAGGAGAACGAGGCAAAACAAGAGGTGTATAAATATGGATTTAACTTTTAATCTTTTTTTTTTATCTCATTAGTGTTCAGAACAATCCACAATTCATGTGGTGCAGTGGACTATGTAATTCCCTAAACCTTGCTTCTTGTGGTAGCCATAAAATTGAGTTAAATGGTGGTAATGTTCAAAATAGCATTTCAAAATACTGTATGAATTTATAAATAAGCAGAAATTTATGAAACTTGCCTAGTTGATAGATTGGGGTATAAATAAATAAATAGTTCTGTTAGCAAACATACCCCTAACATTTAAAGTTAACTTCAGACTACTGCTTTATGAGAAATGCCCATCTTAAGTGTTGAAGTTCGATGGCACAGATTTCAGAGGGTGCTTCAGGAAATCTGTGCTCCTCCATCGCCTCCTCCCCTGCTCTGCCTCCTGCTTCAGCACACACGGCCCCAGCAGCGGGGCAGCCTCAGGGAATTGCCCTGGCTGTGTGAGAGAGGTTTATTGGACTTGTTACGAATGGCTCTCCTCCAGACTTTTCCTACGTAAGAAAGTAACTTTTGCAAATTACTCCGTGTTGGAGAAATGGACTTTCCCTGACCAGAGAAGGTTTTACCTTCACAGCCCAGGGCAGCTGCAGCAGTGACAGGGCAGCAACACTTTTGCGCAGATACTCAAATTTACATTAGAGCGGGCAGGTGGAGAGCGTTTTTGCAGGTATGGAAGGAAAATGATTATATGTGCAGCTCCTGGAGAGCTAGGATGAGAAGGTGCCATGCAGATTTAGGCTGGAGTAGTATAAACCATCTTTTTCAAGTTCTTGGCTGTTCATCTGTGTGGGACTAGTGCAACGTGGCATAGAGAAGGTGATGTCGACTCTGTCTTCTTACCTAGCTTTGTTTATTTTCCCTTGTCTAAAGAACATGGTCTCTGAGCTTGGTGTTTTGTGGAACAAGGACAAGTGTGCTCCAAGCATCCTGCAGTATGATTTCTGTGTACTTAGGATGTAAGAAAATGCTAAGAAAAAAATAGGACGAGGGGAAATTAAGTTAGTGACTCATTTTTAATTACTGGGAAATCCAGTGTCCTTACCCAAACAGGCATTTCTTAGAAAATGTGCTGCAGGTGCTCTGGACTTGCAGGCTGCATCTTGCCTGATAAATTAAACTGGTAGATTGTGCAAATGGCCCTGGCACCGTTTCAGGCCAAGCCACCAAACTTTCTCCCACACAATTTCTCGGCACAGTTAACACAGGCCAAGAAAAAGAGATATGCCCATTCACTGGGTAGATTTCTTAATAATGTGGCAGTGGCCACTGGGTTTTAGAGGGTGAAAATTACTGGGTTTTTATCTGCCCTAACTCCCTGTCCTGGACTGCTGAGGTCAGGGCTCCCACCCCCAAGCATCCCAGTCCTGCGTCAGAGCCCCTTCCACCCGTCCCTGCTGCGCCACGGGCTGTTTGCCAGCTGAACGTGGGCTTGTTCTGGACAAGTACAATGGATTTTCTCCCTCTGGTAAATTGATTATGTCCCAGTGCCTGTACATTAGAAAGAAGCCAAAGATAACCACAGTCTTGCCTAACGGGCTGGAGAGTATTCGTTCTGCAGTCCCAGGCATACATCATCTCAAGTGTCCCTATTTCTTTCTGGCATAACTATACTGCCTTCAGTGGCACTTTTTTCCTGATGTAATGTAGAGGATAATCAGGCCTGTCTTTCCTACACACTTCCGCCCTTTTTTCTGTTTTAGGATTTTCCTTTTTCTTTTGGAGCAGCTCTGTTACTGTGTTTCAGATTTGACACATTCTTCTATTGTCTATTCTCTGAATGCTCAGCAGCTAACGCGGCAGTCTGGCTTGCCGAGGCTTTTATATTCCTTCAGAGTGCTGCACTAGAAGGAGAAGATGTATTTTTAAGAGTTTTTAACTGGGAAGTTTTTGTATTTGCAGAATCAATCTACCAGGGTCGCTTTACCTGGAAGAGAGTAGAAGTTAATTGTGTGTGCATAAAGAACGGTTGTGGGCGATGTTTGTCAGTTCTTGTAGGACCATGTTGCCCATGAGCAGAAACAAGTTGCAGTTTATTCTCTGCAGTCTGTAAGGTAGATAAAAAGCATTCTTCCTACTGCTTTCTTCTGGGTACATCTGTTCATCCTGCACACTGGTCTCACACAGTGGGCAGTGAAAGGGAGGAGGAGTGGGAGATACAGTGTTGCTTCCTTTCTCCTTCTCCATGTAGGCAGGGAAGACGTGCTGTGCTTGGCAGCGTGCTGGCAGAGCAGGTCCACATCCTGCCCGAAGCCAACAAGAGCTCAGCTTCAGCGATCTTTGTCCTTCCTGCTTGTGCTTAGCCTTAGCAAAGGATTTGAGGCTGACCACAGCCTTCGAAGGTTTTTTACCGTGGTAACCCGCACAGACTTGACTGTTTTGTGGGACAGCTGAACAAAAGTGGATTTCAAATCCCAGCTCTTGCAGGGATGTTGCAAAGTTGAATATTCTGGGTGGACTGTGGTGTTTTCACTCATTTTATTGCGGTATGAACCATGAGAGCAGAAGTTTGGGTAGAGAGACTGGAGCTCTCCTAGGGTCATGCCACTTCAATCTTCCCAAAGGCACAAGTGAGAGGTGCTGTTTCAGCATGAGAAGCATGCGTGACACGTGGGGCCATGGATGGCCTGTGGGCACAGCTATGAAGAGCTGGACATTGAGAATGTGATCTGTATTGACTAGACAAGAGGCCTCATTTCATTCCTCTTAACAGGGAGAAAGCTACAGGTCTGGAGAGAAGGACTTATTTTCCAAGGTATTTTCCTTTTCGTATAGCTACATATGCAACAGAGATCTGAAAGTGTCTGTGTGGAGCCCGTATCCAGGGCTAAACTGCAGCAGTTGCTCTGTCACCTGATGACCCATCCCCAGCAGAGAATGGGGATTGGACAAAGGAGAGGAGGTCTCTCTGCATTGAAATGAAAACGGATGTAGTGAAACGGCCAAACTAATACCAGTGTCGATATCAAATCTACAAAGTTAAAGTCATCCCAGCAAATCTAGAGCAGTCACAATAAGCAGGAAGGCATTCCTTGGGAGCAGAATGATAACTGAGCCCCTCTAGGGATGGGGACAAGTAGGAGAAGGAAGGGGAGAAACAGGATCAGGAGCTCCTCTTCTCAACGAACTTCCCCCCTTATACTGAGGGTGACGTTTCTGGTCTGGGATCCACCTGTGAGCCAGCTCGGGTCAGCTGCCCTGGCTGACTCCAGACTGCTGATGGCCTGCGGACCATGGCTGGCCTGTGGTTGTGTCCCAGCAAGACCAGGACAAAATGCCTTCTGGCAGTTTAAAGAACTGTAAAAGAAAATTTGAGTGATTTAATGTGCCCCAGCAAGATATGGTGAAAGACTGAGGCAACGCACGTGACTTTTTTGTACTGTGTTTTTTGCTGTTACAGGTTCTAAACTCTCTTAGCATCAGTGAGTGTCACGGCAGTGTAAGTCAGCTGGGGTGTTCCTACAGGTCCTTGTATCCCAGTTCAGGTTCTCAGCTTTCAGCATGCAGATCCAGTTTTCATCGCTTGTGTTCTTAGCAAACAGCCAAACCAAGGCTCAAGAAGGGAGACTGTAAAAGGACTCTCCTAGAAGTTAAATCCTTCAAAGAATCAAAATAAATTTGGAAGGAGGGTGGGAGGAAATAGCTTTTGAATTGGAGAAAATCAATTTTAGTGTAGGTGGCTTATCCAAAGGAGAAAAGTCATGAGGCTTTCTCTAAGCTTTGCTGACCAGTTTCTATACTTTTTGCCAAAGACAAATGATTGATGTTTTGTTGATGCTTGCTTGGGATGACTGCATTCTGAGCAAGCACAGATTTTGATCAGGGAAATAAGTAGTTTGTTAAATTTGAAATATTTTTGACTGATAAAATCCATTCATTTTTGGTGCAGTTTTTATTTTTTCTGTTTTCCTGTCTGGCTAACATAATTGCAGGCTTCTTGATGATTCCAGTTTTTTCCTTCCACACAGGACTGCTGCTGCTTTGCAGAGCCATGTTCTGGCAGCATCTCAGAGATCTCAGAAGTGGCTTATCTTGCTCTCCAAAGCAGGAGAGCAAGATTATTGTGATAAAACTCACTTTTGATACTGGGTTTACATGCTTGCCTTGGCTGATTCAAATCCCTCCCTTTCCCCTCATCTAATGTTACCTAACTCAGAGATACAAGCATTTCATGTAGGTGGGAAAGCTTTTCCATGGTTGTGCTGTGTGACAACAGCAGAGGTATATAATTTGAAGTAGGCTTCTCTAGAGCCATAACTACCAACCCTAACTATTTTCTAGTCCTGCTGATCCCCCTGATCCCTGTTCTAGTCCTGAACATTCCCCCTGATCTTCAAAAAATGTATTGGGGAGGATATTCTCCTGTTCGAGAGATATTGATCTTTCCCACTGACTACTAATAGAAGAACAAGGGAAAGATGAAAAGGAAAAATTCAGTATGCTGCTGCTTTTCTGACAGTGTGTGGAAAATAAACTGCGATTTTACATTATTCCAAATTCTCAACTGGAGTCCATCCTGGCTTCCTGGGAAAGAACAATGCCTCATGTTGAGGGAAACGGTGGGATTTGCTGGAAGAGGTTTTACTGCAGTGGATCACAGCGAAACGTGCCAGTGGCTGGCTGTCCCTGTAAGATAGGAGGAGAAATGTGATGGAGCCGAAGGTAGTTGTGGGAACAGCAACAATCTACATACCTAAATTCATGTTATATAGTGAAATTATGTCATACAACATCTCCCTCTGTGCTCTGGGGAAATAATATGTACAGTAAAATGGGAGGATGAGCATGTAAATTCCATATACTGTCACCCACAAGAGTGAAATAAAGAGCTGCAATTCCTAGTTAACCTCACTGGGTGTGAAGTTAAAACATACAGAAGGGTTGCCTAGCAAGCTGTTCCAAATTTCAGCTTCTTTTTGAAGGTCTGGATCAATCCAGTGGCTCTCCAGGCATTGTTGACTAATAATTTTGATTGCTTGTTTGAGAGCTTTAGAATTTAATTAAATATAAATCAATGCTTGGTGCTTCTGTGAGTGCTGGTCACTCCATCACCAAAGGAACGCTGCAAAAATGGAGGGAGTGAGGAAAAGGTGACAAGAATGATTAAGGGCATGGAAAACTAGTGTGAAGAGAGAATGAAAAGACAAATTGTTTCTTCTAAGACAGTAACAAGTGGCAGCTTAGAAAAGAAAAAAGTTTCTAAAATGAGGAACTGAAGAAGGCGTGGAATTCTTACTCTGTGTTCTGCCTAGCACTAGGGCAAAAACATTCAGTTATATTAAATACATACAATGAAAGACTAATAGGGGAAAAGTTATCTGCATAATAAAACCGCAGCTTGCAACACTATCTCTTCAGAATATTGTTGATGCACTAGTTGTTAGCAGGAATCTCAAATACTGAAGAAGCATGTGAGAAAAAATATTCTAAGGTAATAGAATGTTATTTTAGAAGCTATCTATAACTTCATGCCCCACGTCTTAAAATAATCTAAAATTAAGACGTGACCATTGTAGGAATGTGCCTACCTTGTATATGTTCTCCTGTGCTGTTCCCATAGTGCTTCTTGCAGACAAAGTGATGCCTGGTGGAGAGGTCCAAGGTCCCCTGTGCCTGCATGAGTTGGGAAAGGGAAACCCAGGAGCTTCGGTACTGCCCAAGGAAGTCCTTTTCTTTGAAAGTAAACACACATGTTTTGCTGCTGAAGGGTATTTATCGGAAGCAGTGCCACAGGGCAGGTCAGGGATGGTGGGGCGGTCTGCAGCTTTCCTCTGGGCGGGCAGTGCCAAGGCATGACTGTGGTCCGGTTGAGAGCTCGATTGTACGGAGAGGCAGGGGAGAGCCCAAGAGAAAGGTGCATTTTTACTGTTGTTGCTGTTTTCTCCAAAATACAAAGTCTCCCTGTATCTCTGACCTGAGTATAAAACCCCTCTTAGTTTTTCCAGTGTCTCCTCTAACAGTAATAAAGTGAATGTGAAGAAATACTGGCCAACATTTTTAATCCTTGAAGACATTTGTGGTGTGCGATAGAAAGAATGCCTGTTCTCAGAGACACGATGGAACTCAGATATATTATTTTTTCCCATAGTTTAGTAGAGTTTCTCTGTATTACCAAAGGTTTGACTCATAATAACCTGCTCTGATTTACTAACAATTTCTGCTTTATAGATCCTTTTTTTTTACACTGTTTCCTTGTTCACAAAACTTGCATTTGTTCTTCCTAGCAGAGTGAAAGAGTGGTTTGATTTTTTATTTTCACTGGGGAATGGGTGGAAAGCAATGACTTCAGATTCCAAATCATGAGAAGGTAATGACTGTCAGTTTCAACTGTCATGATAGATGATGTTATGAAAAAAAAATTGTCGCTGATGACCATCCGTGATAAATACTTCCTTATCCCAGCATCACCTCATATGTTTATAGCCACCTTCTATGAAAAGAGAGCATTTGAGGTTTTTAGAAGTTTTTAGGACTTCTTTTTTTGTTGTTGTTTCTGACTGGTTTTAGTACTTCTGTTACCATGAATGCAGTTACACAGACTTAAGGAGAAGCAATAATAGTCTTTGCAATGGGGTAAAATAACATTTTCAGACTTAAATTTGTGGCTATATGTTTGTTTTGTTCCAGACTAGAATTGCATGCTGAGTCCTGCTGGCAGCTGGGAATTCTTATTTCTAGCAGAAATGATCTCCCATTTTTAGTCCTGCAGGACAATAAAATAGTGGACTTCACAGCCTTAATGTATGGCTTTCCTGAGAAGCTACAGCTGGCTTGGGACAGCATTTTTTGCCTGCCTTGGGCCCCAGGCAACTGTAAACGCTGGGAGCAGAATAGGAAATAATTTGTGGCCGTTATCTTTTAGAGGGCTGGCATCTGCTGGAAGCTGGTTGTGCTTTGGGTGGGTTAGACAAAGTCAAAATATGTGATGAATTTGCACGTGGTTCTGCATGATTAATTGAATCGTTACTATGTTTTATTTCTAACCCATACGGTGCTGTATGGCTCTCACTGTGCTACCAGTGAATTTAGTGTGCAAATTCATATTAAGAAGCTACTGTGCCTTCATGAGCATGTATTTGAGTTAGTTAGGATGAATAAAATACGGAGAAGTTGAAGTTTGTTTTACACATTATTTTTCTCTGTCTAGTTTCTCCTTAAGAAATCTTTCATTTTCCAGTTTAATAGTTACCATATACTCAGAAAACACTAAGTGCAACCACAGCTAAAATGTGGGAAATGCAATTTAGAAACCAGCATTAGTTGAAACCACCAAAAAAAAATCCCTTTTTTTTTTTTTCTTTCTTGCGGCAGGTAGGTCAATTATATCTTGCTGCTGCCAGAATTTCATTTGTCTGAATTGTAAGACCAGGAATGCTCAGACACTGTCAGGAACACCCTGAGAAAAACCTGGGTGCTTTTACACGGGTAGATCTTGGGGGATTTCAGGTCTATGGTTTGCAGATCTTTCCTATAGTCCCTAGTTTTCTTGGAGTCATGCAGGTAGTCTCTTTAAATCCTGAAAGAAACCACCATGATGTCATTATGACCATGATGTCAGTAGGCAGGGAGAATAACTAGTTCAAATGAATTTAAAGCAGCATGAGCTTTCTTCATGCATCTTCTGTCTGTGAAGTCCAGTGTACTGCAGTCATGTTAAGTCAGGCATCTGTTTCATAAAACTCGTCCCTGTTTTAGAAATCAAGGATATAAACTGTTGTGCTTACTTGCACAGTGTTCATTAGAGGGGTCTCTTGTATTTTTGTGTAGAAGAAAAAAATCCCCAGTAGAGTAACCTAATCACGGACTTCAAATGTCACTGATCCTCTGGAAAGCCGTATGCTTCCCAAAGCTGCGTGTACTTTCCTGGCATGGGTAGCAAGGAAAACACATGACCGTTATTTCAGGGGAATATCATGAGACCTATGCTGTCACATCTGCCTTGGTGACACGAGCCATGTGAAAGACCTCTCCCTCCTTCAGGATCTTCTGGGCTTTTCAGATGTCTACCTCATTGATGAGAGGTTACTGAAAGAATTAAAGTAAAAATATTTCCTTAAGCTGTGTTTGCATAGTCAGTGTCTTCAGTTCTGTGCAAGCCAGAAGTTTTCATGTCTTCTGGAGATGTGTACAAGACTGTGATGGCTTGTTGTTTGATTTGCTAGAGTAAGACTGTGCAAGTGCTTGAATTTAAAGAGAGGGAATAAAAGGAATAATCACTTTCCGTATAAAGATAGCCACGTTTTCTTTGCTTTTCCCCTCCTGCATGGCCTCTACTTTCTTTGCGTACACGCAGAAAGAGGAATCGTAATTACATGAGTCGCCCCCAGAAACACAACGCTAAAATAATTGGAATTTTAATTTCACAGACCATAATCAAAATTGGGGGTTTGTTAGGAAAATGACTCTCAAGCCTGTGTTTAACTGCAGTGCTCTCAAAGAGAAACAGCAGCCCTGCCTTGAGGTCATTTAAAAACCAAACGGAGCAAAACCCCTACACCGACACTCAGAGTTCTATCCTGATACACAGAGGTGGGTGCAGGACAGGAGGGCAGGTAGTGAAAGGAACTGAACAGACTGATGCTCTATTGACAATCAAGTAAATACATTTTACCTTGTTTTTTCCTCCCAAGACTTACCACATGCCAGTCTAGATAAGTACGAATTGTACAGAGTGTGGATGTGTAACGATACATTTGATGCTGTGATTCTCTAAAATATTACTCTCAAACATTTTTCCAATTTATCCCTTTGTTCCTTTTCTGAAGGCACACTGATATCAGTAGTTGCCTTTTCTGGCAAGGATAGAAAATATTTGTATAAATATTGCACGTAGGTAAACAGCTCTTTTACTCCTGGACAAAAAGCGTGTTAAAATGAAACTAAAGCTTGAAAGTATGTTTCAATAACTCACAAATAAATGGTAATAAAGCTGTAATTATCCCCAAAGCCACAAACACAGTAAATAAAGTTAAATTTATAACACCTGCAAGCGTATTAAGTATGCAAAAGCAAAACAAAGGCAGCCAAATGACTTCAGCTTCACCCTGTAGTAACGCTAAGCAAATTTATTACCGAATAATGATGTTTGTAGTCCTAGATTCATTTGTTTAAGAAAAAATGAGCTTACCTTATTTTTTCATTTTTTAAATCTCGCTGTGCTCTGAGTACAGCCATAGCAGAGCAGTGACATCCACGCTGTACGCGCAGACCTCAGCTCAGCCCCTGAGTCATGCCTCCTTAATTTAAAGGAAACTGAGGCTACTATTTAATTAAATGTATTAAAGCCGAGAAGAAAAGCATTTATAAAGATCTTATTCTTTCATGCCTAGCATATAAAAGGTTACATATAGCCTTAGTTTTCATTGTACATTTTGTCATGAAGTAAGGCCTGAATCCTTTCAAATCAACAGTCGGCATCTTAAATTTGAAATGTCTAGAAAACAATTTTGTTTCACATGTAAAATGAGCACAGTGTTACGGTGATGGTGCCTGCTTCAGCAGGTTTGTTTCAGACAGAGTATCAGGCAGGTCAGGCTGAAAGGGCTTGGTGTGCAGACAGCTATCACTTCTAACAAACAGTATGTTCTTTGTCTAACGTCTCTGCGTTTTCGTAATGATGATACCGGGGAAGGGGTTATTATCTCTTGTATTTTGTTAATTCTGAAAATAATTGTGCCGCACTTGTGTCTGGATTAGCTCAGGTGATTTCCATTTGAATTTGTTAAGCAGAAGATTTTTAAAAGCATGGCAATGTTAGGCCATTTCCTGGACTTCTTTTTTGCGAATTAGGTACATTTGGTGATCCGTTACAAAAATAGTTTATTTTCCTTAATATGTAGCTATGAAATTTTATTTCTTAATAAACTGGAAAGTTGGAATTTCCCTCAGATCCCAGTCTGTTCCCTCAGATCTATTAATCAGATCCGAGGCGAATGTTACTGGGGAAGAAGACCAGTATTTTAGATACGAAGCGGTTTTCAGTTACTTTGGACTGAACAACTTCATTTATAACATGCCTGGTACCAGCTGGATGAGAATGATTGACGTGCTGTGTTCAGTGGCTGGACTTGGACTACCTGAAGATATTGCGTAGTGCATTTGAATTAAGTAGATATATATTTAATAAACAGCTACATCCTCACTGGAGGCAGCTTTGAGGTGAAGCGGCTCATCTTCAAGAGCAGTGAGAGGAAAGCCAAGGTGCGTGTTGGCCATCTCTTAACCAGGATGCTCAGGTCAGGTCTCCTGCCTGTAACATGCCACCCTGAGGTTTTCAAATGGCATTTTTAGAAATAAAACAAGGGGAAAAGAGTCAATATTGACCATTCAAGCCTCAGTTCCAGCTGACTTTAGTTCAATGGTTGCCTCTACTCTTAGTTCTTCCCAGGGTTATACATAGATTTCTCTTCAAAACCAAACATTTTAATAAACTCTGTGGTCTTAGTGGATTTTCCCAATACCTACTGTATCAGTTGAACTTGATGGAAGATAAAAATTTCTCCAAATTATCACTTGCTGTCTTGACGTTCTGTGACACCAATGGCTGCTGCGCATCACAAAGCCAAGTGGCAGCAAATGCCACTGCTGTCGCTGGCTGGGGATGTTTAGAAGAGGTGGTGTAACACTTCTGGTCATAGGCACGTTGCATCTCTAAACCAGACCTGGACAGGTATCTGTGGGGTTCATTTTTGAACAGACTTCATACCTCCTTGGTTGAAAGGAGCTTTTACTTATCTCTTCAAGCTCAGAGACCCATTAACAAAACATAGTGGTAAGGCTGGCTCTCTGTCCGTGTGGGGAGTTGTCTGTTAGGCGCAACAGTTCTCTTAATGCCCTTCTTTAAATGTTGATAAACTACATTTATGCCACAATGCCGTTCATTCACAAGTGGTCTGTATGGATTTGAAAAGCCATTTGTCATATCTAAGGATAAAATTGTTGTTTCTTGCTTTTCCCTGTCTCTGTGAGGACAACCAAGTATCAGGAACATTTTAAAAACCTCGTTGGAAAAGGTCCAGGGGTTTTCTGAGAATACTGTTTATGTTTTGTTTAAGGTTATCAATTATGTCTCAAATAAAAAGCTCTCTACAGATGATCATTGTGCTGTACTTTGAACTCATTTAACTGCACATTATTTACAGGATATTATCTTGGGGATGGCCGTTTTTGTCACACAGCAATATTACTTTTCCATTATATACTGCATGTGACCACCACATAAGTTTGATAATAAATGTTGGGAAATAAAAAACAGAGTAAGTGCCTCAGTATGATAGCAATTCCCATGTGATGGGAAATAATGTCATAAACTTCAAATTACCTTTTAAATAAATGTTTATGTCCAACCCATCCATTAGATCATAGCCCGAAGGGTCAGGAGGATCATTTCTTCATATTTCACTGTATGCATTATGATTGCTTTTTTAGGTGTAAATGATGTTTTTAAATGAAGAATGACAGTCGAACTATACACAAACAACGGCTAGACATTACTGAGTCGCAGTACGGCAGAAATAGCCTCAGCCACTGGGCTAAATATAGAAGTGCAGCAGTAAATTGAATCCATTCTTAGAAAATATTTTTAATGGTGTTCATACTGAGACGATACAGAAATACAGCTTGTGTCATTCTCGCAGTTTGCAGCTTTGACATTTTAGTCAAGTTTTAATTCTAATTGTGGTTTGGTAGATGGCTGATTGGCTAAATGCTTATAAGAGTAGAAATTTCGGAGAGCGGGAAGAGCATACCTGAGTGTGCAGAGAAGTGTACAAGTAACAGATAGCACATTAATGAGGCACTTAACCATCTAGGGCTTTGTGCGCTTGTGAAGTGGTGCCACCTCAGTAAGTGCTCAAGGATGATGTTGCCCTGATTGCAGCCGGTGTGAAACACCCCACACGCTGAGACCCCACAATTCCCGATGCCTTTCATAGTAAGGCGACATTGCTGACCATCTCAAGCATGAAGCAAACCCAGATCCCACATTTTGATATTTCCTTGCTCTGAGCTGAACCTGTCTAGTCCTATGTCCTGGAGGAACCCATTTGGCTGCCCAAAATGCCCCGTATATCAAAGCTTTTATATGTGGTGGTGGTAACTGTGTTATCTGTGCAGCACTAGGCTAAAAACCCAACCAGCGGATGAAACGGTTGGGCTAACAGAGAGATGGCTTTGAAGAAGCAGAAGCTGTAGGTGTCCTGAGACTTCTGACATGCACATGGAGATCACAGAATCATAGAATCATTTCAGTTGGAAGAGACCTTCAAGGTCATCAAGTCCAACTGTTAACTTGGCACAATCAAGTCACCACTAAACCATGTCCCTCAGCAAGGATAGGGCAGGTTCCTCAGCCTGGGCTGGGCTTGCTGGGAGCGATGGAAGGAAGACCTGTCAAGGGCCGTTAGGCCAATCTGGAAATAAATTCAAACAAAAAACTTGTGTGTGCAGGCAAGGGAAAACCCATTATCTTGGAGATTTAAAAAAACAAACCAATCAAGAAATTCAGTGGTGGTTTTGCTGCAACTATGATTTGACCTTCCTGTTTACATTAAACATTTTTTATGGCATGTGCAGTGACGTGGTTGCTTTGTTTAAGGCATTTTACAGTTGCAGCAGTTATGGGAATAATTGTTTTGGTTCTATATTTGTCAGGAAAGAAATATGTTAAAATTTGAGATCAGGTTACTTTTTTTTTTAAAACTTACTTATATTTGTTGTGTTTCTCAACTTTACCTTCTCTCATGAGGACCTTGAATATGTTAAACTTAGTTTTAAAACAACATTTCTTAGGAACATATTAAATACTTTGTGTCCAAAACATTCTTTTTAGTTGGAGGTTAATCTACTGTGGAACCAGTTGATGATAATATTGTTTCTTTTGTCATTATCATTTGCGTAGAAATGGTGTATTAATTTCTTAGAGTCCACTTGATCTGATTCTTTTTAGTTAGCAGAGGTCTATAATCCTTTCCACAGCAACCACTTGTAAAAGCAGAGGATTATGACCTGAGGCAGGATATGAGCAGCAGGAACAGATCAACTTAAAGATCCTGTTTGAGCACAAATGCTATTGTTAGCTCAGAGTTGGGGTGAGTCAAGTGGCAGGATGTCTTTTAGAATGTAGTAAATTTGTATCTACACCACATGGCATGCTAGCCAGGAGATACATCCTTTTAGTAGTGGCGTGATAGACTACATATTTTTATACCTTTACTTATTATACTATTGCCTAGTCCAATAAACCGTTCCCTCTGAGAGTGGCTGATATCTAAACATCTGAACAGCTTTTTGGTTTTCTGTAGATTTATTTTTCTTTCTAAAAAGTTCCTGCACTCTTATACTTTTCCCAAAATGTGCTAGAAGCAGGTATTTGAAATTACACTACTGCAAGGTCATTCCAAGGTTAGTAATAGCCATTTTGGACTATTGCTGTCTTTTCTAATGACGAGTGTGATCCTTCAGAGAAAAGGAGAAGGAGATGGTTTTTCCTTCATCTCTGTATTTAAAAAAGTTAAATACAACAACATTTTTGCTTTATGTTTTTTAAATACTGATAGTTTAACTGACCTATCTAACACTAATATATGTGATTCAATTTCAAAATATTTTTCATTTTTTTCCTAATGTTTTTTCTGTTAAGGACAGTAGAAAATAACAAAAGTACCAAGTGACAGAAAACATTCTAGTCAAGTGTGGGAAAACGCCTACTTTTTGTAAAAATTAGAAAAAATCTTACATAGCATGGACAAAATTAATAAATATAAAAATGCAGTGATGGGGTCAGGTAGCAGTTTCACTTGGTCCAGTCTGTACAGTTATTTCAACAACATACAAGGAGTAATCTCTGCTTCCAAATCTTCTGTTGACTGTATTTTTATAATAGACAACAAAACATATCCTGTTTATATGTAATATGAATTTTGTCTCAGTGTATCTTAATTTGTACATGCATGTAGATATATATGTATGTACACAATGTATTACACACCATAACATTGTAAAATTCCACGTAAGCATGTCTAATGGCAAGTCATACAGAAGCTTTGGTGGAAGAAAATGTTTGGAAGGGTCTTTAATCATTGCCGTGTGGTGGCAAGAAGAGAGTCAATAGAATAGTTTCAGCGGGTTTGTTTGAATACTGCATGAATTAGTATCCCTCTTCAGTGTCCTAAAGTTTGCAAGGTTAAAAATTACTCACCGTAGTCTTAAAGTTATATTTCTAACTCCTGTCTGAAAAGTGCGTTTTATTGCACCTGATACGTGGAGGTTTTCAGATCATCCTATGGGTGGCACTGGGGCTGCAACTATATTATCACTGAATAAGAAAACAGGAGCCATGGCATTTCAACAGTGTGAATTCTTCAGACTGTATTATTTTGTTAGCCTGAGGCAAGAGACTGTGCTCTTAGTACTCGCCTGTTCAGAATGAGTAATCTGAGACAAAGGTGTAACCACGCCGGCTGGGCAGTATGTCCAGATACTGTGGACTAGCCAGTGTCGCTGTGTGCCACAGGCAGCCGGGTATCTTTCATGGACAATAGATATACGTTTAAAAATGGTCATTTTGTTATACTGACTGGGATTTCACCGCACATAACAGATTCTAAAAGAATTCTAACAATGATGGTAACATCATTGTTATAATACCAGAAGTGTGGTTCTGTTTATCCCATTAGAGTCAGAATTTTATACTGTAAGGAATTGGTTTTACCAGCAAGATTTTCTGTTTTCTAACCAGGATTCTGTATTTTTGCATAAATTCTGTGCATGGGAGCAACTGAAAATACATATTCCCAGTGCAATCTATTCCGTTGTTATAACATGGCTTGCATTAGCGTACGTGATAACTTGAATTTTCTTTCTTCACCAAAGCTGCTTAAACAATACAATGACAGATTTCTGCTTTTATTCTTCGTTAATGTCATTCTTCATCCTCTCTGCCCCACATCAGGGAGGAAGTGCTGTGAGTTTGCTGTTTTAATGAAGAGAAATGAGGCATCTATCAAGTAGGATTTATACTGGAGAGCACATCAATTCAGTTGCCTTGAGCTTGCTGAGTTTGCATATCCAGGGCCAAGCAGCGCTCTCAATTACTCCCGTGCAACCCCATTAACTTCAGGAGGTTGCACAGCTCAAAAGTGTCTTCGCAGAACGCAAGGCAATATTAGGGGGAAAAAATGACTATCTGTGAGAGAAGTCAAGCTCCAAAATATTATTTTTCGTTATCTAAAAAGAGATGTGCGTGCGGTCGTAATTACGCTTTTGAAAGGTTAGAGTAGTCATTGAATAGTAATTTCATTGAGTATTCCTTTGTAGATGTGCCTAACAGAACAGACAGCCTCCCAAAAATCACTGCAGTGAGGGAGCCAACACTTCCAGCCCTGCAAGCGTATTGTAAATCATATGTCTTTAGTAGGCTGTATCCTGTAATTACTCTTAACTGTAGGTTGTTTCTTCCTCTTTCTCTCTCCAGGAGCTATGCCGTCAGCGCATGGCAGTGAGAACATCTGATCGCCCGGAGCCCCTGCATGCTTCTCGAATAAACAGCATTTCTTCACAGTTCAGCGATGGGCCCATTCCCAGCCCATCGGCCCGCAGCAGCACGTCATCCTGGTGTGAGGAGCCAGTCCAGTCCAACATGGATATCTCCACTGGTCACATGATCTTGGTAAGGCAATTTTTGTCCTCACGGCACGAGAAATTTTGTCAGCATTTAAGGTACTTGCTCAGCTTTTGGAAAGAGATAACTTTTAAAGAAAGGGAAGCTGTCTTTCCACAGCTTTTTTGTTAATCTTAGCTTTGTATATTTAAAACTAAAAGGATTTTTATGTCTATTTCTTTGTCATATATTATATCCCTTTTTTTTTTTTTGTCTCCGGGGAACATTCTTTTATCTTGGACATAGGAATTGTTTGCGTGCTTGCTTTCAACAAGATAAGCCCTGTGGTGTCCTTTTGTCCTATTGAAGTAGGTTTACCTCAGCTTGGACAACTGAAGAAAACTGCTAAATTTCTCATCAGCCTGCTCCTTTTTCTCATGTACCTTCAGTGGAGGTATCTGAGCTGAGAAGGCAACAGAATATTAGTGATATGGAGCAATTTGTTCTCCACTACCCTTAGGAAAGGAATCTGAATTTTGAGCTTTGTCTGAACGTTGTTGTCCTTGGCAGAATTTCTTTCAAGCTGGATCTCTTTTATGTTTGAAATGATCCGAATGTATTTTATCGATGGAGTCTGCATTGGAAAACTTGGGTTACTTTCAAACACGACTTTCAAACAGTATCAGTGTGGAAGATGGACACATGAAGATCTGTGTCTATGTAAGAATCAGACTCCAGTGGTTTGGACAGGCTGCAGCTTGTTTCTGTCTCTCTCTGTTAGTGTCCTGCTGGGAGAGCTGTAGAGTAATCCCCAATTTTTTTGTGCCTAATTTTCCTCCCCCTTTAAATATGTGCTATCCATGTAGAGCACATTCACATTGGCTGAGAAGAAGTTAGGTGACAGTGAAGATGATGAGTCAGGTGTTGCTTGCTATATATGATTTCTGCTATTTATTAGTATGATTGGTCTAAAGTAAGCACCCTTTCTAGTTGGAAATGTTGTCGTGCTTTTGGAAACTTCCCTCTTGAATTATTTATGCACCACCGAGAAAGACTCACCAGTGGGGTCTGTCAGAAGAAAACTCTCCACCATGCTAGAATTTTGGGTCATAATTTTTCAACTTCTTTCTCTCTTTTTCTGGACTTATGTTTGAAAGTACTATCTTCTCAGATATTTTTCAAGTTCTTATAAGCCACCTGCATAATGGAGAAAGGAATGGAGAAAGGCAGGCAAACCCCAAAAACCTAATGTGACCTCAGCCAAGTTACTGACCTCCTTCAACCTTGATCAGGTCAGCTATAAAACTGAGCAAAAGCAGGGGAGGATTGTAAACCAGATGCTTCATCAGAGTATACCATCCTGAGTAAATACTTCTTCCCCTGCCCCTGCCGGTTGCTCCCTAAAAAGGAGTTAAGTACTATGTTAAAATCTGGTATACAAGTGCAATTTGGAAGAGTTGCTCCCATGACAGAAAATAAAGATTTTTACTGTCCCACTTTGTCTAACCAGAATTAAAATTCACTTGATTTCCTTTCATAGTTAACTAAAATGCTTGGGGGAAAAAAGAACGTCTCCAACCTCAGAATAAGTACAAATTCCAGTCATAAGGTTCTAAGGCAATATATTTGTATGGAAATAAGAGCAAATTTTCCTATGTAGAAATAGGAAATATGCATATAACATTTGCAAACAGTTTCAAATACTTTCAATTAAACAAAATTGGTTTCAGTTATGTTATTGGGAAAAATAAAAAAAATCACAAAATCAAGCTTAAGGGAGAGAAAGTTGTGTATGAGGACCACTTATTCTGGCTCTGGGAATTTCTGCAAAACTGCATAAAGATTTTTCTCCATATGGCAATAAATAAACTTAAAAACCTAGTCAGATTTATCAAGATCACTGTTACGGTATTCAGTGTCCATAATTCAGTCAATCCTGTTTAACCCTGGATGAACTTATACATGTGTTAGCTATCTAACAGCATATGTTATGTCTTAGATGGTAAGGGTTCAAAGAAGGTGAAAAGAAATGCTGTAGTGTCTTGAGAGTAAAAACAGTTAATTTGTTTAGTCTAAACCGAACAAACAAAAATCAGTGATTCAGGGGAGTCTGCCTATGTGCTCTGAAATACAGGATGGGGAAAAATTGTTCTTAATGGATGCAGATGATACAGTTAGGAGGAAAATACCGGTTAGAATCAAAAGGATGCATTTAGCCTGGATATCAGGGCAAGCCTAATAGGAGGGTCAGGCAGGCAGTGGGGTGGTTACTTAAGGGAAGTAGTTAAACCGTAAATTCAAGATGTGCTGAAGGCAAAGCTAGGTTAGGGTTACGTGGGATGATCAGCATCGCTCAGCTGCAGCACTGAAGCAGATGACTGTACTTGGTCAGATACACTCGTGTTTTGTGGCACCGTGGGTGACACTGAAACCAGAGAGCTGACCCAATTTATATTTTGACCGACAATAAGTGCACATTTCTGTAACACCTTATTTGCCTGAATTTCTCTCCCTCTGGAGATGCTGAGGCTTGTTGGACTTCAGCAATAGAACAGGCTGACCAGAGGTGAGCTTTTCCTCGCCTTGCCCTGCAGCTACAAGCGGAGGCGAGCAAGGGGCCACTTCGCAACTTTCATGCCGTTCGATAAAAGAAATTTTCTGCCTCTTCCCATATCTTGCTGTCACATCCTCTTATCTGTTAAATTTTGTAGATATTTTCCATGAAAAATACCTCAGTGCCCAAAAAAAGCAACGAGAAATATTAGCAAGGGACCTAGTAAAAATAGCAACTACCATCTGCTTTGCAGGGTAAATGCACTTACAGGTTCTGTGAACGGTTATTGCAGTTCCACAGTGTGCAGCAAAGTACTGGTTAGCTGAGGTGGGGCTCCTCAGTCTGTATTGTTCAGAGGTGCCAGGATCTCCCCAGAGAAAATAAAACAATGGATTACTGTGCAAGGTGGCAGCAGGAAATACTTTATTTTTAAAATTTCATTTTAAAATCCTTAATGCGAGTAGCTTAGAAGTGTGTCTGTGACTATTGAATGACTTCATGTAATCTTGCTCAGAGGCAGCATTGGTCAGAAATACTTCTGTAAATCTGTTTAATTTGTTGGAAAGTGCTAGCAGGTCATACCTGAAGGGATATCCAAGCCATCTCAGTTTTGTGGTTTTTATTGGAGCTCGCGGTTGGCCACAGGTACTGTTTTCTCGGAGGACTGACTACTTGTGGTTAGCCCGTCATTTATAGTTCTCGAGGTCTGGGGAAACCAGCCATCTTCCAAACCCACGTGGCTGTGGGGCAGTATCCTCACTTTGTCTTTCGAAGAGAAAAATCCTGCATTTCTGCCACTTTCTTGTATAGCGGAGGCAACGTGTCCACGCTGCTGACAGTAGCTTGAGGTAGTTTGTGCTGTTGGCAAGAGGAAGCAGGGAGGACTCGGGAGGCCCAGAAGGACAGCGATAACAACATTCAGAGCTTTTTTTTTTTTCCTTTTCACGTTCTTTTTCCTCACATTTATAGCAGGAGGATGGCCCATATGGCACTTTTTGATTCTGTCTCTCTAAAAGATCCAAGCACTTCGGCAAGTATAATTAGAGAGGCATGTTTTATGCAGTCGTGTTTGTGGCACCGACTGGCTGGTTTCAGCATGAACAACCACAAAGTGCCCTCGTTCGGTCACAGTTAGTTTTGCATGAAAACAATTGTTTTTTGGAAGGTCACGACAAGGGAAAGAGTAGGAACTTAGAATGAGATTTCCATCCACTTTATTCACATGTGTCCATCTATATTTCAAGTGCCAAGAGAAGTCCTGTCAGAGTGCAACGCTTCCCTTTGCAGTCCAGCAAGAAAACCAGAGGGGTTTGAAGGTGTCCAGGATTTAGTCTCCCTAACTCCTAACTTACACCTACGCTTTAGACACTTCATGAAGTGGTGTTATTGACTTGAGTCCGTAAATTCCCCTCTTAGCTGGTGAAGTGAGTGGGTGGCTGTGAAGGTCTCCAGAGCATTAGGCAGGGAGTGGATTTCTTGTGGGATGCCTGCTGTTGTACCCGCACCATCCCATTGACACCTGCAACTTGGATGGAGTCTCTTTTGTTCGTGCTGAAGCACAAGTTCACCCTGTAAGTTAGGTGTATTGGATCCCACCTCTGCCTCATATATTGCCACGCTTGTTTGGGTAAAATAATTATAAACTTTCATGATTTTGTAAATGAAGAAGGGTACTGCAAGAAGGGAGCGTATGCTTTTGATGCTAACATTTTGAGGTTGTTACCTGGATACTGTATACAAGAGGGAGTTTGCAGAAGTGATTTTCTCTGTTTTGGGGATTTTTCTTGTAAAGACGGATGTAAAATTTGGAGCATTATACATAAATTAGAATTGCAGGAAGTATGAATTTACAAAAGGTCCTTTTCGGTACGTGTTTAAGCTGTAAGTCTGAGGTCTCTTCTCCCTGAGGATGTGAAACTGCTGTGTGCACTGGAAATAATAATAGTCTGTGATAGTTTGTGTGTACTCTACTTTTTATAAGGAGAAGAAAATTTCATAACTGGACTGAACAAGGCAGTGGGAGCAAATGAACTAGAGACTGAAATCTAGGGAGGTGTAAGTCCACTTGATCCCCTTGTCTTTGCCAGTATGCCTGCAAAATAAAAAGGACTTTCCCCATAGAGAAGCGAAGGATTGCCTCGTGAGAACTTTGTGTCTAACGAACATTCTGGGACAGGTTGTGTCCCAGAAGGTGATACAATCTGAACTGGGGGACATGGGATGGAGACCTGCTGCTGGGAAATCAGTCAAACCCAAGACGTTTAATTTTGCAGCCAATTTAGTTTTGATGCTGAATCAGTGGCAGGTTTGTTGTGGGATGGAGAAGAGTAACAAGCGGGGAATAGTTTCCAAGGCTGAACCCAAGTTTTTTGATAACGCTTGTATCCTGTAGACTCTCCATAGTAACTTTTCATGGTTTCTAAGCAATTCTCCCTCGCTCTCGTTTTTTAAAATAAACTCTGTTTGAAATGAACTCTATGGGGTAGCTGCTATAGATTTTCATTTAATTTAATGTGGAAAAGTGAGGCATTGTGTGACAGAAGACGCTTTCCAACAAGAAAAAATATTTGTTAAATCCTGCACCACATTTTGCTGAACTCCCCTGATTTTATTCTTAAACCTGCAATAAAAGCATGAGCAAAAGGCATCTAAATACACTTTTCTAAATAAATAGAGAAACTCCAGCATGCGAGGACTGATAGCACTGTACTAGATGCAGGTGTACTTTCCACCTTGAGCTTAATCCCTATACACACAAAACATTTCCTGAGCAAAGGAGCGTGATGCACGGTAGGTGCGTGCAGTGCACTGCCGGGGGACACATGCCACAGAAGTGATTAATGCTAGCAGGGACAAAGGGGAGGACTGCAAGGTACAGAAAACACGGTCTTTGTCACAGTTATAGTGTGTTTGATTATTTAGTGGGCTTTAAATTTTTTCCTTTTTCCAACATTTCCTTCTACCACCATAAATTTCGCTTTATCTTTTTTATGAATTTTAAGAATAGAAACACTCTGTTTTGGAAAAAACGTCCAACTGACAAAATGAAAATAAAAATCCTTCCTCACAGTGGCAAAGTTTAGCTAAAAGCATAAACTCTCTACACATGTGCTTAAGTGGATCTAAATGGCAACTTACTTACCTTTCAGCTGCACCAGTGTAAATAGTTGTGTCACAAAATCTAAGTCCCAAGAAGGCTTTGGCTCTAATGGCCATTTCATCACGAACAGTCCAACAAGAGGAGTCACAGGGGACAAGGCTGCTGTGTATCACATTATTCAGTGACAAGATAGCCAATATCCCAAAATGACATAAATACTGTGGATGGGAATATCTTTACCGCTGTCTCCCTGAGTTGTGATTTTAGGGGCAAGTGGATCGGGTTGCCTCCTGCAAGCTGAAATGGTGTTTATCTCTTCATTTTACTTTTTTTTCCCTAAATGTTTAAGTTATTTTGAAACATTTGCCTCTGTGATTTTAAAGCCAGGACTTTAGATACAGGAACTAAGAAAAGATGAAAAGTGCAAAAAATCTCGTTGCATATGAAAACAGCTCTACTAATAGAGCCATAAATCTAATAAACTATGTACTACATAGATTTTATCCATAAGACTAAAAAAAGAAAATTCATGAAGAGGTTAGCTTTTGATTCTTCCATTTTTATTTGTTTCATCATCAGTTGCCTCCCTTTTTCCATATTAATCTTGTTGAATGGGCCTGAGCAAATAATGACAATTACAGAGTCAGTATTAAATCAAGAAAAACATTCATCTTGAACACTATATGAAATTAAAATATTTTTTTTTCCCCTCTAAATTCTTCCCTGTCGGTTGTTTTCCTCAAATGTATTCATGATTAGAAATAACTCCCCAAATTTCTGTGACTACATCTTGGTCTATCATTTGACTGTGAGGTGTTTGTTCCAGCTTTGTTTAAGCTCCTTTGGTTGAACACTTTTAGCCACCTTGTATTAGTCCCTAAGGCTTTTAGTAGAAAGATGAAGAAAACATTTCTATTCATATCCTAGGGTACTAATTTTAAAAGCGTTACATGGGGAGAAGTATATGACACAAAACTAGCTTGTGTAAGTATGTGCACAAAGTAAAAAGAAAGGATCGTTGCCATGGCTGAAACAAAACTTGGTGGCTATTGGAACTTTTTTCCTGGTTCTCCCAGCTCTTTTCCATTTCTCTAGAACAACCAGGTAATGTCAAGGCAAGACACATACCAGTTGGAGCAAGCAGCAGATGTTAGGAGGTCATTTAATGAAAAAGATACAGGTTTTGATATTTCAGACTGAAGACAAGGGATGTTACCGGGTCCTCAGCTGCTTCTGAAAGTCTCATTAGTGGTAGAAACCAGAGATGAACGCTCATTCATCCCAGAGGCTACTGGCCTTGTCTTTTAGCTCCAAGTGCATCCTCAGTAATGAAGTGCTCTTTGCCATGTTTGTCCTAGTGTGCAAGCTCACATCATGCATTAAGTCATTGGTAACTCATTGCAGCAGATGTAGCAGTTAATCTTATTTTGGATCTAACAGGTGGAAATGCCTATTTAGAAGGAGAAGGATACTAGACAGAGGGTGGTTCAGGAAGACTTCTCAGGCAGGAGGCCCAAGAATATACTACATGTTTTAGAGTATTTTTGAGCTGGAGGCAGAGTGCAGGTGTGAGGAGGTGAGTTTTGACTCACTGTGGAATAAAGAAATGTCTCATGCAGGTTGCAAGACATGGTGCACTGTTAGGATCAAATGACATGTGGTATATGGGACTCCAACTTCAGAGCTTCTGAAAACACGATACAGTTCAGGCTGAAACTGCAACTTGCTTCATGGTACTTACAAAGAAGGAACATCATAGTGGCACTTTGTTTTTGTGCTGTTATACCAGCTGCAGTTCGGGATACCCAGTGGTGTATTGGAGAGCTCCTCCTCGTCATACGAGCTATGCCAGCAGAAGTTATTGGTTGAGATGCTGTCAGTAACGGAGATAGCTTAATCCCTCCATTGATTAAACAAAGTCCTTTATGTTCATCTTCAGGGCAAGATAAAAAAAAAAAAAGTACTTTGCTTTCTGTAACGTTATCTGGGATTAGGCCTTAATTTGGCAGTTTTGTGAGTAAGGTATCAGAAATTGGGTGGTATTTGGAAAATCTAATGTGTAGGACACAGACAAAATGCTCCTGTGACGATCAAATTTTGCATAGGCACCCACGACGCAGCTGTGAAAAAAATCTTAAATAAAGAGATAAACATTAAAATAATCTGTGAAGTTCCCTTGTGGATGACATAGTAGTAGCTGTTCCATGAAGGAGGACTGTTACTTTTTGGTCAAAACCAGACAAAAGTCTACTACCCTCTAATATTGCATCCCTCTCCCAGTATGTCTTCATGAAATACCTAATTTTACTATGAGTTTTCCTCCTTTATATAACTCTTCTTTTGTTTCAGACTACAGAAATATCTTTTCATTTTTTCTAGTTGGTGCTCTCCCTCAGTGCTGTTACATCTCCCTCATCCTCTTGTCCTAAACTCGTGTGCTAATACTGCTTGGGGTTGCCCAGCTGGCAAGAAAACCCTATTCATAGCAGAGGAGAATTACCAGTCACCTCTTGTTTCTGATTGCTTGCTGCACCATTGCATTGACCTGAGAATAGAAGTGAGGGGTGACAAACTGCTCACAAGCATCCCCTCCTCCAAGCACGAGCTGTTAATTGCTCTGGGAATTATTCTCTGCCCTTTTTCTTTTTGGAATGACTATGAGAGCTGGCATCCAGCTCCTAAAATGTTTCTGTCCTCAGTCTGGTTAGGAGTAATTCCATTAATGTCTGTTGAAGATGGTTGGTTTCTGGATTTGATGTGTCTTTTAAAAAATACTTCTCTCACTGTGTATCACAACTGTGTTATTTTTAAGATGACTTATGTGACGATTTGCCTCATTCTGACCAGGCAGTTTGTACCATGTAAAATATTCCCATGAACATTTGATAACCCTACCACACATAGCAGCTAAGGTCTAGTATCTGCCAGAGTGTTGCGAATTGAAGCACATTTCTCTGCTTTTATTAAATATGTGTACATGCAAGACGTTTTCTCAAGGAAAATAAACAAAAAATGACAATGTCTTCTTATTGGATACGTAATATTTATACTCTGAGCATTGAAGAGAGTCTGGTAATTATAACGTTGTTTAAGCATTTTTGGTTTAAAATTAAAAAGATATTGAACTTGAGAAAACAAATACAGTCAGTTATTTAGTACTGACTCGTTCTTACATTCTTTTCATATTTAATATAAGTGGACTTTAGCTGGTTGCAGATAAAAATACTAAAGGACTAGCAATGCACACCATGATTTGTGTTCTTGCTGTCATCCAAATTTACAGAAAGAAGGAAACATATTAGAGAAATTTGATAAGACCAGGTGGTCTGAGTGAATAATTTCCCTTTCATTAACATATTCCCCTTATTAACTCTGTAATTAATTGTACATAGCTAAGGAAAGCGATGGAAATTGCATTTTGAGATGTATCAAAGCTGACTTTATGCTTCAGACTTCCATGCAATTTACTATTAATGAAGCAAGAGATGGCGGCCCCAAATCTATAATTATTACTTACTATTTGAATGACAAGCAAAGGATTTTATCAGCACAGTTTCAAATGAAAGGGGATTAGCAGCTAATGTTGAAATTGTTAATCTTTCCTATTAAAATAATTTTGACGAGAGTGTTTAGCCTGAAAGAGGTTTCTGGAACATCATTTACCATTAAAACAGCTATTTTCTGAAGCTTAGTATGAATTTGTCTAAGTTTGACAGCAGGGTGCAAATATTTTTTAGATGAATGAATATTTTATGGGAGCTAAGGCTGTTCATGTGTGAGCTGGTGCCGAGCTGCTTCTGTCTGCGTATTCCTGGAATGTGTAGCAGTGTGGTAGTTCAGTATCCGTCTTACCCAAGTGAAGATGCCTACTGAGATAACAATGGGAAAAAGCTGCAGCAGAAAAATCTGAGAACTGAAGTTCCACCCAAGGCTGCGCCTGCACACAGCTCACTAGCAGGTGGAAGCCTGGTCAGAATTGGGCCCTAGATCTTGGTGATATTTTTACAACACTGAAAAAGTCTAAAATTATGTTTGGTAACAATGCTGCTTCATGTTTGACTAGGTCTTCTTACTCCTTTAAATGGTGGAATATTTACAGTTGACTATATTTTTACTAGCGTCGTGTGCCTTGAGATCAGTATTCAGTTACGGGTGCTTTATGCCTGCATGTATGTTTGTGTACAAGTACCGTGTACAGCAGCAGTATCCTCCTGTAAGTATAGACAGATATTTGTGAGCAGAGGTATCGTATAAACATCTTTTAAGTGTTAATGAAAAGCTATTTGGCAATTTAAATTTTAGAACTTTACCTTGCAATATTTGCACTTTTCATCTCTTACAGGAGTGTACAAATGAAGCTGACAAGGCTATTTTCACTCCTCAGGATGAGGAAATTGAGAATGTATAGAGACATAAATGGGGAAAAGCAAAGCAGCAATAATTTACAAAATTTAATTTGCAGTGGTCTCAGACACCTAAGTACTGGAGGAGATATATGTTAAGGAACACTATTAATTTGCCTGTGTCCCTTTATGGAAAAAAAACTAGTGTAAGAGACGTCTCATGTCTTTGCCGGTTACAAGTCATACCAGCAGAATAGATCATTTAAACGTTTTGATTTTTATTAAGACGTTATTTGTGTGAGTAGGTGGACTTTGTATAAAGCTACCATCAACACAACAAACCCGCCATGTACCCACTCTACCATGAGATTACTCCAAGCTTTACCCTTGTGTGGACCATGTTGGAATTTCATTGGATTCTCTCAGAAAATTGCAGGTTACAGAACTAACGCTATATCTGTAGTCCTAGAAATGTTCCTTTCTAACAGTCTTGCAGACAGAGTGGCATTGTAGCATGAAGTGTCATAGACTGAATGTTCACTTCGTTCCTCCGACAGAATCAAAGGGATTTAGTTTCAACATAGCAGTTGCTAAGTAGCACGCCGTAACAATACCTGCAGGAGGACTTTAATTACAAAATAATGTTTTGTATCTATTATAAGTATGCGTTAGGACAAAGACATCAAGGGTTCTTAATCTGTAAGAATCATAACAAACCATAGACCACAACAGTGAGAGACAGTTACCATGCCAGCGTGGTAGGCTGGTGTAGTAACGAGGTGGACTTTGTCGAGACTGAAGCTAATGCAGAATCCAAAACCAAAGCTTTTCTAAATGCAGGAGTGTTTGTGATGCAGATGTTTATCTACTGCTTTAGTAGGAAGACGCTCAGAAGAGTTGGGTTGATTAACCACAGCAACTGCACAGAATCAGCAACATAAAATCCCCAGGGCAGTGCTGGCTCATAGCAGGAGGGATGTCCTGCTACTGCTCAAGCGGGCATGTGATACCTGCTTGAGAAAAGTGCTCTCTTCTTTCCTCATTGCCTCCTTTCAACTCTTGGTGTCTTTGTTTGCATTAGACCAGTTTGACTGTAAGCGTTATAATAGTGTCCAATGACTATTAACGTAGTGAATATACTAATGAGTGCCGAATATGCTATTTGTTCTGGAAGTCCAGAAATTACTTTTGTGTCATTTAGACTGCTGGAGTCAAGAAAACGGCAGTACCTAAGGGTATACACCAGGCTCTGACTTCTAATACATACATCCGCACAATGAATTTTGAAAAAACTTTGTTCTTCAGGTAGGATTCTGCGGCCTGATGGAATAAATTTTGATTAAAGTGACCGGGAGCCTTTCAACTCACTTCAGTAACCAAAATAATAATAAGCCAATTCTTACACAGCACTTCTGATCAGCGGGTTCAAAGCTCTCTTTAAAGGTCAATATCATTATCCTGTCTTTTTAGTCTGGGAAACTCAGGCACAGACAAGGAACCATCTTGACCAAGACTAACCTTAAGGTCAGAAGTAGAGCCAGAAGTAGACCTCCATTCTCTGGTGTCCCAGTGCTCTGCTCTCACAACTAATCATATTGGCTTAACTAGAAAAAGGATCGTGTCAAAGGATAATATTTTTGCCCTTTTTTGTCCCTCATTATTCTTTTTTAAGGCATGAAAGACAGACATGAAAGTATAAAGGAGTTCTGCACCTGGGTTTGTCAGATTTAATCTGCGAGTTTAGTTTTGGCCTCATTACCTAAGAGCAAACTATTCCGTATTTGAAAAGCTGGCTGAAAGATATTAAATACACATTGGGAAAGCTTGTGAAAATGAAACTGAGGATGTGCAGTTAGTCACCTCTATGAAGAAAAAGGATGCCATTGACTCTCTAACCCTCTTCTGAATTGATAGCAGTTTTCTTCAAGAGTATATTCCCAGTCTGCTAGATCTTCAGCCGTTGCACGCATGCACATGCACCCATGCACTGAATTTTAGGTTCTTTATTTTTTTTTCCTTCTGTTTAGCACTAAGTTGTCCTTGTTCTGTCTACTCAAAAATACTACTGTCACTCTCTCAATGTTTTCTCCTTGGTTCAGCATGTGAAGGGAGGTGTTCCAAGGAAAAGAAACGGCACACGAGGAAATCTTGATGGTTTTCAGTTATGACCAAAATTTACTTCTTCCCATAGCATTTTCTTCATTTGCTGTGTTCTGGTTTTTGTTTTTCTGATTTTCTTTCTTTGCAGTACAGTGTCTTCTTTCATCATTTCACTTCTTTGTTGACCTCTACAGTCTGTTCTTAGCTTCTTTTTCTTGTCCTCTTTCATATTACCTTCCCCTTGTTCTTATTTTGCCCTCTGTCACTTCAAATATTCTTGTCTGAGGATTAGACCAGCGTTCCTCAAACCTCTTTAAACTGTTATCCCTTACTGGCTTCCATGGAAACCCAAGATCCCCAGGAGTAGGTAGGATGTCTTCAGTTTCTGCACTTCTAAAACTTTTCTACCATTATTTCACAATCCCTTTTGGATACTTTCATGAGGAAAACATTTGAGAATTTGAGAATCACTGAACTAGGGCAACATCAGCTGAAAATGCCTTGGAACATAGATAGAAGGTTACCTAAAAAATGGTATATTTGGGATCTTGTAGATTTGGGAGCTGGGTAGATGCCAGCTGCACCTTTCTCATGACCAGCATTGCTCAGTCTCCTGCCACATGTTGGTTCGACATGGCTGTTGAGTGTGACATGGAAGGGATAGGGCAGAAGTCAGACATCTTCTCCCACAGCCTTTGTTAAGTTCTGAGAGTACTTCTGTGGAAAAGGAGTTTCTTCACTGCTTACTGTCTTCACTGGCAGTTACTCTAATTGGGTCACTTCTCTGCAGTTTGCCGAGGAGGGGGATGTGGTTCCAAAACAGTCTTGAGTGTGAGGATTTGACCATGGAAGATATTGGTGGAGTTTGAAGTTTCCTCTCTCGATCTGTTATGGGAGTTTTCTAATAAGAAGGCTGATGATCCAGTCATCAGCTGCTTTTTCTCACAGGTGACCATGTGTTCACTTGTGCTTGTGCATGTTCTGCCGCTAGGCTGTGGGTATAGCGTGGATCGCAAAACTTCTTGGATTTCACACTGAATGTTCTCAATTTTCACACACACCTCTGTGCGTGTTTGCGTACAAACTCTCACGATCAGTTTTGACACTTTTTTCTTCCCCCCAAATACCGCTTAAAAGCAGAGGGGTTTTGCTTTGTGAGTCATAATTTGCTCCTGGAGAAGCACCTTTTGACTTTTATTCACATATTTAAGAGTAGTAAGAGTATTACTGCTTATCCCTTTGCTCTAGCAGGGATGTTATGTCTGTAGAAATAATACTTTCCTTCCTACCCTCAAGATGGCCACTGTCTATCAGAGGCATAATTTGCCAGTCTACCTATAAATCACATCATGTGCTGTGTCACTTTGATGTTCTTGGTCATGGTTGCCTGGGTTTTGCTAGTCTCGTCGTCCCTGGAGAACTTGACCACACTTGAAGAGGAGATTATTTTTAAACATGACGTTTTCAGAATTCCGTATTTATCTCTTGGTAATTGTTACATATAGTAAATGAAGATGACTGTACAAATGCTCTGAAAAGAAACACAGACTTTAATTCATTAAAATCTAAATTTGCAAATACAGTACCCAGCTGGGAACCCAAATTTAGATGCTTAATTGAATTAGCAGGACTAGGAAGAAGGCAGGGAATTTGGTTTTGTGTTTTCAGGTAATTAGTGTGTAGTAATATATTTTTAAAATTTTAATTTCAGACATACAACATCATTAGTGGGCATATAAATGAATCACAAATATGTCTTGGGTTGTGGTGTGGTGTTCAAACCATTGGTATAAAAACAAAGTGAGAAAAAGGGATCATCTGGAAAACAGGTTTAATGTGTAAGAAGAAAATAGCTCTTTCCTGTGAGAATGGAATTGGGTGTCAAGATTTTATCTTGAGTCAGAGAGTCAAAGAACTTGATTTGTATTTTTTTTTTCCAGTTTTCCTGATATGTTTTATTCAGCTGTGCTTCTTGTGCTTTTACTTTTTAACAAAGCTACCAGAACCGCTTCCCAAAATGTCTCAGCTGATGAATTCAACTGACACTATCCTTGGCATCAGTTCCTATACTGCAGACTTGTCTTTAATGGGGAGGTTTGGGTTGGGTTTTTTTATTTATTTTTGGTTTTAAGAAATGTCACAACGTATTCCATGCTGTAAAATAGCAGTGTCTGGCTAAGAGGTTTAGCCTTTCATTTTTTGAAATAACGTTTTTCCTTTATTTAAGGGCCATTTATTATTTAAGATTTTTATTGTGAAATCTACCATAAGAAGTACAGAAAGCCTCGAAACTGATTTTGGCTAATTCATCTTTTAACTCTTTATTATTTAGTTTGGCGTGTCTTTGTATACACAGAATCTAACGTGCATAAATTAAATTCCTCTACTCATCAACCACTTAAACCCAGTACTTCTAAACAAAATTCCCAAACCAAAACCTGTGCTAATTCCATTAGAGTCTGAGCATTTGGTATGCTGTAATTGCAAAAACATTGTTAGATATGGATTCACGAAGGTTGACGACCTTTAGCCCTGTCTATAAACACGATCATGGGAAAAGGAAAAAGCAGCAGTCAAGAAGACTGAATTTCCCTGCAAAATAAGTGTTTTGGGAGCATATTCTGTGACCCTGGGAAATGCACTTCGATGTTTCTGCCCTTTCATTTCCCATCTGTGAAACAGCAGTGGTACTTGCTCCCCTGTACAAGTAATGTGAGTGCTTTCAGACAGTTGGGCAGGAGCTGTAGAAATACAGAGATTGTAAGGGAGCAAATTATATTCCTTTTATGGTAATCATCTTCTCCTTTTTTATTGAGGTTTATTTAAAGCAAAGTAATTGCAGGGGTGAAACTTCATAGGCATAATTTAGATTTCAAGAAAGGGGGTAAGGAGGAGGAGATGGGGGTGGTTATATTTTAAGACCCAGAAGACACCATTAAGTAGCTCATAATCCTTGAGAAGGGGTTCTTTGTAAAGTGAATTTCTTTATCTTCTGCTATATTTAGAGAGCCAGGTAGAGTCAATATGTCATAATTAAGCATTCTGAATTTTTTTTTAATGTTTAATTTCTTAGCTACGTATCTGTTCAAAAACATACCTGCCTCCATCATTCCCATTCAAGCAGTGTTTAGCATCTCCTGTATTTCACAAGATTTCTTCCAGAGCTGAAAACATGCGTCAGTCCACACCGGGTTGTATCCAGCCATTTCACTGGGATTTCACTGAGCACCTTTGGCAGCTGGGAGCTGTAAGAAAAGGGATTAGCGAGTGTTTGTCTGACACACACTGATCCCAGCACCTGCTGATTGGATTGAAGTAATCCTTTTACAAGTTACAAAACTCTATTATCAGAGCATTAAGAAAAGGGGAGGAAGTGATATATGCTACATCAAGGGTATATTAATTTAGGTAAACAGAGCGTAGGTTGCCATTTAATGTACTTGTGAATTACAGTCATTCTTGCAAAAGTTGCACAATAGTCTAGTCTGGTAGATAATGCCATACACTGCTCATGCAAAGGTGATGCTTCTCTAGAAATCCAAGGACAATAATTTAAAATTATTTTAGGTGGCATGCTGAAGGCACAACTGCTCTCTGTGTACATGCTTAGTTGCTTACAATAATCTTTCCATCTAAAAATACAAAATTGAAACTACATAATGTCATTTTTTATTGTTGGCTGATATCACCATGGAAGTTAACTTATTTCCACATAATACAACCTATTTGAAACAATCTAGGGATGTTATTCTCAACCAGACTAAATAGTTGCTTTGTCAGACAATTGTCTCCCTCTGTTTTTTGGGGTTTTTTTTTAATTTTCCTTCATCACCTACCGTATTATGTAGGATATTAGTAGTGTTTTATGACAAATTACTAGTAAAGCTTCATAGTAGTTTTCAATACTTCATTGAAAAGTCTTCAAAAACTACTGTTTTCACTGGTGTAATCAGGTACCGAGAAATAGTAGAAAAGTTAGATCAAAAGACATTATGGTAGTAATATGGCTGCAAACACTGAAGAGCAAAAATAATTTCTCAGTGTAATTTATGAAGACAAAATACAAATTCCCAGATTTTTTCATTTGTGGTTACCTTAGACAGTTCTAACTAATAAGATAAGCAGATCTGGGGCGGCACAGGACAAGTTAGAAGAGTAAAGGGAACCTTCAGCCTGAAACAACTGACTAATCAGATGATGAGGTCTTGGCTCCAGTAGAGTCAGGAGTGTTGCTGTTGAGAGCAGTGGATGCAGATCGCTCCCAAGGATTGAAAGTATGTGAGACTTTATAGCCAGATGTTAATATACTGAGATTTCTTCCAGATGTAAGATATTGACAATGTGTTGCCATAGCAGAATTTTAATTCTTATATGTGTATATATACATTCAATGTAGCTAGCCCAATAAAATCACATTTCTCAACAGTTAATGTTAAATGCTTGATTTGCCATGTTAGGACTAAAACTAGTACTTTTAACAACAGTAGTGGGGTGACATTTCAGAGATGGAGCTGGTCTTGGTAACAACAGCTATAGGCTCTGCATTGTTGCAGGTTGGATCAGAGCATCAGAAACATCTACGGTGCTTCAGTAGAACTATTGGAGAAAACTGATTTTATTAACATCTTAGTTGATCGGAAGACTTAAATTAGTTGCGATAGTGCATCCTCACTTTATTTAAGGACTGCTTTGTAAAAGGAGAAAGGTATGAAAGGTATGGGCATAGTTTGGCTCTGCTCCAATGTTTTCTTCTACATGGGGCACCACTGAGAGCACTCTTCGTGAAAACACATGTAATGAGCTTCCAGCCTTTGGTCTCTGCAAGAACACCACAGCAGCTCAGAGAGAAAGACGAACCTTGTGTAAACAAGGGAGAGCCCAACGTAACTTTAGTTTTACTACAAAACAGTGTCAGGAGATGTAAGACATGCCTAGAAAATGTCAAGAAACATTATGGTGCTCTGCATGGTCTGAATATGGCTCAAGATGCTAATAGTGACACTTATAGAGCTTTACTTGAGCAGATCTGGACAAGTGTGGGTGCACCAAAGTAGAAGAATAAAGTACTTATAATTTTATAAAAGAGGATTGGTGAGGAGGAAAAAGAAATGAACCTTTCTGTTGCTATTCCCTGAGTCCTGACTCCAGCTCGAGAAAATAATGGAACACATATTTAAAAAGAAATTGGTGATTATCTAGTGAGAGATTTTTCAAGGGCACAAAAGGGAGATAAGTGTGAGGGTCTCCTTTAAGAGGATGGGGAGGCTTTTGTGTATTTGCTAATCTCCTCCATCCTTTCCATTGGATAGCTTCACAATGAGTAAGAATGTGCATAATTTTATAGAGAATAAATCTTGCCTGGACAAACTTGGTTGCTTTTTATTTAACTAAAACTACAAAATCAGTAGATGAAGTGAAAACAATAATAATATATAATATATCCAGATTTTAATGAAGCCTTGAAACTGTCTCATGAATAGTTAATTGAAAAATGAATGTCGATTTTTTAGAAGACAATTATGTGGCTTGAAATGTGGCTAAACGATGATATGCAAAAAGTAATTATCAGAAGGTATGTATGGGCGTGTCTGGCAGAGTCCAGGAACTGATATTAGATCCAGTTACATTTAACTTTTAAAATAATGATGGGAGTGACAATGACTTTTACAAGTGGCATCACAGTATAAAGTTCTGCACAGAAGTGATGACAGAGGAGTAATTTAAAAGTTTGAAAAACTTAGACTGGAAAATGCTACAACAAAAAAACTTAAATTACCTTTGAAGAGTTGCAATAAGAGATGTCTATAGTTTGCATAGATCCATTAATTCATGAGCTGTGAAGACACTGAAATATATACGAGTAGAAATTACACAGAAGAGCGATATTCTGTGTAAGCAGACTAGCATTGGAATAAATGGATTGGTGACAACGGGTAGCTAATTAAGTTTGCAGTAGAAAAGCAATACTATTGACATCCCTATGGAAAAGCCGTCTCATGTAAGGACTACTACGCCTTATTGAAAGTATTTGAGTATTTCCAGCAATACAATGTATAGTTCAGAACAGTTTGTGTCTTGAGAAGCAGTAATGAAATGTGTTTTAGGCTTCTACTTTAGATAGAAAGTAGGAGGCACCTAAATGTTAGAAGGTTTCATAGTGAAGTACAAGAAACAAGACAGTATTTGAAGGCCTGGAAATGGGTAATCAGATGGGCTGCTTCTGTCTCTAAATTCTACAGCACAGTGAGTATATGAGTGTGAACAGAGAACTTTACTGTGAAGCCACTAATGATAAGGTATTAAGCCAGAAAAAGGAAGAAGACAAAGAAAGTAAATAGGATTTATGCAAAAAAGTGTTCCTCTTACATATAGTCAATGCAATATATACTGAAGAAGACAAAGTTTAAGAAGAATAGCAAAAGCGCTGGCGTGTCCTCTGCCAGAACAATGTAGCCTACAAGTTAGCAAGGAATGAAAGCAGGTGAAAAAATTCCTCTACTTAAGTCAATTGGAGAGAGTAACAACAGGAAAATTTTCAGGTATGGTCATTTAGTGCACAATTTGCTATAGCATACCTAAGACAAATTCTTTCCCCTCTAAATTCCTCCTGAGGAACCCAGTGAAGCATTACAGCACTGCCTGGCCCTGTGCATCTCAGGAAAAAGCTGCAGCAGTTGGACAGAGCGGCTCTCACGCTGTTAGGTGGAGGGTCTGGATTTGAGTGGTCAACGTTCACAAGGATTAAGATAATGTCCCATCCGCATCTTCAGCTGACATTTGAGATTTGATTAGGCCTGTCAAGGTCTGTCAATTTAACAGTTGCCCATCGTTTCATTAAAAGAGACATCCTCAGTTGTGAAAAGAGTGTCTAATCAAGTACTGCATTGGAAGTATATTGTCAAAAATAATTGCTTTTTGTAATAGCTGAACATCAGCTAATAAAATAGGGGGTTTTGAAACAAATATCTTGACAGATACAAACCACACTATCTCTGAAGAAGGTAATTTGAGATTTATCACACAATTAGAAATTAATTGGTATATCTGTTAATGTAGTCACAGCGCACACTGAATGCCACTCCTTGAGTAAAGAAAAACAAAGTAGTTTGTCACCATATTACAACATCAACCAAGTGCTCAGGAAGTTTACCAAAGCCAAACCAGGCCGTTGTGTGTGCCTGTGTTCAGGCATGCTGAATCTGTCTTAATATTTGCCATTGACACTAGTTCTTTTGGCCAGAGACTCATTGTTCCCAGGACAGTTATTCATCTGCTGGCTGAAAGCTCATCTTTTGCCTTACAGCTGGCATGTCTCACACAATAATAGATTTTACAACACATCCGTCCTCTCCACATAACATTGATGCATCGTCCTTATCCCCATAACGTGTTTGGTAGCAAGAGTATCTCATCTGTGTATACAAGAGAAAGTGTGAACTGGGATACCAGCTGTCCTTGCAGGTGAGGGAGACCCTGTCTAAGGACAAGTAAGACAATGAACTCTAAGGTATATCAGGAGATCTGTCCGAGCAGACTGTTCTTTAAATAATAGCATATGCTTGGGATTACAGGACTTGTCTTGTTATGGGCGTATTGGTGAGACCAGACCTCTGCCTTTTTCAGCAGGCTTTGAGGAGCGTTGCAGTAACGGTGGTGACAACCTCTATTTATTTTACCTGCTGTTCTGGGACAAGGAAAATCATGTGCGTATTTGACATGTTGGTAATGAATTTCTTTTGTACCAGGCAAACGTTGCAGACTGTCTCCTGAAAACATCCTAATTAAGGGGCAGATTTGAGTAGACATACCATCTCTAAAATATCAGAAGTTCCACTCAATTTAATGTACATCCAGCAGCTCCCAAGAGAGTGTTTCAAAATCACTAAGCTTCTGTTTAGCAAAATGGGGATGAGCGTAGGGGCTCTGAAGGACTGTAAATGAAAGATTACTTAATTCTGAGGGAATTGTCTGACTCCTGAATGTTTTTAAACAAGCTGCTTTCTCGGTAGCTTTTTTAAATGTGTAAAGCAGGTGTTCCTATTGTGCAAGAGCCTTCCACGGGTCTGTTCAAATAGTCAAACACATTTTCAAGATCTGTCAAAGAAGTGCTCTGTGAATCTGATCCATGTGATGCAGGTGTTGAAACTACAGGAAAAGTGGTCATTTGGTTAAAGAAAAGATCTTAGTGTGTTTCCATTTGAACATTCATTTCTCTTTACACTCAGGATTCTCTGAAAAAGGAAGGTAAAACTAAAAGGAGTATTACTTTTTAAAGAGAAATGAGTTATTTAAAAATTCATGTGCACTAAAAGCAACCATAAGCGTGTCACATTTGATGATTTAAAAAGAAAATAATTTAAAAAAATGCAATCCCTGAATCATCAAATAGGTAAGTTGGAGCCAACTAGAACCTCCTTGCTACGTACAGCCCTGCCTTAGGAATCAAATGTTCATGGCCCTTTTCCTACAGCTTCATGGATCTCACAGTACTTTGGAGAGATTCAGTGTTGGCAGATCTGCATATCTGCATAAAATGTCCCTGAAGTCTATGGGACATTGGTGATGGGCATGTCAAAATGAATCAGATTATAAAACTGTGGTTTAAAATGGGAAGATGCTACAGGCTGGTCTTTGACAGCCTGATCGCTGCCTGCTGCATGCTAAACAGCTGCTCTGAAGCCAGGAGCCTTGGCTCAGTGGTATTGTAGGATTTTGCTGTGTTTTCCCTTTGCCTCATAAAAATTCTTATATACCAACTAGTCTCTGCTCAGGAAGGATGATCTTTTTTTTTTATTATGTTCAGTATATATATCTAGGCACAGATTTACTAGGAGAAAAGAACGGGATCTTTAGCCTCCCTCCTTTCCTCAGCAGCAACAGCGTTTTGTCAAGGATGAGCACACTATCAGAGGATGGTTTCCTCCCATTAACTTGCAGGGTAAAGCTGGGAACACGTTAGCTGACCCGCTCCCCTAACACACGATGGGGCTGCGCAACTCTCCCAGCTCCCCGTCCGTCAGGTCACAGCTCTGTCCACTGCGATGCTTTTTCCTTCAATATAGAAAAGAAGCAATCACACAGTAGGTGTTTTGATTGTATCTAGGCCATCACTGGTTTTTACCTCCTTTAGAAACCTTTCTTCTAACACAATATATTTCTGTGTCCTTAAAGGTGTCCTTTCTGGAAGCATCACTTCCTGAATTGCTTTTCAGTAACAGGTTTGATTTACAAACCTCCTGTAAAGACACACACACCCTACAAATGCTGCACAAAACAAAGCTGTCTGTCAGGGGCTCTTTTGTAACTGCAAATACGTTCGAGCTGCATGAGAGAGCAGTATCCTGCTTCGCCAGTCAGGTGGGAAGTGTGGTGGAGCGACAGCTTTAGCAAAGCTCCCTTTTGGTGGAAGACAAGCTGCAAGCTTTTTGCACCTTCTGTTAAACCTGCTGAGAGGGCATGAGAACCTTTCTTTAAAGCGTGTTTGGGAAGAACTAATTGACATAGCAGAGATTGTCTATGAAAAAGGTTTTCTAAGCAATTAAACTGTCTCTTATACTTCTCAGTGAATCCTTTCCAGGAGCTTTTTTTTGGAGAAGTGTTTCTACAGATTGGACTGTATTAGCGAATGCTTCAGCAGGAACTGCTTTGACTGATGTTTGGGCCAGAGGCACCCGCACCCTTGTCTGCTCCCAAACCCTGTCCAGTTCCTGAGCCTGTCCCCTAAGTAGTCTGCCCTTTTCATAATCTGTTTAAGGATGTTAACTTCAACCTACCTCGTAAATGTAGTATGGAGTTTAATTTACAAATATGAGCTGCATGTACTGCAGGGTTATTCTGTTGCTTCCTGTGGGAGAAGCTGACGGGTTCTGAAAGGTAATTTGGCTGTAGAAGTCGGCTAAAGGTACCAGGTGATCAGTCTCAATTTTCATGTTAAGGAAAGAGGAAGCTTTCTGTTTTTCCCCAGCCTTCTTCCCTTCTACTCTCTTCCCCTCACCTACCTGGACAATTTTCGGTACATTGGGTGAAGGAATAGGATTTTAGTTCACTTTTGGCAAACCTTTGGAACTGAATTCCTGATCCTCTGCCATACTGAATCTCTAGCCTTGGGAGATCTGCAAAAACTTAAGACCTGCACCAATACACCCTGATGTGCCACCATTCCTGCCACAGCCAGTTAATTTTTCTTTGGTGGTACTTCTGCTAACGCTGTTGACTTTACTGAATGCCAGATAGGATCTTTCACAACATACCTCCTTCTCAGTTCCCGGCCCTCTCTGTGCCAGTCCCTGTGCAGGATGAGTTCCTAATGACCCGGTACTTGAGCCATGACACTTCAGCCTGGCAATTTGTTTATTCTCCTCAACAACGGTATCATTGTGACTTGCGTATGTGCTTGAGCTTGAGTTTTGAAAGCCTTCAGTTTGACGTGAGCTGCTGTTGTAGTAATTTCTGTCAATGGGGTTTTGTTTCTTTTCCATTGACTGATGAAATAGACATTTGGGCTTAAATTTTCTAGGTACCGAAGAAGAAACAGTTCTCTCCTGAAGCTCGGTAGCTGGGAGTTTCAAGCATTTCTTCTCTGTTAGCACTGGTACCTATTAGCACTCTCATTTTATATAGCACAAATAAGCTTGAAGATAGCTCTCTTAAGTGACTGAATTAGCCATAAGACTGAGTGTGTTTTGTCCCCAAAGCTCGGGATTCCTGTGCTTTACATCCTGAGATACATCCTTTTAGCTTAGCTCTGAGCCTAGCTTAAGTCAATAGCTAATACCGTGTTCTTTTAATTACAGTCCTACATGGAAGATCATCTGAAAAACAAGAATCGTCTGGAGAAAGAGTGGGAAGCTCTGTGTGCTTATCAGGCTGAACCCAATGCCACCACCATTGCACAGCAGGAGGAAAATATCCAGAAGAATCGCTCACGGGCTGTAGTACCATGTATGTACACTTTATTTTGAATGATAGCATTTTAAGTTCCTGACACTTTTCTCAATATCCTTTGCACATCGTTTTGAAAGATAGAGGTGACCAGCAAACAGAGTACAGAGTAGCTTATATGTGTACTAGAAGACTGTAGCTACAGCTACGGACTGGGTGCACATCCTGTTTTCATTTCAGACGCTGTCTCCTAATAAGTTGCATATATGTAACAAAAATGCAAAACTATGTCACATAGCACTGCTGCTGCAGCTGTGCTGTCTCATGAAATTCAATCGCCAGAGCACTTTTCAATGCTGGAATACACTTTCTGTACAAGAGTGGCGTCTGTAGCCATTCAGCAGAAAGAAGTTTGGCTTGTGTTTAGACAAGTTGGTATCATGTCCATCCAACAGTAATACCAGCAGTCTGTAATCAGAGCTAGATGATCTGTTTATCAGATACTCAGCTGTACTGAATGAGCCTCTTTAGGCTTCAGTGGATAAGCTTGCAAACTGGCGTCTCTCTCTGCTAGGCTTAGGATAAAAAGAGAAAAAAAAAAAAAAACCCAACCAGTGTTTATATTCCTAGGATCTGCTCTTTTCTGTAAGCAGCCACCTTTCAGAGCTTGAAATAAAAGCAGCATATTTTTCCTATGCAAATATATGTATCTCATAGATTACATTAGTAATCTATGGCCACACATTTTATTAAGCAACCAATGAAACAAAACTTAAACTGAGAATATATGCACAGTCCACAGCAACAAAAATGCTCTCAGTCAGTGTGCCCACAATCCAGCTGGGAGCTTGGCAAGCATATATAGCTATTTTAATTTTTAAAGTGCCCTGAAAACATTAATTTTCCCTATGAGAGCCTTTCCTCCTTTAGAAATGGGGAAATGATAGGTAACACGTTAAGTAAATGTCAGAGCCAGATTTAGAGTGAAGATTCTTTCGAAGTACATGATAATTTAACTGAGCCCATCAGTCCTTGCATATCTGCTTCACCAGGGTTTGTCTCTCTTGTTTATGTAGAGGCTCTCTGCAATACTTTTCTGCTTAGGAGAGGAGTAGAGTAGTTTGGTGATATGATTTCTCCTGAGTAAATATGGTGCTGGTTGAAAGCCTTTTGGGGCAACAGCAACTGTTTGCTGACTTCCATGTGTTTGGGGATCAGGTCTGTTGAAAAGTTCTACAAGAAGTCACCATGAAAGTTAAAGCTATGCAAGATTTCTGTGCTCTTTTCCATCCTGAAAAAATAGCATTTAACCGACATGATAGGAAGTGAAAATTGCTCCATAATAATGTTTATTGATCCAAGTTAGTCTTCCTGATTAAAGTGGTCTTTTCAATATGAACTTACAGTGAGACCATCTTAAACTATTGCAAGTGTCTGCTCATGAATTAAGTCAGATTGTTTCTGGCTGATGCCTTGGAGACAGGATGGGAGCTGCAGGTGTTGCCAGAAGTTGATGCTGGTTATTCAGCCGATGTAGGAAATGTGTTTCCATGATACAACAAGCAATAAGATAGGGACTGTCAGACTAGACCGTTCTAGCTCTTAATCCAGAAGTAACATAGCTGCGGCAGTGCTAAAGAGCAGAGATTTTTAGCATGTCCTGTCAAACTGGACAGCTGAACTGTTTTCAGAGCTAAGAATGTCTGTCTCTTTTCATCGTACTCTACTGTGTGGATGAATCAGCCTACACTGATCAGCCTTCAGTTGACAAGTCTCTGCCATTGCTCCTTCCATGGCGTATTGTTGTGCCTGTTCTTCCCAGTGCTGTGTCTAGACTGAATCAGTACTACCTGGGAAGGTATTTGGACATGGACAGGGTGGCTGCAATTTATCTGAAGCTTTAATTAGAAGTATCTTAGTACATTTAAAATCCCTTAGAACTTTTACTTAGTAAATACTTTTTTTGGCTTTGTTATGAGGTGGAAACTACTATTATAGCTATTAGTGCACTGGGAACTTTGTTTTTTTTGACTGAATTGCAAAAAATTACTTGCCCTCACTTTCTGAAGTTGCTGTGCACTGGTAAACAGCTGTCATGTTATATCCTTAAAACTACTTTAATGATGGGTGAAAAGTGCGGCACAGAGTTTAAACAATAGACTCTAAGATTAGACTGAGACGAGATAGAGCCCAGTTTGCTTACTTTTTTTTACTATGTTTGACATTAAAACTATAGCAAAAAGTCACAGATTTGTGTCATAATAAATTTGAGAAGCAAAACTGATATGCTTTTCATATGGTACCAAGTTGTTATGCTACATTCAAAGTATTCTCACAGAGTAATGCCTTGTTTGGATTTCCTTACACCTTTCATATTCATAATCACCTTGACAAGGTAGAACAAGATTGCCAATTTCTGTAAAAGATTTCACTTTAGGAAGGCTTTAATATCATGTTGTTTTTACATTACATTTTCCTTACTTAACCAGTCTTAAAATAATACAATATTTTTTACTGATTACGTAACTGATGTAATTTCTAGATTATCTTTAATCTCACAGTTTTATCATAATTTACTCTTATACCTATCTTCTCTATTTACAAACAGCTTTTGAAATACAGAACACCTTGACATTACACTTAATTAATGAAATTAAAAAAATTCTAACAATTGAAGTAACTTGGACCTTCTAGATTTACAAAACTGCATCCTTTTATCCAACCAACAAGCAGATTGCTGTAACTTAGGGCAATGGGATACCTTTTTTTTCTGTACGAACAAATGAGCAGCTCAATTTGTTGAAGTCCAAAAAAAAGCTTTCCCGGTTTATCTTCTCTTCTTGCATCTTTGTAAAATAAAACCATCTCAGTAGGGTCAATACTGTATGTTGTTATTTATGTGTCCACAGGTTGTGATATATATTAGAGCAACCTGCTTACCTCTATGCTCTGGTTTTCCTCCAAAGGAAAGCAAAGCATTTGAGGGTGGAGTGTACACCCATCTCTGAGGCTTGTGGGCATTCAGAGCACAGCCAGGGGATGAGCACTGAGGACAGGACCACCTGAGCAGTGGGTACTTGCTCTTGGTGTGCACATTATCTATATCAGTAATGCATGTACAAATAGTGCTCTGGAATGAATAAACTTGATTTCAGTTCAGGTCTAAGAAGAATTCCATTTTAGGCAAATAACCTATGGGCAAAGTAATGTTAATCAACAAATTACAATTCTTCACAGGCTTCAAACTGCTCCACTTTTGCTCCTCCATAGTTCTTTACTTTCTTACTTCAGTGTAGTTCTGTGCAGCGCTTTGTATGGAAAAAAAAAATCAGTCTGAATCTAGAAGGAAGAGAATGGTGATCCAGGCAGAACGTGCCAGGCTGATTAATGTGAGGTTCGCTCTGCTCTGTGATGCCTGAATTCAGACAACCCAAAGCCACCTGTATTCCTTATTTCCACCCTTTGTTTGTTGGTTCTGCTCCTTCAGAAGTTCCTTTCTGAAGGAAACAGAGGACAAAGAGAATTAGGTAAGATCTGAGTCTTATTTTTCCAATCTTTCAATCCCCATCTGATAAACAACAAAAGTAATGGATCTTTGTTAAGTCGCAGGGCCACTGAGATAAATAAGAGACGGTGAGGTGGCATATATACAGAATACTTCCATATTATTGGTCACTGTTTAAATAATCCAGATAGATAGGATGTTTTGCACTCAACTCAGTTGTTTAAACACAGGAATCCGGTGCTGTTTGAGGTGCCTAAAGTATTCAAGGTACCCTCACAGAGCTGGTAGGTGTAACACAGGCTCTGTGGGAGACCTGTGCCCTCCTAACTGCTAACCCGAGTGTCCTTAGGGCACCTCAGATATCACTAGAAACCTACACTGAGGCATTGAATCAAGCTCTCTGGGCATGATTCGTTGAAGTCATAGGTTAAGATGCCTGAATTTAAGTGTTGCCATGTAGCTGTCTCCATATGAGCCAGGTGTCAAAGCACCTGTTACAGCCAGCGAAGAGCTAGTCATTGCAGTGGAACCAAGAGAGCTGTGCAATGGCCAAAAGTTGGTGTTTGGGTTACAGTGCAGTTACAGCTCTCGGATGCCCTCATATATCCTGTGTGAGCTTCAGATGTTGGTGCAATAGGGTGCAAGTCTTTTGTTCTTGTGTTATATCTGTTATCCTTGTGCAATGTCTCATCTACTCTGAAGTTTCTCAAACAGTACAACACGTTCGTGTTTAGCCAGCTAAATCAAGCTCTGTTAACTGTAACCTAGCTCACATGCAGTCCACATGAAGATCTGTATTTGGATGCCAAAACTTAAGTTTCTCAGTCTATAGTTTTTCTATTCTGCAAACTCATGTATATTGCTTTATACTTTGTCCTTTGTCCTCTATTGTTTATACATTATATTTTATACTTTATATTTCATATATATATAAAATACAACATGGTGCTATATTTCTCCTCAGCTATAGGTTAGTACTAGCTTTCTTGTTTAGGAAGGATTTCTCTGCCACACATATCCAGCTATACATTTTGCTTTTCTTTCAGCTGTGGCTTGGCTGGAGCAATAGCAAATGCAAAGTAGTTCAGCATTCAGCTGTAGCTATTCGAAATGATGACTAGTTGTAGCTTGGCCAGATCTGTCTCACTTCCTTATTACCACTCCTCTCCTCCCCCATTTCTTCATTCATCTTTCTTGCTTGCTTTTTAGATTGATTTTACACATCTTCCTTTTCTGTCATCCCCTTCCTTCCTTTTATTTCCTGCTTCTCCTGCTTCAATTTTCTTGCTTCTAACATAATCAATATGCAGTTTACAAAAAAAATTCTTGTGCATTCAGCATTTTCCCCATAGTTGCTTATTGTTAACATAACAAACTGGTGTCAGTAGTTTTCTTTTGGGTTTTTTTCTTCTTTTTCTGCCTGTTTCTGAGGAGCAATTATGCTAGTTCCTAGAAGCTTTGAGGTGATAACAGGCATAGACAAGCACAATCTGTTCATTGTCAATATGAACGCTTGATGCTGCAGTTGAAGCACACATGGGTGCAAACTCTTGATATATGCAGAAAACACATGTTCAACCTTTTGCACACTTTTTATTTTCTGAGCACAAAATCTCACCACCTTTTCACTACCAAAGCCATAATATGTCTCACCCTCTGCTAAACCCTCCAAGGCAGCAGGATAATGATATGGCACAGTAAATCAAAGGGTCTGGATGAAACATGATGAGAAGGAAAAAAGATCCTGAAGTTACAGATCTGACACTTGACTTTCATTGGAGAGTCACACTGACATCTGCTTGCTAAATACTGATGAATCACTGTCTGCCTTCTCTCCCCTATCCATTTGAAAACATTTCACGCATTTTCTTTGGTGATTAGTTCAAACACTTTTGCTGTCCAATGAATGTGGCTTATCTTGAGTGCTTACTTAGCTTAAGAGGTGTGAGAGACCGCTTTTAGTACGGGTAACCTGCATATCTCCTGCATAGCCAAAAGGTTTCGGAGATGCAGTTCTTCAAGTATTCTGTGAAAATGCTCATTGTAAAGCTTCCTGTAAAAAAATCTTGGATAGCCCCAAGATCTCAGTTGTCACAAGTTCATTTTTATATTTCAGATATTTTGTGCAGTGGTGCCAAAGTAAGATGGAAGTGAATAATGTGCGTGAACATGTTCTCTTCTTCTTCATCCCCCTATTGTGTTGAAACCTTACCAGAAGAAATAATTTTATGTAATAGTAAAGAATGGCTTGTTCACCTCCAATCTTATTCCAGAAGAAAGTTGCTCACAGTGGTGGGCTAAATGTTGCTGATGAGGTTGGGTGACTATAAACAACACTCATACAAGCATACCTTTGTCTGGCCCACATATCGAACTGCTCTGACACTGCTGGTGAATAAACCTAAGCAGAGCCCAAACTCTCTGTCTCTGCTTTCCTCTGTATTTGATAATTGGTTTATTGTTCCTCATTAAAATAATGACTTATTGTTATTTTTATTTATTATTAATTTAAGTAATCGATAGTTTAAAAAGCCATTAATAATTGGTGGAAAGATGCTCTCAAAACATCAGCATCCATGTTCAGCTGTAGAGGGTTAAAGAAAGGGCAGCTTCATGACCTCTCATTGCAACATACTGTGCAGGGTAGCTTTCCTGAGAAGTATAAACTGTGCTGGTTCTGTATCAGGTACAAATTTTATGACATGTATATGTAAAGACTTAGACATCTGTTGCATAAATTATCTGTGTGTGGTCTGGTCTTTCTTTCTTTAGTCAATGGAAAGAAACAGGAATTTCTTGAGTGCAGTTTGGCCTGATTGAGACAACTAAATCAGGATGAGATGATTCATGAAATAAATATATTTCTTTTTGCTTAGCAGAAAGTGAGTCTAGATGACTGGAAGAGATACAGACTGTGTTGTCACTGTCTAAATACAGACAAATAAAAGCAATCCATTACATATGTCCCGATGTGGGGGGGGAAAAAAAAAAAAAACTAGAGTTTGAGGTGTACCAGCTCTAAACATAATTGATCTAGACTCAGTAAAAATACAAGTTAAAAAGTGGTGAAAGGATCTTGATGATGGGTAAGCAACATGAGTAAGTCTCTAATATCCAGAGCTGCTGTTTTCTTTACTAGTGGTGTCTGAACTAGCTACATTACCAGCAGTGCATGACAGCTGTATGTGTTCAGTTGTACTTTTAGGTGCAGTTGTTATCAGGATTTTCTCTCTCCCACGATCATCTCCAGGTCATATCATCTCCCCACATTAGCATAGCACTACGCAGCACTGGTCTTTGATCAGGAGAGATTAATTGACTGTCCAGCTCTCAATGTACTTTGATGTTCCTGCTATTCATTTTATAGAGAAGCCAGATGGACAAAGTCCATCAGCTTACTTCTTCCATGACCCTGCAAACACGGAGTGTTTTCTATAATGCTATTTTTTCCTAGCGATTTGCCTAGTTTAAATCTTAAACTCCCTGAGCAGTAGAGAATCCCCTTTTTCCTGTGAGAGGTTGTACCGCCTCTTGAAGATGTGCTTTCTGATACTCAGCCTCTGCAATAACTTAGTGCTTCACTCCTGAAGCACTGAGGCTGTGATGCTGTGGCTGTCTCAAGGCTATGCTAGTATGGGAGTCAGAAGGAAATACCCTTTCTGATACGTACTGTTTGCCTGCACATTAATGTGACTTTGAATTCTTTAGCTTAAAATGGGTAGAATACTCGTATAGAAACTTTCTTCTCTTCTTTTTTGCAGATGATCATTCCAGGATATGTCTGAAAGGTGAAAACAGCCACGACAATTCAGACTACATCAATGCTAGCCCAATTGTAAGTACAGTAGCATGAGAAATAATCCAAATAACCAGTCCCTGTCTTGTCTTGTGGTTAAAAAATGCTAACATGAGGCACCTCACTGCTCAGGTTGTGCAACCTCAGATTGTGAGCACCTCGCAGCTGTGATGTCTTAGGCTGTCCTTTCAAACTGAAGAGAAAGAAGTCTTCTGGAAGTGCGTGCAATACCACTGAAGTTTATATACTAAGGAAAAAAAGTCAGATAGTCATTGTTCTACCTTGTAATACTGTCAGGTTCTCTGTGCTTGATATTATTAACCTATGGATTATAAAATTCAACACTCTACCCTTAGTGGAGCTTTTCCTTTTCTGAGCAGGTAAAACTTGCTTGTTCTTTTTTGCTTTATCCTACTACCTACAGTCGTAGGAGGAATGGTTTTTGTACGCATCGAGAGCTGAGCTCCACAGGCTTCTAAATTTCTTCTGGATCAGGAAGAGACATTTCCTCTTCCCTTTCTTCCCCTACGGATACATGGTGTTTCTGTAACTCTTCTGGTTCTCTGCTGTGTGGAAAGCAAGAATGAGATCCCTTACCACTTGGTGTATTCATTCAAACCGCAAAATGCGTCAATCCAATTTTTGTGTCTGAATACGGTGGCCCAGCTGCCCTTTCTCACCCGACGTAAGCTGAATATGAATCCTTTCTTGTGTGTGAAAGGTGAAAGGGAGAAAAAGTCTCTAACTTTTTGGCACAAAACCAGTATGACAGGGCCATTAGCATGGCCCTGTCATAGTGTCTCAATGGAAGTGTCATGATATCCATTTGAAGGGAGAAGAAGTCACTGTTCCTTGACCTTCTTGAGACTGCTAATACTGGAGTCACTTTTGCACATGGTTCTTACGCACAGTAATTAGGCACTAAAAAGTTATTGCAGGGAAACTGTGAGAAAGAACTTAAGACAGAGAATTAGATCTCACTGCGGTGGGCTGTGTATGCCATTACTGGCTAATTTTCCTGGGGACTATCACTCCCCCAGTTAAATCATTTTGTGTGGGCAAGGCAGCTGACAATTTGCAACAGCATGAAATTACAGGCTGCTTCCTTCCAGTGTTGTTGACAATATTTTTTTTTTCTTAAAAACCCCCACAACTAAGTAGAAACTGTTCTCTGAGCTTTGTTTTTATTACTTTCAGCAGAGTTTAAAAGCCTCATTTCCTTGAACATACAAAAATGTTTGATTCAAAGAGTTAAAAAATACACAGAACCCAACAAACAACTTTGGGATGCTTTTGTCTTCGGCATAGGATAGAGGGAAAAGCAAAGCACTGCACACTTCAGGGATTTGCTGCCATTTTAGAAGACAGGGGTAGATGTGCACAGATTAGAGCAGTTTATGGACTATTTTTAAATATAACTCTGAGTGGGCCGACTCTAGCTGGCCTCAGTATCAGGAGATCAGAGGAAGGAGTATGTATCTTGCTTGTGAAGTCACGCACTGAGGTCCCGCTCCAGGGCTTCAGTGCTCCGTCTGCCTGTCTTCAGGGCGCATTCAGTGAGTTATGTTTGGTCAAGCTTTAAGTTGACAGCAGAAGCTGAGAGGTTTTGTGGCAAGCACAGGAGTGGGGGGTGTTAGTGCTCCCACAGGAGTGGGAGGTGCTTAGTGGGGACCTGGCAGTGCTGGGTTAACGGTTGGATCTTAAAGGTTCCTTCCAACCAAAAGGATTCTGTGTTAACTGGAAGTGAGATACTGTATTTGTGTAAGAGCTTGGTTGTAGTTCACATGACTACAACATGGCACAGAAGTGGAATTACAGCATCTGTAGACAGCGCTAAGCCAGGTTCAGTATTGGCAGCAGTACAGATGCTGTGTTTTTACCGAATAACCAAGATGGTCTTCTGCAGCCTGCCCCAAAGTTTGTATAGACACATGGTTTTAGTACACAAAGTTGATTGGGGAGGGGGTAAATTCTTGCATGTGCGAATACGCCTGTTGCAATTGTATGCAGTGAGACGTAACTGGGAAGAGATTTGCTTTGTCAGGATGCCCAAAGCTAATGCAGGCAGAGGGTCTCTGCTTCCACAGCTTTAACTCTCATGATTTTACAGGGGGTTGTTATCTCCCTTTTCCATCCAGCACTTAATAAGAGTATTTTCTTCTGCAAGGTTAGAAGGTACTTCTTTTTTGTAGCTTTCCCAGACTCAAGTTTTGTTCAATGAGACAAGTTACACTGATGAAGCAAAAATTATTATAGTCATCTCTATATCTCTTACAGAAATATTTCTATACCCAGGGATAAGTGGTTGCACAAGTGTTTCATCGGACTGGGACAAGAACCCAGTGTTTTGCAGACTTGAAAAACTGCTAAGAGAAACTTTTGAGTTCCTCTTCTCCATGGTAGGATAGGAACCCTGCTATGTGGGAAGGAGTGCCACAGCCCACATTTGTGTAGATGACCTGCTATTCCAAGGAAAGAGATGCTTCAGATGGTTTTGTGAGCTATTTCACTAAGTCAATAGTCATTTTGCATTTTGAAAGCAATAGGTAAAATATGTGTTTCCTGAAGGGGGTGCAATGGGAACTTGGTGGGAGAAAATCACTCACTACTTTGTAATCCCATAGTGTGGAAGGATTCCCTGCAAACCGTTTCATTTCAAAACAAATATCTTCAGGTTAGTGTAAATGTATTTGTTAATTTGGTATAGATTTTGTATAATGAGGTAGAGTATAGGAGTGGCAGAGACGTTCAGTGTTTTTCTCCCCACCTCAGAGGCCTGCAGGCACATTATCCTGGGCACTTGATTCTGCAGTATTTACTGTGGCTGTGCAGCTATTGCAGCCTGAGCTGGACGTACATGCTATTACTACTGCGGTTTATTTGAGATCTTTTCTGTTAGCAGACACACATTTAATCCACATCGTTGTAAGTGTAAAGTGAATGTGGAGTACCAGTAAGTCTGCCTTTATTTGCTCTTGCAAAAATCCTACTATTTCTTCCCTTCAGACTGCTGCCTTTCAACTTAAATAACCTCAGTAATTATCATGTCGATACAGAGATGTTCCTGCTGCATTTGCGCCTTGCAGCGCTCGGGTTAGGAGAGAGCATTGTAGTGAGCTGCAAGATAGGTGTTAATAGCACAGGATCAGTACGATCTGGACTGACTGGAAGAGGCTTTTTCCTTCCTGCATGTGTGAGCTATCTGGTGGGGAAAGAGTGTAAAATAATTATTTTTGAGCTTCAGAAAGGGAGGCTTCCAGTCGTGTACATGTCACTGGGTATCTCCAGCTTCTGGGTCAGTGGTCCAGTCTCCAGCTGGGGCTCACTCAACCTTAACTTAAGTCTAAATGAGTGCAGCAGTACACCGTAAAAAAGTCCCCGTGCTAGACAATGAGCTGGCCACCTGCCCACATGGTTCTTCCTTTTAAAAAATGCTACCCCCCTCAAGACATCCTTTCCCTCCGTTACGTTGTGAAAACTGGGGTTGGGTTGATGGCCTCACCACAGCTGGGAGTTGGTGGGGAGAATCAGCAAATATTTAGTCCAAGTTCTTCCCTTGGGTCTTTAATTTCTCTGTAGCGTGAGGTCAGGCAAAATGAGTCCTTAGGATAAACTTGCAGGGTAGAAGAGGGTTAGAAATCCGTTTCCCTCCTCTCTGAAATAACGTAAATACTATGATAATAACTCTGCTATCGGCAGCTGAATGAAAGGCTTGCAATTACAGCACAAGAAGACCCTGACTGTGAGGAATAAAACTGTGATAATTACATCTGTCATATTTGTACTTAGTCCTCATTAAATTTCGGGAAAATCATCCAGTAGTAAATAATGTGCAATCTTTGCTTTTAAATCAGAGGTCATGAAAGTAAATGGGAATTCTGTTTTTCCTCATAGGGTGTCTGAGAGAGAAAAAAATCCCATCAACTACATTTAAAAACTCAGTTTGCTTATTATTGAGGACACCAGACTGAGGAATGTCATTAGCATGACAGTTTGTTCAAACACAGCATACAAATTTCATCACCAAGAATAGACTCCGAAATTGATAATGGCATTCACAACCAGATTTACTTCTTTCATTCCACTAGGGGTTTTAAAGGAAGGATTTAAAAATTGTTTTAAATTTTAATTCAAACATGAAGATGAGGACTAGTCTACCTTTTTAATTTTAATTAATGCTGAGATTAATGTGATTACAAAGTTCAGCTGCATTTGCTCAATATGCTTTCTTTTACAAAAACAAATACACTTTTTTACTTTTAGAGACTGTCTGTACTCTGTGTAATAAATACATGCATGAAAATAGATTTTATTAGCATTATAAACATTTAATCTGGAAACTACACAGTAGCTTGAATCCGTATGAATTTTTAAGGTGTTAATCACAGTGCAACTTTGTTTCCTTCATAATTGGTCTATGCTGGATCTCATTTTGATCTCGTGATTTAGGAATATTTCAGCTGGACTCAGAGGATTTAGATCAAGGCAAATACGGTGTGATCTCGCTCAGAATCTTTCTGTGTGGAAAGTAAGGATCTGACACGCTGAGAGGGAAGTGAAGGGCAGGAGTGAATCAGTGTGTCATCTACGTGAGATTTCAAAATGGTCGTTGGTACCTGATGACACTTTTACTTCAGTTTACAGTTTTAGAAGACTACTTAATAAGAATCTATTTGTGCCACTCTGGAGTCCAAATACAGTCAATTCGACGATTAACTCCCAGAATGTATTGATTTTGCTGTATTTCATCAGCATTGTCGGTGACATCAGGCAGTAACACGATCTCTAAAAACTCAACAGAATCCTGAGTTCTTCAGGGAATTCTTGCAAAGTCCTAGGATAAGGCATCTGGACAGTAGAACTCTTGAAGGAAAAAGTAAAGGAGTAGGTTTTATTCTCTAGTAAAGCAAAGGTGGAATTGTGGTCTGGTATTAATTTAACAAAAGTGCAACTAATTGTGATACTGGGTTCTTTATATATTTTCCTACTTTGAGATACAGTAAGTCAACTTATATTACAAAGCCCTGTAGAAAAAACGCAAGTCGTGCCACTGAAGATTTCGGTAGTTTTTCAACAAGGAATCTGAATGCTCCTCCTTTTTGTTTCTATTTGCTTTTGATATTGGTAGTGATGGAAATCACCACAGACAATTACATGGTCAGTTATAGCAATCCATGATCCCTTTCTTTCCCTAATACAAAATCGTGGAAAAATAGATTGAAACATTATCAGCAGGCTTGCCTCTGTTGTACTGCAGCAGAAAATGAGAATTCCACCATAGCAGAACAGTTGTAATAATTGCAGCTTTTTCTTTTCAAAAATGGCTGTTCGATCCAGTTCTTATGTAAGCCTTGTGAACTTTGTGCTTTAATGGGGACATAGAGGGAAAAATCTTGTTCTTTCCAGACAGTTTCTATCAGGGTGATTTCTGAAGGTTGTTACGATGTAAAATGTTAGCAAACGGTCGATTTTTGTTTTAATACTTGATAGTATGGAGCCTGCTGTTCACTATTCTTCTCTGGAGAATACGTTTTCTGTTTTGTTTTCATGAAGTGAGAAATCTGAGGGATCCTTGAAAGAAGATAATGACTACCGACATTAAAAAAAAACCTTTTACTTGATCCTTGATTATCGAGTTTAAAACCCATTACTGACTTTATTTCTTTATTCAAACTTTTGTTAACTTTGATAGATTAAGATGCCCTTGGTGTTCTTAGTGACCTTGAGAGAATAAAAAAGAACAAAACAAAAACATTCAAGAGCCGTCCCTTGCAGACACCTACTCACATTAAATTGAATGTGACCAGAGTAGTGATTTTTCAGACTTTTCTTGAAATATATGGCCTTTAAAACAGTACATGTAATAGAAAATTGATGAAACTAGGAATTGCATTTAATTAGTTTAATCTTTGCTCTTATTTTTGTTCAGTTAAAGATCATTTAATTGTGTGATAGGGCTTTCTGCCATCTTCTATTTGCTCCAAGCAAGAAGAGTTTCTGCTCATAATTGTTTTCTGTGCAACACAATGTGCTTGGAATGTAATAATTGTAATTGTCTTTTGAATTATTGTTAAACTGCTGATACACTTCACTACTCTGTGCTTATTGTAATGTTTGCCACGTTCCAACAGCAACTTCATGACAGAGGTTGATTAATGCTGAAATGCCAAGATTGGCCTATTCCTGATTTATCAGCTGAATGCTGAGAAGTATTTCCTCCATGACAGTGCTATTTGCATCCTCCTTAATTTCTTCTTCGTTTTCTTGCATATCTAAATACAAAAAATTTAGTTTAAGAAAAAATTTAAAGAAAATTATTATTTTTCTAAAGTTTGGTGTATTCACTGACGGTTAGTTTTTCCAAGTCAGGCTCTTGCCTGTTAGGCAAGTGACATCATTTTCAAGTAGATGCAGCCTACAACAGTTTCCACTGGGAGCAGCAGGTCCTCCCTGGTGCAGGTCGATTTTTCTAAGCTGAGATTTTGAGTTTCAGCATAGGAAAACATGTCAGCACATGATTAAATCCTATAGATCTCTGCAGGATTCAAAACAAAACAACAGAAGTTATTTCAACCGTAATGGAGGAAATAAAACACTTTAGCCTGACTTTGCTTAATCACATTTGCTGTTGTTTTCAGCTGTGTTTAGTTTAGTGTCTCAGAAAAAATTTTTTTAAAGTTACCCATTTTGAAATGGTTCCTAAGGTTTTATTGCTAACACTGCTTTCTGAAGAAACCTGGTTTTAACCTGGTCTCAAAATACCTACAGGAGTAAATGTCCTGCTATCAAAATTGCTTTTGTCAAAAGGCAAAGAAAGCAAGGTTGGAATTTGTTGTGAGCAATTGCTTGTTGTGAAGAGTTATTTGTTGATAAGAGAAGCATCTCAATGAAGGTCAGATTAAAATGATGGTATTATAGACATTCTGGTCAAGGTTTTTTTAACTGTGTGTGGTGAATCAGAAGTAAGCTTATATTCTAAATGGATTCAGTGACTTCATTTTACCTGTGTTGTGTTGTCATGGAGAATTTTAATTTTAAGTCCAGCTTAATTATACATCAGAATATTGGAAACATAAAAGCATTCTCTTCCTTTTTACAACATTCATCATATTGTTGTTCTGTTAGAATAACTTACATCTGTTCTTTTATGGTGCTTCCCTCTTTTATGTTGCACATAATTATGAGATGTCGCCTTCTACACTGACATGTACCATCACTGAAAATTTTGATAGGCTATGAATAAATTCAGTAGATGCCTGTTAATGCAAATGTGACTCACATTCATTCTTATTCAGATCTTTACTTATAGAACAGAATCCTGTATTGAGACAAATTCTGCCTTCAGCTACATGGGTATAAGTTAACTCTTGCCAACTTCAGTGTCACTGAGTCACACCCGCACATCTGAGAGCTGAACTGGGTCTCTTTTTTCATGTTCAAAGTTTTGTCATGCCCAGTTCAGGGTTAGAATGAGTTTGTTTGGTTTTTAATCCTATCAGCAGATCTTCTTTTTCAGCAGAATGGGTCCTAAGATTTAGAACCAAGAAAACCACCCATCAGTTCAAAAACATTCATTGTAACACACTAATCCTATTTACTCTTGATGGCTTTGTTTCTTAGATTCTTTATTTTTTCTGTTCAGTGAATTTTCTGCTCCTTGAATTAAATGTAATAATTAAGGTCTTTAAGTAGAACTTCCTCTATTGAGGCCAAATCCGTGCATTTAGATAAATCAGCTAACCAGAAAAAGCCAGAAACTGAATTTGTTCCCCATTTTTGCTGTTTTTTAGTTACATGTGCCCTTGACTGGCACAGTGGAAATGGAGAACATATTTAGATGTATGGAGCATTCTTAACACTCAGTGTAGAAAAAATGTTTCAAATGGCTCCAAGGTTGCTATGAAACCATAAGTACTGATGTCAGATAAATGCCTTTGTCAACCACCATATATGATCTTATGCTGTATATTGAGGACATAGGATACTGCAAATTTTTTTTTTTTTTTTTTTTGCTCATCAGCGCTGATATTCATCTGGTAGCATCAGTCTTTTGAGGAAAAAATTTCTTCTCTGAGCTTAGAAATAAAATTCTTTGCTTGCCAATAAAGGATGGAGGGACACAGCAGTCCTATAGGAAGTTCCTTGTTTCTGTCTTCGCATACTTTCTGTCTCTAACACAGCAAGAGATTTTCTTTCAAATAAATCCACTCTGTGTTCTCTTTCCTTATTCCAGATGGACCATGACCCCCGAAACCCTGCATATATTGCCACCCAGGGCCCTCTCCCTGCTACTGTCGCTGACTTCTGGCAGGTAGGTTAAGCATCTCTTTGAAAACTGAATTTATGTTACAAGTCAAATATTTTCCTGTGCTTCTAGAAATGTAACGTGTGTAAAAATGCATTGTGCTTGAGTCACAATAGGTGGAAAAACCTTCGTTCAACTCTTTCTAAAATCTAGTACATGGATACTCAAGCCATTTATGTATGTGACAAGCCCTGCTGAAGAATAGTTGATATGGAAATTATGTTGAAAACCTCAGGCCAAAGTATTCATATTTTAGTGCCGAGGTCTCCATAATTAAACTACTGCCAAGGACTGGATGATTTTCAGAGGGCCTGACCTTCTTCAGAGTATAGCCAGAACTCATTGTCACTCTGCAGATCTGAAAGGACCTAACACTATGTGCCATGAATTTTTCCGTTGAAACCTAAATCTCACATGTCCCAGTTCCCCAAAATGCTTAAATTCTTATGTATTTTCCCTACCACAGGTAGCTGAGTTAAGGGCTGAGTTAACACCCTGCTGCATAAAGTTAAGTAGGTGCATAATTATTTGCAGGATTGAGGCTAAAGGCGATAGTTACTCATACACACTTATGAGCTTTCTTTGCATGCAGTTTTTTGGTGTGCTCATGCGGCTCTCAGATGCGGACGCATACACACCCCACTGGGCTAGGTGTGTGTGATTGTGTGATGGATATGCTGCTTTAGATTTCCTTTGTAAGTGTAAAAGTGTGCCTGAAAGCTTATTGAAGCTGACACGAACATGTGGGTTTATTTTTTGTTTTGCATTATGAACTTAGGAATATTTGTTATGAAGATAAAGAATATCTATATAAAAATTTCAGAAGTGCCATTGTATTTTAGGAGTTTGCATCAGTTGAAGTCATCATCTCTCTTCATCTGCATTACTTGGTCTATGATTAGAAAGCGTTAACTGATCCCTATTGGAGATGCTTCTCAGGTCACAGTTTTCTACTGTTTCTGATGAGGAGTCGGGACATTTTCAAAAAGTTTGCTTGATTTTGCATGCATGGATATTTAAATGCTCAGTCTGAGATATTTTTGGGTCTGGTTTTTAGAAGTGCAGAGCAAACGCTTTCGGCTTGAAGTCAGTTGAGCTGTTGGTCTGGCTTAAATTTTCAAGTAACTTGTGATTTTTGTCTTGACTGTGGTAATTAGACACAATTGAGATGACTGATCTTTTTTCTCTTGGTAGGTGGACTCCTTTTAACAGGCATGATACTTGAAAATGTGTTGCTTAAGTTAAACATGCAAAATCAAATAACATGTTAGCTATTCTGAAATGTTATTTGATGATTCCTAAGGCCCAGGTTTTTTTATTGTATATTTTTGCATATTTGTATGTTTCTATTTTGTGTATTTTTACCTTTCACTGCACTTTTACATGTTGAAAATATGTATATTCTCATTTTTAAAAGATGCACTTGAAGAACACCCTTTGTATAAGCAATGCTGCTGACGCAGAAATCAGAATTAATCATAGAAACATAGTATGAAGGATATATTTTGTTCTTCTCCCATTCCAGTTTGAACAGTTATGCAACCTGTTTGCACAGACACAGAGACTAGAACCAAAATGTTATGTCTTTGTTCTGCGATCCAATCTTCTTCATTCCGACTTCATACTCAGAAGGTCTCTTTCTTGACTTTCTTTCTTCATGCTCTTTGTGAGTGGAGAGTCTTCTTCACTTTTCTTCTGCTCTTTTTATCCATCAGTGAAAGTTCACTCCATCTACTCACCAGATTGGCTGTAAAATCTCCACAGAAACTATTTGGCAGCCGTGGTTCAGGTGCTGCTCGAATGTGGCTGTGTCCATTTTTGATGTGATATTCTTTTATCGTTTCTTCTATTAGGTCCCACAGAAAAGTTTGTTTCTTACATTTGTTTTGATGATATCTGCCTCTTCAATACAACAATCTACCTGTCAGATGGGTCCGTCACCCACTTTTCTTTAACTTAAACTTCCTACACATCACGTGTGCTGGTTCCTGTCCCAAGGTTTTTACATGGCCTGGGGTATTAGCCAGGTGGAATAAACAGGTCAAGGGAGATTAACCCCTTACAAAACACTGCATCCATAACTGCCGAGATGTAGCAGGTCCATTGTACAAGTCAAAAGCTGTGGTTTGAAGTTGTTGTGTTTTATGCTTACATGCAGGACCAGAGTTTATATCCATTTTTCACCTAATAGTACCTATTTTAAGGTAAAGTATGAAAAACCTGAGACTTGCTATGAAAATAGAGTATTAACTCTTGCCAGGGCAGAATCCTTTAATGTTTACTTGATTATAATTTTCTGTACTTTATACAGACAATGGTGCTGCCACCAGGGATTGTTTAAAGATTCAATTATTCATTCCCGATACATCTTCTCAGTGTTTCTCCTCTCTCTCCTTCATCCACTTAATACCAGCTGCTGCTGGGCTGTGTTGCTTTTTTCCCCGTTTGTGTGCTCACTGAAGCAGTGTTCTGACTGATAGTGAGAAGAGTGACTGACTCCAGAGAGACCTGGGACTGTTCTGCTGTTGCTTGTCTAAATGCGCAATGTCATGCTTTAGCAAGTCCAACTGAAACTCTTGGAGCTTGGCATCACCTTCTATGGCAATATTTGCTAGATGTATTACTTCCTATTTTTGCAGAGACTTGGCTGCCATGATTCCCAAGAGCCTAGTTGCATGGTGGGCATCAGCCACTCTGTTGTACCTTGGCTGAAAGGCTACCCCAGCAAGAAACTTATAATTGTTTCCACTCCTGTAGGCATTTCAAGCTGATGTCTAGAAAACACTTGTCTACAGCACATTTGTTTTACTTGAAAGTGTAAGACAACTTTCTTGGCATCTAAACACAGCTGATACCCGTAACAACATCCAAACTGCTCCTGATTTGTCCTGCCTAGATTTCATGCTCAAATTCCAGAGAAACAGTTTCTAAAACAGTTTCCCTTAAACTTGCATTAAATTCTTCCATCTGTCTGTGAGTATATACCTACATTAGCAAGCCATGTGACCCACTAGGAATGGATTTGTAGAGTGTCACAGCACCTTCTGTATAGGTTTTACTTTAGACCAACTGTTCAGCTGTCCAATAGACCAAATGCCTGTGCAGGGGAGAAGGCTACAGATGCATCTGGAGGAATCTTCTTCCAAAAGGAACTCAGTTCCTGAGCTCTAACACTGCTCTGCAGTGTCTGCTGCTCTTTATGTCTGTCACCTACATGATCATGTGGTCACATCCATTATCTCTATTTAAGACCAGGTCATTTGGTTTTGGATAATCTTTTTTCCTACTTTTATTGGCAGGACCCTCTAAAACCTGTTATGTTGATCCAGTGCCCAGTATTTTTATGCAAGTGCTATTACACCTTTAGCAATCAAATTACCTTTTACTGTGTTCAGGTTGACCAGCTCTGAACAAAGATCATGGTCAGCTCAGTGTCTTCTCTTTTCCAAACCCAGCAAAGCTTTTTTGTAAAACATTGATGATGCTTTGTCCAGGCTCATCTTGTTTAGCAGATCCAAGCCGAGTGCCACTGTGGCACTTGAGGGGGACCAGTTTCAATCATCTCACTAGTGAACACTTCTTGGAAGATTATGTCCTTTTTGGTAAGGTGAGGAAGAAGAACAGGTATTGTTCTTCAGTACCATCTAACTTGAGGCACTAGAGCTGGCCATTAGACTCAGCATTTTCTGTACACTCTTCTATTTATTTGGGTTTTCATGTTGACCTGAGAGAGATCAGCTTGATGGAAGCTTTTCTTTCAAAGACGCAGTCTTTGATCTGGAGATGGTCCAAATTCCCATATGTTGGTCGTTTTCAAATGGTGTTCAAATTTATATGTGTTGTAAAAATAATAATGGTAAATAAGGCAAGAGTCTTACTCTGGCTTTTCTAGTGCCCTAAGACCACTTCCAGGCATCAGATTTCCACGGCTGTCTTGTGTCCCTCCAGTTTACTTCTCCAGCTCCTTATCTTCTTGGAATAGCTCCCCTAAGTCAGCAACTGCCAAGTTAGGCCCAACTCTCCTGGCCTACCTCTTTCTTTGAAAACTTCCTAGCCTGCAGGAGTTGTGTTGTCAGTCATCTCATTGATCTGTTTTGCCACAGGGCTTCCTAATCTGTCCGGATACTCTGCGTTTGCAGCTCAAGCAGAGATTTCATCTCTGCCTGCATGTCATCTCGGAGACCGCTCTGGAAATTTTCCAGCTACTACTTTAATTAATTTTGAAAAGCCTCCAGCTGATTTAAGTCTTCTTTTAATTTCATCTGGTCTTGTTTTCATCTCTTTTTGCCAATTACTATTTCTGAGAGATACTTCCTTCATTGATTCTATTTTGGTTCAGTGGGAATTCCACCTCACAATTCCCTTTCTTGAAAACTGGATGCCTCCCCTTACATGGTATTAATCCATTTTTACCTGAGTTGTTAAACAATTTGCCAGGTCCGTGAGTCGTTTTCTACTCAGCTGGAAAGAGAGTTCATCCTCAGGATAAGGTTTTGCTTTGATATAGTTCCATTTTATTTACAAAGAAAGTACAGGGTTTTATTTCCTTGAACAAAGACAGAATCAAATAACAGGCAGTAGCTCCTTTTTTCCAAACCTCATTCACCCAGTATTTTACCCCCAACCTCTCTTTCAGCTTTTCTTCTACCAGGATCACAATGCTAGTTTGTTGAGCTGTGCTGGTGGTTTCTTTATTGCTTTTACACATTTTTGCTGCTTATCTGGATTAATCATCTTGCCTTGATTAATACCTCTCTCTCTGCATTAAGCATATCAGTTTCTAGAGAAACTCATGAGTCCATATGCTTCACGTTTCTCTTGGTTTTGATGATAACTTATGTAATTTCAGTTATCAGGCTCCATAAAAGAGTTTTCTTGTTTCTTACATTTATCTTGAATGAAAGGTGATGATTTTGTCCAGCAGCTTCAGTGAGATTTCACTCAGCTCTTTCGCATAACACTATTAAAATTCAACATCTCTTTGAACATAATTCAAAAGAAAGAGGATGTAGAACATTTCTGATCTATAACAAGTTTTCGCAGCAGGAGTTCCATGTTGTGAATAATTCTGGAGGCATAAAATTTTATTATTTTCTGTATGTGCTGGGTTTTATTTCCATGAAGTATTTGATATGGAATACTTGCAAAGTATTCTAAGAAGCAAGGGATGATAATATGCAAAAAACTATTCCTAGGAGTTAGGATATTTAGAACCAACTGTCCTTCCACTGAAAAATTGTTCGTAATTATGCCAGTTTTATAAATTGCATGTCTGCTAAGGTTCGTCATCTCCAAATGGAGATTTCTGTAGGAGGCCATAATTTTTCCCTGTGGAAAATACCTCACATCATTATGTCTTGCTTTCATAAAGCTACCCACATTTGCCCTTCTTTCTCCTCCCCCTTTTTAGAGGTAAGTACATGTTCATGGTTTTTTATTTTGCCATATTAAGTGAAATAGGAAAGGATCAGGCAGTTCCTGCTAAGTGACTTAGGAGGATATGCTTTAGTTGCCTTAGAAAATGAAGTCACATGGGATATATATTTTTGTAAGTATTTGTTGTGTTTCTGTGATATCCTTCCTCCACGATCGACATAAGTATCTGAACATTATATAACTTCCACAGAGTAAGTAGAGAAATATGATTTTTCTTATTTTACAGACATTCAGTAAGGTTCAAAGCACCTACAACAGTAAGTCATGAGATCAAATACAGTCAACACCTGTAGTTTGGACCAGAAAATTTCCTGGCTTTCGCCTGAATAGATCTGTAGCTCAGGCTAGATAGCTCCCCAGATGCCTTAGTCCCTGAAGGGCTTCAGGTTGGCAGGGATGACATGCCAGAACAGCTAGGCTCATGAACAGCACTGAGTTGGACACAGAACAAGGAAAGCAGACTTCAGATGCTGTCTCTTTGTGGCTAGGATGCTCCTCCAGGAAGCGAGAAAGAGCTTCATCCTACATATTGTGAATCGAACCCACGCTCTTCATTAACCCGTCTTCCCTCCACTGTTTGCCAATACATTAAATACTCTTGAAACTGGGAATGTTCTTGACCCTCCTTGTTAAAGTTGGGCATCTATTGCCAACAAACAAAGAAGAAGCTCACTGGAGTGGAGTTTTACATTGTCGTGATTATGGGGAGTGAGGAGACCTCATCTCTGCTCCTTAGATTATTTCCTATTTTTATTGCAAGACTATTAAATGTGAAGTGCAGAAAGAGTCCCAAGAGTAAAGACTAGAGCCCTAATCTGGGCCAGGGAGTTTGGTTGTCATTTGCTTTTCATTACCCTCAATCCTGCATTTCTTTATCTAAAATGATTTTGAGAATAATTTTTCTCAACCCATATTCAGGAGTACATTATCAGATTTTGTTTAAAAACTGACTGTTTTCCTCCCAGGTCACACGAGAACATTAAGAACACAGTTCCTGAGTTGCAGCCTTCAGGAAATTATAAATCTTTGTATGTCTGTTTGGCAGCACTTGCTTTTCTCTTCCAGATTTTGCATTCAGCAAAAGAAATACAAAATACTGTCAATTGATTGTTTCCTGTGTAAAAAAGCATTAGTGATCTGTGATCTCCAAGGACAGGTCCCAGTGGGTAGAAGACCATGTCCCTGTAGCTGAGTGAGTCTCCCTGCAAAATCAATGTTCCAAGCCCATGGACTGAGTAAGAACAACTGTACCAAACCCTCCCCTGCTCTAATTGCTGGTTTCTGTGCTCCCAGTTCAGCATGTTTGATGAGTGATGAAATTAATTTACAGGGTAAATTATTTTTCTGCATTGTGTTCTTCTGTGCAGAACACAGTGCTTTCAAGCAGTCTTGATTCCCCAGTTTTATTTTCCTTGCCTGGAATGGGACTTCCTGCATGTCTAATCAGTTCTCACCTTCAGAAAGAGGAGCAGATGAAAAGCGACACAAAGCAATTCAGTGTGTAAAATATGCATATTATAATTTAATAAAAGAGAAACAGCAAGGGAGAGATAGGCACAGAACAGTAGCCCCTAGAGCTCTAGTAAGTTGTCAAGCCATTTGAAATAAATATAGCATTAGGAATTCCATAAGCGTTCAGTGTGCGTAAGGAGTGTATGTTTAACGTGTTCACTTCTAATTATGGCTCTGGTTGGAGAAGTTCCTTAGAAGTGGTCCTTTTAAAATTTCTGTCCCTTTATTGTTTAGGTTTCACCTTTCCAATACTGAAGTGAAGAGATAATTACTGGTGATTTTGGTGGACTGTCCCTCCTTAACGTGGTTTTGTCAGCACTGCAATACTAAGTAGTGCTCATATTTAAATTATTTCATAATAAGGCTTGAATTAGGAGTCTGCTGAGAAGATTAAGAGCAGTCTGTGTCTCTCTGAGAAAGCAGAAGTCCTTGTAACACAGTCATCTTGAGTTTGCCTTTCCCACTGGCTTCCAAACAAGTGTTGCTGCAATAGCAGGGACATAACACATGCAGCAAGTTTAGTAAACACGTGTTTGTATATGGTCATCTCTGAAGATGTCTTGTCAACTGCAAGTCAGATCATTTTTTGATTAAACATAGATTGCTGATCCTTAATTTCTCAACCCACAGATTCTCTTAGCTGTCTGGCACAGCTCTGACTTCACAAATGACAATTTTGACTGCCAGGTTTGACCCATTTCAAATCAAAATAAGTAATATTCAACCAAAAAGCTTTGCAAAAATAAAAAGACTGCTTTTTGACTTGCATACATTGCGAAGTTCTGGTTGGTAACAAAAATCTAAATTCCTCTCCAATTTTTTTTTCATTTTCAGTTGAAAGCTACCCCTTTTTTTTGTTTGTTTGTTTTTAGCCCATTAAAACATTGGGTTTTGGTTTTAAAATGTTCCAGAAAATACCATTTTCTGACTGTCTCCATTCAGTACAGTGTTTCCTATTTCCAGTGGAGAACTTGAAAAAAGTCACAGTTGAGTTAATTACTTCCAAGATACGTATTGGAATGAATATGATCTGATCCAGCAAGGGTTACCACCTTGCTTTGATTTTGTTTTAGGAGTTGTGTTCATTCGTGTTGAGTTTTTATTATCATTAGAAATTATTTGGGGTTTATTTGCTTGTTTGTCAGCTTTTCCAAATAGTTGCATTTACCAGCTATTTGGTAAGCTTAGAAGTCTGAAAAGGTGAGTTTTGAGTTTACTGGAGATCTCTCCCAGAAAGCAGCTGGTGCGATTAGCCTGTTATTTTTAGTGAACAGGGTGGAGTTCACTGATTATCTTATCTATTTTCTACTTTTAAATCCTCACATTTTACAAACTTCTCCACCACTCCCCATCAAAAGAAGAGTGTCTGGTTGTAACTTGTGTCTTATTTTTTCCCCATCACTAAGCTAAAGAAAAAAATGACTGAAAAAATGGGTTTGGAGCAGATCGTTCATTATGAAAAGAAACTTAAAAATGATGAAGTGTCTGAAAAAAATAGAGGGATTAATATTAACCACTTTATTTACAAGCTAGTAAACAAAGAAATTTTCAAATACAAGCTTTCAAAAACTGGTGAATTATTGGATTTGTGGCAGCGTTGTGGCACTGATTCTCCTGTTTGTGACTTTATTTTTCTCCTTACTTGAAAAACCAACTCGTACTAAATATAATTCATCCCAACGTGGAAGTCCTTTGTATGGGACTGGCATGCTGGATAACCACAGCATGAGGTCTCTGCATATGGTAGATTTCTTCAACAGGGAATCCTGCAGATGTCAAACACATTGCTCATCTTTGGGTTGTAGGATTCAGCATTTAATTTACAATAAATGGAGAGGGATGGTGTTATTCTTGTCTAAGAAATGTTTTGAGAATGATGCATACAGCAGAACCTTATTACAGAACATTAACATGTTACTCTCTATGCTTATAGGCTGAAGGTAGACACGTCACACAAAATTATACACTGTCCTTTTCAGCAAAACATGCAGTTCAGAGCTCCATAGTGAGCTCCTATACATAACTCAGACTTCATCACTTCCGTTCAGAAGACTCCGTTCAACATTTCTTCTTCTCCTGGAAGTATTACCATAGATAACGAACATGAAACTGCCTGTGCTAAGCGATGTAAATAAGTTTAGGTTTATATATTATATACATTATATATAACATATATAAGTAACTTCTAATATACTTAGTTTTTATAGACACTTAGAGTCTAAGGTTTAATTTTGCTGGGCTCCACCTAAAACAGAAAAACTTCTGCCCCGAAGTCCTTATATTCTTTTTATTCTTACATGACATGCATTGACTCACTTCCTACTGTGCAGGCATACAAAGTTCAGAATTACGTGGGTTACCATGAATCTGCAACTGAACCTCCTCCTTTATTCTCCAAGCCCAGCTGAATTGTCTCTTTGGTAACCAGAGGCAGTTTTCCAAAGGCTGTACTGGGATTGTGCAGACCAGACCTGTGCCAAAGACACACTCCTTGGGGCCACTTTCTAGAATGTGGCCATGTCTGGACACTGAGCATGGCAAAATGTTTGGAGTTGGGAGATGTGGCTTCCAAAAAACCCATCACCAAGTTAGAGCTGGGGCAGTGAACAGGCAACAGTATAAAACTCTTTCACCTGCCTCTGAATCATCCTGCTTCTGCTTTATTTGGAAAGAAATTCGGATTACGGACTGGTGGTCTGATATTTACGTTGTCAAGAAAACAAAGAAAGTACCATAGTCCTCCAGTCACAGGCTGTGAGTCTTAGTGAAAATCCCATCTCAATGATAAGCACAGGAGATGCAGGGACAATTGCCTGTAACAGGGATGACGGCACTAGATTGTATTGCCTTCTTGATTTAGTAGATTTGACTTCTACATTTTCACACAATGACCTAAAAGAAATATTATACCCCAGAGTAACTTTGAAATTGTTTGTTTAAATTAACTTTCATTTGGATTTATGCTTAATGAAATCTTCAGAGATGCAGACAGCCCCTCTCTAATGAAATGTTGTATCTTTGAACCAATGAACAGGGTTGCCAAAGTGTAAGGATTCCTCTCTAAACGAGTGGGCTTTTATAATGTTACACTTGGGTGGCACAAGCAGTGTGCTAGATGATTAGTTTATGGTCTAGATCATTGTATTTTTATTACACTCATAAAAACTGTTTCTCCTCATTTTCGTAATGGCTTCAGTGAGCTTCTATACCTTCTAGAGGCACATTAAATTGTTATGTGATGAAAGTACTGATTTAGTGGGGCTAGTTTTAAAGTAAGATACATGTTTTGAATCTTAGTCTGATTGCTGACTAAAAAAGGTGAAACTATGTTAGAATGAATGAAATCTGTATGATCTTCCTTACATACAAAGGAGGTTCCCAGCTGTGGCCTAAAACAAATGCAATACAGAAAAGATACAAATGATAAATCTACATCTGTCCATAAAATAAATTATCTGTTAAAGTACTTTTGCTGGTTTTGTGGCATTATGAGTTTTTAACAGGAGGGTGAGTTTAAAAATCTTCTTAAGGGAAAAAAAAAAGAAGAAAGATGATTTTTATTTGTTACATTCAGCTGTAATTTTTTTCCCACTTCTGTTCAAAATTATAAATAGCCTTATTCTGTGCAAACCCTAGATTCATTCCTCTAAATATTTCTAAGCTGGTTTTAAAAGTTGTTTTAATTATGTTGCAAAATGAAAAAAAAAAAAAGAAAGAAATATGTTATTTGTTTCTCTATATTCAAGCTGTTCTTTAAAGAGAAGACAACATCATTATCCATGAATGGGAAACCTTTTTATTTGATATGTAATTAAAAAAAAATAATCCTTGAATTGAATGTATCATCTCATCTTTGCACAGTTTAGACAAAGGCCTTTTTTGTTTACAAAATTTACATGTCAATACAGTTGCTTATAAATATTTCTGTGAAATAAACATAACCCTTCACAAAAAGAGCAGTTTACTCTTCATTCAGTAATTTTATATGCTAGCAGAAAGACAATGAAAGTTGTATGCAAATATAACATCAATGTACAGCATAATAATAACAGTTTTTAGTGATTACGCTGCTTGGTATTAATTCATAGGAGCCTTTTTGTTCAGCCACGGGCTGTGTTTGGAACTGAGATACACCAGACCAGAGCATCTCTGCTTGTTATGCTGGTTGTGGGAGACATCCACAAATCCTTTAGTTGAGGATGCACTGGATTCCTGTGTACTACTCTGTGGCTGGTCTAAATTATTAAGCGATCGTGCTGGTAGTGAAGATAGCCTGTTTTCCTCTGTTCCTGATGTACCTGCGAGTGTGGCGGGTCTGCAGCAGGAGTTGGACTTTGCTTCTACCTCCAGGAAAAAAGAAAAAGGAAAGCAAAAGGCAAAAGGGGAAAAGGGAGGGGGGATGAGACGGGGAGAGAAAGAATGAGAAAGTTAAGGAAAGAAAAATAAAATACAAAATTAAAAGGAAAAGAAAAAGAAAGGAATAAAGAAGGAAAAATGAAAGAAACTAAAAAGGAAGGAAGAAAGAGAAAGTAACGCACAGTGGCAAGAGATCTTTTATAAATGTGCTTTTAGAGGGACGATTTCTCCATCTGAAGTGTTTCTGGAAGAACAGATTTGGTTTGGGTTTCTCCTGCCTTTTTCTCATTAGCGTTGTTCAGATGGAACTTTTTATGATTGTTTCACGAATGCAGTGCTTCAGCTTTTGCTACGTGGCAGACTGTTAAAGGAAAGAGGGTTTAGGACAGAAACCGGTTTCAGAGTATACGACTCTAGTAGCTCCATGTTGCTTCAGTATTAAATATCAAATCCCAAATAGCTCTGTGTTCCGCAAGCATCGCTTAGTGTTGCCATTGTGGATCTAAAAGTTTGACAGAAACGCAGCAGAACACGGTACCAGGAACGAGGAGAGATTTTGTAGAAAAGCCGAATTGAAATCACTGGAAATTCTTTAATATTTCAAGGACGCCTGCAAAATATGGTGCCAGTTTATTCAGGGATTTGAAAGCAGCTGCAGAGTAAAAGTGTCTAATGAAAATGAAATAAATTTCCTGTGAATGGAATAAATTTTGATTGTGTGTCTGAGTGCAGTAATTATACATGTCACGCAGTAATTAGGCAGTCACAATGTGGCCACGGTGTCTTTCTTTGTCTGCAGATGGTCTGGGAGAACGGCTGTGTCGTTATTGTCATGCTGACACCCCTTGCAGAAAACAGAGTCAAACAGTGCTACCACTATTGGCCAGACGAAGGGTCAAACCTCTACCACATCTATGAGGTACCTAAACAAAATATCTGGATATAAATGTGACAATAAGTGTACTGCTTGATTTCATACAGGGCAAAATGGTGTTTAAGCCAATCTAACCTGGAGGTTGAGCTTAGGGCTCTTAAATACTCTTCATGTGCCTTCAAGTAGTTTTAGATTTGCAAAAAAATCAAGTGCAGTTTTAATAGCAAGGTAGTTTCCACTGAATGAAATCTAGTAAATAATGAGCCGAGTATTACCATGAAATAAAAAGGACAACAATTTTGTTTTTCAAACGGTTTTGCAAGTGACTGAAATGTGAAACTGTGTATTTATATTTCATAGGAAAATAGTATTTTTAGAACGAGAGAATTTTGCCTTAGGAATACCGTATGTATATCTTTGTAGAAAAGCCTCTATATAGCTTTAGCAATTAATGCTATCTCTTTTTACTTCTTGCCTCAGCCACAACAAATGTATGTTTGTATTTTCTGCTTTACATTTCTAGCTCAAAATATCATATCACCAGTGTTGTTGAAATGTGCCATTGACAATTTTTCTGGTTGTCCAGCTGAGTAGAGCAAGAAAATAATACCACAATGCCAAATACAAAGAACAGGAAAATGTGAAACAAATTTTGTTATTTAAACTAAAATGTGAAGAAAGTCATATTCTGAAAAGATGAACTCTGCAAATAAGCTGCATTTTTTTTAATGCTTATGTTTCTACATAGCAGAAGAATCTGACTTTTCACTTCTCATGTGAATTCAACTCAGATTTTTAAGACCACTGAGAGCAGCCTGGGTAACGCATTGTGAGCATTTCTGAGTAGAGAGCGACTGGCAGTCTAACATGTTTTCAGACTGTGTCTTTTGTATTCACATAACGGCACAAAGTTTCAATTTAGTGATCTTTTTTTTTTCTTTTGCATTGAAACAGTCAAGATTTTTTTAATATTTTCAAGAAAATAGCAGCGGTAGCTAACCCCTTTGTGACAACTACACTGATTGTTAAATTTTTAAAACAAAATATTTTCCCAGGAATGGCCAATTTGCTGATAAAAATAAAACCTTCCTGCAATTCCTTCATCACAGACATCTTACACCTGCAGTCCTGAAGATGTGGGTTGCAACCAAAATTGCTGATCTCTTTTTGTTCCTTCCTGTGGGGTGTAGGTAAACCTCGTCTCTGAGCACATCTGGTGCGAGGATTTCCTTGTGAGGAGCTTCTACCTGAAGAACCTGCAGACGAACGAGACCCGCACAGTGACACAGTTCCACTTCCTCAGCTGGAACGATCAGAGGGTTCCTGCTTCTACGAGATCACTTCTGGATTTCCGCAGGTAAAGCACAAAGTATGACAGTTCATTTAAGATGATACAGATCTGAGGAACTAAACTAGTTCTTTTAATTGTCCTTGAAATACTTCTGATTTGAAAGGTGGTCCCTCAGCCTGTGGTGCCCCAATGCTAAACTAACATAAAAATCTGCAGTAGGTTGATGTTTGCTGTCGCCTCACACATAGATGTTGCCTAGTGTTCAGACATACTCATTTTCCATTCAGAGATCGATACTTTCCTCCCTTTGTACAGCTCTTCAGTGCTTTGTATTTCTTTGTTTTTCAAGTATTTATCCATTCTGCAACTTCAGGCTTTCTGTGTGGCTCCGCTGTGATCCTTATTGCAGGAATCTCACAAATAAATTATGTAGTTTGAGCATGCTTGGAAAAAAAGTCACGGTGGAGTCATATGGCAATAATGGCATTCCCATGGGAGCGTTTGCTCATAAGGATCAAACAGTGAGGTCTCTAGATCTTCTTTGGCTGCAGGAAGGTGGAAATTTGAGAAAGCAGATGAAAATGTGGACAAAGCATACCCTCTAGAATTTTAAAGAAAGTCAATGTGGCTTTAAAATACACATATACAAAGGCAAAACCTGTGGAAGTCCTTGCCAGCTTCTCTAATGTTTGCTGTGTCTGTCTAAATTTTAATTTGAAAATTAAAGCCATGCATGATAAATGCTGAAGTGAAATAATCTTCATTTCATTGCAAACCATGCCCAGTGCATAGTGTGTAGGTGTTAGCGTGTATCAGCTTATCTGCAGCGATGCGCTTATGATTAATGAAAAGTATCTCCGGGAGGTTTGGAAAGCGAGCAGCCTGTGGGATCGCGTGCTTTCCTTTCTGTGCTACCATATTACCTACCGCCTCCCAGAGTGATTATAAGGGGTTCAGCGCTCAAAAGATCCAAACTTGTTCTCTTTCAGTAAGTGCGGGGAGCTCTGACTGATGCCAGTTGGAGTTGCACATCTGCACCTAAGGGGAGAAGCTGGCGCGTATCCAACAGGAGCTGGCTGCAAAGTTGTCTGTTGGCAAAATCTTACCCTTAAAAATTTAGGATTAAATGCCACCCGTCATCCATCAGTATTCTTGTACGTATTGAAGGGTTTTTCAAAGCAGGGAGTCATCTCACAGAGTGCAGATCAAGTAACGGAGTACAGCTGTACTGAGTCTCTAGGAGCTACGGTTAGGTCAGGATATAAGGATATGCTACAGAGTCGCAATGCAAAGACAATAGTGGAGGAAGGAAGCATGGCCATAGGATAGAGGTGAACTTGTAATTCAGTTTGCATGGTTTTTCTTCTCTGGGTTCAAACTTTTATGTGATTTTTGTAAGAAGAGTTCCCTTTGCTTGTGGTACGGAGGAAGCTGCCTGTAGTGCATTTCTGTAGTGAAAATTCTGAATGGGTTCCGTTAAGCTGTATGAGGCTGCAGCACGGAGCTGATGCAGCGTCCAGTTTTGCGCTTTCTGAAGTTGGTGGGAAATCTGCTAGCAGTTCTAACTAGACTATAAATGAGCCTGTACAGCCAGGACATCTGAAGTTCAGAGCACCTCAACTCCGACTTGCTTCAGTAAGAATTGAGGTCCCTGCATGAACTGCATGATTAGATCTGCAGTAAGTCACAGCTCACATTGCCAAGAAAGCAGTTCTTAGAGCGACATTGTGTGAGGGTTAAATAGCCGTGTTGAAGAGGTGTTGTGCAATACTTTGAAAAAGAAAAATTATAAGTAGATGAGAAGAGTAGTGGAGCTGCCATTCTTTGTATTTAATGCCAATATGGGAATGAACCTGTTAAGACTTAATTGAATTCCGAGTGTTCGTTTCATATGTATTCACAGTCCAGTGTAGGGTACTGTAATCATTTACTACGTGCAGATTTTGTACAATGAACTCATAATACTGAATGCATAGTAAAATTCCGCCTGAAAAGGAATTTTGGCATGCACAATAGCTGGTCTATGAATCTCAGTTTTCTTGGTCATCTGATGTCGCTGGTTTTTTAATGACAAAAAAACCTAATGCACTCTTGCTAAAATAATGTATTTGGAATTCATTTATACATGTTTTGCACCTGAAGCTTCCTATTTAAAGTACAAACTCTGCTGGATTACGACAGCTGAGTCATAAAGCCCCCAGAATAAACATCTGACAGCGCTACCATACTCAGGTAGTGCTAGGAGGGGGCTGCTCTCATTTCTTTTAATCTTATCTATGTTTTTATGTGCATTCAGTGTGTTTGTATATATATGGATATGTGTGTATATTTATATATTCACATACATATATGAAATTAAGCATATACATAACCAACCCTCTATTTTTTATAATTCATCACCAAGAAAAATTGGATTCCCAAAATTACCTTGCCCAGAGTCTGTGGAAATATGGACCTTAAAATTTTTATTGAAGTAAATTTTGCAAGTCTCTTTGAAAACTGAAAGCTTACATTTCTCTTACTGTGTATCAGACAGTGGTTTAGATGATTTTGCATCTAGCAGATACATTAAACCTTGTGGAATAATCTATCATACTTCTATAATGTAGGTATAAATTGCCAAAAAGAGATTATTCTATATATTTTAAAAATCTGTACAAAAGACAGTCCCTGAGAGGTGAGGCTACTACAGAAACTACTGGTCAGTTTTAAATGCTTCTAAGAGTCCTAATTTCATTTTGAACAATAGACCAATCATTATTGCTCTGGACTAGCTTGTTAGTCATGCACTGATATGTGTAATTAAATATTTCTTGAGCCCAGAGGGAGCACATTTACACTTTAAAGAGGGACTGCTAAGCTAAAAGATAATTAGCATCACATGTGAGGGCTTTGCTTAAAATATATATCTATTATGCTATCACTTCTCGCTGTGTGCAATGGCATTTACTAACACTGCTCACTTTAAAAACGGACAAATTCTTATTTTGCCAGCTAATTAGCGGTTGCCAGTGTCATTTTTGTGATGTTGCAGCTAGTAATATGAGCCCAGTTGCATAGTCACAAAAGTGATCATTGGAAACTGTGACTCTGCTGCAGGGACAATGTGGGAAACCCCTTTTCTGAGCCTCTAACGACCTCTGACCTTTGCTTGCTGATGGTTTGCATGATGATTTCTTTTTCACTCAATGAGCCAAGGGTTGGTTTGTATTACTAATCATTCTTTCTAAGTTAATTCTTCCTGTATATGTATATATATATAAAAAATATATATTTTCTTCAACATTCAAGAACTTTGCTTACTGATGAATTTTCAGCTCACTCATTAGCCAGAATTAAGAATGAAATGAGATGTTGCTGTGCTTCTAAATATTTTCATAAGCTATATATAGACAAAGCTATGAACCAGCTGGATTGAAACCCTTTGTTTTAATGTGTTTTCTGAAATGTATGATAATGAAAATGTCTGAAACGCCTTCAATAAAACTGACAAACATAAGGTGTCTTTCCCTAACATGTGTCTCTGGCTGTCTGATTTACTGGGAGGTCTGATGTGCTGATAGGTTTAGACTGAGTTTGTCATTGAAATTACATTAGGGCTTTGTAGATGGCTAGTCACAACATGCAAATGTCATATTAGTGGTGCCATACAAGGAACGAAGGAACCACACAAGCAGTAAAAGAAATGGTAAATACCCCTCTGTAGTTCTTAGTGTTTATTTAATATTTGAAATGCAGAAATAACTCTTTACTAGTGTACATGATGGGGGGTGGGGGGAGGATGACCAGCTGCACGTAGGGAAATGCAGACTGACTGTATCCGATGTTGCTACAGACATTTCAAATATAATTTACCTTATAATACAAAAAATAAATATCAGGCTTTACAGTGTATAGAAGGAGTTGATCCTCAGACATGACCATGAAGAACTGAATGGTTCATCCATGCGAAAACTCTGCTGCAGCTTCTCATTGAAGTTTTGCTTGGTAGTGCCTCCATATATATGCATTTATGGACATATAACTAAATGGTCCATATAGCTTCTGAAGTCAAGTGCTTCTTAATGATTTACCACTTATTTCATAGAACATTGTTCTACTGCATTAATTATATACATCCAAGGAATATAAATAGAGACAGAATGTCTCTGCAAGTATGATTTACATCAGTAAGGAAAAGAGTAAGAATTGCGAAAAATTCCTGAATTCTGATGTTTAAAGGGGAATCATCACAAGAACTTAATACTGTTATCAAGTTTGGTTAGAGTCTTAAATAGTAAAAAGCAGAACGTGAAAACATGGTTTCATGGGACATCACCAACATCTCTGTAGCCTGTTTGGGTTGAGTTCCAGGTATCCTGACTTCCTGTCAGATTTAAAAGTTTAGGCATCTTCAGGCTATACTGTAAGCAATGTTTAAGATATATGCATGTTTTCACAGCACAGATGTTAGTGAATAGATGAACAGCCAAGAACTAAATGATTCAGTAGGTTAGTTATGGTTTAAAATTCAAAATAACGATGTACCACAGTTGCCAAAATCTAAGCAGCTCACTTCAGTTTAGCGGTCAGGATCCTATGTAAAACTTGCACTGAGCTGGGAACTATTAGAGGGTCTGGGCGCCCCTTGGAAGCTGCCCTATGAATTGGTTTTATAGGATACCTTTTAGCTCCAGTAAACTCAAACATCCCATCAGGTGAATTGAATGAAAGGGTTTTATTTCTGGAAGCAATGTTTTCCCATTTTAGCCTTTATTCAGCTTGCCTTATTAACATATGTGTGCATATTTTATGGTTTTTTGGGGTCTGTAACATGCTCAACATGCAAAATATATCCTAGAGCAGAAAAGAGAGTTTGGGATTTGGGTTTTTGTAAGGCAATTTAAATAGATTTAAACCAATTTTGTGGGCTCTATTCTTAGGCTGAGTATCTTGGTTTGCTTCAGCACTAGTTAATTCTTTCATTGAGTTTACATATCAGCAAACCTGTTCTATAGCTGTACTTCTACTGAGTGTCTTCACTTATATTCTCTTGCCACTGAGAATGTTTGACCAGGAAGCTGTAGAAGGCGATAATGTGTAAATATTAAATACATAGGACTTATGCACTAGAACAAAAGCAGTAAAGCTTACTGGTGGTTTTCGTTACTTTTACTACAACAGAATATATGTTAGTATTTTGTGAGAAGCTTTTCAGGAGATTTGGTATTTGCCTTTCTGGAGAGAACTGGTTTTACAAATCAGCACACATTGTACAAAGTATACTGGAATTTTTAATTTTGGATTCAGTTTGATGCCCCTCGATATTTCCATGAGCAATCTCATGTACTCAAAGTCAGCTTTAAAATTAAAGCATCTCAAGACAATCTTAGTTCTGGAGCTAAGACATGAGACATTTGAGAAAAGAGATAGTTTATTTTGCCTAGCCAGCAGCAATAATGGGGCGTTTTCTGGGATTTCTACAGCAAAGCAGAGAAAAACTTCTAACAATATTACGTGTATAATGATTGCTTGCTATATTAGGAAATTTTTGACCTGACTTTTTCTTTAAAGACTGCAATATTTGCTTTTTCTTATTGCTTATTTTTGTCGGTTGACTAAAGAAACAGTATGTAATATGCTTAATTAATTTTTTGTGTCTGTTTTATTTCAGAAAAGTAAACAAGTGCTACAGGGGTCGCTCTTGTCCAGTAGTTGTTCATTGCAGGCAAGTACAATTTCTAAAACAGCTTTAGAGAGATTTCTATGTGCAAGAATTTAATGGGAAAATTAAAGCTTTCGATGAATCACTGAACAAATAGTGAGGTAGGCTCAAGTTGCAAAATATAGTTCAACAGGTTTTTAATGCTAATTAAACTTAGAACCTGTTTCTGTAATAAATTTATCCTTTCCTATGTTTTTGTAGGTGTTTTGCCACGACTTAACAATATATGGCCACCCTTTCCAATATAAGTAGCACTTTAATTTCATAAATATCCTTCAAAATGATAGTGGTTCCTTGCATTCGCATCCCCACCCAACCCACCCCGCCACCCCCACCCCACCTACCCTACCGTTTAGTCTTCTTTGTTTTATTAACATTCAATTATGTTTTATTTCATCTTTGCTTGCATTCAGTGATCGTGGTAAGAAGAGGGCAATGTCAGGGTGTGGAAACATACCCAGAGACTGAGTAATGCTTTTGAGTAATACTTTTAGCAGAGATTATCTTTAGGCCAGACAGTTTGATAGATGCACACGAAAGCTATCGGGCAGAACAGTGGAAAACTTTACCATAATAATGTTAAATTTTGGATTTGCGATTGGAGTTTCTGAGTTACAAGCACTTCTTATTGAAGATATTCTCGTAGATAAGGAAGAGAGAAAAACAACCCTGCTAAGAGACAGGTTGTTTGACATGTGACACTCCACTTTGGGAAGCAAGGAGGGAGGGGATGTGTTTCTCACATGTGGCTCAACAGAGTCACCTTCCACTGGATGCGAGGGGCCCTCTGCAGAGGTGAATACTCTGGAGGAGGCTTGTTTGCATTGCCTTCAGGAAGCCTGAGAAAAGAAACATTTGATAACAGAATGAAGAGCCTTCAAGATTCTTGCTCTTTCCTTACTGTGATGGATGGAAATGTCTACCACCGGCGCAGTAGTTCTTGTGTTTATTGGGCCTGATGGCTGCCTTGTCTCTCGTTATTCAGCTTAACTAATAAGATTGTGTCTTTGTTCCCTTCATAGACATAGAAAAAAAATTATTACCATTACCTCCTTTTCTCTAAGCAGTGATCTAGTAACTGAAAGAAAAAAATACTCTAACTACAGAGACATAACAAAAATTAAGTTTTTTAGCCTTCCTGTAAACAGAATGTAATAATGCGCTTCACGCTGTTCTATTATTTTTCCTTTCATTAAATCTTGTACACAAATAGAGCTATCAATAAAAATAATGGCTTAATTAATAAAACTACATACCAGTCTAATTGGTTGCACATGCACCTTTGTAAAAATTTTGGGGAGGCAAAGAAGAAAAGCTTTTACTTCAAGTCTTAATTATGTTTGCTAACAGCAGCTCTAAAAGAGCATCATGCTGGCAATTACATGTTGCTCTCTGAAAGGGACACAAGCTGCATTCCGATTAGGGGGCTTTTCCTCTCCCAAGGCTTGGTCTCACATCTCTGAGGAATGGCTGATTATACACAAAAGTTAAAGGTGTTTCTTAGTATTGTTTGATCATTAGTATGATAGTATTTTTTCTGGTCATTGCAAGTAAGGAAGAATTAAAGGGAAAGGTAAAAAGAAAAAAACAAACCACTGATGATGTGTAGTGAAGAAAGATTGCAGTCCCTCAGTAAGTAATCGATTATTTTGGTTCTCAAACAGGTCTCTGTGTGCATTCCCTCAGACCACTATGTTCAAATGCAATCCATGACATTTTGGGACCATTCTGGATAATGTTCTGATCTAGCTTATTCTGTGGTTCTCGGTCTCATATACAAGTGCCTACAAACTCATTGTATGTACACTTTTTGAACAGAAACAATCTCCTGATTTAGGATATTATTCTACTTTTTCTTTTTTTTTTTTTTTTTTAATGCTTTTCTTGCATAAACACTATTTGGCTTAAAAAATGAAAACAAAGCCCTGTTATCCATGCAGGCTAACAGTTGATCTTCCACAAACAGCTTGTGTTAATTCAGTGCGAGCTTTCTCTCCTCTCTCAGTACCCTACTTTAGCCCCTCATTCTCTCCTCTCCCCCATGTGTAGCGGTATAATGTTAATGGCAGGTACCTTCATGTGGAGTCTAGATGCACATTGATAGGCTTTTTTTTTCTTTTTCCCTTTCTGTTGGCAGCGATGGTGCGGGAAGAAGTGGAACCTACATTCTAATTGACATGGTTCTCAATAAAATGGCCAAAGGTGAGAATCAAAAGGCTTGTTACTTCCTCAGTACTGAAAGATGTGCTTGTGTTGCCATGACAACGTGGGGAGCAATATTCACAGAAAATCTGAGAATAAATTAGACACAAATTGTACTCTTTCCTGAACGTTCTTAAGTTTTATTTTCATAGCAATTTCAAACAACAAACCCAAATGCAAATGCTTTGTGAATGAGCAGGTGGTTTTGTGCCATTGAGAAGTATTTGAATTTTTGAATTTATTTAAACTTATTTATTTAAAATAGCTGTTACAGTTTTCAGAAGTTACATTGAGTCTGTACAATCCTTACTTAGCAGTTACATGCCTTAGGTCCTGGGCTGCTTCATGACCGTTGCCAGGTCCACTGTCACCTGTCCAGACACGATGGTCAAATGCGATTTCTCCTCTTTTTGTAGCTGCCCATTGCCACCAAAGCGCCTAGAAGAGCTGGTACCAGACAGGGCCTTGTGTGCTGCACAAATTTGTCCCTTAGGAGGAAAAAGACTGTAGTGAACAGGACAGAGAACTGAAAATAAATCCACTAATGCTCTGTTCCCAGTTCTGCCAATAGAACAACTGTTGAACAACTTCTTTAACTTTTCTGTTCCTTAATTTCCTTAAGTGTGAGGTGTAATTTTATGAAGTGGGAAATCATCTATCAACATAAACATATGCTGTTGCCCGTTTAAAATGAAGTCTATAGAGTCTCTAGAGATTGGGACCATTATTTTACTTTTTACAGATTGGTGAATGGTTCATGATGGGAAGTTCTTGAGATACTCTGAAATAATCTTTGTATTTTATGTCTAAAGTGAATTTTTAATACTGATAGTGTCTTCAAAAGGAAGGAGGATAAAAGTAGGCATGTAAACTTGACCATATGTTTAAAAGACATAATAGTCAGCTTTCTTTTTATATTGTATCCTTTGGCCATGTTTGTATCACAGTTTCATAGAACTGCATTTTAAGAGGAAAAAAGAAATCTTGTGAGGTTGAAAATAAACAAAAAATAGAGATTTGACTTTCTTAATTCTTCACCTGAGTTCTTAAGCCACCTTGATCTGGCATTATGCACGTATGTGTATTTAAAGAAAAAGGATTAATTGTGGAAATATATATTAATTTGTGTAGAGAAACAGTATTTAGTTCTTTGAGTTCTAATCATTTTGCAGTTGTTTAAAATCTTCTAACATAGACATATTTTTATATGCAATTTAAAAATACACTCTATGCTTCACAGTCGTCTGCTACTGCATCCTGCATATCCCAGTCCCCAGTGGGACATAGTGGCGTTCTGTCCCTTTAGAAAGAAGAGGAGTTCACCATTTTTTTTCTCTCCAGATTCTGTTAACATGTTTCATCAAACAGGGACTGAATTTTCTGCCCGCACTCATCATGCGGAACTTGCTGCCGATGTTAAAAGAAGTTGTATGTTTGCCTTCTCCTTAGCACTGTACTGAAAATAAAATTTTCAGTGGGATGGGATTAGTTTTTCATGCTCGTTGGAAAACAGATTTTCACTCCGTGAAGGAATATGGAGATATTTCCAGTGCTTGTTACGTGCCACGTGACAACCTAGTCTTTAAAAATAGAAGCAATGGTATGTCGTAAAATTAATGTAGACCTTTGTTAGGTCTTTTGTTCGGCTCCTTTCAGTCATCAGCAATGAGAAGCCGTGATGAAAACTAGTTTTAAAGTATATGCAATTTACTCGCATAAAGAAGTAAATGAGAAGTTATTTTCTAGCTTGAGGCTTTCAGCCACTTAAGGGAGGGTTGACTTTGTTGTAAAAGCACTGAAGAATGCCATTTATTGACTCCATTGTACCATGTAATGTCAAATTCCATTTTAAGTGTGGGCTTAGCGCTTCACAATACCAGACAAGTCATGTGAAACTGGCCAGAGAAAGGCGTCACAGGGCTTTTTGGAGATCGGTCACCCCCATTTTGTTCTTGACCCGCTCCCCTCTGCCCACGGGGGTGTGCGACGCGAAATCCCCTGACCTGGTGCTTTGGCTGGGGTTTAAATGAAAGATCAAAGGGCAGAGCGGGCATCTCAGCCCTGCTGAGGTGGGCCTTTCCCAGGCTGTCACACTGTGCGGCCGCCAAAGGTTTTGTTCGGGCGGGAACCGAGGCCCAGCCTGTGCGGCCGGGGCCCTCTTTGTCTGGCCTGAGAAGCTGGAGGCCCAGGTTGAGGATCCAATGTTCATCAAATGATCAAAGGCCTGAAGCCCTGGACATGAAATCTTTCTTTCCATTTCCTTTTCTTAGAGAATGAATTGCACGAGTGGCAAAGAATGCCCTTTCCAAAGCTTTTATGTGGAGTGCGAGGGCTAACTTCAGAGTCCTTCAGCACTAAACAGAAAAATGTAAGTGCACTTTCAATCTGGGCCCAGCTGCAAGGCCAGCATCTAGTAACATTGCTTTCAAAAAGGCTTTTAAGGATTAAGGCCTTCAGTCTTTTAAAAAAAAAAAAAAAAACCCAAAAAAATAAAAAAGCAACCCCAAAAAAGACCCAAAAAAATGGGCTTTTAAGAATAAACTTAGAATAATTTACGTTCCTTGTTCCACTGTCTGGTTTATTAGAAAGTAGACAATAATGCATTTTTAAATCAAAGTAAATAGAGGAGTGCTTAGCTTCGGCAGTGGGAAAGTAGAAAGCAATCAATAAATGCCTTGGCTCTTTAGAGGGGTTTTTAATGGGGAGGGTTGGGAAAGGGAGCTCCTTTTTCATGTAGTGATTTACTCCCTGCATTCTCCTAGACAGTTAACTGTAACTGTCTTTGTCATTTACAATCTCTTCTCCTACTGCTTATTGAATTAGCGCTAACGCTTAGTCTATTAAACACGTTATAAACGCGCATCTTCTGCTGGCTTGCCTGTTGCCGTCCCCTGTATTCGTTTAGGTGATGAAAACCACCCGCAAGGAACCTGTTCCTAAAGGCTAAAGCAGGGGCGAAGAAACCAAGCTGTGGACGGTGTTGTGCTTGACGCCTGCCACATCAGTCTGACAGCCCCAGCCCCTCTTAGAAAGCAGGGATTATGTTTGAAAAAAGCCAAGCGCCCTATTTCAGCGCCCTTGCAGGACGGTAAAAGAAGCGCGCCCTTGGTGTCCGTGGCGGGGGTCGAGCTGGCGGGAGGGCGCTCGGCTCACAAAGAGCTCGCAGGAGCCCTGGCTCAGCAAACACCTTCCCGGCCCCCAGCTGCCTTTGAGAGCCACGCAGCGCCGGCCCGCGGGACCCCCCCGGCCCTGCCCAGCGTCAGGAAGGATTTCCTGCGGGGTCGGGTTCTTCACGAGTTTCGCTGTCCTCTGTGCAGTAAATGTAACGGCTGCAGCCGTGCATCCCCTGCACACAGCCACGTTAAAGAATCTCCTTAGGTGCTGGAACAGTCAGAACAACAGGGTCTGTTCAGTGCTGTCGTTCTGTGTGGTGTCAGCCAAAAGTTCCAAATGCAAGTGTGTCCTTTTGATCCGTTTTTCCTGTAACTTCATGCTGCTTTTTATTATGCCGTTTATTACCGCAATTATGTTTCTTGCTAGATTGATATACCGAGGAAACCTATCAAAGCAATAAAAAAAACCAAACAGTGTTGAATCTGGCCTTACAGCACCACATTAAAATGCTGTTTAACACGATTTGACTATGATAACTATTTAAATATGATACTGTTTTTACGTGGGTATTACAGCTTTAGGACAGTTACCAAGTCACTTCTCATTTCCCTGACAAACAGTTTAGGACAAGCTTTAGTTTGAGTGAGAAGTCGAGAAGTCATTTATTTCCGTGCCATGTGCTCTTCCGTGGTTTAAACAAATACAGCAAATGTTAACGGACTGGGTCTGTAGTTAACAATGCTTTCTGGATTTTTGTCAGAGACTGCTTTCCTGAGGCTGATTTCTGCTGAGAATTTCAGCGTTCTCGGTGTATTTACCAGTTTTATCCTTTGTTACTAGGGAAGATAAACTGATTTAGGTTTAGTCTACTTGATATTCCTTCCTCACCCCAAACTCACAGTGACTCTGAGCTGATGAGGAGTTTTTTTGGTTTTGTGTGGTCTAGAGAAAAGTTGAGAATTTTCTCATTGCTTGTCTTTCCTGCAGGCTTATTGTAGATGGCGAGGCATTTTTATTGAGTATTTCTGGCATGAAGAAGAAGAAAAAACGAGATTATGAGTCTTCCCACTTTCATTTTTCCGAACTGAGAGACTTGGATAGTGTAGATAATAGTTTGATTTTTAGATATTAATCCAGCCAGCAGCTGCTTGGGGTTTGCTGACCAGCCATTTTCTTGCGTTTGAACTAGCTGGAACGAGATGAGTCAAAAGGAAGGAGAATATGAATGTTAAAATCCTTTTAAAGTATTGATTTCCAAATTCTAAAACCCAGCAAAAAAAAAAAAAAAAAAAAAGATTCAATTTAGCAAAGCCGAACCAACGGTTTATTCTCTCACAATCAAAAGCTTGAAATATAATTGATGAGCACAGACGCTCTGGCCTGGGCTGGCTGCGGAGGTTATCTCCCAAGTCCTTTCCTTGCCCCCACTACCCTATTGTCTGAGGGTCTTGTGAGTCAGCTCCTGAGCAGATGCAGTTTATACCGTGACATTTTAAGGCAAAACAAAAGATTCATTAATTCGCCTTCTGACTCATCATGATCAAATGATTTTGGTTAATCTGAACCCTTGCTGAGGTTTTGCTTATCTGCTCTGTGGATTTAACAATCATAATGAAGTTGTGTGGTTAGCTCCTCTCTGAAGGGATTTTATGAAAGAAAATGCTTGCCCATATTCCTGTTAAAATGGATTCAGCCTGCTTATTTTTGAGTCCCTGTGCAAAGTCTGAGAAAATTCTATTGTTCGGTCATGCTGATACAAGTCTAGAGCAGACTATTTCTGACGTGCTCATGGTGAACGAAGGAATATTTCTTCAGCCCAGGATCTCACTTCTCCCATGAAAATAAAACTTAACATACTGTATGTCATGTGGTGGTCGAGAAAATGTATAGTGTAAAAGAGAAATTACTTTTATTTAAATGGTATTTAATGCTAAGAGGGCAAGAAATGAGATTAGAAATAGGTGGTATACTGGAGAAAAATTTACGGCAGAAAAATTCGGGACTTAAAACTGAAATTGATTTCATGTTCTGAATGTGAATCAATCACATTGCTGGTCTTTGAGATTTGGGTGACATAGATTATTATCACTAGGAAAAAGGAAAAAAATGCAGGCTGTGAAAGCCAAAAAATGAGGTTTTGTTTTGCGTATTATTGTGCTATCCCCAAGACTGCCTCAGTTCTCAGCAGCAATAATGCTAACCATGTAAATCTGAAATGTTGCTATTTAAATTTCTGAAGGAAGTTCTTAGTGTCCATGTAAACATATCATATGTTGTAAGGCCAGTTTTTCAAATGAGCTGCATTTATGTATTGTAACTTCTATGTAATGAGTTACCCTGGAAACACAATTAGGCAAAGAGCGCTCATTCTTGCAGCCTTTCCCAGCAGATAATTAATCACAGTGAGAGCTGGGCCCCCAGCTACATGCAAAACTGTACAGGGAATGTGTAGGACAGTTTTTCATGGTCCAGCCTGTGATGCTCAGCAAACTCTGGCTATTTAGAACATGCTGTTTAAAACAGTGTTTATTTCCTTTGCAAAACACATTTTGATGTATAAAGATTTAAAGCTTTTGACATATTATTGACGCTATAGAGTCATGGATTAATAGTTCATAAAATGAAGATGAAAATGCAGCATCTTCTACTAGCTTCTGTTGTGAAATGCATTAGTGACCACGGGGAAGGTATTGTTGGTGGATGTTTCATAGTGTATGTTGTATGGACTGCATTTTTAGATGGTTTCTTTTATAACATATAGAGATTTCAAACAAAAAGCAAACAAGTTATTGATGTCATTTCTTTGGCTTTTTTCTTTTTTATCTAGTTTCGTGGTCAGGCATTACTCTAAAAGAGCCATATTTCTTGAGTTATTTGCTGTTCCGGGGATTTTATTGGAAAAGAATTGCAAGTAGGAAAGTGGTAGAAAGCAATCCTAATTATTCGGGGTTTGGGGCAAATGAATTGTGAAGAAAGACTGATCAGACATGGGCTATTCCTTGGGAAAGGGAGCACGAAGGGGGGTCCCCATAGAGCATTAGAAGACGCTGAAAGGAATGTATTGATGTCAGTAAGCAGCTTGAGATAGTGACTAATTTGAAAACAAGAGGTCATTGACTGAAACTAAGGAGGAGACAAGCAGATAAGGAATTTGGACAGCATTTTTTCACACAATGGGTAGGTTAGAATATGGAAAAGTGAAAAAGCTGGTCATAGAAGTACTGTGCTATCCGTTTGAGAAGCAGCTGGGCAAATGTTTGGAAAGGGAGGTTTATATACAGAGTGAAGAACTACTTTTTTTGTAGCTAATCTCATGCAGCAGTCCATAGAACGGTTTGAAGAGAAGTGTTTAATTAACCAGATGGTGGTCTTCAGGCTGTAAAGGGTACAATGTATATTACCTAACTAAAGTGTAATTATTCCACAACTTCTATAGCTGCAGCAGTTTAGTCACTTTGTAGGATAAACTTCATTAAAGTATGAATCCATAATACTTGCATCTTTTATTTAGGTCACTCCACGTACTGTATGGTGAAAGCATTGCCACCTACGTGCACCGTAAAATGGAAGTAATATAAAATGTGGTTCTTACAATTTAATAGATTCATGTGGGTGAGCTACTTCTGTGACCCTTGTAAAGAAAATTCACATTTTCCAAAGAGGACTCCAACAATTGTTAGGGCCATCTGAGGCACATTTTCAGAAATGTCATTTTTTCAGTCAGCATCTTAACTTTTTTCATATTTGATTCGGCACGTGGAGATGAACTGCCTTTCAGGTAATTGGCCGGTAGTTTCTGGAAGAGGTACTAAAAGAAGCAAATTGTATAGAACCCTATGGGAGCTGATACTGAGGAATACCTATAAGTAGGCAGTAGCAGCACCTCCAGAGTTCTTGCTCTGTGTACACTTTGTGGGTGTGCACCTGAATTTAGACGTGTCAACTGGAATTTTCTAGAGTGACCACAGGTGACTGTGGGATGTCTTACCCCATATGGAATATAACTCATTAATTTCTATTTCTTGCATGTAGTAATTCAGGCATATTCCTTTTAACTTCTGGGGAGGCTGGGGAAAATCTAGAGAAACAATTCCTCAATGATACAGAGTGTGATGTGACACATTCACATACGCAGTGGAAATGAGGAAGGGTTGGTCCTCAAGTTAGTATCCATTCAGTTACAGTGAATGGCTTCTGCATGTTTTTTTCTTCATTGACAAAAGATACTAGCTTAAAAGCTGACGTGTCAGTAGGGAATTTCTATCCTTGAAGACTTAAAATCAGTGTAAACTTAGAAGCATTATTTTCCTGTAGCAGTTTGTAAAATATTAGGCTGTTCCTAGGTGTTTCATCTTCAGTATGACCTTCCTTTGGATTGTGTGCTGACAAAACCATATCACTTACACTTATACATTTTTAACAGTTAGTTTTTAAGTATTAATATAAAATGGGTAAACAATAACACATCATATAATGCTATTCTTTGTGTGTATGACCATCACAATAATTTTCCTTACTTTAAGTACTCCCTTCTCCATTTATATGCTCGCTTTGTCTATTGGGTTCTTTTGTTGTGGCTGTTTTGTTTTTAATAAAGACAGTGAAATTTTAATTTGAGTCATTGTTAGGCATATAGAAACACTTACGTGTTTTGTCTGAAGTTACAGACAGTTCACTGATTCAGGCAGACATTGGGTCCATCCCTAAATACATACACACACGCACATAGATTTTGTCAATCTCGAAGAGAGAGTAAGCTTTTAATGAAAATGGCAGTCTGAATGCATTTATGTTTTTTGGTATCTTTGAAAGTGTGTACCTCACTAGGTGTTTGCTGATGCTTTTCTGATTCCATGAAAAACATGAAATGATCCTCCTGGCCAATAGCAGAACTCCAGCAGCTACAGCAGCAGACATCTGGATAACTGCAAATGAAAATTGCTTTTATTTTTGTAGTTTGTAGCTGTTGTTCAGCTCCCTTTTTTCAACTGTAATATTTACAAGTGTTTTTGTTTAATGGGCACTCAGACAATTCAAGTTGAAGGAAGAAAATACTCTTGTTTCTTTGCAACACAGCACTAAACTAACAGCAGTTACTCTTAGGACACGTTCTCCACTTCCATGGCCTACCCTAAACTATACAGTAGCAATTGGTTTATCTTTTCATTGTGGTTCCATGTGGCTTTTTCTTTTGCCATTTCCATCAAAATTGCCAAACTGGGGGGTGAGGGAGGAGGGGAGGGCAACAGTCCCAAAACACAGATCTCAATCACAGATTTGACAGATTCTAGCATTCAGGAGCCCAGTTTTTGCAGTGCAGAAACTCAACTCTTCAGCCCAGGTTCATTCCAGCTAACATTAGCCATATAAAGCACCTAAAGTTAAGCATCTCACCTAACCTAATTGTCTAGGTCTCCTCAGTCATCAGTGGAGAATGAAACGCACCTCTGGAGGATAATTCTCAGGCAAATTAATTGTCTGTCGGAGCTTTCCCTCTCTCTCTTCACTGTTGGGAGAGGAGATGGCTAACTCCAATTCGAACTTCAAGGATGGCTGGAGTAGATGAGATGAGGCTGGGCCTTTGAGACTAAACTAGTTAGTAAATATTACTGGTATGCCATTAAAACTAATGGTCAGTGAAGAAGTGGTGTTCCACTCCCCCTAGTTATGACCCTTTCTTCTTTAATCAGATTGAGTTTGCCCCTCATATGGTGTGATTAAATGTTTTGCTGCAACATTAAGTACTCAATGGGGCAAACACTCACTGGAGCAGCTATGTGAGCTGTCCTTTAGAAGCTGTCAGTGGGAAGCTGGAGGCATCTAGAGCTTTGGGGGCATTGCAAATCTATAGCATATCTGTACTGTCTCCAGCTAACTTGGGCAGCGGGAACAGCATAGCACTGTTAATAGTCCATGGGTACAGATATATCTTCCTAACTCCCCAGACAGCCCACTTCTGTTTCTATACACTATGACAGCCAGCAGTATAGACGGGCATTTTTTGTGTATTAAGCTCCTGGCAGAGCTGCATCTAGTTACTATCTGTCCTTCAGGAGGTTTCTGTCCTTGAGTCTCCGCAGTTCTTGGTCTGCCTCCTTCCTAAGGCAAGGCTAAGCGCAGAAAAGGGCCAGAAAATGTTGTGCTAAACCCAAGAAAGCCTATTTGTCAGAGTCCTCACATGGGAGGGGAAGAAAAGCAGCATAAAGCTGCTGAGCATGAGTTTGCTTTGACCATGAAGCATCACTTTTAGGTATGAGTCATACAGCCATCACCCAAACATGAAAAACACTTGTATTCTTCTTAAACGCAGACACACTGTGATGAGACAGCTCATTGTCCTCTCTGACACTGTGGTTCTGCCCATATTTTCTTTCTCACATGTATTTTTTCTATTTCATAATATTACAAGTGATCCTTCCACAGTGCTCCCAACTGCCTGTGAATACTGAGGATAAAAGGCTGCTGATCAGCAGCATTTTGCAAATACTAATTGGACCTTTTTCAGCTTCTAGCATCAGCAGTGGAAAGAACAGTATTAGGGACTTCTGTTGAGATTTTAACAAGCCGGTTTTTAATCTGAACTAGCAAGTCCCTTTGCCCTTCAAGGCCTAATTCAAAATCTATACAATATAATAAATATAGAAAGATGCATTAAGCAGGTAATATCTGACTAGAATGAAACTGAATACTGCTGCAAAAAGGAAGGCACTTGACAGGTCATTTCTGTGTTTCCCTTAGTACGCCATTTTTTTTCTCTGTTGGGATAAATGCTTATTCCCACACAGATCATCATCTCTTTAAGAAGAAATAGTAACAGTGCTAATAACCCCACATTTACAACCTCTCAGCATGACTCCTACATCATATATTCTGCTTTGTGATCACTTTATGATCAAGGGGAACAGAAAGAGTGCTGAGAAAGGTGCAAAGGGTATTGGAAAATAAAATAGAGTATCTATCTAGGTCCTCACCTCTCTAGTGTCCACATACCTTGTAATCATTAATGGGTTTGCCTTCATAAAAACTTACTAGGTAGGAAAAGGATGGTTCATTTTATAAATGATGGTGTGAAACAAAAGGTGAATTTAATGATTTAACCAAAGTGATGCAGGAAGTCAGAGTCTCAGTCTGGAAAATAACTCCAGTGTATCTAAATGTAGGAACCTAATGACCAAGCCATCGTCCAGGATGCACAGTAACAAATTTATAGGTATTCGGCAGAGTTATAATCGTATCTTTTTGAGGATATATGCCAGTAGATCTGAAAGTTGTTCCCAGCTAGAAAAATCCTTTTTAATTTAATATTTATGAGTGATATGTATTTGTGAAACATCACAAAGAAAACTCTTCAGTTTGGGTTATTTAAAAAGAACCCCCCCACAAATAACTGCTTTGATGAAGTATTTAAGGATCATTTTATTTTTATAAATAGACAGAAAATTCAGAACATCTAGAATCTAAAATATTCCTTTTAATACAGTCCTTTAATATAAAATTCTATCAGTCTCACAGAATCTATGCTGCACTTTTCATTAGTAATGAATAAAATAGAACTTCTGACTTTGCTTTCACTGCAAGCATGTTCAAGCCTATTACATAAAAATAAGATCTCAAAGTTTGCCTTAATTAAGCCGAAATTTTCATACATTCATGTAACAAATGCTGATTGTTCTTACACTGGGGGGGGGGGGGGGGGAACCAACGCAAAAACACAGCACATTTTCAGGTGCCCAAGCTCTGTAGTGTGCTGAACCTGAAAACCACTTTTTAATGATATAACTTCAATCTTTCTTCCCAGCTGATATATTAAAAGATGTTACAGCTCTCAATAAACTTCCTCTGTCATATTTCTGTACCATCACTGTGACAGCAATGCTGCTACAATGTGGAAGGGATTATCCTCCACAGAGTGTTTCTCATGGTTCTTGTGCTTATCAAAAGGGGTCCCCCACCACGTTTAGGGGGAGGAGAAGAGAGGGAAGATTTCATTGTTATAGTCATAAAATTAACATTAGATTAACATTAGGTTAGCATGATGATTTTAAATACTGTGAGCTGCTGCTGGCTAGCTCATTATTTACTGCAGGAGGAAAAGGGAATTCAAGTTTTACCCATGTTTTTATGACATGGTGGATGCTCCACTTATGCAAGTATCTAAGGGCAAACACTTTAACCCCTTGAGATCTGCTAATCAGGAGCGCCAGCTGTTAAGTGCCAACATGCATCCTGCATCAATGCCTGCAGGGAGAGAAAGGGTTGCAAGGGATGTGACCCTAAACTTCAGAAACTGCTTCTCTCCTTGGGGGCAAAATATCATTCAGCTTGCATCTTCTCTTGCTTTCTTTTAGTTTACCCAGTTAATGTTCCTGATGTAGGTTGTTGTGCACTCACTGTGAATGCTTTAAGCCTTTAGGAAGGTGATAGTTAATTACTGAAGTTAAAATCTGCCTTGCACTGGTGTGGAAGTGCTTTCGGTGGTATTTACTCAGCTAGCTCACTGAGCTGCTAAGGGCAGGGGGAAGGCTAGCGGTATCTGGCTCACACTGAACTACTGCAAACGCATGTTCTGTTTAAGAAAAAAACCCACATGGCTCATTGCACAGTCGTTTTTCACAATACTAGCTCAGTCTCACACTTACCTTTGTGCGTTCCTTTAAAACAAGCAATGAAATCCATTGTGAAAAAGGAACCTGTCACAAACACAAACCAAATGTATTCCCTGCAGAGTAAAATAAAGTGAGCAGGTGAAAAAGCAGTTCTTTGTTTTTTAAATGCTTCCTTTTTTTTATCCCCCTCTATTTTCTGAAACCAGTAGAACAGTTAAGCAAACAGGTACATATTGGTGGGGAGAAAAGATCGAAAATATTGCCTTTTTGACATATTTTGTGTTCTCTTTTCCAATAATCCTTGCTCTCCAGCTTAGTATTTTTAACCCTTTCTCTAGATTATGCGTCTTATGACAATAAATTGACTGGACTTCATCGCTTAGTAGCCTGAGCAAAACACTTCCAATGACGGGATATCCTTGGAATCAATGGCTCAAGTTCTTCCAGATTTTACTCTAAACCACTGCATCAAATTTAGTTTGTATGCGGGCTTTCCAGATAAGCAATGTTTAAAAAACCTTAGCAGCGTGTGGATATTTTGCAGCCATCTCAGTAAGAGCCTAATGTCCTTAGATGCAATATCCCTCTCTCCAATGTCATGTAGCATATCCTGTATTTTTTGTCACCTGAAATGGCTCAAAAGCATAAACAAAGTGTTATTGGGTACTATGGATGCTGTACTCTCAGATTAAAGAGAAAGCCTCAGTGTGGCGAAGATATTGAATTTGTGTCAGATTTCAACAAAATCTTTCCTAAGAGAGTTGAAAGCTCACACTGCAGTTAAACACCGAGCTCCTCTCACCTTTGAAGGCAGACTGGGTTCAGACCTCTCTTTGTGCCTTGAAAATCTCTCCTTTTTGTCCGTCTCTGTCACTGGAGAACTTTCTACAGACTATTGCACACATCAGTGGAAGTGAGCTGAATTTACATAATATAACAATCTAGCGTAAGTTTGAATAGAAAAAAACCCTCATCACAAAATGAGATTCAGTAGTGAAGTAGCAATATATATTTAAACTCATTTGTTTTAGGCACAGTAAGGGAGTAGATGCAGAACATGTAGCAGTGCATGTGGAGGAGGAAGAGAGATTTGCTCATGTAGAGAGAAAAGTCATTCTGGCTTTATCCTATGCCATTGATTTCATCCTTCTTCCTGTGCATTTTCTTATTCCAAGATGTTTTTTCTTCCAAAACAGCTGCCCATCTTTGCAACACTAAGTTTTGATGATCAGCCTCTTTAGGCACATAGGTAGTATCAGAGGCATTCAGAAATGGGAAAAAAAGGGTAGCAAACCAGTCTCTACCTTTGCTTTGCCTTGTCTCTAACCCCCTGGCTTCTCAACAAGACACATGATTTGGGCAAAATCATACTTTGCTCTCGTTTTCCTTTTAGTTACCTATGACTGAGGACATCAGAAGTGCTTGTGAGTGACATGCTGATCACAACCCATGGGCCAGGGGACACTGTTCAGTGAAAACTGATGTCTCGGGGACTTTCGTTGACAAAACACTTCAAAACAAGCTTCCCATTGAGTACACTGGCCCACTAGGACTACTCTTATGTCTCAGTGCAAGCATATGCTTTGGTGTTTTGCTAAATCAGGATTTTATAATCAGGCGCTGTTCATACTATTAGGCATGTCATTCCATTAATGATGATAAAAAAGCAAGCATCAGTTTGCTAGTAAATGCCTGCAATTTGCATGACAGAAATAGAGGAATTAAGTCTTTCAAAGGAAGCTCAGAAGACCGTCTGGCCATTAAAGAGTATTATTAGGTTTTGTCATGAACCTTTCCCCTTTATGTCCTGAGGCTAGAGTATTTCCAAATAAAGACCATCTCTCACTCAAGAGGGGATATAATCATTTGCAGCCATGGGGAAGCCTACGTGGCACTCGAGCCTGCCAGCTCCACTGGGAGGATCTCTGGGTTCAGCCTTGCAGCCCACCTCGGAGGCTAGCTCAGGACTGTGGTTAACCTCATCCATGGATGTTGGTGACTTAAATTTTTCTCATATCTTAATTTTTGAAAGAGAAAATTCCTCTTATGTTGAGCCAAGATGCTACTGGGGCATTTTAATTGATGATAATCTAATGAGGCCACAAGTAAGGCTGTAAAGCATGTGCGGTACTCACACAACTCTGCTCCCATGGACATCTGTGGTAGAACAGGAAAATCCCACCTAACTGCACATGCCTGTATGACTAAACACTGAACTGAGGTACCGGGTTACGCCAGTGCTAGGATTTACAGAGTGTACCTTTACTGACGCTTTCCAGATGGACTGCCACTGCAAAGCCTGCAATAGGCGTAAGGTATAATTACTGTCACTGTTATCAGACTTTACAGCCTATGTGAGTATGTGTTGGTTTGTGCCGTTGTAAGGAGTTTTGGGCTTTTGTATTTTAAAATACGACTTTCTGTTTTTTCCAAAGCTCATCCCTGTAAATTCCTGTAAAACGTGGAGGCAGAGGGTAGAGGAAGCAAAAGCCATACAATGCCCCAACCTACAGTAATTAGCAAAAATATGTGTCAGATCCCTTTTCTGAGTTGTCCCTGTTATGAATGAATTCATTCAATTTCTTATACAGCTGAAGAACATATTTTCATCAATATGAAGAACATATTGCAAATCAATTATTCTTGTAGAGCTGATGTTATTTTAAAATATCTTCCCATATCTTTTATCAAAGAAAACCAAATGAAACCATTCACTAATAGTTGCTTTTCTGTATCTTTCAAAAGATGATGCTGAGTTTTAAAGTTGAGTTGGGTAAATGAGGAGGTGCATGATGTTTACATTGACATTAAGCTAATTACAGTTAGATTTACGCCCTTAAATGACAAGAATTGTAGGAAGAATGGTAAGCATTGGTCCCCATCCTCCAGATCCAGTTCTGGGAACTAAACAAGTATATGTCCTAGATATGTACATGTTAGCTATTGCAGCAGCAGTGCTTTAGGTGAGTGGCACACAAGTTAGGCACTGAGATAGCTGTGATTAGTGGGGGAGATTTAAATGCCTCCAGAAGGAAGTCCCAAATTGGCTCGGGCAGGGCCAGGAGATTCCTAGGGCTAGGCAATAGGAAATGGTTGTCAAAATGCACATTGAAGGGCCATAGTCTTCAGAGCACACCACTGAGTATCCTTTAAATAAGAGCAGATTTCAGATGCGTAGCCGATCCCTGTCCTTGATAAACCATGTAATGATGAAAGTGTCTGTACAAAAGAGGAGAGACCTGTGGTCAGCATCGTTCTAAGCTTTAGAAGCTATGGACCCACATCTGCCCTCAGAGAATGCACAGACAGCCAGGGCAGTAGAGGATAGGGCAGCAGAGATGGGGCAGTTACACTGAGGTTAGGATGACCCTCTGCCTGTCTGCCTGATGCTTTGGCACTCTGTGATCTTGCAAGATGCAGACGGGGATGGATGCAAGAGAGCCAAACTCTGCAGCTGAACTTCTCAGCTCAAAGCATTTCTAGACAGGCTTCTACTCTTAGAGTTGGTACAGGAGGGACCAGAATCCTGCTTTGCTCTCAATCCCTTCAAAAAACATGTATCAGATTAGGCACTTAAGGAAAATGAGGAGGGTGGTCTTGAAACATCTAAAACTGGAGGAAACTGAGGAGGAAATCAGCATCTCCCTGTCCCCTTCGGTTCCCCAGGCTTTGGGTTATTATAAGAAAGGTGAGAGGCACAAGGACTTGCTTTGCTGTCCAGAGATCACATCTGAAAAGAAGAACACCTCCATTTGCATCGAGGAAAGGAGCCGGTCCCCACAGCAGTAAAGCTGTGTGTGCCTATTTTCTACATTCTGGTGCTGCTCACCACTACCCAGCAACGGTGTCCAGACATCCAAAGTACAACCTAAAGAAAAAGCCGTAGATTTGCCCGCTGAAACAATGATCACACAGCAAGATGGTCTGGCAGGTCCTAAACTAGGAAGTGACAGACACGTTTTCTGGATCTCAGCAGCAGGTGACAAAAGTTCACCTAAACCTTGTTTTAACAGCATAAATCTTTGTGTGGTTCCGGCCCTTAATTCAGTGGATACTCCTAGAAGTGACAAAGGGGCACTCGGTGGCATTGCCACGACAGATGCTTAGGTTCTGCAAAATATATTCTGCTGTAGGTGCGGAGGCATTTTTAAGAATTTGTTTTTCTCTGGCTTTTCTTGAATTAATGTTAATAAAAGCTGCCCCAACCTCTTATTTTTCTATATGAACACAAAAATTGCAGCTGCCTGCCAATTCTGCTGAGAGATGGATGTAATAATTTTCAATTGGACTGTTCGCCCAAAGGGAACCCGATAGCAAGAGATTGACAGATGCAGCATGGATTATCTTGTGCTCTGAACTCAGCCCAATTTGTGGTTTGTTGCAGGTGCTAAAGAGATTGATATTGCTGCTACCCTGGAGCACTTGAGGGACCAGAGACCAGGCATGGTCCAGACAAAGGTACTGTCAATAAATCCACTGGGGTTTTAAATACATTAAAGGTCTTTCGCAGTAGTTGTTTTCATGACAGAAGAGAGAGGGTATGACCTAATTTAACGCAGGTCGCTTGCTGATTACTCTGTTTGGCTCCCTACCAACTGAGGTTTATTTATGCTGAAGATTTATCTAGGCTACTTTCTTTGGTGTTTACTGCTCTTGTAACATCTCCAACATCTATCTTGATTACCATATACGAAGGGCAGTCAAGACAACAATCTATAGCCTACTGAAGAAAATGTGCATTTGAAAGAATGTTCTTGCTTTCATCTTGAAATATGGATTATTTTCATAGAGTATCTGTGCTTAACTGTGCATGTCATTTTTTTAAAGCTTCAGCTCATTAAAGAGAAGGTACCTGCTGCATTTGATTTTTTTTATTATTAAAAAAATAAGTTTCGAATTAAAGGAAATACAATTTTGTAGAAAATTGAGTCCTTTTTAGTATCTTTGAATGAAAGAGCTAACACTATGCCTAAAGCTGTGTCCTTTATGGATGTAGCATGCTAAGTATATTTGTACCATTTGGTGAGGTGAACATCTTACCCTGTAATTCCTGTCAGTTGTAACAGTTTTGACATTTTTCCACAACGTAAAACTTTTAAAGATAGCTGACGGTGTGATTCTAGTCCCTTAAATTAGAAATGAAACCTTCTATGATTAACTATTTCAGTGATGTATGGAATGATGTTTTGGGGTATTTGCTGCAAGTTAAGAGCTGCAAATATAACAACAAAGAAACTCATTTGTGGCATGGAGACCAAATAAGGCTGTATATAAAACATCGAACGAGAGTTACAGCCCCAAACAGAGTAGCAAGAGCAATGTAACATCACTGTCTTGGCCAGGCTGGAACTGATAGGAAAGTCTGCAGCGTTTAGGGAGTTGAAATTGCTGAGGGACAAAAGTGAAATAAATGTGTGTTACAGGAATCATTGGTTCATAGCTTTTCCTGGATCTCTTCCTAATCATTTTATCTTCCCAGTAATACTAGGAGAAGTGATGCTGAGGAGCAGTTGGAGGGATATTTATTATTTACCAATTAAGTAAGTGCATGGAAGACAAAGGTGAACCAGTCAAACCTAACTAATCTTCATCTGCAACTAAGACATAAATTGCACAAATCTATTTTCTGATTTGATTATTCAAACTGGAAAAAAAGATACATGTAGCACACGGTATCTTACGTCACACACAATTACTCTGAGGGAAGATGCAAGTCCTGAACTACTCTATAAATGCATCCAAAATATATGGCAGCTCTGGAGAAATATAGCGATCAGATTCCAGAGAAATTACAGCTTGTTGTCTTCAACAAAAGAAAAATCATAGCTCCAGAACCAAAGAATGAGGTTATGCAAATGACTTGTCTTACTTAGCTCAGAAATAGTTACTCAAGTCCCATGAAAATCTCACTCAAGGTGTATTTTTCCCCTCCAAACATTTATCTGGAAGAGCTCCAGGAAAGGAGTGTATCCTGTGTTTTCATCCAGGATGAAAAACTTTCTCAGGATATTGCTTATCTCTCTTCTTGCTCCTTCTTCCATCATTGTCATTTTCTCAAAACCACCCGAATCACTTATTCAAGCTAATGTCTTGCAAATTATAAATATCTGGTTACATGCTAGCAATGCACGATCCCCAGAGAATTTTTCTGATGGATTTAAACAAACCCCTGTGCTTTCCCAACTGAATACAAATGAGGAATATTAGACTCTTGGAGTAATTTAAAACGATGGATTAAAAGTCAGGTTAGAAATGCCAATTACAGAATATCCCTAGGCAAAATAAACACCAAGTTACTGCAGCAATGTTATTGTGTTTCCAGCAGGCAGCGCTCCACATTGTCAATGAGCATGTGAAAGATTTGTTTGCAACACTTCGTCTTCTGGAAGGGTGCTTTTAATTCAAAGGCACTATATATAATAAATGGTAATGAAATTATCATAATGACATTCCGTATTTCTGAGAAGCATAATAGAGGGTTTGTGAGGGGGTTTTTTGGTTTGAGGTTTTTTTTTTTTTTTGCATGGGAATCATGTGAGAAATAAAAGTAATGAAGGAGGAAGTGTATTCTCTGTGAAGGGAAAAAGAAATATTTCCTTTTTTTCTCTCTTCTATATCTTTCCTCTTGTAATCTCTTATATTTAGCTAAGATTCTTTATCGTGTCACATATGCCACATGTACTCAGTTTGTTTTCCTTGGAATTTTTATTTGTAGACTTAATATAACATAGCTTATTATTTTTTACCAAAAATACTCTTGTCACCTCTGCATTATAGGTGGACTGACACCACAAAATGCCTGTCCAGCTCTGTTTTCTAGCCAAAGCTAGATATCAAAATTTATCTCCAGTCAATCTTGTATATGCAAATAGCATATGTGAATGACAGTGCTGTACAAAACAACAAACTGAGCTCCTTTAAAAATTACTGAAATTAATTTGCTCTAACCATGGTTGTTCTCATGGAAAGGTGCAGAAGGTACATACCTTTTCTTTGGAAGGTGGTGATAGACACCAATGGAAGCTGCACTAGCTTGTGTATTACACAGAAGGAAGGAAAGGGAAGAGCTCAGCTACACCATCCCAGAAAGACCATGTCCTCATGCATCTCATGTGTTCTGCTTTACTGTCCCCTTTACTGCAGGGTTTTCAATTGGTTTTGAGCTCTGGCTGTAAAAATTATGCTTTGTACGTTGTATTTGCCTCAGTAATTTAAGATCACACCTAATGTTACCTGGCAGTCTCCACTGAACTTGCCTTCAAAATCCACTCTGAACTTTGGAGTTGATCAATCCATAGTCATTGGGTGAGACAGACACTTTTCCTCATGATGCCGTGTGCTCATGTGAGGGGTACCCCTCCGTGAGAGGTAAAAGGCACTCACAGTTCAGATGGTCTCCAGCCTGACAGATCTTCACAATGTGAACACACCTTGGACCAACAAGGTTAAAGGGCAGATTCCTCAGTGAATAGAGTAAAATAAATTATTTTCAGCAAGAGGGCTAATGTTAAGGTACTGTAGTCCCCAATCTTACGAGCTGTTCCTGACTAAAATACTCGGATGAAGAGCACATTAGGTAGCCTCACTACCATGGGCAGCTTCCCTTCTTCTGAATTAACACCCACATCTTGGAAGAGACATCTGCACATCTCTGAAACTTGGCTGCATCACCATGTCAACCGCATCGGGCTCAGATCAGCCTCTTCTGTTATGCTCCAAGGACTGGCAGTGACGGGGACCAGCTGTCCCACTCACATCTGAGTGCTAGCATCCCGGGAGCACTTGTTTTGCCCCTCTCCTGCCAGCCTTAGAACAAGGGTCTCCCACCCTGCCCAGGCTGCTCCAAGGGTCTCTCACCTCACAGGGCTGCACCAATGGGGTCCAACTGCTGCCAGCATTTCATGCCAAGGCTCTTTTCCCCAGAAGCAAGAACTTCTCATGCATCAGCCCAAATTTCCTGGAACTTTTTGAGCTAGTACAAGCACCTGGTTTGATTCTAACACAGCATGTCCAAATGAATGCTCTCTCTGCCTCTGCTGCCCTACAGTTCCTCTCACACATTCAATGTACTCTGGTTAAAATACAACTGATGCTCCTGGGTAGCCACAAGCATTTCCAGTCTGTAACTGCAGAGACCTTGGGGAGTGTGGGAAGGCATAGGGAGTCATATACACCATTTTCTGTGCTTAATGAGGATCAGTCTTACTCTTTAGGTGAATTGATGTCTGAATAAAAACTATGGGCTGCAGTCCAGCAAATGTACAAGGATGCCACCTTGACAGCACCAAGCAGACAGCAAAATTCTTAAAAGTCCGTGTCTCTGAGAAATTATTCTGAGTGTTGTTCTTTTTCTGCTCAGGAACCGTGCCCATCATTGCTTCTCTCTGAGGCATCTTCACATGGGAGATGACTGCAGTGGGATAAGACAAGGCAGAGAATTTTATAATTGGAGGCACAGATAGTATCCCAGCAGTGATCTTAGGATGCTGTGCAGGGTACCTCTCAGACCTCCATTCTCAATGTCAATTCTTCAGCAGCTTTTGACCCAGGCTGGCTTAAATCACTGGAGCACTTCTAGAAAATCCAGAAACTTCTCCTTAGTCCTTGCCTGGTATCCTTGATTCTCCTCTATTCTGAGTAATCTGCCCAAATTTCTTTTTTCAAGTGAAAAGCTGCAAACACCAAATCATCCTTCAGATATTTCAGTAAACTAAATTTCTGAGAAAAATTACTTGCTTAGAAAATATAATACCTGTTAAGCTTGAGGAAGTAAAACTCCTTTGTCCTTCTGTAGGACTACACAGTTTAGGAGCGTGTTAGGGTTGCATTTAGAAGAGGTGGCCATTCATGGCTGTGTTCTTCACATCTCTGCCAACCCAGTGCAGAAGCCTGTTAGTTATTTTGGTTTTATGCTTACAGTAAATTAATAGCAGAGAAAAGCCTTCCCAAGTATTTCTTAAATAGGAGTAGTCTAACCATTGTTAGGTGTGGGTGCAGAAAGGCTGTTAAAAAAGGATGCTAAAAAACCCACTAACAGGTAAACCAAAAAGCAGATATTGTTCTATATAATAGATATAAGGTAAGGAGATATTTATTCTAGCTGATTTCAACTAGAAGTAGTCCCAAGAAAAGCCAAAGGTTCTGCTTTGCAGCACCTCACCTATTTCGTATCTTAATTGTGTTAACACGTTTCCATCTCTGAGTCAGAAGGAAATGGCTGGTGATCAACTACTCCCAAACCTTTCTGGCCGCACAACTGCAATACATCATTGTGTCCCAATAGCTTACTTTCTGCTACCAACATTTTCCTCCATCAGAATTACTCCAGCTTCAAGATGCTGTCAAACATGTTATATGGCATCAATAATCCCAGAACATTTTGTTCCTTTCCGTTGCAGTGCGTAGTTCATCCTGCATATTCATTTTTTTAACAACGTGTTGAGGATGCTCAGCTGCAGAATAGTGCACCAGGCTTTTGGAAAGTGTTTTGTTTTATTATTCAGAGTATGCGTTTGTTCTCTCTGCAGGAGCAGTTTGAGTTTGCTTTGACAGCGGTTGCAGAGGAAGTGAATGCAATACTCAAGGCACTTCCCCAGTGAGCGGCTCAGTCTCCCGAAGGTTCCTGCAGGATCCACCCCTCATTTTCCTCATCTTCAGTCCCTGTGAATGTTCTTGGAAACCGTGACCTGACCTTAACTGTGTATCTTCTGTTGTAACCACATAGTGATAGGGTTCTTACAAACTCCTTTAGGTGGTAAAAGTTCAACAGTTAAAATGTGTATTCTGTTTTTTGGGGTTTTAAACAAATTTTTAAAAGTATGCTGAAGCCTCGGATTACGTGACAGAACAATCCATCTAATTCCTTTCACATCCTCCAAGCCCCGAATATCACACTTTGAAAGCACACTTTCATGTTCTTAATAGCAAATATACAGTATTGTGGGTAATTAGTGCAGTCAATATAGTCTCAGAAAACAGTGTTCTGTTATATTTTGTAACTTCTCAAAGGCTGAATAAGAAGGAGGGGCCTGAAGAGGATGGTGATTGTTCCTATACAATGCCAAACTAAAGCATGAAACAGTGCTGAGAGTGAGTAAACACAGGTCCAGGCTCTGGCAAAGAGAGCTTGCACCTTCTCATGCTGTGCTTTGGCAAGCAAATGTTTTCTTAACTGTTGTTTACTTTTCAGCTTTGTGCCATGAATGGAAGAGAACCTGAACTATAAGTCAATAGGCCTGCACAGTTGTTGCAACTGGGGAGAACAAGTTGGTCACATTAATGGAAAGCCAGGGCATAACGAGCGCGAGAACTCTGACTGTGTACCTACCACTGACAGCATGGAAAAGGAGAGCATAGGTTCACCTCAGGTGATGGGGAAAGGTCTTTTCAGCAGTCAGGTAAATGTCCGGAGCTGTTATGGAAACAGATTGTGGATTTTATGGGATTACTGAGGAAGATAATGGGACTCTCCTCTTTATATTTTTGCATTTCCCTCTGTAAAACTGTGCTGTGATGCCCTTTTTAGCTGGGAAAATATACTTCTGTAGAAGCCTGACTGAAGGAGAAATCTCCAATCTGCATTTTATAATTCTCACTGAGTTTGTCTGATCCAGATGTTCGTTGCACCTTTCTGCAGAGGCTCTGCTTGCTCCTTGTTCTGAATGATTCCTATTTTAACTAACCATTAAGGGATAAAGAAGGTTGAATTTCAGAGATTCTTGTGTTCTCAAAATCCTAATGCCTACTGTTGCAAAGTAATGCTAAAATATGTCTGTAAATGGTTTGGTTATGCAGACTTGCTTATGTAAATTCACAGGTTTAGTTGTGGTACTCTTCTGAAGGAATTTAAATTACTGATAAAAAGTACTCTGATATGAAGGGTCTGAGAGTGAAATTATCAAAGGGACCTAAATGATCTAGGCTCTTAATTTCATTTTCAAAAGTGAATATTTGGATGCTTTTTGATATGTTATCCTACATCTGGGAGCCTTTTTTTTTTTCAAAATCTTGACAGTGTTGTGTGCTTGAAACCATATTAGACTAATGGTTTGACTTCAGCACTAGAAAATACCATTGAATTTAGTTTGGGATGGGGGAGCTTTTATGAACTTGTAATCAGTGAAATGTTAACAATATCACAGAGTTTTGCCAGCATAGAAGTAACAGGCATCTCTTGAAATCAACCATGTTGCAATTTTGTGTTGTAGGTGTGAATATTGGCGATTTCTTCTTTTTAGCAATTAAAGAGTTATTTAAAGAAAAAAAAAAGGCAGAAGGCTTGTTACTTTTTGCCATAGATTTTTGTATGCTTTACTTGGTATGGGCCGTTGCTTAATTTGTGCATTCCATTACTATAGCAGTACAGAGCAGTTACTGCAGATGCCATCATCCTCTTAAGCACACATACTGTACATTAAGCCACATGTTTATTTTATGGCCTAAGCATTTTAGAGCTTTTCTAGCAATAACTAAAAAAACTAATGGAGTATGAATGAGAAAATTGCTTTTTTCATTTGATAATTTAGGTTTAACAGGATTCTTTTATTACTTTAGCTAACACAAAATTGCAGATCAGGGCAGATGAGATCAGTTTAAGCAGTATCAGCAAGTGTTTGAAGTAGATTTACTGTGAGCCATGTACTGCAGCTTTCTGAAAATACAGGTAGTTATATCCAAACAAACTGTCCAAAGAATCAAAATTAGGGCATCCTAAGCCAAGACCTCCGATTATAGGGTAGAATTGTTTCCCAGTGCAAGATGCTGTGCCATTATCTACTGCCAATGGGCTAATGGGATTTTAGCACAGATTTGTGCCCTGGGATTCATTAGTGTTCACCTTCTGACTGTCTCTGTGCGTACCACAAACATGGCTGATGAGCCTTTCGTTTGCACTTTAGGAATATTTTTTAATTGTTCTTTTGCAAATATTTGCATTTCATGATAGCAATTTCAGGGCGATCCCTATTAATTCACAAGCAGCTGAATGTAGGACTTAAATATTGCTCTTCGTGCTTCAGAGTTTATTTAGTGTAGATTAGAGGGCATTAATCTTCCCCAAGGCTAATGGGGCAGGGATGTATTGTTTTATTCATACTTGTAGACCAGTTTACACAACAGAAAGATGCAGTTTCACTCAGAGGATTAGAGTATCTCCCACTGAATGTCATTGACAATCCTGTTATTTCAGCCGTGTTTTGTACAGTTCTTCCACAAAGAGGTGCCAGACTTATTCTGTTGACTGTAAACTATCTCGCAGAATATTTGGTCTGTGCGGGTAGCATACTGTTCACACCTCTCAATAAACGTCCTGCTTCTGGGGGTGATAGTCTGCTGCAGGGTCTCTTAGTGAAATGCAGTTTTGAGTTGCACCAGGGCGATCTGGAGGGGTTTGACAATCCACTTCCCAGGAAGATGCCAAAGCTATGGATGAAGCCACAGAGATGGATTTCTCATGCAGGGCAGGTATTTCTTTACCCTTTTCACTGCAGTTAACTTAATCCTTGTGATTTGGCAAAGGATGTTTTCAGGCCACCCCCAGCCACTTGCGCTGGACGTGGGACCTGTCCCATGTTCACTGACAGGTTGAGTTGAGTTTCATCCTTAAAGCCAGGATCACTTGAGAGCCCATAGAAAATGAGACCAACCATCCTTCCCTGTTCAATATTCTGCTTGGTCTTTAGTAAACTCATTGTGATTGAAGCTTGGGCTGTGCCTGACATGTAGCCATAAACAGCATATGTTTAATATTGACCGTCCTTGTCTTCTTGATAAAGACAAATTGAATCTACAGGTACCGTTTGTGTGGTTGAATCTTTAAATGACATTTAAGGTGGGGGAGCTGAAGGAGGGCAATTTAACCCCAGTGCTCACAGTTTCCTTCCTCTCTGGTCAACGCCTTCAGCAGAAGGAGAAAACCCTGTTTTCCCACAGGCACATCAGCGAGCAGGGCTGCTGGCCCCAAGCAGGGCATTGACCTGACCAGACCCCACGCTTATGTAGTCACAGTGTGTGCAGATATAAAGGACAGAGAGGTAGTTGTCACCAGTGTTGATAGTTCATTGGAGTAACAACACAGTTGCTCTCTCAAGCTTTCGCCCTTCCCATGACGTGGGCCAGGATTTAGAGGGATGGACGGACAAGAAAGCACCAAAGCCCAGATCCTTGAGGATCACTCTAGCCATAGGGAAATCAATGAGGGGTTTGCTGTTGGCTTGACATGTTTCAGGTGTAAGCTTTACCCCTTGCTCTTGACTATGGTCTGTGGAATCTGGTGCAGCCCAGGTAAAATCCAGTGGAAGTCCTTGGCAATTGTGAGAGCCAAGAATTAATTTCAGCAGAAAATCCCATACCCAAATCTCAATCTAGTAGAAAAACAAGCAAGATTATTTTTATAGATGCTACTAAACGTTTAAAACATTTCAAAATATTTTTAAAATCTACACCAATGACTAAACTTTGTTCCTATCTCTATCATGCATGCAGAACCAATCCCCATCCATCCCCAGGGGAATGACAGCTATAGTACCTGTAAGGAGTTCATGCTTTATTAGTCAAGTGGAACATTAATAAAACCCAGCCCACTTCATAATTTCTGGAATAGTCATTAATTAAAAAAATGTTTATTGGAATAGAAAACAAGTATTTGATTAGCTTTGTTACAGAACAATAACTCTCCTAATTTTTATTCTGCATATTTTATTCTTTGTTTAGAAAATTCTCTTAAGTAGTTGAGATAATTCGCTTTTTAAAACTGTACAGTTTCTATGGTTTTGCTTTATAAATGAAAGTACACTTTGTAGATTTGATTATTATATTTTTCTGTTAAGATTACATTGGGCATTACAAAAGCATTCCCCACCACAGTGAAAAGAAAGCTATCCTGTTGGTTTATTGTAAAAAAAAAAAAATAATTAAAACAAAATTGCAGAGCTGTGGCATACTCAAACCAATTCGAGCATGACTCTTTACTACTCTTCATTTACCATATTAGAAATAAAGTTACACCAGCAAGATTTCATTTTAAGCTGTTCTTGCATGCTGTTTGTACTGTATTTGATGGCATATTGTTTTGTTTACAACCTTTTCTTTCTTGTCATTCTGTTATATTCTTTGTATGTATATAGTTAAAAAAAAAAGATTATACAAAGTATTTTGTTCTACCTCTGTAAAAATCATATTTGTGAATAAAGTCACATTGTCTGTGGAGTATGGTATTGTGAATACAGCATTAACAGCTGGTGCTTCACTGTTATTTGGGGGATGAGAGCAGTACCTCTGTCCGTCGCTGGAGAGCTGGATTCTGAACATCTGAGGTGGGCATTTGGGGCTGACAGAGAGGAGCGCAAACGTCCTGCTGACAGCTTAGAGATGCGCACTTAATCTGCTCTGAGCAGCAGAGATTGCAGTCACCTCTGGCTTGGGTGTGTGGCCTGTAATATTTCACCTTCCAGCATTTTGATCAAGACAGACTCCTGTGTTCAGACCGGAAAGTGAAGGCGGCAAAAAAATTACTGAATTACAGCTACCCTCCATATACAACTGGGAAGTGAAAAAATATGGTCTATAGTGTGTGTCACAGAGTGTACAAGTTAACAAAGGGAATAAATGATACGCTCTTTCAGGAAAATTAAAGGCAGGAAAATGTTTTGGGGGAGGGAAGACAGGTGGATCAGAGCATCACGTAATGGGTGGTATGGGCTGCCCAAGGGTTTACAGTTTTAAAATAGTAGCAGAATTCACAGAAGGATTTGAAGAGGTAATGGGAAATATGCACTGTTGTATTAAATAAGGTTAAGAGGAGTAACGTCTAAGGTTCCTGCATAAGCACAGCATAAAATAACCAGTCTTTTCCCGGGGGGATAGAATGTAATTTTCCCAGAAGCACTGTCCACTGTATGAAGGTTTTTATCTTTCCATGAAATATCTATTGTTAGCTGTTATCAGAGGTATTCTTTAGGATTAGGCAGCCCCGGTGTGGCAATTTTCGTGGTCCTGTATTTTGTGTTAAAATTTCACTAGTGTTTTGAAGACAACTTTAAATAGTTTGCCGCTTACCTAGAAATAACTAGAAAAATGTAAATAGAAAGATAGAAACCATCCTGGTCCAGCTCACTCCCTTCCCATCAGAAGAATCATATTTTACATTCTTTAACCTTGTTTATGTAGTTGTGTTTTTTAATATCTAAGCCTTTCTTAGTGTAAGAAGGTGACTTTCATCTTGGAAACAAAATATATGCACCATTATAGCTATTTTCCTGGCGGTATAATTCAGGAGATCTTTCATCTCCAAGATAGCTCTGTGGTAACATCATATGGAGGAAAAAAAAACCAAATACGTTTAACTGTATAACTACTGGAGCATTATGCATCTTTTAGGCAAACACAAAAGCCGTCGGTTGCCCATATGTTGATTGATGCAACCAGTGCTTGCTTTCGCTTCATGCTACACAGCTACAGGCAGCCTTGCCCTCTCCAGTGCTGACCGTAGCATGGTGTCTCAGCTGCTGCCATGGGGCATTACTTTGTTGCTGTTACTCTCGGGTTTGTATTTATAGCTCTAGGTCATTATCATAGGGCAGACTGCGTATTGGTTTCTGGTAGGGCTCAGCAAAGGGCTGGGTTTGAGCATCAGCCTGGAGCATCCCCAGCACACCTGAAGACCCTCGTTGCACAGCCTGTGATGTGGTAACACACGTCCTCTGAGCCTGAGCTGTTCATGCTTTTTGGGGAAGAAGGAGGACACAGCACTCGGCAAACCGGGAAGAGGAGGAAAGAGCTGCCCATCTGCCACCCTGCTTGGTGCCAGCACGAACGGGAGAGACTTGCTTCTGCTCCCAGCTGAACTACTGCAGCCCCACATGCAGTATAAAACCCAGGAACTTTTCAACTTACCCAAAGTTCCTCAGGTTTTTATGTTTAGAACTTGCAAAACTTCAGTGCTAGTGGGATTGGTATTTCTGTTTTGAACAAATGAACAAATGCAAAGGCACCCACAGGGAGGGGTATCTGGTAGGCTGGGTTTATTCTTGGTTTAGTGATAGACCCAGCACACTGCGTGTTTGAAAACAACTGAATCCTTGGGGAAATTCTTCTTACTGCAGTGGAGTTGTTAAGCCAAAATTTAACTTCTCCCCTGAAGAATGACATGTTATCCCCCACATGCAGGTAAATCAGCAGTGCAGAAAAAAGACTCTACATGGGTGACCCTCCTGGGAGATACAGGCTTAAACTGTGTTTTGGGCTATATGACTGATGTATTGCCCTGCACCAGATTTGCCCTTGCAGGAGCTTTGGCCACAGTTCTCAAAGATACAGGAATGTGTTACTCCACTGTTTCCAGCAGATATTAGAGGTGGGATTCATCTTAAACAATCTCTGAGTAGTTTTTGCATGGACTTCTACAGACTGGTCATAAGTTTCCTTGTAGTCGATGAAGGAAAATAAGTATTTTTAGGGTGTGATTTATCCATGGATTTACAGACATCCCATTCCTCCTCAGTTTTTCCTGTTCCACACTGAAGACTCATTTCTCCTCTTACAGTTGTCCCATGCCTTTGGTCATCTTTGCTATCCCTTACGTTACCTTGTCCATTTCTGTTTCTGTTATGCTTGTGCTGAGGAGCTCAGGGCCCAGGCTGCAGCCCACTGTCACGTAGTGATGCTTATTTATATTTTTTCCTTTTCTTTGGAATTTCTTACACTCCATTGCCCTTCTCCACTACTGAGCATTGAGCTGGAACTCAGAGGCCACAGCAACACCAAACTCTTTTCTTCAGGGGGATAGCTCACCCAGAGGTCATCATTATGTCTTTATGGTTAGGGATGTATATTTCATGATGTGCAATGCTTTATCATCTGCCATCTTCACAGTCCTGCATTATCACAAGGTCTCTCCACGACACTTCACAGTTACTTTTGTTTTTGTGGTCCTAGATAATATGTGTCATTCACACTCTGCCACCTCACTATCACCTCCTCCTTTTTCACGTTGTTTATATTGGGGAATCACCACTCCTGCAAAAACTGTCCCTCTCTCCACAAACTGTTTCTTACCTTCTAATCACTTACTTACTAATCCACAAAAAACTTCCCCCTAAACCAGTGGCAGCTCACTTTCTGTAAGAACCTCTCATGAGACAGACTTTGCCAAATGCTTCCTTCAAAGCCTCTTAGTGGGCTTTTGAGATAGGACTTCTCACTACAAAAGCCATGTTGCTTCTCCCTCCCATTTACCCTATCAGTTATGTAGGATGTCGACACAAGGGGTGGCTGCAGCTTATGGAGTACTACCTATTAAAAGCTTATAGAGTACACCTACTGAAATAGCTTTTGTATGCTTTTGGAGTAAGTGGAGAGCTACTGAATGGCCTTTAAAATGGAGCTCTGCACTACAGAGCCTACAGCCTGTAGGAGACACCTACACTTGGGCAGACAAATCTCTCTCTAGGCGCCACGAACAAGGTTGTCCTTTACTGTAGTGGACACTCAGGCATGTAGCACACATGTAAACATTTCTATTTAAGTGCCTCAATCCATGAGCCGAATCCCACCCTCTGGGCAGGATTCAGTACTTGTTTGTGTGTGTGTGTTCAAAGTCACTGCAGATGCTGTGGGTATCCTGCCTAGCCTCCAGCACTCATGCCAAACGGCCGAGTATCTGCAGTCTTGTCTTTTGTTTGCCAGCCCTGTGCTGGTGGCTTAAATCTCCTGAAGTGCTTCAAATCACCTTGGAAGCCTACATTAAGGGAACCGAATCCCACATCATGCGTCTACCAGTCTACCAGAAGCTAGCACTGTAGCTTCTACCGAAATTCAAGGTACAGGAGGGAATTTCACAGGGCAGTAGTTTCCCAGATATAACCCACCACTTCCAAACTGGCAGCACCTTTTGAAAACCTTCATTATGCCTGTTTTAACATCCATCAGTGCTGGATTTAAGGTAGGGCCATGACTTCATCAGCAGACAGCATTGCTTGAGCGTATGCCAAGCCCAGGCGCGAGGTGCTGCCATGACCCTACCTAGCGGGGCACAACTGGAGAGTAGCCTTTATGCTGCTTCATGTGCTTAATGGCTTTGTGTACCTCATAGCTGGTGACAGCATTGTGTGGGAGCATAGGCACTGTTGCTTTCCAGCACAAGAGGGGGAAAAGGGGGAAAATGGCCAAAAACATGGTATTTAGACTTTTGAGTTCATGTAAAAAAACTGGTGAACAGCAGTGTTCTCGTAGCACTTGTTTCTAAATGTGGCATCCATTTCCTTCATGCAGGAAATCTGCTCCATTTTCCAGCAGATTTCATTTGTGTTCTCCAAGTTAGAAATGTTTGTTCCTGCATACGGATATTACGATAGAGAGTGAGCGTGAGCAAGGCCAGTTCTTGTGGTGTTACTGATGCTACACCTAATCCGTTGGGCAGAAGCCAAAGTGGACCCAGAGCTTTGAAATCCTGATAAAAGCATTGCTAAGGCTGAAAGGAAGCCAGTGCTCTTGTGGCTGAAGGGGAAAAACAAACCACCACTTTTTCCAGAATTACCTTTTGATTATTTATAGATTTGTTTCCATGAGCAGGAATACACATCTCTTTTTGAAAAGGGTGATTAATGTAACATCTCGTGTGTCTAGCCATGCATGGCTGAGGGAGCTGGGTAAGTGACTGACTCAGCAAGACATTCCTTATAGAACAGAAGGTCTTTAGCATTTACTTTTTTATCTCTTCTATTGTTCATTCTAAGTAGAGCCCACATTTTTATTTCATTTTTTTTAAAATGAGGTATTATAGAAGCTGAAGTAACATGTTGTGATCTATTAGGATTCATCTGAAATGAATTACAGTTTTGCCCATCCCATACACTCCATTGCGAAGACCCAGAAGACAGGCAACCAAGGCCAGCTACGCGGTTAGGTAGAACTTGGCCTTCCTTACAGTTTTAGCACTAAATGATGAACCTTTTGGAGAAACCCTTAAGTTGTGTCTGTTACGTTAAATAACCTTCGTTATTTTTCTCTGAAGTTGAAGGAGTGAAGACACTATATAGAACAACATGATGAGATAATGACTTGGGAAAGTCAGTTTTCATGCTCTGTTGGCTTGTACATTAAGAGGTATTTTGTTCTGAAAGATTTTGTTACAGCTGTGTTTGCTGAACCAGACTCTATACCATGTCTTTCTTGGAATCTCAGTTGCGCCAAACTTCTGCCCTGCTCGACTTCCACCTCTCTTATCTCCCATGGCCAAGATGCTAAATGGAGATGGACATGGTTTGTAGGCTGGTGCCCCTCTGACATGACAGTCTAAGGCATAAGAATAGAAATCTTGAAGATTAAGACTGCTGATAACATGCTCTCTGCAGGAAAATTGTGGGTCCTTGCCCTATAGCACAGAGGTTACAGCAGTAGCCTCTTATCGTGACATGTACCAAGGAATGGGATGGATGGACACCCTTGTAGTGATCTGCCAGAGTTGTCGTCTCACTGCCTGGGCATGTTCCAGTCTCTAACAATGTTGTTCTTCTCAGTAAGAAAAAGAACTGTAGATACTTACTCTGGGAGACCTTCACAGCTCATTCTGTTCTGCATCCACCCAAACTTGTTTTTCTGTAAGTTGCTAACATAACATCTAACATGCACAAAACCACATAAATGTCCACGAAGCTCCTTTTTAGCAGAATGCTGTCTTGTAAAAGATTTTGTAGTTTTCCTTAGTGAATTCTAGTCCTGTAAAAGTAGAACTTTTCTGCACAAACAGCCCTTCCATACATATTCTATACAACAGCTGTACAATGCTTTCATCCCCATCCTAAAGCAGCCTCCTGCCGCTATCCTGCCATTCTATCTGGGTCTCACCAACATGAGTCACTGAGACCATCACATTTTAAAGGTTTGTTCTGAATAGATGGCTGATGCTGCATGTGTTATGTTATTTCTAATGTATGTCAATTAATTAACAATTCAGCACTGGCTGAAAATGCCATTCCAGCTTTTACTTCGGGCATCTGTGAAAGCTCATTTAATATTATTAAGTTTTTTAAGCCAGGGGAAAGTAATTTAATTAGTTATCTGAGTTTCCCTTTAATGTACATTAAGATATGGAGGCTTGGAAGAAAGAAAGGAAGCATCAGGATCTTGATAAACTCTCCTGCCTGTATCCAGGATTAGGGAATGCCTGGTGCCTCTGTGCAGGTTAGACCGCCCAGGAGATGACAGATAACAGCACAGCAGCATACCACTAACATTTTTATAAACCCTCTAGTAAGTATTTGCTTACACACACACACACTCACACAGAGGCACTTTCTTCTCCCCATGCATTAGATCCCGTAACCCCTCAATCTGTACTGTAGGCATGGAACTAAAAATTAAGTGACCGTCTCCACTAACCCTCTCAGCTTCCTTCCAAATCAGCCAAGAGAGATAAACAGTGGTAAGTTATTTAGCCTAGAATTGTTTGGGAGCTGAAAGTGGAAAAATAGTGTTCCCAGTGGAAAACAGAGGCTGGGCATTAGGTAGGTAGGACATGACTGAAATAGCCTCTCTCACAAAATGAAAGCATCACAAGATGTGGAATGACTCCCCTCCGGCTATGAGCTTTAGGTCTCACCTGAAAGTTGCTATTCCCCAACATGCCTGAGGCTCTGGTCAGGGAAACTGCATCTCTTACGGAAGTGTTGCGCTGCCAGCAGGCAACTGCTAGACCCAGTTCCCCACCAACCCTCCCCGATGTGCCAGGAGGACAGCAGCACACAGCTGAGAGTGAAGATTGCCCATGTATAGGCTAAGTTTGTGTGAGGACTATGAATAACAGACATTTTGAAGTTGCATAGAAAAACCCATGACTTTTTTCTTTTTTAGCCAGAGACAATACCAGATGGTGTTCCAGCTCTTAGAGCTGTCCCATGTGCTGGGACACAGGTTTACTTTTCTGCCATCTTCAAGCTTAAGTTTGCCAGATATTCATGATGGGGTGCAGGTGGTGGGCAGTACCTCTGGGGTCCTGAACCAGAGCTGAGACGCTGCCCTCATATGGTGTGAAATGGATCAGAAATAGATGGGGGTGGAAGGCATCCTGCCATTAACAAAGTTCAAAGCTACCAGAGCAATATTGCCACCGTATGGGTTAGTACCCTATCCATACCAGGGACACAGAATCACCTCCTAGCGGAACTGCAACCAAAGTCCAGCCTTCTTTTGATCAGGTTTTGGCCAAAATTTCACCCTTGTTCAACCTTTAGGTTAAGGATGAGGGAGACTATTCCACTCGGTTTGCACCCGAGTTAATTCAATGAAGGAGCTTTTTGCACTGTGAAAGGGTATGCGGCTCCTGATCTGAGAAAGGACAAATATGTGGGGTTTTTTTACATAGCACACCATGGTCTCTGCGGTCCTCAGAGACTCTCAGACAGGACAGCAGCCCTTCAGCAGAGAAGTGTCAGAGTTAAGCGATGACCGGCCCTCTTACAGCACCAAGCACAGGAGGAAGCAGAGACCAGCATCAACAAAGCTGAGCAGAGATTTCTTTCCGTGCCTCACCTCAACATGAGATAAGCTGATAATGGCATCATTTTGTGAATGACAAGATATTCTTCCCCTAGAGAGCAGGGCATAAATTCATTAGCCAAACGGAGGGCTCAGAGGTGAATCATGACAGGCCTGGTAATCTGATAAAAAGAAATCTTTCCTTATTAAAAGACAAATGGAAATTTTTATTATTGTTATTTAAAAACCCTGTCTTCCCCACTGAAGGCCAGCAGGTAAAGGATGTGGTACAGATCACTTTTGTTGGCTCTGGGAAAAAGTGAGCTATGGAAAGGAGGGAACAAGACAGGTTTGCACTTTTCACCTGGCTGGTCTGGAGACTTTATTGCTCCCATTCCTTATGTGTTTTCTCCTTCCTGTACACCAGGCTACTATAATCTGGTCTACTTTCCTTCCATATTTGACTTAACATCAATAGTTCCGCTGTCTCTCAACACCTTCTGGCACTAGAAGGGCAACAAAATGAGTTTGTAGTGTCTTGTTAATTTTCTTCCTGATTTTTTTCTTTGAAAAAATAAATATTTAAATAAATGCTTATTTTTGAAAATGCATTTTGCTGGACAGTTGCAACTAATAGGACTGTGCCTGTGACTCTTGACTGCAAATTTATGTTAACTTCTCTGCTAACACTGTGTTTTTTTCCCATTGTGGACCACACCTTGCCTACAGCTGTTTATCTGTGCAACTATCTCTGGAGCTGTGAGATAGATGATGGATAGATAGATAGATAGATGATTGATAGATAGATAGATAGATGGATAGATAGATTATAGATTAGATCGATATTTTTATATATATGTATCACAAATATATATACACACAAACAACAACAATAGGAAAAAAAAAGAAAAAATAAGAGCACAGCTATGTGAATAGCCAACAGATGGTACCTCCAGACATTTGTGCTGGATAAAATAGCGTCACAGCACTCCTACCAGGCACATGTTCACTTACTCATGATTGGGCATCTATAGCTTTTGGTGTAGGAGACATCCACCCCTTCACTTCCATCTTGGCTCTGCTAGGAGCTGGGAGTCATTTTGCCTGTACTGGTGTCCCTGCACCTGGTTGGCAGCAGTGCCTCTCCCACCAGTTCCCTCAACCAACTCCACCAACACAGGGTGGTTCTAACTAGTAGGAAACTGTACACCTGGTGATAGCCTGCCAGTAAGCTCTCTCTTGTTGTAGCTGTGATTTTTGATGTGTTTAAATTAATAAAAGGGAGGCGATTAGGGACAAAGTTCTAAAGAAGTCAGTAAATTTAGTTTTCTAATGGAACTTCAAGGATAAATAAATACTTTCATTGTGTCACATATGAAATAGGGAGGGTGATGTTCTTTTTTTTTTTTTTTTTTTGAGTACTGGGATATGCATATAGATAGTGGCACAATCTTCTCTCTCACTTGTATGGCTGTACAGAGTGGGTCAGGGCGCAAAACACAAAGTCAAGATACCTGAATTGCTATAAGGATTCTGTTTTGAGTAAGAAACTCTCCATTTTTGTTTTTCATTGCATAAAACTTCAGGCTGGATTCTGTGCATTTGCTACCTGCTGGGTTCCAAAGGAAAAAAATTACCACTTTTACCCTGTCTGTAAACATTTAATCACAAAATCACCTCAGCCTTTGAGGAGCTTCACGGCTGCAGAGATAGTTACAAATACTTTGTCTAACATTAGCCTTAAAGACAAAAACTAGAAGGTAATTCAGAGCCTAAATAGATGTTCAAAAGATTGTGACAGATGTCATTCTAAGCATTCTTATCCTTGAGGTTTCAGTTCTAATGGTTCCATGCCTGGGAGTTGACAAAAGTCCCCTGGTTTCCTGTCCTACACCTGAGAATCTTGTGTCTCCTGCCATATGCCAAGGGGACAGGCCAGCAGTCGACATTAAACCCACCAAGATGCTCACACCTGCAGCTGGCTGCTGGGAGGACCATTCCCCAAGCAGGTCCTGCCTGAGTTTTTGTCATTTCATCCTCCCCAGGAAGGTCGCAGGGTTGTTGGCTCTGCCAACAGACACAACAGGGCAGACACAGCCCTACCAGGTGAGGCCAGGGCTGTGTCTGCCCCTCCAGACATCCCCCTCTGAAGGGGCTTGTGCAGCCCAGTGCTGCTGGCGCTGATGCTTCTCTGTGAACACAACAGGCAGTGGGGATACTCCTTACACCATTCTCCACTTAACACGTTGCCTGTCAGATGCATTTACTCTTTATTTCCTTCTTTTTCTCAATGTTTGAGAGAACATTCAGGATTCACTACAGTACTCACTGCCTTCGGAGCAGGCAGGATGAAGAGCTTTATTACTCTAGATCCATCCTGACGCCACTCACTCCTACAGAAGGGGTGTTAAGTGTTCTATTCCTACACAGCCATACTGCACAAGAGGGATGTCCTTCACCCCTACATGAGTTAGGGATATTGGACTCGTCTCATCAGCCTCTGCCTGACCCAGCTGCCTGCTGAAAGCCCACGTGCTCAAACTCTGGCCGTGGATGTAGGGTAACCCTTCCCCACGCTCATCAGGACAGCATGTGCTTGCACATGCTAATTCCTTTGCAGTCAATGCTTGGAAAGTCACCCCGGCCAGCTCCAGGGACTGAAGTCCTTCGTCCACAGCACAGGGACGGGAGCATTTTTACTAAGGCTAAAAGGAGACTGCCCTGCAGTCGGAAGGCAATCTGCTGCCCTTCAGCCCTCACCCAGCCGTTGCTGATGGCTAATACTGCAGTACCATGGGAGGTATTCACACTACCTTCTTCATGTGTCTAAATTACAGGCCTGAATTAGCAGCTTGAAGTTATTAACTCTTCAGTGGTTGGAGGTAAATGCTGGACCCTGGGGCTAAGCAAACCTGCTCCCATTGCCACAAAGGGAGCTGAGATCTCACCTGTGGCATTTAACTGAGATGCCAGATTTAGTGTGAATGCTGCTGCTCTCTTAGAGGGAGATGAGCCTTGGCACGTCCCTGCCAGTCCCCTGACCAGGTCATGTTGGCTTCACCAGCCTCAGCCCATCTCCAAGGAGCACAGGGGCAAGGCAGGCTGCACCACTGGATTATTAGAGTGGGAGAATGGATAACTTTCACAGATTCAGTTAGGAGTTTTCAGAAAAACTGCTAAGACGTATCAAATGTACCTGACGGAAGACTAAAAATGTGAAACTCTGAAAACATAAAATTATTCTTGCTCTTAGCCTTATCCAGCAAATGCTTGACTTGGCTTTCCTGTATAGCGCTAATGGTTTCAGGAATGACGTTCACAGCGTGTTGTAAAGAATTGGGTCCTTATTTTATCCATTTGCATTTCTCCTTTAATATATTGACTTCTCCAGTTCTGATGATTAGGTCAGGCAGTGTCACATGCTTCAAGTACTGAGGCCAATTAACACTCTTTCTGGGTGACCAGGATTGCTGATCGATTAAGCTGCTCCGTCCCACTGAGATTCCTTGCTGTTACAAAGGCAGACGTGCGGTCATACAAAGTACATTGAAATAGAATTAATGAAAAGGTAGGCTTGAATGACAGCTGAAAATTTTTTTATTTCTGGAAGAAACCCAAGGAGGGGTTTATTTGACTCCTCTTCCTAGCACTTGGAAAGAAAGTAACAGCTGTTATTAAAAAGAAAGATTTTTGGGGAGCGAGGAGGAATTCAGATCAGCAAAATGAACAGAAACAGCTAAAATACCCTTTGAACCAAATATCCCTCTTCCTTCCAGAAATGTTGAAACTGGGAAATCCTAGCAATAATAAAATTGAAGCTTCTTCTAAAAGGTATCCACATTTTGCATACTCCCGTCTACCCAGGAAAGATGTATTTTAAAACAATATTCCAAAGCTGTATGAGCACCAATCTTTCAATACCCAAATTAAAATGAAATTAACTGGGTATAAGCATGTACATGACCCTGAAGAGCAGCACTGACAATACTTCTTTCTGGAAATCCAACCCTCATTCCAGCTTGCATGACACCACAATGGACAAGAGTCTGCTGGATACCACTGTAATGGGTAATGGGGGTGGTGGAGAAATAGAGAGGGGTTTTGACTGCTGGAGAAGGTGACTCGGCCCACATGGTACTGTCTGTTTCTGAGAGTGGTTCATACTGGCCTGACCTAGTACCAGAGACATCCTTTGGGCAATGATCCAATTTTTATCACTCCCAGCCAGAATAGCCAAAAAGCAATCCACATCATTGCATAAAATGCAAACTCTCACCATTTTCCTGACTAAAGAAATCTTCATAAGAGCACTGGCCTGTTGAAAAGCCAGCACTTCAACCCAAGTGTGACTTGGGTGAATAGACCCACTGACTTCTAGTCTGCAGCTGAATCATAGAATGTTTTGGGTTGGAAGGGACCTTCAAAGGTCATCTAGTCCAACCCCCCTGCAGTGAGCAGGGACATCTTCAACTAGATCATGTTGCCCAGGGTCCCGTCCAACCTGACCTGGAATGTTTCCGGGGATGGGGCATTTACCACCTCTCTGGGTAACGTCTGCTGGTGTTTCACCACTCTCATTGTAAAAAATTTATTCCTTAGATCTAGTCTAAATCTCCCCTCTTTTAGTTTAAAACCATCACCCTTTGTCCTGTCACAACAAGCCCTGCTAAAAAGATTGTCCCCATCTTTCTTATAGGTCCCCTTGAAGTACTGAAAGGCTGCAATAAGGAGCCTTCTCTTCTCCAGGCTGTCTCCCCAGCTGTCTCAGCCTGTCCTCATAGGACAGATTTTCCATCTCTGTGGCCCTCTTCTGGACCCAATCCAACAGGCCCATGTTTTCCCTGTGCTGAGGACTCCAGAGCTGGACACAGCACTCCAGGTGAGATCTCACCATAATGGAGGAGTAGAATTACCTCTCTCAACCTGCTGGCCATGCTTCTGATGATGCAGCCCAGGATACAGCTGGCCTTCTGGTCTGCAAGCACACATTGCAAGCTCGTGCCCAGCCTTTCATCCACGAGTATCCACAAGTCCTTCTCCACAGGGTTGCTCTCAATCCCTTCATCCCCCAGCCTGTATTGATACCCAGGGTTGCCCCGATCTAGGTGCAGGACTTTGTACTTGGTCTTGAACTTTGTGAGGTTCACATGGGCCCTTTTCTTGATCTTGTCCAGGCCCGTCTGGATGGCATCTGCATGCTGTGCCTCAGGGATGTCAACTGCACCACTCAGTGCCATCTGCAAACTTGCCAAGGGTTCATTCGATCCCACTGTCTATGTCATTGATGAAGACATTAAACAGCATTGGTCCCAGTATGGACCCCTGAGGGACACCACTTGTTGCTTATCTCCATCTGGACATCAAGCCATTGACCACTGGATGCGGTCATCCAGCCAATTCCTCATCCACTGACCAGTCCACCCATCAACTCTTCAATTTAGAGAGAAGGATGTTGTGGGGGACCATGTCAAAGACCTTAGAGAAGTCCAGATAGACAATGTTCATAATCCTTCCCTTGTCCACTGATGCAGTCTCTCCATCATAGCAGGCCACTAGGTTGGTCAGGCAGGACTTGACCTTGGTGAAGTCATGCTGGCTGTCTCAGATCACCTCCCTGTCCTCCATGTGCCTTAGCATAGGTTCTGGAAGGATCTGTTCCGTGATATTCCCCGGCACAGAGGTGAGGCTAACAGGTCAGTAGTTCCCAGGGTTCTCCTTTCTACCCTTTTTAAAAATGGGTGCAATGTTTCCCTTTTTCCAGTCACCAGGGACTTCACCTGACTGCCAGGACTTTTCAGATATCATGGAAAGGTGCTTGGCAACTACGTCAGCCAATTCCTTCAGGACTCTGGGGTGTATCTCATCAGGTCCCACAGACTTATCTATGTTCTGGTTCCTCAGGTGGTCACAAACCTGATCTCCTCTTTACAGTGGGAGAGACTTTGCTTGCCCAGTCCCTGCCTTGCAGTCCATTCGCTTGAGAGGTGGGAAGAAGGATTGCCAGTGAAGGCTGAGGCAAAAAAAAAAAACCAAAACCAGAGTTTGTGAGTGTTGTGAGTCACCCACGCAGGGCACAGCCAGAGCCATGGTAGAGAGGAGCTGAATCACTGGATGACAGCAGCTTTTATCGGCTTTTTCAGGTAGCTCAGGCCTCAGGACTCTCAGAGAAGCTCAGCATAAGCACTCTAGCACATTTCACGCTAAATAATGCTCAACTTTCCATTTTCTCTTTTGTAAACTGCCAAAAGATACTTCTTTCACACTAAAGTGAGCTGAGGTGACACTGAGGTTTAGAGCCTCTGAAAAAAAAATAATCGGTGAGAGTGCAGTCAGAAATGGGGCTTAGGAAAGGCAGAGCAAAGCCAGAGAGAAAGGCAGGCAGAAGGCCCTTCCTCCAGAGCGGGGGTCTGGGAGAGCCAAGGTGGGAGAACACAACACAACAGATTTGCATTTTCCTTGCAGTTGAAAACTGTTATTTACCCAATGGCAGCCATAATGTCCCCAGCTCAGATTAGCACCCTTTGTACCGGAAACAACCCCACCACAAGGGTCTGCTCCAAAGGTTGAAGCCTAACTGCATGAGACAGATTAAAGTTAAGGATGGAAGCAGCAGAATGATTTAGCTGAAGTTAATGTAGAAAACCTGAAGAGGTTTCCAGTCTGATAGGCTGAGCTTGCTTGGCAGAGCATCTTTCTGTGGGACAAGGTCCCATTCCTAGTCTTGACTCCTCATCCTGGGATTTGCATGCACAACAAATCCAGTCTCAACCTGGCTGAAGATCTGACAGGACTCTGTGAAATATCCTGCTAGCACCACTAAAGGTCTGGATACAACAGGTCCACACAGGACATTGCGATAATGAAATTGCATTGTCTCCAAACCTTCTGTTGGGTATATGGACAATTTCCCGTGTGATCTATACCTTCTGGCTCCTTGGCTTGGATAGTCTCTAATGCCAGTAAATTCATCAGCTTTCCTCAAAAAGAAAGTAATTTTGGAAAGCTGAAACATGATCTTAATTAACATGCTATTGTAGTTAATCTGTTTTACCAATCCCTTAATACAGAGAATCAATAGTTACAGACATCAAAGTTGATGAGTTCCCCCATAGGAAAAGAAAAATCTATAAAACATAGACAGTTACACTTCTCAAAGTGGCAAATTAAAAACAATGAGTTCCACTAAACCTTACCTCAAGGTGAAAATTGCTGGTGTTACAACCCAGTGTACAGCTGGCTCCCTGGCCAAAATTGTTACAGAGCCCTTTGAGCAGCAGGAGGATTGTGACAACTGCCTTCATAACCGTCCCAGCTTGAATGGCACCTCAGTGCATCACTTGGTGGATTTGCAAAAGTAATAATATTTTTCTTAGTACAGATTATCCAACTGTATGTGGCTGTAGCAGTTATCTAAATACAGTAGTGGAAACATTTAGCCTTGCAGACTTTTTGAGAAAATTTACCAGGCAAAGTATTAACTGGCCTTACCTGACTTTCACTATGATTGATGAAAGTCAAATGTGAATCATAAGGTACTTACCTGGCAAAAAATTCTATGCCATGAGGCATAATATTTTTCAATTTCAAAGTACACAAGAAACATTTATCCCTGAAATAATTTGATGGCTTCTTTAAAATTCTACATACTGAAAAAAAAAGTGAGACCTGGTCAACTTCTGCCTGTCGTGGTGGAGTGGAAACCAGCCACTGGGAGTAAGAGCTTCATCCATCTTTGCAGCTGGTTGTTATGGTCTAACTAAGTTAAGTAGCTCTTGAGTTGGTCATCTGTATAGGGGTTGCTCCTTTGCCTCTGATAAATATATGAAAGAAAATGGATATACTACTCAGTAAAATGTTCTTAAATGTTTTCTCATAGCAGATTATACGCATGGATACTCCTGATGTGCTAGTGAGTGAGTAGGATAATTTCAGGAGAGCTAACTCACATGCCATACTGATAGGATCCACATAAATATTAGATACAGTGGAATGACAAACCCATGAGGGAAGGTCCTTTTCGATATGGAGCCTAAAACAAATCTCGTCTGATACCTCCTTAGATGCTGGTGCAAGAGGTGCACGTTAGCCTTGAAATAGCATTCAAACAAAATCCATGTTTTGTCATAGCAACCAGCTGACTTTGTATCAGAGAAATTACTGCCTTGTTCTTGTGTGGAGGGTACTATAATATGATACACACGTGGAGACGTGTCTGAGCTGCCAAAACTTGTGAGCTCAAGCTGAGAGTCCTTCAGCATCTCCAGGGACTATCTGTTCAACGTGTGTCAGTGAGGCACGCAGCGGGACACAGCCAAGAGGACAGCTTTAGGGTGTAAGTGAGAACAAGGACTTCTCCCAGCCTGCTGGCAATATGCAGGAATTGAAGCTTGCTACCTGGGTCTAATGACGTTTAATTTTGCACTTACAATTTATTTTATAATTCTTTTCTTTACAGATCTGCTACAAAAGGCTAACAAAATACTCATACTTTTTAGACCATCTGAATATTGGAGCATTTACTGTGGGGCAGAGTTGTAGTTCTGGCTCTGGGAAGACAAGCACCCATTGACCAGTGCCAAACTCTTACTTCATTCCTTGTAGCCTCCCTGTGCTAAAAGCCATTTCCATTAGGCACTTACAGCTCTCAGAAAGAAGGACTCAATCAGGCAAGTTCATTCATGGGGCATACAATGGGACACCAAGAATCTGATGGTACCTTTCCCTGGGCATTGGCATTGGCATAATCCCTTTGACTGTGAAATGACACAATTTACCATAAAGGTCTACACTGTAGCAAGCACAGGTTCTCCCTTATGCTTAATATTTCTCATATAGGAATATTGCAATTTTCTAGTCTTTAAGGTTTTTATATTTTCCTTGGAGAATAAATTTTACGGAGGTGCCCAAAAGCCCCAAGAATAAAGTGAGGAACGTTGGGTCAGTGTAGTAGTTAATCCCTGCTCAAAAGAGCTTGTACAATCTAAAATATCATTGCTTAAACCTTTATTTATAGCTATAGCTGTCTGAACACGGCTTTCAGTGAAGAAGCTGAGCAAACAGGTACCCTCTGCGTAAAGGAAAAGCAGTCTTCGGACTCCCAGGGCCTCTGAGCAAATAGCTGAGTTCACGGTTCAGATTCTGGCTGCTGCACACGGGACATTCGAGTAATGTGGCTTTAGCTGCACATCTGCCTGCCCGTGTCAGGGGCACATGTGGGGTGGGTAAGGTGGACCACAATGAATCCCACTATCAAAGCAGACCCTTCACTGTACACCTCCTGTTATCGCAACATGTGTCAGAAACATTCTCTTCCAGTTCTCTGATAAATCCTGACTGCTCTTGGCCTGAGTTACTAATGTGACTTTTCACCTTTTGAAGGGGTCCTTCCCAAAGTTGTCTGTTTTACCAGACTTGCATAAAGATTCTGATTTTAGCGAAACTTCAGTACAGTGTGCCTTGATGCACAAGGTTAGTTCCAGTGATCCTACAAAGACTGATGTCATCACGACAGCATCTGAATGGAGAGTGCTATATGGGCTAGCTTATGGGACTGTGTTGTCACTGGGGGATTCATAGATGTCCAAAGCGAAAAAAAAAAAAAGCACTGCTCCTCCTGGCACCAAGCAACCAAATTCCCAAAGGATTGTTGTAAAGCCTCCCCCATAATATTTGTTTCTCTATCTGATTAAAAACTCTTCTTTGTTTAAAAATAAGTCTCCCATTCTTCCAGTTTTCTAAAAATATTCACACTTCTAGCTGAGATGCTGCTAATTGGTGACATCTTTGTATTCTGAGTCTTACTCATTCCTCATCAAACAGAAGAGTCAGGCTTCACTGATTCTGTGTGTTGGTGTTAAAACCTTCACGCACTTGATGTACCTTTGCCGTTTTATGAAAAACAGAGCTTGTATGATTTTTTGTTTTCCCCCTTAATGTGCATGAGATTTTGAAGGTCATTTCCTGCTAGGGCTCCTGACCTGCCTTATTACTGTTTTCATATGGTTCTGATTTCTTTCTATAGCATCCTCTTTATAAAAACTGAGAGAAGAAGCTGCATATTTTAAAGGCCTGCTGGTGAAATAAAGTCACAGCCATGAATAATTGGGACCCAACCAGTGCTATGTGGGCACGGTGCAGATCCATTAATCCCATTAGGAGTCTGTCTGTAGGACAATCTTGTGAATAAACCCAGGGAAATCAATGACTTCTGTTGAGTTATATTCATTGACAAGAACAGGACTTGCATATGGGAAGGGAGTGACAGCACATGTAGGATGAAATCGTGGCCCTGTCTATGTCAGGGAGGGAAAGGTTGTGTCAGTAGTTTAGATTCCACTCATGGTTTCTTGTTTTCCTCTCTCCAAGTTTCAAAGACATGCAATTATTTGCACAAGTGGAACAGGACTGGCAAATTCAATAAGGCAAGTTTTTGATAAAGGTCTTTTGCTAATTTAGTACCAGACATGGAAAAAAAAATACATAGCCTTAGGTTGTTGAGATTAATGAAGTGCATTTTGAAGGTGTCCTGGACTGGATGCATTAGTGAATGTATCTAAGCCAAGAAAGCATCAGCAGACAGATCAAGAAAGATGCTTGACTTAGGGACTCCAACAACTGAGGAGCCAGAAGTAAATAAAGCCACAGTGCAATAGGCTGCTAATTGCTGTGGGTTGAGCAGATACAGAGCACCCTACAAGGAAAGAGAAGGAAAATGGGAAATCCCTCTAGTAGATGCAGGCTGACGTTGCCCCTGCACAGTAGAGCATGGATGAGCAAGCCACCTCTCATTATCAGTTCCATCTCTCATGCTGGGTTTTGTAGTATGATAAAGAATTAGGTTTAGCAAATTAGGTAAGGGAAAGGGAATTTGGAAATGACACCCCCTGTGATTGATGATACTAATAAGTATCGTCCCCTTCTCCCATCAAACAGGGCACATGCACGCACAGCCTTGCACACTGACTGAACAAAAACATCACTGTATGTAACATACATGCTGCTAAATGTACATACACTACTCATTTAAGTAGAAGCACATAAAGAAGTACACAATTTATATGCACAGAAATACGTAGATTTTAAAAATCCCCCTGCACACATATTTACCTTTACAAAAAGATAACAGAACCAAACCATGACAGATGACTGTTAACGCTGTGCTGCAGGAAACTTTAGCTCTGTTCCCTCTTTTTATTTCATTTGAGGCAAAATTCTAACCCTTCCCCTGGGGGAAAGCTGTTCTGCAGTGGAAATCTTTTTGCTTCAGCCTGTCTATTAAAACAGGGAGAACTGGAAGTAGGGTTATGGTAGGATGTGGGAGAAGGAGGTGTACTTCTCTGCTTTAAATGATTCAGAGTAAAATTTGAATGTGTCTGTCACACACCAGTGCTTTAACCACCAAGTCACATGGGGTTGATGATGAAAATACTGGCAGTGTGACGAAAAGTAACTGCAAGGTTCAAGTAAATGACTCATTTGAACTTCACTTACAGGTTTACCAGACCTCAAGGTTCAAGCAAGCTACTTATTTGAACTTCACTTACAGGTTTACTATGCCACTATTGCAGGTTTTCACAGATACAATGGAAGAATGCACTATTAGTACTTAAAAAGCAAGAACGCACTATAACGACCCAAAACGCACTGAAGATTACAGGTATGTTAGTTAATCACTTACATTTATGAACTTACAACATGCTAAATATTCACTCACCCCTCCAGGTAAGGGTTCTGAACACCAGTAGAGCGACCTTGGCCGGTGCTGGCCAAGGGGGAAGTGTCTCCCTACGCTCCCAATTTTCCTACCCAAAACTCATGCGTTTTTATCTCTTCTTGTACATGACGTTTGGCAGGGCTGTGCCTGAGTGGATTATATGATCTGAAACGGTTATCTTTGGTGGTGTGATGGCCTTTATCCTTCCATGAGCAAGATTTAGTCTGTACTGTTTTTTTGCTGATTTGGTGATGTTTAATGCTGAATAGTAGTTGAATGGGGCTCAGGACATTTTATTTGTTAAGGGATTTTAAGGCTTTACTTCGTTTCTATTCTTAGTATGATGCAGCATTCAGACAACTCTGGGCTAAGCCATTTTCCACAGTCCTCCCAAAGTCACCTCTGCATAGATAAGGCAAAGCACGAGATGAAGCTAAGTCGAATTAATGGTCCCCTGCACTTCACCTGTTTACTCAGAAACCTGTTCAGCCCGTTAGTCTCAAACAGGCAAGTATAGAAATTAATATATGGCCATGCTTGTCCCTAGGCTGTCCACTGGGTGAGCCACAGCTCATTTAACCATCTCCCCAGGGTGTTTGCAAGGCACTGGAGAGTCAAGTGGGGAAATTTTCACTTTGAGAATTTGTCTTCAAGTCCTGTTTTACCTTGAGCTGGAGAACTTAGCAGCTTCTCAGATATGGGAAGCATCTGTATTCAGGCACCTTGGACATACAAAGGAGTATGTGGAAGCTTAATAACAGTTTTATAACTGCAATAGCACCCAGCTGGTAGATTTGGGTGCTGAAGGACACCCAAATAGCCTTCGAAGAGCTGGACCTCTGTTGCTATGGTGATGGGAACTGTATAAAAAGCTACATGGAAGGGAATAAAATATTGCATTTAAATAGATCCATGGAGATCTACAAGTTTATTTCTTTCCGAGGTTTCATATCCATGCACACTGATGTGTGCCTGCCATAGCTTCAATCTGCTTCTTTGGTGTGACGCGTGGGATTAGGTGAAATGACAGTGCACTGTTTGCTCTCCGAGCAGCAGCCAGCCCATACAGTCAAAGACTCGTCATAGCGTGAAAACTGGAAATGCTACTTTCACCCAGTCATCAGGAATGTGTTAACCACATAGGATGTAACTGGTGAGTGGTGCTAGAAGGTATTTGAAAGATTTGGGGGGTGTGTGTGTGTGTTTTGACAGCAGATTTCTTTGTTATAGACTAAATTGGGGGCTATTGCTACATGGGTGACTGCAAGCCTGAGACTTCAATATTACTCACTGCCAAACTCTGTAACAGTAAAATTAATGCTGACTTCTTTCCTCAGGGTATTATCTCTTTCTAACATTTTAATCCAGAGCATTACCACTGTCAAGAGCTGTATGGGGCTCCCCACACACAATAGCTCCTCGGTCTTTATAAGAATCATTTCAGAGCATAACAAGACTTTGCTCTGCTGTCAGCTGAGTTGCAGCTTTTCACCACTTCAGCATGCAGAGTTTCCTTCCAGCAGGTTCCTTCTGAAGTTATCCCCAGCTCTTTGTATCATGACAGGAGATTCATAGTCAGTCTATACAAGGTAATGGTGAACATGCAGCTCTTCGTCTTATACCAGCATATGGGTAAAATTCTTCCAGTCTTACAGTGCATTAGTTTTTAGAGCAAAACTTTTGCTCTCAGATTTTTTTGTTCTGGTCTCCTGGTCTGACTCAGTCTTGTTTCAGAAAACTGGGACTGCATTTGTGCTACAAATAACAGCTACAAAAATGCCCAGAATTGTCTAAATCACACAATCACAGAGATGTTCACTGGAATGGACATCTGGAGGTCTCTAGTCTCCATCTTCCTACTCAGCTGAACTACAGCCCGCATGGGACCAGGTCTGTGGTTTGGTGTAGCTGAGACTCGCAAACCTCAAAAGATGGAGATTGCATTTCTGGTGAGCTCTTCCACTGTTGTGCCCTCCTGCTGAAACATGTTTTCTCAATGTCCAAACTGAAATCCCAAATCGCATTTTATGGTCTTTGCTCTTCTTATAGTGCCTGGCACTACCAAGAAGGATTAGGGTCTTGCACCTCTGTAGCTGCCCATCAAGCCATTTAAGTTACAAGTTTGTTCCTTAGCCTTCTCTCCACAAAGGCAGAACAGGTCCAACTCCCTCATCCTCTGCTTGTGTGTCATGAGCTTCCAGCCTTATGCCATTTTGGTAGCCCTCCCTTATACCTGCTGCAGTTTCTTCCTATCCTTCTTCAGCTGGGAGCCCAAACCAGACACAATATCACAAATGGGATCTCACCAGAGCCCAGTACTCTGCTCATTGCTGGCCAGACATCCAGCCATCTCCCCTTTGAGAAATGCCAATAAACTGTTTTCCTAAACTTCAATGAGGATCTTGTGAAACATTGTCACTGTCATACGTGAGTCCTCCTACTCTAGTGGGGAGAACTCCAGGACAGAGAGCATCAGCACCATGGCCAGCTTTATCATGAACTGTATCCTGAGCTGCATCAAAAGAAGTGTGGCCAGCAGGTCAAGAGAGGTGATGCTCCCAATCTACTCTCCTCTGGTGAGACCTCACCTGGAGTACTGCATCCAGCTCTGGAATCCTCAGCACACGAAAAGACATGGAGATCCACACTGAAGTGGGTCCAGAGGAGGGCCACAAAAATGAACAGTAGGATGGAACATCTCTCCTATGAAGAAAAGCTGAGACAGTTGGGGTTGATCAGCCTGGAGAAGAGAAGGCTCAGGAGAGACCTTATTGCAGGCTTCCAGGACTTGAAGAGGGCCTATAAGAAGATGGGGACAATCTTTTTAGCATGGCCTGTTGTGATAGGAGAAGGGGTGATGGTTTTAAACTAAAATGGGGGAGATTTGGACTAGATATAAGGAATACATTTTTTACAAAGAGTGGTGAAACAGAGAGTGGTGAAACAGTGGCCCAGGTTGCCCAGAGAGGTGGTAGATGCCTCATCCCTGGAAACATTCCAGGTCAGGTTGGACGGGGCTCTGAGCAACCTGATCTAGTTGAAGATGTCCCTGCTCACTGCAGGGCGGTTGGACTAGATGACCTTTCCAACCCAAACTATTCTATGATTCGATGATTCCATGATAGAAGAACACGAGGGTGGGATTAGGAAAGGCTTTGTATATTATCACTGGGCAAATGATGAGTATATCAGCTGCTGTGGCCACTTTGAAGTCACTGACTTCTGTGCCAGCCAAAGGGTATTTATGCTTTCTGTCACTGAAAGGGGGTAAAGAGCTTTGCCTCAGTTAAGCACTGGTGCAGCCTTGCACCCAAGCACCCTGCCACACAAAGAAATGGTCACTCCCATGTCAAACCTCTCAGCTCCCCATACAACATCCAGGCACAGCAGGAGCCTGAATGCTGTATCCCTGTACCCCACCACCTACCCCGACTGGGGACCCAGCAAAATTGTGGAGCTGGCAAGGCAGAGGTAATTCCCAGTGAGTTGCATAGAAATACGAAGGACTTATGAGCCCACACCACAACTAAATCTTTTTAAGACTTAAGACTCAAAAAGGTGGCACTCCCAAAACCATTCCTTCATGAAATCTGGTGTGACCTAAAAATCTGCAGCCATTGCAGCCTCAAGAACTGGTGTTCCTGAGGTAACTAATGTTGTATTTTCTCAGTTTTAACAGGTCTGAGCATTTCAACATCTATTTAGGACATGTCTCCTGTTGATATCCATAAATAAGGCATCTGTCTTGCATGCGGGGGAGCCTAAGCTAGTAATTCAGGGGCAAAAGACCAGATGATCCACAAAGAGAAAGATAGCAAATAACCAGTGAGTTCTTCTGTGACAACTCACTGCCAGTCCCCTGTCAGTGTCCCTGCAGATCTTCTCTTTTTCAGGATATTGGCTGCCTGTGACATTTTTTCTTCATCCAACATTCAAATTAGAGTGATCAGAGGCTGACCCGCGGAGTCTAGTTCATCATGAATTTTTTCCTACTGATTACATAAATAATCACAGGAAGAAAAGTGCCTTTTACATTAATACACCATTGCACAAGCTTTTCTAAGAACATAAGGAGAAGTATGTTGAGCAGTAAAGCCATGCTTGAATTGCCTTATTTATCTTGTGAATCTAAAGGCCTGTCATCCACAAAGTGACAAAGCTGTCTGTTTAACCTAAACTCATCTCCATTTTGCAACCTATTAGTGCATTTGGAGTGCGTGGGTAAACAACAGTATTTAGCACTGATGTTCCTTGCGATACTTGTCTCTCTGGGTTCTGGGAAAGCCTATACATTTTGTACCATTTTCTTTTTTTTTTTTTTTTTTTTTGAGGTATTAACAGCAGAATCATGGGCAGATTCAAGGGATTAGGATGGGATTTTTTGTTCAACAAAAGAAATGTGCAAAAGTAAAGGAATAGGCAACCTGCCATGCAACTCAAAACTATGGGGTCAAGTAGAAAATAGATTTGGAATTGCCTAGAGGAATATGATGAAAAGAGGTCCAGATCTGTGAGACATGACAAGGGTAAGGTTATCAGCTTCCTGCATTCAAGAAAATATGGACACTGTACTGTAAGGTCAGAATGATGGAAAAATATGCCTTTTGGGTGACCCACCTCATCTTTGGTATTCAAGGAAAGATGAGCAAATGCAGCACAGAAGTTTCTTCATCTTGGTTAGTGAAATTTATGAAACAAACTCTCCCAGTTTTATCCTAATGACGTGACTTTCCAACAGATGATTGGAGGTCATAGGAAAGAAAATTGGAGCCTCTGTGTTTGGTTGTGCAGTTGGGGTGGCAAATAGAGAAAATGAGTCACAAGCTCTAATATTAAAGATAGATGTCTTTACATTTTCCAGAAATTAGTCTCTATACCTAGGCTCTGCAGCCGCTCTGCCAGCTGGCACAAGATCCTGAGACACCTTTTGAGCACTCTTTCATGTCATTATGGCAGAATTTGCCTCTGTTCCCTTCTCTTCTGGCATGCTTGTGACTGGCCAGAGTCTCTTCAAGCTTCAGATCTATGTTCAGCATCACAGCTGGGTCTTGCTGCTACCAGAGCTAATTAGAGTCCTGCAGGTCACTGTCTTCATGAAGATGTTTTTGTTGTTCTAGTACTGCATAGCCTGTTTTCTTTGCTACTGGCACTTGTCCTGCTTTCAGCACAGAGCCCTGAAGCTCCAAGACATCGGTGAAGACAGACTCCTGGTACTATAATTAGGCTCAGAGAAGGAAAGCAGTCCATTTACTCCTGCCACAGCTAGCACGACTTCTTAGGTCCTCTCTCTTTCCCATCCCAGATTGCTTTGTGGTACGTGCAATGGCAACATGCTCTAATTAAGGCATCGGGGTCTCGTTTGTTGCATCCATGTTAGACAGGGAGCTCTGCTGGAAGGCTTGTGGGTGGATCACACAGAGGAATGATGTCTACTCACCTCTAACGGTAAAGTTTCACAGGCAGATGAGGGTTCACAGTTCATTGCTCTGCAAGCAGCCTCCACCCCTGCCCATCCCCTCACTGCTGGCAGCACTGCCCCATCGCGTCCTTCTCATCGGCTCAGCTAGGAATACCGTGAGACAGATTAGCTCACTAATCTAAACTTTCAATTCTTCTTTTCTTGTCACACATTAATCTTTTTTCTCTTTAATGATGCAGACTGGTTGCCAAGAGGTCCAAAGAGCTGAGTCGAGGCAAGGGAAACAGTTAGACCACAGGATTTGTAGTGAGGACATTACATTTTTGCAGAGCTGTAAGGCTAAGCTCTCTCGTGAAACCTTATCTTCAGAAGGACCTGGGCTGTCACTCACTGGGGGATCACAAAGGAAAATGGATTCTAGTCTTAACATCTTCTTGAGAACATTTAACACTAAAAACGTGCATGCACTAAGCAAAGATCCAGCCCAAAAGGGAGGAGATGTTGTACCCTTCCATACAGTATTCGTGGTATCCTATAAAGGATGCTACACTTCCCTGCTCTATCTTATGTCTAGAAAATGAACACTGACTACTGCATCTGAGCACAGGTAAAGTCAGCCAAAGACTAGCAAGGAAAAGGCAGCTCTCTGTTTTCTGCCTGAATTGTGGAGCCTTTAGATATGCAGTGAATGTCCAAAGAGGAAATGTTATGTTAACAGTAAAACAAGAGAGATACTGTCTTCTGCAGCCGTATGGATTAGTCTGATGACAACACTATTACCTGTTTAGGTAAGGAACAAATCCCATTCTCAAGAGGCAAATGTGAAGCATTGTTTTGCTGATCGGCTTCAGTGATACTTGTTGAGAGTTATATTAGTGCAGCATCTAGAATTAGGCCCTTTGTATTTAGTTTTCAGGGAAGGTGAAAACCTTTCTGAATAATCAAAATATGTGAATATGGATTGCATATTGTGCTGGAGCCTCTGGAACTAGATTTACTGGGGTGTTGGAGGTAGGTGTCTAACTGCCGCTCTGTGGGCTAACTTTGAAAATAGCTATCCTCCAGACCTCCCCGGTACCTAAACTACATAGATACCAGGGCTCTCCCCTTCTCTACAGAAATCCCCATGGCATCTGAATTTCAGCTACTGCTGCTCCCTATCTCAGACTCACAAATCAAACATTCCCCTGCTTGCTGTGCTCATGGGACCTGAGCTACTCCATGCTGCAATAAAGACATAAATATTCATTAAGTCACAGGGAACAAGAAGCCATAAAGGGTTGATTCTGCAGCCTTGGGGGTTGGATCCTTACCTGCACTGGGGAGAGGCAGGGCTGGGTCCCTCAGTCTGTGAATACTGGGTTGCAAATGTCAAGGAAAGGGTTCTTATCAATTCGGAAATAACTTGTGGCATTGACTGAGACAGCTACATCCTACCCCACTCAGTACCCCACTGGTTGAAAGTCTCAAGAAAGAAGGGAGACCTGGCTGAGAGATTCTGTCCCAAAACAGGCAGAGCAGAGATTTGATCTCAAGGATTGTCAGAAGAACCAGCGGTGAGGAGTGTTTGGTTGCATTTCGTGAGAAGATGCAGGGAGGCGAGGGGAAAGCAGGCTCCAAGTACAGCTGCAGGATACCCTCCTCTCGGAAAGAGCAACAATTAATCAGTGAAACAGATGTCAAGCAACTCGGAGTCACCAAAAGGCAGGTGAAGGTCTATTGGTGCAAGCCCAGTGCCATGGCACCTGGCAAACTTTACCAGTGGAAACTTCGGTGTTTAGGGAATTAAATGTTTCCTGTGAGGGGAGAGAAGAGACTTGGAAAATTTACATTTAGACGTAGAATATAAAATGGTTGTTAGTGTCCTGAGCTGTCCTTGTAAACCCAGCCCCAAGGCTGTTGCTCATTTTTTATTCTAAGTTAGTGGTTTTAACCACTTTTGCTCCTTTCAGGATTTTCTAAAAATAGTAAGAATAATAGCACAGGGGGGGAAACCACAAGATCCAAGCACCCTATGGGGCAGAGCCAGCAGCAACACAAACGATCCCTCTCTGCCCTGACTGTATGGCAGGCAGTTACCAGTGTCAGCCTAATTCTCCATCTCTGCTCTTGTGATACCAGCTAAATGAAAGCGGCCAAGCAAGTCCTTGGTCTCACTCCCAGGAAGTTTTTTGAGCTACCTCAGGCACGGATTTGCCCAGTACATTTACCAGAGCAGTACGTGCTAATGCACAGGCATCTCCCTGGGTGGATCTGCACCCGCTCCGAGGTCTAGAGCAAGTATCTGTCTGTCACTGCATTTCTCTACTTGTCTTTTGGATTCCTATGAAATATATTCTTGCCTCTTTTGTTTAACCTTTGTCTTCCAGTTTTTGTCTGCCTTGTGAATTCTGCCTAATTAGGAACCTTTCCAATTCCCTCGTGGCTTCAAGTTTTCTCATGCAGAATTTGGAATTAGTGCATTTTTGTGGCTAGTTTTCAGGGCCAGGTTCATGCTTTTAAAGTGCTAAAATAACAATTAAAAATACTTTGCACTTGCACATTTTTTTTTTCCTCTGGAGATCTCAAAGCACTTTATAAGTAGTGATTAATTACAATTCATCACTGTTAGGGGAGGAACATATAGGGACACATTTCTTTCCCACTGCAGGAATGCAGCCACCTCTGCGGTAGACAGTAATAACTGGTTTAAGGGAGTTTCCACAACATACTGAACACCAGTTTTTAGGCTGGAAGGTAAAAACAATACAATACCCAGATGAATGTGGAAAAGAGATTTATAGAATCAGAATGAAATTACACAAATGAATTTTAACTACAAAGCCAAGGTCAGTCTTCCTCCTACCCGAGGACAGAAACGCAGCTTCACATCTCTTTCAGAAACAACCAGCCCCAGTAACGGACTTAACCGGGACACTTCAGCGTTATGGCTCCCCTCACATCGTGCTGGGACTCGGCTTTGGTCCTAAATCAAGAGGAAATAGTGCCACCTACTGAACCACCAGCCCCAGCAGCGACCAGTGCTCGGAGGTGATTTCCCAGCCAGATGCAGTAGTGATACCCACACCCGGCACGTAAAATACTGCATGTTTTCTAAGTGATGTATCTACAACACGTACACGGAGAGGCGGACAGCAGAAGAGTCAGTACGCCAGAAGAACGCAGACTTGGGCTTGTGTCATTATACCACTTTTTATCGTGATGATGAGAAAAGACCTGAGCGTGGACTGAAGCACCGGCTGGAAGCTGTGTATTTCGAGGCCCCACGTAGCTCGCAGTGATGTCTTGCCTTTGCTCTCATAGTCTTCAGAATATTAATGAAGGAAAGCATGTTTATTATTTTAAACACTCCTTCTCCCTACAAGGAGAGTATTAATGATGTAACGAAGAAAACAATTCACTGAGCCACAGAGCTCTAACAGTTATTAATTTCCAAGGAACTATCCTCACACCAATCTATGAACTGGAACATTGGAGAATGGTGTGAATAAATGAACACAGACACACTCTGGTTTACAAATATCAGACATTGGTCTAGTTTGTCAAAACTGCTCCTTTTCAACAATGGCATATTTGGACATTGACAGCTAAATCCATGCAAGTTTAGCCTGAATCCTGCCCCAGCTCTTTGCTCCAGTTGGTAGTGCAGGTGGCATGGTTGGGGCTACCGACCCTAAAGCAACCCAAGTGAAGACAAATAGGCACCTGCACCCTGCCTCAGTTTCCAGATGAGTTAGGACTTCTGATACCACCAAGGTGGTGCAATCATTTCCCTATTGCTGTTATGGCTGCAGTGTGCTGGGTCATCTCTGCTGTTATAGTTCAGCATCACTGGAGATACAAAAGGAGAAAGCCATGGCAAAATGCAGCACTGATCTTGCATGGCTGCTGTCTGCTGCCCAGTTCCCTCCTGCTTTCTGTCTCTTCCATGTGACTCTGACAGCCCGGCTGCACCATGGCTTGGCTTGAAAAGAAGATCTGGCAACTGCTCTCATCCAGGATACAGGGTGGATCCTGATCAGGGCACTCTGGAAATGGGAGAACATTTCCACCTCCATCAGAGGAAAGCTGAACGCTAGATATTCCCCATCCTAAATCACACAATTCAGAACGCAAGAAGCTACTGTCACATAATACAAAACAGAAGAAATGGCACCATCCAGTACTAGATTCCTGCTGTTAGGAAAGGGATGATGAAGCAGATTTCAAAGGCATGAAGACAACTAACATTTCCAATGGTGCCCTTCTACTTTCCTTACACCTCACAAATAAGGGAGACAGGAGCAACCTCTGCAAGTCCTTCACATTGACTGGCAAAGAGATTTAGGCATCTGTATCCATCTCTTCTTCTCTCTTTCCTAACATTTCAGCCATACATTGAAATTAGACCAGTTGGGTTCAGGCTGCTGGCAGGAGTCCTCATTTGTCTTTTTGTGTAGTGCCAAGAGGGCCAGAGCTCAGAGAGCTCTGCAAAATCCAGGCAGAAAGGTGCATTTCTGGACCAGCTCTCAGCAGAGCCTAAAAGCACAACGCCAGCTCAAGGCTGATCCTCACGACAGGTAAAATTCAATCCTGCAAAAGCAAAGAGAAGATTTAGAGGAAGGGTGTAGGAAAAGCTTGGAGACACCAGTTTGGGGGAAGATTGCTTTTCTAAGTTCTCTCTGGGCTACTAGACCATTTACCTGAACACTTTGTGAGTGGGGGAGGGGAGATGCTGGACCAGGTGAGAGAGGGAAGGGACAGGCCTGGAAAGGAGAACTGGGCTTGCTTCTTTAGGTGTTGCTGAGGGGAAGGAAAGTGGGGAGCTGACCCCCACAATAGTAATCGTTGTCTCCTACAGCCTCTGCCAGCAGCTGTGCAGATAGAGACTGGCCAGACTGGGGACTGGGGCAGTGCTATGCCACATACCTTGTCCAAGCGAGCCAGCCTGCCAGCCCCTGCTACTGCAGGGAACCACCAGCAGTGTCTGTCTGTAAAGGCAGCCCTGGAGACACGAAGACAGAGGAGTAAGTTTCTATCTTAGAGCAATATTTTTCCCAAAAGCTCTGTGTTGGTGCAGGGTTTCACGTTACTGAAGCCTTATGGAGATACGGGACCTTCCTAAGGAAGATCCACCATGCACTGTGTCAGCTATCCTTTTCAACAGCCACCACTGGAGCTCGCATTATCGACCTGTTGCAAAGAGAATTCAATTTTTCTGAAAGGGAATGGCTGGTTTCATTTTCTTATATATGAATCCACATTCGATTGCAAGCTGTTTGTACATGGTACAGAACACAGAGGCCCTAATCCTCACCAAAGCCCCTGGGTGTGTGCCTTCACTACAGGAACAAATGAAAACAGTGATTGCATTAGGTATACCCTCATCAAACCCAGGTGCCGCCGAAGAATGCTGCTTCTACCGTCCCTCTGTAGTGCATTACCTTCCAAAACAAAAACAATTGCACATAATAATTTAAGGTTCAGGTTGCTCAAAGCCAGACACTCATAAGGGCAGGCTGTCATCTTTCTAAAACCAATTAATGCATTGATAAAGCTTCTGGAGTAGTGACATTAACAGCATCTTCTTACAAAGATACCTGCAGGTAATATCAACTCAATTACTATTGAATCTGAAGTGGGGGAACTGGTGAGCCTGTCTTAACAGAATTACCAAGATACATTGTATTATTCCTACCGATATGGAAAGTTATATAAGAGCGAAGCACTGAGTGAGACATATTTGTCTTTGTTGAGCAAAGCTGAAGCACAGATGTTCCCCAGGCCATTCTGGCCCACGTTGGTGATATTTTCAGAGCTCTTGATGTTTCAAGTAAATACATCCTCAGCCACACTCCCTCTGCTGTCCCTACTGATTTTGATTAAAGAAACAGACCCTTGAAGCAAAGAGATACCCACCAACAGAAAGGCGATTTATATCTGAGACACCACATCCAGAAAGGAGGCTTAGCACCAAGGTGGGACATCAAAAGCAGATGCTTTTACCAAGGTATGGATTGGCACAAGCCATTCATCCCTTTTCACTCCTGTAGCAAAACCCGGTGGCCAAACCAGTGTTTAACATCCTTTGGACTGACTGCAGTCAGTTCAGAGATGTTAGCTTCAGGATGAGGCGAGTGGGGAATGTGATCAGACAGGAAGAGTCACAGGGTATTGCACTGTACACAAAAGGAAAGGATGCTGCATGAGAGGAAGCTGAGGTGTGTACGTCTTAGCCCTGTGTGGCAAGTGCTTCTACTGTCTCAAAAATTGAGTGAACCCTTTAAACAGTTCTTTTAAAAGGTGTCCCAGCCATGCCCTGTCACTTTCTCAATTAATCCATATGCATACCCACACATATATGTATGTATGTGCATATACAAACATACAGTTTTTATTAAACTATAATAACCCATTATGACTATAGTAACCCATACAATGACTCATTAAAAAAGAAAGGAGCAAACAACACACAGGGTGAACAATCCTACTCAGAGACATTGCTTTCACTGTTTCACTTGCTTTGGTAGATGGTTATATTGTGCAGTGATATCTTCTCACTGTTTTCTCTTAATTATCCTTAATTCTATTAAACGGACAAACATGAACTGCAAATAATGCATGCTTAATTATGCAGTGTTGGTGGTTGATACTCTATTAGCACCAGCTTTTATTTTAATATTTTGGCAGCACAAAAATGAAACTGCTACAGTAGGTTTAAACAGCCTCTCTCAGAGTAATAGTCATGAAACCATTGTATGCACAGTCACCTCACCTCTGCCCATAGAAGGCCAGCAGGGATGGTGAAAGAGAGCAGCTCCCAGCCCCAATGAGTTTCCAGATGCCCTTGCTTGATACGGGTCTGATGGCAAGAGGCTTGGAAATGGTTGCCTGGTGGCCCTGGAGATCGGAGGGAAGCACCCTCATGCAACACAAAACAATCATTTTCAAAAGAAAGCAAAAATTCTCTGTGTTTTGTCATCATTATTATTTGTAATCACTTCCGAGTATGGAGAAGGCTTGTCGGACCAGATGGGACCAGCATATGTAATGAATGACACAATACATTGCAAAGGAACCAGAAGTAGCTGAGAGCAATAGGGCCCCAGGACTGTCACTAGTGACAAACAGATCTGAAGGAAGCATGTAAAAGATGTGGCCATTTCCACAAAGACGTTGCAAAGATGCCATACGGTGGACATTTTTCACCTGCAAACACAAAATTCTGGCATAATCTGGTACAGCAGCCACTGGAGTCACTCTTTATCTGTGCCACGGGAGACTTGGTCAGGTCCTCCAAGGGTCTAGGATCTTCTGGGGTTTGGCTTTGTGTGGCATACTTGACACAGAATCCACAATTAAAATCAGAATCATTTGGCATATGTTGAACATTTCCAGGAACAGATCTAGGTATAGAAATCCCGGTGACATGGGATTTATTTTGCTAGGTTCTTTACTTGCTTTATTGCCTTTATTCTTTTCCATCTACATCCTGCCTGCACAGAAGTGGTACATGTTCCTGTTACACGACAGCTAAAACAGGTCCGGGAGCCATGTCCCCATTTCAGAGGCCACAAGACACACTTCGGCCTTGCCCTCGACAAGCTCCCATCATTTATCAGCATCCAGGCAAAAAGAAGCACTGTGATTCCTAGGCTGGATGGCAGCGGGCCCAAAGGATGGTTGGGAAGTAACTGGATAGGACAAGCCTTTGCCCAAGCTGTCCCAAGCTGATTTGTCCTCGTGCTAAATTACAGAAGTAAATACTTCTTGAAGACATTGCATCTGCTTGGAATGAGACTGTGAAGAGGATCTGGCCCTTAACCCATGAGTACATACTGTACCAAACATAGCATGCCAGATGCCGTTCTCCTTTCAGACCCATCCAAAATACTTTCAATGGGTTAGGTGAAATGGGTCTCAAGCCAATGCTGGCCCTGCTCAGAGTGGGAGTTTGGACTAGGTGATCTCTCAAGACACTTTTCAGTGCGAATGTAGGATGGTACGGTGATGAGGAAGAAAGCTGGGGCACAGTGAAGCCCATTCAGAGGTCTTGAAGCATCCTAAAGCTCATATTGCCAAAAGTGTCAGAAGTAAAGACACCTTTCTTCACCATCTTCATACACTGGCCACTAGTGTATAGTTGAAGAGCTTAAAACACCTTCACGGTGCAGAAGCAGCTCCCCACATTAACACGGCTGAGTCACACAGACCAGAGACAGCCTTCCGCTAACGCAGGACTGGCACAAAAGCTGAATAATGAAGAGAAGCTTATGCTGCTGCTGCCTTTACTCTGGGACTCATTCTTGCAAGCTCTCAGGCAGTCACCATTCATGCACAGGTGCAACCATAAAGGGGCCAAATGTGGAAGGCAGGGTGTGACTAAGCCCAAATATGAGCGACACAGATGCATTATTCATGCAGAAAGCTTACAATGCTCCGGAATTCCTTTCTTCAGAGCAGATCACGCCGCTATCAGCATCGGCTACAAGATTCTTTATGTCTGACACCTGGCTTTGTTTCTTTTCTGCCTCGGAAGCAAGGTGACCTGGGTATTCATATGACATGTTTGCTTGGGCCAAATTTCCCAGCAATGCTGGGTAACTTCCCAGGACTTTAAGGGAGTAGCAGTGACACAAGTGGCAACGGGGTCCAGCCATCTTATGCCGTCTGCCCCTCTGAGCACAGCAGCCAGTGTGTTGTCAGGAACTGTGCTAGAGAAATGTATTAGAGCAAAAGAAAGGTAGAAAAAAGAGAGATGAAGAGTAGACCACAGAAAGCAAAAAAGGAAGGTGAGGATGGAAGAGAGAGGAACTTCCATTGAACATTAAAAAATCCGGAAGCTTGACTTCGGTTTTGGAAATAATAGGGGTTTTAACAGTTAAAAGGTTTTAAAAGGTCATTATGCATTTAGCAGCAAAAGAGCAATATGAATTTCTAAACAGCAACATCTGGAAGATCAAAAGAAATCATACTTCAATCAACATGAAAATCTCTGCTCATTACACGCAATCATATTTAGTTATTAATAGACACCGGCTAGACACTGACATTTTACACATTTCATCCTATGATGCGCCAGGGACACTTCTGGCATTTAGTTTATCATTTTCATCAGTGTCATGGAAAGAGTGACCGATATGACCCCAAAAAATCTCATACTGTCAGTCATCGTAAGTGAATTTATCAACACATACGAAATCGGAATCCACATGAGAGTTTTAACTGTTTGCATACTAAATTACTTCATTCTTCACGCTTCAAAAAAACCGCAGTTTTGCATAATAAATAATGATAAGGGCCAGCAGACAATTATATAGGTGGAAACACTATGCAAATTACTTAGAATTCAAATTTGTTGTGTGAATATATCCAGAAGTTGCTTAAGTAATCAGTTCGGTGGCTGTATTATCATTGTTAGAGCTTAATACAAAAGCTCTTCAGCTTACATTAAAAGCAGCCCAACTTAAACTGCAGTTGGCACAAGTCCTATTAGCATTTTCCTTTTGTTAGACAGCTTCCAACTGATTCAGATGTGCAATTAGGTCAATATTAAAATTAAATGGTCTGTTGTTTTAACTCAGAAAATGAAGAGGTCTTTGGGAGGAAGGAGTCGGTCCAAAAATAATGTGGACTCCAACAGTAGCACAAAAGGACAGTGTTGTAAGCCAGCAGCCCTAGCCTAAACCTCTACACACTGTGGTGTCAGAGAGAAGGCTCTTATCTGAGAATGGTTTGCTAAACTGGCATATTCAATTTCCTGACTGATTTTTGTGTGTAATAATAGCATTAAAAAAAATAATGAGAGTGGGGTTCTTTCTAGTTTTACCAATCACTATGGCAAACATGCTGAGACGCTTCAGACAGAAATGTGATTTTACTTCTAATGACAATTATTTTTGGACTGAATTGTAATTTAGTTCGTTAATTAGATCTGTCACTGCATTTTCTAACTCGGTTATTGCATCCTTTGATGATTTTACCAGAATTATACTTCTACTTCTGCCACTTTGCATTCTATGCCTTAATAATTCTTCAGACAAATACGCTAGGCAGTTGATTACATTTTGTGGCAGCAGTAATGTAAACCCTCTCCTGTGTTACATTGATTCAAAAATCATGCTGATCACTGAACCAACAAGCTAAGCCAATACCGCTCTGAACGAGTGAACTGTTCAGAGGAATTCAGCCAGGGACAGATTGTGGACATGCTTTTTTAGTTATTAAATGGATATAAACAGTTACAAGTAATCATAAATGAAAACAAGATTTTTAAAAAAACACTTTGATTGTTCTAAAATCCAGCAAAATGAGATCTTATCTACTAAATGATTTCAAGGCAGGTTGGCATGGGATTATTATACATTAATGTGCTGACATGTTTTTAAAAATCTTGCCATTTTGACAACTTCAAAAATTAGATTGTTTTCATGTGAGTTCTGGCTTTTTGCTGACCCAGAACTGTGGGTGTAGTAAGAAATTCACTTTTGGAATAAAGACAATATGATCAAAATAGCCACATCCCAAAAATCTCCAGTGCTTCCAAGCTTCAGATTCCTCCAAGCCTCACTGTGTATCCAGACATCTGCCAGTCAGGTGCTGTGTGACGTGGATTAAAACACAACACAAAATCCTGATTCTGAAAATACCCACCACTAAACATAGCTGTGATGGCAGTGAGCAAGCCCACTAGGCTAGTGCCTGCCCTGAACAGGCAATGTGTAGCTGCCCTGCAGCAGGGGCAGAACAGGGAATGGTCACAGTTTCCCTCCTCTCCTCACTTGCTCAAAGGAGAAACATGTGCTGTGCTTCTTTTCCTGGAATTAAACTGCTTCTTTTCCCTCTCTCTTATAAGAGCGGGATCACAGAGCCAGAACTCCACATATTACCTAATTCTGCCTGCCATCTTCTTATCTGGTTCAGCCTCATCCCTAAGAAAATGTATTTGATATAAGATTTTTGTTAACCATATTCAGTGAGATTTTTTATGCCAGTTTAAGAGCACTCTCATGTTTATTGTAGTGCTGGATTTTTTTCAGAATGAATGTGCAGTATCTTAGGAAGATATCCTGTGGTCCAGCATTCGTCCATTTGGCTTTGGGGATGCTATGAATTTCCTAGCAGTACACTACAGGAATTCCAGTAGACAGGGACCAGGTAATCACTTCCCAATAGTCTTCCTCCTGCATTTCATTTACTTCAAGCAAGTGGGCTCAATTTTCAATCCACTAACCAACAGCATAGGGTAAAAATATTTGTAATTATAATAGTTAATTTGCAATTATTTTTTCATCTCCATGGATTACTTTTCTGCAAGTGGATGCTTTCTTGAAATGTTGGGCTGCAAAACAGAAATTGAGATTGCTTTGAAAGACTCTGAAACGTCTGGAAAATGGGGCAATGCTCATGGACCAGGCTAGCGCTCAGAAAGTTCTTGCTGGGGCGGGAAGGAAAAACTGAATGAACACAGCCCCATGAGGAGGCCGTGTATTATTCTATAATCCAGGCACTGAAACTGAGCACTAATTCTCTTTGTTTAAATCCTCCCCCGTAGGCTTTTCAATCATAAAAGTGCTCTTCCACATAACTAGACTTTATAATAACAGATTTGAATCTGAATTGTTAAAGAATTGTTATAAAATTGTTAAAAAATTGTTAAAATTGTTATAGAAAGAAGCTGACCAAAAATAGGCAAGAATTCCTTGTAATGGTGCTTTCCAGACTGAGGCATGCACTCCAAGCAGGAAATGCTGGTGGGGATGAGCTCATGGGCTTGGAAGTAGCATTGCAAGAGAGGATGTCTGAGAATTTCCTCCTTATAGTCACCACAGATTTTTGTAATGTTGTCATGGTTTAATTTTGGCAATTTACCTCCTCTACTACAAGTTTAATTAAAAAACTAGACAGTTCACTCATGTTTTTTTTGAACCAGGGTTCTTCCACCGTGGTAAAATATTAGTATTAATAAAGTATTACACCATGCAAAATACTGATACTTTAATGTCTACCTACTGAGCTCTGTGGAGAGCAGAGAGAGGGTAGAAAAAAAAGAAGAGTGGTTAAACAGGCAAGACAGAGAAAGTTATGGACATGTGGAAAAGGTGGGACATTTGGCCAATTATTGCAAAATTAGACACTTTGAACAAAACAAAGCTGTTAAAAGTATAAAGCAGTAGGAGCACCATATGAGCAGGGCAGGATGGGGGTGGGTTTGAAAGGAAACAGAAAAAAAAAAGAAGAATCACTGATCTTTTATAACGACCGCTATTTATACCTACTTAAAACTTTGCAAAATCGGGAGCAGAACTTCAGGTAGAGGGACCGATAAGAGAGCACCTCTGTATTGCAGTAATGCCACCCAAGTTCCCTGGATGTAGTAGGGTGCTGGCCCTTGTCCCCACAAGTGTTTTACTATCCCAAGCTCTGCCTCAGACACTGGTAGGTCACAGCAAAGCACTGACTAATTCAGTGAGGACTGGACATGTTCTTCTCCTGGGAGAGAAAAAAGAGCTGAGAAAACCTGGGCCATGGCATCCCCACTGGGTCAGTAATTGAGTGGAAGAGGGGAGGAGGGGGAAAGGCACAAGAAGGGTGTCAGGCAAGCAGAAAAGCAAAGAAGTGAAAGCGGTTGCCTCTCAGCACAAAAACTGCCCTGTGATATCTGGTCAGGATGCTTGTAGAGCAGTAGGGTTCATGCAGGTAAAAAAACCCCAGACTGATGGAGGCCTGAAGCAAGGCAAGGTGGGCTAGCTGTGGGAGGACTGTCAGAAGGGATGTAGTCACTCTGAAATAGAGATGCCTCCGCACAAAACTGGTACCAGTGTAACTCATTCCAAAACAGAGTCATGCTGCTTCCAAAGTGGTGTAATTAAAGCAGAAGCAAAATGTCAGCTTAAAAAAGAAAAAGAACTTTTGTATAAGGACACAAGGCAGCTGATGCCAAAAAAACAGAAGTTACAGGGGAGGGGGAAAAAAAAAACCCCACATTTCCATGTTGCCAAAGACCTTTCCCACTGGCGGGAATTTCAGTTGAATAGTTGCCACTGCTGGCAGCTGGAGTTGCAAACTGAGCAGGGGAGCAGCGGGGTTCTCATTCTCTCACCTTGCTGACCGAAGGCTCTGACAATCCAGCTCATTATTTTCAAAGGCACAGCTCAAAGTAGTAGGCCCAGTGCTTGCTGGATCCACATTAGTCCATTTACAGCATTTGTACCAGCCAATGACCAAGATTCTGGCAGGGACTGAGATAAAAACTGTCTCAGAAAGGTTTGGGAACAGCAGCACTGCACAGCACTTCTGGTTTTGCTACGCTGGGGGAATTCCACAAGAAATCCAGCACAAGGCTGCACCCAGCTGTGGTTATGGCGGGGGAGTGCAAGGGGTGGATTGAGAGAGTTTTACCCCTAGAGGAGAAGCCATAGGCGCCCCTCTTCCACTGAACGTTAGCAGCAGGTTTATGGACATCCACATGCACTCTGGAAATCGGATCAAGCAAACTCAACTTGTGACAGTTGCTTTTGCCCCAGACTGGCTTGGATATCTGAGCAGTTCCTTCACTGCCACACAGCACCTACCTTTACAGGGAATCATGCCCACTGCAGACAGAAGTCCAGGTAGCAGCTGCGGAGCTGGTTTTGGAAATGGCATCTCAAAGACAGGTTGGGCCAAGTCAGCTCATGACAAGAAGGAGCTCAGAAATCCTGCAACAAAGGGGGTTATTTGTGTTAGATATTGTTACAGCTTCTCTAGTCTAAAAACAACAGTAAACAAAATCCAGCAAAATTTCCTCTAACTGAGAAATTTCGCCGTGGAGCAACTCTTCATGCCTGAGTGATAAACCCAATGAATTAACAATGCTACAATGGAAATGATAGTAAAATCCACACCACAATAGTGCTATTGGAAACATCTAATTCTGGTAGGTTCTTCCCTCTGTCGCGTTATGGTTCCTTTCTTCCCAAGCTAGAAATAAACATATAAGTTAAACAGAATAGAAATGCCTACCTAATTGTGCAGATGCATAGTTAATTAATCACTTAATTTAACCCACTTAGCTTCAATAGGAAAGAAATGTAATCTGACAGTCAAGGCAGCAATATTTTTCCATTCACTCTAGTGTTTGAAAACATCTACATTTTTTAAATAGCGCCTGCATTCAATGGATTGATGCTGATGTTTTTGCTTAATTGGTTTTTAGAAAGGTTGTATAACATTCAATAGGTAAAGCACACATCCAGGGTAAGAATAGCAGTGCTATTTTGTGTCTGGAAAATATTAACAAATTTTATTAAAAACCAATATATATATATTTGTGGATAGATAGATTAGAGAGCTACTTGCTTTGGGCTGAAAGTTGATTAAAAAAAGTATGTGCTTACGACTGCAGAGTACACACTGCTACAAAACATTGAATTGTGTGGTTTGTTATGTTTTAAATCTAAGATTCCCCTGTTAATGGCTCTCCAGTGTGCATTAACATAATGCAGCATTAAACAAGCTATGCTACACTGCCTCCACAGCACATTCCTGTCCATCAGTGGGAGCTGGGCACCAGGGACCTGATCTGCAGCTCCATGCAGCCAAAGGCTGATCTGCTTGTTTTCACTTGCTTACCAGTCACCTACAGAACAAGGGGGCACCTGCGCCCCGATGGAGCACTCATGTTAAGCACTGCTGAGCAGGTTGTGCTGTCTTGCTGCACCTCTCGCTCGACACATGCTATCCATACATAAAGGCAAAGGAGGCTCAACCTGACACAGGGGGCAGGCAAAACTGGGGATGAAGAATCCAGGTCAGGTTGCTGGATCCACACCTACCACAGAAGGCTTGGATCGTAATATTGGCAGGGATGCCAGCAAGCACACCTTCTCAACAAGCTATGTTTTTCTCCCCCCAAATAGTAACTACTGCCTTCAACACCTTATACACCATTGGCAGCAGTGGCAGATCTGCTCTCCAAGGCATCTGGACCATGACTCTTACACAGCCCACTACAGCCCTGCTTGTTTTGTCTGCTCTTAGTCATGGCCCTGTTTGAGGGAACCAAAGTAGAGCTTGGATTCAAATGCTTGGCACATACAGCACACAAGCCTAAGCTACATACGCATGCGCTGCATCATGGTGGGTTCCAAAACAGAGGAATATGAGGGATATTGGGGACTATTAAAAGGGTTAGTAACAAAATCCCATAGCTTATATCCAAGGAAAAGCTCTAGGAAAGACTTAAAGAAAACTTTCAATCAAAGCTCAGTGCAATTACTGACATACTCAAACATAAATATGTGGTTAAATCTTGGACTGCGTCCAAAGCTGGAAAGAAATAACATCGGTAATAATGCAGACTGCATGCCTCTCCATAAGCTATATGGAGCTACTATATTTGAGGGCAAAAATGCTACAGCAAAACATACTTGTTTACAGATATACACTCGCACATTCATATATGTGTATATATATATAAACACACACACATACATATATATGACATATAAGTGCACAGCATCTACCATCTAAAGATCATAAGACACTTTCAACATAACATTCATGACTCGGACTGTCTACTCTGAGCCTTACAGATAGTGAATTTTTATCTCACTAGTAGCTCTGGAAAAACGTCATTGAAATAACTGTGTCTTATTCCAAACTGCTTTGTTAGTTATCAGCAAACAAAGAACTATTATTTTATCATTATATCAGGCAAAACAAAATGCTTCATGTATCAAAATAATTTATTTTCCTTTTGATGTTAAGAATTTAAAACCTTTTAGAAATAACTTTTCATTCCACTTCTAGATGAAACGTATTTTTCAATAACTAACTAGAATATATCACCCTGAAAGTATTAAAACAAAGCATATTTTCTATGGAAGTAGGGCAAAAATCTCAGTGAGAAAAAATTTGTTTTGAAGTAAATATTTAGTATCTTGGAATCTTCCTGGTTCACCAGAAATTTTACGTAAAATAGTTCATCCAGTTCTGTGTTTTGGGCCCAGCATCTGGTTCCTGTTGTAATTTTGAAGTTGTAGACAGATTGGAGGAGGTTTAAAATACATCCCTAGTCCCCAAATCTTTTAAATCTGCAATTATATATTTCGTGCTGTTGGGGTAGGAGACAATAAGGGAGGGAATACATATGTAATAAATGGTACTTGGGCTGCATTAGTTCTGAGTAATTAAATATTTGCTTTGTCAATTAATGCATTAACAAATGGAAAAAAGTGAAAGGAGTCATCACTTGTCCACAGCGTAGCAAACTCTTTTGCTGAACGTGCTTCTGACGTGTCATGGCCAGTAAGTCTCTGCAAGTTTTCTCCATCCAGCTTTGCCTTCATCCAGAAAGACACCTCAGCAAACCCAGCGAGTGAGCACGTCCTCCTGCCTCCATCCATGGCCATGGCAAAGAGGCTGTTACCTGCTTGCTGCCACACCAGTGCAGGGAGAGGAGGGATAACCAAATGAGGCCCAGCTCTCCCTGTGATGCTGCCCCTGCATCTGGCTCTTTTCTTCCCACCTTCACTGAGCAGCAAGGGAAAAAGGAAGGGTAGAAAAGGAAGAAGCTCAAAACCAAGATCCATTGCTTTGGCTACCATGACCTACAAAAAGCTGTTTATGTCCTGCCTCACACATACTGATGTCATGTTTGTCAGAGGCAGCCTTCTCCTAGGACAAAAATTGGGGTCCACAGTTATTCCTGGCACTGCTGGGGTCTCCAGCTACCTGTAGCCAATGGAGTCTGACAGTGCCATGTTCAGGGAGCTGAGTAGGAAACCAGCTTTCAGGCGCTGGAGATGGGCGGAGGAAATCAAAGAAAGCCTAAAAATTGTTATTGCCTAAACACATAACAACAGAATTTAATGAATATGCAGCTGAAAAGATAAGCATGAGCATGTGGAATAAACCCTGAGCAGTAAATAACAAGAAGAGAAAGGCCGGGCTGTGCTACGATTTGTTTAATCAGAAATATAATGGATAATGGTGAAGAAAAAGGTCTTGCCAGTAACACTTTACAGCTGGATTCTTAGTGAGGCATAAGCTTTACTCTCAGAAAGTCTTTCTCAAAGAATAAATTTATACTGGCTTGAATACGAGCATTGTCACACAGAGTGACAACTGGCTGAGTGGCTGTAAACAAAAGGTAATGATAAATGACACTGCATCAGGTTGGTGTGTCTGCATGGAAGTGACAGCCAACGAGATACCATCGAGAAGAGGCTGGAGCTGTCAGAGAGCCAGCACGGTTTTATTTAACATCTTTGCTAATGATCTGGAAAAGGAAGAAGAACTGTGCAGTATTTACTTCATTTGATTTTCAAGAAAAGAGGCAAGACTCTCACCTGCTCCTGGGAGACCCCTAATATCAAAGCACTGTTATCCTACTGTCTGCAGAGAGATGGATTGCTCCGAGGCTGCGCAGGCAATTGTTTGAGAAAGTGCCCGATGGTGGAGGTGGTGGCAGCAATACAAAAGAATATGTAGCAATTATCTGCCTGGCGAGGGGGCCGTACAGGAGCAATCCAGCTCTTGACGTAAGCAAAATCCAGTAAAGCAGATAAATAAATGTGTGTGATGAGGGGAGGGAGGTATTTTCAATAAACCTGCAGGGATTTTTGCTCCGAATTATTTTAAGTATCTGTGCTATTTCCATGGGGAATTTCTTACCTCCTCCTTCCATTGTCAGCGAGTTCATTCACCTCACAGAAATATGAGTAAAGAGGAGAGATGGCATTCGTTACCTGCATGTTGAGGTTTTACATGACAAGGGGGGAAAGGAGTAGCAAGAGAGACATTTTAGTGGGCAGACCAAAGGAGGAACAGAGGCAGGAAAGGGAATGGTGCAGGTCAGGCGGCTCTCCCCCGAAATATGCTAAAGCCAAGGGAAAAGGACTGCTTTCTTTCTGCCTTTAAGATGAAGGCAGGCCTGGCTCTCCGTGTCCTGCACACCTTGCTGCCAAAAACAGAGCAACACTGTTTAAATGAGAGAAGGAAAAGCTCAAGACAGGGAAAATAGAGTAAATGTCAGACAAAAACACGAAGTCACAAATAACCGTTCATGCTGGGGGAAGGGATAATCCCTCCGCACCATGACAGCCCAGGGGATTGAGATTGCCTCAGTCCACTCCTGTGGCTAGAGGAAAGAGGGGAAAAACAGCAAGCAAGCTCTGTTGGATTTCTCCTACACTGCGACTGACTTCTCTCATTCATTCAGAAGATGGCTCTTTGCAGGCTGCTCAAGAAGCAGATCATCTAACCACTCCCCTTCCTTCTTGATCATTTCTGCTGTATTGCGTAGGTGGTGCTATTGTCAGATGCCGAAAACCATCAGGATTTGAGGAAGAAAGAGACAGAGCAAGACAAGGAAAATGAGAACATATTATTAGTAACTTCTTCAGGAATGCAGCAAGTGAGTAGACAATAGTGCAGGTCTGCACTTCTGTCCTGGTATCAGCAAACTGACCATATTGTTGCCTTTTCTCAATTTTGTCTTAATTTCCTAAAGGTATTTTTTAAAGTGTTCTTCCCTTTACTGCTGCATTATAAACCAGGGAGTAATACCCACACACACAGGGGAGTCCTGTCATTTCATTGCAATGTGCAGAGGGAGGTATGTCGTTGCTGAAGATCAGTATGGTTGCAATACCTTGTATACTGAAGCTGAGAGGAGCGGCCTGAGTCACATCCTCAGATTGTACAAGTACAGCAACGGCTGAGGTGAAATGACGCTGTTTCATGGAAGTAAGTCTTGTTCTCACATCTGCCCTGAAAGCTGGAAATTATGGACTTTCAAGCAATGTCACTCTATATACATCTGGACAAGACACATGAATTCATAGGTGCTGTTGGAGTACAAATAATAAAGACGACCAAGAGTGTGTTTAGTGACTGCTTCAGTCAAGGAACATCAAGCATCCATATGCAATGGCCCTTTTAAACAAATCTTTTCACATTCCCATGATAAAATAGAATTGGCCCTTGACTCTTTAAAAGGTTATTTCTCTCAGGTCTCAGTGGTATAAATACAATATGATTTCATGACTTTAGACATGCGGTACTGTCCAGAGGAGGCTGTTCTGTATCACTGAGATGCCAAAATTTGGCTAGCAGAAGTGGAAACACAGCAGGTAACAATCCAGCAGAGGCAGGCTGATGAAACTATTTTATTCTGTTCTGCACTGTGACCCATGCTACAACAGAAAAATATATCAGATTTTTGTTTTCTCCTTGCGAGCCAAAAAGAAGGGAGAGTTGTCGTGCCTCCCTGAGACACAATCATGACCTCAGGTCAAGAATTACTGACACAATGGTCTAATAAAACTCTTCTCTTTGACTACAGCAATCAGGTCATGCTGGGAAACTTCCACCTCTCTTGTCATAAAAGATTCAACAGTCAGAATTCAATCCTATTCCTATTCAAGGGCAAAGATGCCACTGGCATCAATAGGAGCAGCACTGGTATGAAAGAGTTCAAATGTCAAGTGTGTATTTGCAGAAACTGATTCTGCTGAAGACTATGCAGATATAATTATGCTGCTCTCTTCCCCATTGCTCTCCTTTTATATTACCTAAGGCAAAGTGCCCACAGAGGACACAGATCACTCTATTAGATGTAGAGTGAGTATTGTTAAAAATACCACCTCTGATACCAACTACATATTTACTCCTTTGTAACCTTATCAACTGTGACACTATGTAATTACAGATTGCTCGAGTCTTGTCTGCCCACTCAGTGCCAGAATGAAAAACGACTAAAGAAAACATAAAAAATAAAACAGACAACTGAGCATGAGCCCTCCACCGTGTTCCCAAGAGGCTCAGAATCCAAACATACACTCCACATCTCAGGGGAGATAACGTCCATCTACAGCATTCTCCTCCTCAGTGAGACCCTTTTACTACATTAGAGTTGCTCACAGAAGAAAACAGCAACATGTGGGAAAACAATGGTTAGACAGAATCAACATGGATGAGTCACTTTTAATTTCTTACTTTGGTTGCACAAGCTTTCAGAAAAAGTCTGTGGTTTTTTTCTGGGTAACGATCTCTTCTCTCATGCTGTGTTGGTGCACCCAGTGCTGTGCCAGGACTCTGCCTATATGCTCCGTGAAGTCTTGTCCCTCTTGCACAAACCTCAGTCCTTGTCCTGTAACCAGCTCCACGTGGGCAGAGCATCGGTACATGCAGAGCTCTGATGAGTTTTGGGGGCTCTTCATGGATGAGACAATCTTCCTACACAGATCAAGGATCAAGAGTGGGGCTTAAGAGAGATGCTAACAAACAAAAAGATAAAATGCACTGTGAAATACTGGCTAATATTTTTTAAATGTAATTTAGCAGGTGTTTAGTTATTACCCTGAAAATAAGGCATGAACATTTTCATGACTCATATTTGTGTTTTAGTTAAATTCTCTCTTCCATGCTATAGCTGTAATTTAAAATATTTGCCTCATCCTGAGAGAAAAAAAAATGATGTCTGAAATAAATCACTGCTGCAGAACTTACCCCTGTAGGATACACACAGAACCTACACCACAGGCAAATGGTGAATTCTGATCATGGTTCCTCCTTGGGGAAGAGCTGTACTCACCTTCTTCTTTTGGATATCTCATTCCTTCTACTCTGAATGCTTTGATCTGGTCGGCTATAAATAGCTTATGTCACAGTCGCACAGGACTGCTGGGATGGGGAATGCATTACATTTTTGTCCTAATCTAGTGATGTCCTGGACTAGCAGGTCTATCTTGATGTTTTCATAACATAAAAGTTAAGTGTTAATTAAACAGATGAATAACTGGATGGGTAGGGTGAGAAACTAGACTTCCCCACAAAAGATTGGTAGTGAAATTTTTACTGTTGCTTTATGTTTAATATGGACTTGCTAAATTAAGTGCTTGGGGTTTTCTATGATTTCACTGTCACTCTGCTCCCCACCCAAGGTTTGGAGGGTCCTGTATTTTTACTGAAGGTAGGAGAGTTAAGGACACAGAGCACCATACAGACCGCTACAGGTTATCACTGCTTTAGCCAGCGTTCCCTAACATCCACATGCCTCTTTGTATAGCACTTTCTATGTCCACACATTATATAAAGAGCAACAGCTCCACTGGCAGGAACTGACCTCACTGGAGGTTGGCTGGTTCATGTGAGCTGTGGTCCAGGACAAGGCATTGCTCTGCAAACATTTACTATCAGCATTGCAGAAATGAGCTGACAGCCCATTTGGGGGTAGGCTGGGAAGATTGAGTACAGATTTGCTTTTCAAGAGAAAATGTCTCTTCTGAATACATGAACAGTATCAGTGATCAATCATTAAGCAATGCCTTCTGAAGCTCTCCTCTTTCTTTCATAGATATTTTCTTGCTTTTTCCTCATCATTTGCTAGAAGACAGTGTTGGTTTCTGACTATGCAGCGTACAGAAGGAAGGAAACTCTGTCAGGGAGATGTGGATTTTAGAGGCAGAACTTCAGCTAAGTTATAGAATGACTCCGTTTATACAGGTATTTCCTGGTGGAAAAGATACCTAATAGAGGGCTTTAAATCTTGTTGACAAAAGCTTGAACAAGATTGAATGGCTGAAAGTTGAAGTTAGACAAAATGAACCTTGAAACAAGATGTAATTTTCTTGCAGACAGGATAATTAAACACTAAAAGATAATCACTGAAGGTAAGGGTCTCACTGTTGGCTGGAGGTTTCAAGGCAATACCACGTACGTTCCTAAAAGATGTGGTTTAATAGCACCTCAGAACAAGGCAGGGTAGGAGGGATTCCCTCTCCCTCTCATGCACAACTGTCCAGATGGAGGATGGAGATGACTGGAGGTTTGGGATTTTTTGTTTATTTGCCTGTTTGAGGGTTGGGATGTTTGGGGGGTTTTTCAAAATTACAGACTTGCCATAACTGACAAGAAGGCACCAAACAAACAAGACTGGTGTTCTGAACAGATAGAGGCAAATGTTCCTAGACACTACATTTGAAGTTCTGGCTTACATGCACAGAATCATGTTGATTGGCAGGTTTAAGATTGGAAAGCCTTCTCAGGTCAAATTGGAAAGAAATTAGTTAAAAGATGGGAGAAGGTATTACTTTCACTAACTGCTATCAATTAGCCATGTCCCATTTAATAAACTCTCTGTCATCGCTAGGGCCTCATGCATACTTGGCGCTATAGCTTGTTCTTTCTGTCCTATGCCTGTGGCACACAACTGCTACCCCTGGAGACACAAATTCTTTAACTAAAATCATCATGGCGAAAATAGTGTGAATTGTGTGAAACTGAATATACTGTGTTATACAGGAGTTCAAACTAGATGATCTTATGGTGCTCTCTTACCTTAGAATAAATTACTCTTAAGGAATCAAGGCTCAATGTTGTTTCCTTTGATCACAATAAGAGTTTTGATACTGACGCCAACAACATTACTATAAATTCAAAGCTAGCAGAGGCAGATTCAAACATGCCAACTTTGCTAGCTGTGAGTTCAAGACCTTCTTGAAAAGCTCAAACAATACACAACACAGCAGCCCACTGCACTACACAGGGTTTGCTGAAGGGGAATTGGAGGTGAGTAATATTAACTATTACACACTAATTATCTGTGGTACTTTTATTCACACAGCCAGCCACCATATCAACATTTCTGCAACATGGGCACTTACTCCTTATGAAACTCTGGTATCACAGTCCTTTCTCCAGAAAGATCTTACCCACCTTGGTATCTTTTCTTCCCAGACCGTGCATAATAGAAGCTATTTGTGATCCAGTTGAAATATGGCATGTGGGATCCTCACCCCGAGTCCCATTATTCCTCTTATGTCATTGTTTTATCTCAGTTTTGGATAAACGGCAACATTTTGACTGATTCTATTTAACCACAGAACATGGACAAAACAGTGTGGAGTGTCACTACAGTAATCACTGCAAATACACAGTGTGTTCTGGAGATGTGTTATACATCTCACTGCCGGCTGGCTTCAGCTTCCCAAGTCAGCTGCCAGCTGACTTGGAAAGCTGAAGCAGCTACCAAGCTGCTTTTAAAGCAATTTCTGTGGCTACACTTGCAGTGATCCTACCAAGAGCTGCTGCATGAGGAGTGGGAGGCAAAGTCCTGTAACCAGTTGCTTTGGAGTAACTGTTCTTGGTTCATTCAGAAAAAAGGGCTTTCCAGGCTCAGAAACAAGTTTTGTGTGGAAGAGCACTGTGCGTCAGACAGCAAAGACCAGCATGGCTAACAAATTTCATAAAATCATAGAATCAGCATAATTGAGGTTGGAAAGGACCTTTAAGATCATAAAGTCCAACCACAAACCATGCAACCCTAAGTACCACATCTACACATCTTTTAAATACATGCAGGGATGGGGACTCCACCACCTCCCTGGGCAGCCTGTTCCAATGCTTCACAACCATCTCTGTAAAGAAACTTTTTCCTAATATCCAGCCTAAACTTCCCCTGGAACAACTTGAGGCCCTGTCACTTGTTACATGGGAGAAGAAACTGACTCCCACCTTGCTACAAGGTACTTTCAAGTAGTTGTAGAGAGCAATAAGGTCTCCCCTCAGCCTCCTTTTCTCCAGGCTAAACAACCCCAGTTCCCTCAGTTGCTCCTCATAGGACTTGTTCTCTAAACCCTTCACCAGCTTCATTGCCCTTCTCTGGACAGGCTCCAGCCCCTCACTGTCCTTCATGTAGGGAGGGGCCCAAAACTGGACACAATATTCAAGATGTAGACTCACCAGTCCTGAGTGCAGGGGGACAATCACTTCCCTCCTCCTGCTGGCCACACTATTGCTGATACAGCCAGAATGCTGTTGGCCTTCTTGGCCACCTGGGCACACTGCTGGCTCATACTCAGCCGGCTGTTGACCAACACCCCCAGGTTCTTTTCCACCAGGCAGTTTCCAGCCACTGGTCCCCAAGCCTGTAGCATTGCAGGGAGTTGTTGTGATTCAAATACAGGACCTGGCACTTGGCTTTGTTGAACCTCATACACCTGGTCTCAGCCCATGGATCTAGCCTGTCCAGATCCCTCTATAGAGCCTCCCTACCCTGCAGCAGATCAACACACCCACCTAACTTGGTGTTATCTGCGAACTTACTGAGGGTGCACTCGATCCCCTCATCCAGATTGTACAGGCCCCAATACTGAGCTCTGGGGGACTCTACTTGAGACCAGCCACCAACTGGATTTAACTGTATTCACCACCACTGGATGGCTCAGCCAACCAGACATTTTTTCACCCAACGAAGCGTATGCCTGTCTAAGCCGCGAGCAGCCAGTTTCAGAATGCTGTGGGAAATGATGTTAAAGGCTTTACTAAAGTCTAGGTAGATAACATCCACTGTCTTTCCCTCATCCACTAGCAAGTCACCTTGTAATAGAACGAGATGAGGTTAGTCAAGCAGCATCTGCCTTTCCTAAACCCATGTTGACTGGGCCTGATCACCTGGTTGCCCTGTACAGAGCTCTTATGAAGGAGATATAAAGTGAGTTTCCTGAAGAGTCTGGGTCACCACAACCCATTGTGACAACATGTTGTCTGGGACCTTGTGATCGCAACACACATACTTCCAGGACATGCGTTTGTCTCAACATAAGGAAGGCAGAACTAAATTGATCAAACTAATTATATGCAAAAAAAGCCTGTTTATCTCCAGTGCCTGGGCTCACTACATCTGCTACAGATGTCTTTTCTGTAAACATCTGACTTAGGATGAGATAAATCTCATCACCATGAAAAGGAAGGTTTGGATCCATAGCAGACAGCATCATACTGGCTATTCTTTCTTCATTCTCTTGCCAACTCATAGGACCATTACTCTGCAAATGGGACCAAATCTGAAATACTGCCTTGCTTTAAAAACCAAAAGCAACAGTAGGGCCTGAGTCATTCAGCTCTCTCTTCCCAATGTGTATCTCCCAATATCCACTACTCAAACAATACAAACATGAAAACATACTTGTATATTGTGACAGCTTTTAAATGAGTAGACCCCATCAGTTTGACCAATGCCCTGGCTAAGCTTACAGGCTTTGTACTGAAGAATATTTTTTCCTAGTGCTCTATCCTAAAAATGTATGAGCCATATCCCACAGCACGTTAGCAGCATGCACGGTCGGAAGTACATTACCCAATGTTATCTTAGCATTTTTCCTCTGGTACAAAACATAGCATTCAAGGACTAAATATGCATTTAGGGAATCCCTGAAAATTCAAAGAGATGGTAAAAATATCTGTAAGGAAAGAGTCAAACCATGCATTTTCTGAACAATCATTGCAAAATTCCATGTATTTCCCAGAAGACTTGGTGCACATCTACAGGACATCTACATGAAATTCAGGTACAGAAAGTGCCTACTATGGCTCAGAAGTTACACGGCCAAGCTGCTTTGCTGTTCATTCCAGAGTGGATGTCAACACTCTTCAAATTTTGTAGCACCTTGCTGGGGACATTTCCTCAAGCAGTATCAGAACACCTGTTAGTTCTCCAAACACAGATCCTCTGCTTTTCTAGTCACATGAAATAGTGCCCCATCCTCCACGAAAGGGCTACCTCCACGAAAGGGCTACCTCCATGAAAGGGCTACCTATAGAAAGGTTCATAAAGCTATTAACCTGCCCACACTCCGGTCCTGTTTCTTCAGAAGTTTCACCTGTCAATTTAGTGTCATAGCAAGAGGTACAACTTCTTTAACTGGTGATAAACAAAGAACACTTACCACCCACCATCTAAATGCTCCAGAATAGCACACCAGAGTGCTCAAAGGCAAAGGTGTGCAAGATGGAAATGGGCTTGACATAGGTACTATTAAATGTCATGGCAGAAAAACAAAGGGTGAAGAAAGATTCTTGCTCTCATGAAAAGTAGAAAAAAGAGCAGTTGCCCACTATTTTCTGCACTTTCAAGGCCTGGCACTGAGCCCACATGTCTCCTAGGAGCAGGATTTTCACTGAAATCCTGGCCTTTAGCGAACATGATGGGCAACATTAGAAAGACCAAAAAGAATGTGTTTCGAAAAACTCCCACCAATCCCACAGAGGTGAGTCCAAATGGGATGGATTCATGTCTAGGAAGCTAGAAGGAGGCCAAGGGATAAATTAAAAAGGGCTCCCCATATCCTTGTTCATACTAATAACAAGAACTGTCTGGCTTAGGGTTTGCTAAGAGAGTGTTCCCAGTGCCCTTGACCTGAAACTCACTTTACTTTTGACATTTCCTGAGAAGCTGGCATTAAACAGTGGGTTTCTTTATCTGGGCTGCGATTCTCTGCTTTATCCTTTGTTGATTCTCATCAGCTTCATCACACTATACAATGTCTGTGGATTAATGTAAACTCCAGGAAGATTACTGATAGCATAAACCGGTTGAAATTACTTCAGCAGAAAATGTTTTAAATTATAGAAGGATCTTTGTGAAGAATATGTGTGGGTTAAAGCACTATTTTAAAACTATTATTGTTTAAAATGTAAAGCTTTTTTGTTTATACAGTCCTTAACAGAAAAGGAGCCTTAGAAAGTTTTCATTCTTTATAAGTAAATGAAAGAAGCCTTTTTGTTTCTAAAAGAAAGAAACTTCTACTGAAAAAATAACATTGAAAATTTGGGGGGAAAAAAACTTTGATATTTTCAATGGAAATAGATTTGATTTGTTTTCAATCAGATGTTACAGATATAAAGCAAAAAAACACAATTTACTTTCTCTCCTTTGTTTCTCATAACCACTCCTGCCTTCTGAAGATTGCCTCCTGCTCCACCGTGGCCACACACCAACCTCCCACTCATCAGGCACCAAAACGTTCCCTTTCCTCATTCAGCTCTTTCCTTAAGAGCTGCTTCTTTTGTGAAAGCTTCCTGCATCATTTTTCTCCCTGTTAATGACTCCGGACCTTCTTGCACTCAAACTATTGTCCGATATGTATTGTATCCATTTGAGTCAGGTTGTTAGGTCCATACCATAAAGGCCTCCAGCCCCTCCTTGACCCCTCAGCACACAAACACAGCAGAAGGAATTATAAAATCTTAATGAGGAAAACTCAGCAAGGTTCCTCCTGAGAAGCCTCCTACAAATTGTCCTGGGGGAGACACAAGGCTCGCTGGAGTTGTGGTCCCTCTGCCCTGCAGGTTCAAGCAGTCTTTTAGTGAAGTTAGGACCAATGCATGACGGCAAAAGCTATGCTGCAGACATCGTTACAATGTCCAGCTCTACTAATACTTTTCCACAACCTGACAGCAGAGCTACAGAAAGAGCTTGGCTGCTGCTGGTTGAATTTGTTGTGCCTCCTCCCTAGAAAGCATGGAGAGATATTAATGCCATTTATAGTACTGGAAATATCTATTTGTTTAAATTGCATGTGTGCTTAAGAAGTCATTTGCAGCCTCTTTGCTGTCTATTTACACTATTCCAAATCTCATGGTGCATGCTGTATTTATATAGGTGTGGGAATAATCATCTTCCAATGGGTTGGGCATAGAGCATTATATACAAAAATAAAGATCACTACATGGAAATTTTAAAGCACAATAAGTCATTTCACAAAAACATGACCTACATTTCCTGCAAGTACAAACTGTTAACATATTTTTCATTTTAATGTTATGTTGCACAGAACCCTTGTCACAAAAAACCCGCCAAATTTAGCATATCCATATACACAAATGTTAATACTGTGTTTTCAGCAAACCGCATCTCAGACATTTCCAAGCTTTAAGCATCATTGGGTCTCTAATGACACATATATAGCCTGGTTTGTTTTATTTTTAATGGAGTTTGATGAATGCTCTGTCAGGAATGGGTGGGATAGGCAATACAATTTCACCTTAACCATTTTCTTCCACAGAAAACATTTCAGTAATAGAAAATATTAAAACATAATGGCCATTGCAGCTGAAGCTCTTAGGTACTGCTCGGTGAGTGGAGTTGTGCTTTCTATTGCTGTATGCAGTGTTTCACAGACTTTTTTCATTTTTTTTTTTTTTTCAGTGCTCATTGGTTTTTACACAACAGAACATTTTGTTCAATAATCCTAGAAATAAGGTATCATTCTTCTGTGAATCACAAGGGGGTTGGATATATTTCATCTTCATCTCAGAGCTCTTGCTTAAGTCATTTACTTCTCCCTGAGGAAGAACCATGAACCAGTCAGGATTTGAGGTGCAAAAAGCATAAATTCCATTATACCAAATCTGTAGAAATTAATCTAATTGCTCAGTCATTTCCTTGCTGAGTAAATTGCTTAGTGTGCAGTTGCCTTAAAAACAGGAGTAATGGGGGTGCCTCATCCTTCGCATCAGTCATGAACCTTCAATGTACCAAGAGACCTCCACTGAGGTCAATTTTTGGACAGCTGAGGATGCCCACATTTGGCTGAGTCTGGCCAAAATTACACAATCTGACTCAAAATAAGGATCTAGCTCATTATTTTATCTAAAATTAATAATTCCTCAGTTCACATTTGTCCACAGAGGCTTGACACAGAATATAAATAATTTGTCACCAGTATGAAAAAACGCCCAAACTAGACTCTGCATGAGCACAGGAGCGGTGTCTCTTCTGACATCGGTATTCGTTAAGTATAGGAAAACATTACAATTTCTGTAGCATAACATCCACCATACCTCTTAGCAGATTAAGATTAGGGAAATTAAGTAACTGTAGCAACCCGTTTATTCAGGTGTGAAGCACCAGAGGCTTTGTTCTTGTGGGGGGTTCCAGCTAGCGAGTTATCTGGGGGTAACAATACCCAGTTTTGCACTCGTGTGATGTGGACGTGCTACAGATGTGGCACTCAAAGGGAATGTCTCTTTAGCCAAAGGCTATTGAAACAAAGAATGAAGGCCCGAGCCGCATGAACTACGCCAGCAGAAGGTCTTAGGTCACATTTGGGCAAAGGCATCTTTTACAAGGTGAGAAAAGCCAGCGTGATGGCCGGCCTGGCTGCTGGACTCCTCCTGCCCCACCGTGTGCCAAGGGGACAATTTCCTCTCCAACTGTTATCAAATGCCACTTCTGCTGTTTGTATCCTATTTTGTCTCTGAACCAAAGAGGGGAGAAAAATAATACCCCAACGGGTCACAGAGTTCAGTGAAAATCCTACAAGCTTTTCCTGAACAAATAACAGATAGTGACCTCTGGCCCCGTCTTTGCATAAGAATTAACATCAGTATTCAGGAGTCGCCACTGTGACTGGGGACGAGGCAAACGCCACATTCTGATTTAAAACTCAGATTTATTTTTTCTTTTTTTTTTAATATTTTTTTTAAGAACCCAGAAGAAAAGGGGGGCCTTGCAGCTCATCTGCATTACAGATCAGGCCTCTTTGAGAAAATCAGCCATCCATAATTCATTACATGTTTCCTGCAGGGCCTGGAGACGGCCGAGGCCCTAGCAACAGAGTCATGGCAACAGCAGCCGGACCCAGCCAATCGGCGGCCACCTTTCTGAGGCCGTTCGGCCAATCCGGCGGGGCGGCAGAGAAGGCGCGCTGCCGGCCGCGAGCCTGCGTGAGGCGGTGCCGTTCACGGCGGGTGCGGGTGCGCAGGCGGCGGGACGGGGCAGCGCGGGGCCGGCGGCGGGTCCGGTTTGCGGGGATTGCGTAGTTACGCACGTCTGTCCAGCCGAACCGTAACGAGGTGTGTGGTTTGGGATCAGTAGGAAGGGAAACGATTCTTTGTCTTTTTTTTTTGGTCGGCAGTCAAGGTTATGTGTTTTAAAACACTTGAGGGGGACTTCTCTGAGAAAAAAGCCTTGCACCTGTCTAGCACAGAACCTACGGAAATCTCTTTTCTTTCCTAATAAAGATTCTTAACTGCGAGTAGCTGCGCCATTTGGAAAACACAGTTTTCTGTTGTTGTCTTTGTGAAGCAGAAATACTGTGCTACAACTCATTGCAGTGCTCTAGAACGGAGAGAGAACTTGGAATCAGCCTAAAAATCAGATCTTTTGTTTCCCCTCGGTTGCACTCTTAACTATAACTACTGTTTTGTGCCTTTGCTCTTCCACGCCAAGAGCTTGTCTTACCTCATACCGCACAGTCATTGTTCCCAAAGATGCAGGAAGAGCGGGAACAGCGTAGTTGCAAAAACAACCCCAAAATCGGCTGTAGTAGAAGCTGTGCTTGGAAACAAAAGTGCAGCAAGCGTCGAGCCTTCCTGCATGCAATTCCTTTGTGAAGTTTTGTTGACACTTGGAAAATCATAGTACTGCTAACTGTGCAAAAATACGTAATTTCCTTTCTTTGAGGGGGAGGAAGGGTATTGAGCTTTCGTTAGATTAAATAAGAATAATGGAGCTCGTGGATCACTCAAGGTATGTGATGGTGGCTTACTGCAACCATCGTGTTCTATAAAATAGTACCATTTTTCTCAGAATGGTGTAAGGAAATACTTGCTTTTGGAATATTTGTATTTAAAAGAAATACTCAATGCCCATGTATATGTGGGTGCAGAGGTCTGTAAGTCTCAGTATAAAGCTATATCTTTTTATCATTTATCTTTGGGGAAAACGAAAAGCAATCATTTATCCGAACCTGAACATTGCACTTGAAGCCGAGATACTGCGGGTTATCTGAGTGAGCGTCTCACCCCTCCACCTCAAAGCCGATGCTAAATTCCACTCTAATGCATATGTTGCTCAGACAGTGAAAGTGGAGATTAGAAGATTTGCTATGGATGCTTCAAAGTACAGTTTGGGACCCGATGCCCCGTGTTGAACTTTAACAGATGATGCATAAATTGACTAAAGCCGTGAAGGCTGCCAGGGGAAGATTGAAAAACACCTTCCAATCTCCTCTCATATATTCTATAAAATGTTGTGAACGACCTGCTTTGTCAAGGCCATGCCTTCTGAGATTCCACAGATGAAAAAATACCCTATCGCTGACTTTCTTGATCTGACAAACAGCTGAGAACTCTGCTTTATCCTTCATTTCTTTCAACAAATTAGTAGGACTAATTGCTATGTTTTCTGTTTAGAAGTGGCAAGTTTTCCCTTGTTTGAAGAGAAGCCGTGCTAAGATTTTTGCAGCAGTGTTTCGCAGCAGTTAAACCTGAAATCAAAATGTTTATTTTACCTTAAAAAAACAAAACAACAACAATTTGTCAAGATTAACCTGAAAACATGATTACTGACTGTAAATTAAAAATTGTGGGTTTTTTTTCTTGGCAAGAAAGATCAATTTAGCGATTTCGTATTTTGCTTGCAAGTGGACACAAATGAAGATTTGAATGTCAGGCCCGTGACTGTTCATTAAAATCATTTAATGAGCCCTGTGGTCTGCATAGTTAAAAATCAGAAATTGCCTTCCAGGATGGTGAAGTTGTCCCATACCTTTATCCTTAACTTTGACAGATTTGCGTAGCGCTGGAGGCATGCTTGCTCTGAAAGGCACAGTGCTCTCTAATGAGCTGTTACAATCACACAACTTAAGCTAATGAATTTCTTATCCTCTTATGTGGATAAAAGTTTCTGGTAGAAGTCAAAAGATCTCCGCTTTTTAAGTGGATTTGTACTTTGCATTTGGGGAAGGAGGGGAGGAAAGGGTACCACAATGACTGGAACTCATTGTGTTCTTCTGAACAAGCAGCACTGTGCGGCAATAACGAAATTGTCACAATTAATAAAGAATCCTCACATGCTCAGTTTGAAGTGTGCAACACTGAGGCAGAGCCATGAGTCCACGGGCACAGGTGGAAGTAGGAGCTTACACTTGAATGAATCAAGCAAATCTGTGCAGGAGAGCGGATCCTGTTCCCCCTCACATCCTCGAAGGACTCGGGGCACGGGCAGAAAGGCTCCGTGCCGTGCAGAGGACCAACGTCCCACCTGCGTGCAGGCCAGTATGTAGAACGATACATCACTTCTGTTTGCAAAGGCCAAGTCCTTCATCTCTAAGGGGCGTCATCTGAAGCACTGATGAGCAGCGTCGCTCCAGTGCTGAGATGCTGTATAATACCGATACCGCACACTTACACAGGGATCTCAAAGTGTTTTATGGCTGTTCACCGCCTCAGCCTCAGCGTCACAGAGCTATGTTTCACCTAGGACATAAAAGCTGTGTTGTTCCACATTTAGGTGCTACTGCTCCTATAGAACAATGCATTGTCTCAAGAGCTGGCTGGGAACATCATGAATTATTTCAGCATGCTGAAATGTGCAGACCACAGTCACAGTACCAGGGGTGAATATCTGCCTCAAGAGAAGTTGTTCGGACTTTGCAGAGAAAGTGGGGAGGAGGAGAAACGAAAATTGAATTCTTGACTACAGTTTGTTCTCCTGTAAATGGTCTTGGAGTGTGTCAAAAGGAGCTCTGAATCCTGCTAAGGAGTTCACGTGGGGGTTTGTGGCGCATGTTAATTTATGTTGCCAATTTGTTTCTCTGCTCAGTCAGTCTTAGAATCACATAGCAAGTCCATGTACCTTCTTTCTTTTTTGAGCAGCTTGCTGTTTTGGTCATATAAAGTAGTGAAGGCTGACATTGTAAAATGCCTTAATGACATAAATTGTGTTTTCTAATTTATTCTTAGTACCAAATTCTTGTTCCAAGGTAAGCAGCTACACAATGCTTATTTCCCTTGGCTGTGGTTTGGAGGTGGCACAGACTAGCTCATCGACTTGAGTGGGAACTGCAAACCCCTGCCTCTGAACAAAATTTGGCCCAAGACTTGACAGAATCAGAAGATCATCAGCTCTTGACAAGAACTCTTAATTCCACATAGCTCCTTAAAGATCTTCCCAGAGACTGATGTAAAGATGGAAACCTGGTTGTGGCCAGACCCAAAGCACGTGAAATTCAGTCAGAACACTTGCATAATTTCAAAGGGTTCAGATTAGGCCCTAAGAGAGTCACTTGCAAAAGTTCAAATCCCAAAGGATAAGTGGGATAGGTGGTTTTATTTATTGTTTCCTGTCTGATAACACAGAACCTGAATTTTCCAGTGTATTTCACGTGATCCTGGCTTTCTTACAGCGCTTCACAGGAGCTTAGTGTTTTCCTCAGATTTAGGGCTGTGTGGTCTACAGAAATTTTGCCATGGATTTCCAGCTGCGTTGGGCAGTGTCACCAAAACCTCCAAGTGGCTCAAAACCTATACTTCAGCATCTCACTTTTATTTGGATTTTAAAGCTTTGCTCAGCTAATACCACAATGCCCCAGCAGCCTGAAAAATCCTCAGAAAAAAACCCTAGGAACTGCCCTTTTGTTATTGTCTCTTTCTGAAGGGGGCCCAGGTAGTGACTTGCGAGTTCCCTCTATACAAAGCGTGGAGGAGAAAAGAACTAATCTCCCCTGCCCCCCGTGTGCGGGAGAAAGCAAGCGCGCAGAAGAGTGCATGCGTCCGCAGCGAGAGCAGGGCCGGGGCAGGGCATGACCTCCAGCTGCCTATCCACCACAAAGGGACCATGGCATTGACACAGCCTAACTGCCCTCCTTCGGAGGGGACAGATTGAGAGGAAGTGACCCTTGGTGCCCCCCTTCTGCAGGGGACCTTGTGAAATAACTGTTGCTCTTCTCTTCCTTCCTTCCTCAGTCAGGTCAAAGAAATTAATGATGAGAAATCTCTCTCTTTTACTTCGTCATTTGGAGAGCAAGAAAAAAAAAGAGACTTTTTCCTTGAAAGGGATGAGGAGGAAGTGTAGAGGTGCTAACCTCAACTATTTACTTCTGTCTTGGGACATGCAGCGTGGTTCCAAAACTGGTCCACAGGGTTCATGGATGACAGGGCAGCAGGCAGCAGCAGCAGGAGCTCTGGGTGAAGCTGTGTGAATCTGTCTGGGTTTGTTTTCTAAGGGAGCTTATAAAATTATCCCTGCAGCTCTGTTCCCAAGAACCAGGAACATTGGGATGTTCAGAGCTGTTCAACACCACTACCTAAGGGCATCTGGTTAATTCCTAGTGAAACCCAGATTTGGAAGAGAGTGAGAATCCTGGGGACTGTGGGAAGGAGAAGGATGATTTGGGGAAAATAAAGCTGAAACGGTTAGCCCACTTCACAGATGTGTGAGGAATCTGCCTGCCCCTGCTGAAGTTCACGAAGTGCCAAACCTTGAACTCGAGGCCAGGCCTGCTTAGGTTTGAGTGTCAAGGTAAACATTTCATGCACAGCCCTAGTTCACATCTCTTGGCTGTTAAGGGGCAGTAGATAAAGTACGTGGACATGGTCTCCCCGCTCCGTCTTCAAAGGAGTTTTAAATGTCTCTCAGATGCAGTTGGGCTGGGTTGGGGAGGGAGGGAGTGACCTTTGGATTCTCCCTCCGAAGGGAACCTGAGAAAATGACCTTTTGGCCCTTAGCTCCACGGGGGCTCGGGAGATGTCGGGAGGAATGACTCTTGGTCCAATCTTGCTCTCCACAGGGTCTGTTGGGGGGGAAAAAAGAGAAAGAGATCCGGGACTATGTGATCACAGGAATTTTTGTATTCTTCTGAAAAAGGGGCATGTTTACTTCATAGCCTCTGCAAGAAAAATAACCTGCCACTGAGAAACAAGCAAGTCCATTTAAAGCAAGAAGGAGCCTCAACTCTGTGACCTAGAAATCAAGGCAGAAAGTAAAAGCTGATAAATAAATAAATAAGTAAATAAAATAATCAGGGATGTCGCGCAAAATCAAGGGGTGCCCTCTGAAGAGGTGTAATCAAGGCTCTGAGCCATCAGTTATAATGGTTTTGATTAAAGAAAGCTGTGGAGAAGTAATCTATTTTATTTTTAAATGGCCTGATTTTCCCTTGCTGCTCACTTGGAGACTGAACCTAGAACGACTTGAAGGAGGACATGAAATGTTCAGTGAAAAAAGGCAAGTGAAAAGGCATGCATTTAATGAAAAAGAAAACCCGCAACTATTTAAGTTACTTTGGGGGTTTAATGGCACACATTAAAATTAGCTGAAAATAGCAATACTTTAGTGAAATAAAAACATGAAAGACCTTCCAAATCTTGGCTGATCAAGCCACACAGTTCTGCACTTCTTCCACAAAACCTGCGATATAATTATAGGAGCAGCTGTCACGCTGAGCTGGGGATGGGGCTCATCATGTGCATGTGTACCTAGAAGCACGAGGGCTTTTATTTATTCTGTGTATTCTTCACAGTGTAAAAAACTTAAAATAAAAACTTCTGTCCTACAAATATCATATATATTCGCAGTTTGGAATTTCTTCACTTGTTTCCATTATAGCTGAAAGGTTCTTTAAGTCTGAAAGTCTTCTGTTCTTATATAAGGTCAAACATATTGTCTTGGCTTGATAAATAAAGACAAACAGTAGCAAAGAACCTCAAAAGAACCACAGCTGGGGTGGGAGGGGAGGGAGCTTTACATTTTCGTCCTCAAGAAGGTCAGATGTTTATTGAAGCCTATGCAGGCCTTTTGAACAGAGCATGGGCTGTGCTGGAAATCTCATGAGAACAGCGTTTCGGGAGAATGGAAGGGAGAGCTGCCTTCAGAGCAGCAGCCGCAGAGCGCACTACTGGTTTTAGATCTGGCGGTGCTGACGGTGCGCTGAAATACAAGGTGCAGAAACGCAGCCTGCTTCCAAAGCAGTTATTGGAATCAAGTGAGCGGAGTTCTTGTAATAAGCTGCATTGTGGCAGCAAGAATAAAGTGTGCATTGTTTCCTGCCAGTTATGCTCTGCCCAGCGCTGGGAGTTCCTCCCAGATGATTTACACGTTGGAAATGGGGGAGGCTGTGCCCTTACCTAGGTTTTGCAGGTCAACATTTTTAGTCACAGTGGTTTTTAGGAGAACTGTGAAACATTATTATCAATGCTCAGCTCTTCCCCATTTTTTAAAATTACTTAAAATAAGCTGCATAAAAAGTTAGAGCCTGGGAAAGCAAAAGGAAGTACTAAGTGTGAAGCTTTGGTTTGGTAAGTTACATGGTTCAGTGGATCCAGTAGCTGCTGAAAATCAGGTCTCATCTTCGCTTGCCTCTGGTCAGATTTTTGGGAGGTTTATAAAGCAACTGTTTGCGGTTGGTTTTATTTTGACATCTCTTGATTCTTCAGGCTCATGACTGTTATCTTGCCATTCCAAGCTTGACATACAGACTAATATACAGAGAGAGGTATGTTTTCATTAAAAAAACAAAAAAACAAAACGGAAGAGCATTGTGTCATTGTTCTTATGAAAGCATGAACAGCACATTTACAACATGTCAGAGCTGTTTAGAACTGAACGGCCAAACACCTGTTCATGGAGGATAGCTGTGAACATGAGGATAGGCAAGATGCTGATGTTCTCATCGCAAAGGTAGGCAACAGCGTTAGATGATTCCTGCAGCCACGGCTTCCTCTGCAAGGACTAGAGCTGCAGATACTGCTCTCCTGATAAAATACAGGAATCCAAACAGACCTGCAAAGTACGGGTTTTGTTGGAACTTATCTTTGGCCACAATGAATGGCAAAAGCTTATTGTGTCCTTCAATCCCGGCTCGTAATTAACATGGGATTTCTGAAATCGTGGCTATCTTGTATGTTCTTTTCAGTAGCAGCATGCGTTCTCTATTCACAGGAAATCAAAGCTGTATAATGTTTACATTTCAGCAGCGTGCTTCAGAGAATGAATTTACCCAGTCAAGGCAGAGCTACTTTTAAATAATATTACGATAACAAGAAACTCATGGAAGAGAGGGCCAAATGAAGTTATACTCCTCACCTACTAAAATGACTTTCTTAATATGCCATCTGTTGCCTTAGTTTCTAAGGTCTGGAGGTAAAATAATCAACAGTCTAAAGTAAAACTGCTTAACCTATTTGTGAAGAATTATGTAATGGCACTCGTGGCCTTCCTGAATCTGGACCATCCCTTTTCCAAAGACAGACTCACCCTCCCCAGCTATCTGGGAGCATCCTATTCAGCAGCCATGTGGCACTTTTTCTGTTGGGAGAAAATCTTAGATCCTTTCAAAAAACTTTTTACAAGATATTTATGCTGCCCATTCTGAGTGACAGTTCCTGGAAAGCCCCCCAGGGTTCATTTATAAGGCCTGTGGTACCCTAAGGTACCTTGGTTATCTCTGAATAATGCTGAACCATGCTGTGTAGGTACACCTTTGTGTTGCTCTTCAGGAGAAAATCTACTGTAGGGAGAGAAGCTGGAAAAAATTGATTTATCCATAAATAGTGTCTTTTTTTGTTTTTCCCTCTTCAGGTAGCAGTGGTTCAGGCAGTGGCAAGAGAACTCTTTTGCGTGGTATGCAAAGAAGGAAAAGAATAGTCAGCTCTAAGATACACAGTCACTTTAAACAAACTGGAACTCACCACCTAATTTCTCACGTCAGTGTGGTGTACAAAGGCACTGGACAAATCCTCGTGATTTTTAAGTATGGAGAGGTTGCTTGGCGTGTCACCTGCAAAGCTTCAGCTGATGGTTCTCTTGGTTTGTGTCCTGGCCTTGGTCAGTTCCTGTGAACTCTCCACAAGTTATTCAAGGAACCCTGGAGCTCACATTCCCTCTAGATGAAATGTAAATCCACTGAATTTTTGGCATTGACAACTGAAAAATGTGTTGAGTACGTTATTGCTAGTGAGAAAAGGCAACGTGTGACTGAAATCCATGCCTTCGAAATCAGTGGTTCTTTCTGATAACGTGGGTGAGCTCTGGTTGTAGGTATATGTGCATTTGTGTGAACGAGATGGAAAATAATCAGAAACCTGACTGGAATCACGGTAGTGTAGGGGTACAAAACAACCACAGCTAGGGTACAAGGATTGGTTGCCGTGCTCTTGTCATGTGTGTTTGTCAAAATACCACTGAGCAATGCATGTTTGCTGGGTATGTATGATAGCACATACTAACACAGAAAGGGGAGGGGGCATTCAGTGACACATTCTGATTAATTGGTTAACAGGAGCTTCCTCGTACTCATTACAGCTATTCAGCCATATCACTTTCTAAATCTGAAGACACAATTTTATCTGAGAGTCCATATGGCTTATCAGGAAACTGTGCATATAGAAAACTACCACAATCCTGAACCAAGATAATATTTATCTAATAAGCCATAGCAGCTTGGAAAGAGTCAATACGGTCTCTCATTTGAGCATGCATTTTGATATGCATTCTACCTATCCAAACACAAGTCATTTACACTGCAAGCTATCTGCCTGGTAAATCCATGTTTAGGTAATTCTTGTAACGGTGGATTTTTTTTTTTTTTACAAGAGAGATTATAAAGATCACTTGACTGTGTTGTAGTCCATGGACTAATTACTGAGTATTTGCCATATAGATTGTAATGGACTCTGATGTGGCTGTTGGCTTTTATCAGCTAAACTCATATTTTCATATGTAAGCAAATTTGTAAAAGCAAAATATTTGCAGAATAATCAAGCAGGCTGCTCTGGCTGACTTGCAGCATTCTGCCTGCTTTGAGTCACCGAGTTGATGAAAGGAGCAGACTATCTGCTACCAGGGCCCAAATATGGCAGAAATGAGCCATTACCGTAAATTCTCTGTTATCCCTTCAACTCAGAGAAGCCTGGCAGCATGAAGAGCAGGTTGCTGGGGGTTAGTGGCCGAGTAGGACGTGAAGAGGTAACCCTGCTCACCTAACCCCATACAACTCTGCAGAGAATATCCTCTGCTAAAGCCATACTTGCCCGGAGAGTCCTGAGTGGATCCCAGGCTGTGTGTTCCGAGAGCCTTTAACAGTGTAGGTAAATAAGCTTAACCTTCCTCCCTCTCTGCATTTTCTGTTCTGTTTTCCTCTGTTGGAAAAGCAAAGGAAAACATAGAGAAAAATTGAGAGAAAGCAGGGAGCTATTGGAATAGGGAAAAAGAAAATTAACAACAAGACATTGTTTAGGTTTTATTTCGGTGGTCGGATACTGTTCAAAAAGGATGAGGAAATTTTCAGAGAACATAAGTTTTGTGAAAAAGACACTTAAAGACAACCTTTCTGTCAATACTTTTTTTTAAGTCAACATTTTTGGCAAACCACGGCCAAGGAAAAGTAAGTCTTCCTGAGGAGGGACTGTCCGAAATTACAGTGCCCCCTCAGCATGAGCTCTGAGAGCCCCCAGTAAGAGGGATGAAGGTGTCTCTCCACTGAATGTAGAGGGACCCCACGTGGCTGGTGTAGACTATGTGCCTGCTTCCTAAATGACTCAAGAAGTTATTAAGGGAGACGAAACCTACTCAAATTCTGCTTTTTCACCAAATCCTCTCATTGAAGAAGAACAGAAAAGCAGACAGGCAGTACCGGCCTTTCCAGCAATTTTCCATCAGTTATCAAAGCAAATCTCCCCACATATCAAGATTCACAATCCTTTCAAGTAAAATTATTTCGATGATGTGTTTAGACCATCTCGAAGTCATTTGGTGGCATTTCCAGAGGAGGCAGGAGGTGCTGACACTGTGTTGGAATCACACAGAGAGCAGGTGACCTTGTGTTCTGGAGTTTTGGTAGATCTTAATGCAACTGTGCAGAGAGTTGCAGTTATTATCGGGAGACGATCATGAAGTCAGCCACAGAATACTAAAGTTAAAATTCTGATAAATAAGGTAAACTGAAGTGCAAATTTTTATCAGATCTCACTTTTCTGGAGGAGTAGCAGTAAAATGGCAGTTGACGCTGTGCCAATAAGATAGTATAATGAAAGGTAGTATTTAATTTCCTTGAAAGTGCATTTAGATGTGATTACAGAGGGTCTGTCATCAGCTGTTAAGCTGCTAGGACAGGCATCAAGACCTAACAGAATGACTACATTACATTACCCAAACCCTTCCTACTACCTAAAAAATAAATATAATCCCTATTCCATTGAAGCTACTGAAGGAGCAAGTTGCTGTGTGGCAGAAATGAAGGTGGCATGAAGAAATGGACATTCTGACCATAGAGCTTGCACTCATCGCTGCAGCTTTGCCTAAGCTTTTAAGAAGAGGGTTAGAAAGTAGTATACTGAAAAGAAGTGGGCTGATTTCTGCCCCGCCATGTCTTGCCCATCTTGCAATAAGGGGAGAAAATGAGCCTTCTCCCAATATCCTCCACTTGTGCTGATGTAATATAAGGGTATCTAGGAAGCCGCAAGCTTGTTTATGCATATTCTGCATGGTAAGTAAGTGTGCTACATTTAATTTCCATTGAAACAGCAGCAGAGATTCAACGGTGCATCTCCCTGAGGCATCCTACATTCCTTTGTATCTTGTCTATCACCTACCAGCCTCAATCCTTGCTCTTCCTCACTTCCTACCGCCATCAAACCAGTGATAGTTGTGCCTGGTATTTTACTATCCCCAGCCTGTCTCTGACAATCTCCGGTTGTGGTCTTCAGCCATATGCATAGCTTTTCTCTCACCAAAGTAAACATATGCATATTTCTAACCAGAGAATCATTCTAAGTGTTAGCCATCACATTGTCCCTATTTTAAGGAGGAAGGATTTGAGACAAATGGTTTCTAGGTTCAGGAAAGCAGTGTTTGCCATCAGCAGGAACAGTCCATGTTTGAAGCATATACTTAATTGCTTTGCAGAATCGGAGCCCAAATCACCTGTGTGCCTCAGTTTCCCCGTTATCACTGGGGGAGATGCCATTTGCTCACATTCTGTTGTGCGGGGAGCTCCCACTGATCATATGCTCATGATGCACTTGGAAGAATGCCATTAGCTTTTCCAAAGATCTGAATTGCCTCTCTTTAATTTTAACTGGTTTCCTTCATAACCTGCAGCGTTCTTTCCCTGTAGATTGCGTGTGCATGATTTCTTTATTGGTAAAATTAAAATGTGTCAGGAAAGTTCCTGAATTACAAAATGCAGAGCTCCAGCCTCCTGGAGTTTAATTATATTTGTGTGCCCACTCCTGCTTCAGTGACTCTTTCAGAGGTTCCCACTCACAGCTGCAGCTAAGTGGGCACGTCTTAAGGTAACAGATTGAGAATATATGTTCAAGTATATAGATAAATGTATATATAGATTTCCATTCCTCCTTTCTTTCTTCCTCCAGCTCACTGATGTTAAAATCACACTTGCAGTTGAAACCCCAACAGACATTGTTATTTTGAAAAACATGAAAGTATTGCTCACCTTCATCGCTCACCGTTCACAGAATTTCACACGTTATTTCCCTGCTTGCTCACCCCCACGCCTGGCTTGACAAGGGACTCTCATAAAGCTAGTGATCCTCTTCTTTGACCAACTCCTTGTCATCCCAGCAGAAGTATTTCCTGCACCACAGCATTCCCATCTAGGTCTAAGCTGACAGTTGACTAGGAAAGCTTCAGATCCAAATCAGACTTTGTGACACAACTGATATGTTCCTCATAAGAGTCTGTGCAGTCTCATGGCTTGTACCGCGTGGTATTTACCTGGAAAATTCAGAGTCCGGTCAATACTGTAAAGCTCTCGAAGTTTGAGGCACTCGCACTGGTGAGGCAGGGGACACCATGGTTCTGGGCTTACACTTTTAAATCTATTTGTGTCAACCAACCTTGTGCTGCTTTTGTGTTCACTTTCTTTGAATATTCATGTGATTGAATTCTGTGTCCATTAACATTCACAGAAAGTGAACCTCAGAGCTGCACATATATTTGCAGAAGCCGCGGTTTACATTTGCACACTTAGGTATTCATAGCTAAAAGCACTCACTTGAGGAACAAAATCACACCATTTAGACAGCCAGTCCGATGCAAAACTGTTTATTACCCACAAAGAACTGATTTTTGATCCTGCTGTAGAATTTTTTTTTTTTGCTTGCTCATATTAAAAAAAAAAAAAAGTGTGTTTAAATAATCCAAGGAAATCACTACTTTCTGTATATTTGTGCAAGTAGGAGAAAAGCTTAGACAGATTATGTGTTGTAAAGTATTGTTCAGAATTTGGATCCTCTTGTCACAAAAGCAAGACCTCTCATACATGTTACCAGTATAGAAACTATGACACGCAGCTGAGCAGACACAGGCTTTTCAGCAGAGATGTTACACATCCACCTGACACAGTTAATTAAAATGTCACTTCTATAGGAGTAAAGGGAGATGAATGTGAGCCAAACAGCTGAGCAGAGAATTTTGTTTTGCCTTTGAGCAATTCACTGTAATTTTGTTTAAACACAGGGTGGTTTTTTTCCCATTGTATTGATCAATATAAAGCTACAAAATTTACCCTAAAAAACCACTGGGACATTTAAACAATTTGCTTCACAACTTACTCTGATTTTAAACTTTTGAGCTGATTTAGTGTGGTGCCCTTGCACACTAACGTCAATGCAAAGACCCCTTTTGATTTCAGTGGGAGTTACAACAGTCTTGCCAGGAGGGTGTTTAGCATCAAATGCTCTACTAAGTGACGACGTGGGGTTAAGTCATCCTTCGTCAGAGTATATGAAGTAGCATGTGGTTTGTTGAAAATGTAGCCTAAATGCAAATGCTAAATTGGCACAAATGTCAGGAGCATGTTGATGATGTGTGTTGATGGCACAAAGCCGGGAGGTATTCCCAAACAGAAGAACTGGTGTGTTGTGCAGAAGGAATTGCATGGCACTTTGGACTGAAATAAAGGAAACAGGGTGAAATTCATTCAAGGTGCAAAATACTAACTGATGTATCTGGAACTAACACCCAAAACACCTCCTGGTAAGATGGGAGCTCCTCACTGGGAAGTGGCTGAAGGGCCATGAGTTATCTTAGAGAAGCTGTGAGCCGCCAGTCTTGTGAGAAGACTGTTTTCAGTTTCAGCAGCAGTAATATTTCTGGGAGTGTTAAGGATGTATTAAACTAACTATCATGGTCTAGTGGCTGATCTAATGGCTTGCTAATGCTTTAAAAATGGGGACGCGAGTCTTGTGCCCTTTCCCTACACTCAGCTGCATGCTCCCACTCTCTCCAGTGCACCATCTCTAGTTTCCTCAGACCCTTCTCATGGTCTGCAGCCTGTCAGTCCAGTCTCCTGTAATTTTTGGTAACCAAGGGAAAAAAATGGGGTTTTCTTCTGAGTTAATGAGCTGCATCCAGAGACACCCAGACCTGCCACATGGTAAATGAGAGGAGTGTGTAGCAGAGAGCAGGGATGGGGGAAAGGGAAAAGAGTAGGTCCTTTTTTCTACTTGGAAGTGTCTGTTAGGTCAGTGCATCCCATTTGGGAAAACCACTGCCATAGTGCCTTTGCATAAGGCTTTCTCTTAGTAGGACCTCATCTGAAGCCTTGTGTACACTGTGATGGTCACACAGGGTTGGATCTTTTGGTGGTATCTTTGCAGAGCAGCCAGAGGAAGGGTGTTCAGATCACCTCGCTGTTCTCCAGAGATGCTCCTGGGGAAGTCAGAGGTTGGGACTTACTTGCGAGATGAAAGGTGTATTCTGCCATGTGGCAGCCTCTCTGAAAGACTTATTGCTAGATCTCCAGTCTGTGATAGCAACTCCTCAGCAAGAAGCAGTGCCCTACCTCCAGGGAAGTCTCAAACTCTCCAGAGCCTGACATGCCAGTGCACAGGTGCTACAAACACCATTATATGGTCCATTTGGTAAACCTGATAGGAGATTTTTTACCCTCTGCTGAAAACCTGGTCCAGAACCCAATTCCTCTACTCAGTAAAAATCTACCAATTTTCAGCTAAGTGTATTTAAGAGCAGCGTACGCAGGGGATCAAGTAAACTCAAAGGCAAAACAAGGGAGGAGGCAATTATCTCAAGATACATGGCCAGGCTCTTGGTTACCACATTGAAAGCAAATGGTCATAGGGAAACAAATACAAAAGGCAAATCTCCTCAGGGATGGCAGAGCACCTAGACTCCCCAAGGGCCTTTTCATCTGCCAGACCTGGGAATCAAGAGCTCCTGGAGACACCCTGCCTTCCAAATTACTCCCCTGTTTCCATTTCTACTTGTACTCCTGGTGTCGTACCAGCTTCAGAAGCTGGTGACCTGGTTTTCATCCAATAATCCCTTCCTGGGCATCCCTTCAGCATCAAGATCTTTCACTGTACAGCCACTTACCCATCTTTGTCAGAGGGGCTTTGGCTGATGTTACACAAATCTAAACGATCTTGATGACTCTCTCAGGAACCAGATCTGAAGCAGTGAGAGGGTTCCTTTCATCCTTTCCTGTGTAATCACTTCGCAGTCGCCATGGCATGCAGCGCTCTCTCACCCTGCAGATGGTCCTTTACTGCTGTGCCAAGTCTTCAGGTCTCAGCATCCTTTAAGTGACACCTGGAAGGATACAGCACAGCGATGAGGAGTGCCAGGGACCAGGTCTGACCAGTGCAGTGCGCGGGAGAGCAGGAGCATGAGGAGAGTGGGCAAAACGTGAAGGACGCGGTAATTTCTGTCTTTCAGAAAGAGAATGGGGAAATAGGTCTGGAAAGCAGAGCGGGTGGATTAAGAGGAGAAGTGTGAGAACTGGATCATTTATGTGTGTGTACACATGAAAGAATGAGAAGCAAAGTTTCGAACTGGCAGTTGGTTTGGATTTTTTATTGATTATAAATTGAAACTCCAAGCTATAATTAATAACCTGAGCATGGACCGTACCTGTTATACAGAGTTGCTAACACATCTCTATAAAATGTCTGGGAAGGCAGTAGCTAGACATAAATTCTCTGAAGCTTATGATTTCCAGCACGTTACCAACTTTCTATAAAGACACGCTGTTAATATAAAACACAGCAGCAGCCACGGCCATGAAATGTTGCTTGGAAACATCTTTTCCAGCAACTGTTTTCGCTTTTCATGTAACCTTTTTAGGGTGTCTGTGGCCCATTTCCCCCACCTTCCCTTTGTTCTTTAGTAAAATAAATACAATAGTCATATGTGAAATCATGTTCAAAGACCATAAATGCTATTTTACTTTCTGTCTTTATGGCATAATTCACACTTTTTGCTTTGGAGACAGTGACTTATACCCACGGATGGAAATGCAGGTTGGGCTTTGGGGCTGTGTGATTTGGGCTGAGTTGGCATGGCCATGTTTTGACTTTGTGGATGGGGCTCTTTTTATACAAAATTCTATTGATTTGGCAGGCCTAAAAAGGGGGGGGGGAAGCATCCAAATGCTTTTATCTCTTCTCTTGTACATTATTTCAACAGTAATATAATAATTTTCATTTTAAAGTGCACCAATGCCATTTTAATCATTTATTGGGCAACTAATGTAATACAAAGGAAAGGATAAAATGGAATATTTGTGGCTGCAGAGACAGATATCATTATTCAAGGGTAGAAGCATGTGAAAGGGTAAAGGCGTTTAAAGAGATACTCTTTTGTTGTACTTAACACTGATAAATGACATACAAGTCAGGATAACAGGGCAGAGCTCCTGTCAGGGAGACAGTGATAAATGTGGAGGCTGGGACAGAAAGGTCCACTGAACAGAAATCTGTATATGACACGTTGTACATTTGATAGACTTGTCTGCGTGGTCTGACTAAGCCACAAAGCGTTCTTCTTGGCTCGAATTATGGCCCGCAAGCACATCTTGTACAATCACTGAGCTCATGTTTGTTTTCTCATTTTCATATGGCAGCAAAGAGCAATTCCCCTTAATCAGTGCAACATGCAGGGCTAAAAACAGTGAGGAAAAAAGTTCTTATACAAATATGATTTGTATCTCTTTCAGGCTGATCATCATATAATATGAAACAAAAAGCAGGCAAATGTTTTTATTATTACTACTGTCTCAAAAAAAAAAAAAAACTTCTTTAAAAAAAAATTGCCCAGCATCAGCCTGTTAATGAAAAGATTCATTTAAGAGAAGACAAAATCCCTGATTATTTCTTCTTTATGAATAAAACAGAACATCTGTGATTTGTGTATTAAGCTTCCTACATCCCATGCTCCCATGCAACATGACCTGTACTTCTGAAACGTCCTCAGTGTCAAAGATGAAGACGGACGAGTGGAGACAGCCAGAAAAGGTAATCATGTCCTCAAGAAGCAATTATAACAGCTCACAAAGAAAGAGAAATCCAAGGATACACTCATGTAACATTCAGTATACCCTCTTAACAGATGGCTCAGGCTTGTGCTTTCAGTAAGAGGAACATGCATGAAGGGGTAAGTGTGATATCAGGTAAGAACACAAAGGAAGATTGAATGAAAGTAATTCAGCAAGATTGATGGGAGATTAGAGGTTGATGGTCAGTCCCTTTTGGATTCCTTTAAGCACACAGACATTTTACTGGCATATACTGCCAGTCTCACAGCACTGCGAGTCTGACGGCGTAGTGGAGAATTGCCAGGTTCTAGGTGAAAACTATTGCTCTGTTACAGCAGGTTATGAACATAGCGAGTGCCATCTCATCGCTCAGGTGAAGCTACCATACATACGCTTGTGGGTACCAGTATGTGCTGACACAGCCTGACAAAGACGAGTCACAAGGGCAGCATTAGAAACATGAATTACAAAGCTATCCAGCTTCATATCTACGACTGCTGGCACTTGAGCATCAGTTCAGAGCCACCTGCAGTGCACTGGCTGGTTTTGTCCCTCCCATCTCCAGTCCCAGCCATGTTTGCCTCTTGCTTAGCGAATTTATGACTGGGAAAGCGGGTGGGACAGAGCCTAGTCCCCCTCTCCAGCACTGTGCAAAGGAGACAGAGATCACAGCACAGGAATCTATATTCACTTTTCTCTTGAAAACTCCCTTCTTCCAAAGCCTGCTGGGACTGTGGGAAGGACCAGTGATGGCACTGTCAAAAATGTTTTCTAGGGGAAAAATATTGGAAGCCTTCCACATAGGTGGCTTTGTTTTCCAAGCATTCACTAAGTTCAGGAACAGTTTCTCCAACCTATTCTGCAGAGGAGGGGATGCAGAGACCATCTCTATGACCCTACAACTGTGGAGAAACCCCAGGAAAGTGTCCCAGTGAGGGTGGCCAACCCCAGGCCCCTCTTAGCAGTTATCAGTGTGGAAAGTGTAAGAGCCACAGATTTTAACGCAATGAGGCTGGGCACCTGGGGTCCAAGGAAAGCTGCAGATCTGGGGGGAATCTTAAGAAGAAAAGAGCTCTTAAGTAAATTCTGGCATGTTTGGGACCACTGCTTTATAGAAGCTGGGTTTAACATGAATATAATACAACCTCCACACTGTGCTGACGTACTAACTGCCTCTGCTACTGTCCACTCCTGTCCTTTCCCTCTGGATCTGACACATCCTCATACACTAGAAGCAGTGGGAGGAAAGAGTGTACTTCTTTTTAATGGAACTTTCCTCGTCACTGCAGCACAGTAACACCAGCACAGCGAGAAGAGTTTGCTTACCCACCCGTGTTTGCACATGTACACTGGCGTGTTCCGCATCGTGTCAGTACTGCAAAGTCAGTAAGCGACAAGGGTCCATGTGTGCCCAAAATGGCCTTCAACATACCCCAGCAAATGGATGGGACCCCCTTTAAAGCTTCCTTTTTCATAACGTGTTGCCTTGACGCTGCAGCTAAAACTGGTTCAGTCTAAACAGATTGATTTGGGGAGGAAAGAGGGAGAAGGGAGGAAAAGAATATGCTATACCCCACATGCTGTTTTGTGTCTTAATTTGCTACCTCTCGTAACGCAGGTAAGAACATCCTGATACAGAAATCTCTGTGAGTCCCTGGAATCGAATAGTGCAGTAAAATAGCAGACCCCGCATTCATGGTTTTAAAACTATATGGCAAGAGTTTCTCTAACTAAAATGCATTTCTACTGCTGGGTCTACATATTGATTTCAGGCTAGAAAAGTTGGCATTTTAGGATGGAAAGAGAGAAATATGCCACATTTTCCCTTTTTTCACTATACAGTACTTTTTTTTGGTATTAAAATAGTAAAAAGGGAGGTATTTATTAAATGTTAGCTGTTTGTTATGTAAATCTTGGTTTTTCCATTTTATTCCTGTAAATTTTTGACAGGAAAAGAACTGAAACTCTAGGGGGACTTTTTGAAGAAGAAAAGTCTATTCAATAGTAATGTAAAATGCAAATTAAATATTTGTTCAGTGTTTTGTCGTTCCTCAGAGACTAAAAGAAATTCTTCATCACGACCTCTATGCTGACCTTCACATCAAATTAGAAAGTTTTAGTGTTTATGTGGAACCATATACCTAGTCCCTATAAGCAATTGTAAAGAAGAAATGAATATTTTACAGCAATTGCAATTTGTTTCAAGGATCATTTTGCGAGGTATCTGTGCGGTGAAGACTACAATTTACCTTTTTACAATTTCATTTAATGATCTGACATTTGAGACACTTCCTAATTAATTCTGTCTCTGCTAAGCCAGCTGTGATAAATATAACCTGTGCACACAGGATTACATTGCAGCTTTTGGAAAATACATCCAGTAAGAAAAGGTGAAGCTTCCATGATGGGACATTTATATCAGCCGTATCGAAAATCATGAAACTCTTAATCTGAAGTAGCTACTCTACCATACCATGTAAAGGCTGCACCAAGTAAGAATGGGAGCATAGGCAGCTTAATACTTTACAGAATATTTTTCATGGTTAAAGTTGAGTTTTAGTACACAAACCCGGTTATTTCAGAGTTTGGCATTTGTAGGATGCTTGTTTATAAAAAGTTTGCTAACCAAAATAGTTTCCGTATGGATCGCATCCACACGGCAGCGGTCAACGCGAGGCAATCCGGCAGGAACACGGCGTGTGTCATCCCCTTCGTGAACCAGAGGGGACCGTCCCAGGCAAGGACAGAGCGTGGGCAGCAGCTCATCGCTGGGTCAACCAGGGGATGCTGTCGTTAAAGAAGTCACACTACAGAAATGGTCTATGCAAATCAGCGACGGGGTCGTTTTTAAAATGGCTTTATAAGCAGTAACTGTGACAACTGTTGGCACAGCTTTGAGAGACCACTGGACCACCGGGCAGTGCGGACTCTTCGTTAACTGTGTACAGTTAGCCGTGGAACTTACTTATTCATCAGCAAATAAAACCACATTTTTAAATCTGACAAACACCCCTGGATACTGCCCTAAAATTTTGCACTGCAAGTTCAGATTTTTTCCTTGCATCTTTACTTCCAGGTAAATATTCTAAGGGTTTTTTTCTCTCTTTTTGTTCAGCAAATTAAAGCAGGGATGTGAAAGGGCAGTTTTACATGCCACAAAAGTTGGGGGGTTTTCCTTGAAATAGCAAAAATCTCTGGAAGAAATTATAACAGATCTTGAGCTGTTCATTATTTGCTATATAACAGATCATGCTGCGGGGGCAATGGTAATTGTAACAACTGGAATAAGTCTAATACTCCTAAATTTCTGTTTCTATGGTGACTTTAATAAACATTACTTTCAAGATAAATTTGGATACTAAGGAACATAAGTGTTTCCTGCCTTCGTTTTCAGACAAAAATAGGATCATATTTGCACAGAGTATGTTTTAGACACATTTGGCATATGTTACCCAGATTGTCACTTTCTCAGTGACTATTATTTTTTACGGAAAATTAGTGGATAACCATAAATATTCGTTTATTTAGCCTAAAAAAAAAAAAAGTGGTTTGGCAAGAGTCAGCATCCAGTAACAGAAGTAGACTTGATGTGGAAAAAGGAAATTCTGCAGGTCACAGGGAGTCAGTATGAGCAAATTTCAGCTTTGCTATGGCCATCACTCCTGAAAACCTGTAGAAAGAGGAGCAGCCTGGCCGTCAGAGATGCCTTATTTGCCTAAATGTCCACGGTGACTGCAGACTTGTGCTACAGCTGTTCCTGGCTCGGTCTTGCAGCCTTTGTTTGTCCTTATTTCAGCACAGGACACGCTGTGAGTTGGGCTTGGCAGGAGCAGGCCTTCTGACATCCCCCCCCCATGAAGTTTTGGGCTTTAATGCTGGTCTGAAGTGACATAAGCATTTTTTCCTTTCTGTCTTTTCCTTTTATGTCTATATAACTAATAACTTTAGATCATATTATGTCTTTGATTTAAAACCAGAAATAATTTGTAACCAATAAAATAACATCCACGTTTGGAGACATCCGCCCAAGCAGGAGCAGGAGCAGCCCAGGCTGGAAGCGCTGGAGCAGGTTGCGGCTGGTTTTGGTTTTGTAGTGGAGGTGTCCCTCCAGTGGCTTCTCCAAAAAATGCAGCACAAGCTGGTGTTCTGTGCTGATGACTGAAATGAGGCGCTCTCACGTCTCCCAAAGTTAACAACATGCCTTACTACCTTAATAAGAATGGCAATGAATTAGGCAAACTGATGTCAACACTCATGGCTCCTCGTGGAGTTCACAACATCTGACCGACAGGAAATTTAGTCAGGTCCTTCTATTGAATCAAAAAGAGTTACTACCCTCCCGTAGTTATTGTTATGATCCATCTATGTCTCCTCTAATAACAAACCCTTGAAAGCGATTTTCACCCCAAAGAGCTTAAAGTGTAAAGAAAAATATACAGGAAATATAGGAAATTATGAACAAATACGTTATTTAGTATAATATGCTCTTGTAGTCTGTGTAATGTCAAAGGTGGTGTATTTTTCCTCAAGCCTCATGGCAAAGGAGAATTTAAATAAGAGGTTTGAAGGCAGGTTATGGTGTAGCTTTGAGGCTGTTTGCAAGATATCTCTCCCAAGCCCAAGAACTTGATGGAAGAAAGTATACAGGTTCTTGCTGGAAACTTTAACAAGGGATGATGGCACTCCAGCAGGGAGTAACCGCCTTGACAGGTAATGAAAGCTGATGCAGAAGGTAGGGAACTGGCCAAGCTGCGCCTGGAGAGCCAAGGCAAGAAGTCTACGTTCAACGTATTTGAGAAGAAGGTGTCAGTGTGGAAAAAGAAAGGTGAGAGGCGATCCAGGCTAGAGAATGACCTTTGATAGTCTGTGGGTCAGAGCAGCATAGGATTGAATTTCTCAGGGGAAATAATGTTAAATGGGAAATGTTAATGTTAAAGGGAAAGGAACCTGCAAGGATCTAGGTATGAAACGCTGGGTGTCTGGAGGAGACATTTACCTGTGTGCATTGCTGAGAAGCATTGGCTGTTAGAGAAGTCAAAAATCAAGAACCACTGACATTTCAGTAATCACAGCTCAGCTAAATCCCAGCTAATATGGTGGCCAGGCTGGGAGCCTGAATGAACAACATTATCACCTGCCGTGATTAGCAGGGGATGTAGAAAGGAGGAAACGTCAGGAAGAAAGATTTAAAACCAAACCAAAATGAACTGGGCACTCACAAAGACATGCCAGGATTTTGGTCTGGACAGCAAAGGTAGGATTCAGCTCCTGCTTAGGACGTGGAAGTCAAGGTGTCTGCCAGGGCAGCTGCTGTGTAGGGCCCCATTACAGTCAATGTCAGTCTGAGCACTGGAGCCCAGAGGGCAAGTCAGCTGGCCAAAGGTAGGTCAGTACTTCGGGATGAGCTCAAATATTCTTGAGTCAATGGATTGCATTGACTAGATCGCCACTGTCTGCAGTAGGTGCCTAAACAGCAGGCTCCGTGGGGATGGCTCCTTATGGGTGCTTGCCACCCAAGGAGTCCGGTAATGCAGAGAGTTGTCAGCCCTGAGAGAATACTGGATCTGGGGATCAAGGCCAGTGATGCCCCAGAGAGGGTTGGAAAGAGAGCTGAGAAAAGAGCAAATGGACATACAAGAGGGACAATGTCTTGCATGGAGCAGGACCAGTTTCATAGTTAAGTATTTGGTTCTAGGTCAGCAGAGCTTTGGCTATCAGAGGCATTGAATATTTGTTTACTTTTATAATTTTATGTAGCCTGAGTGAGGATTTTTGGAGTCTAGGGTGGATTTCTTTGAAAAGTAGCTTTTTTCTTTGTTTATCTATGTATTAGATTTAAAACAGACACTTTAAGCCAGAAATACTATGTTCTCATCACAGCATGACCATCACTGGCCAGGTAAGAGAAATTTTGTCCACAGTTTAGCAAAGCACAAAAGATTAGTCCCTCCTAAAGCCAGGAAACAATTCAAACACTTAAATGCATCTAAACACTTAACTTGTTTTTAAAACAAAACCACAGAAAACTACTTACTTAAATGCTTACCAGGGTTTGTAGGTCTCTTCCCCTGTCTCACTGACTTTTACAGCACTTGGATTTTTAGCATTTAACATTAAAATACAAACGCTATGATCTTTATTTTTGGATATGGTTTTCCTTTGCTATAGAGCTGCTTAATTCGCTGCCATATCTAGAATGACATTTGCCATGGATGTCAGCCAGTAAGTTTGTGAAAGTTTTTCTGGTTCCCTGGAAACCTTCCCTAACATCCCACCCTGCCCAAAGTTTAGACAATGACACATCTCAGCATTACATACTTCCCATGCCTCAGTTCTGAAAGGATTTTTCCCATTTGCTTATGAGAAAGAGCTGACATAGCCTAGATCGGCTTTTGAGACATTCTTGAAATAGTCAAGATGCTCCGTGTTTTAAGAGAAATATTTTTTTTACAGTTCACAGCCAAGGGCAGCTGGCCTGGCTCAGAACCCATTGACTCCATTGGGAATTGGCTCGGGCTCATAGGAGCTGTTCTCAGCCAGCCAACACATACACGACCAACCAAAAGTGTAAAGCCGAGAACTGGAGGAATTGTGCTACTAGCTAATAAAAAAATGAGCTTATATAGATAACACAAAGTGAATGATGTTTGGCCTGCAATTTAAGAGGATTTACCTTCGCCCAAGCCTTGAACGGTTTAGAGAGACTCTGAAATGCAGACCTGGGCCCCAGTCCAACGCTCCCTGGGAACAGAAAGGAGAAGCATATCAGTATCATCAAGTACCAGACTCCAACCTGAGAGACCCAAGCAGTGGATAAGCAGACACCGTGGCAACACTTCCAAAGGGAGAACATTCAAAATGAAAGGAATTAAAATCAGAATACCAGTTGTTTTACTGTAAAAAAAAAAAAAAAAAATCAGTGTAATAACTACTCCATAATGATTTTCTTCAGGATCTTTCTCCATATAGACAAGTCCTCCAGCGCTTCCCCAGGCTATCAGAGAGATTTCCAGCAGATTTCACAATTTCCAGGCTTTTTGCACTGTCTCCTGTTTGCAGAACATCTGTTTCTTCCAAAATAAGCAGGACTTACTCCTGCAGGGGTTACCCCTTTTACACATAAAAATAACATGGGTAGAACAATAACAAACAGATGTGATATATGATATATCATAAACTATTACAGCAACCTCTCTCTCAAGCCCAGGAGGGTTATTGAATTCATCAGGTTTAACAAGTGTTCAAGCAGTTTATGGCACGTACTGATTCATGCAATCTAAATGCAGCTATGTCATTAATATCAGATAAATCTTTCTAAGCAAGACTCTATGCTTTCACACACAAAAAATGGTACCTGTGCTACACCAAGGGCTCGTCTTTGGGCAAATAAATTCAATTGGGATTTAGGCTAGTGCTTTTAAATAAATTTATTCTACACTAACCACTGTTATTCTACACTGGAATGGTTAGTGTAGAATAATCCTACGCTCTAACAGTGAGCTTAATGCTTTCTAATATGGGTTGAGCTCCTGTGCTGGGTCAGTAGGAAGATGCTGAAACTGTGCAAAGTGTAACTAGCTCCCATGAGAAACCTAGGAGCCAGATCGTTATTTGGGGGTGTCATGCTAACAGAGTCATTGTATTCCTAGTTTGTGAAATCTGTAACACGTACTTAGTAAAAAAGCCTACACAGAACACGTATTACAAGTAAAGAGAAGACTTAACATGAGACTTGAATTAATAATATAGTGGTTTCCAGCCAGGGGTCAAGGGCAAAGAGCATATTGATAGCAAAATCAGCAGCCGTTATTTTCATGTGCCTATGTCTTGTCCACAGCCATACGTTTTGCTGAAAGAGCCATGTATACCTCATGAGCAGACTGATAAGAGCTTCTGGGAGTGCTCCAAAAGTACGCTATAAGGAGCAAATGACAGTTGGGAACTGACAAATTTCTGGTTTTCTTCTAAGTTCTTAAAATATGAGTGGATTTTTTTTTGGGGGGGGGGGGGGGGGGCGCGGGGCGGGTAGGGAGCGACCCGTAAAATATTTCCCTGGCATGAGAATTATTCATCTGAAATAATTCAAGGAAGGCAGTACTGGTCTGCAAAATCCTGGTTAGAAGAATTTTTAAAACAGAAAAAGCAGGCAGAGTCGGGATTATGGTCACTTTACTAACAAGCTAGAACAATATACGTATGTTTACTTTGGAAGCCTATGATTAGGGAAAAACGTCAAGGTAAGGTAAACTGACCTCACAAAGCATTGTAGGGGAAGGGACCAAGAAAACCACTGCCATTTGAAGCTCTGCTGTGGGGAGGACTCTACTGATGGTAGATGTTAAGGTCAAGTCTACCTTTTTTACGAAATGTGACATTTCAGAGGCAAGGTTACTGCTGCAGACGTGGCCCATTACATGGTGCTCATGGTGTTCATGGGCTGAAGACTCTTCCTGGCATTGAGTATATTTTTGTGCTGAAGCCTGCTGACACTGTATGACATCCTTGAATAGCTGTTTCAAAGATGCCCGGTTATTCTCCTCCCTCCAAGAGTCTTGTGGACAGAAGATAATGCTGTGAAGCCTTCAGACAGCTAAGGGATGTGAACCTGCAACTATTCCATGCCAGCAGAAGTTTTCACCTGCTGAGCATAAATTGAGACCATCTTTAGACATGTGGCCTTTTTTAGGGTAGGCTCTGAAGGTGAAAATGGGCACAAGAACACCTCGTTGGTGACTACCAGCAAGAACGCAGGTTGCCTCATGGACTTTGTCATTGCGTGTCTCTGAGTACAGAACACGTAGGGATGTTTAGGGAAATCTCTAAGGAGAACCTGAGGATACTCCAAACTTAGGACACTGTCAGATTTAGCCAAGGAAGGGTGGGCCAAAGGCTGAAGGCTGGACAGGTAAACTCAGCTTTGGCATTGGAATGGCTTCTTTATCTCTTTGTGCCCTGCCCATAGGAAGGAGATAACAGTTTTTCTCCAGCTGGGGATAGAGTGGCAAGGAAATTTTTTTTTTAAAAGAAAGAGAACGAGCTAGAAGCTAGACAGACAGAGACATATTACCTCAACAGCACCAGAATCTGAGGCTGAAAACAAGAGAGAAAATTGTGTCTGTCCTGGAATTAATAATTTTTAGAAGAATGAGTTGAAATCCTGGAAGCAGACTTTAAATTAAAACCATATATGTTCTCTCTTTAGAGGAAAACTGGTTAAAGACACAAAGCAGATGGCGGGAGCAGGTCTGAACCACAGAGTGACAGTGGAGGACCAGTCACCGAACACACAGTGCACCAGCAGGTCTGAAGATGGGCAAGTGAAGATGCCCAGTTACACTACCCTGGCATAGTTTACTATAAACGACTGTAGGAGCCTATAATAAAAAAGGTAAGGGATGCACCAAACGCAGGAGAGCTTGTCTGTGTCCCCTGAAAGCTGCCAGCAGTCCAACCTGAGAGGCTGCGGGGATGAAGAAGAGAGGGCTGGAGCTGTACTGAGCCTAGAGGAGTGGTACTTGGAAGAAGCTTGTAAAGAAGAAGAGGACCAGAGCAATGAGGTGACTTGTGCCAGAGCTGAGGACTCCACAGCAGCAATGTAATCAATCCCCTCCCCTCAATGCTTAAGTCAACTACATCATGGCTTGGCTTCGCGGACGAAGATTTGGGAAGGGCTTTAAACGTGAGTACACCCTTCAAGCCTGCGCGGTGGATTTTTTAGGTCAACTACACACTTAGAGCAAAAGCACAGTCTGAAAAGCTGAAAGCTCAGGAAAAAAAAAAATTGAGTTTTAATAAGTAATCATTTATTCACACTCCAGCAGTAATTTGCCCAATTTGTTACTTGTAAATAGTCACATTGTCTTGCAGAGGCAGGGAAGTGGCACGGCGAGCGAGCACAGTGCTCCTAGCAAGGAGGAGACAAGCTTGTCCTGCATTCTCACGGCAAAGGCTGTGCTAATGTGAGTATGCTCAGGGCATGCCTGGTATTTTTGGAAGCCTGAGCAGATTCAAAATAGCTGAGTGCTGATGTGTTTCGGATCAGGAGCCCGGGTCAGAGGGGATTCGGAGACAGGATTCATGGTAGCGTAGCTGTTTCCAGCTCTCCTGCATCAGGCAGCATCCAGGAGTCTTCGTCACCAACTATGTCCTCTCCTTCTCACAGCCAGGCCAGCTCGCTCTCATGTTCAGCACTGTTGAACGTGGGTCTTCCTAGATTTAAACAAAGATGTAAATGCTTCGCGCTGCCTTTGGGTCACTGTGCAAAGCAGAGCAGTTTTATAATTGTGAAAGTTGATGGACCTAGGAGGAGGATGTAGACACTGGTCGCCCTGGAAAGACATCACCTTAGGAACTGTACCGTGTATATGTTTTCTTTCCATCTTTGCCACAGCTGGAAATGGAAAAAAACCAAACCCAAACCCCCACCCCTTTCTGTTTAAGTTGCTGTAAAAATCCAGCCCACGCATGCTTTGATAGGAGATAGCCTATTCCTCTTCTTGCTTGAGTGGTCTCTCCAATTTCTGCCGTAGAGCTGACAAGTCTCTTTGGATTTACGGTGAGGGATTTTTTTAGATTTTTTTGTTGTTGTTTTTTGCTCTATGGATTTTACCTCAGGGGAAATCACTGAGATTTTTTTTCCACAAGCAATAGGTTCTTATTTATTTAGCTAAGATATCTAATTCCATTAAAGGTAGCTGTTTTGGGGGGGGCTTTTAAACGTTCCTCCTTTTGCTCTGGATTCTTGCAATCTTATGGCATGTTTTTACCACTCTAGTTTGCTTGGATAGTTAGGGTTACATTAGGTTTGTCTAACAAGCCGGAAAATCTATTTAAACCCCTCACAGAGGACAGTAACAGGGTCTTTTCCACACCAGTGGGACCCCAGCATGCTGGAGGCAGAGCTGAAGGAAAGCCGAAAGAGAAACGGTTACATTGCTTCTAACCTACACCCTGAAAATGTGAGTACCTACAAAAAAGCAGGTAGAAGATAAATAACTGAAGGAGTTTAACAACTTTTCCTGTGATGGATGTGCTGAAATTTTCCTCTATATCAAGAAGGTATCTTCTTATAGCCCTGCTCTATGTCACATCTCAGAGTGGAGGACATCATCGCACAGGAACAGCTGGATAAAGAGCTACAGGCTGAATTATGCCAAAGGGCAGAAATGTGTGGTTCCTCCAAATACCATGTAAGCTGTGCAGTTTTGTTTTCTCTTGACAAACATGGGATAAACTAATTACATTGTTTTGCAGATAGCTGTGGCTGGAAGTGAAATAAACCCCCTTATCTCTGGGAAAGTCCTTGGATATGGCTGTGGTTGTGCAAATACTTGCACTGCAAATACAATTAGGCAGAATGAGAGGGTGTGCAGTGAGAGCCACCAGCGGAAGGGTGGAGTGGGGCACTTAGCAGACCTCACCCATCTCCATCTCTGGCATGTCTCGATTTCAGGGAGAGGAAGAAATGTGTTGTCTTGGTATTGGTGGTAAGGGGCAGTACTCTGTAGGGTTGAATTTCACTTTTGTAAGCTACAAGACTGTTGAATCCATATTGCTCCCCAATGTTTCTTCTGCATGAAGAATTAATGAGCTGAAAGGATTGAAAGAGAGGAAGGGATTAAATGACCTTATTCTGTATGTGGGGAACAGAGAGATAGGCTGACTGGTAACCATTTTAAGATTGACTCAAGAAGGCAGGAGCAGAGTCAAGCACTGCGTGCAGATCCTCTAGGTCCCAGACTACTCTTAACTATGAAACCCACCTTCTCAAGTACAGCATTATGTCTGTACTGTGGCCATACATCATACATCAAACCACTTTCTGCCTCCAGCCCACCCTTACTCCAGCAAATTTCCAACTTTGAACTTCATATCTGTAAGGAATGATTCCTCCAGCAAAAATTATGCTTCCCGATTAATACATTTTGCAGGCCCACATGCTCAGGAACTGCAGAAAACCAAGGACTCTACAGAAGGAATTGTAACAGATATTTTTAGAAAGCTGATGAATTAGGCTAATGTGCCAGCAAATTCAGCTGTATCAGAAATAAGGATGAGGTAGCTTACAAAGTAGAAAGCTCTTGGCTAATGCCAAAAAGCTGTTTTAGTAACGGTTTCTATTTGACGAGAGTCAGGAACACAACCACCTCTTCCTAGGGGGAAAGCAGAGCACTGCTTTATTTATGAAGTCAGGAACCCGCCAGCAGTACATTAAGCTTTGGAGCAAAGCTTCTTCTAGGCTCATAAATGATAGCATGATTTGGGGGGTTAGTACGTAAGTATTGGAGTTAACTCATCACAGTAAAGTGCTCTGCGTTGGAGCAATACAAATTAGTTGGTGAAGGCTGCTTTAAGGTAATGTAGATTGATGGGATTTCTTCACCACTGTGCTTGGAAGGATGCATCATGATTTAATGCACTGAATATCAGTACGTATTAGTGCAAATAGCACAGCAACTGCCAGGGCTAAATTAAGGAATAGTTAGTTCCATTCAGAAAAGCAAACTCCACAAGGTTTAATTTAAATAGGAAGACTTTTTCAGGATCTTTCATAGAGGACACATCCTGATAATGTCATCAAATTCTGACCGGATTCTGAGGTAGCAACATGGTACCTCTGCTACTTGGCTAGTCTGCTCCCGATCAAAATAAAACAGCCTTTAAGAGTAAGAGTCAGTGTAACGATGCACATAGCAATAGCTTATTTATGTTACATATGTGAAGCCTTAAATAAGTCCAGAATTTTACCTCAGACTATCTGTTCGTGTGTCATTATCCCAGTAAAGGTACTTAGCACTAGAAGTGCAGTGCTAAAACATACAGTGCTGAATCCCGCACCAATAACTGGGTGAACACGCACAAATACATGCTGTGCGAAGTGGGACAGAAGGGGAAGTTGCACCTGCATTAAGTATGTCCACGTGACAAAAATCCCAGGCAGAAGGGAAGAGTCTAATATAAAAGGTATGGTATTTATTTTAAATTAATCTTGAAAGTACAAGAATACAGCTGTGTCCTGGGGCTCTAATTTCAGATAAGGAAACAAAACCGTGGACTCCCTTTGACAGCTTTCTATCTCTATCCAACTCTGGCAAGTCAAAGAAATGAACGACACCAAAGTCCCTTTAACAACAGTGTAATTATATTTATCAAAGTCTGTATAATTATAGCTGCCCTGGCAGCTGTATTTATGCTATTTTTCCCACTGGAAGACAGTTCTGGTAGCTAACTCAGCACAAACTCTATGTTGAGTCCTGGCCAGCGACAGTTCTACCTGTGTAAAGACATTGCAGCCAGACAGGCAGTTGCTTGGAAGAAGCAGCTGCTTGAGGAACTAAGTAAACTGAAATATCTTCTGTAAGGGATGATGCCTAGAAGAAATACTTCTTCCAGTTGTGGCTGGGTGTTTCTCTATGAGATTCACTCTGGGTTTGCCACGAGATCTGAAGTTCAATGCAGGCATCATCAAGTGACATTATATGGCCTCATGCAATGTAACAGTTCAGATTTTCATAATATTCCCCTCTTGACCATGGAATAAAGGAGTTCCACTGAGCAGACCCGAATCACACTTAGATCACCCAGTGTTTTCAGGCCTGAAAAATAAAGGCTCTGCATAAAGATATTCAGAAAACTGCTGATTCCACTCCTTTAAGACTGACAAAGGCAATTCCAGTTTGCCTCATCCTCCTGGCTGCTAGTACAGTATCCATCCTCTTGACCCAAGACAAGTAGTTGAAAATGTCCAGAGGGGTGCTTATGGTATGTATGCATGCATATTTATTTCTATGGAGAAAGAAAAATCTTTGAGGGGTTCACTGCAGCTTGACCAGAAATCAGCCCCAAAGCAGAGCAAGAAGGCTAGCAGGGAGGGGTAGTAAAACATCTCCAGAATAAAACTTTACCAGACTTTTTACAATTAATGATCAACCTCTTCCCATCTGAGGTACCTGCTTCCAAAGGGAACATTAATCTTTGTCAAAATACCTTAAAAAAAACCTTTTGGTTATTAATTTTTCTGAGCAGCTCAGTTCCATAGAAATAATCTGGGCCCAGTGTCTTTGGCTCTTTGTGCAGCAGTACCTGGTGTGTATTCAGCATTCACCCTTCCTTGTGCAAAGGTGCAGATGTACCTACACAGATGTACCTACACAGGGCTTCTTTCACCAGGGATATTGCAAAAAGTGTGGCCCCCTGCCGTGCATTGTAGGACTGAATCATTTGCTGAGGTTAAATTTGATTCCTAGGAAGTGAAAATTTCCACCCTGGACTGGAATCACTTGGGTGGCTCTCTAGCATCTGGGAGTTTGGGGCATTGCAGCTCTTCCAGACCAACTCTCCTTGGAGGTGTGGGGTCCCTGTGCCCAGCTGAGGTGAGCCACAGCTCTGCTGCCCTGGGGGATGTGTCTGCTCCTCCTTGGCGTGGGAGACGCAGTTATGAGGAACAGCTCAGGGTTTGACTTCAACTGTCAAATCACTCACAGAGGTGCTGATACAGGTACTCAGCCAGACAGCATCCTCTCTCTGTGTAAATACACCAGAACTGTAGTTTAAATCGCTGTTAAGCCTGGAATGAGCCAAAGACTTGAGGGGACTTGGAGACCATGTCTATTTTTAATTAAAAACAAGAAAAAAATGCAAAGCAATTAGGAGCTCCCTTAGTTCCCTTGTCCTAAGAGAGACACAGAATAGGTCCCAAAAATGTCCCTGATAGGTAAGCTCTTTGTTTACTAGTTCTTCAAAAAGCACAAGTCACTTTCAGCACAGGCGTCAGAGGAAGAGAGCCCGCTCTTGCACTGTCGGGGAGCAGAGTTGGCCCACAATAGCTAAGGCCAAACGAGTAGGCAGCAGAGAGTTTGCTGCAAGAGCAAGAGCGGACAGAAAAATCAGGCACAGCCTCACAGGTCTCCCCAGACGTCTCTAGGTAATCACACCTAGATTTTCAGGCACAGCTATCAGGTGAAGTGGTTCTGCTTCCCTACAGTGAAATTGGTCCATTTTTTGCTATCAGTATTGTGGGATTTTAATAAGTCCTCAGTGCTGACCGTCATCTCTCCAGTGAGTGAAGGGAAGTGATAGCGGGTGCTCAATGGTCAGCTTTCCTCTTCCTCCTCCTCTCTCCATCATCTCCAGCATGCACGTCATGTCCTTCCCTGCCAGCGTGCTTACCTTCACACCTACACAGCTGCTTTCCACATAGGCGTCGAACCCATAAAAAGACAACACAAGTTTTCTTTATCATAATCTTTTAAAAAATTATTAATACAAGCTGAGGTTAAAAAACATATATTATAAATTGCTCCACAGCACTAGACAAACAGCCTTCAGACTCCAAAGGTAAAAGCCTTATTTCAAGAAAGCAAGCGCTCTGATGGCAAGATGCAGACCACTATTGATTGCTGCTCTCATAAATCACATTTATTTTCCAAATAATAGGAAGATTCATTGTTTTCTGCGAAGCAGTGTCACCTAGTAATAGGAGCCAGTCAAAGCAACAGTAATTCTCACACCATAAAACCAGTATCAAGCCTGTTCACTGAGTAGGATGAATGCTATTGATTGGGGGAAAAGAACACTATAAAAACAGGAGACAAAAGCAAAGAAATTAAGTAATGATGAATCAGGGGTGTAATGAAAGGTCTGTTAACATTTCCATTATTCAGCTTCCCTCCCCAGATGCCTCCTCTGAAGCATTTACAAACCCGCTAGGAAACCTTCTCCTCAGATCAGGGCTGCAAGGGGTTATTGATGCGAGACCAACACTTCGAGAAGGACAGTTCAAACTATAGTATAAAAATGAATGCAAAGGTCCTGCCCTGGTCTCTGTTCATTGACACAGCAAAAGCCTCAGAGCGTTTCACTGAGTTGACTTCTGCTGCAGAGAGACGTCGGGCTAAAGGGACAAGGACTGCCAAAGGGTCGCAGTCAGGAGAAGCCACCGAGCTGTGGGAGAGGAGACACGTATACCTGCCCTGAATCTGTCCCCTGTGTTAGGGGATAGAAACAACAGTCCACCCCACTGAGTCCACTCATAGTCAAAATAAACAGCACAACAAGAGAATTTGAACATATAAATCCTTATTCTCAAAACCAACCTAAACCTTTACCAAATAAGACCCTCATCCACCATCACCACAGTAGATCACATACACCAGATACTTCCAGACTGCCCAGCTGAGTGGCTGTTTTCTTGGGCAGCCTTGGCAAATCCCTGGGCATTCCAACGGAGAAGAATAGGGCCAATCTCTAACATCCTGGCTTTCCAAGTCATGCCTTCATATTTTCAGTTCTACAACAGCGATGGGCAATGGCATCATGATCATCCTCTTCTAGTCAATGCCAGCAGAAAGTAGTCCTAAAATAAAGGCAATCTCACAGACTTTCCCCTCTGCCAAGAAAGAAGGTCTTATCCTGGGAAGTGTAGTTTTTGAGCAAGGTTAACCCTTGCTAACAAGCAACTGATGACTCTTCTGGGTGGAAAATAGATTCTGAGGCAGCTCATTGTTAGCAACTTAGACAAAACATTGCTAAACCACAAACCTAAATCTATCTGCTAGCTAGCCTAGGAAAAACTTAGTAATCTCTGCATGAACCAGCGGTTGTTTCGTAATTGGGCTGGTAGAAACACCTATAGCTCTCTAGTTTTCTCAGCTGACACATCACAATAAAACATGATATGAGGTGACTCATTACCATCGTGTTCTATCACATCCCATCTCCTAATGCAACCTGAGACTTGCATTACACCTGAGCTGAATAATATTTTCCTGAGTATTCATGATAGAAAAATCTGTGGTTCCAAGGGAAGTCATTTTGTTGATTAAAAACACCACCACCAAAACTGAATACTGCTGAGAAAGAAAAGGCCATGGGCTCAGGTGCACCCAAAAAACCACGTTCCTGCAAACTGCGGTGGTGCTATCTGCTGGAGCAGAGGCACAATGAGCAGAGGTTACCTGTCGCTCAAGCCTGTGTTCTGCACTCAGGTCAATAACCTATTGGGCAAAACCGTATTTAAAGCGGAGCTGGATCTGAACCGGAACTGCAGAGCCAGACGCACTCAGAACTTTGACAGATCCTGACACAGCCTTTTGGGGATCAGAGCAATGGGCCAGTTCAGACTTTGCACCCTCCCGTCTCTCTGGATCCTCCCTACCATCACGGATGTTTCCTCATAACTAACTCCCCAGACATTTAAGATTTCCCCGATTACGTTGGTGACCCTAAAACCCAGTAAGTGAACGCTTGCACGCAAATGTTTCTGCACAAGATGCTGAGGGGAATAGAGAAAGTCGCAGCCCAGATTGCTACGGATAGGAAACATCCTCTGCATATTGACAAGAAGGGGGTGGAGGTGGAAAAGCTGCTGCACTGCCGTGGCAGTGCTGCAGAAATCAGGGACGCCTGGTGTCGCGCTGCCCGGGTCTCCAGGCGCTGCCTGCAGGGGTGTGTCGCACCGGGTACAAGGTGTCTTCCCAAGGTCGCTGGACCCATCTCCCTGGTTGGCAGGGATCGTGCAGCCAATTCCGCTTTCCCGTGGGAGCAGGCAAACCGGCAGCGGCAACACCAGGCGCTTCTTGCACTAAAACACTGACTCCAGAGCCCGTGTGCTGCCATCCAAGCAGAGTGCGTTACAGACAGTTAACGCTTGCAGTCTGAGGAACAACAAGTGGTGGGAGGAGCTGTGTGTGAGTCAGGAGGTGTGTGTCCTGTCAGCCACCAAGGAATGCCCTGTGACGCGATTTCGGCTGACGGGGTGGGAAAGAGGGTGAAGGTGTGTGGGACCACACTCTGGAGATACCATCATTGCCATGAGCTCATGCATTCTCATTCCAGAGCCTGTGAGAGCCTGGTGAGACTGAGGGCATCACAGCTGGGTCTCAAGCGTTGGTCTGCTCTTCCTGCATCCCGGACTTCGCGTGGCTGGTTTCTCTTTCTGTCAGACTGATAACAGGTATTAGCAAGTTGCTAAAATGCTAGTCACGCTCATCAGGGTTGTCATCGCAATCTCAGGAGCTGAGTGACAGCTGCTGTTTAACAAGCTTTCCTAACCCAACTGAGAGGGCGATCAAAGGTAGGAAGTGGCTTTTCTGTGAGGAGTGGTTCAAGATGGTGGACCTCTTGAGCCACAAGAGTTAACCAAAGGCTGGCATGAGCAAAATGTGTAAAATCCTGAGTGGCATGGAAAAGGTGAATGACAGTGTGATATTCAGTGTCTCTTCAAAAGTCGGGATGGAGGAGGAGAGGAAACCAAAGGAAGCTGTAGGACAGAGGTGTAAAACACAGGGGCTGTCTCATCACGCAAGAGTCAGATGAGGAATCCCTTACCATAGGACTCTGGTATTGAGCAATTGAGGCAATTGAACAAGTCAGTAGAAAAAAAAAAATACTGGGCAACAGAAAGACCATTTCTGGATCCAGGAGCCTCAGACCCACAGAGTGCTGCAGCTGGGAAAACACTTTGGTGAGGTAGAATTACATGCTTAGCCTATTCCTGGGCTCTCTCCTAGGCATCCACCATTAGTCCCTATCAAAGATAGGACAGTGGGCCATGTAGCTGACAAATCATTTTTATGGGTGTAAAGTGTGACTCACAGCACTGGGAAGGCTCCAGTGCTGGTTGCCCCTTCACCTTGAATCCCAAAGTAGTACAACCCACGTTGTGACAACACCACCGGTATGGCAGGTTGTGGCTTGCATCTGCTGCCAGGATCAAGTCATGCAGCTTTGGTGAGTGTCCCCTTCCAGGTGCCGTGGGAAGTGTCTGCTTAGTGTTCCTTAATGTCTCCTTAGAGCTCCTTCCCTTCCTCATCTCTGAGTGTGCAGATGATTAAAGAATCGTCAAACTATCACTTGGTCTCGTGTAGCAATACGCAACTGGCACTGCTCAGCTTAACATATTAAACCATCCAAAGATGTCACACATTGGGACTCCAAAAATCAGGGAGAAACATGTATTTCATCAGTTTTAACCAAATACATTTAAGAGGTGTATTTGCATACTGTCTTTGGCATGACCTACCATTTTGTGCTGCTAGCTTCCATCGTAAAAACCTGGAAGTGAATTTTTTTTTTTAAGTTAAAGAAATTTTCCCCACTGCCACTTTCTAATATTGAGATAATGTAAAAATAACACCTACCATATCATAACACTTGATTAAATTGCAACCACTGGCAGTCTAAAGAATAAGCAAGCCGCTCTGCATTGACCAAGGATGAGCACTTCCCAAACAAGGGATGGAAAAAATTATGCATGCTATTTACGTAGAAAGGTACATTCTCATGCCAATGGAAACAGACATTGCACAAAGAGATGCAATTAAACATCCAGCCAGTGCAGTGAGGTCCCATTCTTTCCTTGGAGGCATCCTAGAAAATCTGTGATCACTTCCAGGCAGACATGGAGGAGTTCTCCTGAAATCAAAAATGTTCAGACTCATTATGAGAGCATGTGTTTTGATATTCCTCTTGCACTCACCATCCTGCTGTTCAGGCTGGTTTTGCAGTGATGACATGAGGCCTTGTGGAAGAGGCAGAAGGAAAGTCTGGGATACTGGACACTGTAGTTCAAGATGTGACATGAGCAGTCTCTGCTTGTTGTGAAGAAAGCAGCAAGTAACCTACCCCATGCTTGGAACTGTCATCTCGGGTCAGCTCAGCCACTTTGGAAGTGCTTCTCCCGCTGCCAGAAGTTAACAGCTGGTGGGTAAGAGGGCACCAAGGTACTTAACAGACCTAACACCCCACCTCGTCCTTTTTGGCTAGAAAAACTTGTGAGAAGTCGGTGTGCTGACACAGGGCAGCTGAATCAATCATAGTTTCAAATACGAACACTTACTGCAACTGAGATCCGTATGTACCTTTAAGTGCCCTGTTTTAATTCTCATCAGTGGAGAGGAAAGTTGCCTTGCCTAGAGTTTTCAGTGCTACAGGTAGCAATGAGCAGTGTCACAAATAGACAAATAGTGATAAAAGGTCTCTTAAGACCAGATTCCAACTTGCTCATTGGGAAGAGGAGAATTAGATACATCTAGCCATGGACAATTGTACCACCCTCCCATCAATATGTGAATTACAGGGGAGTAAGGTGCTCCCCAGACGAGGTAACAGGAGAGAGTACTGAAATGTGAGCTCAGTTTGGACATGAAGGAAGATAATTGAGATCTGAAATGCAGGAATGACTAACCTGCGCATCCCAGGAACACAGAGTCCTGTGCAACTGGCACACAAAGCAAAGGGAAAAAATGGAAATTAATATGTTTCTGTATAAGCAGAATAAAACACTGACATTCAATATAGTAACAAGCTAATCCCACCATGTGATAGGCACCAGTTTGGTAGCAGGAGTCTGGGAATGTTCCTGGAGAACAAGTGGGTACAAGTCACGCATTTCAGATGTGGTTGGGCAGACAGGCAGTTTAGTGCTTCCCTAACGATTAATGCGCGTTTTCTGGGTATCTGACGCTCTTCTTTTCAAAGGAAGCATCTTTTCAGTGTATTATTCAACATGTACACACAAAGGCTCATGGTTGGTTCTGAAATCTGGGGGAAAAGCAAGTCTCCGTAAAGGCAGCAAAGTTTTGTGTTACTTCTAGAAGTACAGTTTACAGGTCTGCAAGCCACCCACAGAGGTGGCAGCAGCACGGAGCAGAGACTGGGCAAAAACTTGAAAACTCCATTTTTATCACTTTGACACCTACACGCTCTGAGATCATTTATTTAAGATCAAAGTCTTGCCAAACCTTAGTTCAAAGAGCAGATTGTGCACCTCTCTAAAAGGTGTGGAAAAACAACTGAATTTAAACCATTTTCATAATGGCAGCTTCCAAGTGAGGAGCAGGAACCCTTATCTGTCGGTATTTTCTTTGTGATTGTGCCCCCCTATCTTGGAGATAAAATTGTTTTGTTTTCAGTGTATCATTTTAATTACGCTGTTACTCAACTCACTGTGTGTTCTCTACCCTAATAATTTAATTTTCTCATGGAATACCAAGGGGATTGACAACACTTTGGGTCTCTGAGCCCAGTTGTCTGCTCTGTAAAGAATTATTTTCCATACATTTTCTGAATCACATCAGGTCTGTATTTAAACTAGCTCTTCTTCCGTCCTTAGCTCTTCCACAGAAGTGTTGTAGGATGGGTCAGGAATCTTTATGCAACTTTCACAATACATTTATTCACAGCCAGTCTTGGGCCAGCATCACCTGTTATCATTTGCGGCGTCTCACACCCACCTGTATTTTTCCTGCCCCAACACATACTTTAAGTAACCATATCATCACACAGCCCTCACCTTGGGCAGATGGATGCACTGGGATAAAGAGCTCATATACGTGCCTGATCATACGTACGTGGCAGACATGGCAGCACGTCCAGGCTGTCCTGCAGGCAGCACAGCCTTGTGAGCACGGCGCTGGGCCAGGCTGACAACCCTGCTTCACAGTGCTCGGTTAGGCAGTTACCCTTCAGTTAAAATCCAGAAATAATCACGCTGAGAAGAAAGGAATTAGGCTCAATGGCCATGGGCCCACATTTCTTAATTTCTGGGCAAGCTTGGGCAGATTCTAGGTAGTTATAGGAAAGATTATGCCCATGGTTCCCTTCTCTGGGGACTCTGCGTTTCCCAGGAGTTTCTCCCTGCAGGAGGCACAGGGTGTAGGAGCCCAGCTGCAAGCTTGCCAGCACCTTTCCAGTGCGATAAGGATGCAAGCATACTAAATGAAATGCAATTCACAACGTTGTGTATTATCTGAGTTGAATGTTCCTTGCACAGCAAATGTGCAAGCTCTGTTTGAGGTACGTGCTCCTTATAGTGATGCTTCCAGCCAGAAAGAACCCTCCTTTTCCAGTGTGAGCCATTTGACACAGGGACTGTATCAACTTGCTCATGGATTTAGCAAAAGGAGTAACTTGGTATGCTTGTGGGCGTTTTGTGAATGCAGACTCTCCCCCTTGTTCTCACTGCCTAAACGTTAATTGAAAATAAACATGAACAACTGATGCCAGCTGTGGTCTACAGTACAGAGCAAGAAGACAAAGTATAAAGGAAAACTTTCTTTATTTTTAAATATTAGTAACACTGCATGAAACAAAACAAGTGGTACTTAAGTGACAGAAAACCAGTACTCAGTCTCATTTCATATTAACCATAATTTAAATACCCTAAGAGAGTTCATGGATGGTTGTATGTTTGCATAGGGTTACACTGGGTAATGTAAGCATCTGAAGCTAAACCACTCAGATACCAGAGACACCAGAATTTGTTACATCAAAGCATGCTAGAATGCAGACCTGATTTTTCTGTTTAGCTTCTTCCTTACACCATTATGTGCATTCCTACATCTTTTAAACGTTAGGATAAGTGAGTTTCTCCAGGAACTGCCGACTTTCAATATTGCCAGGTTTATGTCTGTTACATCAACAATGTATTGGCAAGAGGAAGACAAAAGAAACAAAACAAAACCACAAGCTGCTAACTCCTACCTGGAGGTTAAGAAGAGGAGGCGACATACTGACAAGAAACATGCAGGTAAATGCTTAAGGCACAGGAGGGCTCTGTACAAACTAAAAGGTTAAGAGAAGCAATGTGTCATGCACATGAGGCAAGTATGGGAAGCAAGGAAGTAATCTTGTCAGAAAATACATGTCTTTTAAATTGAAGACATTTTTTCAAGCTAAAAAAACAATTAGTCCTGCATTAAAACTGATGCAAAATGCTTTCGTACATAAGGGTGTAAGTTCTTTGCAGAAACAACTTGATAAAATCTTATACAGATGCTGGAAAAAATGTTTATTATCTAAAACGTACTCAGCAGAAGGAAAGAGCAGTTTTACAGTAGCACTTAGATCATTTGTCTCTAGGTTCTGAAAGGAAACTTTTAAAATAAGGAATGATTTCACTAAGTGATTCATCAGGAGTCAACTATGCTTAAGGAAATCAGTAGGTGTGCTTACAGGAGACCGTCGTTACACTAAGTTTCTTAAAATCAGAGGATACAACTTCATGATACAATTTAAAATGAAGGAACATTTTAATAACAGGGACAAACCTTGCTGCCCAGCTTGGGGGGAAAAAAAAAAAACACCCAACCATAAAAGTCACTTATTAAGCTTGCATACGTTACCCTACAAGAGCTCATTTCTCAATCCCATTCCCAATTACAGGGGTGAATAGGAGTCTTCTTTCAACAGGCCTGATGCTGATGCCAGAGTGATCAAACAAACAGGCATTTACACAACCCTTTACATCCTACAAAACAAACAAACACTAGACTAGAGTCGTTTTAGTCCCAGGGAAGAAAGAGGTAAGAAATTCTGTAATACTTTCCGATCTTCAAACATAACATGCTTCTAACCACGATCAGCCTCACTCAAATTCCCTAACCTGACTGGCAAGAATGCCACTCCGTGAAACTAAAAAGAATAACATAGTGCAATTTTAGTACAGTTTTAAACATGAGTCACTTCCTTGCTAGCAGTGTGAACAATCAAAAAATATACACAAAAGAGGTGTGCTCAAATGTAGCATTAAGTTGTCGTTATTTTATAGGTATTGGCATAGCAGAGAAGTCCATTTTAGTAACTCCCTTTGGTTGACTTCTTCTTCTTCTGTTCCTCTCTCTGCTTCTGCTTCCTCCTCTTGCTGCCTTCTTTGTGTCCTGAGGAAACACGGCTTGTAAAACACTATTCACAGCATTCATGGACTTTTCCCCTCTAGCAAAAGCACACGTTCTCTGAATGGTTTAAGGAATCTTAAAGAAAAAGGTCTGGCTTTCTAATGCAGTTTTTTAAATTATTATTTCTACTGTATCCCCAGTTCTACTATATATCCCTTACATAGGATAGAAAGAAAATACTATCCATTTTTGAAGTTTGAAAAGATCTGGAGAACTTTCAAAAGACTTCAAAGCCATTCAGGAAAAGCTTCAAAATTAGAACACATGCAAAACCAGAATAATTTTCAAAATGGAAGCAATAAATAAGACTTATACAGCAGGAGCTCTCTAAGTACTGGCATTTCCTGCTCATAGTAGTCAGAGTTACCATGATATTTGCATTGCCATTTTAAGACTAGAGAATGCCAAGAATCCTGAGTAAATAAGAAGGTGCTCAGTGTTTACTAATATGCATCTTATATGCAGGTCATCAGCCTGTTCATGCTTAACTATGCACCACAGGTTATATTCTACTGCTGCTCCAATGGTGCATGGAAGCATTAAGTTCATGCAACAATATTTGCTACAGGTTCAGTAGGAACAAGCTTCCAGCCATGTGATCATCATCCCAATGTTGGGTTTTTCTTTTTCACCCCACGAAGATGCATGAAAACCAGTTCTTGCTCTGCATCACACCCTTTCCTCCAGACCTGCAGCAAAATACCACCTGCTCGCAGACTTGCATGGACAGTGAACTTTGCAGAACCAATGCCACATCTACCCAAGAGCACTTGCAAATCCAAACTGACAACTAGCAAACATTTCCCTCAGTCATTCTGTGATGCTTTAAGGTAGCTGGAGGGATCTTTTAGCTCAGTGGTGCTCTGCCACTGGGAATCAGCACAGCCCAGTGAATGGGGCCAGCATGGAGCAGAGGAGCCCCTGCAAGCCAGCTGAGGGGCAGGGCTGGGAGTCAGAGAAATGGACCAGGAAGAGTACAGCTCTGCCTGTCTGGAAATCCCTTTCTTTCCCCCATTCTGTCTGCAAGCAGGCAGAGATGACCCTGAGGAAGCTGTGTCACCATTGTGCCCCGTTCTCCATCGATTTAGCACCAACAGCAAAATTAAGATGGGAAAAGGAAGCGGTGGGAGGTCAGAGCAGTATGAAGCCACACAGTGGCTCAAGTTTGGTCATAATCAGAGCTCCTCCCAAGTGCAATTAGTGTTGACCCCACAGCAGAACTGCAGTTACTCAGTTTGAGGTTAAGACTTGGGGAGAACCACGAGATAGTCTTCGGGCTAAAATCACTTGAGACCTTATCAAAAGCTTGTGCGTTAAAGGAAATACGCTCCCTTGTAGCAAAGGAAAACTGTTCCCAGGTTATCATTCTAGCTCCTACACTGTATCAACAGCATGACTTCATCTTCTGCAATCATCTGAGTCAAGAAGCAGGATATTTATTTAGAAATTCTGCCATGAGCGATTAGCCTGCACAAAGTTAGAAGTGGAAACCAGTTTTATTGTTTAAGGAAGAGAAAAACTGGCAGTGCTTTGCAGAATTGCAGATGACGCTGTGTTTTCTCTGCACCCTGTCATCCTCCTGAGCTACAATTCTGTCCCCGGGGACATTGCGTGAACATCTCCTAACTAAGAACTCCATCCGTGAAGTTTACTTCAATATCAGTCCCTTGGTCACCTATACATGGTCGGAAAGGATCCTTTGGCATGTAATTTACTGCTGTAAGGCACACATCTCAGAAGGGCTCAAGCATCTCTTTGCTTTCCCCCAGAGGCCAATGGATGCGGAAGAGACGTGCTGACTTTTAAGAATCAGTCATCCAAGGGGTGTTATTCAAAGGACTCTTCCCTTTACTGGAGGGAAAAACAGCATCATATCAGCCGATCAGAACTAGTTCATGTAATAACAGTGAAACATTAACACAGATATTTGGGAAAGGATTATTAAACCCTAACAGGTTATTAGCTTCATAATTTTCTCATTTTTCATTCTCAAAACACTGTCAGCATTTCTAAAAGGCTTCTACATCCAGGCATGATTGCATTTGATACTGTTATTTTATATCATAATACTTTTTTTTTTGCAACAGTCCATTTTCTTCAAATGTTTGAGATTTTGAAGGCAATTCTAGCAACTCTTCCTTAAAAATACTGAGTCAATGTAAATTCTGACTTGAAATGAATGCCACATAATTCATTGTCTTATCAATGAAACAACTGAAATGTTAAAACAATAGGATATGAAGATATTTAGGCATTTGACAACATGGTCTCCTACCAGCCTCCAGGATGATAAGGCTGAGAAGTGGAAATCTTTCAAGTGTTATCACTGGCACACAGAAACAGGTTGGCCAAAGTAGGAGATAACACACAAACACAGCGTATTCCTCGAGAGAAAACTGCCAGGTCTTTTCTGTTTCAAGCCTGCTGTGATAAATAATTTTACTCTCGACCACTTCCTTTTCTACCGCCACTGAAGAAGAAAGGATGGGTCGAACTTTGCCCGTCTGTGAGCTCCAGTGATGATATGCTGGGTGGTAACAGCCAAAAACCCAACCCAAACAACTGAAGCAGCTCCTAGCAAAAGTAAAAAATGCACATTAAAGATGTGCCCTTTCGGTGCTTATTTCACTCAAATACTTAAACCAGCACTAATTAAAAGCATACTTAGCTGCCTTGGTTACAAGATTAGCCCCAAAGTCGTGAGAGAACAAAATCTGAATTAGAAAGCAGCAGTCCCATTACTATTTGATTAATTGGCAGTGACCCTGTGTCCTGGTGAGTCGCATCATGAAGCGGTCATGGAGACTTCCCACAGAGCCTGGCTGAACTGGCTTCAGCCAAACAGTTCTGGCTGTGGAGACGGGCTTTTCTAATTTCCACCCCTGGAAGTAATTGTTAGCCATCTAAACTCTAGAAATGCATTACATTAAGATAGAGTCTTAGGGAAGGGTGGAGGGAGGGGGGTTGCTGAGAGCTTCCTCGAGATCGGACATTTTGAAAACAGATTCACTCGAATGCAGATAGATACCAGCCTAACGTGGTATGTTCTTGCTTTTGTCAGCAGCCAGGAGCACAGATGGATGAAGCAAGAATCCACACCATTTGGAATTACACCTGGCTTACAACCTGGATAATTCTTGTCGAAAACAAAAAGGATCTGCTGACCCACTCTTCCCATTTCGGCCCTTCTCTTGTACTTCCATAAGAACCATTAAGAGCACAGAAGCTATTCCAGCTTTCAAAAAGCTGCTGAAGGCTGAAACCAGCTTCCAACAACGCTCAGTAGCAACTCCCTCAACCACTTAGCAAGGACCAAAACAAAGCCTCTCAGCTGTGTCCCAGATTGACTTTCCTTCCGGCTTTCTACTTCTTTGCCATCTGCACCTCCCAAAGTCCCAGGTTTGTCAGTCGCTATGAAACTTGTCACATCCTCGGGCAGCAGCTGCAAGGGAGGTGTGGACATTAAGCAATCAATCCAAATGGACAAGTGTCCTGGGTAAAACACTCCTACCCAACCCATTTGTGGTATCCTACTTCTTCCTAATCTGCCTGGTATCTGCCTGCTCTACCAGGATGCAGAGAGCAGCCACAGGTCTGCTCCACCTTCCTTCCGCCAGCACAGGAGAGCGTAGGAGTCAGCAGAAGGAAACAAGGTGTTCAGTCACGACCAATGATTAACACGCAGCATTACTGCTTCTCGACCCACATCAGTCAGTCATAAAGGCCATGGCCTGATTTTTATAGAAGATCTCCTGCAAAGGTCAAGACTTTGGAGGAGCCTCCTTCCACTTTCATGCTCTGAAGCACTGAAGTTGGGGGTGGGAGGGATTCTTGCTTTCTACTCTAGTCCCAGAGAAAATGGTTTTCAAGATCTACTGACTTTTTGCTAAGATTGTGGCCATTCTTTTGCCCTCATTAAAACCATGAAAGCAGTCATGGCTCCAACATGCACAGAGCTTAAACAGGGCAGTAGGTCACCTGCACATTGGGTTCAGTAGTGTGCTTTCTAATTTTCTGCTCTTAGAAGTATCTCTCTAGACAAAACAATAAATTTCTATTCCAAAGGTAGCTGCAGCCACCATCTGTTACTTTAGACTGCCAACCCTTGCATATGCCAGTATAAAAATTCACCCCAGATCACAGCTCCGGTATAATTTCATGTGTGTGACTCAATTTACAATTACAGCTTTACACTAGGCTTTCCCATGCCCTCCTTACAGCCCGAGCCACTGCCCAACACACACCACAATTGGACCTACTAATTCTCTCACCGCATCCACAGCTCCTGCCCATGCCACACAGCATCGTGGACAGAGAACCTGCCTTTACATAAAGACCTGAGGTGACAAAACATCCCACCCCGTCTAGGTATGCTGCTCCACTATTTAATTATCCGCACTGTTAAGGGGTGAGCTCTCCAGTTTCACTGGCCAGCCCAGTGATGTAATTCCATCTTTGATGTTTTAGAGGACTGACAAGCACTAGCAACTCACTGGGACCTTCCTTCATGCTTGCTCACCATACTATTTTCATTACCAATTCTGCCTAGAATTGCCACAAGAACATACCAAGCCAGATACATCCTGCTTGCCTGCTATTAATTAAGGTAACACTATTACTGAGTAGGGTCCAAGGTTTTACTCCCACATGGCAAGCAAAAGCTTGCAAGGCTATGTGGCCTTGGAAGCCCTTCCATGTGCAATCCAGCCACCTTCTACGGAAAGCAAATGGGTAACAGGATGCTCTCGTACTAGCAGCCAAAAAACCATGCATGAAGGCAGCTCTGGCTATAGGCAGGGAGCAACCAGCCAGCTGCCAAACCCACCAGCCAATCTTCCCACCTTCAGCCTGCAGCAGAGTGCGGCAGTTACCCTGTCCCACTCTCACACAGTTACAGCCAGGGGATGTGGAGCAAAGGGAGTCTCCCTGCCATCTCCACACCTCCAGCATTCCTCGCGTATTAGATTTCCACAGAAAACAGGGCTTTGCTTTCCTTTCTCTTTCCATTACATGCTCAAATACAAGTAAGGGCATTATGAAGTAATTAGTTTGGATAACCAAGCATATCAATGTTACTAGTTAGTACAGTGTAATTCAGGAAACCATATGTCGGCAAGAACGGAGTCTGCATTAAAGGTGTAACAAAGTACAAATAGCTCAACCTTCCATCACAGGAATCCATGCCAGGCAAGGATCAAGATTAGTTAAGCTAGTTCTTTCAAAGTGATTTCCTCTTCAGGGATGCCAGCCGGTGAAAATGCAGAAAAAATGAATTATGGATGTTGTAAGTTTTAGGTTAATGCAAGCTATTTCATTCAAAAGGAAGAGCAAACCTTGCAATATTCCAAATAGTGATCTTTTGTATCATGTGTTTTTCAGCATTTTAAGAATTAAACATTTCAACCATTCGTGCTAGATAAAGGTCAAAACTCTCAAATCCGAAGTAGTACTTTTTTAGGAGTAATTACCTCTACCAATAATGGCTGTGACTCCCAGGTCTCTGTTGGCATTAATCCCACTTTGACACCACCAGTCGGCCATACCTCCTATGATCAGGGAGCACATTACTTGCCGTATCTGAATTCTTATTTAAAAATTACTTGTTTGGAGCTAGAGAACTGTTTGAGATATGCAGTGACTTCAGAGCACAAGAGGTGACGTTTTATTCTAAAAGGCCATTATGAAACCCAGAACAGGATGAAACCCAGAGCAACTTCCACTAAAATGCCAAGTGTCAATGTTAGATGGAGAATCAAATTAATACCCACTGTTAATGACTGGAAATCCTGACAACGGAGATTCATCTCACCTCTGGATATCAGTTGTCAGTCTAAAGGAGGTGGCCAGCCTCTCTCCTGGCGCTAGAGAGACATGGCCGCTTCCAGAGGGATTCCCACCATGTAGTCAAGATGAAACCTATCCCCTTTTCCCTCATTTAAATTCGCTACAGACTTACAAATTAAAAACTCAGATATTCCCACTCTTAAAGCTGCAAAAAAAAAAACCATTTCACTGCAGGTGAATCGTTATCAACTGAGGATTGGCTTGAGGTGCTCTAACTAGGACATCATCTAAAACTGCTGCACAGTCTCACTGCTGAGGGCCCCACAGCGGCAGCGGCAAAACCATCTGATTCGAGGTGGAACGGCACCTGGTTTGAGGCCATTGAACTTAACTGTTTTCCACTGAATTGAGTGGGCTTTGGACCAAGGCAGAAAAAGATGCTATTCTTTCCCAACGCTGGCCCACGGAAGCATGGCAGCTGTTGCAGTGATCAATAAGAAGCCAAGCAGGAGCAAGTAAGTGGTCTATATAATTACAGAGCTGCGCTGGTGAAGCCTGCTCACTGGGCAAGGCAGTCGGCAGTGGTGAACGTCGATGAAGGAGAACGGTGTTATTGGCCAGTGCTCGTGCACAAACTTCCCAGGGAGGGATTAAGACACTCACGTAGGTTTTTATGACTGACTCGACCAGTCCTTCAGCAGCCCTGTCCATCAGAGGAACAGTAGGCAAAATATTTAAAGCAACAGTAAAATCTTAGTCTTACTGCAATCAAGTTTTCACCCTAAATTTTTTATGGCAACTCACACTCTACTGGTAGAAGAGAAGATTTTGTGATTGCACAAATACTTCCGGAAAATCATTTTTAAACTTGTGCATCTTGAAACATAAATAGATTCACAGCAAAAAGTCCAAAGCAATCTTAAAAATTGCTCCAAAAATTGCAAGGTGCACGTCAAACTCAAATGCTCTTTGGAAACCATTACAAACTATTGCTACGATTGCAGAGAACCTCAAGTCTCCAAATGCAGAGCCAAGGTTTTGTTTTGCCGACTACAAACAAAGGAGTCAAAACCTGTAACCCTTGAGTGGGAGATTTCAGGACATCAGCCCAGAGGTTACATTCAGGCTTCTGTAGAGAACTTAGTAACTTTTTTTTTTTTTTAAGGTAAAGATTCAAACTTGGCCTTCCCTAAAGGGACAAAACTTCCAGCAACTTATCAGGAAGACATTTACCTAGATGTTTCTGTTTTTTGAAGCTGTCATCCCATGTGATTTCTTTAGGTCTTCCATACAGAAGACAGTGGTAGATTTAAAGGTTCATAAATGCGGCAGAAGCTGGTACAGCACTGGGAGTACTTGAGCGCATGTTTTTGGGGTACAGATCATGTTTTTAATGCACTGCGATTACCCTGAGGAGCCTTATAGGCTCACACTTCCCAGCACTTCACCTGCTTCAGCACCACTGAGAAGGGTCCTTGGTTTGGGCATCTAAGTAGAAAGGCATCTTCATGTTTCAGAAAAACCTGTCCTGGCAGACCTGGATGATCTTTGAAACACAGGTTCAAATTAAATAAAGTAGTTATGAGGACTGTGTTGCCCAAGCTAGCCTCTGCACTATATTGCCAAAACATTACAGAGAGGAAATATATCAAAGGACTAATTACTTCCAAAAATAACCAGGACGATCGCTGCGCTTCCGTGTTCACCTGAATGGTCTCAGCCTTCTCTATTAGGATTTAGATGCCTAAAATTGCAGCTTCCAGAAATAATATCAAGTTGCTGAACTTCTCCTTCAACAAGGAAGCCAAGCATAATTTAGTAAATGAGTGTGCAAAGTACTGTGATTAGTTCATCTCTAAAAGGCCTTCACTTTTAAGAACAAAGAGCATAGGCACTTCAGCAGCACAACAATATTTCCCCTGGATCCTTGAATATCCCAGGGCATTTGTGAATCTAAACTAAATTGAAGAGCAGAGCTAATGCAGGATGAAGGCACACAGCTGCTGTTTATTATCTACCAGGGAGCTAACATTAAGTCAACACACAGCAACAGACTCTTGCTTGGCTTTTTGGTTTTGGCTTTTGACTAGTTGGTGGATCCTTTTCTGCGCATTTCTCATCAACATGCTTGTGCACACCTGATAAATAAAAAGGGGTCTCCAAGCTGCTTGTAACCCGGCTCCTATCTTGTTCTTCCATCTCATCACTGTTATAATGATAAGCATATTTGGGGGAACTGGCAGGCTTGTGAGACTTCAGCAGGCGAGGGTTGGTCGGCTGGAAAGGCAGAGCATGTTGTCCTCTCCGTCTGCACTCCTCAGCAAAGGCTTCTTCATCTGGCTCACCTGAAAAAACAAAGAACGCAAGAAAAGTGAGCTGCACCCAGAATGCTTAAGTTTAGCCTGGGGGTGGGTGGGGGGAGAAATCAAAACTGGGCTGGAAATTGGGTGTCACAAAACCACTGGCTTGGCTGTGGTTAGCTCACAGACAGTCCTGTCTATCTGCTGATCAGGGAGTGTCCAGAGCAGAAAGCTCCATCAGTGGCCTCTCACTACACTAAAGCCACGTCATCTAGATGTGACAACTCTAGGGCCACTGTTTCCTTTTTCCCCAAAAGGCAGGGTGAGTGAGCTGAGCACATGGCCCTGGATGGTATTTCTGTGCAGAGCATGCCATCTCATCCCTCCTCACCTGGACTGTCTGCCTAGGAAGGGTTGGCCCTGCTCCAGGAAAAGCTATAGGGAAAGGAGGAAGAAACACCCAAGCTGGCTACGGGGATAGCGGGAGAAAACCAAAGCCAACATGGGTTCAGAGGGGCTGGATGTTGCACATCCACAGCTGGAAGCGGGGTAAAGAATTGTGAAGGATCACGTGAAGATGGGACATTGAGTTGAAGATGTAAGAGGTAAGCACAGTCCAGGGGGCAAGACAGGCACGCACAGCAAAGGTGAATGAACACAATGGAAACAAAACCCCAGTGTTTGCAAAAAGTAATGTGAAAGGTGAGGTAGTCCAGTCATACTCATGCCATTTTACAGATGACACTTTCCTTTGCGGCAGAAACCGTAACAGTACCAATGCTGTGAAGTAGAAGGATCAGCTACCGTAACACAAAAATAAAACCCAGCAAACCCACACATCAAAAAGCAAACAGAAAAATAAGAAAAAAGCCAAAGACATTCATCAGGGGAAATAAGAAAGAAAAAAAAAATTTAAAAAGAGTGAGAAGAAAGGTGTATACCACATTTGTCTCTTAAAGGCTTTTTAAAGTTTCATTAATTCAATTACTTAAGTACTTTTAATAGAGCTGATGAAATATGGCGTCATTTTATTTGCATCAAAAGTGGTGTGTCACATTCCGCAAGTTTTTCCTGGGATGTGCCCGGCATCAGCTGCTTAGGGAGGGGCGTGTGCTCTCCGCTAATGAGTCTGTTCTTAGTTCATGGCTGGAAAATGCTTTGAAGATGGAAAATGCACCACGTATGCAGTAAGGAACAAAAGCAGTAATACCCACTTCGTCGTGCGCACCAAACCACCGACACTTTCAAACAAAACAGGCTGCATTGTCTTTACCTGGTAAGCGTACATGGGGAGACGCTTCTGAGGGCATGAGGAAAAGGAGGCAAGGGATGTTTAAAAAGTCATTTCACAGTGCAATGCGGCACCTGAGGCCTCACAGGAGGATTCCAAGATGTGCCTCACATCACCCCGCTGAGCGTTTGAGCACCTGATGTGCATGGATATTACGCAGAGGACCCTTCTTCCCAGGTGGTTAAATACCTGTTCCCCCCCTCGCAATGCTCACACTTTTTTACCCTGGAGTCTCCTGAACTTCCAAAGGCACAAGCAAACAACACAAAAACACAAGTGATGAGAACACCAAGGATTTCTGCACTTAGACACCGCCTGCCTGCATCACAGCAATGTAAAGCTCTGGGTGTGCGGTTCTCCTCGCAGGAGGAGAGGGCTGCCAGGGCAGCCCCTGCATGGGGCACAGCGCTTCGGCTACGAGAGGCGGTGGGCAAGGAAAAGCTCAGAAAACACTGAATGCAGAACTGCCGGCATTTCCTCTAAGAGGCTGTGGGATTTTACACGTTATACAAACAGTACTGAAACACGTATCTGTCTGATGATACCAGGTCCATGAAGATGAAGCCTGTAAAATACCAGGAGTAAAAAAAAAAAAAGCATAGGAAACCCATGTACACCAGATGCACGTACAAAAACCAGTCAAGAGAGTTCAGTTCCTAACAAATTATAGTGCACCAGAAGTAGGAGATCGTTCCCCTTCCATGGAAACACAAACTGCAGGGCTTTCTTTTTGATGTGCAAAGTCTTGCTGGACGCATGTTTAAAATTTATTCTGGTGAGCTGATGCAGGAATAAGAAATGTGCTGAGGCCGTTCTCAAAGCTCTGGGTGGGTATCGCAGAGAAAAACCCAATCAGACACACCAACACTCAACACAGTTAAGTATTAAACCAGATGCTCTACACACACCCCAATAAATAACTCCTCACTGTGCTAGAGACCCATCTCAACACCTTTAGTCCAATTCAGCTGGTGTGAAAGGCACAGTTTAACACTGGAAGAATCCAGAATAATTTTGCTCCTCCCTGGTGACGTACCCGCAGCATCAGTGCGTGCTGGCCCTCTTGCACCCCGATGGCTCCTTGATCTGCCGCTTGCAGCGAACACTCCCGCAGAGCTCCTTTGCTCTGGGAGCTGAGCTGTGCCACCAGCCCTACAACAGTGAGCATCTAATGGAGTTGCAGAAAGGTCTTCCAGCGAGCACTCACTGCTTGAGTCCAACTTAAAATAAAATGTAAACCCACAAAAAACGTTCCATACTCCAAATTAAATCAACTGCAATCTAGAGAGGAGGCAGGAGAGCTTGTCCTGCTTTTCAGATCCCATGAGAGGCACTCTGCAGAGCAGGTGTTAGCCTTCAGCCCCTGACAGCGTGAGCTCGGCTCTGACAAATCTGGCAAATAGTGTTACCTGCCTGTTACACACCTCCTGTGAGTTTTGGGACAAGTCATTGCTACTATGACACATTTTGTCTATGAAAAGTCAGGATACACCTTCTCCAAGGCTTTGTCTGGGGTATTGTCCACCTGCAGCTCTTCTGCGAACGGCCCAGAGCAGGGACTGTCCCCTCCTCCAGCAGGGTTCATAGTTCCATTGCTCCATGAAAAATGATACACCAAGAAAGAAAAATATTCCCCACACAGACAATTCCTGTAATGCATATTTCCTCTTCCTTCAAAAATGATCCAGAACTAACGCCAGAGCTGAACCTTGCACTGCACCATCACGCTGGCTGAAGGTGCTGCACCAGCCCAGCAGACCCTGGCTGTGCTTGGTGCTGCCAGCCCGCTGCCTGCCTGCTCTGCCAGCACCAGGCTCAGACACAGGACCGGGCTGCTACTGCTTGGGGTTCATCTGTGCCAGGCAGGGAGAGGGCACATGGCTGCGGGTGGGAATCGATATGAAATGCTTGGAGACTGTCCACTGACATACAAGTGGTGAAGGGGCCGTTTGCAAACTTGCCCCCATAGAGGTGGCAATCTATGCTAAAACCTAGGGCACAACTCGTCAGTACTGGACTTGGGGAACCAGCATCCCTTTGGGCGGTTGTGTTAAACCTTTCCTCATAAGCTCCCTAATGTTCTGTCATCAAGGATTTGCAATTAGCATTTTTGCTAAGCTGAGCTGACCTGTATTATACTGCAAGAAACTTCCTTATCAAGTACCATTGGCATTTTTCTGCTGTTTGGGGTGAAAGCATCAGCACACCAGAGGGGCTCCGTCTGCATGTCACAAAAATTAATACAGTGGCAAGTGAGGTCAAATACTTTATTTACAAAGTTATCCAATTTTCCTCCAGAAGAGTAACCTGTGCTTCCTATTTCTGGGCTGCCCATGCCTGTCCTCATCCATCCTTCGCTCCACAGCAGACCCCTGGGGGTGCAGAGATGCTCCCCACCACTACACAGGCTAAATCATAGAATGGTTTGGGTTGGAAGGGACCTTCAAAGGTCAACTAGTCCAATGCCCCTGCAGTGAGCAGGGACAAATTCAACTAGATCAGGTTGCCCAGAGCCCCGTCCAACCTGACCTGGAATGTTTCCAGGGATGGGGCATCTACCACCTCTCTGGGAAACCTGGGCCAGTGTTTCACCACCCTCAGCGTAAAAAATTTCTGCCTTGTTCCTAGTCTAAATCTCCCCTCTTTTAGTTTAAAACCATCACCCCTTGTCCTGTTCACAACAGGCCCTATTAAAAAGTCTGTCCCCATCTTTCTTATAAACCCCCTTGACGTACTGAAAGGATTAAATCCATCTCGATCACCCAACGGAGCCTTTCAGTTTTCCATCTCCTCCTGAAGCAAAGACAAGTTTTAGCTTAACAAATAGACCCCAAAGAATGGTCCAAAGTTTTTTGTCTTTCCAAGTTGCAGGAGAGCAGGATGGCACCACCGATTAGTTAAACGCTGTAACATCACGTCAGCTGTGATTCCAATCTCGAAATGATCTGTGCTGCTGTGCACGTATAAGCCTCCAAATCTGTGATCGTCTGTCTTGAATACACATTGCAAAGCAAAACTGAAGTGTCAGTTGTAGCGGCTATTTTCTCTTGTTCTACATATTTAAACATATTTGAAACATTGAAGCCAGACTCTGAATAAAGCTAAGCTGTACCAATTGCAAATAGGAGCTTGGAAAAAATTTCCTCTGGGAAAGGTCAGCCACACAGGGCATCACCACCAGAAAGTGCTTAAATATTGCTGGAGCTTTGTCAGCAGTGATGTTTGTCCTGGAAAAGACTTTTAGGAAAACTAGTTGTACAGAAGGGGGGTCCATAGCCAACTTCAGAGCTGGAACAGCCACATGAGAAGCAACTTTCAGGGGGGTTCAGTTTTAAACAGCCCTCAGTTCCCCCCACGGCTCCTTCTTGCTGTCTCCTGCGCCTCCAACCAGCACACCCACGTGAGAGCCTCAACAGCCGTGCCATGAACTCAAGCAGGGGACTGACCCAGGTTAAAAATAACACTCTTTTTGCAAGCTTATTTTTAACCCAGCTCAGTGCCTGGATCCAGCTCGTCGTGCAGCTGCCCCACCTGGGGCAGGGAGGGGGCAGTTATTGGGGGCTGCTGGAATCAGCGTCCAGATTCCAGTGTTGAGCAAAAGGTCTTACTCTACTACTGCAAATAATAATTTAAAACGTTGCAGTTATTTCACTTGCAAAACCGGTTTGGAGAAATTACATTTCTAAGGGTTAATTCTGAAAAGGAGGGATTCAGCATTACTAGTAACTTTTCAGAACAGTAACTCAAGTTGGTTTTCTGGTGCACCAGGTTCTCCTAAATGAAAAGCAGCTTCTGGGGAAAAACAAATCAAACACAAGCTGCAGCATCCTAAAAAGCTGCATTAGGACCAAAACGTGCTTCCTGCTCCAACACCCTTGGATTGAAAATAATTTCTCATAGCAAAACGCAGCTGTATGAAAGGGGGAAATATGGATCCTTTAACCTGTAATTAACCAGTAGAGGGCAATATTGCCTACGGTGAGGGGCAACGCCATCAGAAAAGTCACTGCCAACTCCTATTTTTTCAGTAATGTATCAAATTTATATGTCTGATGCAAACCACGAGATAACACACAGGAATAACAACACTAAGGCAGAGGGTATTCCAGGTGAGGTGGGACAGGAAGGTCACACAAAAGCAGCCCTACACGAGCTAGCATTGTTATTTTGTGTTACATTTAAGTAACGTCCATGTACGTCCTGGAATTGAACTGAATCCTGTCAGGAATCAGCAGTAATTAATGGCAAGATAGTAATTAACAGAAACATGCTGAACAAACTGAGGTAAACATCCTGAGGATATCAAACCACTGATTTACATTTACCACACCACTTCCCATGCAAGAGGAAGCAGAGCCTTTGTGGTTCCCGCACAGCAGCCCTGCTGCTTGCATGCTATTTTATTACACACCTAACCGAGAAAAAAATACGTAATCAGGGTTTTCCCCTGTATTAAGAAACAAAAAGTAGGCGCACTGGTTTGCCCAGTCCAAAGAAAGACTTCTCTGAGGCTGTGAACACCACACAGCCCTCCCTGTAAGCAGCATCGGAAGATGCAACTGGTGAGGGACACCTGGCTTTACCTAATCACAGAATCATCTGGTTGGAAGAGACCTTTAAGATCATCGAGTCCAACCGTTCACCCTGCACTGCCAGGGTCCCTAAACCATGTCCCTCAGCACCATATCTACACGGCTTTTAAACGCTTCCAGGGATGGGGACTTCACCACCTCCCTGGGCAGCCTGTTCCAGTGCTTCACAACCCTCTCTGTAAAGAATTTTTTTCTGATACCCAACCTAAATCTCCCCTGGTGCAACATAAGGCCATTTCCTCTAGTCCTGTCGCTTCTCACATGGGAGAAGAGACCAACCCCCACATCACCACAACCTCCTTTCAGGTAGTTGTATAGAGCGATAAGGCCTCCCCTCAGCCTCCTTTTCTCCAGGCTAAACAACTGCAATTCCCTCAGCAGCTCCTCATAGGACTCGTTCTCTAGCTTTGTCGCCCTTCTCTGGACATCCTCCAGCACCTCAATGTCCTTGAAGCGAGGGGCCCAAAACTGGACACAGTATTCAAGGTGTGGCCTCACCAGTGCTGAGTACAGGGGGACAATCACTTCCCTTCTCCTGCTGGCCAGGATGCTGTTGGCCTTCTTGGCCACCTGGGCACACTGCTGGCTCATGTTCAGCTGGCTGTTGACCAACACCCCCAGGTCCTTTTCTGCTGGGCAGCTTTCCAGCCACTCCTCCCCAGGCCTGTAGGGTTGCAGGGAGTTGTTGTGGCCCAAGTGCAAGACCCAGCACTTGGCCTTATTGAATCTCATACCATTGGCCTCAGCCTATGGATCCAGCCTGTCCAGATCCCTCTGCAGAACCTCCCGATCCTCAAGTAGATTGACACACACCTCCAGGTTGGTGGCATCGGCAAACTTACTGAGAGTGCACTCAATCCCCTCATCCAGATCATTGATAAAGATGTTAAAGAGGACAGGCCCTAATACTGAGCCCTGAGGGACACCACTGGTGACCAGCCGCCAACTGAACTCCATTCACCACCACTCTCTGGGCCCAGCAATCCAGTTTTTGATCCAGTGAAGTGTACACCCATCCAGACCATAGGCAGCCCGTTTCTGCAGGAGGATGCTGTGGGAAACAGTGTCAAAGGCCTTACTAAAGTCCAGGTAAACACCCACAGCTCTTCCCTCATCCACTAAATGGGTCACCTTGTCATAGAAGGAGATCAAGTTGGTCAAACAGGTCCTGCCTTTCATAAACCCGTGCTGACTGGGCCTGATTACCTGGCTGTTCTGTACATGACACATGATGGCACTCGAGATGATCTGCTCCGTGACTTTCCCTGGCATTGAGGTCAGACTGACAGGCCTGTAGTTCTCTTGGTCCTCCTTCCGGCCCTTCTTGTAGATGGGCGTCACATTGGCTAACCTCAAGTCAACTGGTACCTCCCCGATTAGCCAGGTCTGCTGGTAAATCATGGAAAGTGGCTTGGTGAGCACTTCCACCAGCTCCCTCAGAATTCTTGGATGAATCCCATCTGGCCCCATCGACTTGTGCACGTCTAAGTGGTGCAGCAATTCACTTACTGTTTCCTCTGGGATTATGAGGGCTTGATGCCGCTCTCCATCCCCACCTTCTGGTTCAAGAGGCTGAGCACTCAGTGAGCTGGTCTTACCATTAAAGACTGAGGCAAAGAAGCCATTCAGTACCTGAGCCTTTTCCTCATCCTTGGTCGCTATGTTTCCTCATGCATCCTGCAAAGGATGGAGACCCTCCTTAGCTCTCCTTTTGCTGTTGATGTATTTACAGAAAACATTTTTTGTTGTCCCACATGGTGGTGAGCAAACTAAGCTCAAGCTGGGCTTTAGCCTAATTTTTTCCCTGCACAGCCTCACAGGAACCTTAATAGTCTTCTTGAGGGGCCTGTCCCTTCTTCCATAGGCCATAGACTTTCCTTCCTTCCAGTCAGAGCTCACTATTCAGCCAGACTGGTCTTCTACCCCACCGGCTCATCTTATGGCTCACCAGAACGGCCTGCTCCTGAGCTTTGAGGATTGTCCAGCCTTCCTGGACCCCTATACCCTTCAGGACTGCCTCACAAGAGACCCTGCCAACTAGTCTCCTAAAAAGGTCAAAGTCTGCCCTCCAGAAGTCCAAGGTGGCAGTTCTACTGAACACCCCCACCCCACTGCTTCAAGAATAGAAAACTCTTATTATCTCATAATCACTGTGGCCAAGATGGCCTCCAACCTTCACGTCACCCACAAGACGACTTCAAGCTAAGCTCCAGTGAGCCGGTTGTGCAAGGATGGCTTGCAGGAAACTTACTGCATTCAAATCTTTCTTGAATGATGGCCACCAAAGTGTCTTTCTAATACTTTAAGACTTTAAAGTAAGAGGTGGTGTATTTTCCAAAGCTCAGAGCAGGACACTGTATTGCTGCTTCTATAGAGGACTCAACTGGAAGTATGATTTTAGTCTGTGCTGCTACCAATGCTGACTGACAACAAAACAAGAATACAAAAGAAAAAAGCTTTGCTTGACTTTTTTCCTTCCCTCTTATTACAAGGGTTTGGAATTTACCCTGCGCCTACGGAGGGCACTGGAGTTCCTGATGACTCAGCTACATCTACTGCATCTGGGGAGAGCTGAGCTGTTACTAAAGGAGCAACTCGAAGAGAAAGAAAAAACAAATCCCCATTTAAATACACTTATCTGAAGTCAATAGCACTATGATATTTATAATCTGTTCATAAGATTTTTGTACTGATAAATATTTCTGCTTTTACAGCAGCTCCAATACTAATATTTACCTTAGCAGAAGATACCAGGGTTCTTCTGCGACTCAAGTCCAACATTTGCTGGAAAATCTCATACTTCAGAGGAGCCTGTTGGAGCAGAGAACTTACTCAGTGGAAATGACCTGTCCCCAGGCCTGGATTACCCTGGGCTGAAGAATTCCTGGAGACTAACTAGTTCTTGTGTTTCTTCTCTTAAAAGCTCCGTATCTAATATAGCCCAGAGAAAACATCAGGAGACCAAGTAACTCTACTAAAACATAGTAGAAGTGGTATAATTTGAGGGGCTAAACTTAAAGGGTGTTTTCAGAAAGCTGCCAAATCATCACAGCTTCTTTTAATTTCTGCTGGGAGTGAGGGATGCTCATTATGAGATACCAAGCCCAGGGTATTTTCCAAAACCACAGGTCCCCACACACACCCCTCCTGAAATTGTAGGCAACACACTCAGCCAAGAAAAGGCTCCCTCCCCATTACTGGAGGCTATGTTGAGCAAGTTCCTCTGATTAATTGTTCTTAATCTTGTTTCTAAAATGCCAGGAAACACAAATACCGTGATGCTTAACAGCAGGAGTTATAAAACCCACTTTCAGCTTGTGCTCTTTCAGGTTTTTCAGACTCGGCAGAAACTAAAATTTGCATCAAGTCTTCCTTGGAAAATGTTGCTGTCTGAGTTTGACAGTGACAGCCTTTAAAAATCTCTGTCTTGATATTTCATGTGATGCTTATGAGGAAAAGCGGCCATTTTAAAACCACTGATAAAAAGAAATGCAAATAGTCTCGAAAGCCGAAAGAGTCTGAAATCACTCAGAAACTATCCAGGGAATGCTGGAGCAGCTGCCACATCTGCACCATCACTTCTAGGGGCAGAGCTTTTGTAAACGGTAAGGGAGTTCATTTCAACACTGACGTTCATCAGCTAAAGCACAGGATGAAGGACAACGTTTTGAGTCACCACACACAAATCAGTGGCTTTCACCAATTATTGGCAATCATTTTTCTTCCTGAGCAACTGCACATTGCTCAGTGCTACTAAGAGCACGAGGAGATTCAGGATTTCCTCTGGTACAAACTGATGTCTGTCTGAGACGTCCCTCCTGCAAAATGCTAGGAAACATTTAGCCCAGAGTGCTCAGCTGGTTAGAAACTAAAGAAAATGTCATCAGCTCCCAGTCTCCACCCTCTGCAAAAACCTGCTGCCATGTCCCACCTCATCCTCTCCCCATCTCACACCCTGCGCTGGCTCCAACTGCACAGCTCTGCCATCATCATCACCTGCTCAGACGTGCATTATGCCTCCCTGCTCCAACTAAGAATCTCGTATTAAGTTTATAACTTGGGGGATTTGGGCTGGGCTTTCCCAGGCCAGGACCAGCACTACTGTTTCTTTTGCTGTGGGAGCCAGACATTTCCTGCAAGGGGGGAAAAAGCTCCACAAGCTGCAGGAGACAGCATGGGAGGTGGTGGTGAAGTCCTGGAAAGTGATGGAAAAAAAGGGGGGTGGGATTTTGGAAAAAGGACAGAGACTGACCCAGCGACTCTCACAGTGCTATTTGCGTCCCAGGGGAGCCATGGCTGCAGCACGTCCAGTATCCGGGAAAGGGCAGGGCTCAGTACTTTTTGCTCAACACACATAGCAATCCTCTGCCCTTCTGGCTTTAAAACTGGCAATGGACTTGCTCCTCTTATTTTTGCCCTTGTATCCAGCTGCTCCAGTGCCAGCTCATGCTGTTCCTACCCAGCCCGTACCCCTGTGGCACAGGGCAGGGAATGCCTCACAGCAGCTTCCTTAGAAAGCTCAGCCTTTTGATTTTTCTTTTTTTCAGCCACCTGGATTTTACCTACCACCCCCATACAAGCCCAAGAACCCCACTATATCCTGTATTCAGCCCAGCATGTACGAACACAAATCCTGCATTCCCAGCGCATCAAGCTACTCAAGATGATGATGTTTTGCTACAAAGATACCCCAATCTGCAATAAATTGGGGAAGTTAAATGAGTATAATACACCCTACGCTAACTACAGCAACACTACAAATGAGTACTTTGACAGGAAATGTCATCATGCTGTTCCCCTGAGCAGCTAATGGGGATCGATAGCTAAAGCCAGTCCTGTTTGACTGTATTGGGTGGCATCGAGCTCTGCAGCCTGACGTACAGATAGAGGAGTTGGTGAGAGAGCCTGGATTTATCTCCTTGCTGCCAAAACTTACTCATCAGAAGATCCTGCATTAGACGAATGGTCCTACATTAAATTTGAGGCCAGCGAGAAGCGCAGGCTGAGCACGTCCAGGCTTCTGCAGTTATTTTGCTTCTGTCAAAACACGCCAGGACATCCTATAGATTACACCAACTGCTCTCACCTTAAAGATTTGGGATGCGGGAAATGCAAACGGCAGGAGGCAACATGAATCCCCAACATTTCCAGCAAGCAGAGAGAAGACCCCATTTGCATGCTGCTGCTCAAAGTGAATTTTATTAAAAGACTCTAGCACACAGGGGTCTTTTATTCATTTCTGCATGAATTTTGAAAGGAAGCAAAGATCGAGGAATGAGCTTCGCAGCTTGACATATATAAATAGGAATTAGCAAGATTTCAATCTCAGAGTTTGAACAAATGGATCTGATCTTTAAACAGCAATTGAAATTACCTAAAAGGGTCATGTCAGCTCTCTAACACAGTCTCCTGCAAATCTCGTATGCTACTACACTGTGGTGCTGCCTGACAGATCCCCTTAAAATGTTGCATCAGGGGCTCCGACTCTTGGGGCTTCTCTCCCCAACACACTCCCCTACACAACATGCAGGTGAGATGGGGGTCAGATCACTGTAACTGTCTCCCTCTCTTACGTGGCCCCTCTTCCTCCAGAATTGGTATCACTAACATCAAAACACTTGATTGGGTTCAATATTCAGAGGTTTTTTTTCATCTCACCCTGTATTTCAACCTCAGGCAAAAATCCCTGCATGTTTCCTCTCTACTGTGAGGAAGCATCGCAGCTCATGGTTCACTTTGAAATTGGATTTGAAGTGCAAACCAAAATCCTGCTGATAATAAAAAAATAACTAGCCTGTGCGATGCAACTTAATACTCACTCCTACTGAAAACAAACAAACAAAAAATCCACAGCCCAGCTATGTGCAACCCAGCCTGGTCCTCCATGGCACACCCAGACACGAGGTGCCTTCCACTGGCGGTACCTCTCTCCTTGTGCCCAAGCAGAGCCCCACAGACCTTCCGCATCTTGCACTCATGCTCCAGACCCTCCCAGTGCCAGATGAAACGCCCCTTTCACTGCCCCCAAAAGACAAACCTTTGCTTCTTGCCTTCCCACAACCAGATCAAGAAAAATTGGCTTCAAATTAGAAAACTCCCTAGGTAGCAAGCAGAGGAAAAGTGCTCTTCTACTTCTGCAATGAACAGATCTTTGTAACTTTTAAAAACCAACAAGTTCAAGTGTCAAGACATCATCTTACATGTCCATTAGTGGCCCTCACTAAAAGGAGCATCTCCAGAGCAGTTTTGAGCAAGCCCTAATTTGCAAATTATACAGTTTTGTTACACATTTTTCCATTATCAGCTTTAAACCTCAGTCTTCAAAACCTTAATTACAGCAAAACCAGATTACCGTAAGAGAAAAAAAAAAAATCATACATACAGCAAAAAGCCATGCAGTTACATTTAAAAAGAAAAGAATCTCTTGAGTGACTTGAGCAAAAAGTGATGAATGACTTGCCCAGCTGTTTTGTCAACACTTTCATAGTAATTTGGCAAAAGCACAAAATCACCAAGTTTGTATTTTCATCAAATGGCTATTAGTGCTGTTGAGATCTCAGACACGAGACAGTTAAGAGCAAGCTCCATGTTTTGTATTGCTTTGTCCGTGCTCAGTTTGTAAGCTCTCATCTTCTCAGGGTAATAATGGGAAAAATATTCTCCCTTCTACCCTGAGCCTTAAATATGACACTAAGGGTTTTACACAATAATTACAAAAAAAAGGAAGAGATACCCGCCCTCTTCAATTATACCTCCCAACATGTAATTCTTTTCTCATCTGTCCCTGCATTGCTAGGACTAGGGCAAGCAAATCACAGCTCCCAGTGCCGGCACTCACACATCCCTTACTTACAGAGCTCCAAAGACCATCATCTTTGACCTGGCTGTGGAAACAGCATGTGCTCATAGTAACAGGACTTCTCTTCTGACAGCTCAATAGGTTTCAAAGTGTTTTATGAACCCTCACCACAAAACCCAATCCTCTTTTTGACATCTTCCTGACAACAAGAGCACTAAGCCGATGGTTGGTGTTCAGTTTGATTAGTATCGACACACTAATGAGAAGTCTGATCTGAAAAAAAAGTGTTTCAAGTTGACAGTCAATACTTGATTTTGACTAAATATTTACTTAGGAACCTGTACACCGGCCTTACAGGTGCTGTAACTCCCAAGCTTTTTGTTGTTTGGCACCTCCATTCCATCAGGGAGCTCTCAAAGTTTCCAAACTTTCTTTCCCACCCATAGTCAAGCTCTTCAGCCTGCGCCTTAAAACCCACCATAGTTCAGGAATAGGACAAATAATTTTTGAAACCCAAGACCTATCAAAAACTAAATGTTTATATACACAAATGTATACACACAAACATATACATACACACATATATTTACACACACAAAAAGAAACTGCTCCGCGTATGCTGCTCAAACTGAAGTTTTGACCAAAATAACCAACAGATGGAGAACACAGAAAATAAAGTTTTCTCAATATAAAAAAACAAACACCAAACCCGGAGCATGACTGCCATCCAACAATAACAATACTTACAATTGTCTCTTGTGCCTGCGATCGGAACCATCAGTCAGTTTATACACTCCTTCTGCAGAGATCCAGTGGGGACAGGGAATGTTTTACAAAGAGAGCTTTGTGAGTTTCGGAAACAGAAAGAGAGTTCGAACAGCGACATTAGTACCCGGCTTGGTGTACTCAACATGGCCACGCCATCTCCTGGGAAGGTCACCCCAGAGCTGCCCATGCCCAGAGCCATGGCTGTTCCCATCCTACACTGCTGCAGCAGCACCATCCCACCTTCTCCTCTTTTAACACACCTCTGAGATCTGTAGGATGAAGCACCAAGGACAGTAACAACCATTTCCTACCACAATCTCTGGGCCAAAACAAAAAAGGGGAGGACCAGCACGCAAAAGCTACCACAAAGCTGGAGGAACTCGAGAGCACTGCATTCCAAAAGGGAGCAGAGAGCACCTGAATGCCCACCAGCTCTCAGTGGAGAGGTGGACATGCCCGGGACTCACCCACCGAGACGGCGCGACAGGACACCACCACCTGAAGTCACTGTAACAAGCTTCTGCTCAAAATCACCTGGCGTATGGGCATATCCACAACTCCTGTAAGTCTGCAATGGCACTGAAAGCTTTTGCAAATAGTTAACTATTTGTCAGTGGACTCACTATACCGTGGTATAAATATTTGAAAAACTTTAAAAACAAATCAGCAAAACTGCAGAGGTTTGAACTGTTTAACTATGAAGACAGCTTTATACTACTAGCAGCCCAAAGTGCAGGATCCAACAAAACTAATCCACCCCTCTCTGGAACACCAGCAAACTCAAGATCTTCCCAGAAACACTTGCCAAGAGTTTTACTGAGTATGAGGATGTCAAACTTCATTTACACTATGGCATTTCTCCTCGGACTTTGTAAGATCATAATTGCTCCCTTTGCAGGGTTGAAAGTGTCCTGCAGTCAGCACTGTGATATCGAAAGGACACCTAGAACAGATGCACAACAGATAAGACTGACGTTCACCTGCGTTTGTTATCATGCACATCAGCAACTGAGATAAAAGTCCCAGACTTTGCACTTTTGAGAACATTTCATCACCTTCCAGTTAAAATCCTGACCTTGCCTGAACTCCCAGGATTGAATAAAGCCTCTGCAGAAACAATCTCCTCTTACAGTACTTTTTAAAAATAATTATCAACTGTTTTTCTAAAGAAAAAGTTGCATACTTAAGACTGAATAGTGGACTGGAGACAAAATTACAGGCCAGGCAGTAACTTCACCTTCCAGGAGCTGGGCTCTGTTTGCAACAGCATTCAAAGCTCTGAATTTCTTTAGGAAAAATAACTGATAAATAAAACCATGCTACTGTAAAACCAATACACTGGACAGCACTGACAGGTCAGCTAGGACCTCAGAGCGTCCCTCTATATCACAATTTCAACTGAAAATTTGGAGGGCCTATATTTTAAGGCAAGATAAGCCAGAACTGTCACAAAAATAGAAAACTCAAGAGGCTTTGACCTCTGTTGGCAATATATCACCTAACCTGCATTAAAGCTGCTCTTCAAGTTGGTAGCTTGGCTCAGGGCCACTTACAGATCCTATAACTCAACACCAGAGACACTGAAAATTTGGGGCATTTTGCCGCCACACCCCGAAAACACAACAGCTGCTGAATCCGGAGCCTGGCGTGAATGAAGGGTTGGCTTTTTGTTTCAGGAGAAGCTGGGAGGTGTAACGCAAAATCCTCCTCTCAAACAGCTCTCGTAAGAAAAGGCTTTCCACTATTGGAAACTATTCTGTCCAGGGCAACAAGCATCTCCCTTGCAACAGAGCACACAGTGAGGGCACGCACTTGGCTTCACGATTTATTCTACAAAATGGGTTACCAGGGACGTAGTTGTCATCTTCTATAAACATTCCAGGAGCAAAGCGCACACGTGATTTCAGAGCAAGTGCTAGAGAGGGAAGAGTGCAAACCATGTGAGAGTCATCAATTAATCTTTTGTGCTTGATTTTCTTCATCAAGAAGTGCAGGGAGGCTTCAGCACCTGTGTGTTCTCAGAAAAATGTTTTCTTTCCCTGAACTGAGCTTCTCGTTTTAAGGAGCGATTACAAGAAGCATCTGTGATTATTCACTGCATTAGAAAGCTCTTAAAATTCACCCTCTGTTCTCTGACACTGTTCAAGACAGAGTTATGTTTGTTAACAAATTAATAATGGCTACAAAACTGCTACGGGTAGGATTCAGGACAAATTTCTCAACTTTTAACCATTCAAACAGGACTATCTTCCAAGTCTTTTGGGCTAGTACTTTCACAACGGATCAAAAGTCAGTCAACACCAATGTTTCAGAAATACTTTGGAAATTATTCAGACAAGCCCCCCTTGCAATAGATACTGCAAGTCCTAGATCATATTGGAGTAGCTGCCATTGACAGAACACCTCAAAATATGAGCAGGCATAGTAAAGTACACAGAATTTTCTTTTTACTTCGCAGTGATAAAAACTGTCATCTACTTGGTCATTTTCTACCTGATTCTCTAAAGAAATTGCTGTGTTTTGTCTAGGAACACCTGCTGATGTCTCTTCTAGTGATGTTACAGGGGATTTGAGATGTACAGCAAACAGAATGGCATTTCCTGACTCTGAATTAGGTTCCGTACAGGACACGACTCAAAGATTTTGAAGCTCTTTGGAAAATACAGATAAAATGGATCTAATTTTTTTTGCTTTGACAAGTTACAGCTCTGATATATTTTAAAATAACTAGGTTTTAAGTGGTTTACTGCTAACGAGCAGTCAACACATACGAGGTTTGCACTGGCTGAATACTTCACCGACGACAGAAAGATTTCTGTCCGAGACTTCTTTTAAGCCAGAAAAGGGCAAAGTGGTACAGCACGTACACTTGTTTCCATTACCAAGCTTCCTTGTCACTACAGCTGGATGTGTCTGCACTGGTGAAGCTCTGTTGTAAGGCAAAAGCCTTACAGGTTTTTTTTATTTGTACAGAAAGGACATTGCGCATAAGCTGTTTTAAGGGCTGAATATTTAGATCTCAAAATATGGTCAAATTAACCATCAAAGAACTAAGACTTAGTTCTGGAGTTCCAGCCCTCTCCAAGCGGGCTACCTTCCCCAGAAAACTAGGAAGGACTCCGGAGATACCAGGACTTTGTGATACAAGAGTTTATATTTTGGTTTTGTCCCCGGCTGTATTTGATGGTTCTATGACCCAAATGCTGCCGAGTTATAATTCCAGGAATTTGCGTTTCCTCAAGCTTCTTCTAGAAATAAACTTGATTAACAAATGCAGCGCTGGGTATATACAAAACCCAAATGTGCGTCCACAGACAGTTTTTTCACACATGTAAGCCCTGCAGGAAACGCTTCTCTGGCTGTTCCCTGTAGAAATATTTTTCTGACATATTGCAGTCTGAGGCATTTAACACACTACCAAAGTCAGTCCAATTAACAGAAAACCAGCCTTTTTCATCATAGTCACTCAAAATTCAAAACACGTATACTTGCGGCTATCCATCTAGGACTTAACACACACTAAAAATAAAAACTTTGTTGTTAAAACATTGCCCATGTTTAAGAAAATGAACAGCCCATTCTGACAAATGAATCTTTGTCATAATATTGCATTCATTAACAAGAGACCTCCTAATCTTCACCTTGGGAGCTCAAATTAGGCTCTCTCAAACTCTGCAGCCTGTTGTTGGTGAGCAGACAGGAGATGGACAAGGGCTCACTGCAATGCTAAATCAGATTCCCTGGGACAGTCATCAAAGCCCTCATCCTGGTTCCTCCTCATCACTAAACACCCTATTTGTCCACTACAATAAAGCAGCTACTTACCTGAATAGTTCCAGAATGTCTTCTCTCACATGAGGTCCACTCTCGGCAGCTACACATCCCAAACTGGATGTTTTAGGGCAATGGCCATCAGGCAGTAATATCTGTGCCCTAGATGCACGTATTGTCTCCTCTCTTCCCAGCTACCCTGATTCCCTGGCACCTCCCAACAGGCATGGTAGCCCCTGCACGCAGCTCTGACCATCCCTCAAATTTCTTCATCACAAAAGGATCCCCCAGTCTCAAAACCATCATAAGAGAACATGTCATGTGCATTAATGTTGACACATCAGGAGAAGGAGGGAAGAAGCTAAATACGCCCTATGTTGGATCTTGATCTGTGCCCCAGGCTCCCTAGTTTCCACTACTTCTCTGTACAGCCCAAACACTTGCTTCTCACTAAACCATGTTTTTCAGAAAGCTACTCTTTTAAGACACTGGAAGCTGGAGAAACTACTTCCCTTGGCAGGTTCTTCCAACAGTTAATCGCCCATGTGTTAAAAATGTGTGTTTATCTTCTCATTTGAATTTGTCCAGCCTTATACAAATGTTTATATCCTTCTTCCAAACAAGGCAACCTTTAATATGCATAGTTTTATCTCAGTGGTGTACACATTTTTTCAGAGTCAAACTGGAATTTGGCACACCATCCTCACTCAGGCTGCAGATGCACCTCCCTTGCCTGCACTGGCAGAGAAACCAGCCTTCACAGCAGCACGGAGCTTGGGCCATCAGAGAACGGGGCAAATGCCCACTGCTTCTGCGTTCACTGCCATAACTTGTGAGCAGGTTTTCCTGATGAGAAAGGCAAAGGCCAAATGAGGAAAAAAAATTACGTCAACAGCACGAAACAGGCTGCATTGCTTTCCTCCTTCTCCCTTACTGGTTTCATGCCCTGCAAGTTACACTGAGAAGCAGCATCACATTTATCAAGGATGTTAAGATTTGTCTTTCTTCTTGTGGCTAGAACATCCAAACCCAGAAAAAATGCAAGTGGCATTAGAGATACTGAATGTAAGAAACATTTTCCTGGTTATCCTAACTTGATGAATCTCCCCAAGAGAAAAATCCTCCACCTCTTCATGCTCATTCAGCCAACGACTGAGGACTGGAGCTTTGTGAACTTCACTCATGCTTGCAGGCAATACCAGATGCACTCAAAACAGCCTTAAGTGCATTTCTAGCTCTACTGCTCTCCTGAATATCCAGCTCCCGGTTTGTATGGGAGAGCTGAATAACACCCTTTCGTTATTAAAGTGCAGCTCACTTGGTGATAAGGAACTGACTGTATTTCCCATAAGCACCCAGTATTAAGAAATGTGTATGTCAAGATTAGCAGACTAATTCTGGGAGGTGCCTGAGTGACTACTCAACAGGGCACATCCATATAAATCAAAGTACTAAAGTGCCTTCTGATGAGAGGCAGTTTTATTACGGAAAGCCTCCCCAGAGTCCTCTGAGGACAAAAGGCTTTGTCCTCTGACTCTGGTCAAGAGAGACTGAAGGAAAGGCTGAGCCTTGGCCATATGAGTTTTCTCCATTTCCCCCCAGAAATACTTTCACAGGGAAGTCCAAAGCAGTTTTAAAACATCCCTAGTCTAGCTCCCTCTGGCAGAATGAATGATGGAGACTGACACTACAGAACATGCCCTCTCGCAAACACAAGACACAGTACTCTGCTGCTGAGTAAGACGAATCACAACAGGATGACAAATTCAGGCTTAGTTTCTGTAAAGAGTAAAAGCCGCCTCCAACTACATGTCTAGAAGAAAGTTTACCAGAGGTGGCTATGGTGACAGTTATGCAAATGTGTGATAAATAAGGGACTTAATCTTACTCTAAATATCAGCCGCAAAGACTAACACAGATACAGAATGTGTTTCTGGAGAGAAACCAAAAGACTGCTGAATCTGCCCAGCTTCTCTACCAGATGTGTCAAAGCCACTGGGGGCTTAGCATTTTTTTTCCAGGTAAACTCCCCTCCTGGACCACAACCCAGTCAAGCTTGTGACTGCAAGCAGATAAATGAATCCTATTCCAGAGCTGCTGCTTTGCATCTTAAGCTGTTTTAGTAACAGCTTCAAGCAACTTCATTACAGACATAACCAAAATAGTTCTCTCTTCGCCATCAGGAATAGCATCTTTCACAATCTGAATTCTATGACCAGTCACCCAGGCTGGATTCCTCTCCCATACCAGTAACTCTTTCAAATAAATTTACAAATAAGAAACAATGTAGATTTCATATTTGATTTTTAAGTCAGTGAAAGGAGGCACTGAAGCCTCCTCAATGTATGACGTCATTTGTTATACCACATAAAAGATGAACTGTGAAGACCATAGTCTTTACAAACCAGGTGTTAACATTTAATCTCTCACTGAATCCACACTCAGCTCTATGAAAGGATTCAGCTTTCTTTTGACCACTGGTAAACTAGCAGCTACAGGGTTGGGCTTTTATCTATTTTTATGAAGATCATTTGAAGTTGGCTGCATTAAAAAGAAAAGCCAGAAAAGCTCTCATTTGTGATTCAGTATAAAGGATAAGAGTGTTAAGAGTTATTTCCGTAAGCCTCCAAATAACTGGTTTTTTGATTGTCGGTTTTAAGTCAAGCTCAAAAATTATCTATTTTTAGTTATTTTAAAATCAACCCACTATGCTGCAGAAGTTACCATTATTTAAAAAGCCAGTGAACTAAAGAGACAATTCCACTTAACAGCATGCTTTTATTAAAACTTTTTACTTATCTTTGGAATTAAAAGTACTTTAATCCCACCATTACATTTCGAAGCTGACACCTTCTCAGGCAGAAGTCTTCAGCTTCCTTTATTTGGAAGATAATTAGCACTCAGGCTACCAGAGCAATCTACCTCACACCAGGACTTCACAGCTTTCAGATTTGGGCACTATCACATCTAAACTACTGCATGTATTTTAGATGTGGTAAAAGCATGAAAGGGGATATGGTACTCACAGGGGTTTTCAATTAACTTTCTACCAGCTGCTCTAAGTAAGATAACACCTAACCCAGCACTAAGTCTGCCATAACAGAGTTTTCAGAGATGTTTGAATGAGTTTGAATCAGCAGACAGCCTGCATAGATTCAGGGTTACAGCTCAGATGGTCACAGCATTATTTTTTTTTTTTTTTTTTGGTAATCTGACAGCAGCATCTAAAAAGTGAGCCTTACCATTTTGTGAATGCATGACCTATGTAGCAGAGTATAAACCAACATCTCCTGTGCTAACTTTTCAGTAGTGCACTTCACTCAACAACCAACTCTAGGCAAGGTATTTTTTCCAAAACCAAAGCAGATGAAGCAGTAAACCCACAAAATTATAAATTCAAAAGGTACGGTTTGTAACACTAACAAAGTAAACATGCTTCATTCCAACACTACTGCAACATAAGGACCATTTCAGCACTCCAGGTGGAAGATAAAAACCTTTTTACTTAAGACAACCACTTGAAAACAAGCAATAACAAAAATCCTCCAACTGTCTCTGTTGAGTACTAAGTAAAGCAAGTGTGTGGTCACAATTCAGTCCCACAGTAAACAAGACCAGAGGGCACAAACAGTGCAAACAACCTTCCTTTCCTCCACAAAGTTAAAGCATTGCACTAACATTAAGCACTGCTGAAAAGCTTTCTGACCACAAGCACAATATGGCTGCAGCATTCATTTTGCAATGGAACCAGCTTTAGAAGCAAGCACTGTCCTGTTACAATCACAGATATAAACTAAAGCAAAGTATGAAACAAGCTCACTTCTCGAACTGAACAGAAACAGATTCAGGAACAGAACTCAGGTTTTCAAAAATAAAATCTAACTTCCTTTATCACTGGACCATCCCAGAGATGCTCTGAAACACAGCAGCATGGCTAAATACAGACGACAAAACTCCATGTACACCTAGCACCAACAGACGGAAGGAAGCAAGTGAACAGGACAGCCAAACACAAACGCTGACAGAGAGATAGAAAACTCTTGGCCTTAGAGATGGGTTTTTTTAGTCTTTCACAATCTTGTTTTCAGCATTCTAAGACTCAGTCTGTCAATCAATCACAAGCTGACACAGCATACATCTTATGAACACTACGTGCACTCGCTCTGCAGAGCAGCTTTGTCACTTGTACCACAAAACAGCACCTGCTGTTCTCAGAAAAGGTATGTTAAGAACCAAGAACTACATTAGCTGCAGCAATTGTAAAACAGGAAGCATTCTAAGGCAAAATCCCAAACTTCTTCAGTAAAGCCAAGAGAAAGGGGTTGGTGCCATGCAATCTAAAGAGAAACTTGTTACCGTGTACTGCATTGAGATTACTGCCATGCACAAGAGACCAGAGAGAGGCTGCACCAAGAAAAAGCATTACAAAGTTATTGTATTCTACCAATGAACTTTGAAGCAGAGCATGAAAGAGTGAGGAAGCAGGTTCAAAAACTCCATCTTAGTTTTTCCAAACCACTGGAGAAAGTTTAATTTAAACTAGATTGTGTCACTGAACACTCAAAATTAATCCCTCACATATGGGGAAATGGTACTTTTAATCTAAGAGCACCCGTTTTTGAAAGGACCTCATCCCACTGCAAGTCTGATGCCTAGCATTTGCTAGAACTAAAAAAATTTTCTGTTTTTGTACTTTGTCCTATTTTGGCCAAAATTGAAGTTTAAGGAAATTTGCTGCCGTTGATGATCAATTTCTTCTAGGGAGTAGGTTTTGTACATCCATGCAAGTTATGTATTAGTAACGAATGCCATGAAATTTTTCAGAGCAACCTAGTAAGGGGGTTTTCAAGAGAAAAGAAACTCTTTTCAGCAGCACAAACAAGAAGAAATCCTGACTATGTAATAGGAAGAATTTAAATTTGATTCACAGTAAACACAAAATGATTCATTTTGTGTATTAAAAATAACGTTGGACACAAGAAGTTGCATTTAAAAAGAAGTTGGATGCGGTGTTATTTCAAAAGAAAACCTCTGTGTTCTACATACTGAAATAGGTGAAGACTTAGTCTTAGGTCAAGTGTAAGGAGGTGACAGTTTTTTACATCTGGAATTCCCCGTCCAATCATATACTTCAACCAAGACCAAGTGTCCACCCAGCTCAACCACCAGCCTGGTGAAACACTGGTGTATGGGTATCTGCTGACTACTGTAATCTTTAGTGATGAATTCTGCCTCCTGCTGACTCACTTCTTGGCTGTTTTGTGTTTTGCCAGCTTCTCTTTCTACCAAGTGCAGTGCTTCCATTTAATGCTGCATTTTGTCCAGCTCTGACAATACCCAGCTTCAGGGATCTGAAGGCAGAAGAGAGACTATCCAAAGCAGTGGATTTTCAGCAAATTTACAGTATTAGTTTCACTATAGAACCCTGGAGTGAACTGTTTGTAAGTAACACAGTGAGAAAGACCACACTTTTCTGGGTAAGAAGATAATATGGGTGCAGATTTGCCTCTAGCATCTGTGCTATCCTGTGTTCTTCACTTCAGCTAGGTAACTTAAATGTTAGAGATTACCTGGGATTAAAATAGAAGGTGAAGTTTGGCAGCTCAATATAAAACCTAAGGGTATCCACAGGAAGGAATTCAAACTCAACTCCAGATTGTCCTAATTTTATTTGACTTGGTTAACCAATTTTGAAGCACTTTTTACAGTTTACATAACTTAAAGGAGCACACTATGCCTATAAATATAAATTAACATTTTTAATAACTCAAGACATCACAACAAAGCCAGATTTTTAAATAAATTGTCTGTTTAGTTATCTGGATCAAGAAGGAACATACATGGGGAAGGAAAAAACAGCATTAACAAGAAAACACTGCTTAGTTCTAAACTGAGTTTGTGCTTCTACACCAAAAACACAACACTGAAGTAACAAGAAGTCTGCAAAGAACTTAAAAACATACATAACTTCTGTAGTCCCAAAACCAAAGTACATACTTATTTTTTCTTCTATGTGTTATTTGGTTTGGTTCTATGAAATTAGCATTAATGGTAGTGGGACAAATGTAAGATATACTGTCTTTGCTGCAAATATGAATTCTATCATAGCAATTTATTAGATTGTTGGTTTGGATTCAGTTGAATTGGTTTTCCTGCATGATAAACAAGAGCAAATCTTGTCGACGGATTTAATAATCTACACACTTGTTAGTACAAAGCAGATGGTGTTCAGCAAGAAGGCATTAAGTGATCACTTGAAAACACCATGCTTTTTTTTTGAAACACTAAGCCAAAGAATTGTGTGAAGGCCAGATGTGCAGTTTTTATCTATGCACAAGCTTTGAACATCACCATTTACGCATGAAGTTTCCCCAGGGCCTGACAGGTGTTAACATATGCCAACAGTTGTTGCATTCTTTCTCTATGACATGCAGAAATCAAGTCATCTCTCACTAAACTTCAAAAATCCGGTCTTAGCTACAAATTAACACTTTGCTTCACTCCATTCATTTAACAAAAGGCATTATTCAATCTTTCGATTTTTGGTTGATGACTACAAATAAGAGTGAGATAATTTAACGCTAATAATTTTGTAACAATCTTCTTCGAAGCAATTATGTTTGGTCCCAAAATTAAAAAAAATCTTGTTGTTCATAAAGCCTTTAATTATTAAACGTTTTCCTGTATATTTATGTTCACTACAGAATTTTTTTTTTTAGCAATCTCAGAACTTCATACTTCAGAAAACTTATTTTTAAGCAGAGAGAGTTACTTTAGGCCCAGACAAAAAAAAATTATGTACTAGGGCAAAAGATGGAGTTAGAGAGTCAACCTCTGAATGCTTAAAAATAGGTGCTTCAAATACAGGTTTAGAAAAGAAATTAAATATCATGTTTTCAGTCATACTGAAGAAAACATCTGCAAAGAAAAAAGGCCCTCATCCTTAAGACTGAAGAAAAAGGTAGTAGGGGGGAAAAAAAAAGCACCGTTTTCCCAAGTTGCCCAAATCACACACAGACACAAGGTTACAAATGCCATTCATGAAAGAATGCACCACAAACATCAGCATTTATTCATTTTGAATTTCTTTTTTTTTTTAAGCAAATGACAAAAGACTCGGCTCACTGGCTTCACTTTTGTTTACCTTTTGCTTACATTACACATTTAAACATTTGTCAAAACTAAGTTGTCTGCATTCATGCACAACTAGAAAACATCCTCAATTTATTTAAACCAGAAATGCATTACCAGAAATGTATTAACATTAATCACTACTAAACATTTAAAAAAAAAGTTGAAATTATTAAAAAGGTTATCCTGGAAATGTTAACTTCACAGCAGACTTAAACTACTAGTTGGCTCACATTTCAAATTGGAAAAAGCAAGATTCATGCTAGTGTTAGTGTACATCTTGCCCTAGCACTACTGAAGGATCATGGTTCACCTTGATCATATATAAAGAAAAGTGCATACAGGAATTTACAACAATTTTAAGGACAAAAAAATGGTCCAATTGATGTGGTCCCAACAATTAACTCAAAAGTCTATGACAAATACGAGCTTCTGTGAGCTATTTATACTACTTAAGATTAAGTACGGATATACAGAAAGTTGAGTTCGTTTGAAATCTTCAAAAAATGTTCCTGTCAATCCTCAAATGGTGGCTGTTATAGCTTAAAATTTCTGTTAAATGCGTGCGTTGAATTACTTGTTATCCAAGCGTAGCAGCTGCTCCTTACCATTTATTGTTAGCGACCTTAACTGCCCATCTTCTTCAACTTCTACTCTCTCTTGTCCATTCTCAACAATTCTGTAGAACAAACCCACAGTTAGCCATTTTAGAGCACTCTGAGCAGTTTGAAAATACACAGCAGCCCTGTGTTTTTAGATAATGAACTATAACGGAGCGCTGCCTGCTTAATGCGACTGTAGTTGGCAAGCTTTTATATTCAACAGCACAGAAGCTGTAACTAGTAACCATCTGCATTCCCCCACTGATCCTGCTTATTTGTAGCAGAAAAATTGCTTTCTGCAAGTTTGAATCCTCCAGTTTGTAGAGTTCACAGTTCCAGTTGTCACCTCATACCTTGTCACAATTGTACTGACACTAAACACTATTATCTAGAACTACGTCTTTTGACAGATCAACTGTACAATCTTGACATTGCATTTAGTACCCTCCTATTTGTTAAATGCGTAACATTCTGAACCCCATCACAATTTTGCATGATGTAAGGCATGCAAGACAGTCTGTAATCCACTTTTAAAAGGATCAGAGCAGTTAATTTGGAGACCTACTGTATACCAAGTTTATGACCAGCATGTACATCGCCAAATTTAAGCATCCCTAACTGGAAGGAAAGGTTATTAAAGAGCTCTGTGGGTTTGAGCTTTTTTTGTTTGTTTTAGAAATGGGAAGATAAGGAATGTTTAAATTACTTTTAGAACATTTAATTTACGCCTATGTTTTAACTATCTGGGAATTCTCCCCTCATGATTCAAATGAGGAAATCACATGGATGAATACAAATTTTTCTGGAGGTTACACTTAAAGAGAATAGGCCCATATTAAAAACAGAAGGAACAGCTTCTTGCCTGAAGCACAATTACTCAGAGAAGATTTTCATTGGCTATGGTGGGATATGAGTCTTCTTCAGACTCAGCTACCTTGTGGACACACATTTCACAATGTAACCGGACTTCTCGGGGATAGTAGATGTGTCTTCCTAGATGTGGCTAACTGCATTTCTTGCTTCTCCCCTCCTTTTCTAAATTTGATGAACAAAAGATAGGACAGCAGCATACCTGATTTAGCCTAGTTTTTAATATTAAAGCACACATGGCGACTTTTATTCTTTTGCATTAACACTTTCATTGGTGTCTCTCAAAAAGTGGGCAAATTTCAGTTTTGGAATACACTCATAGAAAAATACCATGACCACATCAGTATATGATGACAAAGGCTGCATTTAAGTGGTCAAGGTGACAGGATCCCTCCAGTATACAAGACACAGAAGAATGCTGCACTTTGGTAACTTGCATCCCATACTTCAAACAAAAAAATTAGTTATCCCTTGCTTTTCCGTAAATTTCTATTAAGTACTGAAATGACATTTAACTACTTGTCCAGAACTACTATAAATTATTGATCGTAATGTTTCCTATAGGTTACTCTGTAGCTAATGAATATTTGGGTTTCCCAAGTGCAGTGATTTCCTCATCACAAGTGTGACAGAGTGAGAAGGTACACTGTGTACCCTACTTGAAAAGTCACTTTCCATCAAACTTGTAGAATTTTATCCAAAGTAGGTTTCAATTCTTATTTCACTTAACAGATAAAAGAAAATTACTTTTTACACAAAAAACTTCACTCAAACTAGAAACCTGCCTAAGAAAGCAAACTAGAGCAGATGTTAGGGAAAACTGTTTCACATTTCATAACATCTGCAAAATTAACAGTCATCCCAATCCCCACTTAAGAGTTTCACAATCAACAGAAACCAAATGTCCTTGGTTTCCAACTTCCTTCCAGAAGTTCAAGACAGCAGTCAAGATGCAGCACTACACAGGAGGTTCTGAAGGCCTGGAAGAGCTCCATTGCCAAGTACATTTCAAACAGCAAACAAGGTGCAACCTCATTTTTCACCAGGGCAGTTCTGAAAGCATGCCTTACGCATCTGAACCCTCCTCAGTTATCAGGGGTTCAGACAAAAACACCATCTTCCCCATTTCCTCATGCTATAGATTTAAGTAACTCAGCAATGCCAAGAAGAGTCAAAGAACCCAATAAAACTTCTCAAAAATTTAAGCATTCACAGAAATCCAAGTAATGTGATGACAATTGTAAAAGTAAAAATACACATACACACATGTATCACTATATTTATGTGTGTGTATATATAGTATATCTATATGGATGTATTTATAGCTATGTATGTCTCTACATATAGTTTCATACAACTATATTTATATCACTTACCTCTTTGTAGTAATTTTTCTGCCATTAACTATTTTAGTTGAGGTTGATACTGATTTGAAGTTACCCATCCCACTGCCACCAAATGATGTAGAAGAGAACGAAGTAAGGCCTCCATGTCCCAATGAACCAAACGAAGTAAAACCTATTGGAAAATAAGGTATTTGACTAAAAATGTATTTTTTCATGACCATAGGATCCAAATTTATCAGCCACTCGGACTCCCTCCTACCTTCAGGATGCCCTTAGCTGGTTGCATCAACACAGCCTCAGGGACTAGATGGCATTAAACACCAATCTGAGAATAAAAACATGGCTCCAGCCCCATCGATTTCTCCCATATGGACCCATAGTTCAAATTCATAGCATAGCATTGTCCAAAAATCATTCATCACACCTCTTCCCCTGAAGAAAAGGCATTCAAGCCTGTCTGCTGAACTCGACCATTACATCATTCTTTCCACTCAAAGTAAAGCTAGTAACTTTAATGAATCTGATTTTTTGCTATAATGTATGTGGTGAAATGCCCCGAGTTAGCAGACAGAACATGTGTTTTATCACTCACATCTCAACTAATATCCAGAATCTTAACACTTGAAAGGATGACTACCAGGAACTCTCAGCAGCCTCTGATATACAGAAGTCAGCATTCAAACTACTGATACTAAGTAGTACTATGGGGTTTAGGCACACATTTTTCCAGGGTATTCTCAGGACCTTAAATAAAAGCCATCGCACCCCCAACACCTAAAAGCAAACAGAACAAAAAACAATTCTAAAGCTATAAAGAAACTGTAGCACCAAAATTAAGAACACAAAGGGTTCAGAGGTCTTCCTGAACTTAGAGGTAGAACAAATACTGTAACTATAGTTTTACTTACGTTCAGACTTTACAGACAGCAGCTTAATTTAAAAAAAGCAGCCTCAGAATTTCCTGAATGAAGGCAACTTTTAAAAAAGTATTTATCAGCTTACTGTATTGTGATCCTTTGTGAACCAAAATTGCATTCCTTGTTAAATGTTGTGATATTTACCTGTGTCAAATGAAGAAAAACCACTTCCAAAAGCAGGGAATCCACCAAAGGCAGAGAAGAATGATCCACCACCTCTGCTTCTGCTTCCCCTTGGACCCCGCCTGGTCCCAAAGAAGTCTTCAAAAGGGTCTTCTACAAAACAGAAAACATTTAAGAGGTCACTATTACTGAGTGATTCTGTATTTCATTGTTAGGGATGCTTCATTTAAAAAATTTCCTGTTACAGGTAAGATTCTTCCCTTTGAAAAATTTGATGGTACAGAACTGAACAGTCCACCAAAACAGCAATTCCTATGCTCCTTCTGGACTAAATTCTGTCTCACTTTTGGACCTAAAAATAATAATTAAAAGTAGCTGATTTCCTTATTTTAGCTGTTTCGTATTAAAAAACTAGTAATGTAAACCCTCTTACATTTTTTAGTAAGATAGAAATGCCATGAGCTACAGAAGGAGTACTTTTTCCACCACACGCTCAGCGTATTATACTGAAGGTATGATTAAAAAAATGAAATCTGTATTTATTTGAAGCTATGTCCCATCAGTATTTAACACATATAACACTCTCCAGATGCATAATCATGATCTCTACAAGTCACCAAGCCACCACAAGGCAAATCCTTCAGCTGTTCTACAGAACTCCCTGTTGTCAGACTAAGTTTTTCCACAGCGTAAAATAAAGAGCAACACTACAGACAAATTAAACTCTTAGAATTTGAATTTAACAAATCTTAAAAGATTGCAAACAGGTACCTGAACTTTCTAGCTTATTTCTATTCAAGAGTTACTGTAGATCACCATGATGCGGTCTCTGAAAATTAACTTCCAGATAGGTTATATCAGTTATTGAAATATTACTACAGCAGCTAGGGACTGATGACTCAATCTTAAAGCGTTTATTTTAGCACTTGCCACATCAGGTACTTCAAACACTTATTCTGATGCAGGTTTAGGCAGCAAAGTTTACACACACTGTCCCAAAGAGGCCTTTTGTCCCTGCCAAGCAGCAGGAAGAAGGCAGAAATAGAGAATGAGGGCCATAGATAAAATGCTGTAACAAATTCAAGTACAGCTGTTATGTCGTTCAGAACAGCTGCTGTTCCATCCCTATCAGGAAGACAACAGTTTTTTTTAAAAGGGGAGAGGGAGGGAACCAGACACTTATTCAAGAAATCCTTACTTACTTTCTCACATTTTCCTACAAAATAGTTATTACTAGGATTATCTGAAAACTGCTTTTTACTAGTGCTCTTAAAACAAATAACAGATAAAATTGCCATCACTTAACAGATACTCAATGAATATAATACTTGCATTAAAATCATAGAAGTTTAGGAACTTCAACTACTCTCTCCATCATCACTAACTCCCCCAGAATGAGTGTTGTACAGTACCAAAGATTTTACCAAGTTTTCCAAAAGGGGACTCAATATTGAAAGATAACAGTCTGAAACACTGCTCAGAATAAGCTCTTACTGAAAAAAAATGCAGAAACTGGTGATAGCAGCAACAAAAGTATGAAAGCAAGGAGATAAAACCAAGGTCAGAAACGCAGTATTTATTCCACCTCTGGTATCCCCACAAAAATCCAAGCTGAGTTCTGATAAATCATCAGGTTAATGCAACAGTGATAATAAAGCAATCAATGATAATAAAAGTTATCATCTGGTTTATGTTTATATTCACTTTTTTAAAAAGTGAATCGTCGCAGTGTATTTATGCTGAACAAAGGCAGCCACCTGAGGCTCAGACATACACTCCCATCAGCAAAGACATAAAATGCCAAGAACAACAAAAACATAACCCTATCCTTCCCCTAGCTTCCACAGTTATTAAATAAGGCAGGACTGAATTTTCATCTTACATACACTAGACAAGAAAGTGATAAAGACTTTTATTTCTACCTCAGGTGGGGTTTTTTTGTTCCGTGCTTTCTTTTCTTTTTCATGTAGAAAAGGTTTTCTTCAATATAAAGATAACCTGTTATTACCTTTAAAACAACAGAAACTCAACCAACACTTGGGCATGGAAATATGAGAACCCACCACCAAAATCACTGTTTCCAAAACAAGCGCTAAGCCCATTTAGAAAAAAAGGCAATCTTTTATCAGGCTAACTTTTCAGCTAACAAGTAAAACCACTGCAATTCATTGTTTTGTAGTCCAATTTATTCCCACTGGAGTGACTCATAAGTTAGTTATGAAGGTCATTCACTCACATGTACAAACGACCTATATTATATTACTCCCACTGTTAAGCTTTCTATTTATAGTACAATTTTTCTTGTTACCTGGAGTTCAAATAAAAACAAAACCATGTAAGCTTTGTGTTTTTAATCCCCCCCAGTTATCAGTCCATTCTGCAAGCTAATCTCTCCCCCTCAGCAAAACTGCAGCAGAGGGTTTTTAAGAGAGGATCTCAGAATCTCCCAGGGATCCCTGCTATCAACCCAGCTTCAAAATGGGTTATTGCCTACTCCTAACCACACAAAAACCTAAACCAGACTTAGACATGCCTTATTAGCCCTTGGCAACCCTACACGCCAAAGAAAGGTCAGCACTCTCTATTAGCTAATGTTCTAGCCTCAGGTGATTTCCGTTAGCAGCCCTGCTAGTAATCCTCCAGTCCTCTTCCAGTAATTCTCTCCAGTAATTCTCTCCAGTAAAGATACTCGAACCACTCTTCCACAGTGGGCTGCAGAATGCTCAGCAAGATGGATTATGCAGAGACAGGACAATGGTTAGAACTTTCCTGAGGGAATATTTCTTACTGTCCTGACAGCCATTCAGGTACAGCATGCAGAAAAAAAAAAAAGCCATAAGCACTGAGAAGGCAGCAGGAGGCTTCTGCATTTGTCACTTGTGGCATCCACCACCAAATACACATTGATACAGCAACCTCACAACTACTCAGACCCTGTTTATGTTTTTAGTCCCTAAATCACAACGATTAATAGTACCGCTCAGCAAAATAGTAACATTTTAGCCTGGTAGGTCTATTTTTGTGATTTAGCAGAACCTTTCCACGCACAATAACCTTTTCACATAGATGGCTTCTTCCAAACAGTTCAAACACAGCGAATATCACAATATCAGGTGGTTGGGTTTTTTAATGACTTCTCTTATGACAGTCACTTTGGTGCTTACAATCCATGTAATTTTCTTATTGAATGTTAGAAGCATATCAGATCATCAAAACTAAGCAGTAAAAAAACCCCTCAAAACTCACAAGTGAAGGCCTCTCTAAAAAGGGAAAATACTATATAAATACTATACAACTTAAAAGCTTCAGAAAACAGAAATGCTAGACTACTGTCACCTCAGAGCATTATACTGAATACTCTTTGGAGATAAATTTACAGTTTAATCTGTGTATTACCAGGGAGGACAGAGTACCAGATTCAGTTTCAACAAAAATGCTGGAGCACAGTTCTGACATGGAACCTTTGGTGCTGTCAAAACAGCAAAGATTGAGAGAGAATAAATGGTGAGAAATTTCAAAGGAGCCAGTGAGACAGCAGATGACATGAAGCTTTTGGGGAAAAAAGCAAATGCTTAAGCAAAGAACTCATGGTAGCCTGTTACCAAAAAGAGACAGAATTAAGGACTTCAGGGTTCCTCCTGTTAAAAGGTAGGAAGACTGCAGTTACAGAAGCCAAGTTAATGCAAAGGTTGAAACAAAACACCCAGCAACACAGAAGATTGTACACCAACAAACCCATCTGAAACTAATTACATTAGAGATAATGTTTCCAAAATAATTTACTTTATTTAGAAAAACCTTTGCTAACTCAAATGCAGTAAATGTCTTGTTCCTTTGAGTAAAACATTAAACTTGCTCACAGCAAACCATGGAGTGCTACCTTGCTTTTCTATAGTCACCAGGAAAGCATTCCACCTCTAAACGAGTCAAATAACAACAACTAAAATCTCAGTGCAGTTCCAAATAAGGTAAGTCACGATCCTCCCCTCCCTCAGGAGTCCTCAGCTGTAACAGATACCGGAGTTTCTCCCTTTCAGCAGTATAAGCCAATTGCAGAATACTGCTTAAATGATGTGATTGCTCTCCTTTCCTGCCTGGAGCTCACAGAACTAAATGACAAGTTGCATTAATTCACTGATCCAAAAGAGAACACTGAGTGTTGGTATTGTTTGCTTTCTGTTGCATCCATGAGCTAATCTGACTCAGTACTGGCAAGACTGGTGTACCTGAAAGAAAATGGCCAGGAAAGCACCATGCAATAGGGGAAGGAAGGAAAGAAGGCAAAAACCAGAATATCTGCATTCAAAGCAGTCCAGAATTCAGTTAAACTTCATGGAATTCATTAAATCAACCTAAGGCATTAGCTGGAATCACAATACACTATAAACTAAAGGTGCCACATTTCCTATGACAGTCACTTCTACCATGACACGTGTACCCTGGCTTGGGGAACCAGATCAGGAACTGATGAGCTCAAAAGAACATCTCCAAATGAAATTAATTTGGCCACATCAGTTCCTTCCTAGAGTTCACAGTCTGACCATAAAAGCAACTGTGCTGGTTACAAGGAAGACAGCAGGAAGAAGTGCCTGATGGTCAAAAGCACCGCAGGAAGATGCCTTCAGCCACAGAATGATGCTATCCCCAACCAAAGTGTTGACCACGTTCCAGTGCAATGCCATCACTCATCTTCAGAAAATCAAAGTGTTGAGATAAATTGTGTACTGTCACCAAATGTTCTCACACGCACGCACTGCTGCAGTCAGAAATGTTGATAATCTTACAGGACATTATGCCAAGGAACATTACCCTGTAAAAACAGGATCACTGCTCAGTCACCACTCACTGGACTACTTCCCTAACCAGTGAACTTGCCTTTATTCTTTGCAATCAGAGCCACACTACTGCCTCTACCAACACACGACACACGAGCTGAATGCCTTTATTGCAGATGCAGGAGTATGACACCATAGCTGCAGTGCTCTGAGCAGAATAACGTTGAAAGGCTGCTCAGCCCCTGCATAAGGGGACAGTCAAACTCAATGGCATTCAATGTCACAGTCTGCATTGTTTCAGTAAGCAGAGGCGCCTGTCATCATTTCTTGATATCAAAAGTGTACTGTAAGTGACTTTATAGATCATGCCAGAAGGGAGTGTGAAATGTGAGTCTGAATAATGTGTTTATGCAAAGGGCTATAGATACACAATACATACAAAAAACCAGAATTATTGGAGTAGGTATTTCTATCTTGTCTCCTATTTGAAAAAAATTTCAAAGATGCAGATTTGCAGTAAATACACAGAGAACCTCATGCTATTGCTCTGGAATGTATCTAGGCACAAAAAAAATATATTCACCAGAGCTGGACAGGCCACAGAAAGTTGTAAACACTTCTGAATGGAAATATCTTCTTCCTTAACTATAAAGTAAGCGCACTGTTGATGCCACTTACTGGGAATACACTAGGAAGCTGTTGCAGGCGCTGTTGATTCATCTGCCTGCAGCGTTTCAGCATGGTCTTTTATAATTGCTCTGTTCCACAAATGAGATGTCAAACAGATGTTTGCCCCACTTATTTACGAAACTTTAGCAGCAGAAGCATTTGCAAGTCTTTCTAATGATACACTGCAGAGATTCTCAGATTAGTAATTTTCTAGAAAAAGGAGACTTAAAAGAGTACCTTTGAATCCCATCTATACCATAATAACAAAGACGCTAGAGTAAGTCAACCCTAATCAGCATTTCATATTTATCGATTAATGCCCAAATGTTCAGGCACTCCTTAAAAATGGAGGAATCTTCCTCTACTACTGTATGACCTGCCCTCCCTGTGCTATGTTCAGCATTTGTTCTCTGACCAATTTACCAGGTAGCCATCCAAGAAAACCAAACAAAACCACTTTCTTGGGGACTAACAACCCAAACTGGCTTGGGATGCCTGAGACAAACTTCCTCTTTGGCCAGCATGCTATTGAACAGCTTTTGAATGTACCTAATGGGACATTAGTCAAAGATTAAAGTTTTAAGCCAGACATGAGAATTCGGAGCAAGGCCTCCTCCCTTTCAGCAGTAGAAGCTATAAATTAGTTTAGCTACTCATGGAGCCACAGTATCACCTATTCCTGTTTGATAATGCTGTCTGGGTGAGACAATTCCTGTGTTTCAGAAACCTTCTTCAAACCTATCAAGTTACTTCTAAAAGAATCATCAGCAGTGAGATTTATACCATTCAGTGGATAATTACTAAGACTGGTATTTACAAAACAACTACGCACTTTCGTACCAAAGCAATGAATGCACATGCAAATCTCTGAGAATGTCATAAATTGCACCAAAGGCTACAAATTTATGTCAACAAACACATTAACTACAAAGAGGCCAATATTGTGCAAGATAGTTTTAATTGAAAGCCACCTCCATTTTTATTTTCAAGAACCCAATCTGACTAACAAATACATTTTGCATTAGAATACCTTAACATCGTAATTATCAGAAGTGGGATTAAAACCATGACCTGACTCTTACGCAAATCTTTTGCCCGAGTAAGACAACTTTCTGTCCTTCAGTCAAAAGGCTTGATGAAGCTACCCCATTCCTACAACACAGATCATGTAAATTTGCAATGGTTACTGCACATGGATTTTCCCCTTTCCTGACAGGTAAGGATTCTTCATCCTAGATGCTTAAAGAAACGCACGATACTTTTCCAGAACACTCAGGCTTCGTTTTATGTAATCGATATTAAAGCCGTCAATCTGCATTAATTCTGTTTGATGGAACCAAACTACATGCCATATAACTAGCTAGGTGACGTTCTCTGTGACAAAAATGTATATCTCGTCAGCTGTTTAAAGGTGTTAGTTGCACCTTTGGTTTCCAAGAGTATAGATTTTTAAATATCACATAAACCAGATAATCAGAATTCTCAAGGGAAAACTCCTGAAAATGTATATAGGTTTATATGCATCATCTGGTATTAAAATTAGATTAAAGTACATCAGGAATTCCACTTCACAATCTAAGAAAAACATTTAAGACATTTATAAAATGCCATCTAAGAAGGTACACGGAGAATACCTAAAGTGTTTAGGAACTACAGCAAAGCTGTCAAGATTATAAATCTATGTTGAAAAAGACTCCATAAACAGACTTCTCTTGGATATTCAAGTCTAGAGGGGATATCTGTTTGGGGCAATTTATCATATCACAATATTAACACATTCTATCAGGGAAAAAAGCATGGCTCCTCGTGGAATTCATTTTACTAGACATATAGACAGCCACAGCTGGCTGAAATGCCCTGAACATCCTGTCAAGATTCTAGCTACAGCTGCTGGAGGATACTGGTCTGCTGTACATCCTGAACTGTATTTTCTAGCCCATATAGAAATTATTCAGGTACCTCAGATATCCTAAACCACCTCAAATGTCACCAGATGTGTATGTGAAGCTCAATATATATAAAAGATTAATTAACTACTTAAGGAGTTGTTTGAATTAAACTGCCTGTTGAGTAATGTTATGCTCTTGTGAAATCCACTCCATTTTTCAATATAATTCCTCACTAATAATCCCTTCCAACATATAATCCATTCCTGAAGTAAAAACCCGAAAAGCCTCTAAACCAAAACTAAGCCAATCCTTTAACAGCTCAGATTCACAGTCAAGCATTTTTGCCTACACCAGAACACATCAGTTTCTGTTCCTCACAATGCTGTTACTAGGACAGACAGTTAACTCTTATCAGCTCGTTTTTAAAAATACTAGTCTTCAGGCACCCTTATTTTTACAAAGAATCTGCCTGAAAATCAGTGAAGAGAAATTGTGACTGGCTGAGTTCACTCCGGTGCCATACACAGCACATAACACTAACTTTGCTCCATTTAGAAGAGTTCAGAGCTGTCTTCAACAGTATTATAAATTTCCATTTGAAAAGTCTGAAGGAATTAATCTGTTAAAATCATCACAGAAGTCTTCATTCTCCTCTGTTCTACAGATGAATAAAGATGCCTTATAAAGAAAACTTTCTGTGACTGCAGTAGCAGTGGAACAAAGCTTGTGGAGTTTAGCAAACTCAATTCATAGCACGATTTATAGGAATTCTTCACATCCATAAATTTACAGGGATTATGCATATGAATGCTGCTCTTTACACATTCAATGGCAATCGGGATATAGAAATTTCCACCTGCACTCTGAGGGCTTCACTACAAACCGTAGAAAAGGTGCAAACATTTCAAAGTATTTATTCAATTTCACCTTTGATTTCACCAGTGTAGCTTTTTGGAAAGCATGACCTCAGTCCTTATTTGGTAGCTTATAGAACCAATTATAGCCTGAGTAGCTCCTTAAAAAGTCAGTAGTTTCACAGAAAATTCATCAACAAGTTGAAAACTCCTCATTTCTAGAAGATAAATTCCCTTTTTCTTCAGGACAGAAGCTCTCCCACCAGTGCTTCAGCACACCAGAACCTACAAGGGCTCCAGTTCTCCAATACAAACATTCATGTTACAACGAAATTCTACTGCTTGCTTTTGGCATTATTAAATGCACTACATCCAGCTGAAAGTACACGTATTTTCATGTTGTACTACATTAAACATTCACATAAATACAAACATTGTTGCAAACACTTTCTATAAAAGTTGTGGGAAAATTGTTCTGAGTTACCCTTTTCTGTATTGGAGAATGTCTTAAGCATCTTAAAGCAAAAAAAGAATTTCAAAAAAGTAAGAGGTGCTCACTTCTGATGAGAAAAATTTCAAAAGCTTTTACTCAGAATCTAAAGCTCAACACACGTTTTAGGACTCTGGTCACTGACACTGCAGCTATCCACATAAAGTGGAGAAAGCTTTGAAACAATTCGTTTTCATCAACTGGAGCATATGTAACAGTGCTGACAGTGCCAGAACCTTATTCTGCAAGACGTGGAGCCTCTGCCACATTACTCGATTAATACATGAAGTAGATAACCTGCTTTTGAATAAATAAATAAATTTGGGTGTTAAGCAGGGAGAGAATGTTTTCAGAAGCATGCCTTGATGTCACCATGTAAAGGTATGTTGTTAAGTCCACTGTTTCCAAAGGGTAAGATGTCTCACTATTCCTCTACAGGAGAGGCTGCAAGTAGCTGCAATATCCCAGGAAAACTTTGGCAGTAGTGGTACCTCCATCCGATTAAGCTAGATAACTCTCTGCACTATGCTGTACAGCCTTCCTTTTAAGAAATCCAAAAGGGAAGTCCTCACATTCTTTTTAAGCCCATGAGTATCTAACATGCAGAACTGAACAGCTTTACGGTTAGTGATGAACACTGACATTTGAGAGAGCAAGTTAAATCTTTTGCTCGTGCTGATGAAGTAAATACAATCAAATAGGATTGTTCTAGCCCAGGAACTAGAACATGCCTTGCCTACACAATTTACTCTAAAGATTGAGAACCAACTCTTTTATTTAAAGTAGCTTAGATTTAAAAGTAAACAAAAGAACTAAGCACTCTCTCCCAGCTCCTTCTCACTAGCTTCCTACTCAACTTCTTGCTCAGATTTTTCTATGTTTTCTACCACACAGTCACAAAATGGTTGAGATTGGCAGGGTCCTCCAGATGTCATGTGGTCCAGTCCCCTGCTAAGCACGACCACACAGCTTCCGAGTAACTTCAAACATGGAGATTCCACAACCACTCCAGGCAACCTGCTCCAATGCTCAGTCACCGTCACAGCAGCAAAGTGTTACCTGAAGTACAGGCAGAACTTCCTGTGCTTCCATTTGTGCCCACTGCCTCTTGTCCTGCCACTAACAGCCTAGCTCCACCTTCTTTACACTCTCCTTTCACACGGACATTGATGAGACTGTTACCCGAGCTTTCTCTACACTGAACAACTCCAGTGATTCTCTTAGCCTTTTCCTCATGTGAGAGAAACTCCAGTACGCTAATTGTCTTAGTGGCCCTTCACTGGACTCTATCCAGTAGCTCTGTTTCTTCTACTGATGAGCTCAGAACTAGATACAGTACTCCAGATGTGGCCTAATCAGTGCAGAGACCACCCATCACTGAAATCCTCTAGTATTCCTTAAGATTATTCTTCCACTGCAGGCAGTGAAGAAGTTACATCTTCCCAGTTTAGTCGCCGTTTCACTCATCAGTATTTTGCTAGATGCTTCCTCCAATCTGCCCTTCACTACTACTGCTGATTTCCCACCGAATCTAATTGCTCAAGTTCTGCTGCTTATCTTCTTCTAGATTCTTCCTCTAGCTACTCACTTAATCCATCAACTAACATTCTACTGAATTCAACCTGTAGCCCTTCAAAACCCTTTTCTATTCCTTCATTAGAATCTTCCAACAACTGATGATCCCTGAAGAGCAAACTAGAGAAAGATATAATTAAATTTCAGCTGAATTAGCCCCTTAAGGCTGCCAGCAAAGATAAAAAATTACCTTTAAAATTATTAAAACATCTACATACATTATTATAGAGATTAATCAATATCAAGGCACTGAATAGGAAGACAGCTTTGTTTTTCAAGTACACCTCTTGCAGTTTTCAATATGGGACTTTTTACTTTCTAATACTGAACCCAGGATCTGTTCTGATTTATAGGTCAGCATTTCACACAGTAGAATATACACAGAGAGACTGAGTATGAACTCCAGCACCTCAATACCTTCAATACACTATAGCAGGCAACACCACAAGCCAAAAGACCATCAGCACTACAGTAAAAGATTACTTTGACAAATTTATTCACATAATTGCTTCCTTTAACTAAATGAAGCATGCAGTCTTCAAGAACTGTTTAAGTTATCTGAGCCTTCAGGGGCTCTATAACCCCCAAGCAATCATTTGACATGAATTTGGGAGTGTCTAGATTACATATTCCAGCTGTTCTTACTTTGATAGAAGAAAATCAATCCAGCTCTGAGAGCTATGTTGTTACAGTTACAGTTAACCTGTCCAGTTCAGAAGCTCTCAAAGCTACATTAAATATTTACAGATCAATAGAGATCAAATTCAACAGACTAAGTTCACCAGGTTAAATTCTCAAGAGGGAATTCCAGTGTGTACTTTTCTGCTGAATGTTAGTTCCTTCCAACCTACAGAGACATAGCAGCCATTACAATTTTTAAATCAGGCCTTCCAACGAATCATGAATTGGCAAGGCATATCTGTTCTGTACTATCCAATCAACCAAGAAGACACAAGTAGGAAACACCTATTTTAAATATAATACAAAATACCAATTGGTTACCTCCAGTTTTCAGAGCTATTTCTAACAAAGCTGCATTAGCTATGTCTGTTTTCCAAGAGTGAAGTTTTATCCACACTTCAGATACATATAACTAAAACCAGTAGATTACTTACCAAAGAAGTCAAAGGAAAAGGGGTCCCTGCCACCAAAAAACTCCCTAAAGACATCTTCTGGGTTACGGAATGTAAATTCAAATCCATACTGATTATCATGATGATTTCCTCCTGCAAAAAAAAAAAAATTTCAGTTTACCCTCACACACTCTTACTAACAAGGAAGTTCAGACTTATGTAGTATTTAAATCATTTAAAAATTATAAACACATTTCTAAAATTTCTCTTTCTCTTTCAGGTATCACTCAAGTTATGTATGTACAATAATTTTTATAATTAATTGTCTTTTCTCTTTTTCCAGGTATCAGTAATACCTTTTATAACAGCTAAAAAAAATTGTAAAAACAATTTCAATTTTCAGAAGATTACATTTTAGGCCTTGGTATAGGCATTTCCACATTCCTGTCTTAAATAGAAAGATGCAGAAAATGGCTTTCCACTAGAATAGAGAAAGCAAAGAACTGCTAGTTGTCAACATACCTCCGCCTCCATTTATTAAGCCTTCTTTTCCATATCTGTCATAGATGTCACGTTTTTTAACTACAAGGAGAAGTTGCATATCATGTCAGTAAATAGGCACATTGAATTTGAAAAAAAAAAGAAAAAAACCAAAGACAACTTAACTGGTATTCTCAGCTAAATATCTTCTCAAAGCTACTTTATTCAAGAAAGTTCTGGCATGTTTGCCTTTAAAACGAATACTGCAGTCTTCATTTTTACATAGGTACCATGGAAAGCATTAGGTTGTAAAGGACCTCTGGAATTCAGCCTTCTCCTCCAAACAAGTCTAATCTCAAAGTTGGTCAAAACTTGCCTCAACAAAACCCCGATTTCATCAATCTCCAAGAAGATTCCACAGTCTGTCTGGAAAACAATCCCAGTGCTCATGCATACTCATTGAAAGCATTCTCTTCCTTGTATCCAACTGGAATTTCCCTTGTTGCAAACCTTGACCATCGCCTCTTTTCATTTTATGGCACTGGACCAAGGCCATTGTGACAGTTATGTGAACAGAAGGACAGTGCTTCTATAAATGACTGCAAAACACCTCTAATTAATTATAACCGCTTCTATAATAAAGGGGAATGAAGTGATGTTAAAAAATGCCGTGAAAGGATTCAACTCTACATTACATAAGATCAGACTGCACTGTTGGTACTGGAAGGGAACCTGAAGAGCTTAAAGAGTCAGTCAGTCAGTTTATTTTGCTTGCACTGGTATGGAAGCTTCAGCCGAAAACCAGTCAGGGTATCTGATTTTCGACTCTCAGTATTAACATGCTATTCCCACTGGAATCTCTTCAGTGAAAGATGGTTTTGAAATTTAAATAGCATCACTGAAAGAACATCCAGTTACCTCAAACAGCTGCTGAAAAGTAAAACACTTTAGACTAAAAGGCACTGAAATTTTATATGCTGGTCATCATCTCCAAACAATGGAAACTTGCAATAGGTTCTTACACACGCACTCACAGAGCAAAGTTTGGTACTTTACCCATGCTGCCTTTCTAGAAAGCAATTTTTAAAGAAAGGAGGTTAACCTACCCACCAGTGTAAAAAGACCAAAGCAGTAAGGCAGACAACCTATAAGAAGGGGCAGGAAACAGCAAGGAAGACCTGAGGACTCACAAAGCCCAAAGTTCACCTTGAAAAATACAACGTTCTTGAACCCACAAGGGATGTGTGTTCTCTGATCATCCCAATTTCGGTATTGTTTGCTTATGTAACCCCTTACAAAACTGTTCTGCTAAAAATCTGTCTTCCTTCAAGCCTGTAACGGTGTCAGAAAATTTCGGTAAGTCTGCAGAGCAGCTGATTGCCTCTCAACCATGGGGCTCAGGAGTCAGATATGCCTGTTGCACAAACAATTGTTAAGACACCAGTAACTTACGATTTGGTCTAGATCCAAAAACAGGCAGCATTTTCAGATGTTCTAAAATTCGAGCAGAGTACTGTTTCCAAAGAACTTAAAGATGTGTATTACAAGCAGACCAGTATCTTATTTTTACCTTGCTCAAAAAATTTGCTTAAGGAGGTTAAATTACTGTGGAAGACAAGTCTAGAATGAACTGCCTATAAATTAAGTTCTGTTTCTCCCATATTATTAAGTATCAAAATCCACCAAAGAAACAGGGCATACAAGACTATAGCTTGACAAACCAGGCCAAATTCTGAAAGGTAATCTAGATGCTGCTAGTACTTTAAATATAGCTTTCCCATGCTCAGTGGTCTCAGGTGAAATCAAGGACACTTCAGAAATAGCATACAGACAGCTGCAGTCAATTACAGGGAAAACTAATCAAAGTAGCTTAAATCACTCTGTTATGATTCAGACTGCTTTTGCCAGAACACTAGCAAAAGCTAGTGATACTTTTCAAGCAAAAAGGTACAGGTGATCTAGAAGCTGAATCCCTGCACCACATGGGGCAGGCTAAGCAACCGTTTCAGAACAATTCCAAATAAACACTCTCCTCAGTATCACAGTTGACTGAATTTATGGAATTCACCCAAACACAATCCAAATCTTCAGCAAGGTTTACAGTATGCTTGGGCTTTGTCAAGACTAGTTTACTGTTAAAAGAACTGGAAGCAGTAGGCCCAGCAGCTGCTACTTCAGAGTTAGTCTAGCCTGATTTTTATTGGATAAACACAGTAACCCCCCTATACTGATAGCAATATTGGCTTTATCTCCTCAGATAAAATGAACCTTGGTATTCACAGATATCTCCTCAGAAATTTCTGAAAAGGAAACAATTTCAATTTCTAGAAGGAAACTGGTTTGGTTACTCGCATAGAGAGATCCTGAAATTTTTGTTTCAAAGTATCTGTTTATTCTGTCTTACCTGCAAGCTTCTTTTTCTCTCCCTCCTTTTGAGTTGGGTGGTATAGCAAAGTTACAATATCCCCTTAAAACATCATACACCAGCATTTTCAGTCTGATAACTAGACTAGAGCCCTGCAGTTCAAGAGCCCTTTCAAAATACCTACCATCTGACAAAACTTCATAGGCCTCAGCTACTTGTTTAAATTGCCGTTCTGCCTCTTCTTTATTATCTGGATTTTTATCAGGGTGCCATTTTAATGCCAATTTACGGTACCTAAATGGAAGGAAAACAAAGGATATTTTACTCTGAAATGAAGAAATATGCTATACAGATAAACACAAAATGTTTCAAACAAATTGTCAGGGATTAAAGTATTTAGAAATTCCCCAGTGTTTTGTATCTTGTGTCTAGACCACTACCAACACAATCTGCAGGCACACAAAGAACCATCTACTCAGATTTACTTAAAAAAAAAAAAAAGAAAGAAAAAAGTGGGTTTGGGGGGATTCTTTAGTTATTTTGAGATTACTCCTCAGCATTTCTGATGATCAACACCTGGCTGGTCTAAGTAAAACAGTCTGTAACATCTCTGCTATGGGCTTCTCCTTAGAGCTCCATAATCATTCAATGCTACAACCAGCCATGGGAAGCAAAAACATTCTTCTGGTACAGACAAAATGGTAAAGCTCCATGAGTACTCTAATACCAAACTGGGGCAGCATCCTAACATCAGTGACTTTGACTGCTACAGCCGCACACAATTCCTAGCCTCAAATTAAGTGTTTTAGACAAAGTGTTCAAACTACTTAGAGGGATGTCCTGGTTTTGGCTGGAATAGAGTTAATTTTCTTCCCAGTAGCTGGAGCAGTGCTGTGTTTTGTATTTACTGTGAGAACAATGTTGATAGCACACCTATGTTTTAGTTGTTGCTAATTAGCGCTTACCCTAAGTTAAGGATTTTTCAGTGTCCCATGTTCTGCCAGCAAGCAGGAGCACAAGAAGCTGGGAGGAAGCGTGGCCAGGACAGCTGACCCAACCCAGCCAAAGGGATATTCCCTACTACAGAACGTCATGTCCAGTGTATAAACCAGGGGGAGTTGGCTGGGAGGGGTGGATCACTGCTTGGGCATTGGTCAGCGTGCGTTGAGCAACTGGACTGTGCATCACTTATCTTTTCTTGGGTTTTATTTCTCTCTCTTTTTGTTATCTTCCTTTTCATTACTATTAATTATTATTGTATTTTATTGTTGTTACTAGATTTTATTTCAACTGTTCTTATTTCAACCCTTGAGTTTTACCTTTTTTTCTGGTTCCCCACTCCACTGAGGTGGTAGGAGTGAGCGGCTACATGGTGCTTAGTTGTTGCCTGAGGTTAAGCCACAACAGGATGCAAAGCTAAGCTTACACTTAGGTTGATTTGGAGTGTTTTACACAGTACCATACAAGATCACAGCTCAAACACTTGAGTTGTCAAAGTATATGTGCAGAAGTTTGCAAAAGAACAAGGGAGGAAAAAAAACAGATCAAACTTCCACACACTAGTGCAATTTGATTAATTAAGGTCAGGTGCCTAGGAGAAGGAAAGGGAGAGACACAGTCACTTCAAACTGTAATTTATTGTCAGGTTTGATATACTAGAAATGTATACTACAGAAATGTTTCCTCCCAATCTTTTGAGGAAAGGTAAACAGTATATTTTTGAAAATATTACAAACACCCATCTTAGTACATAAACAATAAATCTAAACAAAGAACCGTATTCAATTCCTTTGAACACTCCTAATTTAAACAGTAGGCATTTTTTTAATAGGAACAGTTGTCCAGTCCATCAAAACCTAAGCACAGAAACCAGACTTCATGCTAAGAGCAAGCTAGTATCCAAAACAGCAGCATGCCAAATATTAACAACTTTGAAAAATACCTCTGCAAATGGAGGGGAAGGCAAGTTACTGCATTTTGGCCACAGAAGAGGGGACTGTCACTGCCTGTATCACACCAAGTTTGGAGGCACACTTGTACAGAAATTCATTTAACAATGATCAAAAACTAGTGACTGATGGCATTTTCACTTTACTAGTACTTGGGATTCTTTTCCCAATTTCATAAAAATGAGCAAATGCTTTTTCTTCAGAACACTGAATATTTCTCTGCTAGTGAATGTCTCACCTCACATGACCACTACTCATCCTATTATTGACAACAAAGTGAGAATCCAGAAACCATGTGATTATATTTGCCCCTTAAAATACACAGCTTATACATATACCAGCGGTACTTACGCTTTTTTAATATCTTCTGCTGAGGCATGCTTTTGCACTCCCAGAACTTCATAGTAATCCACCATGTTTCAGCAGTTGTCTGTTAACAACAGCTCTGTCCTTCAAGTCCTGTAATGACAAGAACTTGTAAATTAAGCTTCTCCAGTAACGCTACTTCATAAAAGTCAGGTAGGAGCCTAGTATCTTCCAGTACCCAACCTCATCCGAAAGAGCTGCTGGTTTTAGAAATTCAAATGTTCCAACGTCCAAAAATAAAAAAGCTTTATTTTACATTGATAGATCAAACAATTACTTTGATTCTGATTTCTGTTTATGTTCTTTAATCCCACCAAATCACAGTGCACAGAGACATAGGTAAACAGCAGGTTCCTGAAACAAATTAGACTGAAAAGCAAATTCAATCACTGTATTAAGAGTAGGTACAGTATGTCACCATTTGATATATACATTAATAACTCTGAATGCAAAAGAAACCACCTATCATGTTCCCTTTGTCATCACTGACACCTACATCATGTCTTATGCATAAACAGAGGGCCACACCTTACACACCTACTGTTCAGAACATGACTTCCACTGACATCCTCCCTTCAAAAAACCTATGTGTATGTGCAGGTCTTAGAAATCTACAACTCCACCTACAGTTTCCCATAAGCCTTTCCTGTACTCAAACCTTCCCAGAAAATTCACATATTGACAAAGTTTCTGAACTCCATCACTTCCTTTATTTTTAACAACATAAACTACATAGCCAGGCAAGACTGCCCAAACGGCAAGGTGAACCAACAAACTCAAGTACAGAGGCCCCTTGTGTTTCCTTGTATAAGAAAATAATGTTTTCACAAGAGTACTAAGAAACCTACAAGTTACAAGAAAAAGCATTTGTCCTACCTAATTTAAATACTGTCAGGTTCTTATCAATATTAGAGACTAGTTACAAGGCACAGTTATATTAACCATTACTTCAACTAAATCACCACTAAGATTAAAGAATCTTTCTAAAAATTGCAAGAACATTTAATCTCTTCATGCAAAGGCTGTTTCTCCCCACCACTGTAACAAGTCTCCATTCTTGCAAAACTTCCAACCACCTTTCCATCCCACCACTGCTGCTGGCTCATTTCAAGAGTTATGAACCCTTGTTCAACACTGACCTTTTCAATGAGTTATCAACTTGTTGCAGGCAAAGTCACCCAAATATACTTAGAACATAACACTACAGCAATGTATTAGTCACATTTTCTTATCTGGTGCATCAAGAACAAAAATTCATTGAAATAACTTTTTTTTACCCTCCAGTCATTCAAGTGTTTTTCACTTCAGCCCAGACAAAGTCTCATTTTCATGTTCTTTCACATAAATGCTGAAAGAATCAAGCATATAGCCCAGTGAAATGTTCTGAAATTGATTTATTGCACCAGTATTACATGTATCTTTCAACATCTTGGGATATAAACATTAAAGATGGAATGCCTTTTCAAATAAATTGGTATATCTTCAAAATACATCGTTGTTGCAGGTTAAAGCTTAATTAACTTTAATCAGGGATGTGGTTACACACACATTTCCTCAAACAGCAAAACCAGTTTAAGAGATACTCTGCCACGCTACCTCCCCATCCAAACTAGTTACAGAAGCAAATGTATTGGAGGAGCTCTGTCTTTTTAGAACTTGCGTGGTTTTAGTAATCTAGTTAACCATACAGTCCCACGAACACTTACAAAATTATAAAGCGTAGCCAGTAAACAGACATCTAATTGACTTTGCCCTTTGAAGAAACATCCACGCTGAAAAAAAATAGTAAGGATGACTAACACGAACGGAAGTTGGGAGACATGCATTAAAATGAACATTAATAATAGTAATGGCAGGGTTCAATACGTAAACAGAGATTACCAAAAATATCCCAGAATATTTGCTATCAACTAGACTTGCTAGTTTTGCTGTTTCCCAAACAATGAATAGCAGACCAGCTCTATTAATACACAGGTGAGAAGCAAGGTTAGCATGGATTAAGCATGTTATCAAATCCTGCAGCCAATCCTTATGAGTAATAGCATATATGGAACATTCAGAGAATATACCATATAAAACCCAATACGTCCTAAATAACAAAAGCCTGAAGTTGGGACCAAAAATGAGTGCTGAGGCAACATGACCAGCTCTTCCTAGATTATTCTAGCCTGAAAAATCAACTCCTCCAAGAACAGAGGAATTACTTGTTTCAAATATATGTCTGGGCTTGCATATTTTATCTTTTGTGAGGAGGTTATTGTTCAGTTTTTACTTGCCACTAATACAAAGTCTACAATTAAGACAAGTCAGCAGGTCTTTAAAGAAAAACTGTTTATATTCTTGTCCTCTTAATCAAACATTCAGGTGACAGTAAGAGTTCACCTGCAATTAATCATTATTTCTACCTGCTAGTTACCATAAAGCATAAACTGCACCATTATAATTTTAGTATCATAGGAACATTTTTCTTGTGTGCAAAAAGGTTTTAGCAATATTTACATGAAGAAAATTCACCTGCAGTTTTTTTTTTTTTGGTCCAGCTTAAGCAAAATATGCAAAAACATTAAATAGTAAGGGGCTAAATATTAGCTGACAAAAACATTCAGACTTTTACTCAACATCCAGTAAGAAAAAAACCCAAAACACATAAAACCAAACAACAACAACAAAAAAAAAAACCAAACCCCACCACTCACAAACTAAAAAAGACCTCTGCCTCCAATCTTTCCAGGAAAAGAAATACTTAAAATATTCACTCAAGAAAATAACCACCATCATTTAAAAAAAAAAATAAAACCAGTGCTTTTAAGGCTAGTAGGAATCCACATGGTCAAAATGCCTAGATGTTTCAAAGAAAACCATACACCTTCCTGCAAAACGAAAAGCAAAAATACTCAATTGTCCTAACCAAAATGACATGATAAAAATCTTCTTCCAACCCCAAATATGTTAAATAGTTTGTATTCAAATACACAAACAAGGCTCATAAACTAGGTGCTTAAGAAGTTTTTTCTTCCAAACCCACAAGGAAGCCAGCCCACATTAGGTAACTTCCCACCTCCAACCACAGAAAATCTTCAAAGTCTCAGAAAAACAAGTGAAAAAACTCCTGAAATAAGTTGTTTCATGGCCTTCATGTTTGCTTGCAAAAATCAGTTGTGTTCATAATTGCACTACGTTTATAGAATGCTACCAACTACTCTGACTCCTTCTTTGGAGTTTGAACAAATCAAGCACGCAAATGTTTACATGAACCAAAAGTTTCCATAGCTTATAGATCTCTCAGCCATCAGAGGAGAAGTCAGCTTTGTTATGGCTTACCGAGTAGAAACCTCGAATGCCTGTACTGGCCCAAGGCAACTGATAGGAGTACATGGCCAGGCCTGAGACCTTCCTCCTACAGCAGAGCCCAAAGCTAGACCAGTTAAGAGTTACCTTGAAACCCAGATCACAAACTCTTCACAGCAAAGTCCTCAGCTACATAAAAGGTATGAGAAGAATTACAGGACACAGATACGTAGAGAGAAGACAAAGAAAATTTTACAAAGTGATCAGATGCACAACCTGCAAGGATGACAAGGCAGTACCCCTAACTAAATACGGAAGGGAGGAAGGTATCCAAACAAGAAATTCTTAAATCAGTCAGGAGGGAATTCAGACAGCAAGGGGCATGCGACCTTTGCAGTCAGCCTAGCCTAGAAAAAGTTATCTATTTCTGGCCATGAAGCAATGCCGCACAGAGAGCCCTGAAAGATGCCAGAATAGCTCAAGCCTAGTGACTAGTGCAGTCACCTGGGTAGAGGGAGATGGAGTTTCAAATTCCTGATTCATGCAATTCATGGAAGCAGCCTGTCATCAACATCCTGTGCAAGTTGCACATCCATCCAACTCCTCGTACCTGCCTGCTTTCTATAAACATATCTAAAGGACTGCATCCTGCTGGCAATGCAGGAAGAATAAATACCCTGACCTGAATGCCAGTTCAGCTTGAGCTTGCATCTACCTACTCAACAGCAGCTGAGCAATTCAGAGATGTCTCTGGTATGTTAATAGATGATGCACACGCTTGAGGATCTTTGGGAACTGCAACCTATGATTATAAAAATACTATTTTTCACATTCCAGGAGTTTTATTAGAAAGCAGTATATGAGCTGGACCTGATGAAATTTTACACTCCTTCGAAGTATGAACAAGACTGCAGTAGCATTAATACTGTTGCAGATGCAAGCAACATACACACACACTTTTGAAGTTTTCAAGTATTTCATTTGATTTTTATATAGCTGAGACACCTTTGCTAAGCTTTTTATTATTTACAGTCCAGTAAATTCAGAGACATACACAAATATTTTCAGTCTTAAAGTAACAAACTTCAGATGAAGTTCATTTGCTCACAAGCTACAGATTTCAAACGCAATCCATGAATTGTAATTACTTGCCCATATCTCTCCAGGTTACCAGTCTAAAAGAAGGGTAAACAAAGAGCAACAATAAAGCACTAACTGTTTGCCAAGGCTTCCAAGGCATATTAGTACCAGTGGCTCAAGGAGTTCTCACTGCCTTGAAGAGGTCACTGCCTTTAACACCCAGATACCAGTTATAGAAACTGCCTTCTGGTGCCTTCCTACACCCTGACGAAAAAAGACAAATCTCACACCGCAACTCTTAAGAGTGGAACACCACTCAGGCAACAATGACATCCATTTTACCTAGTACAACTCAGCAACCTAGGAAGCTATATAAGCCCCAAAATCCTGGCCAAATCTCAAATGAAATGAAGATATCTTTGTTAGTTCTGGGATGTACCATTATGTGCATGAGACTGAGATCAGATGAGCTGAGACCACGAGCAGTCTCCTGGCTGTACTAGCAAAAGTCCACTGTACAAGTGCTCTAATATAAAAACGCCCACATTGCACACCAGGAAGTCTTTATAAGAGGAAGTTTAAGAATGGTAAGGAACAGAAAGAAAGTTACTTTAATTCTGATGAGTGCAATAATACAGAGCAAGAAAGCAGGACAAAATTTGTCATTAATTAATCTGACAAATACATTTAAACAATGCATCAACATTAAATTTTAATTCCCACCAATACATGCACAGCACAGACCAGGGTATATTAAAAGTCTCAGTACTTTTAACGTCTATTTACCTAAGCTTAGAAAAGTTGTCAGTTTAACTTCATAGGATCCTGAAATTTATTGTTTCAGGGAAAAATGTAAATTTACCATATAATTCAAGTTAATAAAATGTACTTAAATAGCAATTTTTCTACTCATTACATTAATTCCACCACCGCATCCCCATGAGATGAATCTAATAAAATTAACATTCCAAAAAGCTTAGTTTAATCTCATGTTTACACCAAACATCCCGTTTCTATGTTAGAAAACAGAGTGGATTTTAATACCGTGATTATTATGAGATGATGCAGTTGGAACAGAGGAAAAGGTAGCTAGGTTGACTGCTTTACCTTGCAGTTCAAGTTTTATTTTAAAACAAATAAGAGCAGCAACAACAAAACCCCACCACAACCAAAAAAAAGAGCCACTTGTACAACGCTCCCTAACCCCTTAAGGCAAGAAGTTACAAAGAACCTTGTCCATTCCTCTCCTCCCTAAGGGGAGGTAGACGCAGCCCTGGCAAGAACAACTGGACTTTCTTCTCTCTATTACTGCCTGGCACACAGAAAGGCTGCAGAGGGTAACAAGTAAGAAACCATTAAAAAACAATTAACCTACCAAAAATGGAAACAGAAAAAACAGAAAATCTTCATTTGTGAAAGAAATGTCACCAGCTAACAAAAACTGGAAGAGGAAGTAGATCAGTGAACAGGCTGCCCTCACAGCTTTGGCTGATACTCTACTGCTTATCTATCCATTCTGTGAGTGCGCCTTAAATCAAAGGGTACTTATTCATCCTCTCTCCTTAAAGTAAAGGGGCATTTTTCCAACACAACAAACTCAGGTGTCCAAATCTGGAATTCTGTCAAATATCTGAAACATTAGCATCCTCCTAAAACTAACCGTAACAGGCTATTTTATACAGAGTAAATATATTTCTAACTCATTTTTAAAATTGTATGATCTGTGTTTGATTAAGTGATTAAAAACAGTGAAAGCCTGGACTGACAAAGACTGGGTCCACAAAGTTTCAGCCAAATAACCACATGCAACCAGATGACCCCTCAGGGAAAAGAAAATAAAGTTTCCACACACTTTCCCCAAAGTAGTTTTGGGAGTCATGATAACTTTATTTAAGCCAACGAGAAAAAAAAGAACAAATCACACAATTGTTACATTAAAGCAAACGCCAACTTCTTTTTCAGAAGAATGATGATAGGCTGTCATAGATTCAGACTATATTTTAAGACAGAAAAGAATTTATTCTAACCAAAAGAATTAACAAAGTTTTTGTTAAAACTGGCTGAAATGAATCACTTCAGCCTTATGAGTTTTAAGATCCTTGTTAAGTGGTGAGTCCTTAGGAGTATCAGTGGGATTTCAGTACTTATTCCGATCACATAAAAAACATAAATGAAATCTACAACTAGCAACTGTAGGAGTGAAATTCATATGCAGGAATTTCTTTCCTAGCAGTTAAATAAACAGAAGCAGAATAATGCTTTCATTAAGTCTAAACTTTAGAAAAATCTAACATCAAATGTAGTATTTAATACAAAAGCAAAGAAAATATAATTTGCACTTTATCAGCTACCGCTTTAATTTAAATCTATCTTGAAACAAACAATCATCATATACAAGATCCAACACATTTTGACAAAGGTAAGTCATTTCTCACTAATCCTCCCATTCCTTGAATAAATCGAGACAGAAGAAAAGCTGTTGACAGAAAATGTTTTCAGGACACAGCTCATGAGGTTCGGAATAAATGCTATTAGAGAAATGGAGCACTTCCTACTTAAAGAGCCAAACAGTAGAATATTAGATCTCACACAACTATCGTGAAAATTAAGGCAATACATTCCCTTCAAAACATCACTATTTATATCCTAAGAAACAGATGGTCCACCACAGTCTGGAAGTCCAGTGTATTGACATGATCGAGACACACCACCCTCTACAGCCAGCCACCCAAGAGCAGAATTCAGCTAACACGGGTGGCTGCACTCCATCCGTTCAACCTGCTGTGACATTTCAGTCAATTCCAGGCTAGAACTGCAATGCCTCTGGACTCACAGTAAAACACACCCATCGCCCCATCCTGCACCCCCTCTGCTCAAAGACCTAACTGTGCCAATGCATCAAGCATTGATGTACAGGTGCAGGAGTCCTGAAAGTCTCACAGTTTAAAAAACAGAAAAAGAAAACACATCATATCAAAAACCCAGGTATTTCTTTCCTCAGTACAGTCCAAAGTCTATTAGAAACTCATATATCCTTGTTATTGAGATGATGATTTAATTGTTTCCTCTCACTATGTACATTCCAAAACTTCTAGTGGATTAGAGAAAGAATCAGTAGGGAAATTTATACATCTATTTAAAAAAAAGTAATAAAATGCATTATCCCTCCAAATAATAATTCTGTGTTGCATGAAAGCAAAGCCTTGCATGCTTTATCCCAAATTCTGGTCAAGAAAAATTGGCAAACTGCATCAATCTAGAAGACACAGAAGAAAGTAACAGTAAGAAAAGTTGTTTTGGTAAGAACATGCTGTAGTCAGAAAGCACAAGCACTAAAACGTCAAATCTGATGGAGTATAAGGAGAACTTTGCAGTTTACAGATAAATTACTAACATTGCAGTTTAAACTGTAGAAGTAGCAATTTAAATTATTTGAGATAATTTAAGAAAATATAATCCTAAATTAACTTCTATTTTTAACAGTCTCCTGTGCTCCATTGAAAAGGCATCATGAGAGCCAGGAGGGGGAAACCAAGTTAGACCAGTATGTGCACTAGTTAGCAGCTTGGTTGTTTAAAAAAAAGAAAACCCACACCACAAAAAAGTAATCACAGAGACAAGATCTGTAAATACATTTACTCACTGGTCCAAACAAATCTTCTCTGACAACATAATCCAGCAAACTAAATGGTACTTTAACCATCAGGCTCTTGACCATCAGCTGAGCATAAAATCCCTCCTAACTAGAAATGGATCTCCAAAGAATAAACAAAAATTAAGGTCAGCAGGCAGCAGTAACTGCAACCTTAGACGAGCAGAGAGGCAGAGCGTATTTTCATTCCAGCTGTTCCCTCTGTGTCAACACCTTGTTCCTATCACTTTTTGACACTATATCCTAGAAATTCAGGGCTTGATCGTGATTGACTATGCAACATCACCAGCTTGACCATTTGCACATTAGCATTGTTATAAATTCTTCTGTGATGTTACTGTGTCCAAATGAGAATCAAGCAAGCAGTTTATTATCAGAACATAAACAAATTTGTTCAGTATTTTGAATAATCTTTTCTAATACCTTCATTACAATGGCTGAAGCCTGCAGCACAAATTTTCAGCAGCAAAGGAGAGCTCTGAAACTAACACAGCATAAAATGTTGCTACAAACATGAACACTAGTGGTAATTTCACTTCCCAACCCGTTGCCCTCTCAGAAGTCCAGCAAATACTGAGACAAACTTTGTTCCTCACCTGCCGATGACAATTTTCAACTCAGCTTGGAACTTGGCAACTGTGTGTTCAAAACACCTGACCACTACTGCCCTCACCCATAACAAAGCTCACTACTGACCGCACTCCAAGTTAATATAGCGCAGAGTAGAATTTAACTACACACTTCTATCAAGGGGAAAAAAAAAAAAAGCACGTTTACTTTATAAGCGTGCCAGAAAAGTACACTGCAAAGAAAAGGACTTTAAATAAAAGCTCTGTCCAATACATCCAAAAGCAAAGAGCAAACTGAGGCTCTCCCTCACCTTTTTGTAACTGAAACCACTGCAAGCAGAAATGGAAATGCGGATATTTTTTCTGCCTAAGCCTTCTCTGCTTGCAGCAAACAGGAGACAAATCCGATCCGGGATAGCACGGCCCGGGGATCCCAAACTGATCTCCTCCGCTCCGAGTTACAGGATAAGCCCAAGGCAGCCGCCGCGCGCGCGGGGGCGGCTCCCTCGCTCTCCGTCCCAGAGAGTCGGTGAAGCCCGCCACCAGCTCCGCTCTCCTCCACGCCCCATACAAACCCCACTCCGGCCGCCCCGCAACCGCCGCCACGCACCTCCCCGACGGATGGCAAGAAACCCCCGAGGCAGGTGGCACGCCGGCTCCCTTCGGGGCACACCACCGCCGGTCCTCCAGCACGCAGCATGGCGGCGCCGGCCCAGGCCGCGTCGGGAGGCCCCGTTACCAGCAACACTGTTGCTAAGAACCGAGGCCTGGCCCAGAAACCGGCGCCCTCTCCGATCGCTGCCTCCCCCCTTCCCTTCACGCAGCGAACGAGGCGAGGCCCGTCCCGGGGCAGCCTCGGCCCCCGCACTTACCTGCCCCAGTGCCTCCGCAGCGCGGCAGCCACCCTCCCCGCCAGCAGCCCGTGACCACACTAACGGCGGCAGTTCACCTCAGCTGCGAACAGGAAGCTCCGTCAGAGCGACGTCACTTCCGCCGGCTGTTTCCGGAAGTTTCTCGAACGGCGTGTTGCTGCCCGGCCTCCCGCTGAGCGCAGACAGCGCGGGGGGAGCCCGTCCCCTGCTGGCGGACTGCGGCCATGCAGCGGGACAGGGACAGAGGCCGGGAGCGGGGCGGGGCTTCGAGCCTGGCGGGCCGGTGGCCTTTTCTGTTGGGCAGCCACCGCCGGGGTGTGGAGCCCGCGTCCCGCACCGGCGGGGAGAGGCGCCTTGATCGGCCTCGGCTACCACCGGCAGGGAAGGGCCCTTCCCCGGCGCAGGTTTCCCCCCACAGCACCGCCGTTACAGCTAACCGGGGGTTTCTAGGCCCCCAGAGCCCGGCAGTTGGGTAGAAAACCCTCTGTGTTTCGCTGAGGGGGCAAAAAAAAAAAAAAAGTGATGTCCAGGTGTGCTGCTGAGGGAAAAGAAAAAAAAAAAACTCCAGACTTTAAAAAGCACTCTTTGAATGGGGGAGTTTGGCTGCCTGAAGCAAGAAGACAAAATTTCTTCCCCCATGTGTGTCTTTAATTTAGTCTCAAAAACTGTAGCTCTCACACGTAATTCCTTTGAGGCCAGACTCGTCATTTGCCAGCTGGCACCTGTACAGCTTGCTTTTGCTCTTTGAATATATTTAAGTATCCTTTGGATTATATTTGAGTATGTGGTTTTCTGAGCATCATGGCTGAGAGTGAAGTACAAGCAGCCAAATTATTACTCTGTTTTAAAAATTTGGACTTTATCCATGATTTAAATAGCTATAAATCATATTTCTTGCCCTTTATTTAAAAAGTCAGAGAAGGCATCTATTTATAGATCACCAAGGCGAAATCAGAGTTTCCGCACCTGAAATCTGAGCTTCTCAAATAAAGCCAATTAAAAGGCTACTCATTATTTTTGAGGTGTTTATGTGGGAATGGGATCGGTTCAAAAAGAAAAAAGAAAGCTGGGAATAAGAGGAGAAACTAATACAAATCAGCAAGGCAAGTAGTGGGACAAACCTCAGAAAAGTAAAGGCTTGGTGCTTTGGGGGAAATACAAGCTTAAAGAAATACCGTTCTATGAGATTTGATGCTAAGTTGTGGTTGTGGAAACAAGTCTTTAAAATTAGATCAGAGACCCCTAGCACCATTATTAGTTTCTCATTGGCAAGTAGCCATGAGGTCCAAGTTGTTGATCCACTTTGGAAAAAAAAAAAAAAAAGAAGACTAGTAGGTTAGACTTGCTCTTTGTAAAGGTATGGTTGCAAACCTCAGAAGATTCCCAGCCTGGCTAGTGCCATGCAGCAGGTCAGTACTGTGTAGTTTGGGAGAAGATCCTAGAAAATATTGAGTTAATGCCCTAAACATTTCTCAATGTGGAAATAAAGTTATTTCCTCAACCTTTCATCACGAATGACAAGTGAGAACAAAGTATGGGAAGTCTTCAGGCTTTTTAAAATCTCGCCTGCAGTAAACAAGCCAGAAGTAGAGTGTGAGGCAGTTACTTTGCTTCCTTTGCTGACAGAGTACATTTTATATTAAAGTTGTGGTACAGTAGATAAAATTTTCTATATAGCCACACAAGCAGAACAGTGGCAAAGAAGCATAATTTGGTATGGAATGACAAGGTTGACACTGCGATGCTGTCTACATCAATGCAACCAGGACCACGGCTGTTTTAACACAATTGTCATACGGGTGCTGGCATTACATGAATTTGCCCATGGATTTTCTAACTCTGTGCTGACTCTACACTGCGTAGCTCTCCATTAGAACTCTTCAGATACAGGAATAATGTTTGTGAAGGATAGAGACCAATTTTGCACTTGGAGAAAGTAAAGTATGAGAAGGTCAAGTGCTGTGCTCACAGCTGAGGGCAGCGCTAGCAGTACGAGATCCGGTACATACTGTGCACTCAACATTCAATTTTCTGTTCTCTGGGTTACAAGGAAGGGCAGGGGATTGCAATAAACACAGCACATGGCAAAGCCAGCCAGAAGGGGTACTGGGGGTAGACTGAAGAACACACTGCAGAGATCCAGGTGGGTGTGCAAAGTCAGTATCCCCAAAACTCCTGTAGTAAAACCATGTGGCCCCAGCTTGTCCCTGCCCAACCTGAGCTGGCTTCTGCAGAGCCACCAGTCTCCACTGCTCCAGTTCTGAGAGATTTCCCTACCTTGTGCTTCTAAGCACAGGGCTAGGTCAGCTCTGGAACTGCACCCAGGCAGGAACCAATCTCACTCACTCTGCAGGAGGCAGCTCAGTCTGGCAGGCTGGCACCATGCTACTCCACCTCCACGGACTTGGTGATATTTGGAAACAAGGAGACAGAGGTAGCAGCTAAGGAATTTCTGTTTACATCTCAAGGTCTCAGGAATGGGGGGAAGTAATCCCAGGGACTCCAGGCTGAGGCTGCCCCTAACGCAGCATCCATCAGACTGCTCAGCTCCCAGCAAAGGAAGAAGTTTCTACTCTCCCATCCGTGGTTCGAGCTCCCCCTGTTAGTAAATGACCAAGCATTCCACCTGAAGTGGTCTTGACAAGGTTTAACCCTACGCACTCTTTCATGCACAGAAGAGAGTTACAAGTTAACAGTAACTTGGGGGGTGCAAGACTAACAGGATGCATCTATAAAAACATTAACAGTGAGAGATTTTTAACCCTTTTGATATGCTTCCTGTACAATTTAACAGAGAAACATAAAGAGTAGTTTCAAAAACATTCACGGTCTTGTTTCCCTGGCTTCTGCGTGTTTTCTGATCAGCAGGTTGCTTACTGGCAAGCAGTGAAGGAAATGTTCCTTTCCCACTGCTCTGCCCAGTGCGCTTGTTGCCTCAGCCCAGTATGGCAACCCACCCAGCTCTTACCCTTTCAGATCTTCAGCTCAGCCCCTGCGATTCTTCAGGGTAGTGTGATCTAACCTGTATGTGTCCAGGCAAAGTCTCTGCTTCTCCTAGATCATCCAAAGCTCAAAATAAGATATTGTGGCTATGATTACTTTGCTTTTAAGAGTAGCACTCTGATAAAGAATGTTCGTAACTATAGTCAGGTACCGCTTACTCCCCTCTCTTGTTCAAGTTACATAATTCAAGTACAACAGGACAGAACTGACTAGTTCCCCAAGAATTAATTAAAATTCTCCTGACCCATAGTTCAATTTAATCTGTATATTTAGTCACACTCAGTTAAGATTTCTCAGAATTATTTTTAAACTTAATCATATTTAAATGTCTTACAATAGGTTGAAAGTCCTGGGATGAGAACTGCTCTTGTCAGGGTTCTCCATGCCACAGAAGGACCTTGCAGTTCCTGTTGTAATAAAATAACATGGATAAACAAGAGGGGGAACAGCATAAGGCAAAGTACCAAAAACACCTTCCTCCTCATCAGAGGTAATGTCATGGGACAGATTTTAGAGGCAGGACACATAGAAAGAGGTAGCATGTTTAGTTAGATCTACATAGGACTAATAAAACAGAAAAGCTTTTAGATTCAGAAAACCTTCTTCAAAGGTATTTGCAGAAGTATGAAGTAAAAGCAGTCTACGTTTTCATGGCTAGCTGCTTGCAGCAAAAGCCTGGAATATTGTGTTAAAGAGCATTAAACCCGATGTTGCTGGCAGAGGATCAACATTCCAATAACAAAAGCTGGTAAAGTCTGCTCGGTATGTCGAAGCTGGTATCAAAGATCCAGGCAGACCTGGGCATGTATCCAAATGCTGAGTCATAAATCAGAATAAGCTCTGTTATGAAAACATCTTCAATGTTCAAGAACTTTCAACTCTTACCTGAGAACATGAGGGAAAGGTCTGGTTCACTTTGACTAACTTCAACTATAAGTTAAGTAACTAGTTTAAGGCCTCTGACTACTAAGAGAGAGAGAAGGAGGGGGCACCCTCCAGGGCAGGACTTCCTCCACCTGCTTTGGAGATGTACTTTAGTAAAGAAAGAACCGGCCTCTGGAGCTTGGTCCCTGGGTTGCCTGCCTCTCAGCAGAAGTGCCTCGACAGCCACCTCACAGTCGGCTGAAGTGAAGTGAGATGAATTCAGCCCTAACTGGTAGCTATAACCTAATGATGGAAATAATGTGGCAGCATTCCAGGAGGTATTAGCAATTCACATGGTTCCCAGATTCTTTTTTTTAGTCATTTTTTATGACTTATGGAGGTCAATTATGAAAAGCCCATCAGAACACAAGAAATTCTTAAAAATGCTGCATTAGAGAGATATTAATATGAGTCTCTTTGATGTGGTAATGGCCGTAGCCTTCCCGGCCTGCTGCTCTAGCCTGCCGCTTAATGCATCCAGGTTTTCTATTTACAGATTTACAGATTCTATTTTTGGTATTAGCAAAGAATATGAGCATATGTATCAAGGACCCTTCTCACATCATTTAATTATACTACTACTGGCAAAGTAATTCTGGAAAGTGCCACTTAATTAAATATAAGCATTAAGTTTTTGCTGATAGCTTATCAGAAACAATTAGACTTGAAATATGGGCTATATACCTAACGTTTAAAACTTAAAGTAGAAGCATTAAAAGCACAAAATAACCAATTTTCATTAGCATTCTCTGGCGTTTTTGTGCCAAGCACAACCCCAATTTTCATTGGTACAGTGCTTCTCAGGTAATCAAGAGGCTGCAAGTTTATCTGGACTCCTCTTAGTAACCAAAAACTTGAGCCGAGTGGATGCTTTTGAAAGTGGTTAAACATTTCAGGATAGCTGGTGGGTTTGCCAGTTCCTCCTGAAGTGTAAGTTGTATTCTACTGATTATTTGGGTTGTGCAGTCAACAGCCTAAGAACTGTTGTGGGCAGCCAGATCATCTCACAGCTTATGGCAAGTGCTTATTCCTTACACGGACAACCTGATCAGCATTTACGTTCATTAACTTGATTGGGTATATGCTTTCTTTAGTTGATTCTATGTAATTTTTCATCAATAGCCAGATCTAACAGATAATTAGACCTACAGTATCTCTGCAGAACTTTGAGCTCTGCTGCTGTTTGCCTGAAAGCACAGAGGAGTAAGAGAAAAACAGTAAGCAGAGCTGTAATGAAAATAATTATTCTTCATTGAAGATACAGGGCTAGAAGAAACTAATTTCTTCAGAAGGTGTGTTTGACAACATACAACAAAACTACATGGCAACTGATGAGATGCTTTTCCTAGATCTAACATTTGGGTAAGCAGAAGTAACAAGATAATATGGAATAACACCATCTGGTGAATGCCTGCTTCCTTCTTCAGCAATCAAGAGCTATGTGTAACTATAAACAGAGAATAAAATAGAAATAATGCAAAACTACTTTTCAATCAAATGTTACACAGAATGAACTAACAGCTGCTCTGAGAATGCAGAAGAGCATGATCTTAAATATAGTTGGACATTTGAGCAAGCTGTTCCTACAAATACATTAACAAACACTGCAAACAAAACATATGTTTTCTGCTGAGCTGTGGACAGGTAAACTGAGTTCCAGACTGGAGAGCGACTATTCTGGCAATGAAATGTAGCAGAGATTTAGCCACCACACAGGGAAAGTTCATCCCTTGACAGCGTGAAATCAAGCCCGCAAAACATCTGTGCATGCCTTTATGTACAAACAGTCCCACCGGTGCTAGTCAGAATTCCCATGTTCCTCCTGGTTGACAGTCTGATGTGCTCTGCTGGATTGCACTCAGCACCAGGCTACCCAACCTTTGTAGAAGATAGCCAAATGACAGGAGTTTGTCCAAGAAGTGGCACTTCTAGATGTTCGATAGTGTTGGTGACAGAAGTAGTGAATACACATTCAGGTGATTTAACATTTAGTATTAGTCCCTCAGTTTTTTACATCAATATTTAGCATAGTAGCTACAAAAAGTTGTGAAAATAATTGAGACCTCAATTTGTACTGAGCCTGTTATTCCGCAGTTGATAACAGATTTGCAAAATCCCGGAAAAGACAAAGCACTGGAAGTTGAAAAAGCAAAGCCACAAAATCTTAAATCCAACCTTACCTGGGAAGTGCCATTTATTAACAACTACGGCCACCCAGAGGCATCTGACAAGGAACAGAATGTGTAGTCTGCTCAGTCCCCAGTCACATCAAAGTCCACAAACGGTATTTTGAAGATGCCACTGTGTTCACTAACAAGCAAGTCAGAGACAAAGACAATTAAGGTTTTGGAGCACATGTCACATGAGGAGAGGCTGAGAGAGCTGGCATTCAGCCCAGAGGAGGCTCAGATTCCTTAGTACTGCCTAGTGACTGGACCAGAGGCGATAGGCACAAACTGGAATACAAGAAATTGTGTTTAAACCTGATCAAAAATGTTTTACTGTGAAGGTAATTGTACACCGGAACAAGTTGTGCAGAGAAGTTGTGGTGTCTCCATCCACGGAGACATTCAAAACCACATGGGTAAGGTCCTGAGCAACCTGCTCTTAGATGACCCTGCTCTGAGCAGAGGGGTTGGACTACCTGATCTCCAGACGTTCCTGCTGACTTCAGCCATTGTTTTCTTTGAAATGGATTCAAGTGGTATAACTTCATAATCACTTTTTGCCTTGTATTGTTTCTCTACACACATCAGAAATTTTATGAGCTTGCCAGACCACCAGATGCATACTGAAAAACAGGAAAGAGATCTGGGCATTTGTGTTCTATTCACGCTATGAATTATAAAGTGACCTACAACCAGAGTTTTCTGTCATTTCCTGTTTACCACATTTTTAGTGGTATGTAAGATGAAGCTGAAGAATATAGGGTGCTATTTGTAAGTATTCCAAAATAAAAATGAACAATACTAACTTCATAAATGCTATCATGGAACTAAAAGTGCATTTAGCAATGAAAGTAATAGAAAAGCAAAGGGAAGCAGATAATTTTATCTCCTTTGATAATTACAGTACACCTTCAGAGGAGCCTACCTATGTGCTAAAATCCAGAAGCTGAAAGAGAGATGTTTTGTACAAGTTTGGTGACAGAGTAGCATTCACTGTGACTTACAGCTTCTTCTGTCTTTATCCAAGGAGGGAGTTTTGTTCTTTCCAAAGATTCTCAAGGTTTTTCAGAGCACACCAGTGATCTTAGCTACGTCATTTGAAAGACACACTGAAACAAAGCTAAACCTTACAGTTGCATGTTGATTGAGACAGTGAGAACTTCACAGCTCAAAAACTGGTACAAATCCCCCTGAAGCAGTAAAACCATAGAAGCATATAGGTTGGAAAAGACCTTTAAGATCATTAAGTCCAAGCATTAACCCAGCACACCTAATCCACGTCCCTCAGCACCACATCTACATGTCTTTTAAATACCTGCAGGGATGGGGACTCTACCACTGTCCTAGGCAGCTTGTTCCAACAGCAGGAACTTCAAGACCAATGAACAGTTAATACTGGCTTCCCTTTTAGAACCTGTTCAGTACTACCAATCTTCAGCAAGAGAATGCCAAATTTATTGGGAAAAAATTGAAAGAAAAGAATGTTTCTGCAAAGTTTCAAGAAAACTCAAATTATTTTATTCACAAAAGCAGAAGTCAATAAAAATATAGATATCCTGATCAGTTTTACAGACCATGTTCATTTCTTCTCTCCTTCACTGACAGGCAAAGCATCATGAAAAAAAACCAGTAACAAGCATTTACATCACAAACCATTATTAACACAGATTCATGTATATGAGCAAATGTTTTAAAGTTTTTGCATATAATTATAAATACAAAAAAAAAAAAATTACAGCTTTGACGAAACATTCCAAGAAAAACAGCTCTCTTGTTTTGTCCTTTTTGTTTCGGTGATGCACTATTTTTCAGCGGAGAAAAGAGCATGTGCTGTCTCACTGGCATTTAACAAATAGTTTTTGGTTTAAACTGAAATTTAGCATGAGCTCACTGCACTCCTTAAAGAGTTTTCTTTGAATTCCAAACCCCTTTGTAGATCAAATTAGGATGTTTGTGCTAGATTACTCAAGTGATGCCAAAAAAACTGTCCACATTGCTAATAACAGCATCAGGAAGCTCATTTTTTTTTAATTACGGAGCACCTCACACAAAAATAACTAAAGATATCCTTGTTGCTCCAATCAAACTTCGGTCAGCTTAGTGTTTATGCATGAAACTGGAGCCACATCTTCCCTCTTTTGTAGATACAAATTCTCCCTAGAAATCACAAGTTAGTTTTGTGAAATTTATACAAGTCTGTCTTTCAGGACCATGATGGAAGACAACTGAGATTAACAAGGCCAATCATTCCTGTTTTGGTTTGGTTTGTTGTGTGAACTATCCTAGTACTCACCTAGGAGCATAAAGTACAGAAATTAACTTAAGGAAGGGTTGTCTTGTACAGAAAACAACTCCAAACCCAGAATTATTACTGCTATAATTCTGATGGTCAAAACCTACGGTAACATTTCAGGTCAGTTGCATGCAAAGTGCCTCCTGCCTCTGCCTCCCTAAAGTCTGGGAGCATCACAACTGGGAGAGAGTTCACTCTTTTTTAAAAAATCAGAAAATCCATTTCCATACATAAACGATTTTTGCTACGTAAGAGCTACAAGAGATCATTCAGACCATGTAGCTCCTCAGGACACAGCTAACTATACCTATATTATTTCTTGTAACTTTATCTCCTGTTCCTTAAAATATCCTGCAATACATCTTTGAAAAGCAGGGACTTGTGCTTCATCCTGACTATATTAAAGCAGTTGAGAGAATAGGAAGCCCTCGTTGCCCAGGGAAAGCCCTACACTCTTCTTACTGCAGTGCAGATACTGAAGGAGATGTAAGCTGTTGCTGCACAGATTTTCAACTGACAGCCTGCAGAATGAAATCTAGGTGACAATCCCACTGACCTGAGCCCATCAGAATTTTGTTCTTATTGTACAGAATATACAAACCAAGATCACTGAGTACCACATACTGAAGAAATACAAAGTTAGATTCTTTTCAGCAAACTCAAATTCTCTACTAAAGTCTTCTGCAACTGTGTGATTCGTGCCGTTAGGTGACTACGTCAACCTGCAACTCACACTTCTCCCAGCCTACCCTCTCTGCTAAACCTGCAGTCATGGTACCAGACAGGAATAGTGTGCACTGTCTCCTTTCACAAAAGCAGAAAGCGTACATTACCAGTCATGATCACTTGGCATGACTCAAACACAATCTTCAAAATACGAATATTCAATAGAAAATTTAAATTTAATTTTACAAAATACAGATACAACACTACCCAATGTAGCAAAATAATGGAATTGAAAAATAATTTCAAAATATATTTAAAGCATTAGGTTCTAAAATAAATAATGCTATCTAAAACAAGTGTTCATGTTTTGCAATTAGGAGGAGGCAGTTCCACTATTACTGATCTCTTTTTCAACTTCTTTACAAGTTCCATAATTTATGTAGAAAAATATACAAGAAAAGAATTTCAGGATAAAGAATAGGTTCGGTATGTAACATTTAACACATTTAAATAAAAAGCCTAAAGCAAAACCAAAAAGAAAACCAATTGTTTTATTTCTGTACATCAAGACTACAAATAGTATTTTAACACTTCATTTATTACCCAAATTAAGAAATTATACATTTTTATATGGTTACTAGTAAACATCTTAAAATCACTCAGTTTCCCCACATTTAAAAGGATATTGCTGGTTACTGCTTATTAAATATGAAATCCAACAGTTTCCAGTAACAGCAAAATATTTTTTTGCATAAGAGATGAATACAAATTTGATTGTAAATTTTGATGATATAAAACTAAATTTCAGAGGGATGCACTTATGAATCTTACATTTTGAACTATAATTCCTGTTTTGAACTGACTGCAGTTTGCATACGAATACCCAATGATGTGCCTACTACTAGGGGCTCAGTTTCTTCCATATGAAAGCAAGATTTTTCCCAGGTATCAAGTTATATTAAGCAGCATATTCCCACCTACTTTTATTAGCAGAAATACTGCAGGCAGATGGATATAAAAGCTGTTTAATCACAAAAAAAAAAAAAAAATTTCACTACTGTCTACAGCACAAATATGGTATTTAAGATGGGAAGAAATGATAGGTAAAAGGAATGTGAACACCACAGGCTTCAAATATAAAAGATAAAGCCTGATAACTTTGGTTCAAATAATTTTAATAGTCGTTTACATGTATGCTTTTCCAAAGTGATGAATTTTGTATGTACTGTGTATGCAATAGGAGCCTGATACATAAAAAAAAAAGTCTGTACAGGCACAAAAGACAGAAGCAGAGCAGAGAAAACATGGATAGTTACATCCATTCACAACAGCGTTCAAGTGATAATGACACAGCCAAAGGTTGAACTTAAAATTAATGCCAATCCGATTTCTCCAAGGTATTTCAGAAAGCACAAATGGAATATTATAAACATTTTATCTCAGTGCCTACCATCTTGAGGGAAGGTAGAATAAAACAAAATCAGTTCTGCAACAACTATGATTTGTAAACAATTCTACAAGGTAAGTAAATTTGTTACATTATTGGTAATGAGTACTTGCATCCTCTTGGTTCTGGGATATCTGCAAACATCTGCCTCACTTCCACCTAAAAGATTAATTACAGGATGTTAGCCCCGTCTCATCCCAACACACTGCATGGTACACAACTTTATTGCCAGTTTGTGAAATTATTTCTGTTTGAACAGCACAAAGCCAAAGCTTCATCTTTGGTTAATTTCACTGAGATGCCACTGTTCTGTAAATGTGCTCTTTCTTCATGTAAACACAGAAAACAGCCACACTGCACACAGCATTTGTTGTTTTGAATAATAAAGCAGTGTCAATGTAATAATAATTAATGAAAGCTAACTAAGAAATTGTGTTTAAAAATTAAACCTATTCGAGGGCATTTGATAAGACACACGAGCTGCAGAAACCTAGACAGAATTCCCTTAAAACTGCTTGGGTATGGGTGCTGCTTATAGAGTAGGCACTGGTTACTTCCTCTGCAGATCATCCAAACACGTATCAGTTCGACTCAGCTTAATTCAAATCCAGCAGCACATTCAATGGCATAAAGAAGCTTGCTTCGCATAAGATTTTCATCATAAAACTCTGGAAGCTTCAGCAAGTTCATGCAGGTACTGGCAGTAGGTAGCCTGTCTAAATCAGATCCTCCGTTGTGAATACAAAATGCAGGATATAACTCCTGAAAATGCAACAGAAAAGAAAAAACTAGATCAAAAATTACATACAAGCCAAAACCTATCCTGTAAGAGCTGGCACAGATTTCTAGGAAGTCCATCCTTAGAATAAAACCTGTCACAATGACATACTCAAATGGTGTTTTCTTTCATTTCTGGTGGCCCCAAAAGCACTCCTGAATTGTGTTTCTACCTTGTCCCCACCAAGATCCATTAATTTGCAAAGCACAAAGCTATTTGTTTGGTTCTAAAGGAATAATAATAATTTCTTAATGTTCATACACTCTATTCTGCAGATTTATGATGCTGCAAAAACAGCAAAACACAAAATGGAAAAAGTAATACAGCAGCATGCAAGAAATTTTTAGTTCTATTTGGGAAAAACAACAGGGATTCACAACTTCAGACTCTCCGTACAAAGCCTCCCAAATGCCCAAGGACACTGTGTATTCTGTTGGAACAGGAAAATGATGGGTTCCTGCTACGCTGAAGTTTTCTGACAGTGAAGTACATGCTGAACACAGGGAATAACAGATCACTAGCAGTAACAGGGGTAAAAGGAAAAGGACATTTTGTCATGTTTGAATGACATAATATTTGTCATTGTATAACGACACAGCTGCTTCTGAGAATTCTACTTTGTGTTTTTCTTTCCAGGCAGGGAAGACATTGTTTCTGTATACACAAAAATCCCAACAAAGGGAATTTTGCTCTAGCTAATGAAGCGACATGCTATGCCATTCTTCCGTTACAGCTTAAAAGTCTTCCAATTTTATGCACAAATTCTACACACACATTTACTTGTCATGTTAAAGTGGCGCTCTGAGGAGAAAGAGGATGAATAAGCGACCACATCTAAGAACATATTTGATATAGTCCTACATCAATTTCTTGCTGTGACATCAAAAAAAAGTCCCAATCAACTATGATCAAACATACCCTTTCAGTGCTGGAGTATGACTATTGATGGCTACAGGCTGTTCAGAGGCATATGTGAGGAAGGAGGGGTGGAGGCATTGCCCTCTACATGGAGAAATGGATAGAGTGTGAAGAGCTGACCCTGAAGAAGAGCCACAAGCAGGCTGAAAGCTTATGGGTAAGAATTAGAGACTTAGGCAATAAAGGGAACCTTGTGGTTGGTGTCTACTACAGGCTGCCCGATCCAGGAGAACCTATTGATGAAGCCTTCTTACTCCAGCTACAGGAGGCATCACACTCGTAGGCTCTCATCCTGCTGGGGGACTGAGACCACCCCAAAATCTGCTGAAAAAGTGGCACAGTGAGCTGAGGGCAATCCAGGAGACTCCCGGAGTGCATCGAGGAGAGCTTCTTAAGCCAGGTAATAGACAGCCCCACCAGAGGGGATGTGATACTGAACCTGATGGTCACCAACACAAGTGAGCTCATAGCTGGTGTCAAGACTGAAGGCAGCCTGGGCTTCAGTGATCACACACTGGTGCAGTTCACAGTCTTGAGGATATGAATCAGGAAAAGAGTAAAGTCAGGACCTTGAATTTTAGGAAATCAAAATTCCAGCTCTTCAAGGAGTTAGTTAATAGGACCCCCTGGGAAACGGCCCTCAGGGACAATGGAGCAGAACAGAGCTGGCAGATCTTTAAAGACAGTTTCCATAAAGCGCAAGAGCTGTTGATCCCCAGGCGTAAGAAATCAGGCAAGAAAGGGAAGAGACCAGCATGGCTGAATCAAGGTCAAACTAAAGGGCAAGAAGGAACTGCATAGGCAGTGGAAGCAGGGTCAGATATCCTGGAAAGAGTATAGGGACACTGCTCAGTTGTGTAGGGATGAGGTCAGGAAGGCCAAGGTGCAGCTGGAGCTGAACTTAGCAAGGAATGCAAAGAATAATGAGAAGGTCTTCTGCAGGTATGTAATCAGAAAACAAAGATGAAAGAAAGCATACCCCCTCTGATGAACATGACTGGCAAACTGGTAACAATGGATGAGGAGAAGGCTGAGGTACTCAGTCATTTTTTTCCTCAGTCTTCACTGATAACCTCTCTTCTCACACCTTCCAAGTTGATGGACCACAAGATGGGGACCAGTGGGGCAAAGTCTCTCCCACTGTAAGAGAAGTTCAGGTTTGTGACCACCTGAGAAACCAGAACATAGATAAGTCTGTGGGAACTGATGAGATACATCCCAGAGTCCTGAAGGAATAGGCTGATGTAGTTGCCAAGCCACTCTCCATGATATTCAAAAAGTCATGGCAGTCAGGTGAAGTCCCTGGTGACTGGAAAAAGGGAAGCATTGCACTCGTTTTTAAAAAGGGTAGAAAGGAGAACCCTGGGAACTACTGACCTGTTAGCCTCACCTCTGTGCCGGGGAAGATCATGGAGCAGATCCTTCCAGAACCTATGCTAAGGCACATGGAGGACAGAGAGGTGATTTGAGACAACCAGCATGGCATCACCAAGGGCAAGTGCTGCCTGACCAACCTAGTGGCCTTCTATGATGGAGTGACTACATCAGTGAACAAGGGAAGAGCTATGGATATCATCTATCTGGACTTCTCTAAGGTCTTTGACAGGGTCCCCCACAACATCCTTCTCTCTAAATTGGAGAGATATGGAATTGATGGGTAGACTGTTCAGTGGATAACAAATTGTTTGGATGGTCGCATCCAGAGGGTAGTGGTCCATGGCTTGATGTCCGGATGGAGATCAGAACCAAGTGGTGTCCCTCACGGGTCCGTACTGGGACCAATGCTGTTTAATATTTTCATCAATGACATAGTGGGATCAAATGCACCCTCAGAAGGTTTGCAGGTGGCATGGAGGCTCTGGGCAACCTGACCTAGTTGAAGATGTCTCTGCCTACTGCAGAGGGGTTTGGACTAGATGACCTTTAAAGGTCCCTTCCAATCCAAAGCATTCTATGATTCTACAATTCTCCTTCTAGAGCTTTAGTTAGCATACCCAAGATAAAATAATTTACATTAAATTATAATATAAAATACAATAATAATATAAAATATTTATAATTTATATAAAATAAATTCTTCAAGTGGGTGAGTATCGAGTCGTTGTTTTCCTTCTACTCACCACAATATACAATGATATTTTCTTTGTTAAAATCAATTGTCTGATGCTATGCTAAAGGCATTTCTTGCCCTAAAGGGATTTCTGTCTAAACTAGTCTTTCAGCAAGCCTACAATTTATGAATTTCAAGACGAACAGTACTAATGACTTCAGTGGATCTGTTCATGTGTAAGATGAAGGAAGTATTTACCATGGTCTAGAACTCTGAATCAAGAGGCACTTTATATTCTCAAAATAAATAGCTAACTTTATCTAAAGCGGCTATACTCAGCGTTTCCTCACAGAGTGATTATAAAGTCACTCAGCTCTCACTGTGATGAACTGATGTGCATAGCAAGTCTGTAATGACATAAATTTGTCAAACCCTGATTATTCTCCTGACGTGATAACTATTGTTCCGAGGAACAGATTTGTAAGACATGTTGTATGCAATATTTAATTTTTAATAATATCTGGGGTTTTTTCTTCTGAGAAAGAGTATAGTGAAAAATATATTTGTTACCTCTAAAGCACTGCTTTTGCTGGCAAGAAAGTATTCGTTGTATCAAATGCTTGCCTGAGGTAAAATAGTTCTGATTTTAGAAACTGGAAAAAAATCCCAGTTCCAAAGGTCAATGAGATTCTAAGCTAAATTATTGTTCAAATGGAGGCCTTAAAAGTATGTCATGGCTAAAATGCTGCATTTTTAGAGTTCCTTTCAAAATGCTAATTGAATTCCTCTACCTTAGCTTTAAAAATGGAAAAATGAAGTTCTAAATTGAAATGTCATGGCAAGGGCACCATTTGTTGCATAATTAAATACTGTACAGCGGGAAACTGCAATAGTTTGGAAGTTAAAAATATCATCAATATATTATGTGACCTGATTGGAAATTAACAATTTTCAGCCACACTTTCATGATTTCTTTTTGTCGTAACAATCACATTTATTAAACTTATTAAACTTTAATTAGCTTTAGTAAATGTTACTCTGAGTCTGAATCTGGCAGTGAAAGTTTAAAATTTTTAAATTATGCAAAGCTAGACTGTGCTATCTGTAAGCCATGAACGTCAAGACATTTCCTTATCTTAAATTAACATGCATTAACTTTAAGAAAATATGAAGGTTCTACAATATAAAGCACACAGAAGATTCAGAGTGAGAACCAGAAATTGTGTTCCGCTCAGAAAAATACAGTACCCATATTAAAACTGTGAACAAATTCTGAAGATAGCTTGTGTTAATGTCTACCATCAACATAAATGTATTCAGTTATTTGGCTGGTAATACTCAGCACTCCTGCAGCTTCGCACCCTTCACCTTCAAAGCTCTAAACAACACACTGCCACGGGCTACCAAGACATTACTGCTGCTGACATTACCAGGTACTCACTTCCCTACTGGCAAACATTTCCTGGCAAACCCCTGGTTTGCTGGTAAATCTGTGTTTACAAGATACTACTGCAAGCACCATCCAAGTATTGACCAAACTGCTCAGTGCTGCCCAGCAAGGCAGTAGTAATGCCTGTTCACAGCTTTCTGTTGCCAAGACTGTTACATGTGGCTGAGTTTGCAAGTCCGTTGTACAGTGAATTAATCTTTTAACTTATTGCTATCGTGCTGAAAATGTGATGACTATTTTACTTCCATTTTTTCCTAGCCAAATATGTTAAAGTCAGGTTGTGGCCTATCTCCCAAGCACACACTCAAAACTTCAGCTTTCCACATCGGCTTCTTTCTCATGTGTCACTGTCGGTCTTAGTATTTTTAGAAATTTGATTCACTTCCTCCATCCCTTCAAATGTCACACTGGCTACAGCAAAGCTGGGTATCTACATCTGCATTTCCTCCTTTCCCCTTGTCATTAAAAAGGATGACAACAAGTGGAGACTTCTGTTTACTTTGCACACAATCATTTCCCAATTCTCCCTTCGTTAAATGACTGCTGTGCACTGTTCTGTCTTGGACCCATCCCACAGTTTTCTAATTGTCCTTCCCACTGTCCTAGAACATCCTGTTTGGTGCTAGAGTACTGTACAGTGATATTCAGATGGACTTGGAGAGTTTAAGAGAAATGTTTGCACTCTTTTAAATAATCAATCACATCAATCAATGAATACCCTAGAGAAGATTCATGTGATTAAACAGCCATCTCCATTGTGTCCATATCCAAATCTAGTCACCTTGGACACTCTTTACTGTTAAAGGGGATCTAGTTAGTATGATCTGTGGAGTCTAAGACATGATTCATTTCATCCTGAAGTAGACATGTAGAGCTGTCAGACAAATTACCAACTGAAATGTGCCAATTCCTCTCCTAGATGCCCATAAAAGGAGTGCAGCTCCACTACAGACTATAGACACTGAACTTGGAGGACACATTGCCTATCCACAATGCTAGCAGCACCACACAGCACTTGCTACAGCAGCTGAAGGGATTATGCAGAGGGTGAGATTGCACCGGGGGTAACAGAACGGTTGTACCAAAGGGAGGTTTAAATGATCACGTGCTGCAGTGGCAGTGCTGCATACCCGTATCAGCTTACAAAGAAACAGGAAAATAAACAAAAGGATTGAAAAGGGAAGAGAATGTGAGTGGCAGCATAAGGGGATAGATGGAAGTCAAAGGGAAAGGGCCATGCTTATGCTTTCCTGCAGAATGTGGCACTAGAAACAACTCTTCCACTTCAAAATTGCTCTGCAGCCTGAAAACAAAAAGCTGTTTAAGCTACTGGGAGTATTCTTCTATCACCCCTAGCAACTGATACACACACTGCTGTATGACAACTCACAGGTGCTTTTATATATCTTAAATCATTCAAGTGTCAGAGGTCTGTGTCTGAGACCACTGTGATTTCAATATTGGCGTGTCTTCTTGTTTGTTTTCCAGAGGAAAACTGTATTTATGAAAAAAGTAAATCATCAAAAGTCTGAAAATAATAGAATGAATATTCTTTATTCCGGTAAGAGAAAAAACAGTGGTAAGTGCTACACTGAAGTTGTGTGCATGGAAGAGGAAGTTGTGGGGATTTGTTTCATTTATGTGTTGCACCCAAGGACACGTCATAGAAAAGGACTCAATTCCTAGAGCCGAGAAGAAATTCTTCTAGCATTTGCTTTTCGAGTATTTTTTTAAATACTGATAAAAAACCCAAACAAAACCTCCCAAGAAACCCCACCAGAATGAACTTTCACAGTATGATTCAAGAAAAAATTGCACAATATTCCAAGTATGTTGTTTCCACTTCCAGATGATTATGTGTATCTGAAACCCTTGTTCCTATACAAAATCTGTCCCTGAAGAATTTCTGTAATGACAAAACGTTCATTCAACACCATTTATTTTACAGAACAGGACTTACACAATACCTGCATTCATTTCTTATGAGTTCATCTACTTATTTTTACCCAATAAGTGTAAGAAATTGGTTACTATCCACTGATAATTAACTATTGTACCACATTACCTTATAGTGTGAGAATTTACTAAGTACATGAACCCAATTTTTGTTTAACAATGCATCTTATTCTTACTTGCAGGGAACTGTATGATGCCATGCTGATATTTGCGCCATATACGCCCACCTTCGTATTAATTTTACTAAACAGTACAACAGTCAATATGCTGTTGACCACTGTACTAAAGGTGATGGTGTTGCTGTGAAGCAATTTATTCTTTTATTTTCTTACAGAAAAGCACTGAATATTTCCACATTTTAGAGGAAATTTAAGTCCATGGCCAACTCTTAGCCAGACTTTTGCAGCTTGGCTAAAACTCATGGGTAGAATATCCCCAGAATTTACTTCCTAAATGTCTTTGACTTGCCTCGGCCTCTCTATAAGCAGTAGACAAAAGTTTTCTTTGTACTTAAGCTTCACTGTAAATAGTAAGCTAAAGATAGCAGCAAAATATTTAGATACAAAGGGTAATGAGCTGCGAGTCTGTAAGCAGATAAATAGTAATTAGAAGGAAACAGAATACATGTCCCACTTCAAATGGTTCATTTAAGAGGCTCAAATTTAATAGCTGCTTTTACATCCTAAATCCTCTTTTGCCTGATTTAAAAGACATTATTCATAACTCATCCTGTTCCTTGAAACTGGTAGCAATACTGCTTCTGCATAGTAACATGCAACGGCAGCAGGGACAAAGAGTAAGCGCTCTGACCAGTGGGTTCATAAGCTTAAAAAATTTTGCAGTTAAAGTAGAAAACAACAGAACAACATTTCATTATGTATTTTAAATCTATACCCATTATACACGCAATTGCAGACATTGAAGCTGTTTCTGTAGTCACAGAGGAACAGTCTTCACAAACTGTAAATTCCTACAGACAAGAAAAGCTTGTATTGTAATCTACGGCATTTACAAAAATTTACCAGGAAGTTGGGAAGACACATACCTTAAACCCCAGAAGAGGCGGTCGAGAGCAGCTTGTTACAAACTTGAGTAGTTTGCGTTTCTCTTCATCTGTGAAGCTTTCCACAACTCTCCAGAATATTTTAATTACAGGATGGTCTGCTGTGTAGCCACCTATAATGAGATTTAAATGATTTATAGGTAGAATAATTTAACGTAAGAAACAAATTCTTCAGAAAACCCCGCATCAAGTTTGGGTAAGCCTGCTTGGTTTCCATTGCTGACTTTTGGGTATCTATACATCTCTTTGATAGCTGCATTTTGACTTTCTCATTCACTGCTTTACCTCTGCCTAACAATCTTCCTCAGCTTATTCAGTGCAGTTTTCTTCATTACATCTTGTTTATTTTAAATTAATTTTATTTAGTTTAGCATTTTCCTAGTAACTTTGGATTACTTCCTTTTACTCCAAGAGTCTGCAAAATCTGCAAGACTCAGAGTGTTATTTAATGAATCAACTTAACTTGCAGTAATCTCAGATGTGAACTGATGATATAGTGGCTACTTTTTGATTACATTCATGATAAATGCAGGGGGAAAATGAAGTAAGACACCTTGTGTTTCTCACAAGGCAAAAATATGAGCTCTCTCTTCCGGCTGCCTGAGAAATGGGAAGTATCTGAATGCGCTGGGAGAAACAACCATCCCAAAGTCATTTGCAGAATTACTTTCAGGGCAACTAGACGCAACCATTGACTAACATCCATTTAGAAAATGAATTACATATCCTCTAATTATCTGGCTATAAACTTATATTTAAATATGCAAACAAAATAAACTGCATACCTGTATTTCCCAGCATTTATAAAATTAGGTTGTAATTTTACCCAGTGTTCTGAAATTCAAGCCCGTCTAGAGTTTGGCCAACTTTTTTTTAAAAGCTAGGATAAAAAGCAAGTTTATTTATTCTTGAGTCAGTCATAATACATTCTTCTATTTAAGTAAAAGATGTTTACCTGAATAGTTTGTGAAAGATTTAAGGTCATCCAAACTAATAGGAACCTGGGCACCAGAAATCAGAACCTAACAGTGAAGGAAATTAGACAGTTACATTACAGGCAAAAAATAGCATTTATTTCTTTAACATAATCGTTTTCTGCAGTTTTACGCAGAGGTACCTGTATTTCCTGTTGATCAAACATTCGAAGCCATTCAAGATTCACAACATTGGCCAGTCCCTGTCGGAAAGCAAGGCAATGCTGTCGAATTTGTTTGTTTAACCTGTAGTCTGCCACCAGATGGATGTACGCAATTCGGTTAGCGCTGGTAACAGGAATATCTTTTCCACCTGGCTTCAGCTCAACCACCTATAAATATAACAATTTTAATCATCTTAGTAAACTTTAATTCTGCGTACTGTAACCGTAACACTAACTGCAAAACATTCTAGTAAGTGATGGATATATTTGAAGTTTACTAAAATATACTCAAGAATATTCACCTAAAAATAAAATAACAGATTTTGACAAGTTATAAAGGTAGGGGTTTTCTGTTAACTCATAAGAGTGCATCCTGTGGCATCCAGTTGTTAGACCTAGACCTTCAGCTGCTTACGCAGCTGACCGCATGGTCCCAGGGTTTATTACCAGAAAGCACATTCGGCAAAGTCAGAGCTCTTTCGTAGGAGACAGTGTGTAATACTGAATTCACCACTGCAAGTCAGACAGAAACTGAGGTGAAAATCTTCCCCTTGGCACTCAAAAAAAATCAAGCCTAAACTTTGTTTTTCTACTGAGAAGCTTAACTTTTGTCCTTCAAATATACCAAGATACCTCAGCATGGAAGAATTTTTAATGAAAAAACCCCAAACCAAAGATACTGTAATTGCATTAAGGTATAAACCAACACCAATGGCACTTGTTATTAAAACACTGAAAACATTTATATATTCTGCTCTTTACTACATGAGGTTAATTTTGTTGAGTAGCAGCACAATTGGAAGGGATTATTAGAGTACTAAGAAGAGAATTTTAAAAAACTGAAAAGCTGAGACAGTCACCTTCTGACCCCTTCCCCAAAAAAGTTTGTTTTTCTATGCTCTGGAGTCAGCAATTTTTCCATTGTTTTTAAACAACTGGGCACTACCCATCTTTAGAGCGCAGAGAATTAAACACATGAATACCTCATTTTGTAACATGCAACCTAATAATGTGAGCTGTTCTAGTACTAAGCAAAATGCAAAACTGTAAGATTAAAAATTCACAGTGCTTTTGAGCATTCAGATTTTCACTTGACTCATAGCTTTTTAAGCCCACAAGAGAACATTAACATCTGTGAAGCTGACCTCCTTGATAACACAGGCCAGAGGATTCTGTCTAGAGATTCCTGTATTTAACTCAATAAATCCATAGATGAGTTAGAGCACATTTTTTAGAGAGACAGGCAATGCTGGTGTAAAGTCTTCATGTGATGGAGTATTTACCACTTTCCTTGATAAGTGAGAACAACCTGAATTACAATAGGTGTTAAAAATATTTCTTACTTCCCACTTTAATCCTTCAGCTGCAAGCTTCTTGCTTTTGTTACCCCTACAATAAAAAAAACTCATCCATACTCCACCATGTCTGTGTGCAGGTAGTACTGACTATGCTTAAATCCTACTCCCTGAAAAGTCAAGCAAAATGAAGGTGTCAGTTAGCTGACTGTTTCATACCCTGCACACATTAGTTTGCTCCCTTCTGAGTGAGTCCCCTTCAACAAGAGCCATGCACACAAGAGGCAGGATCAATTTCTCTGGGGTCCACCCCTTGCAGAGCCTGGCATGTGATGCAGCCAGCCACTCTAGGGGATACAGGCCAGTACCTGGAGCCACTGACTGGCCTGAGAGTGAGAGTATTTTTACTGGTAAAGTCCCCAAGGAGTCTTAATAGAAGTATGGGACATGTTCCACACCACAGTGGAAACACCTGACAAGAAGGGGTCCCTGTTCTGCTAAGCTTTATCCTCTGCTACTGCAGGCAACAACATGTTCTACAAATGTACTGTGTTTCATCCCACTACAGTAGTTTTACTATTGTACCTGGAAAGTTAGTCAATAATTGGATTCATCTAATGATGGGAAACATTCTAATTTCCACTTTGAGTCCAATGGGTACACTTTGTTCATACCCATTTTCTTACTTCAGTATTGTTCTGTACCTTAACGAGTTCTTTCCTTCCTTCTCAATTATATTCATGATGGCATTTCTGGGCAGCAACTTCATTAATCTTCCCAGAGACTTCTTCACTGAACTAAAATAAGGTAGGTTCCTTTAATTTCCCCCTCCTCCTCCTTCTTACAAAGTCAAACAAGATCAGAAAGCTTTCTCTTATTATTTAAATACCTGTCTTCTTTAGTATTATGGTACCAGAGTTACCCATGATGTTCCACATGAACAGGTCAGTGCTGAGACCTCAACACTAGGAACACTTCGCTATCTGTTCACTGACAAATTTTCTCTATTTGTTTTGCAGAACTGTGTAACTACTTGTTCTTTGGTTACTACTTCAACAAATGCAATTCCTCTCTTTGAGGTATGGACACGCTGCATTCGGCCATATTAAAGCATATCTGTATCACCTAACTCATCAAGCTTCTCTTTAGAACATGGACACTAACAACAAACTAAAAATAGTTATTATTCCATTTGCCTGAGGGATGGGATGCCATCCAGACGGGCCTGGACAAGCTCAAGAAAAGGGCCCATGTGAACCTCAGAAGGTTCAACAAGGCCAAGTACAAGGTCCTGCACCTGGGTTGGGGCAACCCTGGGTATCAATACAGGTTGGAGGATGAAGGGATTGAGAGCAACCCTGTAGAGAAGGACCTGGGGATACTGGGGAATGAAAAGCTGGGCATGAGTTGGCAATGTGCACTCACAGACCAGAAAGCCAACTGTATCCTGGGCTGCATCTAAAGAAGCATGGCCAGCAGGTGAGGGGGAGGGAAGGTGATTCTCCCCCTCCGCTCTGGTGAGAGCCCACCTGGATTACTGTGTCCAGCTCTGGAGCTCTCAGCACAGAAAAGACATGAACCTGTTGGATTGGGTCCAGAGGAGGGCCACAAAAATGATCAGAGGGGTAGAACCCCTCTGCTATGAGGACAGGCCGAGAGAGTCAGGGTGTTTCAGCCTGGAGAAGAGAAGGCTCCACAGACACCTTTTTGTGACCTTCCAGCACTTCAAGGGGGCTTGTAAGAAAGATGAGGACAATCTTTTTAGCAGGGCCTGTTGTGACAGGACAACGGGTAATGGTTTTAAACTAGAAGAGGGGAGATTAGACTAGATAATAAGGAAAAAATTTTTTACGCTGATGGTGGTGAAACACTGGCCCAGGTTGCCCAGAGAGGTGGTAGATGCCCCATCCCTGGAAACATTCCAGGTCAGGTTGGACGGTGCTCTGAGCAGCCTGACCTAGTTGAAGATGGCCCTGCTCACTGCAGAGGGGTTGCACTAGATGACCTTTGAAGGTCCCTTCCAACCCAAACCATTCTGTGATTCTATGAATTTCTGTGTATTTACACAAAAAGAAGCTTAAACTGACATCCTTCCTAAAATAGCAAAAGGGAACTACTGGCAGGGTGTTCCAGAAAACCGCTGTTCACCCAGCCCTAGCTGAAGTAAATGTCTAACCTTCCCTGCAGGTCAGCAAATAGAGATCAGGACACAAATTACTTTATGCTTGTATTTGCATTACAATAGTATTGTCTCCACAGTGGTCTAAAGGATGTTGGGAAAGCTGTATTCATTGTACAATAAAAGCTGTTCTCTCTCCCTATAACACCTGCAAATTAGCAAAGAAAAATGCTGTACTCTTTCTTGACACTATTTTTAGAAAATAGAAAAAAAATTTTTTTTAAAAAAAATCCTATTTTTCCTTTTGTTTTTAAGTAGGAAACCTTGATTTCTGATCCAGCAACACTTCTGTAGCTCCCACATCTCCCCACAACCCTGCATTGCCACAATTAAGACTACAACAGTTAACCAAATTTCCTGGGATTTTCCAGTGATCTAAGAACCCATTTTCAGAGGTTTTCAATGTGAGATTCATTCTACAACTGTTTTGTTAAAGTGTCATCACAGTTTCAAAGAAAAGGGCTAATGTAGTGGGAATAATAAATATATTATGCCATAAAGGCTAAGAAGGATGTAAAACAGAAGACAGACAGTAGTAACACTTGGTAACAGTAAAACTATAGTAAATGTCAATGCAGTTCACTTTTTACTCATTTGACTTTTTTCATGGCTTTTTGAAGGAACTATTGTAGAATTTCCATTTAATTCTAAATGTCTGGAGTTACTTTTGAAGGATTCCTTTTCAAAAAGACCATGACACAATTTACTACATCTTTAAAGATGATCAGCTTGCATTTTTTTTTTTAATCGAATTTTCACCACTAGATGGTGGAAGACAATCACATAAGTTACACAGGCTGGGCGAGAACAGAAAACTACCCAAAACATGCAGAATTGTGTTACTTTTTTTTTTTGTAGATTTAAGATTAAACAACAAAAAAACCCCATTTATTATCAAAATCACAGATTTTAAGAGCAATCAAATCATACATATTCCTCAGATAAGTATTCAGATCATTCAGACTCAACATATATCTTCAAAATGAAGGGGAAACATCAAAATGGGATAGAAAAGTCCCATATTTTTAAAAATCTGTGAGAAACGTTGCTTTGCATTTTTTAGTACTGTGGACAGAATTAATCAATTTATATTCTTAAGAAAACCACCACAGCTTGTAAAAAAAAAAAGTAAATCTCTATTTTATGTATAGTAGCAGTTCCAAGTGAACAGTTCAGATTATTATTTTGAGTTATTATCTCTACTATTTTGAACATTAGCATAATAATGAAATAAATACACAGAAAAAAATCAGGAAAACAGTCAACAATGTAATATTTGTCAAGCAGAATTCAGGGGATTTATCTTCTGGCTTGTTGATAATAATCTGTCACACACAGTCAATTTGTAATGTGATTACAGGCAGAAAATGGCAAGTGTCTGTTGGTAGACAAACTTAGCTGCTGCTCACACAGCTCTGGCAGTGGCAGCTGCTCCCCAAGCTAATGGAGAAAAAAGGGAATATATAGAGGATAAAGTGGGAAATATTTTAGGAAAGAATATGAGACCTGTCATCTCAGTATTCTTTTTTTGTGTATGAAGACGTAAGACATGCATCTCCAGTGCAATTTCAAAAAGCACTCTTGGTCATGAACTCTGAGAAATGTGGTTTTAGGACAGTCAAAAATATTTTGTCTTTTCCCTTGGACTCTGATCACTTTGGTTCACATCACCCCTAAAGCTTTTCCCCATTCTGAATATAAGCTGATGAAAGTTTTCTTTGTCATCTGCCTTCCAGATGTTCAGGCAGGAGCTCCGGGTAGGTGATTGCATTGGAATGCCTAAGAATGCATTTGCCATAAGTGTTATAAATCTGCCTGAGAAGGATCAGCTTCAAATTAAATACTTTGCTTCTGAAAACCCTCTAAAATCATTCATCTAGGACATTGTATCCTAGTAAAGAAGTTGTGAAGACAGAAACTTTCAGAATTATTTTTAAGGCTTCAAAATTCTCTTCCGGGTAAATTTAAATGCAAAGAACTCTCCTTTAGTGAGTCACCATATTTTCAGTAACAGCAGCGGCATTCCGATCTGTTTAACAGGCCAAAGAAGGTATCCCAACACCAACTTATATATGGATTTCATAGGAACTGCTGCCATATATGTTACTGTGCTTTTCTGTGGATTTGTGCTTCTTAATTATGGAATCTTCTGATTATCACAGAATCATTTGCTTAGAAGAGACCTTTAAGATTGAGTCCAACCATTCACCCTGCACTGCCAGGGTCCCTAAACCAAGTCTCTCAGTGCCACATCTACACGGCTTTTAAATGCTTCCAGGGATGGGGACTCCACCACCTCCCTGCACAGCCTGTTCCAATGCTTCACAACCATCTCTGTAAAGAAATTTTTCCTAATGTCCAACCTGAATCTCCCCTGGTGCAACTTGAGGACGTTTCCTCTCGTCCTGTCACTTATTACATGGGAGAAGAGACCAACACTCACCTCACTACAACGTCCCTTCAGGTAGTTATAGAGCGTGATAAGGTCTCCCCTCAGCCTCCTTTTCTCCAGAAAAAACAACCCCAGTTCCCTGAGCCTCTCCTCACAGAACGTGCTAAACCCTTCACCAGCTTCGTTGCCCTTCTCTGAACATGCTCCAGCACCTCAATGTCCTTCTTGTAGTGAGGGGCTCAAAACTGGACACAGTGTTCAAGGTGTGGCCTCACCAGTGCCCAGTACAGGGGGACAATCACTTCCCTCCTCCTGCTGGCCACACTATTGCTGATACAAGCCAGGATACCATTGGCCTTCTTGGCCACCTGGGCACACTGTTGGCTCATATTCAGCTGGCTGTTGACCAACACCCCTAGGTCCTTTTCTGCTGGGCAGCTTTCCAGCCACTCCTCCCCAGTCCTGTAGGGTTGCAGGGGGTTGTTGTGGCCCAAGTGCAAGACCCAGCACTTGGCCTTATTGAACCTCAGCCCACCAGCCTCAGCCCATGGATCCAGCCTGTCCAGATCCCTCTGTAGAGCCTCCTGACCTTTGAGCAGATCGACAGACCCACCTAAGTTGGTGTCATCTGCGAACTTACTGAGGGTGCACTCAATCCCCTCATCCAGATCATTGATGAAGATGTTAAAGAGGACAGGCCCTAATACTGAGCCCTGAAGGACACCACTGGTGACCGGCTGCCAGCTGGACTTAACTCCATTCACCACCACTCTCTGGGCCCAGCCATCCAGCCAGTTTTTTATCCAGTGGAGAGTACACTCATCCAGGCCATGAGCAGCCTGTTTCCCCAGGACAATGCTGTGGAAAACAGTGTCAAAGGCTTTACTAAAGTCCAGGTAGACAACATCCACAGCTCTTCCATCACCCACTAAGCGGGTCACCTTGTCACAGAAGGAGATCAAGTTGGTCAAACAGGACCTGCCTTTCATAAACCTCATTAAAAAACCCATTATGTAGTCTTCTGATCATGTTCAACTGTTCTGATCCATGTAATCACAAGAATCAATGTTTGAGAAGACTCACTGGAGTACAGAATCTAACATTCTTGAAGGAAGAGGAATACATATTTCAATCTTCCTCTCTTCTCCTGGACAGCCACAAAACTCACCTTCCTCACTAAGGGGGTGGGAAGGAGGTTGAAAAAAGGAGGTATTTTCCTGAATTTGTTACCCTGACACTTATTATAAGCATTTTATAACCATTTTATCACCATCTAATCTACAAGATAAAAGGAAAATAAAATCAATATACACAGCTACTTGAAGGCACCTACAACTATAGGCTGACATTCCTTTGAGACATTTTTACTGGCCACCATTTTATGCAGCAGATCCAACAACTGAAATCTAAGCTGGTATCGATGCATTAGATAGTTCTTTATCGAAAGCTAAAGCTATTTGAGGTTGGAAGATAAGGTTGATGGCACAGCTCCCATAATTAGCGGGTCTAATGTGCAAATTATTAAGTACCTTTTTCAACTTCTGGTGAATGCACTTTGACAATAGTTTAATGGGATCTAAAAGCACATTATAGGATTGGAATCAATATGCTGATAATAGAATTTCTACCTTCTACTACTAAGAGGCAATAGAGCCCCTTCTGAATGTGTCTTTCATTGCAGATAATGCTTTTGTGCCACGATTGCTGGATGGACACTGTCATGAGGATAACTATTTACAATGATAGATTTATGATGCATTTATTGGGCACTAATTTATTAGACACTAAAGTGGTTGTTTAGCTGAAAACTAGAGATAATGCACATTCAACATAAGGAGTGCAAATTAAGCTCTTTTCCCAAGGTGAATTAGCCTTACCTTGACACAATTAATTAGTAAGCAATCGTTACACCAGTCAAATACCAGACAAAATGTATTTAGCCATACGAGGTTTATTTATACTTCATTTCATTACCTTAAAAGTAACTCGTTGCATTAAAACTCAGAAGATGGTGAAAAGAACCAATTAGTTCTGTTGAACTACACTAAAATGCAGTCTCATTAGAAGATGGTTAATACTTCATGGGTATAGTGTTCTCCGTCCAAGTATAAACAGAGCAAAACAGCACCAGAATATTTAACTTACATTTCATTTAGTTACTCAGAAACTCACTAGTATATTTAATATTCCTTTTAAAGTTATGCCAAACAATTAAAAAGTCTTGACAATACTAGCCATAGCCCTCAGAAAATTTAAACAAATTCAGCTTTTTAGAAACAATGCATTTTTTACAAGTTTCTACTGCAGTAGGTAGAGCTAGCAACATCTCTAACTTGTATGTCCTTTTATGGTATTTCTGAGCTATTTCTCTTTTCTATGTCCTCCTACCTTACTTGTTGAGGTAGGTTCCAGCTTGTGTGGGGCTAACTTTCGAGGACATACAGAGTGGATGTATAAAGTACGGAAACCAAAGCCTCTCCAGAAAATATTAGCTGCTTTTCATTTTTAATTAGAGACTAAACTAGATTTGTATTAGCTGTGATCAACAAAACTCTTACTTTAAGTGCATTTAAATTAATGGCTGTAGAATACAAACAACAGACTTTTTTTTTCCCCCCCGAGAAAATCCTAGGTTATATTGGAAACTGCCATCTTGCGTGCCTTCCAACCTAGAAACAAAGTACATGGGAACTACAGAATTCGCGCCAGGTTTTCATATAGGGATTGTAACCAGAAAGAAAAATGCGTGTTTAATATGAAACTTAACTTGGATCAGGCAATCATAGCCTTCAGTGTGATTCAGGAACCCCAAATCTGAGGATATGATTTTAAAACTGTAATGCAATCCAGGTTTTAGGATCTTCCAAAACAACAAGAAATGGATGATAGAGAGAAAAGATAAAGCCTAAGCCTGATGCTGTTAAAACAGAAGTCCTGGACATCAAACTTGCTATGATTTAAGCAGCAGTGGAGAATTCAACAATTCCCAGAGTAGCTGCTGTATCTCAGCGGTGCCGCAGCTTCTGGGAGATATACATAGTTCCAGGCTTCCCTGGGAAACCTGAGAGAACTGCTTACCCCCTTTTATAGCCTCTTCTTTCTTCCAAAAGAAACAAGGCTGAATTTGGATGCCGCTGCATGTCACAACGTGGTCACGACTACTTTTTGATCCAAGTATTAATTAAATAACATAATCAAGTATAAGTATACCATAAGAAGTACACAATTGCAAATCCTCAAAAATTAAAGAGGAAGCATGACAAAAGACTTTAACTAAGGAGGTTAACTGTATTAGCACATAAACACATAGATTTTTCAAGCTCTAGGGACATTTATTCTACTATGAGCATAAGTGACCTGTAGCACTCACAACAGAGCAAATAAAAGCTATGATCAAATTATGTAGTACAATTGCATTAAAAACTCATACTTAAGGACCTAACTGACTGGCCCTAAATAACTGCTTTTTAGAAGCACTGGACATTCATTTCTCCCCTCTGACTCACCTGGTATCTCAGCCCCTCAAAAAAAAAAAAAAAACCAAACCCAAGAAACACAACAGAACAAAACAAAAAAACCCTGGTCTAACTTCAGGCCCTCTTCTTTGAAAATTACAGCTAACAGCGACAATGCTTATCTCACAACAAAGGGCCATTATTATTTAAACCCATTCTGATTTCCATCTCTGATTCCAAAACCAGGCAGTACTTCTATAGTTTACATACCATCAAACCCTTTTGCAATTATTTGAAGTACAATCAACGAAACAAAATATTTCGTTCAAAAAATTATCTCAGGCAGTAGAACTTCTCATGTATGACTGTTAGAAAATCATCGCTACAGTTTGCTACTTAAAAGACCAGACCTTTACATCATCATCAGTTATTTTCCTAAGTACATGACCAGTTATTCTCTCCTCAAAACACTGAATCAGAATCCCTATGATGCCTCACAACACAGAGCACCTTTAACAGTTGTTTCCTAACACTTTTAAATTAATTATTTGGATTAGTAGGGGTAGTAATGATTCATCAGTCATAAATAAAAGGGAAAAAAAAAAAAAAGCCATTCTTACCTGTGCTTCCCCAAGGTCATTATTTACCACAGTGAAGTTTAGTCCAAGTTCTTCCACATCCCCTTCATAGCTCTTGAGAAAAAGCAAATTTTTATACATTTCTGGATCTAATGAAGCTAAATGATGAATGTCAACATCAGCACTTGTCCCCAATAATTTTGAGAGGAAAAAACTAGCAAATGGCAGCTCCACCAGCATATTTTCATAAAGAGCCTGGAAAACAAAGCAATTAAAATCACATTAGATTTTAGTGTTCCACATGCAGGAATTCTGAAGGCAATTGTCTATTTCTCAACTTTTTGTTAATCCCTTCTTAATTTGGCACCTGAATAGGATCTTCTGGTATGGCGACAGCCCAAATATTGTGTGAATTTAAAAATACTCACTCAAAGTTTGAAATTTTAATACTCTTGTGAAAAACCAAGCTCCCAAATTTTACAAATTTATTATGTGGTGATTTAAAAGGTAAGGTCACTGCTTTTCTGTCATTAATCTTCTCATCCGAAGTATGATAGCAAACAGGAAGTGTTTCAATTGCATGGATTGGCAAGAAAAGCAAAGTTTTCTAAAGGATAACACAAATGCATGAGAATGTCTTCCAAAAAAAGTTAGTTTCTCTTCCTCTATTAGCATCGTCACAAGCAATATTTTTCCATTCATATCAATTGCTACATGTAAAATAGTCTGCCCCTTAAAAATAACTATGGAAAACCAGTACATCTTAAACTAATCCAAGTAAACTATTACTCTTACATGTTACGCAGGTTTATTGCTGCATATTTTTGGTAATTCTATTGCTTAAGGGCATCATCAAACCATCCTAATTTCCAAGCCAACAGCTTGCCAGTTATGACTATATCATATACCCAATCCTTCCTTGGCCTGACACTGTTATACCTATCAAAAGATTACTGAACCAAAAATGAGCCTGACCCAAATATGCAGTACTCACAAAAAAAAAAAAAAAGTATTTTTACTCTAAACTGAGAGTTTCCTCAAGAATTTTCAAAAATGCACAAAACTCCAGCAATACCACGCTCAGTTATCTACTGTATGACTACACTTTGCTATAATACAAAGCATATTTTTCATACAATAAGTAACAACTTGTTGATTGGGAGAAAAAAGTACTGATGGCAGCCCCCAAAAGAAGGAGAGGTGGAAACTTCAGAGCTAGGAAGGGAAAGTATGACATCATTTAGGGAAAGCCGACATGAACCAAGGAAAAATAGAAGACTGTTGCCTTTACAAAAACATTCCTGACACATGCTGTCTGTGCACAGCCTTTCCCATTGTCCAGTTTGTTTGCCACATCAGCATCTAACACCACCACCCAAATCTTTACAGTATCATTAATATCACTGCCAGGCTGATGGGAAAAGGCATCACCAGCACAACATCATTGCTTGTTCTCTTTTTACTCTTCAAGAGCAGTGCTCTGGCATTACTTAATTCCTTCATAACCTGCTGCAAACTTAGAAAAGGAAGAACAATGAACAAAAAAAAGGAATGAAGAAGAATAAATGTAGTTGTAATCACTTGGTGATATTCCAACAAAGACGTTAAGAAACATTTACAAATTCCTTAAACTTTTGAAAGAAAATTTCTATAAGGAAGTTAGACCTTGCAGAAAGAATTGAGAATAACGAGTTCAAAGCCAAAGGGTGCATTATACTTAGAGCTATATGATTTATTCAAGGTGTAGAAGTCGAAATCCTCATTTGTATAGTTGACTTTAAAAGCAAACTACAGGGATAAATCATTAATTTGCAATGTATAAGGTCAGTGTTTGCTGTTCCTGCATTAGTAACAATAAAGCCATTGTAATTCCTTAAATATATCAAAGCTACCCGAATTTAAAATAGAATTCCATCTATGACTCATAAAATGTAAATGTAGAGGTGTAATTTTTTACACAAGGCAGGTTTAAGCCTTTAGAGCATTTAATATACAAGGACTAATAAATGATAGCACTAAAAACTATGATCACATCAGCTAAATGGATTATAAATTAAATTTCCATAATGTATGCAACTGAAATACAAATGTAGACATAAATCAAGGTATTTTCTAAACACAGGTTAATTACACAAATTCAAAACCTGTCTATTTTTTATGCAAAATAATCCACTTAGCATTTTTCAAACCGGTCTTAAGTCTTAGCCACTTGCAACACTTGCTCCTAGAAGCCTATCAATAATTGCTTGTCAAGGAAAAAACAGCAATAGGTATATTGAAGAAACTTGTACGTTATTTTTCAAGTGTCTGTCTTTTATGAGTGTTTATTGCTAGAAATTGTGCCAAAATGATTTGAAATAAAAAGGATTAATTATAGTAGAAGCTTTTTAATATAAGTGAGTGCAGCTGCAATGCAATTAATGCAAATTGTGACGCTATCAGGAAAATAAATGTGAACAACATCACTGGCTATTTCTGTTTGCTGCCAAATAACTTCAGTAATTTACTACATTAAGAATCAATAAAAAAATAATGCATTTCAAATGCATCACTATTAATCTTCAGGTAGTTCCAAAGTGAACATTTATAACCATCTAAAAACTATATAAAGCATTTTTAAATAAACTAAATTGTGCAACTTGAGAATAACCTTAATTACTCCTTCTCTTAGCTAATTGATTGCAATATTAAAAACAAAGTATTTTTGGAGACAAGACAAACAGTAGTGCTTTAATTAGCTTGAAAGTCAAGCTATCCTAATAAACTTTAATAAAAAAATGCACTAAAACTCTGTTAAATAAAACCACGATAACCTTCACTTTTGTTTCAAGGAGGTAAATTACACCATTACAGCTCCAACACTGTGCGGAGATGCTGAGAAATGCTGTGTACAGTTGAGCATGACTAAAGAAACTGTAACTTTGTTCTTCAGATTCCATCTAACTTCCCTGTTTCTCAGTCAGCATAAAGCAATCAAACTACCTGTTGCTGCCAAAAGATGGGATTCTACCCATTCCTGACAGAGCGGGGGAACAAATCAGCTTGTTGATTCAATTGCGTTTCTTTTCAAGTAAAGTAGTTGTATAGTAAACGTTACATGAGTATTACAACATGCTGAATAAGGTTCAAAATCTGCAGATTGTGTTGTGCTTTGTTTGACATTGAGCCTTCTTTGAAATCAGAATCGGATCCAAATCACAGCTATGGCTGAAACTGGGTAGGAACAGCAAGACCACTCATTTCAACGGGACCATGCCCTTAGCACAGCCAGGTGCCCATGGAAGTCCATCCTGTTGGGTAGTTTTCTTACTGCACCTAATTAACGACCAAAAGGGGACGTTCACTCCTTCCCTCTTTTCCCTTAGCAAATTGTCTTGAGGAGCTATAAACTACCTGATTTTAAGCTTAGTTTTCTGCCTGTTGAACTGGCCTTCTGCAATATCAACATAAAGGAGGCAGGAGCCTAACATCAGTGACAGGCAAAGGACTGATAACCACCTCTTACAGAGGTAACTAGCTGCCAGATTAATTAGCTGCAATATGAAGCTGCACCATCAGAATGTATTTATGTATGTAGTTTAATACAATATAAGGTCACACTCTCCCCACAGAAGCAGTCCTCTTTTTCTCCTCCAGCAGCCAAAGAGCAACACTGACAAAAAATTGGCTTGCTCTTGGAGGGTGGTGGCTGCTTCTGTGAGTCAGAAGTTCCTCTTCATACACTGCTTCAAGAGATCAAAGCCAGCAAGCTTAACCAATATATATTTTAAAGCTAATCTATTCTCAAACTTCAAGTACTCTCACCCTTCGGCAAGCTTCCTTTAACTCTTAAGGTCGTCACCTACGGGACCAATGCCATTCTATGATGAATTCTGAGAGTTCACATTCCTAACTTTCCTATCTAATGAGCACCTTACTTGACTTCATTGTCTCTGTCCTGCAGTCCCATAAACTGCAACTGACTTACACAAAGCAAAAAATTTAGATAGGAAGTCAAGAAAGGAGCCACTGGTGTTCAAAAACGACATTAGACTTCTAGTTTCTAAATGTTTAGATGGAGGAAGGGGCGGGGGAACAAACACTTTAACAGAGTCTATATACCTCTGCCTCCGCAAAAGGCCGGGAGTATTAGCATTCCACTTTCACCAAAGCTCAACTTCCAGACGCAAGCTTGGGGCAAGAGGCTAGTCTGAAGCAGCAACAGGGATGTCACATCAAAGAAAATCAGACAAGCACTGTAATGCTCATAGGGTGATGCAGTCCCAGTAGCTAGAAGGTTATATCTGCTGAAAGGGCCAACCTGGATTTCCCAGTGCTAGTTCAAACTCATATAGGTTAGGGATGCTCTTTAGGCAAAGTTATGACATCTCTAGATAATCATTAAAATAACTTAGAAGCTTCTGAAACAACTAAGCACAACAAAGCTAACTAACTAATCTAGTTTTCAGTTAACAGATTAGTTTTGGTACTCTTCACCCCAGTATTTTCCCAATTATCTCGAGATGCCTTGTTAGCCTTTTTTTTTTTTAAAAAAAATAAACGGTTAAAAGAAGTTTTTTCTGGTTAAAAGGCCAGGAGCAATTATTTCACTATGGAAGAAGTAGTATTCAGTAAAAGCAACTTCATACACCTCCCTCCCCCTCTGTATGTGAATGCCTGTAGAACATACCAGAATATTAAAAACAAGCAAAATAACAGACAGCTTTGACTTGACACACACAAAGAACACAGTCTGAAGTCTTCCTCCTTTAAATAATATTAGCTAGTTGTGATTGCAGACTAGTTCAACTACAATTGACTGTAACATGGACTAAAGCCTTTACTCAGTTCAGTGACACAACTTGGTCATCCGAAGTGAAAAATATGTTCAGGTACGAGTATACTGAATGCATTCATGAAACACCTATGATGTGGGGGAACAGGGAATGCTTCTTTAAGGGAATCAGCTTTCAGAATATAGGCATGCAATTAGTAGCTTTAATATGGAAGGACAACTATACACAGTACATAGTAAGAAAGGAGAGAAAATGACACAGTTCTGTGGACAAGGCAGACTTTTCTCTTGTTTTCAACATGAGAATAATATCTGCCTGGGACTATACATGGTAACTATCACAATATTATTTAAGCACTACATGTTCACATGAGGTGCTGTTCAGGTATGACCAAATTTAGGAACCAGCTCTTCAGAAATAAAACACTTTGCAAAGTCAAAATTTAAGCGCTTCTAGTCATTTCAGACAAATTAGGTATATATAGTAGACGTTACATGAGCATTACAACATGCTGAATAAGGTTCAAATTGTGTAAAAAATTCACAGATGAACCAAGTAAACCTCCCTGACTGTGAGGCAGCTTTAGTGCCTTTACTTTCAGGTCTAAAATTAATTCTCTCATTTATTACTACAACTAAAATCCTTCTGAAGAAAAATAATTAATCAGTGTTCCTACTTTCCATTAATCCTTTACAACCCAGAACTGTATTTTAAAACCTAAACAATGCTACATTCATACTCCTAGAAAGACACACAGCTTATGGGCTGAAGTAAATGACTGGGCTTAAAATCAGTTATTTCCCTAATCAGCCCCCAAGACCATAACCCTTTCTTTTTCAGTCTTTTTAAACAGTTACTATTAAATAATACTTAGCACTTAACAGAGTGCAATAGATCTTCAAAGCTGTACAGAACCATTAATGAAAATGATAGAAAAATAGCGAAACCATTAGAACTCCCTTCTACCTTATTATTTATATCCTAGAAATACCTCATCGTACTCACAAAGCCTTTGAGGCCAGCAAAGCCTTTTCTCCCCTAATGAAAAAGATAAAATTAAAAGTTACATTAAAATTAACATGGACTCGTATTTTTGGAACATTTTTAAAGCTAGCATTTAGTAATTTTAAGATAAAATAATTTCTTAGAGATATACTTAATAATGTGCTTTAAAGTGAGAAAAACCAAAATTATATTGTTCCTAATGCAAACGTGATAAAACTAATTCTATCAGGTGTGTGTCACACTGCAGTATGTCTGCTACCTGGCAGCTCTAAGTCAGTTTCTCAGTTCTTTGAGCTCCACAAGAGCAGAGACATCTGGATGCATTCATATCACTGCAGTAATGGAGCATGTGGTATGTTATCTTCCCTGTATGACTGCAAAAACTCATTGTGCACTTTTTGTTCAAATACTGGATGCCTCTTCTGTCTTTTAAAAAAGTAGGACTCCAAAACTCCACAGCTATATGACTGTAATTAGGATTCTGTGAGAGCTTCATTAACACTCCTTGCAGCACTGCTAGTATCCTCAGATATATAACTTTTTTTTAATTAAGAAAAAAAATAAAGCCTTTTGTAAATTGGCTTAACTTCTGATTTCCCACTCACTGGGCATTTGAAGGTCTGTAAGTACAAATTCAGAGAAGTTCCAAAGATTTGGGATAGCAAGACTCAGATGTGAAGGGGGTGCCTGTCAAATCTGCTGCAGTCCTCGTGAATACCTGAAGTGGACTACTGTGGCATGACAAGCACAGAACGAACTAATTTCTGACTTCTGGACACACCACCATAAAAATGTAGGGATCCACTTCCAAAGACTCCATTGGAGCATACCAGTATAATGACTTTGAGTTAATTTTAAATTTTAAAGTGGAAAGTCATGCTACTATTTTTATTCTAAGAATCTAGGACATATTTAATTTTATGACAAAAATTTTTACTACCAAAATAAGAGTGCTTCAGAATACGTTGGTACTTGCAGAAAATCACCATTTCATCAGTTTGGTACTTCCTTTCTGGCTTAATAGGAACAGTTATCTCCGTAACTTATGCCCTGCATACGATATAAATTCCTGTTGATGTCATTTGGGAGGTTTTGAGGGACAAGAGAGGCAAGAACTAGAGGTACCTGTGGATGCACTGGATAACTGATAGTTGTCATTCACTACTGAAGTTCCAGTAAAGGCTTAATAGATTTTTCTTGTCTCAAACATAACTTAGTAAGAACTGAAGATAAAAGACATCTCCTCCTTATTTAAGTTCTAATCTTCTGAAAAACTGAAACATTTCCTACTATATAACTAATACAGATATGCATCTAAGATGAATCTGTATTTTAATAGCAGTAAAACCAGTCATTTTTTAAGACAGTTCAGATAGAATAATGAATTTCGGTAAATATTCCAAACCTAATTGATTGAAATGGACATAGGTGTTCCCAGCTGTGAAAAAAGATCAGGATACCATTACCACATACTCTAAGTGTTTATTTATTCCCTGTCTAGGAACCTGATTTAGAGGCAATAAAATGCAATCAGTACACAAACCAGAAGCAGGAATCATCTGCTAATGGAACTTTTAATTGAGGAGTGACCACTGACATGAGGTAATTCTTTCCATACAGAACTCCTTGCAGAGACCTCAATGCACTTTATCACAGAAAACAATCACTAACATATGCATTAAAGAAAATTTAAATACATTATGACCCAATAAATATCACAATCCATCAATACACACTTTTCCTTCCTGAAGATTTAGAGTTAAAATACTACATTTCAGTAGTCTTTTAGTGCTAGACATATATTTACAAGGTTAGTACTAACATAGCTATTTGTAATCAAAAGATAATTGGTTATGTTAAATGAACCAGTACACAAAGGAATTGTCACACTGAATAACTGTGTCAGAAAATAGATTTGGATTACTTTACATCTACACTGATAAATCATGAAATAACTTCCATAAGGTACCACTTTTGCTCTTTTACACTGTTTCTGCGCTGTAAATGTATAATTAAAAGAACATGCCACTTCACATGGTAAATTCGTGTTTTGATTCCATTTCAGATGATTCAGGATTTTCTGAGACAAATGATCATTAGCTAACTTGCTTTTAAGCAAAATGCTGAGTCTACAAAGTCATGTGCAACGTAATTGAAATTAATAAAACAAAAAAGTTTATACAAATTACCTCCTCTTTGTCTCAGTATCACAAATTCCATACCTACATTTCTAGGTTCTAGTAGTATCAATCGCAGCTACAGCACAAATCAATTAAGAGTGTACTAATTTAAGCCATGCCAATATGGATCTTAATTAAATGAACAGTAAGCAAAGGGAAAGGGTGGTCTAAAAATCAGAAGGAAAAAAACCTCTTCAACAGAGAGAGAAACAGAGGAAGCGTAGCAGCGCAACGCTTGACACACCATCCTATAAAATATTCAAGTATACGAAACCCAGTTCTCATTGCAGAATTTTCTTGTTTTGTTTCCTCCCTACAAGCTTTTGGCACAAATGGGACTCAAGTATGTTATCAGAAACATTTGCTTGAAGGTTTTAACTCCATATGAGCATCTTACTAATGATTTAAGAGTTTAGGATCCGATCCAGATCTTGCTGTGAAAAGACTCCCACTGATTCAATCCATTTTAGATAAGGATGATGAAGAACTACTTTAGTTTTTCTGCAAAATGGATACTGTAGACTCTGCTAATCTTAGAACTGTACCTTCCAACCAGGATTAATATCTCACACCACAAATGATCTATCACACCTCTATTCAAAGTTACAAACAGTAACCACAAAGCGCACTCTCTTTGATATAGAAAAACTAATCTAATCAATAATTAATGGTCCCATGTTTACTACTAAATAAAATTTGTATTTGATCTATTACCCCTCTAATGTTTTCACCAAAAGACATGTCTTGTAACTTTTTTATATATGTTTAACAACATTTAGATATGTGCAAAGAACAGCTCATTATGTCTTAAATCAGTACAGTAACCTATAAAAAGTCATATGAAAATAAACAACCCAGGGAAAACCGAGGGTTCAGACTGCACTTTTTAAGAAGGACCAATCACTGCAAAACATAACATGTGCAAGAACTAGCAGGTTTATGTCAAAAAGGAAGAAGAGGAGGAAACCATAAAAATTAGCATTCTGATCTTGCTGTGGACTTCCTGCCATCTTCTTAAATTAATGTTGATTCTTCACGATATTTAAGTAAATTATCTTAAGAATTAGCTACAAAATGTAAAATAAATCCAAATGTCCTCTTCCATAACATCTGTAACATTAACATCATCGAATAAATGCAAATATGGTAATAATATGGTATACAAGACTGAGCTTAAGGCTCAACATGGTGAAGTTCCGATTTGAATTCTGTATCTGTCACTGTTCTACCAATCACTGTTTCCGTTGAAACTGTTAACCAGCATTTCCCCCTTCCCAGGTTTGCAGCAGACCACTCAAGAATCAGCACAGAGAAAATCCTCATTGAAGATTCTCAGGTGTTGCTTCTAAACTTCCCTTCTCTGGCTATGTTGCTTGAAGTTTTGGCAGCCTGTCAAAATAGCAACTCCTGTATTGTCCTAAGCCAAGCCTGTTACATTGCCAAAGCTGCAGCAGGAAAGTCTGCACGTGGGAAGACTTTTAGTGCTGCCAGAACAACTACTGCATGTAGAAAGGAAGTTACACCAAATTAGGTGCCTCCTCACAGCCCAATCCTACCTACTGAGAGAGCAAAAGTATTATAATGTTCCATCTATATTTCTGGGACACTACATGGGACGACAAGACTTTATATTCCAGACAGGACAACAAAGATAATTTGGACTAGAAGAGCACTGTCTCAATGTCCCCAACAGCCCAGGACACCCTCAGCTCTCAAGCAAAGCCTGGGACTCAAAGTCTGTGATATGCTTCCAGCAGGCAAAACTGAAAGGTTCAAGTTCCAACTCCCGTCGGTGGTGGGAGGTGTGCATGGTAAGCTCAGCTACTACTTGTAAGGAAAAGAAAAGAAAATGAGTAAAAGGGACCAATGTTAAAATAATATTTACATTACAAAGTCACTGAAAGTTGAGAATGTAAACTTTGAAAGTGTTTGAGTAGTTGTTCTTTGAGCAAACTCATTTCTGCCTTTTTTTTTTTTTTGAGAATTATTGCAGATGACATACGCAATTACACAATCAGGTGGTATTATTTCTACAACAGCTTCTGCTTATTCAGTGACTGGTAAAAGTTGCATGGACAGCCTGGTAGTTTGTCTAGTATATAGATTTCCATTTCTCCACTAACTACCAAAATACACCCCAAATAGTCAGTAATTTATCTCGAGTTAAAATAATTTAAGTTTTTCCATACACCATTTTTAAAGGGAAGTTTTAAATTTTCAGAGTTTTCTATTTCTGAACTGACCAAGTAACACAGAAGATGTCAAGCTGTTAGAAATTTCCCAAAGAGAAGACAAAAACTGAATTAGGTGTAAATCTATGGTACTGAAAGTTAAATGCATTTGGATATTAGTATGAAATGGTTACCAAGAGACAGAGAATTTCTATAAATTATTATATTTTAATGTATTTGTTTTCTGATAACACTGAAACTTCTTACGTGAGAGTTTTTGATGGCAGCGCTCTTTACATACTGGTTTCCACAAATAAGAAATTGCTGTGGATGCCTCATTGCTTCTTTTGAATTATATCTGTTTTGTTTACAAAGGGGCTTTTAATAATGACACTATTGCTCTCAAATAACTCTGTGCAAAGCATAAAATGCACACATTTTTGGAAACGGGTCAGTGAGTACTCAATAAATTAACCGAGCTCACAATACTGGCAGGTTCTGAATAGTATGGTCGTGCCTTATCTTTCTGTTTAATTCATCAAGTCTCTAAATACACTACTAAAAAAGTGTCTGTGCACCTGGGCAAGGGTAATTATTAAGTAACAGTGTCAGTTCTTACCTTATGTAAACATACTGCAAATACAAAAACAATTTAAGCTTTCAAAATGTTAAATAATAGATCCCCTGATTTTAAAAAGATAAAACCAAAATTGTACTTGTAGCACACTATGGGAGATAAAACACATTTTGCAACTTCTGTCTTTATGCTAATATTTGAAATCCAATTAGAGAAGACAATGTGTTGATTTAGTAGAGGAAATTAAAGATTCAAAATTACAATCTTTTTTCCAAATAATGTTTCAAATTTGCTCTAAATTCCTAAATAAACACTAAACATTTTTGGAGTGAAGTAACTTCCTCATGATACCACAAAAGTTATTTGACTCCCCACTCCCCCCCCCCAAAAAAAAAAAAAAAAAAAAATCTATAGATGCAGAAAGAAAATGAAGCCTTCGATAGGTAACATAGGTCATAATTACAAACTAATTTTATTAGTACTGAATCCATCTCACATTAAGAGCAGGAACATCCTTCAAAGATCATTTTATTGAAATGGCTGATTTGAAATTTTCATTACTTAACCAATTTGGATATTGCAATAGGATGCATTAGAAGAGAATTTGCCTACAAAGTGGCAGTTTAATCTAAATCAGCTGACTGGCAACTCTAAAGAACAGCACTCTTGTTTCAACAATGCAAGTTTGCCAATAACTCTCTCAAACCGCTTCCAGCTACACTAGGACGACATTCAACTGTATATTACATCTCACTGCAAGTCAGCAGGACTGGAGCCTCCAAACCAATTCAGGCAGTTAAAAGGGACTTTTACATCTTAAATACCTTCAGTTTCAGACAGCTGAGTAGCAATTAATATATTTTTTTCCAAAATGGGATTTGTATTCCAAACTTATTTTCACAATTATTAGTTTTACAAAAATTATTTCAAGTGCTTAGAAGGAAATATCCTCAGTACTAAACTTGACCATAAAAGAAAGCTGAATGTAATGAATGTTTGTAACAGTTTTTATTCCCCCTCCCCTTCGTTTTTCATCTTGCTCAACATGCATATATTAGTCTTTGAACATTCACAACAAAAAATTATCAAGCAATAAAATTCAAGAAGGATGCAAAATGTGTGAAACACCAAGCAGAATAAGTGAAAGTTAATTTGCATATGGCTCTTAAGTGTCGTAAGTGCTAGCAAAAATTGCACACCTCATACAACTAAAAACTGTTTGTTTCTGAAAATGTTAATTTCATATATTCCAAATGATGAAAACGTAATTGCAGTCAAATTCCAGAAAGCCCCAGGTTAACAATCACCATAAGCAGAGAAGTGCTATTGGCTTCAATCAATTTAACTTTAAGCAAGAGGATACACATGGAAGCAGACATATGCACACTTTGCTCAACTGGCAGTCAGGCTATTTCAAATTCTCTGTACATCTCACGTATGTAACTTATTAAATTGAACCAGAAAACTGGGTGATATGTGGAAATAATGTTCAGAACCAACATCTGAAAATTATTTTTCCTTAACTCTAGAAAAATCATCATTTTTTCCTATCTACCCATCTAAAAAAAAAAAAAAAACGTTACTGAATAGCTTGAGTATCACTATAGCTTTATATTATACAACGCTGTTTTTACCTTTCCAAGCATTCTTCCAAGAAAGTAGTAATGTCGGGCGTAAGAATCTCCAACAAGCATCTGGGCAGCAGGGTTAGGGTAGAGAAGTCCCTCATTGGTGGTCTTAAAAAATCCCTGGTTGGGGTTAAATCCTGATTTAAGTAGCTCATTCAGAAATTCTCTGAAAATTCCACCACCATCAATACCAGCTTCATCAAGACCATGTGCATTAAGTAAGTGAACACGAATGCGCTTTTTTAGGTCAGGTTCTGCAGAGAAAGGAGAGAGACAAACTCAAATCCAACTATCTGCTTGAATTTTGTTTGGATAACAACACATGTAATTACACATACAAACATATCTATGCTAACTTTTTATAAAAAACTGAACTACTGAATAGTAGCAGAAATCTATTACTGGCTGGAATTTTTGAATATTCAGCATGTGAAACTCACTTCATACAAGGGTCTTGCTTTTAGGAGCCATCAAAGGATGGGAGTGGGAAGGTATTAGGTAGGGGAAGAAAAAAATCCAACAAAATATTTTAAAGAGGCCCAAGAATAATTTGAAAATTCTCTTTATATAAAATAATGTGAATGCAAGGTTCAACTTTCTCCTGTCTGCAGGAACTGTCAATAAGCACTGCATTCCCTTAGAGGGGCTGACTGCTAAGCTACACCATTAAATAATATTATCTGAAATTGAACCCAGTATTTTTGATACTTTGGACTCATTGCTACATAATGTAATTCCAGTGAGCAAGGTGTGGTAAAGATGGACACGTTCTGAAGACAGGTGTTCTGCTTGTTTCATAGAAGGCTGCTAACTTGAGAAAGCAAGAAATATTTAGTCCCTGAACCTATGTATAGGTAACAGGGAAGGAGGACCTTTTCGCTCAATTCACTGAAGACTTCAAAATATCTAAGCAAATACAGTTTTTATGCGCACACTTGCACTGATGACACTTGTGTTCCAGCAAAGCAACCAGTAATAAACTAGTAACAATAAAACTTCCTCCTGCTTCCATGTGCCTCAAATGCACACATTATGGATGAACAGCTGATGTTCATGAAAGAATGTGCGGCACCCTGTAGCAAAAGAATTTCTCCTGAACCAGTGTCATACTCACACTCTCCCAGGAGTAAATGCCTCTACATCTACTAGTAACTTCCCATTTCACACTCAGCTATTTTTAAAAATTACCTATTAGTTCTTCATGCAAGTGAAAAGCTCTCCTGCACAAAAATTCTGCTGGCATTGTAGCCACAGATGCTGCAATAAGTCCACTCAGCACCATTCAAAATGGGAAAATAGAACACTGGCTAAAGAGAGTCTCAAGCACACAGACATGCCTTGTCTGGAGATTCCTGAAATACTGAGCTTTAACACACAAGGAAAAAACGTTGGTTTAGTGCTTTTGGGGGCCTTATGAAGAAAATTTGTTATTTGTCTCTTCCTCTGTTTACCAACAAACAGATTAATTGAAAGGAGGGAAAAATGGTCCTAAAACAAATTGACATGTTAGAACAGGTGACCAGGTAAAGGTGGACCCCAAGTCAGAGCAACCTCTGAAGAGTTCAGTTTTATAACTCAAACAGCTAGAAAGTAACTAAACCATTACTGGCACCCACTGGAGGCTATTATGGAATAATCTGAAAGCTCCAGTCACAGAGGGGAAAAAAGAATAGATAAATACCTGCAAATTATTAAGCATATGACAAACAAATAAGAATATAAACCCACAAGAACTCACCTAGCACATTTCTGCTATTCCAAGCTTGTTTTCTTAATGATCTCAGTTAAGGTACTACCAAAACACTAACTCTTAAACTGCTCTCTTCTCAGGGCCAGTAGACAAACTGGATGCCTCTTCCAAATCAAATTCCTAATCAATTCTAGGACCTCACCTATCACCTGTTCAATCTCTCAGATTGAATTTATTAAAATCAATCTATGGTCTTGAAATTGTATCTCCTGCAATTTTCAGGAATTTCTTCTCTTCTGTTTTCCCATGAGGTGCCTGACCCAGTCCAGAACTAAAATTATTTTAAAAAATTATACTGTCTCCAATTACTGCTTTAAAAAAAAGTTCAACCTTCTAATTTAGTCTTTACTGATTCTAAATAGCACTAGTACAGTACTACGTAGGACAGTATCTACATACATATAATGTGTGTGTATGTGCGCATATACATGGTGTGTCACGCACACATGCAGAAAAACAGATTTTTGGACTTCAATGGCTAACTACCACTATGGCTCCTCTGTACCTGTAAACGAGACAGAAATCTTCAGGTAGAGATTACTCGACTTCCAAATCCCTTGCTACAAGCTTATTGGGTTCTCCCTTGTCACTGTTTTATGAGTAACTTTATTCCTAAGGAAAGGCTGAAAACATTATCTGGAACTATACACATGTACGTGCAGATAAATTTTGTATTAGTACAAAAGCTTTTTTTGCTGAACAGAAGGCTTGACAGAATCGCAGAACAACTCAGGTTGGAAGATACCCCATATGATCCAAAATCCACACCCTGAAAGCAAGGCCCATTTCCAAGTTAGATGAAGATGCTCAGTGCCTTATTCCATTGGAGTTCTCCAGTGATGGAGATCTCACAGCCTCTCTGGACAGCCCATTTCAGTGCTTAACAAGTCTCACTGTGAAATGTTTTTTTCTACATCCAGTAAAAATTTCCCTTGCTGCCACACGTCACCACTGCATGTTATCAAACTGGCTTCTGTAACCTCCCCGCTGCAGTGAAGTTACAGCTTCTTCTCATATGCCATGTGCTTCAGTGCCCTGTACCACCTCGGTGGCCTTCTGCAGGACACATTCTTCAATGTTAATGACTATTTTTCTCCTATGAAGCTCAAACCTGGACACAGTTCATTGGTGCAGAAACTGTGAGCTACCTTCTTGCTAACAGTGCAGTAAGCAGTCCCCTTTCATCTCGTCAAGGGGAACACTTTATTTGTTCTATTTGTTGTCCACTAGGAACCCTGGGGTCCTTTATTGAAAACAGCCTTCCAGCTGGTCAGTGCTCAGACTGTACTGCTACACGGAGTTACCACAGCCCAGGTACAGGATTTAGCTTTGGTCTGTCCTCAACTTCACAAAGCTTCTGTAAGCCCTTTTCTTCAGTCTGTCGAGGGATGTCCGAGTAGCAACCTGACCTTCCAGTATACTGACTATTCTCCTCCATTTCATACTGTCTGTGACATCGCTAATGATAGAATACATCCCAGTACCCAGACTTGTCAGACTGTAGATTAGGTTTAGGAAACACGCATTCCGAAACTGTTCTCATACTTTAATAAAACTACTTAAAGTTGAACTATAATCTTCACAAAAAATGTGCCTCTCATTTAAAGCTATCTTCTTATTAAAAGAAATAGGTTGACTTGCCTGTTACATGACACTGCACTATTCAAAAGCTCAGACTGCAGTTTCTGAATTCTATTTTCATATAGTCAGGAAGGAGGGAAGGGGAACACAACAGACTCAAGTTTTTCTGTCTTTCAATTCCATTTCATCTTTTTAAGAAACCAGTTACAGACTCACACTAAACTTAGTACGATGAAACTATTCACAACCACTAGGAAAGAGGCTGAACAGTGAATAGCACATATAATTTCCAGACATATACAGTGACATTTCCTGATAAGCCTCTAAAACATTCCAGAAACAGGAGAACTTGATTTGTACTTAAAAAAAGTCTGAATACATCTCTTTTAGGTAGTTACAGTTTTAAACACAGGTATTGAAATACAAAATCCTTCTTGTAAATAGAACAGCAGCTTTAATACTACCAGAGTAAAGGAAATTCAGAAAAGGCATGATCTCCAGTAGTTTTATACAAAAGAATACCAATACCTCTTCTTCCTCCCTATACTAGGCAGCTCTCCAGGAGGAGACTTACGTGGCACAGCAGGTGAGATTCCCATGGCAAACCTCAAGTATTTGGTAAATACTCTTTGTATATTAAAAAATAACATAATTAATAAGGACTTTATTTTGTCAGGCTTTATCTACACTTGAATTTTGGCTTCTAGAGCAGCCGCTCTCACACAAATTCGCACTAAGGTATGATTTAAATCAGTGTGGTAAAATATATACTACTACACACTACCACTACAAAGTCCACTATATTAACCTTATCATCCACTATATTAACCTTATCACTGTACCTAGCAAATCTGGTGCAGTCTAGATATATATGTTGACACAGATTACCCAAGCAGATAATACCTAATGAACTACATAGAGAAATATAAAAAGTACAGTTCTTCGGACAAGTAACTGGGAAGAAAAACCCCACAGAAGTAGGTTTGAACTAATGAAAGCTGTGTTAAAGACAATGAGATTGCGATAATCATGAAGAATGTGGATGAGAATTACTTTACATAAAACCGAGGAAATTTATAAGAACTTTCACACCTCAGAGCTGATATACTTTTAACATCCTACTCAAGTAAGCAAATATGCAACTCCATGATAAAAAACCGTTAAATGTTATAAACGAGCTGATTATAACTTTATTGTAAACCTACCATTTTCCGGAGAAAGTTTATCATAAGCATCTTCATAAATATAATTTCTTCTGATAGTAACATTAATTCCATCCAAAAATGGCCCATCTCCTTGAACTTCCTGCTTATCAGCATAGATCAGTCTCTGAAAAATCTATTAAAATAAGTGAAAAGAAAAATCATGTCATTGTGCAGAGCTGAATTCAATGAGAGATGGTTAGTCACTATTATCACTGTCCTTCGAGTTGCTTCTGGGCACTCACTTTCAAGTGATTTGTCTTCTCTCTCACAAAGCTGCAGAAACATAATACAGAGCCATGTCCCAGGGGAGGGAAGGAGAGGGGACAGACATGCAAAAACCATTTTTGTGCTAAGATATCCTCAGTTCTTTCTACACAAAGAGGCACACCTACAGACATTGTGTCAGTGATTCCAGCTTCCCCTCTCTACCTCTCAGAGTTCTGAAATACAACGTATTCAAAAACAAGGGGAAAAAGTCACATGAGTATTTTAAACACACAGAGGCTATCCTCAATACCAGTAAATAATTTTTTGTCGTGTCTTGTAATCCTTAGGAACATTCCTAGTAACAAGAACTTAGGTATCAGTTCTTCTCTCAGGAGCAAATAATGCAAAGCAAAACAGTGGATAGCACCACCATATTAAACAAAGAACCGGAGCATCACACCAATTCAAAAAACAAAAGAAATAATGCCAGCTGAAGTACAAATTGAACTTCACATTGTCCCTTCGCAAATCTTCCCAACAGGAACCTGTTACAGTTCACCTGAAGACTAGCTGTAGCTAACTGTGTTTCTATGCCAAGATGTAGCATGGGAGGGGGTTGACTAATGTATAATAATGTTCAACATTCCCTCAATCCAGGGTGAGTCTGTTTACTACGTCCTCTCTTGCATCTTTCCCATATTCAATACTCGTACATTTCCCAAGAGATATAACCTCCCAGTAATATCACAGACTACTTTCTTAACTAAGAAGATTAAGTAGGAATCTCCAGGAGTGTTTAAAAACAACAAATTTACCATGAAAAAGGAAAATCTGACAAGAGCAGCCAAAGCTGGAGTAAGGTCTCAAATCTACTGTTTCTGTGGGCAACTGTAACTAGTGGAGAAGATGCTCTCCAACCAGGAAGATTACAGTGTAGACAAAGCCAGATTCTTCTGTAAGGTACACAGGAGGAAGACAAGAGAAAATAGTCATAAGCTGAAAGGACATAAAGGAAAAAACAAAAATCATAATGAGAGTGATTAAGTATTGGAAGAAGTTACACGAAAGTTTGTGAAATCACCATCTTTAGAGATAATCAAAACCCATTTGGGTAAGTCCTTGCGCATCCTGATCCAACTCTGAAGTTAATCCTGTATGAGGAAGGATGTGGACCAGGGTACCTCTAGAGGTCTCTTCTGATCTACATTTTTCTACAGTTCTACAACATCAAGACACGTAGCCACAGATACCACCTTGTTATGTACAGGGCATGAGAATATGCTCACCACCATTCTCTTTCCTAAGCATGGCTAGATATGGTATATTAACTACTGCTAAGCAACACTAGACAAAATAGCTTGGAGGTATATCTCAGCAAAACTATTTGTGATACAGTCTTGACTCCTACATAATCCTATGTTCATGCATATGTTAGTTCTGAAAATAAGATCCCTAACACATCACTGAAGCATTTACAAGCATGGAAAAGCAATGCTGACTGCAGTACACACCACAGAAAGTAACATCACTGTAGGCAAGCTGACAAAAGTACGGCTTAAGTGAGAATCAAGGGACTTGATACAAACTGGATTCATTACCTCCCACAGGTAATTATCAGATTGAAAGGTTCACACCAGTGTGTCTTAAGGCAGAAGAGGATTAACATTCCCTGGGGTCAGAAGGCTGGACCATGAAACTGGACTCAGTAATTGCTTGGAAAAGAATCTATTATGTAGTAATTGAAGGTAAAAATCTTAAAGAAATCAGAAAGTCAGAAAACGAAAGGACACGTGGAAGAACCCACACATGGAAACAGCATGGAGCTGCATTAGCACATTAAATTACAGCGTAATAGATGGCAACTGGTTGAAAGAAAAACAAACAAACAAAGCCCCAGATCAAAAAACAAGACCATGATAAGACATCTTCTTCCCTTACTGCAAGTTGTTTTGCAGGGGCAGTGGGAGGCTCCAAAAGGATGTTGACTCCTACTGCTACACAAAATGGACCATAACTGGTCCAAAAAGCACTATAAGAGGATCTCCTCTTTGAACTATAAAAGATAAGTCTAGAACTTTATCATTCTCTCCAAGTTCTCATCCAATTCTTATTTCAGTTTTTGTGATAAAACCAAACAAGGTTTTATGAATTCCCAAAACTTAACATATATGCATCTCAACATAGCATTAAGAAGTCCAGACGTTGTAGACAGTGACTGAATCATGATGCATAGATCCCTGCTTGAGGTCACTTCCAACTGTTTCCCTGTAACCACAGAATGGTACAGGTTGGAAGGAACCTCTGGAGATTACCTAGTCCAACCCCACTGCTAGAGAAGGTTGGACCTACAGCAGGTTGCACAGGAACATATGCAGGTGGGTTTTGAATACCTCCAGAGGAGACTCAACCTCTCCGGGCAGCCTGTTTCAGTGCTCTGCCACCCTCAAAGTAAAGAAGTTTCTCCTCATGTTCAGATGGAAATTCCTGTGTTCCAGTTTGTGCCTGCTGCCCCTTGTTCTGTCACTGGTCACCACTGAAAAGAGTCTGGCTCCATCCTCCTGACACCAGCCCTTTAGATATTTACAAGCATTAATAAGATCCCCTCTCTTTCTTCTCTTCCCCAGGCTAAAGAGACCCAGGTCCCTCAGCCTTTCCTCATAAGAGAGATGCTCCAGTCCTCTCATGATCTTTGGAGCCCTTCATTGTTCTCTCTCCAGTAGTTCCTTGTCTTTCTTGAGCTGGGGAGCCCAGAACTGGACAGAGTACTCCAGATGTGCCCTCACCAGGGCAGAGAAGAAGGGGAGGAAAACCTCCCTTGACCTGCTGGTCACACTCTTCTTAATGCATCCCAGGATACTATTGGCCTTCTTGGCCACAAAGGTACATTGCTGGCTCATGTTGTCCACTAGGACTCCCACTTCCTTCTCCACAGAGCTGCTTTCCAGCAGGTCAAACCCTAACTTGTGCTGGTATCTTGGGTTATTCCTCACCAGATGCAGGACACTACAGTTGCCCTTTCATTTGGTTCCTCTCTGCCCAACTTTCCAGCCTGTCCATGTCTCTCTGAGTGGCAGCACAGCCTGATGGTGTTATCAGCCACTCCTCCCAGTTTTGTATCATCGGCAAACTTGTTGAGGGTACGCTCTGTCCCTTCTTCCAGGTCATTGATGAATATGTTGAACACGACTGGACCCAGTACTGACCCCTGGGGAACACCGCTAGCTACAGGCATCCAACCAGATTCTGCACCACTGATCACAGCTTTCTGAGCTCTGCCATTCAGTCAGTTCTCAATCCACTTCACTGTCCACTCATCTAACCCACATTTCCTAAGCTTCCCTATGAGGATGTTATGGGAGACAGTGTCAGAAGCTTAGATTAATCTTAGATTGCCATACAGTATTAAGATGCTTTCTTGGGACAACTGTTTCATGGATGCCTGGAAAAAAACTCCTTTTCTACCAAAGCTGTCACTGTCTTTTTTGACAAATGCTGATTTACTTTCCCTGTGGAATTACTCTTCATTCCCTTGATGGTGTCTTGCAACTTAATGTTTCCAAGAGAACTCAGGAAGCAGATTTTTAAGTAATTGAAACTGTTGACAACAAAAGCAGTTCAGAAAAAAAAGATTATATATATATCTATGATGCAAACTGGAATCAGTAGTAGGACTAACAATTAGATACTTAAAATGCAGAAAACATTCAAAACCAAATCTAATTGTACAAAAATCTTTCCAGTTTTAAACTACATACTCTATTAGTAAAGTTCAGCTACTCAGCTATGAATGCAAAAGTTTAATCTCTAGGCATTATTTTCCCGAAATGGATATCCATCATCTCAGCATAAATCCACCCACTGCCAAAAGTCTCCAGTCTTGACCTTGCAATCTGTTTATTTCAGATACACAACTAGTTAGTGCTCTGCTTTCCACAAGAGGGTGCAATCATGTAGATCAATCACTGAATCAGGACTGCAGTTTATAGTAAATGTATAACTGCTCTCACATATCTTGGAATACATGTTTCTAATTTTAATGAAATTATTATAAAGGGTAATATAACTAGTAAAAGAAGAGAAAAGTAATTAACTGCAAATGTTCAGTTGCCACATGAGTACTGAAAAAAATAGTACGGCCTCTCATATTTCTACAGGGAACTGATCCAGTTTCTGCTTAGCTGTGTGCGCTTTTTACACTTACTGAAAGCAAAAACCTAAAAAAAACAATTGCATATTAAATTAGAAATTAGGTACCTTTACTCTTTCTTCAAAAGGAACTACAAAAGGTAGCTCTGTCAGAATTGCAAGCTGTCGTTCTTCAGATACAGAAAGAGGTGCTGGTTCCAAACCCACTTAAAATAGAAATAAAAATTTTAAAAATTTTGGAAAGAACATTTTTTTAAAACAGTTTATTTTGTATCAAGTGTCTCAATTTACTTTGTATAAAAAAAACCATATGTTAACAGTCACACAAAGCCTTACCTTTCTTTAAACATTAGTTTCTACAGGCAAACTGAAATAAGTAGTGAAAACACTGAAAACAAAATGTGTCTAAAAATAAGTACTCCTGTATTTTTTATTTTATTGAGAAGAAAAAAATGTTATTTTCTTATTACTGACATTTTAATTTTTCAATTAAAAATACATGATAGAAATCAATTACACTTTTCATTGCAGGAATGCACAATATTCCCACCCCAATGATCAAAAGAGTTTATTTTCCTTTCACTACTTTCTACTTTCAATTTAATCACTTTAGGCATAAAAACTAAGAATTAAACCAAATCTAACGAAACCAACAGAAAGATAACATTTAATTCAATGAGGTTTCTCTCCCAATAGCAAAGTCACAGTGATTGCATTAAATCCTAGTCACTGCAAAAATACTGAAAAGAACATGAAGAAATTGTATAATGTGCTTAAAAATGGAAGATTGGAAAAGAATTCAAGAAGTCATGGCAACAGTGAGACTCAATTGCATGCGGTTCCCAAGCTACCATATAGCTCCTTTGAACCTTCTTATACCCAGAGGATGTTTTTAGGAAACAACTCAGCTTTGGGTGATGGATGCACAGTAGAAGTGACGATCCTGTTCTAATCTCGTGGGAAGAAACTCAGTTGCTGAGCATGTATCTGACTGTAGATTAATTAACTGCAGCAAAAAAAGTGTACTGCCCGCTGACTAGACACTGTAGTTAAAGGTCCACCTAGCTTCAGTCTGCAGAGGAAACAAAACCCAGAAATCCATAGTTGTTTCATTTTCATGTCTTAACAGTCATCTTCTCAAAAAAGCACTCGAGAGTCTAGACTACTTAGAGACCATGTTACAGAACTGAAGTAAACGTAAATGCTTCACATTACTACCTAGTCTGGAAGTTTATGATGACAATTTCAAGTTTTTCCTTTCTGTGTTGTTTCCTACCTGTGGTGACTTGCTGCCCTTCTGCAACTGGACATCACTTCAATGTTTTGGTTTGGTTTATTTTACTTCTTTTTTCCTCAGAGCTCTTTAAGTAGGGATACCAGTTTAACATGACATGACCCAAAACATCACTATACTTAACGTATATTTATTTGGGGCAGGTTTCAACACTGCAAGACTTTGGAATTTCTGATAAATCCTTATCTGTGATTACCCTTAGTTTACTAAGTAAACTTTTTTAATTAAAGTCATTGTATGCAGCCTATTAAGCTAACAGTTAAAAGCATTTTTATTTAGAAATGCATGTACAGCAAAGGTAAACTACTACATGGCTTTGACAGTTCAATTATTCCAGTCAATTAGTCAATTTTATCTGCATTTCTCCATCACAGCTTCTTTCTTTAAAGAGAAATATGGGATGGAGTCATCAATACAGAAGGCATTTAGAACTCACGAGTCTGCCATTTAAGTAAATTAAAAAGCACAAATAAACATGACCATATGTGATTCAACAGTACTTTCATGCTAATTGGCTTTAACCCATATGGAGTCAAGAGGGATTAAACAAGTCATGTGCACATTGTTACCTGCTTGTTTTCATACATTCATATTGACTGCACTTTTTTAGCTTGATTTTATATGAAAACAAGGTCTATACTGTGTCATCTTGCCTCCAATAGTTGGGAGCTAACCAGGTGAATTTTAACTTTGACAGAGAATAGAAAATTCAAAAATACCGAGTTTTGTGAAAATTTTCAACTGGACAGAAGAGAAATTCCTCTAGTGACCAGATTAAAGAGACAGCAAGGAGGCCTCAGTTATCCACTCTGTTTGGTGTGTCAGCTTGTCTGACAGCCAGCCAGCAAAGTGAGGGCATGTATAGCTGCTCCACACCACCCACAGCACGTGCATTCACATTATCCACCAACTGCCCAGACCAAGGCAACTAATCCAACAGAGGGAACTGGTGCTATTATGGGGAAGGAAGATGAGAGCTCAATACACTGTATGTATGAGGGGAAGGAAACTAGAAGACTGGTAGCATGGAGGAAATAATAAATGTGGAACAGGTCTGAACTGCGGAGAACATCACGACAGCATAGCTGTCAAGAGCTCTGTAGGTCACTGCAAGAAACAGGAATTACTGATGCAGAGTCCGTAAGTTATACAAGATACAGACTTGTTGAAGCCCGGCAACTTTTGCTAAAACACTTGTTTTTAAGATTTTTTTAAAATCAAGACTGAGACTAGGCGATTTCCAAACACAGAAACTAAACTGAAAAAATATCCGATTCAAAATTCTGAGGAGTACTTACACTGGACCTATTAGCTGTTTTCTGGCACCTAGACTAAAAATGTAATCAAAGTAAACTTATACCATCAGAGCTGTTCAAATAAAGATAAGGATTTATTATAATCATATGTTTCAACCTTGGACAAAGCCCTTAATTTTGTACAGCTCTACAGCAGCGTTCAAGGGGTATGATCTTTTCTAAATGATGTACTCTATCTGGCTAAGATACTCAAGCAGATTATGACACCTTGAAAGAGAATACAGACTCTCGTAGGTTAATCATCTTGCTGCTTAAAGGCCCTGTTTTTAATTTGTTATTGAATCTTCACAAGAGTGATTTAATGATTATTTTACCTGAGCACAGCAAGGCAAAATTCTAGAATTCTGGAATAGTGAAGGTATGAAAATCTGAAGGAAACAGAATGTCTACATGAGAAAGCATATTGGTACAACTAAACTAGGGTAAATTTACCCTGACTGCCAAGCTGGTCCAACTCTCTCAACTTTCTGTGCAAGTTCCATAAAGTCCAGATATTTTGATTAATTCAAGGGGTTAAGTTTCTGCCTTATCTAATTAGAGACAATATTTATAAACAGTAATTAATACTTAGCATGTACCTAAAGCTTGTTTGTTACAGTTTAATGCACAAGAAATAAGTTTCTTTATAGTATACAGTAAAAGCAAAACCTCAATTCTTCACTACTTCTGCAACTTTATTAGTTTTGTCTCTTATGCAACTGTACTTATACATATTAATATGCATGTTTTAAACACATATCATTTGTCCACCTCATCATTTGCCCTCATCAATGACAGCCAAAGCTTGGGGAAAGCTGTTATACATTAAATATTCTGAAGACATACACACACATATATACAATTTTTTTTTTTTTTTAAATATCTGAAACAAAACTATGAAAGACTGCCTTGCTTCTTGGCTATCATTACGACTTTTATACAAAATACTCAGGTGAGCTCTATAAAAGATAGATTTTTCTTTGCATGAGGCGAACTGTTATTTGCAGAGAGAGTATCTTACCATCCAAAGTAGATTGCAGTGGCCCTATTCTTCCCATTCTCCTGATTCTCCAGACATGTCTAGCGGATGGCACATACAGCTGTGTCACCTAATAAATTAACAGTATTTTACAGTCAAGCATTATCTAATTACATATTACAGTTTACTATTACACAGTAAATACATAAAATTGTCATATTCAAGAGTGTGGCTGAATGCCTAATTATCTTAATTTCTAATCACTCCTCCTCATACTTCGGTCTTAAAGCTGAGCTTCAAAATTAACGACAATGTAATATAAAGTCCAAGTATCATTTAAAAATACCATGCAACATTACATTAATTTCTGGTATTTTAAGATATTAAGAGAAGCTGAGTTTGAATTTTGAGTTGTTGAATAAATTCTATTACCTTTGTATTGAGAATCAGGTTAGCATCACTGTTTAAGACTACTACTACTTTCTCTAAGGTGTGTAGGTTCTATTTCCTAAGAATTGTAAAGAACCATCACACAGAGAAATGGGAATCTTGAGCACAAAACAAGCAAATGTGCCATCATGAAAAATAAACAGAAGAGTTCAGTGTTAACTATCCCGTGCAAAACTTCCAACTGTTAGGACATCTATTAGTGCAAGGTGGTCTGTCTGAGGTGTAACTAGCTTCTGAAGATCCAAGTTTTCAATGATTCAAACGGTGTACTTGCACATTCATATCAGTGTTGTCTTTTGCTCACACATACCTGCTTTTTAAAACCAATGTCTTTTTTTTTTCCCAAAAGCTCTTAGGAAGAAAAAAAAAAGTAATTTCTAGGTAAGGTAAATACACACAATACTACTGAATTTTCTTTTATTTTGGAAGATAATTTTGAGAGTATTTTCCCCACTATAAAGCTATTCTTTTATTTATCATTATTATGAGAGATATTCAAAATTGCTAGAAAATGAAATGCAAGAAAATGCTGCCAGATTTTCAATTCTCCTCTGCTATAAATGCGGATGACTTACACTGTCACACTGTAGAACGAGTTCTACTTTATGGATTGGAATTGTGATTTAATATAAAAGTTCCTTAACAGACGCAAGACTTCCACATTAGAGAAAAGCAGCATTACTCCAGGTTTTAAACCATGCTGAATCTGTGCAACATCAACATCACTGATACTGTCAGGAATCAAACAGTTTACCATTGAAACTCTGGCACCTGAAAGGCTACGCAAAAAAAAGGGATATTAGTCTCACCTTATCTGCTTTAATGTTTTCTTGTTCTGAGAGCCAATGATTTGGTGGGCAGAAATTTCTTCTTGTATCTCTAGATTTCAACATTTTCACTAAGTTTGTGATGACCTAGGTGTCAGAAACACATACATTGAACACACATGTAGCACTGTGAAACGATATAATCCACAAGCAAAAACTTTAAAAAAAACCCAAAAACTTTCAATAACTTATGAAATTGTTACTTATTTTTACTTACAAAAACTTGCTCCTATATACCTTAGAACGCGAGTAAGTAATTTTGGTTCACTTGTAAGTCATCCAAAAAATTGGCTTATCGAAGTCTCATTTCAAAACCTGAGAACTAGGACTACCCAGGACTAATTAATCCTAGGACTACCCTGCACACCTAGAAAGATTTATGGCGGTTCAGGGAAGCCTAAACAAATCATTACCAGCATTAAATCACTTATTTGAAGAAAGTAACATCTGACCAGGTAATTTATACAATGATCTTCTATATAGATTTTTTTTTTTTTGCTTATGTAGGTTTTCAGAAATAAATGCACATTCTAGAAGAAAGAGCTATATAGCTATTCTCTACTACCTCTCATTGAAAAACTGAGATTCCTAACAATTTGGCTTATTTGTAGGTGTTTCTTGTCCACAAGGAGGAATATTCTTAAATTTCTGTGCGTCATTTTTCAAGAAAAATGCTCCACAGAAGAATAGGATTTTTGCTTGACAAAGGTCACGTTATCACTCCACACCAGTCACATTTGAGGTATCAACTAACAAACAGTGGGTATTTCTGCCTATAGTCAACAGACTTAACAAACTAGCCAGCAGAAGATCATGCCATGTACTTCTCAATGATCAAACTGTACAAAAGCCAGTATCAACTTCACAAAGTAGAGGGAAGACAAATTTAATTGGCAGCAAAACAGAACAGCAAAAGTTACATCTCTGAAATACGTGGAAGATTGACTACTTCTGGATGCTTAACAAACTGAAGCATTTCCAGCTAAAGGTGCTGCAGAGGAACTGTAAGAATCTGCTAATGATATCATCTCATTCAGCACTGAGATGAAAAAATAAATTACAGTATTTTTAAGGGTTAAGGTCTACATATGAAAAGACAGTACAGGCTCCTTTTCTTGCCAATGAGTATCTTGTTAGCGGTTTCAAAGCTGGTTAGAGAAAAAAATAGATCATCTCATCCAGAAGTCACTAACAATTTATCAAATGAACTGTACCCTCAAAGTTCTTGTCTCTGTTAAAACAGATCCTAGTGTGGCTAGCTCAGTTGTTTATACTGCACACTAAACCCTACCATAGGATTGTTTAAGGCTCCCACATAACAGATTCAGAAAGTAAAATCACTCCTGAGAAGGACCTAGCCCCAAAATTCCAGACTACAAAATGACAATTAGCAGAAAAATGATGGCTACCAAATACTCTTCTGGTGATCACCATGCAAAGCACAAAAAGCACTTACAGTCATAAAGGTATGTGTGGGGTGGCTGGTTATAATTTGCATTTAATATGCACATATACACTGTATTATCATGATGTTATTTTCAAATTTTACAAGTGTTAGGTAAAAGTCCTCTAGTGTGTTAAGTTAGTAAGCCCTTTTCCAACAGAAGGTATAAGCATTTACCCGAAAACCACCTCGTAAAAGTGGTTCAGCAAATTTTTGCTTATCAGTGGAACTGTAGGAGGTGATGATGTATACACTGATACCTCATCCAACCACAAGCACATTAGTTTAAACCACTACATTTAATTCATTTTTATTCACAAGGAATTCAAACGATGAAAAGTAATTCTGTCATTATTATAAGAAAAGAGTCAGAAAATGAGAAAACTGAATAGATAACTAGTTATGCACATCTTCATAATGAAATTGGGAGGCTGAGAAAAATGGTTATCATGGTCTCTAGGGTGTCTCTGCAATTTTAATATTCCTCTTGGCTGTTTCCTCCAATCTAGAAAAAAAATACAAAGTGCTACTCCATCTTAAGCACAATTGTCATACTTGGTTGCATGCCTTCTCTCCAAAGCAGAACCAACACAGCCCAACACTACATAAAACATAATGAAGTAGAATCAATAGATTATCAAATTACTCATCTAAAAAGATGTTATCACTGCTACAGTGAACAACCATCTGTTTTGCAGCTTAGAACTAAAACAACTGAAAAGTGAATAGAAAAAAAGACATACCCAAAGGTTTTCTGAAATCATCTTCCTAAAAGACAGTCTCAATGGGCAGATGTCAAGAGTAACAAAGAGTTTAACGGGCCTTCTAAAGGATTCTGTGTCTAGATACTACACAAAAGACCTTTTAAGATCCAGTTTGCAAAGCAGGGTCTTGAATAAAGACAGAACAAAGAATGCTATTAAGGGAGCTGTCTGATTACATGGGAATTTTTATCACCTTGCCCTTATAAAATTCAGTGCAGGTTAGGCAAGTCACTAAAGCTCTGTGGTCCCATTACCAATACATATATATGAGAAAGATTAAAAAAGAGGAAAAAAAAAAAACCAGAAAAAATTATCCATGTGAAGACCATGCTAATAAAATATTTTACAAGCAGTTAAAGAATCCTTAAAGGAAGCTGAATCAAAGTAGATTGGAGTTCCTTCTATATAATGAATGGCTACTGAGAACACTGGAAATCCAAACTCAGGACTTCTTTGTAAAATTTTCATAAGTATGTATTTTATTGAAAGACCCACTTGAATAAATAATATTAAAAATAGACATTTCTTTCCAAAAGCACCAAGCACATTCAAAACTAAAATTCCACTAAATCAGTAACTTAGTAAAATAATCCTTGTATTTGACAAAATCACTTTTCACATACTTGTAACTTAAGTTCTTCTATGGAATCTGTATCAGTTCACTACACTGTTCAGTATTCTACCATGCCAAAAAAGGGGGATTCTGCTGAATAAAGACATTTTCACATGTCACAAAGACATTTCACAAATCTCACCAAATACCTCCAACCTGTTAGCAAATGTGCAAATCATTGTCAGCAGTCTCACTGAATTCAGATTTACCTTGCACAAGTAAAGCCTATATTTGCATGTATATCTATAGGAACGTATTTCATTAGACACCAGTAGCATGGAAAATATGCAAAATGAGAGTGAGAAATTAAATGAAACAGAAAAAAGATACATGAAAAATATAGATGATAGGGAAGAAATGTGTCTTTTTCTATGTAGGCAGCTTACAAAAGCTTTAGCAAAGATAAATCTCGCATACATTCAACATACTGTAAAAGAAAAAGAATTTTCTTTCAAATGTATGATGAACTACTCTAGCTTTGTTTTAATGATTTGGAAGAAGATATTGCTGTCTGCCTCCTGGCAAGAAGCTATTTTGAAGCTGACCTCAGGAAACAGTACTGCGTACAGATGAACTTTAGCTGTGTTGAATATTTATCTGTAACGGTATGTTTCTGACAGAGTAAACAAGGAAAGCATTGTTATTAGCTACTTTTATGGGTAGATCCAGAGCCTTTGAGATACCCTCAAGACTTACATCTGTAATTCAGCTAATGGAAGACAACCCTGGCTCCTGAAAATAGTAAGACCGAGTTCAGACAGTTCCACCAAGTTTAATACCTGACTGCCAAAGTGGGACAGAGTAACTTGGAATTTTACAACTTTGACAGCAAAATGTGACCAAATTCACCTGAAATGTAAGCATCAATCTTTATATAAAGATTGAAAAATATGAGAAACTAAAGAGAAGAAACAGAAGAGGGCATGATGTAAACTGCATACATAAAAATACCCCTAGCATGCCATCCTTCTTAGAAAAATAGACGTATTGAGGTTTTCACTTGTGACCTTTAAATCGAAAGTTTATTTGGCAATTTAAAGACAAGTAATTAAATTAAATTGTGCAAACATATATTACATCAATCCATGCAAATTACAAATTCAGTGGTGCATTAGGACTGTATTCAATGCAATCAAAACATTATCAGTTACTCTCACTGCTATTAATGCTTATGCTCATAAGTGAAATGTGTTGTAAAATCAGGCAGAATAGGCTGGATAGAGGCTATCTTAGACTTGTAGAATGAATAAGCATTCCTTAATTAGCCCATCAGGTTAAGTGCAAGCCTTAATGGGCCTTTCCTAAAGTCTAGCATGACATCTTTCTCCAAACATGGCCAAGAAGAAAGTTCCATTAGCAATATTAATACAAGCTTAGTTGATCATTTTCATTCAATTAACTTCTTTCAATTAAATAGATAGCTTGACAAAAGCAGTGATAAAAAGACCTGAAGGGACAGCTGATGACTCGAACTGAACATTAGTGTGCGAGAGGTCACCAGTATTAAACAGACTGTAAATCTAGCATTCAATTTGGAAAATGCATTTCTTCTGCTCCCACTTCTTTAATGAGCAATTTTAGCTGACTAGATGTGTTTTCTGCAGAATTTTCATTATAAGTCAAGCACTCCTTTTCTTTCAGCAACAGTAATATTAGGTTTTTTCCTGCCAACATTTTCAGCTTTTCTTAACTCACATTTTAGGTAGGATGCCATGGATAAAACCAGCAGAAATACATTGGTAGATATCCAAAAAGAACATACATTAAGTTTACATTTGCTAAGCCGGATTCACCATTCCATTAGTATTCCAGAAAACTCAAAAGGAGTAGCGCCAACAAATTTTAGTACAATACCACCAAAACCAATACAGCATGGTACCAATTTTGTGAAGCCTCTAATACAGAAGTATTTGAGCAATCTTATGATTCTGTTAGAATTTCACATCTACGTAAAGTTATAATGACATGCTTAAGTACTTTGCTGAATGGGAGTCCAAGTTAAAATCTGTATTCTATACAGTAATTTTTTATAAACGTGATTAAGCAAGAAAATTGAACTAAGAACCGCCAGAAGCAAAAAAAAAAATTGTTATCAGAAATTAATTACTCAAAGTTTACCATATACACCAAAAAGCAATCTTCTCATATCCCTACTCCTTGCAACAACTGTGTTAAAAGTATAATTAGAGAAAAAAAAAAAAACTTAATGTTGCATCTTCAGCAGAAGCCTGAAAATTTTAAGTATGTTCTCAAAAGTGATACAATTTACCTTGAATAACTGAATCCACCTTTTTTGCTCCGTCTGTATGCATTGCTGCATTTCCGTATTTTTTGTTACTCCAACACTTCTAAATGCTGCAATATATTCCTCACGAACCTCTGGTTTTGTTTCTGGGTAAGCCAACTTTATGATTCCTAAACATGCATCCCGAAGGCAGCGTGATAATATTACAAGCTCTTCTAGTGTAAAAGGCATCATTGATGATTGTCTTTGACCTACAACTACATAAAACACAAGTTTAAGTTTCCTTAAGTGACTTTTTCTTAATCAGTTCGTTATTAAAAAACCACTGATTTCATTGGAACTTTTAATATTTGCACACAAAATCTAATGGTAGAGAAAAGAAATTTCATCCAAAATGAGTATTAAAAAGGCTATCAGGTCTTGTAATTGTTTGCAGCCAGTACGATTTTAATTAAAATATTCTCTTTTTCTCTTTTGTGATTTCTGCTGTGTTAAATTTTTACATTAGGCTACATGTTCAGTCTAGAAGAACTTTACTCTCTTCCGTAACTCATTAAAATTTATCATGATTAAGAACTTCCATATCAGACCCTGCGAAGCAAGGGTTCCCAAGGCGCAAGTCATAATTTTTCTTCTCTCTTTTCCTAAATGCAATCACCATGAAAGAGCCAACTGACAGCTGAGTGCTCAGGGGACTACCAGCAAGTCAGCCCAGAAGAGCCTTTCTCACAAATGTCAGCAAATCATCGCCCTTGTCCTTACACAAAAAGATTTTGCAAAGCACTCCTATATTTAGCATGCTTGAAACTCACCTTCTATTGGATCACCGAAGAATTCATTATCATGAATAGAAATAAGTGAATGACTAAACAAAGAACTAAAAAGGTAGAAGAGAGGGATAATTCGACTAGAGTCTTCTAAAGACATTGGAGAGCCTCTTGAAATCACTTGAAGGAGTGGCACCATAGACCTTAAAAAATAAAACACCAAATTAAAGAGATGGTTAATCAAAAATTCTAAAAAAGTATTATCTTTAGCGTTCCAGTAAAAATATTTAGTAGTTCCTTCAGCAAAAAAGGACTCTCAGTTAAATAACTACTTTTTCCCATTCTTGCAAAATATGCTTACTCTTTGTAAGATCTGCCGCTACAGTATCTCAGTGTCTGGATGATATGTAAACTGTGGCATTAACTATTACAGAATGCAGATACTTTCTGGTTTAGAACAAGAGACACAAAGCAAACAGAGTACCTAATCTGCAAGTCAGCTCAGAATAAATCTGTAGGTCCAGTGTCTCAGTACCTGGCAACACGTTTCTGCCACCATCAATTTCTGGACTAGTCAAAGTATATGAGATAAAACTCACATACTTGGGATGAAGTACTTGGGCCTTCAGTGTGTTATATTAGTATATTATATGCTAGTAAGCACACCATAGCCCACAAAACATCCACCTTATTTTAAATAAAGATTTTATTTATTTACCTATAATATTTACAACTGTACAATTTCCAAGATTTTGCTCAGTTTTATGAAATCATAGGAGCTAAGTACCCATTACAGCCTTGTTTTTAATCATCTTCCAAAAGCAGTCATACCACTAGTTGTCTCTTTCTCTTTTCATTAGATATGCTCTATTTTAACAAAGACTCACTTTCAGAAATGGTATAATACTTACCCTGTAATCATTCGTGTAGTCATTGAAGATATCAAATACCAAAGATGCCTCAGGAATCTGGCGTTAAAGGCTAAACTATAAAGAAGCCTGCAAGGGGAAGTTCAAATTAATTTTGTCTTACTAAATACTGTATTCACAAAACACAATGCTTCTATAAACTTTTCTGTCAAATATTTCTCAAACATTAACAATTTAAATTTATTTTTGCCAAGGTGGATGTTCTTACTCTAATAAAATCTGGTGGAAGCCCCAAAAGCTGCAAAACAAGCACATAAATCCTCATACCTAAAATATGCAGTTTTCATTAACTCAGCAACAAACCACACAATATAAACCCAAGTTTGTAATATTCCACAGAATTAAACACACATTAATAAAAATAACATGCACTGAGTTATCTAGGATTTTTTTTTAATTCTAATAGAGAAAAATCACACCAATTAGTTAACAGGTCAATTCTGTGGTTCTCCTGACATAAACAGCATTTTTGGCAAAAAGTAGATTAAAATACCTGAAAGTTAATTTATACTAGAAGCAATTATTAATTTAAAACTATGTAGTAATTTTACGGGTATATTCTGCATAGCAGATAAAAATATAATAACATCAATGGAACAATGTCTGTCAGGGCAGCTACCCATACACATAACATCAATCAATCTGTAGACAGAAAATGGTTTGTACACCTGTAAAAATAGTTGTATATGTTCAAAAGTCAGTTATATACAGGATTGACTTTAACCATATTATTAGAGACATGATTACAGCACAATAAACTTTTTCTAGAAATGAGAAATTAAAAGCCTCTTGGAATTAAAAAGTCTCCCCTAGCCTATTTTTGACCCTGCAGGAAGCAACATATGTGACAAACGTAATTAGAAACAATTAATGTCTTCTAGGAAACCAAACAGCATTTGACTGGCTAAACTGTAATTTTTCAGATAGTGGAGAAATCTGTTCAGTTAATTATCCTAAATGCTACTTTCCTAGGTACCTAATTACTCTTAGAATAAATAAGGTAAAGGTTCGGATCTCCTCTGAGAGGTCAATAGCCTTCTAAGATCAAAATTCCCTGTGACCACGCATACAAGAGGTAGAAAGCTAGAAACAGCAGCAGGGAGGGTAGACTAGTTGCTGCCTGAAAAAACAGTATTTATTACAGACCACATGGATAAATTAAAATTTGCCAGATGGCAGAAGGAAAAGGAAGCACACATTTTATTAAGGAAAAAAGGAAAATACCAGTAAACACTTGAAAACGATTGAGAATGGTTTAAGAAGCAACTCATTTAAAGACATTAGAACAACAACAAAAAAAAACCCAAGAAAACCTGCACGCCACTCACAAACCCCTACTGCATAGTGCCATATGCCTCTGGGTCCTCATGTACTGGCTGAAGCCCTGTGGGCTCTTTTGGCTGCGTTCACTCAAGCACAGCCCCTCTCATGCACCCTCACATCTAGTCCCTTCTTCAGGCTCCCAATTCACGTGCACTCACCAGAAGACAAGTCACACAGGCAAGGAAGGTCAGAACTCTTCACTGAATAGAACGGGGAGTTTGGGAAATAGAACAGGAAGGGAGAATGCAGAAGAAGGGAAAATGAAGTACAAGCCATCTCTGTTCCACAGTGTGTCTTTGCTGAAATATTGCTGCTCGTTTCAACAATTTTCGGCTTTAAATACATAGATCAGTACCTTTAAAAAGGGTTGGGAGCTTCACATACTCCAGAGAAGCTGCATGCTGGTGATCATTCCTGAGTCAGATTTGAAGCAACTGCAGCTAAGAAGCAATTTTTTGAAGCAACTGCAGTTTAAGATAAGTTTTACTGTAAAATTAAGTTCTACTTTAAATATGTGGAAGTTTGAAGAAAAAAAACCCCAACCTGAATTTGATACACATGAATTTTACTTTCTTCTAAAGTCACATTATTTTGATATTTGGGTGGAAATTATGCATTATCGTGTAAGGAAGGGTTTATTGTATCTTGCTATCTTAAAATAAGGATTTGTATTTTAATGTTTAAGTATCTGAATGATAGCTCAGATGCATTGGTTTCTGAAATGAGAAATTTCATCAGTGACCTTCAGTTTTCAGCCTCATATTTGAAATGAAAAGTAATTTGGCACAGTGCCGCTAGGTCTCACAGGGCTTCCAAGTAAAAACTTGTTAATTTTACAATCATCTCTGGAAATTATGTAATAGTTTTAGCAGAAATGAACAAACATTATGGACACTGAACCTATCATAATGTAATTCATTTTTTCATTCTAGCAATATTCAGCAATAATGAAGGGAAGAAAAGGACAAACCTTAAGAGCTTATAATAGTAACCTTTGCCTAAGTTTTAGCTATTTTTATTCCACATCCGTGATTCAGGCAGTCAATTGTAGCAACTGCTATATTTCATGGCCCGATTCCAGAAATGCTGAACGTATCCAACTTCCACATTTCCCCTCCCTGAAAATCTGGTTAAATACAAAAATGCAGATTTGGTAGAAGACAAAAACATAACAGCCTATTTTATTAGTATTTCATATTGACAAAATACGAAGCAGATGGATTCATCAATTTTAAAGTTTCCATGCTGTTACCAGAAAATAAACATGAAACTGCAAACTAAATGCAGAAGGGTGAATTAGGCCTTGTGCCACAAAAAATTTACATCACTAGATTCACCTGAAATATAATCCATTGGGAAAAGCATGACAGCAGAAAAGTGTCTACAATACTTCCACTCCATGTATAGAAATTGGCTTTCGAAATAGAAGATAGCAATTGCAAAAAACAACCAAAAAAAAGGAAACAAACCAAAACAAAAATGAAAAAAAAAAATCCACAGAACACAAGGATGGCCTATCTGCAAAAGTTCAGAAATTGACTGCACTAAAAATTTACAAAATTTTTTGCTTCACATTGGAAAAAAAAAAAAACATTAAAAAGCCTAAAAAAAAATTAAAATAAAAAATTAAAAAGTAAAAAATAAAAACGTTGAGAATTACAATAGGACAAAATCTACCTCGTTCAGTGTTTTTTCTTTGGCAGAGAAAGATGTACATCTGCTAAAAAACATCATTTCCAGGTAGAACTAAATGAAAAATGACACAATGCAAGATAATAATTCCTGATAAACTGCACAATATCACAGGGGTAGCTTATGTAGCCTGAAGACAAAGCATTATCAATCTGCAAAGTTTAGACATCAGTTAATACAAAGTGTCCATACAATCTTGATCACTTTCTCCTTTAAAGAAAAAAAGCCCCAAACACTAGAAATCAAAAAGATTAGACATTATTTCTTTTTATGTAATTTTTCATAATCGAACTCCGGGGGGGTAATTTTCAATATTTGTACTATTCTGGAAAAAAAAAAAACAACCACCACAAACAAAAAACCCAAGCAGCTAAAGTTTAAACCCTGAGGGTTTTCATCCCTTCCATCTGGTGGTTCTCCATTTTCTTGAAACATCTCACTGTATACCTCAAACTTCTTTACTAAGAGATCGCTACACATGGGTTTATAATGGATTTATTAATAGATTTTCTGTAAAGTTCAATATTCAGATTTAGCACTGTAGTTTGGGAGAAGAACTGTTTTTGTACTACCAGAAAGGATAAGCTCCTTTCAAGTGCCAAAACGCACACTGTCTCCGCCACGGGCTATGATAGAGTTAAATTCATCCCCGTGATTTTTGTTAAGTATCTATTTTAATCATACCATATTAAATTACCTGCTCACATAAGTAAGTACATAATGATCATTTATTTAGAACCTTGTTTCTCTCCATAGGTATCTAATTGTCCACAAAAGCCACATGATTTATGTGTACTTGCCAGAACAGGATTTTGGGCACCTCTGGTTTAAAAAAAGTGTCAAATTCCTCCTACGCAATAGGACAGATTAAATGACCCATTAAGCTTAATTTAGCTGAGGGACCACTACAAGTTAATTAGTTAAAGGCAAGATTTTCAGTCTAGGTCATAAATTGGGCCCAGCTTCCCACTGAGACCATTTAAGTTAATGAAGAGAATACACTAGAATGAGAGGAGCTCATACAGTCTGCGAAAGGTCACTGCTGCCGGGCAGCGGATTTTGACACTTCAGAACCACCAGGTGTCACAGGTATGAGACAGCATGCAAAGCCATCATCAAACAGACTACACCGCTCTTCAGGCTGCTTTATGCTTCTGCCTCCCTTTGGATTGGACCAAGAATGTAAAGCGAAGCTTAAAAAAAGAAGTAAAAACTTCACATGCAATGGCTCTGGATTAAAGAAAAACAGCAGTTTAAGTTCCCTAAGAAATTCCTAAAACAGCCACATGTAAAGCCCAAGTATCTCCAGCACACATACGAGGACAGGCCGCTCACATTACACCAGCACATCAGTTTTTCAAACAATTTTCAACCACAGGTTAAGATTAGCAATGTTACGTTAATTAAATAGCAGTAAGGTATGGCCACTATGAAACTGTTACACCGAGTCTAGCAATCACCCTGGGGCACTGACCAGACAGCTAAGAGTGGCTCAAGTCCCAGTACAAGCACAGTTTCCATCACTGTTTAATATTAAGCCATAGTGACGACCTGAAGCCTATGGTATTAAATCACGCATTTTGCAGAAACAGAATTTATTAGTTAAATAGTTTTGATGAACAAAAGCCTTGCAAATCTCTTTATAATGAGAACTATGCTCCAAAGCTCAAGTTTTCCCTTTTGTTTTTTTAGTAACTGTATTTAATAATATATATCAGCTTTACAGGGAAAAGATGAAAGCTCTGTTCCTCTGAAAAGAAGCACAATTCCCAATGACCGCATTATAATCAGGATTTTACTCTACACCTCTCACCTGGCTTACTGAACACTTAGCTACAGCTAGGTTTTTCCAGTCTTGCGGCCCTTTTCTTTCACTGGGCTTGACTGCATCTTTCCAGAACTTACTCAGTATTTATCAAAATTCCTAACGACTAATGCAAAGCAACGTGCTTTTCCAGTACTCCACCTTTGGATCCCACCACCCTCTGTAGAGGCTCAGAAAGGAACTTCAGAGGCTTGCTCCTTCTGTTCAAAATTACATTGTACTTTTGGGTATCTTGTTCTGTTCTCCCTTGGTGTCTGTTGCAAATTGAAAGAAACAACTGAGCTAACTGCATCGACACCAGTGTTCCTAATACCGCACAGTATCATCAGTCAAATCAAAGGTGTACTGAGAAGACACAAGAAGAAACATCATTCAGCTTTAATGGAATGACGTTACACCATAAGTTTATCTTTTTTTCAAGAAGGAAAAAAGGCTCAGAACAATTAAAATACTACAGCTACTTGTTGCTTCCTCCCTTCCAAAGACTGTGTTAACTTTAGCCCGATCTTCTTTACAGTTATTGAACAGTTATTTTCAGCTATTACACACTGCAGAGTCACAGCCTTTGTGTTTTTTAATTATCATTATTTTCTATTACAGTTGCAAATGCTGTTAAATAAGCAAAGTCTTTGTAACAACCTTTCCTATCTTTTAAACCATTTGAACCAGTATGTTTCCATACAGAAAATAAAAAACCATTCTGAGCTCTTAGAATATATTAAAAATTATTTTAAATAAATTATTTCTGTTTATTTCTACATGGTTTAATTAAGTAAATAATATTCAGAGTAAAAGTTAGTCATTTAGAAGTTAGTTGCAAAACAAGTGAAGCGTCTTTCAAAAGACTATCATTTGACAAAATCTTTTGGCAATAAAAAATCATCAGGCAATTAAAAAAGTGGAAATTAATGATGAAAAATCTTGTAATTGTCTTTTCAAATGGCACAAGGTTTACTACCTCTAAAACAAGCATTAAATGTCATTTGGAAAACACTCAAAAACAATTTTTAGAATAGCTGCTTGGTAACTCAGGCCAGGTCTAAGATGCACTGGGAATAGGAGCAAAGATTGACACCTCCTGACACGATGATGCCTGGCAAACTCAACACATACGATTGACGTGGAAGTCAGAACTAGTAATTATATGTGTACTTTAGTCTACCAAGTACCTGTACGAAGTAACTTCATTTTAACCATGAAAGTAATTCCATCAGTATTACTGACACAAATCTTTGTATCTCTACCACTTATTTCTAAAATCGGTACACTCCTCTATTTTGGAACTATTCAAAAGTTAAAATGTGTAAATTGTTTTCCATTATAAGATGTTGCGTACAGCTTTCATAACTCCTGAATTTATCCAATGTTAGTTTGTTATCACAAATAATTGCAAAGACCCAATGTGGCTTCTCAGAGGAAACAGATGCCATCCTTATACAATTAAAGTTCTGTGTGACTTCTTTATTCATTGAACACCCTTTTCCACACAGTTCACCAGCAAACCTCAAGTCAAAGCAGCGATGCATTTAAACTCAGTAATTACTATCCAAGGCAATGTACTACTTGCAACAATAAAGCAGGCACACTAATTCAGCTGCTGCTATGATCTTCAGGTTTCACATCCTGCTCTAATGCAATTAGTCTACAAAGAACTAATTACCCTAATCGAGCAATCACAGTTTCACTGACATCTTACTTCCTCTAACAGCTATAAACACCATTGGACTGAGATAGCACCTAATTAGTTTTCTGTATCACTGTTTACAATGCAGTTTGAACTGATTATGTTTACAACATTCCCTAAATACTTACTTTACTACCAGCAACTACATACTTTCTGAAAACTATTTGTACCAGAACAGTGCTAATACTTCTGGGTCTTAGTCTGGTAGTAAAAAGGTCAAAAATCTTCTTCCATTCTTATCAACATTTGAGGTTTACAGTCACTGTAAAAGAATGCTGTACAAATGAGCAAATCTTTTATCTCCATCTCAGGTGCCAAAGTCTTTCCCAACTACCCACAGTGATTTTCAATAGTCAGGAAACGCTTTAATTTGTAACAAGGGAGATTTTGGCTATATATTAAAGAGGGCAGAGAACAAGTTGCTTTCAGTACTCAGCTAGCTAGAGAGACTGTGGAATCCATATCACTGAAAGTTTTAAAAACAAGCTAGACAAACTTCTGTTAGAATGACACTTGACACTGCCTCTGAGCAAGAGGATGGATCAACTCCTTTCAAGAATCTTTGCAATCCCTATTTAAGTGTGATTTTCTGATCACAAACACTACCTGTTTTAATAGTCCTCAATGTGGTGATAGAATACCAACTTACTTGCAACTCACTAAACAAACCAAGAGCTTACACTGCTCCAGGGAGAGCACACTGAAGAAGAAAAATACAAAACAGAAAGGATCCACTCTTTGGTTTGCCTGGAATTATTATTTAAATTCTGAAATTCTCATTTATTTAAGCTGATCATAAAAGAAAACAGAAAAATCCCCACATGGTGTTTAAAACCAGTCTATCTCATAAAAACAATTTTAGATGTACTATAGTTCAGTATCACTACTACTTATACTTGCCTGACTTTTGGCACCATCATTCGGTGTTGTACCATTAGAGTGTGGCAGATTGATGCCATCAGGGTAAAGACCTCTTCACTAGCTGAATCTCTCCAAACCATATTCAGTAGAGTGTTTGTCTGCTGCTTTGTATCCAGCTTCTTTAGACACTCCTCAGTTATGTATTGAACTGATATCCTCCCATCACCCTACAAACATATAAAAGAAAAATTTGATTTAAGTCTTTTTAAAAAAACATATTTCAGAATTTTACTAGAACATAAAGGTTTTTGTACAATGATTAAAACATAAGCATGTATGTATATCCCAGCAGCACTCTTTAAAGTATCAGACCCAAGAGCCAACTTAAATCCCTAGGAGGGCAACTGTTGGCTTGTGGTATCAATTTCCTCACTTAGGCCAGCGGGAAAGACTCCCTTTAATGCAAGCATATTCTGCAACACTTGGGTACAGTAAGATCATTTACTGGCATAAAATATGTGAATAGCCATCTCTTCCTCACTAACATCAGTCAGTATTGGACATGAAATCCAGAAATGGATATCTATGGTAAATTCCTTTACAAACAGTATGTTCACATTCATAATCTATAGTTCAAGAAACCACAAAAAAAACTTCAGAGTGGCTAATACATGTTTGGGTAGTACTAAAAGTGTACGGAGAGGAATGCTTTCTCTTGGCATAGAACTAAGTGGAGCTCAACCTTTTCTGTTCCTTACTTCCTTCTTTTCTCTTGTCCCCAACACAGCAAAGCAGTCTGGTTCATTGAAGGATATGAGTTACCCAACCATGAATTTTTAAGAAAAAGGCGTTCCCCACCCACCACCCTTTTTTTTTTTTTTTTTTTTAAAGACAGGTATTCATGAAAATATGAAATACATAAAAAACTCAGAAGAAACACAGAAAAAACATATTGCAATTAATAGTATTATGTATTAAAGCCTCTTCAGAGCATATTTTCTCTAATTTACAGATTACCATAAGTTACCTGTGAACAGAAATTTATGCTTTGTTTTTACCTAATCACCTCTTAAAACATCACCAGTATCCTTAAGCCACAAGCAGAATCTGCCAGTATTTACATCACATACAGTGTATGTGTGTGTGGCAAAATAAGTATTTTATTCACACTATCTTGATAAAGATTTGGGGTTCTGGGTTAATGGTAACACTCAGCATTTCAAAATGCACAAGAAAAAGGCTGCATATATTCCTCAGCAGTATGGCTTTTTATAAGAGGTTACTCTCAATACCAAGGTTTTAAAAATACTGCATCTTTCAGAAACGTGCATGACCTTACATGACGCGCAAGTAGGCGCTGTTTCTATGATGCCTTTTAATCTCTTAGAAGAGCTGGTATGCTTTTGCTTCCAATGCTTCATCAAGAAAATTCAAGGAAGCCTTAGAAAGACAGAAATCCAGTATTCCCAGCTCAGTGTGGGGAGACAAAATAATCTATGACACTTTTATTTTTTCCCCATGAACCCTAAACATGGTGAAATTTCACATGCTTTCTACAAGTACAGACTGCAGACTGCTTAAGTCCTTTGAATGGTAGCATCCTTTGAGAGATTATATAAAGGCCAGTAAGAAACTGTTGAATTTACATCTCTCCAACTTTGGTTGTTCAAAGCCATGATCTGAGCGTTAGGAGGTTAAAATTAGCATGGATTCATTTTACTGGTTAAAGTTTAAACTGTAGTGAAAAGTTCTATTTATAATACAGTCTCTATCCATTATTACAGAAAGCAAGTTCTCCCCCTTTAAGGTGTTTCGAGGTAGTGGATATATTTAAACACAGACCTACTTCTACAGGGTAAAGACTGTAGTTGAACTTTTAATACTTCCAAAAGAAATACTAAGTTGGAAGATCAGAACAGTGTATCTCATTATATCTTAGCACCATCATGGACTTGAAGAATGCAGAGTGATAATAGCCTCTGGCAAATACGGATTTAAAGAACAGAAATTTAAACATTTTTTGTTAAATAAAAGCTCTGTCCTTCAGCAGACACTTTACCTGTATTTAAGACTTCTCATAAGATTATTATAGTAAGGGGTTTGTTCTTAATGTAAGCAACCGCTTCCATTTGCTTACAGTGAGCAGGCATCTATTTTTAAGCAGTAAACATGCTCCCTTCTACATGTAGTTAGAAAAATACTGGACTTAACCGTAATCTTGGTTTTGCCTATATTTGCTGCTGCTATAATCAATATTTGTTCTAAGAAATTCTGTACTGCTTACCGGTGTAGTTGTCATTTTACTGATCTCTTCATCCTCATCTTCAGAATCGCTGTTTGCATCTTGACAATTTGTACCAGCAGTAGACACAGGCAGCTGAGAGAGAAAAGTTTGGAGTACCCTCAAATACACAAGAAGACCTTCCTCTGAAAGGGATCCTATAGGACATACATTGAAATAGAAGACTGTTAGTAAGATCTCACTGTACTGTAAAATATATTTCACCAGAAATACCTGACCAAAAGATGTTACGCCAAATCTTGCCAAATTAAACGTACTTTTACTGAAAAGGTTAAGAATTAGCTAATAAAACACGTATCTCCAACACGTTTATCCACAAACTGTCAAACCACATTGTGGAAATACATAACCTATTAACTCAAATATGAAAAAAACATGAATAGGCCATTCAGCTTCCTCACCCAAATACGTTTCTCCAACTGTTAACACAAAGTAAAAAAGCCATGGGGATTGATCACTTCTTCTTGAATATGCACTTTCTGCTAATAATAGTGCATTCAGAAAGAGTTCATAAGGGAAAACAGTCTGCACATCAGCAAGCGCTGGAATGATGAAATGGAATATCTGATCTGTAAAAGGTGCTGCCAGAAACTCCTCTGTGAAGGCTGCAAAAATCTGCTGCCTGAAAAGAAGAAAAATTGTCTTTATAGAAAAAATATAGGCAAAATTTCCCACAATTATATCCATGGAATAATAGATCAATTTGCATGTTTGAACACGTCTATCAAGAATACTGCAAAGATGCACTCCATTTCCTGTGCTAACAGACCAAATTTCTCAGATTTATCAAAAATGAACTTCTTATATTACATCCTTTTCCTGATGATCTTACATGTAATTTTATCCTTTAAACTTCTAATGAACTCACAGAAAACTATTCTGAAATTAAACCCATTGTTTATAATCTTGAAATAAAAAAATAAATTTTAGAAGTACAATTAAGTCTTTTTTTCCCCAAAATACTACTTTAACACAAAACACTATCAAATATGGGACAACCAGAGTTTGACTTTTGCTCCATTTTTCTACATACCTGACTTCCAGCTTGTAAGCTATGACTTAGTTATTTCTCTCTGTAAACCTAAGCTCCTCTGTCCCATAGTTGGTTTTAACTCAAACTCTTTTCATCTGCCTTTAGGTGCACCTCTGCTCTCATTTAAGTTTTCCCTCACCTATGTTCCTACGCGACACCTGCTATTCTCTGTGCTCTCTTTACTTTGGTCTTCAGCATTTTACTGCCCTTTTCTTCAACACACCTGAAACTGCATTGTTTCTATCAATGTACAGCACTACCAAAAAATCATTACTATTGCAAATAAATCAAACTGCACTGAAACAATAGCTAGGCACTCAATAACAACAAACTATGCTCCTCTGACAAGGAGTATACAAATATTTAATATTTACCTTGCACCTTCTGGACAGGAGCTATATGTAAAGTGCAATGGCTTCAGAACATTCTCCAGAAGTATTTTTGCAACAGGGACTCGAGAAACATCAGAATACTCAATACTCGAGGGAAGCTTGTTGTTAATTAACAAATAAAGCGACTTGTAGTAGCCTGCAAATAAGAAATATTGCTTTTAAAATACAGTATTTTTTTCTGTATAAAACAGCTTATATACTTAATATTAACTTGAAAAATACTTTACAATTCATTGCATGAAGCGTTACTTAGGAAGACATTTTACAACAGTCCAAGTCACATTCACATAACTAGCAGGATATAGCAGCAACCTCCTTGGAAACTCCCTTTTATAAAATCATAGATAGATAATTGCATTCCAAGTCACTCTGATTTTCAAAGACCAATCACTCCTGCTGCTGAAGTGAATAATTCGATTTTTTTTTAAACAATGACCTATGAAAAACATGTTCTCCTCTGAGTGACTCTCATCACTTTTTTGACAGCTGTTCTTCCACCCTTTCAGAAGTGATGAATTTTCCTCTCTATTCCAAAACACAAGTGCATCATGCAGGTAAGAGTCCTGCTGGCAGAACATCTCAGTTCTATGAACACCTTGCCTTGGCAGGCTGAAGAATACAATTACTGTTTCTGAACCAGGGATCTCTCAGACAGTAATAAAATGCATTACCAGCCAAGCCATGAAGAGGGTTATCTATTTTTGTCTCACTAAAGTACAAATGGAATCACGTGATTTCACTCTTCTTAAACCTACTTCCTCTTGCTCAATGAACTCCTAAACTATGATGCAAGTTTCACAACTACAGGAACCACTGCAAATGCATAAAGAGAGTTGCATCGAGAGGTCCAGTCTTAAGACCCTTTGTTGAGGACTACCTAACTGGACATACAATGCAACAAGTGGAAGTCACCATAAAAGATTAACTTGGCAATGCTGGCAAGATGCACATGCAAGACAAATTACATGCAAAAACATATACTAGTAAAAGCTGATTACAGATTCTTTACAAATTAACCATCATAAATGATCAGGAGACAGAACATCTGTAGTTGCACACAACTGCTTCTTTATGTTTTCACTGTAAGTAATCAGAAAGCTGATTTTTTTTACAAAAATTTATGATCGCACATCTTGATAAACTTTCATATATTAGTTGTGAGGACTGAGTGTTATGCTAAAATAACATATGTATTTTGGAAGATATATTTAATATATAGTAACCAATTCCATAATTTTAGCTATGCTTAGGCAAGTAAAATAAATGTGAAGCAATAAGTGTCTTTTTTTTTTTTCCCTCATAGTGACTTCAACGTGTAGTAGTTAAAACCAAATCTATAGTAACAGGATAAAATAGCCTAATCCACTCAATGTACTTTATAACTTACATAGAATTATTCCAACACCGAACTACCAAATTGGAAGGTGTTCTTTTTGTGTTTTATACCAATGAAGCTGGATCCAAGATGTTTATTTTGTAATGGTTTTGTCTTTTCTCCCCATTCACAACTCTTGCAAATACGGTCTCAGAAAGCCAAATTAAGTTTTTCACACATTCCCAGATTAATGTTCTGAGAGACAAAACATTATTTTGATGGTAACCACACAAGTCATTAACATTCAGTGTGTTTGCACAGGTGTAACTGATGGCAGTTCAGCAAACAAGTTTGGCTGGTGAGTGTACAAGGGAAACAAAAGCCAGGTCATCATCTCTTTGCTAAAGTGTCTCTAGTGTTAGGAGGATGAAAAGGTAGTGCCAGTTTACGACAAGAATGAACGTTAGCACTTATAGAGAACAGTACTGCAACATAATGCCCAACTTTTACACAACTAAAGCTTAGATCTGCCCCTCTGTGTGTGCATGTGCATGTGTGTGTGTGTGTGTGTGTAAACAGCTACTACAATAAAACTTTTGATAAGTAATATCCACCTACTCTCAAAATTTGTGATGAAAGTCTGTGTAAGTAACTTGTACAATATTCAATTTATAAACAGAATTTCCAAAGAAATCAAACAGTAATTTCTCACGTGGCGATCTCTTTACAAGCAAAATATCCATCTAACTACAGGTTAGTGTATGCAGCACTTAATTCATCGTGGCTGTGGTAAAGGCAAGAAAAAATGTGATTTCCCAGAACTTCTACTTCCTAGCTACTCACCTTTTTGAATCATGTAGTGCAAAATTTGTTCAATTAATGATGTCACATAGCTGACATCTTGTAATACAGGCAAATACGTATTCTCAGATGAAAATACCTCAAGCATTCTCATAGGAAGTGCAACATTCAGACTGTCATCATTGCAATTTTGCAATAGCCTATAAATGAAATTAAATCAAAATTATTTAACAAGATATTTCTTTTATTTCACCACAAGCATATGCATGCTGATTTAAAAATAAAACTACAAAAAACCCTTTCACATTCACCTTAAAATAACTTATTTCCACTTGATTTTCAAGCTACATCTTTTTATTGGCACCTTTTTAATAATCACTCCTGATTTTAGGGTTTCTAAAGTGAGTGAGTGAATATGGCATTCTCTCTTCTAATCCTACTAAATTTTTGCTTTCAATGAAGCTTGGAGGTCTGTTGCACAAACTGGAGAAGTAGTAAAGAATACTACATGTTTTTCCAACATGTATTACTACCCTTATTAAAAATGAAGCCATGAGAGCCCCAGAGCAATAAGGGTTGTGAACAAACACTGGGGAATGCCATTTGTGTAACTGAAGCAGTATGTCTTTGATTACAGACTGAAATATTAAAAACGCAAACACTACCAGCCTTTCAGCAAGTTGCTTATGAAACTACTACCAATAACCAGAGAAATGCTAAAGGTTAAGAGCCTGTTTAGAATTAAAAGGATTTGTTCGTATAAGATGTATACAGGCATAGTTGCCGTAACGATGTGTTTTCTTTCCCAGCCATTCAGAAAGATGGGACATATGAGCTAAAATAATTTTGACACCATAGCTGAGACATTTCACTGAACAGAAGAGAAGATACTCTGACAAAAAGACTTCTTTTGCAGATGTAGCTGAAATCAAACTACCATTTTTTGCTGCGATATTACACAGTCACCTTTGTCACCTTTTTTCCCATAGTATCAAAAGCTACAGCTTCTCATGAATCTGAACTTATCTCAGGGAAACACTTTTCTGGCTACCTGTCCCACTGATCGCTTTCTGGGCTTTTGCAGAAAATTAAAGTAACTCAGAAAGCAAGTTTAGACACCCATCATCATTCCGGCAAAGTAAAATTAAGAAGATCATCTTCCTCCATTCTCCCTGTAATGCATAGGCAGGAACAGCTCTTCCTTCAACAGCTCTTGATCACCCAGATGGGAAGGGAGAGTGGGAATGCTAAGAGAGATGCATTTACAAAACCACAGTCTCAACTGTAGTGAAAATGTACAATTCAATCCAGTGACACCACAGCTGTGTTACACTGTAAGTAGACTTTGATGTCCACCACTCAAGTCTTCTTTCATATCTAGTGTCACTATTTATTATACATACAGTATAAACAATTATAAGGACACAAAGTTCAGTGACTTGAAAGAAATAATTTTCTAAAAAAGCCTCAATACTAAAAGGGGAAAAAACAAAACTATTTTAAAGCTCTGTAGAATATAACTAGTTCCTATTATTGCTAAGAGCAAATACTTTGTTTTCTAAGACTGGGATTTAGCTGACAGCTATTCAAGTCCCCTTGATAGACTTACCTTTCTGTGATCCTCCCAAGATCCTCCCACCACAAATAACAAATGTACTGCTGAAATCAGTAATGTAACTGCGTAACATGCTTTAAATTCAAAATAAAGTGTGAGGAATGGCATCCAAAGCATATCCTTGGAACATTAGTCTAACTCAGATATCTTCTAATCACTATGAGTTTCCAAGAAAACCTTCTGGTTTCCACAAATATTGCTAATGATACTACTGTATGCAAACAGTTAAGAACACAAGTAAGCCTATCCCTAAGCAGGGCACCCCTTAAGCACATATTGAACTTGAAAGTCAACGGAGCTTAAGAACATTCCATTGTTCTTACATAGGAACGAGCATCTTATACCACGGCCTACAGATATATTTAGCATAAACAGTTCTCTCCATAAAATGAATCTACATTTAATACTTCACCTGCTGCAAAAAGAAACAAACAAGTGCCCAACATAATTGCTGAATGCTTTTTAGACAGTAGCACATAGAAAACAGAATTTACCTGCAACACAGCCCCAACAGTCTTTTTATTTGGAATAAGCAAGTAAGTCTGTCTGGACCATCCAACTGCTTAACAAACTGAGAACTCTGTTTAATTAAATTCTGACACATCCATACCTGAGAAAAGATATGCTCAAGTTTACTGTTCATAAAAACAATTTATATTATTTATTTCAACATAGATAGTAATATTTCAATCCTGTTTGGATACCTTTGTAGGACTTAAAAAATGCAAAGACAGACAATAATGTTCAGCTGAGGAAAAAAAAATTGTTATACAACATAAACTACACAACTGCTAGTACTAAACTTTCAAAGTTAAGACTGAATTACACTTACAAATAACTTTACTCTTGCAACAAATTTATCTGTTAATTTTTTTGTTTTAAATAGCCATAATTCTCTAATGTCCATTAATACCCACTATGAATCATACCTACTAGTATATTTGGGAAGTTTGCAGTGACTTTGCAATTGATATGCCAGCATTATTGACCAGTGAGTGGACAAAAAACCAACCCAAACATCTTAGGAATGACCAGAGGGCTAAGTGGAAAATATTGTTTAAAACTGAAATTCTAATAGAAGTGTATTATTTTTAATAAATTACTATGAATAATACACATAGGATTTTCAAGGCTTTATTTCAAATATTTTGTGTACATGTGCACATACAAAATCTAATCTTAAATTATTCTGTCTGAACGACAAACAGCAGAGTGCAGGCCAGCAAAAGCCAGAATTCATAAATTACTTTAGTAAAGTGGTCAAAGCCTTTTTTTACATCCCTTCAAAATCATTTAAGTGAAAGTGTACTTTAAAAATGCATGAAATAGAAGCATATGGATCAAAGTACTTAACAGTACTCACCAAACGCTTAGAATCTTCATTCTGTCTATAGAAAAAGAGTAACTGACGAACTAAAAGAGTCAAATTAGCTCCATTAGCAGTGGAAAAGGTTCCTCCAGATTGGGCCAAATCAGCGCAGTGATCAAATTCACTTCTTTGGATAGCATACTTAAAAATAAGACATGCATCAATGTATCAGTAGTGGTTATGATTTAAAACAGATATGCATAATTTTTAAAACTTCATTTCAGCTTCCCATCCCAATTGGTTGCAAAGTAGTAAAACGGATACAACAGTATTTGTTAAGAGATCAAAACATACACATAGTATCATAGTTAAGGCATACTGCTTTCTGTAATTCAGAAAGTACATATTGCAATGAATTTGTTGCTTTTCAAGTAACGAATTTCACATCAAACATTTTAATCTAGTTTACTCAATAAATATTAGCAAATTTAAACAGATACAACTCTTTCTGAGATCTGAGAATAATCTACCCAAGAGCACCTTAGAGAGAGATCTTTTTGACTCAAACTACCATCCTAACCATACTGGGAAAAAATGCCCCACTGGTACGTGAAAGCTGCTAATACCCAACTGTCTCCACTTGCTCTGTTAGCTCAAAAAAAACACTGCATAGTCCTATTGAAGTCCACTGCCACAGACATGCTTTGCAGAATAAACATCCATCTACTAAAACACTGAGGTTCAAATGAAAATGTCAAAAGGAACATCCACTTTGTGAGCACAGACAAGTGCTCAAAAAGGTGAATAATTTTCAATGGAATTATATATTACTGGAAAGTCTCATTTTTAGAAAAACTCTTTTACATCTTTCTAAATAAATAAGTACTTACTTGATGTTTTCTGACTCTACACCCTCTTACAAATGACTGGATTATTATTGCATTTTTCAGCCTCCGCCTTTCTTCCTGTAAAACGAAGTAAGAAAATTGAAATCAACATTGTGGAACCGACTTTAATTTCTACCATTTTATCAAATACATTTGTATTCAAAAAGAAATTTTTTTAAAATGAAAATTAAGTACTAATCATTAGTAAAATAAAGTTTTTGATCCAATAAAAAAGGTTTCTCCCTGATTTATGTTTTTAAGCATAAACTTATCATTAAAATATTGCAAAAGAGTTTTTAATACTTAGTACGTATGTAATACTACAAAATTAAAATAAACACATTTGTATTTTATTAGACAAACTCTTAATGCTAAAATATTGAAGAATTCATCAGATTCAATGACACCATTCCTCTTTCTACATAGATCAGCTAACATGAAAGACCCACTTATCTGTTTCCATTCAAATAATATATCAGTACTATGAGGCTGTTGCAGTTTAGATGCAGGGGAAAAAAGAAACGACAAAAAAAAAAGTTATATGGAGACAATGTTGTCAAAAGGAAAATGATGCTTAATGCTTTAAGCCCAGGAGGACCATATGAAAATTAATAAAAATTCTTGCTCTCTCCTTCAAACCAGACTTGTCAAGTGAGTCATTTCATGATGTCTTCCTCAATAGCTAGAAAGAGTAGTTAAAATCATCCCTTTAAAATGCCTCACTTTCTAAGGAACTGAAAGCCAGCTTGCTTAAGGTACTATGGGAAGAGCGCTCAGTGAGCAGTCCCCTGACAACACCTCAGCATATACCATCATAATATCTAAGGAAGTGGCTACTGTAATTAGGTTTCTAATAATGTCCATATAGTTTCTTAGGGGATGAAAGAGGAAAGTAAATATAATAGTTGCTCATGAACCTAGAGCTCCAAACAGTGGTTGAGGAAGGGAAAGTATGGAGATCCAGAGTAAAAAAAATCAGAGAAGCCTTCTCTGAAGAAGAGAAATTTTAACTTAATCAATCCTTAACTGAACCTGACCAGAGAAACACTGGATGAAATTGTTATTCAATGCCTATTTTATTTTTCGTGGACCAAAATCAAAATTTTGATGGGCCATATTTTTCTTTCCAAAGGATCAAACTGTAAAAGCGCAAAGTATGGGGGCAAGCAGGAGAGAGTTTCAATTACACAGAGGCACTGCCTCTTCATAACCATAATGTAATGCTCGACTAAACAGTAGATATGTTCTCCTTTTCTCTAGGTACAGGTTCTATCCTAGAATACATGATTGTCAATTAGCAACCCATAATTGCAAAGATTTTAAGTCTGAGGTCACTGCTAAGATTCTGTTACAGCAATTTTTTAAAAGCCATAACTGATTTTATTCTCAGAGGAGTCATTCATTTTGTGAGAATCCGGTATATGCCACAGAAAATTTGTTGTGCCTATATGTCTACATAGACAGATACGAGTACAGGACTCTGCATTAGCTTCACCACTGAATTAAGCAACTGAATGGGTTATTCTGATAAATGACAAAAAGTTTATGAAGCACAAAAAGACTTTTTGCATATGTTGGTTAAGGACTCACTGGTCATAAATTTGATTCATAACACAGCATTCTGAACTAAATGGTGAAATCCCAGTAAATTCATTCTTAAACTTGGTCCATAATTACACACCCCGGGTTGGAAAGAAAAAAAAGCAGTAACTGGCCTCAGAAACAGAGGAGCTACTAGAAAACTTGTGTGGTATCTAGTGAGGGTCAAACACATCTTTAAATGCCAAACAGCTGATTTCCTGATTAGCATGAAGCCTACATAGTTAGGCTTTTTAAATCATTTAAGACCAAAATTTTTTCAACTCCTGTCGGCGGGGGTGGGGGCGCAGAATGACAAAATTAACAGATTCACTTCCATTCCATACTACCAAATTTTGTTCTCATATTGCCACACATTCATGTTTTAAAACATGTTTTTTCCTTTCAGCGCCTATTCTTTCTTTGCATTATTCCAGACAGAATTATCCATGGCAATAAGCTTCCATCCTAAACCAGTATTTAAGGTTTCCTAAAGCCTTTCTCATCAGCTTCTTATTGCTCCTCAATTATCTGGTGATTTCAAAGTACTTCAGGATGTATTCCAGTATCATTGTTTTGATTTTACCTTAACAGAACTGAGGCCCACAATGGATGTTAATTACTGAAGGTTATCCAAGAAGCCATAGCAGCACCAGGAGCAGAAGACAGTTTGCTGAGACCAATCCATAGTAATAGATTATGGACAAGGCAAAAAATGCAATTTACTAGCCAAATACATATCTTTTCTCAATAACGACTGGATCCAGTGAGCACCAAAATAAAAGGAAAAATTCCCTTTGCACACAGTCCATGCTTAACTACCTTCTTTTGAGATGAAAATCACTTCTGGGAGGCATCTTAAAAGCAGGCAGTTTGTCAGTTCTAGTATACTAGAAGACTACCTAGAACTTGCAAACTGAAACAAAACATTCCTGAACTAAGTAGGACTGCAGCAGAAGTACTTTGGACTATAAATGTTACTACATCAAAGAAAAATCCAGTGTGCATGCAAACGCTTACAGTTTACTTTACCTCTCGTTTTCTCCTTTCTTCCTGAGTACGATGCAGGAGAGAAGCCTTTTCTTCCTATAAGGCACAAATAAATACTATCGCATTTTCATTCAAACATGACTCAAATGTGTTCATGATATTTAATCTAGAGTTCACCTTTGAGATTGTTCATAATATGTAATATGTAAAACACTGGAGAAAAGTAAGTGTTAATTATTTTCCGCACTTAGAAATACATGCAATACAGTCCTCTCAAAAGCAGAGTGACAGAGGGAAGCTATGTAAAATGAAAAGGGACAGGCAAACAGCAGCAAACTGTACTGATCCCCGCCCAGGTTTGTGCTCCCAACATCCCAATAATCTTTGCAAGCATCATCCATTTACAAATGAGAGAGTTGAAACATAATATGGTCCCAGTCCTAACAAGTAGTAACAAACATTTATCATGTGTTTTCCTTGCTTGGAGCATTCAAGTCATTGGCCCAGGTGTGCACATAGCAAGTTGTGGCACGTTCAAAGTAATCACATACTGTTCCAAAGCCCCATGCTTTTTGTCTAACTTGCAAAAAAGCATTAAGCCCTTATATTTATTTATCCTTTTCCTCAAAATTTGTCCGGAAAAGTGTCAAAACAGGCTTATATAACAGAAATGGTAGGAATTTTTTGTTTTAAAATTTTGAATTCATCACTCTCTGTGAAGGCCTCTAAAGAAAAATACCATTACAACTGAAAACTTGTGCATTAGCTTTTAAACTACAGCCTTAAATCAATACACATAGATTACAAAATATAAACAAAGCTTTATTTGCAAAAATCTCTTACTGGATGGTTTTGTGTAGTTTCCAAGGAAATACACAAAACAATTCCTTTTTGATGCAGAGTATTCTGCTACTACTGCAGACAATAAGAGTTGAAAGTACCCTGGCACCTTCCCAAATCCAGTCTAAAACAGACAATAGATTTAAGGAAACTACATTCTTCTTTGCCTCTATGACACATATAAGTACTTCCTTTTTCTCCTGATGACCTTGTTAGTCTAGGGAAGTCATGAAATGAAAACACATTCAAACTGAAAATGTATTATATCTGAACATATAAAAATAAATTTGAAGTTGTCAAACAGAAGTTTATTAAATATTTAACCACATCTAAAATACCCGTGCTGCAATATTTTCAATGTCTATATGCAGATACAAAAACTGAGGGCAAAACTCTCCTGCATTTCTTTTTCGATGACACAGAGGAAGCAAGGTCATGATTATTCTAGTTTCTTTAGAACAGAAAATACTTTAATGCAGCCCACCAAGAAAGAATGAAGAATGAAAAACATAGATGCAAAAAAGAAATTTAACATTGGATTTGTATTTCAGATCACTTACTGAAGCAAGCATAAAGAAAAAAAATCCTACAAGAAGGTTAACCATATTTTCCTCTAAAGACAGCATTTATGGCCAAAGTCACCACTAACTACAGCTACTGCCCTCTAAAGACAGGTTTTTTTCCATGTGTTAAACACAGTATAAACAAATCATTACAAAATCCATACATAAGAGGAAGTATTTGACTCAAGCAATAGGAAAGGCTCCAAGTCTTCTTGTTAAGTGAGGCAAGAGACTCTCACCTCGCACACATAGAAAAGATAATGTACTAAATTAAGAAATGCTTAACTACCAGATGGCTTAAAGTTTCAAGACTTTTTAAAATAGATTACTTCTTTTTCAACAGCTGATTCCCGATGCATTAAAGTAGTTAGCAAAATGTTCCTATTTAGAAGTGATCAGAGCGACACCTCTTCCATGTACTTGGAAAATCTCGTTCTGCAGGCAGCACCATGTAGAGAGCGTTTCTGCTTACAAGCAATATTCCTGAATTTGTCCTTACACTTTCAAAGCCTGATTGCAGGAAAAACCAAAAGAACATACAGAAAAGAGAAGACAAATTGCTACATATCAGTGGAGGAGAGAATGCTACAAAAAAAAAAAAAAAAAACCAGTAAACGCAAGGGATTGGTAGATAAAGGAAAAGAAGCATCCAGAGGGCTTATCAGAAATAAGTAATTTTAAGTGGAGGGGAAAACAGATATAAGAGGGCAGTGTATCCTCACTTAGTGTATTGCCAGCTTTGCACTGATCAGAAATCTGGTCTCTCTGAAGCAAGCACTCTTGAAACCAATCCACTTTTAAAAAAATAACAAAACTTTAAGTTTTTAGTCAATGTCACATACTTGCTTTGAGTATTTGTAAAGAAAAACACCAATCTGTTAAAGTATAAATTAAATACAATAGAGGAACTGTCTGAAGACAAAGAATTATTCAGATTAAGTACATCTCACCTTTAAAAAATTATTATGAGGCAAACAATACTGTTGTTCTTCGCAAGACACACGGATCAGAACCATAAAGCAATGGAGTCATAGCTATGACTAAAGAATAAATTTCAGTTAGATACAAGGAAGATGTATCTCCTTCAGAGTTACTCAGCTCAAACGGAACACACTGTCTCTTCAGAAATTAAAAAGTAACAGTAAATATGCAGTAGAAATAAACCTGCTGTGGGAAAGACATGAGAACTATGACATAATCTTCGTTGCCTACAAAGGGCATTCTAACAAATTCATTTCTTAAAGTCAACTAACTGCTCAGTCATCTCTGACATTCTCCCTGCCTCGCCCCTTAAAGCGCGCAGTGAAAAAGAGCTCAACTCAGCGGCTGTTGCTCTGTGGCTGGCTGCGAATGACAGCGGCGGTACCCGAACTGCTGGTCACGTGACAACCCCCACCTGTGCGCTCACGTGACTGCCGACCGCCAGAGCCTCCGTTCCACCAGCTCTTCCTGCCCTCCTACCGCCAGAGCGACTCACAGGACGAGATCGTCTGTTCTCAACAATGTTTCTAGTTCCCAACATTATTTTCGACAACATAAACTCCAGCTCAATTGTTTCTTCCAAATATTAAAAGAAATTAGCATTTTAGAAGACTCACAGTGCCTCGAACTGAACCTCGACAATTTGCATTCCATTGGACACGCAGCCTCAGCCAGCCTGGGTGAAACACGTTCAGCTGCTTGAAGAACTCTGCTTTAAAACAGTTTGTGACTCCCCATATCTCTGATTATTTACGTCATGATTAAGTCTACACGTAGAAGAGACCATCTTTCAGAATAATGAGTTTTAAAGTACTTAAAATATGCCCAGAAAGGGGCATTTGGCCAAGGAAAGCATAGCCTCACTGAAATCAATGTCACAGTTCTTGCTAGAAAACATCACAGCACTTTAGCTCAAATATTACTGCAGGATGTGGGAAGTATCTGGAACCACTTTTATCACGGCAGCTACAAAGCCACACACAGTGGAACCAGGATGGGACTGGAGGCTCTAGAGGCCAAATGAAATGCAAACAAGTTGCTTTTAAATTTACTCTCACTTTGTCTCTACTAGGATTTTTAAGATGTATATTGTACACTTTGCTGTAGTTGAGTGACTTCTGAGTGACTTTTCATTTTCTCAGAAACAAGCAGGGAAAAATATATCTATAAAAGCAGAAAATTTTGTGTTGAATTTAAGAAGATAGTACATAACTGGAAACAACAGCGTAACCACTACTGTTAGCTACCACTCCATCATTTGTAGCTTCCTTTTAACTAAGGAGAATTTTAAATGCCACCCAGAGGGAAAAATCCACAAGAATCTAGCATGCATTAATTATATAGTTTCCTACAGACAGACACTCATTTTACAGCATGATGGTCTCCTATTTCTACACCACAGATCTGAAATTCAAAGAGTATTTCAAGACTTAGGCTTTGACATGTCAATATTCTGGACAAAACACATTTCTGACTCAGAATGAAGTATGTACTTGCATAAGGATCTACACCATGTGCCTTACAGGACAAAAGTCTTACAGAGCAAAGCAGCTCAATTGCCTCCACCATTCAAAAATAAATTGTAAATTTGTAATCTAGAAATCCTGAACTATAAATCCCTAGCATCATTTCATTTCCATTGTGACCTGGTGCAGGTTCAAGTAAGATATAATAAAACAGTAATTCCTCCTTCCTAAAATTATTAATGACTTTATTCAATCAGTAAGAGAAAAACAAAACTATTTTTTAAATCTGTCCCATCGTTGCTTAAATCCTACAGATATCTATCATCATAAGCAATCCCAACCTGTGCAGATTTCTCCATACACTGGTAATCTTACAGCCTACTGTTTTTAAATCATTAATTTTTATTCCACGAGAAGTTACTTCGCATGTAGAATAGACTACAAAGAGCAAAAAAGGTGCTTCTGGAGTTCTATCTCACTTCAGCTGAGAGCAGAGGGAAATATATACAGGAATCTAATGCTTAATGTTTTGCTTTTAATTTAAGATACTGCATCAGTAACTACTAAAATAAAATTTAAAAAAACTTTGTAAATTAAAGATCTCTGATTATTAAAAATGTCCATATTAAAAGAAACTACAGAGACTTTTTAAAATACAGATGGAGCCATCACTATTTGTTCATTAGTAATCTTCCATGTCTTCCACAAACACAAAAACCAAAAGGAAACTCAGTGAAGTTGGTTTCATTTCTACTTTCATGACAGTGCTATCTCATCTGTAGTACAAATTCCTGAAAAGGAAGAATTTTTTTTAAAACTACCTCGTACTGTATCATAATTTTAAAATACTCTTTTAAGTGGTCTTGGGATTTATAAAAGCATGGTTCAGATTTCTCAAGTGATACTGTAAATTTGACTGAATATTCTTTTAAGCATTTTTCCTGTTCAAGGCTTCCAAGATGTCATTAATACATTTCACAACCTAAATGAATAATGTGGAGCTACAGAGCCCCTTATACCTCTCAGCACAGGCATGAGGTAATGGAGTGCATGGATGCACTAAAAGACTGGTACCTCATATTTTTCTTAACACTGATACAATTTTAGTAAAGGAACACTAGGCCTGACTGTATCAAATCAAGCTGACGTGGTTAAATGCGTTCTGCACTGTGCCCCCAAGAGACCAACTTCTTGTTCAAACTAGTGAAACCTACCAGCTACCTCCAGAAGGCATGGTAACACTCCACCCTGAAGAAATATGGTCACCATACAGGACACAAAGGATGGGGTGGCAACCACCCAGGTGAAGGACCATCTGTTTCAGTCCACTGCACAGTTCAGTTAGGTTAGTTCAATTTGAGCTGCACCCCAAACCAACTCTTCAGATGCACCCCTTTTCCTGCCTGATACACCACCATAGTTCTGCAGCCATAGCTTTTTTAGGCAACATTTATCGTCCTGTACAAAAAGTCCACAAGTAACTCAAGGCTTTCCTATACTGATCTCCAGTAACAGTATTCATTTTTGGGGGCTATTTTACTTCAGAAGTTAAAAAATATGTTTTGCCAGTTACAGTTAAAACTAAATCTGAAAATATCTTTAGAAGATCCTCAAAAACCAGGGAATCATGTTTTAAAGGAGACAACAAGCAACCCCAAAAACTAAAAAAAAAAAAAGGAACAAACACAAAAATTAACTTATTGCACTGTAAATAGAACACAGTATCTACATCCTCAAACACATAAACAACTAATGCACATAGTCCAAATGAATCAGCAGATTTTTGAAAGCAGATATGGAAGGATAAGTCAAAACACTGACAATACCACCTCCATTTTTACACTGATGTACAATGCAATATTAAAACGTTACAATGATATTCTGAACCTATCAGTCACAGGTATAGTCATTTTGAGAACAATTTTGCAACTCAGAAATTTAACAAAAATAAGTGACCCCAATTTTTTTGGCAAAAGGTTTGGTTGCATTAAGTGCCTCTTTACAATATCTGCAATTCAGACCATCATAACGCTCATCAGCGTAAGATGCAAACAGTGTAAAACCAAACCTGAAGCTCTCTGCTTTTTTAATTAAAAAATAAAATTTAGTGGGAAGGAAGCATACTAGATTCAGTACCTTTCTAATTGTCACAATGCCACAAGTCCCCAACTACACTACCATCATTGTGCCTATGCTGATAGGACTTACTGAAGTCAACCCCTTGTACACAGTGATGTCAGATAGGGTATCAACAGGTGACCCCTCACCAACACAGTTATTGTTTTCAGCTGCAAACAATATTAGCAAAATCATACCTTTAATAGTCAGTTTTGCTAAGCATTTACTTTGATGTAGTGTATCCACATCAGGAAGACTCTGCTGGCATCTTTGGCACTGACTAGCTCCTCAAACTGGAGTCCCTGCTTTGGTACTGGGAGGGTTTTTCTAATGTAGCTATACAGGTGCAACAACATTTGGGAACTTCCCCAAACTGGGTTTAGAGTTACTCTTGGCATTAAGCAGCCTGCACAAGAATTCTACCAGTATTTCTGAGTTGTGCTTTATCACACCAAAGGAGTCAAACAGGCAGTGCTAAGCACCCAGCTAACAGAGCATCACAGAGTGCAGGGTTAGAACTATATACACTGCATCCCTCTAAAATTATAGACATTTGGGAGAGGATGGAGGGTTGTCAAAGAGCAATTTTTTTTTCCATGTGCAAAAAAAGCTGAAAAGAAACAGTTTATGATTCAGCCCGCTGTAAAACTGAGGCCTATAGGTATGAGAAACATGATCACAAGGAGGCTGCAACGTGAGAGAATGAGACTCTCGTGTGTGTAAACACTTGCCACACCAACCTCTGCTGTAGCATGTTTACATAAAAGTTCAGGAGCATTTTTAGGAGTAATTCTTAGTGCTGTTTAAATACATTTTTTCATTAGTATTGTATATAGTTTCTGAAAATAAGCAGCTATTTCAAGGGCATTCTACAATGTCTATATAACTATGATGTCCAAAGCTGCCACTGATTTGCATCAATGCAGCACAAGCACTTCAGCGTATGAACATAAAATCATGAAATTTGTGGACCAGTCGGTATTAATCTGATCATGAAATACAAGTTCTGTATTGGACAGAGTGGAGGTTATGCATCAATTTCAGTTTCCACTTCCTTCACTTTTGTATATTTGCCCTTGGAAACTTGCACCTGTATGACATTAATACATTTGTCCTATTTAATTGAAATACATAGAATTCTGCTGGATTTTCATGAAGAAATCAGTAGGCGTAAAAGAAGGTATCATGACAGTTGTTTACTTCTCTTGAAGGAAACGTTTTACAAGTAACACTATTAGCAAGTCAGTGTCAAAAGTTACAAAGTACCTGAAGTGTACAGCTGAGGAGGACCAGGGCCTGTTCTGCCAATTCCTACTTCAGCTAGGGAATACTTACCTGCTTTCGATTTGTGGCATGCCATTGTATATAGCCTAACGAACAGAAACATCTTAAGATAAACAGAGGATGATTCAGATGAAAAGCTGCGCAATTTAAATACAGTTCTGTTACCCGTTGTCTTTAATAAATTATGTAAGACAATAATCCAAAATGCAAACTTTACTGGGATTTTAATATCACATAGTGCAGTATTTTAGCTCAAGTTTCCTAACTGCCAAACCTTAAAAGTTTCAGAGAATCGAACTTGCTTACAGCACACAACAACAGAAACTTAAGACTAATTTTCACTCCTATTAAGATTCAAAAATACTAATGGAAACACTCATTAGTTTTCCACACAATCAAGTCCAATGCCAACATTGAGAATCAGTATTTCAGCAGTGAATTAAAGTGACCCTTACAAATCAGGCCACTTGTAAAAACACTTCCGCCCTTTCTCACGTTCTTCGGTAGTTCTATGCCCTTCAGTGCTTGACTAAACATTTGACTACTTTGTCCAATCAGCAAGATCTAAATAAACGGTTTCGCTTCTTTTCCATCAATAAACACAAGATGATTCAATAGTCTGGTAGAGCAGACAATTAACTGCTACTTACCCTGAACACGACAAATTGACTGGAATGTTAAACCTGTGACCCGGCAACCCTCACTCACGTGGATGAAGCCTCCCCCAGCAATTTGCATTGATCTCGAGTTGTGTAAGGCTGCTCGCCCATCCCTCCAGCGAGGGGGGCCCACGCAAGACTTTCCCTTTGGAGAGAAATGACAAGAGGTCTCCCAGTCCTTCCCTTCTTCACCTAGAGACGAACTGCTCGGGAGGTACCACCAGCCACAACAAACCGGATTGCTTGCCGGGGGAACGAGCTAAGGAGCAATTTCCTCGCTTCCCACAATCCTTACTACAGTACAAGCCTGGGAGGGGGTGTGTGGCCTGATTTAAAGGAGAAAAAAAAAAAAAAAGCCCACAACCCAGAACCAAGGAGATCAGAGAGAAACCCATTAGGAGAGGAGGATTTTTTCCCCTGTATTAAACCTTAGTCATAGCTGCTCCCATTTTTGATGGCCCGACGGTAAAAATAACGATAACACAAGGCAGCAAGGCAGGCGGAGGACGAAGGAAACCGACAGACACAAACGCGGACACAGACAGGCGCCGTTTCTTACCTTCCTACTCGCTCCTCCGAGAGACACCTTGGGCCTTGTTTTGAAATCCCCTTCAAAGCTAAACATGTTTACAGCTTATCCCATCTAGAGCGGGGTCCGGCCCCCGAGCTTACCCCACAAGGGGGGCGCCGGCAGGCAAGGGCGAGCGGAGGGGCCGCCGCCGGCCCCGGGGAGGGACGAACCCCCCGGGCTGGCACCCCGCGGCCCGGCACCCCGCGGCCCGCCCGCCCGCCGCCGGCGAGCGCCACCCGCCCCCGAGGGGCTGCTCCCCTCCCGGCGGCCCGGCTTCCCTCCCTGCGCCTTCCCCGCCCCACGGCCTTCGCTTCCCCGGTCGCCCCCTTTCTGACCGGTGGCGACGGCTGCGTGTAGTGGGAGGGAGGAGGAGGAGGAGGAGGAGGAGGAGGAGGAGGAGGAGGGAGGGAGCGGAGGAGGGGGCTGACGGGGCTGCTTCACTTGCACTGGGGGAGCAGCCGGCTGTGGAAAGAAGATGGCCGCCGCCCGCAGCCTCCCCGGCGCGCTCCCGACCGCCGGGCGCGGCGGCGCGCGCGCCGCCCGCAGCCGCCGGGGCCGCGCCACGGGGGCGCGCCGCTTCACGTACCTCGCGAGGCCGCGCCCAGGGCCGCGGCGGCCTCGGCGAAGGGGTCGGGGGTCACGGCCGCTTCTCCTCGGCAGCCCTGACCCCCAGCCCCCGCGGTCTGCCAGCCTCGCGGAGCCGTCACCCCGGCCCGGGCCTAACGACCGAGTATTCCCCCTGCCCATTTGAGCCGGCTCTCATGGAGCCCTGGGCGGTGTCTGGATTGTCCCAACTACGGTTGTTTCAGCTACAACTAATTTTCCATTTTAAATACTAGTTTCGTGGGGGTTTACAGGAGCGTCTGGAGCTGGTCTTGGAACCAATGTTCCTCCCCAGCCAGGCCTTACCAAGGATGGGGCCTGAGCCGAGTGTCCCCATTGGCCTTGGCACAGGGCATCATTTGTCCTTTTTGTAGGGTAACATGTGACGGACATTGCCCCACCGCAAAGCCTGCAAGACTGAACACTGAACACGCAAGTACAGGCCCTTGTGCTTACACAGATGTGAAAATCCACTTGAGAAAGTTCCATCCACACAAGTGGGCTCAGCACAGCACGAGGGCCTCCACAGTCAACGAAGAATGGAAAAAGACTGCAATATAAAAGCAGTAGACCTGAATGGTGAAGCTACGCCTGAGGCTCCTCTGTTTCATATTTCTTAGTCTGTGCTCCATTTTTCAGTGCTGTGTTTGCATCCTTCCAGAGACAGAGGTGGTACGGCCAACAGCGGTAACAAGAAGCAGTTATTCAGACTGCAGATATGAGGTGGCCAAATCCTGCTTTCATTTCCTTCAGTGGAAATTTGATTGAGCCCTAACTTGTGAATTCTCACATCAGTGTATCACAACAAGCGAATGGCAAGGATCTGCGGCAGGACACGATGTGTATGCTTCGCAGCTGTTCATACCAAGAGCTCAATGCCGTTTAACTAATACCCAGCTGACTGACAAATGAAATATTTGTTGAGATTTCTTTGGATTTGGATTATTCAGAAGGGTCTAAATGTTATAATTTGAGACTTTTCATAAGGGAAAAAGTGTAGGAGTAAACATTAGCCCGGCACTTCCCAAGATAACGTAGTTTCAGTATAAGCAGGCCTGGCATCCTATAAATACTGTTTGCAAATGCAGCTGAGGTTTAGGGCATTGTGAAACACCACATCAAATGTTCGTCCATAGTTTCAACACCTTGAGTTGATGATGTAATATCACACCGCTCTATGTGGGAGTGCTGGCAAGTTTTTTCCAAGCATGACAGGATTCTTTTCAAGTGGACTTAAGCCTTGATAAATGTTGCAAGTCTCATACAGAAAAGCTCTAGTGTAGGTGTCCCTAGCAGTCAGTTCGTTGATTTTCATTAGCACAGAAGCGATCTGTTAGGTCATGAGTTTGTGCCAAGTTCTTTTTCAGTAGGAAAAACAGCGTAGGGATTCAATCCCTCATCATGTAGGAAGCCAAAGAAACATGAAACTGCAGAGAGCAAGGGTTTCTATGAAGTAGGTTTTGGACCGATACACATTTGACAGGTTCCGGCTCCAGTGTCAGAAGGACACAAGATCCTCTGCTGACCCTAGCTGTCACCTTCTGAAGAAGTAGTTGGTAAATGACATGGGCCCAACTGATGGATGTTTGTCTGAGAGATCTTAGTGATTTGCATGTGCCCCTAGAGGCCACTCTAGGTGTAATTTTATTAAAGGAAAACTTATATAACAGAATAAGCCGAGTGTTTCTATCTTGAATATGGGGAATATATGGAAGCATAAAAGAAACTGTAAATGTGCTTTATTTTTATATTTATTTTTTAGGACAAAATATACATTTATATCACAGTGGAGAAAATATGCAAAAGTCAGAAAACTCAGTCAAAAAGTCAGAGTGGAGACATATTCTCAGGGGGCAGCAAGAGCAGGGCTGCTCCACAAAGGAAGACGAGTGGGTGCTGAACGTTACCCCAGCACAGCCATGCTCTCCCTAGTCAGGACATAATCCCATGGGATCCAGACACAGTAGGCAGAGCCTGGCAATGGTTACAGGGCCCACTGACAGCCCCAGGCAGGGCAAGGGGATGAGTCTGGAGGGTCCAGCCACGAGCAGAAGAGAGTGCTACAATGTAGGTCCAATGTCAATCCAGGAGGCAGGGCTGGAGACGGGTACACCTGAGCTTAGAAGGACGGATGAGGAGTGGGGTGAGTGAGTGGGGGTCCCATGTGAAGCTATTCAGGGCAATTAAGTTCTGTCAGTGTATCCAGGGCCCCAACAAACATATACTCAAGGATCTAGGAATGTTGCTCTTGTATATATGCCGCATTTACACCGCCTGCCTCACTTGCTGCAATTAAGTTAGCTCCATACGCGGTTTCCCATCTTTTTTATCTCCTTACTGCACATTCCACAAGATTTTTTGCATTCTCTTAATCACAGTTCTCTGCCCTTTGATTGTTCCTTTTTCCCTCTGCAGACATATGTACACATTGCTTCTAGGTCCAGCTGGACTGCAGAAGTCCAATTGTTCATCAGATGTGATCTTTAAGAAGATGTCATTACTCAGCATTTTCTTCACTCCCCACTATCAAATTTTCCGAGGGTGTGTGAATACCTTTTTTTTTTCTTGTAAATGCATGATAAAGACATTAAAACAGCAACACAAAGATAGTCTTGACTAAGCATGATGACTAAGCATGATTCAATCCACATTACAGAGAAACTTCTCTATAGATTCTCTCTTGGGCCTGCCTCTTGGTACCAAAGGCCAGGCAAAATTTTGTGCTACATATCTTACTGTTTTAAGATCTTCTATATCTTTTTTCACTATGAGTGACTCGAAGAAAAGCCATCTTCTAAATGTAGCTTGTTGACACCTTGGCACTGAGCAGAAGAAAACCAGGAATGAAAATTTGTAGAACAGCAATAATAAAAGGAGAAAATAATTCCTTCCCAGCAGTGATGAAGATCTTGAGTTTATATTGTGCTGGGTGCTAAGGATAATGTTACTGAGGTCACTTATGAACTTTTAAAATTATGGAGCTACTGATACCTTAATGTAAGTAGTGGCACAATCTGCCTCTGTCAACGAGACTTTGTAGTTTTTGTAAACAGTTTCTACATATTAAAACAAATCAATGGCATTTAAATTTTAAAAAGAAAATAAATATTATACATGATGGTGTTACCCTTTGAATGAGCACCATTTTATACTACAATCTTTTTTATTCTCCAACTAATCCCCAAACAATTTAACTTCTGATGCATTGTCCTGGCCCCACTCTGTGCGTATGTTCCTGATCCAGACAAGGTAAGCAATCAAGAGTATATTTGGCAATTGCTCAGTTCTGTGGGGTACGGTGGCCAAATCGTCACCATCTTACCATTACTTTCCATTCCCTGTACAATTATACTAAAGTGTTCTAAACTTTTATGCTGACTTGCTGAATTCAGATGAAAAGCTAAGATGGACTGACAGCACCTCATTATGTGCTACTTTCCTTCCCAAGATGCAGAACCATTTTTTACAAGAGTGCATAATAAATGAACAGTAAATAAGTTAGAAATACTTTAATTTGCAGGAGATGAGGCTTGAGATTAGTCCAAATGCTGCTATAGGCCAATATCTGATTTCTAGTAATGCTTTAGTAAGGTTTGCTATCATATGGAGTGATGGTGGGAGGTAATTTCTATTTTTTTTAATTTATTTACTCCGGGTAAAACACTGAAAATTAAATCTATTCTATCAGAGAAGATACTGGCAAGACTGTAATGTAAAAAGCACTTCACTTAAGCACTTCCTTTAGTTAAACCTGAGTGCCAACAGACACTGCCAAGGAATGAAGACATTTTATTTAAAATTACACTGGCAAGAGACCATCAAATTATCCTTAACATTTTCATTAAATTGAGATACAGATATAGTTAGGGTAGTAAATCTTTTCAATACAAGGAGTTTATTCCTGAGCCAAGGCCAGATTCAGCAGTAATTGTAGGAACTATTAAGACCTAAAGCCTCACCTACATTACCAAAACAACTGTTCGAGGCTTTAGCCCAGTTTTGAAAAATGGATGGGCTCCATCCTGTACTACAGAGCTGATCAGATCAGCAAACTACAGTGATGCGTTTGGATTCTTATGGCAGTGACCATTCCATGTTTTATTGGCTTAGTTCAATGAGATTTTGGGGGGTTCCGTTAGAAATCTGTTAACATCTATCAGTTTCCTGCAGTCCGTGCTCTCAAGGCTGTAAAACCGTCAAACCAGTGGTACTTCGCTTAATATTGAGACCTTATTCCTTTATGGGAATCTTGAGCTAAAAAGACTAGGAACCTTATATCCATAGGTTCTAAGATTAAAAAGTTGTTACCCTATGGTCTCAGCTCCTTCGTAAGATCTACATAACAAAATTTTCCCCCCGAGACTCCTACATTTCATTCACAGCTTCTGATTGAACAAGGTCTTTTATTTTAGGCATCCAATCTTCTGAGGAGTGTGGGGGTAAGGGCTTGCTACAGTTTTATAGATATAATTATGAGACATTATTATGTTACTTGGCAAGTGGTAGATAACCATAAATCCTAGTTTGTTTTCTGGGGTTAAAAATTGTAAACATATTTTATTCCAATACCAGTGCTGCAAAGATATTCAGCTAAATAATAAATAAAGATAAGGATGCGGTCTTCCAAGTCTGCCTGAAAACTTAAGTATCAATTTATTTTCATAGGAATGAAGCATTCAGGATCCTTAGATGTCTTTGAAAGCCCAATTGCAAAGAATAATTTCCCTCAAGTGAGCACAAATATAACTTCATCTCTACCTTGTTATCTTTGGCTCACCTTTAATATACCTGGAAGATTTCCCTATATATAAACATAATAAAAATTGCCATTCCAAGCAAATTCCAACATGCTGATTTTATGCTGACAGAAACATATGTGCTATTGGCCGGTACTCATGCAGCTTTTGTTAAAACATGTTCCATTTCATTTCCTGTTTAGATTGGTTGGAGTATTTTCACCTTCCCTTAGTGCCCATGTAAACAAGATTCTTATCGAAGTCAAATCTTTCATGTGGTTTAAGGAAAACCAGACCAGATTATTTCTTTGGATTAGGCCACCTGAACTTCCTTGTGATCCAGAAAAACACAGACACACACACACACACACACACACACACACACTTATATGTGTATGTATTGATACATGGATATATGGAAATGTTTTCTTGCAGAAGCTCTCAGAAGAATTTGAAGAGGTCCTTCATACCAATTGCTCATAATTACAAATGTTAAAGGTCTGGAATGTCTGGAGAAAAAGATCCCAGTACATCCCAACCTATGTTCATTGAGTATGAACACTGAGATGGGTTGTTTCCTTTACAGGGCTTTGGCTCTTGTGACAGTGGAAAAAACTAATGAAAACACATGCCAATACAGAGCCCACTCAATTTTCACTGACAAGCTCTTATGACAGAAGTGATGTTCAAAACCTACTGGAAACAGTGGAAATTAAAGGCAGCTAATAAGCTCATATTGTGAAGACTTATCAAAAATTATTTAAGGGGCACAAATTATAAACTTGTGGAAGAGAATGCGAGAAAAAAACCACCAGAAATCAATTCAGATAGCTAAGAGAAAACAATAGTATTCTGATATTTAAAATTGTTGTGGAGAATTTGCTACAGCTATGCCACGGAATCCTAGAAAATTGTTCTGACCTAGGTCTGGGCATCATTCAAGTTATTCAGATTAATTTTCTGCACCGGTGTATTATCTTAATCCTCCATAGGCTGTATAGGTTCTTCTATTGTCGTAGATTTTACATGGCTCAGATCCACTAATTAAGCTTTGCAGTTGATAAAAATCAGCAAGGTTACGCAGAATTCAATAGGAGTGAGGACAGTTTATGCTACCTTAAAATCAAGTTCCTGAGTTTTACTCCTACTTACTCATATTTCTTTATGAGTGAGATCAGTGTAATCTAATTTTAGCTGTCTAAATATTAGGCATCTATTCTAACCTCTTCATCTAGACCTCTCAACACTGAAAGGCTCTTCCTTCCTCTTCTAAACTCCTCTCTTATAATGGGTTCAGCTGACTGGATGTGTTTATTGACTGAAAGTTCATTATGAGATTAGGCGCTTGCCATGTGCATGGCTGAAGTTAGCTGGGGTGAGTTCACCGTCCATATGACTGAAGACAAGCCACACAGTAAAGAAGAAATTTATCCTTCATACATAAAGAGGAAACAATGATGCTTAGACACTTCTAAACAGACTTTAACACCTAAATGACAAATGTGCAATACAATTGTTCAGGATTATTATTAGCATCCCTGAAGGATGTTGTGAAAAGTGCCAGAGACTGCTGAATAATTCCCAATTTACTTTGGTACTGATTCTAAAGGCTGTAGCTGACATCTGCTGTGGGGGAAAAAGAAAAAGAGAGAGAAATTACATTTATCTTTTGATCTCTGCCAGCAAATTTGGATTTTCAAAATGCCATTAGGAGGAGATGGAGATGCTATAGGCAGTGTTTGGAAGATGTAGTTTAAATGCCCGGCAATTCCACTAGCCTTCTGTGTAATCATGATCAAGTCAGCTGGAAAGTGTCTTTGAAGAGAGAAAGACCTGAGATCATCCAAGGCAAGAAGTTGAATATGAGTCAGCAGAGTACCCTTGCAGCAAAGAAAGCCAACCGTATAGCAGGCTATATTAGCTAGAGCATAACCAGCAGGTTGATGGAAGTGACTCTTCCCTTTGTTTATCACTTAAGAGACCACATCTGGAGAGCTGCGTGCATTTTGGGCTCCTAAGGGCAAGAAAGGCATTGAAAGCTTGGAGAAAATCCATCAGAGGACAAGACGATGAGTGGCTGGACTGTGTGGTACAAAGAGAGGCTGAAAGGACTGGGCTTGTTCAGCCTTGAGACAAGAAGCTGAAGGAAGGACCTTACTGCAGTTTATAGCTTTCTAATGGGAGCATTTAGAGAAGGTGGAACCAGATTCCTCTTGAGGCAATGGACGTAAGTTGCAACGTGGAAAATTAGGGTATTTTCAACTAAACACTTGGAAGAAAATTTTTCTGGTGCTGATGGTCAAACCCTGGAACGGGACCCAGATATATACCTTGTGAAACCTCCATCCTTGGGGATATTCAAATCTACGCTACACAGCATGCTGAGCAGTCTGTTGCCCTGCTTTGTGCAGAGGGTTTGGACTAAGTCCACAGGTCCCTTCCAACCTCAACTGTTCTCTGATTCTGTGATTCAGTTCACCTCACTAATAGCTATAGTGTGGTCATTTACATCTGACCTGGTTGCTCTGGGTTCCCTTTGACATCAGTGGTGTGACTCTTCCAACACTGACTTTAAGATGAGATGTACCAGTCCATGATCAGTATTACTGCTCAATTGCTGAGATCTTTCTGATGGCAAAGGGGAGTCCCTTCTAAGCCACAATGACTTAGTCATATCAGTTCCACACTCTTTACCTCTCTTTCACATTTGTAAAGCAGAGATGCTCCTACCTCAGTATTTTTTTTGAGGAACACATCCGTTAATATTGGAGTCTCACTCAGAGACTGTGATTTTAGCTACTACATATGGAAAGAGAAGAAAGAAATAGTCTTCTAGACAATGACAGCACTGTGGCTCCCTCCTTTCCTAAGGAATGCCAACAATAATTTTAAAAAAGCCTTTTATCTTCAAACATATTTCAGAGCCGCTTCAGAGTGAGAAGAGCTTCTTAACATATGAACTTTCAGATGGCTGGGTTGAAGAAAATATGAAGCTTTCCTTTAAACAATTAGAGCCCATTTTGCTAATCAATTTTTGTCAGGCGCCTAGAAACATTTTTCATTATCAGATTCCAAATTGTGTTGAACAGTATGAACTAATGACCTTTTATCAGTCCAGTTTGGGGTACTCTGATACATCCCTGCTCAAATTAAATAAATCACAAACCTTAATTAACAAAGACTGGCATGACTGCAAAAGCAATGAATTAGTTTGTACGCTATCTGAAAGATCACAAACGAACAGAAGTTACAATTAATGGATTTAATTTTAAATGCTAGGGCTCCAGCATGAAAGTGCCTGAGAAGTCCATCCTGGCATTCTTATTACTCTTTAATTATAATTGATGTACCTGGGAAAGATGTCAGCAGTGTACATTTTAATACAGGTGCTAGTCTCCCTTAAGAGCTCCTAGTCCTTGCTTGAAACTGTCAATGATATGCAACAAGGTTTTGATGAAATCCAAATTTATTAGGGTTATTAAAAGTCATTAATTATTTGGCACTGTAGAGATGTAATCTAGTGCTATTTTTTAATAGACAGCTTTATATATTTAATTTTGAGAACTGAGGTTTATTTTTAGTTTAAAGCACTTCAGTCCCTCTTGGCCTGCTCCTGCCATTCCTGTTTCTTATGGATTTCTCTCTTTTTTTTTCATCCTTAGGCTGAGCTCTTATCTTCCAAGTAGATATTTCCAGCTATTTTCCATGCTTTTTTCCACCCTTTAGACAGAACTTCAGTGGTCCGCTATCGTTGTTCTTGTTTGATGCAGCTCCCAGGAGGTTCAATCAGCAATGAAGTCTAAAAGATAGTCAGCCGACATCAGCAGAAAATAAATCCATCTTTTGGAAAATGTCATCAAGTCCACCAACGTTGTTTGAGGTGTCAAGCTTGATCTGAACATAAGTGGTCTGATAATTAAGTATTTTCCAAGGGCAATCCTCTGCTTCCCTCCATCCCACACACGGCCCAGCAAGCAGGGTTGACATCAAGCACAGATGGAGTCAAAAGTTGCCAAGGTCAGCCCACTGTCAAGGGCAGGACAGCAACTCTGCTCTCACTGTGCACTTGCCTGTGCCATCTGGAGAACAAGACCAGCAGCTTCTGTCTCTGCAGGAGAACATGGGGCATAAAAAGTGGCAGCAATGAGGAAGGAGGTGGACAGTCCCAAAAGCAGACAGCATAATCCAACCCATCTGTCCCCGGAGGAGCAGTGGTCAGCTTAGCCGGGATCTGCATCCCAGACTCCCTCCCACATTGGTCCTTCCACCTTCTCAAAGCTGGCTGGACCACACTCCCAGCCGTTCATCCCAAGGGAACTCCTGCCCCATTCATCAGACCTACCTGCAAGACACTCTACCCTTTTCCTGCAGGATGAGTTTAAAAGAAATCTTTGTTCTCCAGCTGACTCTCCGATTTACAGCACAAACCTTATGATAACTTGTGCTCTTATCACCTTGACTTCTGGAGTTATTAGACTATAGGAAAACTCCAGCAGTCAGTTAAAGAGGAAAAGTAATTCTCTGGTTACAGAGACTGCAAGACTGGCAAGTAGGTGAGTGCTGAAGGCTCGTAAAAACCAAAAGACAATTAATATTAATCCCATATGGGTTTCATCATTGACTTTACAAAAGGTTTGTCATTGACTTCAATGCAGTATTTTTTAAGGATGTATCATGATTATTGGGGTCTGGATCATAATTTTTGAATATTTAATGTTGGCAATAAAATATTTTATGGAACTCTGTAACAGGTGTGACCATTTGCTAAATTTTGTGTATTATGCATTTCCAGAGCACAAACCTGTAATTCAAGAATTAAATTACATGAATCAAATAACAGAAAAAACATCTAAACTGTGTTTTGGATTAATTATATACTAACCAATTAGTCCCTACAGCAATTGAAGTCAATAACAGTGATTGGTGGTGGAGAATCAAAACAAAATACTTTCAACTGAGAAATGGAAACTTGTCTACAAGCTTTGCTTGCTTTACACTATCTGGTACCCTAGTCTTAAGAAAATAAATATTTTGGCCATATAAGAACACTGTTTTGGTCTCTTGTGGAATATGGGACAGGAAATTTGATCCATTTGCCTCTGCAGTGATCCATAACACTTTGGATGAACAACTAGAAAGGGCATCCTGCGTCATGCAGTCTGGTCCCTTGCTACCACATACATGTAATCCTTTGCACAAATTTATGGAGCTCCATCCTAGGGACACTTAGGCTGTTTGAAATAGAAACTGATGAGTTTCCCCTTCAGGAATTTGCCCAATCCCTGTTCGAGTCCATTTATCCATGTGGACTCTGTAGCATCCTCCAACAGCAGAATCCCGTTGCCACAAGCCTATAAATGCACTGTGGGTGAAAAGGTAACACCTTCTGTTTGTTTTTACTTGAGTGTTTATTAGTTGTCCCTCAGTGTGTATGTCTTTCCCATTTTCCTGGCTAATCCCATTAGAAGCTGTTGCAGAATCTGGCTGATAAGGAGCCTAAAACTCTTCTGATTTGTAGCCCAGCTCTGTTGATGGCCAGTTTATATCTATTTGGTCTTGCAATAGCATCTGTCTTATCTGATTGAGTGTTGCTAGAAAAAATCTTCTTTCTGCCCTGTTGAGGTTTCCTAAGATGAGCAAGCCTTGATCTGCTGAGTTGGGTGAGATTGCCAGAAACAGGCTGACTCAATCTATTAGCCTCTTGCCATTGAAAGGGATGATCCCTGATTTTCTTTTCCTCCTCCTCCTCCTCCCTCTTCTGGTCATGCGTATGTTTCCTGTGCAAACGGTTCTGGCTCTTGTCTGACCTTTCAATTTAGCTAATTAAACCTACAGGAAAAATAACCCAGCAGAAAACATGCCGGGTTAGTGAGCAGGATCAGTCTGGCAGATGGTCAAAGCTAAGCTTGTTCAGGCTGCCTCCAGGAACTGCACTGACTGCGTCTTCTCCCTTCTTCCCACTCCCTTCATCATCCTATTAGCTCTTCACACTTTTTGTCAAAACAGCTGACCAAAGCTGGCTGCTGTGTTGAAGAGCAGGTCCCCCCTGTCATAGTGAAACTTCCCTTTCAGTCTTTGAAGTACTTCTGTGAACTCATACTTTCCATTTGTTTTCCTCATCTCTGCATATTGTTATTGTCTCCTAATAGTCCTGGTATTCACTGGCACATCCTGATCTTCCTTTTCCTCAGACATTTTCAGCTGTGAGTTCAATTCACAGCAGAAGTTCCTCTGATGGTTCCTCTAAGTCAAGACACTTTCGAATGATAAAATTTTGTCTCAGTTTTTTTTTTTTTGTTCCAGTACTTTCTGTTATTCAGTATTTTGTTTCTGATGGATATTCAGATTCACTTCAGTATTGGCAACACCGCTCAACTTTTTACTATTGGCAAATTCCTCACGTGTCACATGACGGTCAGTCACTGATAGAAATAGTGTACAAGACAGGCCTGAGGCTGGACAGGCACTAAAAACCTCTCTGATGACCCTTCAGCTTAGATGATTTCTTCTCGACTAAAGTTTTACTTCACTAAAATGTGATACTAAACTAGTCATTTTAAGGAAAATGCGATGTTGCAAAGCAGCCAGATTTCCAGTCAACTTGACCTTGGTTTCTTTCCTCACCATCCAAAGTACTGTAAAGTATAAACAAGCGGTAAAGTAAAAAAGAGAAAAGAGTAAAAGATACACTGGTTAAATACCATCAATTACTGTAATACTTTCCTTATTTTCCTTTATTCATAAGAACCTTTTTATATAGGATTTGTTTCTAGACTATCTTTGGAAGGCTTCCTGGAAATAATGTATTTTAAAGCTAACTTTGAGTAAATAGAAGGTTATTAATTTGTTTCAAAAGAAGACTAGTTCATGCATCTGATCTCCGTATTGCTTACAACAGGTATTAATGATTTTTGCGTGACTATGATAAAGGATTTTAAGAAGTTTATTGCTATTTATTTTGCAGCTAACTAAATCCCCTGCCTCCGCTTTAATTACTTTTAAATTACAATGATGTGGCATGTTTAACATGGTTGTGAGTCACCAGGTAGTATACTACCGATAATCTTCAGATACTTATTTACCTGACTATAGAGACAGAACAATGAGATCTTGAATATTAGCTTGTTATTAGTTGTAATGAAGTTATTTTTAGAAACAGTTGTGATAAAGTTTGATCTTTCTTCCTGACTCTGCACCAGACTGACACATTTCCTAGGTGAAGCTCCTGTCCTCAGGAGCCACACAAGCAAACCAAATAGCATGTGATGCAAAAAAATATACATCCTCTGGCATGTATTTGTTGGCCCTGCACTGTCCACTATCTATCTAGTACACAAGACTGGAAAGGGAACCAAATTTTACAGATACATTTAACTTCTGAACTCAAGAAAAACTGTTTACTCAATTTCAGACTGTTGCTGCTAGGATGACAGTTTTGCAGAGCAGTCACGTGCTGTACTTAATATGCTAGCAATATGTCACTGCTGATCATTAATTTGCTAAATAAAGTATCTCTGGTAACAATTTCCCAGGACGTGACACCTTTGCAGATTGTGTTTTGGCTTTAAGAACTTTAATCTCAAGAAGTCCAATAACAAGGCCTGATAGAAAGTAACATTTTCCATAGCATAACCCTGGTATCCAGACAAAAAAAAATTATAGCTGAGTGAACACAGAGAAAGTATAATTATATTCAAAGAGCAGTTATTGCTGTGCTTGCATTAACCTTGCAAGTCTCATGCCTAAAATGTCTATATAATGTATTTAACCTTGCATTTGATAATGAAATATGATGAACAGATCACTGTAGCAAAGTGTGGGAGATGATTAGGAAATGCTCACCAACCAGCGCTGCTAGAGCGCGTGTGATCGAATGCTGCAACATCAAAACAAGAAACACGGCTGTTAAAACATACAATGTGACGGATATCGAAAAACAGGGCAAGAGGGAGAAATGTCAATAATTCGTGCGGTTTTGATCACAGTAGATCATCTAGAGATTTCCTGAAATTGGAGTTTCATTGATTTTGAAAAGGTAGGAGAAAGTAGCCATTGCTTTTGAGAGTTTGAGTTTAATAGACTTGAGAGTGAGGGAACGCTGAAAGTATTTATTACTCTGAATAGATGAGGCAGAGGCTGCATGGGTTGCCCAAGATCAGGTAGGAAAGTACTAGCAGAGATCAACAGAGTTTGGTGTGGATGTCTTTGTGTCCTTCTCCTGTACATGGAGTGGGCTGTAAAAGTTTACGTTAACTTGGAAGTTTTTGGGTAAAGCAGAAAATACTGTTAGTAGTTTTGCAGTGGGGTTATCTATTGTTTATGTTCAAACATGCCAAAGTTATTGAATCCCACATTGATTCTATTGGTGAACATTTTACTTTCCATTGTTAATCCATGATCCTTCAAAACAGCTCTCAGTGGTGTTGAGGAAACCAAGTGACAAAGACTTTTGCAATTAAAAAAAAGTAGACATCTGTCTGGTATTTACAACAATGTTAGCTGATACCATCATTGAAACGTAATTTCTAGTCATAGTCAAGTCTACACACAGAACCATTTAATCTCAAATTGCCTAAGCCACTGGAGTAGAGATGCTGAAGTAGCCTGGTCCATGCTCAACACTTAGGTAGTGTGAACCCAGACCAGTTCTGTTCATCCTGTGAGGCCAAAAAGAAAGGTTCTTCTATGCTCACTAGGAATGAAGTTGCTGAGCAGGTCAGCTTTTACCAGTGCCGTGAATCATAATGGTTACGGACGTTGACTCCTCCTGGTATCAGACCATAGCTGAAAATGGTGCCATTTTCCATCATACTAAAGAATTAGAATGTTCGTGTTTAATATTTGAGCATTAGAAGTTCATTTAGCTATTCAAATTTTGCATTATTCCTTTACAGTTTGTAGTCATCTTATGCTGAAAAAAAAAGTTCCAAGACTTGTCATGTTATTTATCTTGTGCAATTAATTTCTATGACAAGATGACAAATACAGTTTTGGAGGCATCATATAATATGAAACCACCAAAATGTCTCTCCATTGAAGGTTTCATTGAGATATGCCCTTAAAACAGGAACTTAGGTGGTTTTGTACTAGAGAAAGTTGTAGCTGACTACAGTAAGTTTTCTGAAAATTTACAAATGCATTTGTCAAACAGCATTTATAAAACATAAGAAAATCAACATAGCTCTTTTGGGGATTTTGTTGTTTTTCTATTTAATATTAGTAGCAATATTAGGTTTTGGTCATGTTTTCCCTGTACCGAGGCCTTCAGTGTTAAAGCAGTGTTAAAGGTAAAAAAAATAAAACATTTCAGAGATTTACTGCTGTGAAACCTGGCTACTAGACTGTAGCAAAACAAAGATAGAAGGTGCATTCCAGCTGTATGAATCTGCTAATGTAGCGCCTCTTATTTCTTGGATTTACTGTTCCTTTTTCTTTTTAATTATGTTCATGGCAAGTGCAGTATACTATTTTTAAATTTTGGCAGTTTAAAAATCTTATAAATTTGGAGAAAGATGGAAAGTTGGTTCAGTAATATTTTTTTGTGCCTTGCCTCTGCAATCTGCAGATCATCATGTGGATGTTGCTACTTAATGTTCCACTGATTATTATTTTAGAAGAAACGTTGTCTAATGTAACAAATGGATCTGATCACATATGGACTTAAAATTTGGAGGATTAATGGATTCGATGACAAATACTTAAAAGGCAGTCCAGCACTTAGGTTTGCACGAACATCTGCATTTAAAATAGGAATGAAATTATTTTCTAATATATGAATAATAAGATGTCTCTGTCCCAAACTCTTAGTCATAGGAAACCAAACCCATTAGCTGAAAATGTTAGATAAAGCCGTTACATTATGTTCTAACCATTTTTAGAGCAGTTCCTTTGTAAAATTGTGTTGGCAAATAAAATTCCACTTTGGATCTGTCTAACAATAGTTAGTTTGCAGGTTGAAAAATGTCCCATTTGTAGATTATTCTAAAATCTAGGACATGGACTATTTTAAGGTTTACTAATGTGTAAATGTTGGCTTTAATAGAGTCACCACAGTTTCACATTCCAGAGCTTGCCATGTAACTCTCTTCCCAAAATGTATCTGTTGCAATTTACTTTCCAAATTAGTTTGTCATGAAGATTTTTCATGGCAAATATTGTGTCATGCAATTGATTTTGTATTAATTACTTCTGATGAAGAATAAGATATGCACTGCATTTCTCCAGGACAAGTCACACCGAGAACAGCAGAGATAACATATTTTATCCGAGGGGTAACTTCAGCTTTGCCAGTAGAGTGATTCAGCAATTCACTGAGTTACAAACTCAGCTCCTGCAGGGTTAGAGCCTCTTGGCCAAAGAAGCCCCTCACTAAGGACCCATCGATACAGTTTGAGCCCCAAACTTGCCCTTTTTTCTGACTCTCTGTCTCTCTGCCAGCATGTGGCTCTGTGGAAGTCCCAGCTTTCCTAGTTAGCTGCCACAGCTCTAGAGAAAAGCTTGACATGCAAATCAGCCAAGGATGATCTTAAGCCAGCAATCAGAACACTCAGCCACTTATGGATTTTGTTATCATTTTGAAGCCATGCAAGGTCTTGCAAGAGAGCTTTCAGAGTGACCCAGTTTGTCTTCCTCCATTCCCAGAATGGAAGGACTCTCCCACAGTGATTTGAACCCATCATCACTGCTTCAGTGCACCAAGCTGATATAGCAGCTCCAGGGCCATGATGAAGATGCTCAGCCACAGCTTTGAATGCCAGAGCACCATGAGAAATATATCTGACCCCGTGTAACTAAAACCAAGAAAATGCACGAGCCATCCCACAGCAATCCCACACCTTCACACGAACAACTGCTTACTCCATGGTCCTGGGGAGAATGGTGCCAGAAGTTCACAGAGTCACAGAGTGGCATCTCCCAGTTGAGCCGTTTTAGATGTATATCATCTCTGACTATTGTACAAGTCATTCTGAGGATGTAAGCATTACAGTAATGTGTATTACCGTACACACACAGAGAGGCAAAAATAGGAGGAAATTAAACGAAACAGCCTGAATATGGGCCAGGAATTACACCTTTTCAGGACAAAGATTATGTAATTTTTTTTCTTTTAAACTGGAATTGTATCCTTTTTTGCTTCCTCATGACATTAAAGGAAGGTCTGAAATCTGTTGCCTTTACAGAGTCTGGGCTTCACAAGGACTTCTGGCTGGTTTTGGTTTTAACAGTTATTTCAATTGCTTCCATTTGAGATATAAGACATCAGCTCTCTCTGTTGGAGACAGAATACTCTCACCCTGAGACCTGTGACCAGAGAAATCACAGCACACACCTTCCAAGTTACCCAACTCCACATAAGAAAAACAGAAATAACCAATAATGCAGTAGAAGAAACATTTCATTTAAGAAACAAGACAAACTCTTTAGGTGTTCTTTGTGAAAGCCTATAGTGAAAGACACAACCTGTTCTTAAGAGTCATTTTCGTGTTGCTTTTAAAGCACAAGATTGAGCAATCAGGTGTTCTGAAAGAAGGGAAAACCTTAAAGAAATGCTAGCCATTAATTTAACAACCAAATCAGTTATGATTAATACTCCATACTTTTACACTTCCTAATTCTCATAGAAGAAACTTCAAATGACACAAATGTCTCATGAAAGATGACCATCAGCCGGAGTTTCCTCCTCCTCACCTACGTGGTTTTGAATGAAGGAGATTAAATTGGCTGGCTGCACAGCCCTATTTCCTCTTAAGCTCACTGCTCCATTCACTCAGTCACTCACTGCCCACCATTTGCTGACATTATAGTGAGGAAATTCCCTGCAAAATCGAACAAGAATGACAGACGAGAAATACCACAAAACTCTTTCCTCAAAAAAAAAAAAAACCACCCAAAAAAACCAACCTTATTAAAATACTTTTTAAAAGCCTATATATAAGCAGCAGCACAGTACCAATATTCATCCATAGCCTTCTGCCACCCTGGTGCTGACCCACAGGAGCAGATTTACACCACACCAGGGCCCTTCTTTTCCAAACAATACCCACAGCCACATCATGTACACCAGGAAGCAGCAAAATGTGAGGCTTTTGCCAGCATGGAGGAGGTGTTCTGTCCTTCCAGACCCTCAGATGTCCGTGAGATGAAAATCCCTCTATCCTGCAAGGGACAGGTCTGTCCCCATCACCTGTACTCTTACTCTCCAAGATGGCAACGTGTATTTTTTAAAAACACGTGTGGCTAATCTGCACCCACAGGCATTTGCCCTATATTTACTGAGAGAAACCTATGCTAAGAGCTGTGGTCTTGGACTCCTTACTTCCTTCTGCCTTGCCAGCACCTCGCTCCAAATCCTGTAGAGCTCAACTGCTCCCAGTGTTATCCTTGGGATCACGGGAAGATATAAGGAGGCAAAAGGAATAATGTGGCTCATGCTGTTTCCTGATCCTTTTGATGGTTTTCTAGACAATTGTGCTAAAATACAGGTTTTCGGCTTTGCAGACCCTTAATTAAGGCAATAGAGCCACTTACAATGCAATACTGTCAAATGCAATAATGCAGGATAAGGTTTACAACATCTGAAGTCATGGTTACGGTGTCATGGTGGTCTGGATTTATTTTTTTCTCAGTTTCTTTCAGATCACATCTGGTACAGTTTCAACATTTTTTCATCTGCAAACTACATGTGGAATGAGAACGATAATAAAGTGACAGCTACAGAGCTTGGGCTGATAATGAATAAACCAGAACAGAATCCAGGGATCAGGGATGGAAAGCATTGTGACTTCGTTAGCTGAGTTTTTATACTGACTTAGTTCCCAAAAGTTTAGAAGTTGGGCCTCAGCTTAATCCAGCAGGATTTGGGTCTTTTATTATTTTTACTTTTTTTTTTTTTTTTTTTAAGATTTGTACAATATGAAGCTGCCACTCAAGTTTCTGAGCAGTTTGGATAACTCACACAGGAAGGGTGAGCTGTATTTTGTCTGCCAGAAAACATCCCCAATTCCCTGGACTTCAGAGAAGGCGGGGCTGGATCCTGGTGTTCTGCTTGGCTGCTTTGTTAGAAAACTCTGTTTTTCACAAGGGTAAAGTTCTGCTTTACAAATCCTGTTTTATACATGGTAATAGTACAAGAGGGTTGGGTTCGCTGGTCAGGCTGAGCTGTGTCCAGCCTAGAGAAGACAGGAGGACAAAGGAAACTCGGACACGGCCGTCCTAATGCTGGGCCCACTAGGCAATTCTTCATTAACTCCAGCTGACCGTGGGCCCCAGGATTTATGGTTCACCATAACGGTGGGATTTGGGCTGTATCCCTTTCTCTAGGAATGCACACAAGCTTCCAGGCTCTTTGTGATGTTAAATTGCTAGAAAATAATTACATAAAGTATAAAATAAAATTAAAAGCCTCTTCTCCTTACAACTCCCATTTGATTTAATGCCTGATGAAAACTAGTCAGTAGTTCTGCTATGCTGGAAGTGGCGTCTGCTGGTGTTTCACCATCATTTTGTGCTTTCCTGCCTATCCCTGTTCTTCTCCTAATACCATCATCTTAGAACTCCTCTGGTTTGGGTTTGTAAAACACCCAGCACACTGGGACTCAACACAGACAATAAACAGCATTGCAACAACCAGTAAAGTCAGAGGCCAGTGTCCAGTACTGCCAGGGAAGAACATCAGGTTTTCCCATTCAAGGTGTTCCTGAGAGAAAGCAAAAGCAAGTTCCCTTTCTTGGCACTGAGTCACTGATGGGACTGTCAATTAGACACTTCAGGAGCAACAAAGATGATGATATGAATGCAGTTTAATCAGTCATTTTACAGTAGCAACAGTGGCAATTAGAAGTGTTTTAGTACTTTTAGGTCAAGATTTAAAATGGTAGAATTTATTGCTGCTGATTTAGAGATTAACATTGTGCCAATTAATCAATTACATAGTGTAAGGAACTGATGATCCATTGATATTCTTCTTCCAGGCTGGCAAACTACTATTTAATAGTTGAGGATTTAAAAAAAAAAAAATATATATATATATATATATGTGGAGCTAGAACAACAGCTATTTCGAAAGAAAGTCAACTGGGAAAGTATAGCCAAAATAAGAATAATGTTGAGAACCTTGGCAGTTTTCATCAACCTGTGTAGCCACAGGGTTATTTCAGAATGAAAAATCAAACAGAGCATTTGACTTTTGTGCAATACATAAAGATACTCCGAAGCAAGCAAGTATCCTGGGCTGCGGTACACGGGCAGCCTAGGAATCGCCTCCTCTCAGCCCTAGTTCTGCTGCTGCCTTTCTTAATGACTTGTCTGAAGGTGTTTGGGGAGAGTGGAATGAATTACTAACACAACAGGCAATTCCCCTTTGGCTTTCTCATTGGGTTTGACCATACCTACATTTCTTGTCTCAAAACAATCCAAACTGCGTGTTAAATCAAGCCTCTAAAAATAGCCATTCCCTCTTCATGCCCTGTTTTAATGCCAGAAGTCAGAATCACCTGGAGAGCTGTTTCTGATTTGGGCAAAAGCAGAGTCAAGCTTTGAATGATGCTTCACATCAGTGTTTGTGCTGGTGCTGGGAAAACGAGCACTGGAGGAGTTACATGGCTGTGAAATTTGTCAGAAAGAGGAATCTGTCCTGAACTTCCAGTGTGATTCCCACCTCACTCAGGAGGGATAGAGATTATTGTTTCCAAGGTGCTGAGAAATCATTGCAGTGTAGGCTGGTGGACTCGCTCTGGTTTCTCTACTCAGAAGATACTGTCTCAGTAGATAAATCATCTACATCAAAATGATATGGCTGCTATGGCTACATAGTACTGAGCTACTCAACCAGAAGAGTAGCTCACCATAACCATACAGTAACCATAAGGTATGTTTGCATCTGTGCGTGTTCGCAGGAAGGAGAAAGAAAAAGAAGGAAGTCAAAGGTCCAGATTCTCTTAGATATGAGTATTCGTACACACAGAGAAATTGTATAAAGGCAACAGAGTATATTTTTTTTTTTGTTATTTTCATCAAATCTACAAGTAGGAAATGGAAAAGCAAAAGAGGGCTTTTGAGTTTAAATAACTTGTTAATGTCTAGAAACCAAAACAGTCACAGAACAGCAATAAAGAAGCTCTTCAATTGTTGCTGGAGGATGTCCATAAAGAGGATATAATGAAAAGGACTGCCCAAGTGTGCAAGGATAATATAGTTAATGTATTACTTCTTTTATTATTTTATCATCTTTCATTAATTGCTGGCATCTTTCCTGCAGGAGCTGGTTCCATGAAAAGGGCTTTTAGTCAAATGTCCTAAATGAAACGACCACTTAGAACCCAAGAACAAGGTTGAAACAAGGTTCACCTGACTTCTCTAAATCACACTGGAAGGGGGAGGGCAAAATACCACATTGGTTTCATTTTGTGACATCCTAATGTCAGGATTGAACCAGACTGCACTGAACAATGTCCCTGAGAGTACAGCAACGTCTGTATTCTGGAGTAAAGACCAGGTCTGGGAACACTAAAAGGTATTTGTATCCATCTTGCTGGCCGTCAGTTCACCAGGGCTTGGACTTTAACCATCTTCACTGAATTCAGAAAAAGTCAAGTCTGGGATACACGCTGGCCAAGTAGGCTGTAACATTTTTTACTCTTTCTAGCCAAACAGCCAGGCCAATTCTTAGGCAACGAGCAACATTGGACTCTTCTTTCTAGGATGTCCTGCACACGATTTTGAACTCCAAAAAAATGAGTGTTGGCCAGTGCAAATATTTCCCCTCAGTATTGGTTATTGAAGCTTTTCCAGAGACCCTATGAGCACTTTATCAGGGCAGGAGAAGCAGCATGGAGACAATGTCCTTGTGCATAGACAGCTATAACAACAGGTAAATGGAACTCCAGGTGAAACAACAGGGAACAAAGGCTGGTACCCACAACAGGGTGTGCTCATCGAGGTCGCTCCTCTACAGCTCCCGTTTGCTCACCTAAACCAGCAGAAGTCTACTGTGTAGAATGCCCATGATGAGCACAGGGCCTGACTCCATGGAATAAGCAAGAGGGTCAGGTGACACTTGGAAAGGCCTATTTCAGTTCTGTGCCCTGAAGTTCCCATGTATGGACACTTCAGAAACAGAGTCCAAGGAAGGGGACATGCCACCTGCTCTGAGCTCTGGGCCAAGTCCAGTGAAGCCCACAGAAACATTTCTACTCCATCCCAGTGGGCTTCAAATGAAGTCCTTCATGCGGGAGAGTTTGGGTAACTTCTCAGAAGCAGCAGTGCTTACAGTTACATACCATCCTACCACCTGCTTGAGAACATCCCTGTCCCCTCTCCCATAACTTTTAGGATCCACAGACACACTCCCAAGTACAATGGTTGCCCCCATCTCCTTTACTAGAGAAAGGTGATGAACTCGGCTGCATCAGGGATATGGAAGTCACCAATCACATGCAGATGTGACCACTTTTGACTGACTGATTTTTATTAAAACTCAGTGAGAGTCCGATATGATATTTCCCAGCATTCAGCACGGGTACTTCCTTAATCACGAGGTATCCATTTTATGTTCCCATTGCAATTGTTCACCATTCTTCTGCAGCAGAGACTTGCACTTGTCCCTTTTCCAGCTACCAAACATTCAACTCATTAAAAACATAAACCAGCAATGATATTCTGAAATTTATGGAGAAAATGTCTAGGGAGAAACCCCTTCACTGATACTGAAGTAGACACTACAGAGACAACCCAGCAAATCAGAAGCAGCCAGAAACAAAGACTGATTTTCTTTGTCAGAGCAAGTTTTATGAAAATCCTGTGCTTTTGACCTTTAGACCATAACAAATTATTTTAGTGAAATTGCTCCCAAGTTGCTTGACAATAGTTGGGAGGAGAATGAATCCATATGTCTTCACTTTATATTAATTTCTAACACTGTAAGTAATCCTAAAGGGCTGCTTTACTCTAGGCAGCATGTGCCTAGAACAAAAGAACAACCCCTGCCGCTTGCTGCTTTTCGCTTAATGATTATAATTAAAGTATGGTTAGTTAACTGGATTTAACTGTATCTAGTTAAACTGATAGCACGTATAAGGGAAACATATGGAAATCCTCATGATATTGATTGGGATTGCACCAGTTTGTAACTTTCTGGTTTGAGTCTGCTTGCATCCGACCGTGCTTGCTGAGAGTTTGGTGTTATGATGCACCGGAGCCGAACAGAAACTTTTCCACAAAATCCTTTCCAATTAACAAAGTGTTTGGTAGAAACATATTGGTTTAGAAGAAAATGTTTCCTCACTCCTCGTTGGAATTTCTGGCCAGAGAGAGGAACAAAACAATTTATTTCAGGACTCACCTGCCTCAAGGGGAAAGGGACCACATCTCTTACACAAGCAAGTGCTGACAGTTACCAGTTCGGGTTTGTCTGGTCTACAGGGAAGACTCGGTGCTTTTCACTCACAGAGTATAGCCTGCTCTCTTCCATTCACGCCCATGTGAGGACTTTCTGACATTGCCCAGCCCTGGCACATTCAAACTTTATGTTGTTTTGCAAAGGCTTGTTTGACAAGAACATATGTCCCAGGGACCCAGACCTGTGGATGTGGGAAACCATCACTGCATGCAGCCTCAGACATCAATCTTCCCCACTCATCCTGCCCCAGAACACACTTTGGCTCCCTGATGCCTTATATCAGAGGCAACTGCTGCTCATAAATAACTGCTAAGGCAATTGCAATGTCACCTGAGGTAGCATGAGGACCATCAGGCATGTTAAGTTCATGGGATCCTATCCAAACCCATTGAAACCTAAGAATGTTTCATTAACCAAAGGAACATCCAAACATGAAGTTACTGTCGATCCACAAATAGGGAAAGTAGGACACAGAGCAGCCATGAGATTTGCCTCTTACAGACCCAGTCACAGGTAGCATCCGTGGAAATAAGAACTTGAAGGCAGTTCCTTGCTGAACAGATTTAACTCTTCTGTTTTATTCTTTTGCAAGATCATTCAGAAGTGACCTGGGAGCTGTAAACAGTCACTGCATAGCTGGGTCATCAGTTCCAGCACATGTTTACAAATTATGGAGTTATTTTTCATGGAGTATTTGCTTGCTCTGTCGTGTGCCACATGGCTGATTGATTGGCAGGATGAAAACTTTGAGCATGAGAAATGTGATGATTCGCAGTAAAGGCTGTTCTTGGTAAAGACAATGAGGTTTCCCTTTGGCAGAAAGTGAGTGTCATGTGGGGGCTCAGAACAAGGCAGAAAACATACTTGCTCCATAGACACAAACTGTACACTGTCCTGGCCCTAAAGAGCAAATTAAAAGAGATGAGGACACAGCTGAATCAAACAGCTTCTGGAAATCTGCATGATGGTTCCCATACAGTGGTGTGTCCAAGCAGCTTCAGGGCTTCCGCAATGGTTTTTAGTTTTGCTTTTTAGCAGAAGACAGTTGTGAAGGGAGTCTCTCTATTTCACGCAAGAGTCAAAATTCTGCGTAAGCTCCTGTGAGGTGACCTGTATACAGACCCAAAGACCAGACACTTCTATACCACCTGTTGAAGACCACCGAAAGGCAGCCATCCTGGCCAGATTGTCTCCATTTAAGGGGAAGATTTTCAAGCACTGGTTGCATTGGGCTAGTTGAGTCATATCCGAGACTTGGTCATTTAGCATATCAGAACAGGAGCTCTTCGCCAGACTGAGGCAGGTTGTCTACAGGCATCTTTCAGGTAGTCTGCATGGGAGCCACAGGGGAGGAAGATACAAAGAAGCACAGAGTGGGAGATTACGAATGAATGTGCGAGCCACAGTATATTGAGTTAATCCATCTGTGAGATGAAAGACTCACCCTAAAACAAAAATTAGTTAGCCTGCAAACAAATCCACAACATGGATTACAATCAGGTGATTGCTAGAGCTGACATATGGCAGGAACCCCTGGCTGAGGCTGAGGAAGGACCACTCCTTCAGCAGCAGCATAGCCTAATAGCGCCCAAAGTCCACCAGGAAACCACAGCTTTTTTCACTGAGCGGTTTCAAGGGGGATTTGTAACCATGGTTCCATTACGGCCAGACATAGGGTTGTTGAGAGGCTCTGATCTGGGGCTGGGACGGGATCGAACAAACCTAAGCTGTCCCTGATCGCTGTTTCTAACCCTGACTGTTTTTCAGACTTCCAATAGTGTTGGTTTAACCTACACCCATGCTCCAAAACTACTTTCTGTTAAGAAAACCAGTGGGTTTTTGTTTGTTTTCGTGTCATTTACTTGTTGAGGGGGTGAGTTGGGGAGGTGGCTATGAAAAGGTCTGTATGTGGGAAGGATATTTAAACATGTAAAGAATAAAAATTGTCCTTCCAGAAAATAAAAAAGATTCCCCAGGTTGTTGAGGTGAGAGATCCAGAGAGATGGACTCTGGTTTCCCTTCCTCATCCACAGCAGCCACTTCCACTGTTAATCGGACTGAACTGGAGCTTTTCCGCTTCATCCTTTAGACTTGATAAGTAGGGGTGTGCGAACATCCTTCTCCAGGGATTTATTTCAAAACATTCACAATTTTTTATTTCATGCATACTTTCCATCATTGCCAACTATTTCCTTTTTTGTCTTTCCTCCCTTCCCGTTTCAAGGTCTGGTGGGACATAAGACCGTCTTCAGCTTCTGCTTTTTTAAGGGATTGGCAGACACTCACCATCCTCATCCCTGTGGTCCCAGAGGAAGTTTAGTGATCCTCCTTCCGCCACGGCTTCTTCTCATTAAGAGAGGCTCCTTTTCACTGCAGCTTTTTGCTGACTGTGTTGCTTTCTTTCTCAAGAGCTTAATAGTTGTAGGGTTTGACGATTTTTTGCCCTGCTTGCCAAAATGCAAAACATTTAAATGCTTGCCTTGCGTCTCACAATGGAAAGAACCTAACATCCTAAAATGTGGATTTGGGAGTCCAAAACCCAGGCAAGAGGAGATTGAAATGCTTTAAAGTCATTCATTTCCAAAACAGAGGGGAAAGCAATTCTGTCACGATCTGTATTTTATTATCCATCCTATGATTTGTACACCAGGAGAACAGAAGGGACATTTTCTCTCTCTTAGATTGGCCAGAATAACTCATAGCACTTTTTAAAATCAATTATATTACTTAGCAGGTTTTCAGCAGTTCAGCCTGGAACTGCTGTCAGATCTTAGAAAATAAGGTTGTTAGAGACCTTGAGAAGCCCTTGATCCAGCCCCAGGGCGTGATCAAAAATATCTATGTAATCTCTGATTGATCTTTTCCTAGCCTAATCTACTAAAAATTATTTTGCTGCATTAGACTTCAAGCCCCTCCTGCCTCTGTATACATCCCTTCGTGCTTTACAGGTTGCACATGCAGGAGGATTGACCTCTCTGAAATAACCCAAACCATGACTGGATTTTTATTCTGTCCACCACCTTCTTAAATTCCAACTCCACTGCATACCTAGAGTAGGAAATTTATGCTCAAGACTTTGGTATCCTTTAGTGAAAGTGAAAATTCCCAAAATATGTATACTTGGTGCTATATAGTTTTGTTCTCCCTATGGTTCTGGTTTGGTACTGGAGGGTTCTGGAGGTATAAGGACCAGAGATATTCTTCAACTTTTCTTACACATTTTTTTTTTATTATTTTTCTTAATCAGAACAGATGGTTTTGTAGAATCTGAAAGATTGCACAGGCAACTAATTAATAAAGTTCTCGAAGACAAGATTTCTGAACTCCTGGCTAAGCCTCCAGGTCACTACAAAACTGCAGGTGGAAAATGGGGCTTATTTTGCTCCCATTCTGGATGCCTGCAAGCAGATCCACTTCCTAGGGGTGACCTACAAAACCTCTAACTATGGGTTTAAGAAAAGGACTGGCCTTACTAATTCCTACCTTTCTTGACTCCTTTCTTTCTTAAGGGTGGATAGAAAGAGATGACACCATGGAGATGGCAGATGCATTGGCTAGAAGGGCTGTCAGTCCCAACAAAGTGAGGAAATTTGTTCACACCTCCCCTAAATAAAATTTCAGCAGAAGCAGATGCTTCTCATGCAGGGTTTCAAAGTCCTGTGTTTAGTTAAATAGGTTAATTCCAGTGGTGAATGGCAGCAAAGGTGAAAATCTCAGCAGTGCCTCTAAATGAAAAACTGTCCTGCTCTGGCAAAGTTGTTGCCTTCAGCAATCCCATTTCTCACTGTCCTGCAGAGGCGGCTGCTGACAACGTGATGGGGAGTTCTGCCATAGTTGACTCTTCAGCCTTACCCACCCGCACAACAGAGAATTTGCTCGAGAGTAGACTTGGTTAGCAAGCCCAAAGTACCTCCAGATAATCACCAGCATCTATTTGTGTGCAAAATAGACATTGCATTACAACCAGCAGCTCTGATAAAGGTTAATTACTTAGATAAATTGAAAAATCTATGTTCATTTACAAATGGACATAAAATGAAGTCTCAATTATTATAATTTATTTACACTGTCAACTTAGATGAAAGCATATTCAAAAATATTGCTGAAACCTGGGGCCCTGGGGCCTGATTCTTCAAAGCCTTATCAGCACTGGTAGTTCTTACCCTTTGAATGGCAGCATTTGAGTCAAGTGAGTAAAAAGAGAATATGGCTTTTGTTTGATGGAAAAATAAAATTGATCTTATTTAAGAATAAATTGCGTAAAGGAGACTTTTCTTGCCCAAAAATCGGGCATATTTGATTTGGATAGTCTAGAGCATTTTTGCCTACAGTAAATTCATAGCAAATATAAATAGTCACTTCCATGTATTTATTACTCCAGAGAGACTTGTAGATGGATTTCACCTCACTTACCATACCACAAGCAAATTATGTTGAAATCCTTCCAAGATCTGAAATGATATGTTTATAAATTCTCCTTATTGAACTCCTGGCCTCAAGTAACTTTATTATAATAAAACATTTAGGTGTTTATTTTATTTATTTATTTCTTGAAACGCATTCTGTTTCCTTGCAAGAGAAGTGGCAGCAGTTTGTAATTTCACATCCATTGGCTGAATTTTTATGCTGCAAAACAATCATGAAGCATAAATGAGCCAAATAATAAAATAACACCCCAGTGTATCAGATATGTAATGAATTTCTGCATGTGCTGTTGTTTTCATTATGCTGATTTACAGCCACTTTAATGTACACAGTCTTCTTAAACAACTTAGAGCTGATTGTTCTGGAACTAGACTGTGATTCAAGGTAACATACTGGCTCTTCGCCATGTTTTAGAAAAGTTATCTAAATCCCTTTGGGGGCAAACAATCTTAGATTAAAGAGTTTGGGTTATTCAAGATACAAATGCTGATCTAGCCAGTAAAACCAATTGCTCAGATGTGGTGGAAACAGAATCAACACCACTGGAGCTGGAGACAAGCAAGCAGTGAGGGACCATGGTGTTTGTAGGTGCATCCATATCTTGCACATCACACACCAATCCCAAAATCTGAAGAATTCGTGGTGCATTCACAGTAACTTTGCTTGAGGATTTGCCTTTAATGACATGATGCAATTCTAGCAATACTATGCATTATTTGTATTCATGTGCAACAGGCTGGCAGAGTCCTTTTTGACAGGGACACACTAACTGGTATGTGCCAGCAGAAAAGCACGCAGCGTGAAAGCCTTGCTGCAGCAGGACAGAGGTTTCCAGCAAGGTTAGGGTATCAACCAGCGCCCCAGGTCTCCAGAGGCTGGAAGAAGGAGACCATTTTTGGAATAGAGCCAATATCAATGTACCTGCTGTGCTTCCAGGAGGTATTTGTGTCCTTTGAATAGCAGAGAAAAAAAGGCAAGTTTATATGTCTCAGAGACTAATCAATGTCACTACAAATCCCGGAGCCCTGTTAAAAGAAAGCTTTCTTGAGCCTCAGCTTTCACTTTCTGTTCACTGCCAGAGGTTTAGCCCGAGTACTTCAATATTGGCTTTCCAGAGTTCCCCATTCACCACACCGCAATGCTCTGCGATACCGGCACATCCCCAGCATCACTGCTCTGGGTGGAGGGCGCACAGCCACGGCTCCCTGGGGGCTGCCAGCCTAGGGGCTGGATTCACAGGGCTGGGCCCTTCCTCGCCCCACAGAGCTGCCCATGCTCAGTGCCTCGGGACGTCAGGGAGTGACACCAGTTTCAGAGTTACAGGAATGCTTCTTAAAATGGAATTCAGGGGTTCCTCACCCTGATCAGCATGAGGCTAAGCCAGTAACTATTTGTCATAACTGTGATTAAAGCAAATATGCTGGTTCAGTGGCAAAGCCTGGGAAGCCAGATATGAAACATAACTCAAAAACACCCCAGAAAAACTTGTGAGCCTCACAACGGCCACGGACCATGCCAGGAAGAGGCTCTGCCTTTTCCTCCTTGAGCATCTCCCTGTAGCACTGCAGCAGGCACACACTGTCATTGAGTTCCCCTCCATCTCCTCCCGTTTTGTCAAGACACCTCTGAGCAGCAGCCGCTTTCGTTGCACCACACAACACCAAGTGACAAAACCTCTCTGATTCATTCTCCAGTCTGACTTTTCCTGCTCCACACCCTCTCCTCCTCTTTACTGCTCAGCACCCAGCATCATTGCAGGAGCAACCCCAAAGCTACAAAACAATAAATGCCAGCAGTGACTGTGGTGGGAGTCGGAGCGATTGCTGCGCTAGAGTTTGCTGCCAGAATTGTGGCTGAGATTACTACAGCTGCTATCTCTTTTAATCTTATCTCTTTTACAGGCTCGCTCACCAGCTTCCCAGTGAGCTGTAAGTAGTGTAATAACATCAATTAGGTGTCCATTAGCATTGCAGATACCACTTTTCATGCAGCATTATGGAGATACGGATTTTTAAAATGTCAATATTTTCTTTCCCTGCATTATGATAATCACGCTGTAAGTTGCCGCACTAACGGTCTTCATGGAGACTGTGATATTTATGCTGATTTAACATTTACAAGCCGCCAGTCTGCCTGGGCACTGCGCTCCGCACAAACACGTGTGAAAGGCTAATGGGCTGCACTGAAGAATGTGTCTGACTTAAGTAATTTTATAAACACTTTAAACACATTAGGACACTTACACTGCTCTGCAGACACAAGGCCTCGTTCTATTCGCCATCAAAGTGGTGGCAAAATTCCCACTGACTTCTCTGAGACCCAGCTCACCATGTCTTAGCTAAATAAATTTACAATAAATGTGCGATAAATGTAGAAAATGCAGAACCATTTCCCACCCACAGAAACGCTGGGAAACAGAACCATGCCTGGGCTGATCTGAGAGCCTGCAATGTTGAGGAGGTATTTCCAGAACAGCAGCATTTGGAGCAGGATTTATTCCTCCCCTGTTCTCAGGGTAAGTGCCTGTAGTACCTGTGCCATGTGCGAGCTGCCTCACAGATAATTAAAATGATGCGAGGTGGGTCCTGCCATCCAGTTATACGCATTGTGATGCCCTTCTAGGCTTAAAGCTGGACTAAATGGACATCTGACAGCACTGCTCAGCTGTGCGGCATGTGCAGTGTTGGATGGACAGGTGGATCAGGGCACAAGCAAGAACATTCCATGAACTTCACGCTGCAAGGAGGTAAGAGGATGGGACATATCAACTCGTCCCCCCAAATATATTCGTTATCTTCTTAAACAAGGGGCTAGTTAGAAAAGGTATTGGGTGATTCACCATCAGCTTTTTGTTCCAATCAGCATCATCTTGCCAACTCCCACTCCAGTTCTCCAGTCGCCCTGCCCTGGAGCAGAAGCAGAAGCTCCATGTCCCCACACAGTCCCCAGGGCATCAACCTCCACGTTGTTCTTCACCTCCCTCTTCTGCATACAGAAAGTTCAGCAAAGCAGAGGCCGCTCTATCCATGATGACCACTTTGTCCTTTTTGATGCTGCCACGTCCCTTTTATAGACATCTGCAGTTCCCCATCTTTGGCAAGCTTCTGGGCCAGGTGAGGTTGTGTAGGTGGTGTTTGCTCAGCAACAACCACTGCAGGTCTTGATCCACCACAGGAGCTCCCAGGCCTAATGGAGCCCAGTAGCTGCTCCTGCTGCTGACAGAGTTTCTAATGGAGAAGACTGTTGATTTCTTTCAAGGAGAGTGTGATTTCTGTTGACATTGGCTGGTGTAAATGTCAGCATCACAGTATCATCCTCATTTTACAGCACTTATTTCACATAGGCCTGACATTATAACAACGTCGTCTTAATCTTGCATGTAAATTTCCTCTCAGTGCCCATTGGTCTGCACTGATTTATGCAGACACTGCTTTCTTGTGTCACTGCAAACTGCTCTCCATAGATTTTCTGTGTCATTGATTAGCCATCATCTCCACAATCCAATAGAATTTTCCTCCACTTGCATTTGATATTCTCATGCTGACACCAAAGACCGGCATCACTAATGTTGTGTTAACATCATTCTGACATGGGAACAAATCCTCAGGCTAATAACATTTACCGATGATAACTCACCATAATGCAGTTACCAGTAATTTGCTTCCAGATGATACAGTCTTTGGACTTGACATCCAGACATCCTCTTCAAAGTGTTGCTGTTGATCAGACCCTGCAATGCAACTTCATCTCTAAATGAGTAATAATAACTGCAATACTGATAATTCGGTAGATTGGATTTCCAAAGACCTTTGCAAGCAAATATTTAATTCTCACAACAACCTCGGCAAGAAATAAACTCCCATTCCATGTAAGAATAAGCTGGAGAGTTTTTAAGTTTGCTTTATGAAAAAACAGTGGATGATCCTTGGAGTAAGCAAGAGCCCAAGGGCTATGTCAGTTATGTGGGAGACCCACAGCCCGTCTGCTCCTCTACCTGACCCAGACAGGCTCCAGATGGCTGCCCTGACCTGTTGGCCATTCCCCAGTAAAGGATCTCATTTTTTTGTTTCAGCCAAAAATTCTGGCTCAGACCCTAGAAATCTCTCTCAACAAAATTTAATCAGTACTGATATGTTCCCATGAAAAGTTTCAGTTTCGATAAATCAGCGTTTTCTAAGAAAAAAACATCTGGTTGGAGAACTCCCAGCTCACTCACATCTCTGCTATCAGCTACAGAAAGTCAATATTATTCTCCATCATCAGGACCGCCTCTACACTCCAATTTTTTAAGAAATAGAAACTAAGGTCCTGATAAAGGATTATGATTTTTTTTCAGAAGTGCTGGAATGATTGAAGAGCCCAGCAATTTCATAGGACGTATGTTCCAAAGTCCCTTGTAAGCTTTTGAAAATACCACCCCAAATCTATCATTTTGAAGTCTGATTGATTTTTAAAGTCTGGGGTTAAAAAACACAACCAAAGTTAACAAAAGCTTATTCAAGACCACACAGCAAGATCATACTGTGCACACTGTGATGAAAAGAGGAAGTTTTGAACACTCTTGTAGACAAGGTATGGGTAGGCAGCAAATCCAGGCTCTTTGCAAGCCCTAGTGGTGGAGGTAGCTCTTTTTATCCTCTTAACAGCCATATATGTCACCTGGCCACTCATTTACCAGAGTAATTTGAACCGCCCAAATCCACAGCAGGGCCCCTGCCAAAAGGAGATGTTGGGGCCATTACCTACAGGGGCATTTTGGCAAACTTCATTGAGAAAGTTCCTCCAAGCTCAGCCAGCAGAAGCTATGGATGAAGCCACTCCTCCGTCCATTAGAACACCCAAAGTAGGCCAGTACTAACTTTCAGTAGCAAACCTGACGTACTCATAGCCAGCTGAGAAATTCTGGGGAAAACTAAAGGATTTCCTGAGTTGCCCACACCCCTGTTCTACTTGCTGAACCGATCTATTCAGCAAAGAGCTTTAGGAAAGCTCAGTATTAAATTGTCATTTTGTCAATAAAATGCCATTTCATCAATAGTACCTCCAGGTGGCCAGATGTTTCTGCGTAATTAATTCAACTGATGCATTAAGGAATGTTATACACAATATTAATCAAAAAGTGCTGTCAATATAAGGACCATATACAAATCCAGCTAAGAAAACTACAGACCTGTTTGAAAGCTAAGCTCTCTTTTCCAGGATGATCCTTAATCTAGGGATATGTGGATTTTGCTTCAAAAAAGCCATTAAGAAGATAGCATGATGGTCCATGGAAATGTATTATTAATTCCCCAAACTGTTTCCTTATCAGCAGGGCTTTACTGGGATCCGAACTTTAGTTGTACCATCTGATACACAGGGATCACTGAGCCTTAAAGGAAGCAGGATTTGTGGTTCTTGGGAAATTCTACAGTTTTGAAATTTGGGGTTGTTCTGAATCAAAATAAATTGCAAAATGTTGAAAAACTTTCTGAGAAACTGTGGCTTTGAAAATAGACCCTTAAGTCAAGTAAAAGCGTTTTCTTGCAGTTTGGATTGAAAAGCTTTGCTGTGTAAAATTTTTACAAAGTCAGTTCTGCAATGAAAATGAGAGTATTTAATCCTAGGACTGTCAGAAATTCCTCACGGAGCAATTGCTGAGGGCAGCGCAGAGTATTGACCACTGCTGACCTCTCCCTCTTGACTCTGATGTCCTCTTTGCGTGGCACTCTGCAGCCGCTTCTTCTCGCTTCTCCGCCACCCCTCCCCATCCCTGCATCGCAGACCTGGACCTCTTGCCCGTCCTCATCCTCTCCATCCCTCCTCGCCTCCCATCACCCTCTCTCTTCTCCCAGTTTTAGCATCTCTGTCCCTGGGGTCCCCACACCTGCCTCCATCATATCCAGCTCTGAATTTCCCTGCAAGCCCTCATTGCAGGTGCAGTGCTCACGGTGCCCAGTGAGCATCACTCACCCGGCTCCATCTAGACACCGGCTCCTTCCTCAGCCTATTTCCCTCACTGCAGCTGGGTCTGACACTGCACTCCTCTGGTACCGGCTGCTGCAGCCTGTGGGAGGCAGAAAAAGCAATGACAGGGAGGGAAATCCTGCTCAGATGCTGACCAGGGTTATCTCTGGAGCAGAGGCAGTCCCTGGGAAATGCAGCTATGGTGGCAGCGTACCTTACAGAGGAGCCGCTTTTGGAAGTTTTATGATTTGGCCAAAGGCTGGGTTTGTGGGATCGATGACAGGAGGTGTGCCCCGTGCCAGGGGGACCTGATCCGCACCCGCTGTGGCCATAAATCATGGCTCAATGGGTATGCGAACATCCTCACTGGAAAGACTTTAAACCGGGCGAAACAATGACATTATCTCTTAACAAGGGTCTTGGAAATGGCTGAGCCATTTTTGCTGACTTAGAAAAAGCAGACAGATGTTTTAGCTCAGGTATTTCAGCCCACATTGGTCAAAGGTGGTCAAATGAGTGGCAAGTAAAAACAGGTCTTGGAAAGGGTATTTTAGGCATATTTATTTACAGACAAAATCAGCAGCTCTGCCAGTAGTAGCAATAATTCAGGCAGGGAAAATACAGTATCACTGTCGCTCCGTGGAGAGATACTGTAGTACAAGGCTCAAGGGAAAAATGCAGCAGCATCCACAGGAACTGTGTTGAATTTTACATTGACAATATATCTGAAATTTTTCAGAAAATTTTCAATAATTTTATTTGCTTGAATCGTTCCACTATGTCAGTATCTCCACAGTACTCAGCAGAGCTGCACGAGCAAAGCAAATTAGTTCTGCTCTTAAAATTGATTTTATTCTGACGTTAATAAGATGAACTTTAAACTAATTTCTAGCATTCTATAAACAAGATCATGTTCTAGAAATTTTCATCAGAGATGTTATTAATTCCATTACCTCTTGTAATTATTTCCTATCCTTAACATGGGAAAATTGATGCCGTAATGTGTCATCTGTACCCAGAAAATTATAGGTGCCACAACAAGTTGCCGTGTTCTGCACAAATAATCCAGTAATGCAAAGAAACCACTTACATTTATCTATTTTATTTGTGTTTGATATTTTCAGTGTGTCTGCATTTTAAATGTATTTTAATGTAAAGGTTAATGGAGTTTTAATAAAGGGCAGACGGCTACTTTAATTGCAGAACACCCAGCATACTCTTTTAAAAACCTCTTTAGCTGGCTGGACAGATATTAATAATTCTGAATGCTATTAGAAAAAGCAGAGGTTTGAATCAAATGATTCTTCAAAGTTAAATTTATTATTAAACCAAAACTGCAATCATTCCATACATTTTGCAAAGAAAAATTGTATTATCAATATATTTCCCATCAAGTGATCCTGTGAACTCTCTATTATCTGTTATGTGTAGCTAAATTATATATACTAAAGCACCAAACGTTGAACTTCCTATTCCACTTTTTTTTAATCCAGATGTCAACTTTCAACCTTTTTTTTTTTTTTAATTCTCTAAACATTTTGCTAGTCACGCAGACTCCTCTCTGCTTCACTAATTTGATCTTTTTTTGCAAGAGCGTGATTCCTGGGTCACATAACATTATGCATGCACATCGCAATCTCTGGTATGTGTCTTAAAAAAGAGAAGAAGAAAAGGAAATAAAAAGCATGAGCTATTTTGTACTAGGCCTTGTGCCAAGCAGAGCCTCCTGCCTCCAGAAAACACAGTGGAAGTAAACTGTACCCATTAGTATCTTCAGAGCAGCCAGTTGACTGGGAGAGGAAGGTGGCCAAATGCTACGCAGGAATGAAGAAGCCAGAAGGACAAATCCCGTGGGTTTTATCACCAAAATAATTAGATTCTTTGAGCATTTAGAGTCAGGTACTTCAAAGTCCTGATTAAATCCTCAGGAGATCTGATGTCACTCTGAAGTCACAGCAGGATAACTGTGTAACACCTGAAATAATTTAAACTGGACAGCAATTTTCTGCTTTGGAAATGATTTCTATAACCTCTTCCTGCCCCCACTGCAGACCCCTCCACCCAAGCCCATGTACACCATAACCATCACCATCACCCTCTGAAATTAACAGTTACATTAACAAGGTTTTGAAATATTGGCTGGAATGCGGTTTGGGGCTCTACAATGGAAGAGAAGTAAGTTTTATATCATTTTATGAACGAACATTAATCAATGCTAAATCACAATGAGAGTCTTATGGAATCACATATTACAACCTCCTAAATCGCAGGAGGAACTTGCTGTGATTAATGTTACTACAACGACGTTTGATACAATTAATAGTGGGAGCGGTTCACGTTTAGGTTTTACCGCATTAGGTGTTTTTTCTGAGCCCACCATGGATGGGAGGGACCTTTGGAGCCCAGGCCAGGAAACAATAGTATTTGTCACATTATTAATCTGCCCTTATGATTCATCTTTCATTCTTCCTGACATTTATGCTGTTCCTCTGAGACACATCGGAGGCTCAAATGGCCCCAAAGCTGAACAGCATGAAGGTGAAAAGAGTCTTCACGTGTTTCCTGGAGAAGTGGCAGGTATCCCACTCTCCATCCACATGGATCAGTTATTTCACCAAATAATTCCCCTAAAATCAATTGCAAGAACCCTTGTCTGGTTAGAGAGAGGGTCCCATGGAGGTAGGGCAGAAGCCTGAGAGGGAGACCACCTGCATTTCAGAAGTTCAAGGCAGCCTCCAAGATCTACAGACCTGAGGACCTCCTGGGGCATTCCCACTTGGAGCGACCAGTGACACAAGGTGAGTTGAGGCCAGCAAAGTGCAACCCTGCCTGCTACAGGGGTGATCTTGTGCCTTACTTTTCTCTGCCCAAGCCCATGGCTATCAGGGAGAGGTTCAGCATCATCCCAGACAGGGGTGAAAAGTGACCTCTCTGTCCCAGGTGTATAAGCACAAGCCAGTGAAGGGCCACCCAGAAAGCCCATCAGAATGAAGGATGTCCCAGGTATCTGTGTACAGACATGGTACCTGATACACGCAGCCTCCGCAGTGGCCCCCAAGCCCTCATGCACCAGAGGGTAGGATGGGGTAGGCTGGACCAGGGATGAGACACCAGCTGAGAGATGAAGAAATGGGAGACCTGTGGTATTTGTGTTCCTTCACACCGAGGGGAAGCCCCAGAGGGAAGTGAGAGCAGGGAGCAGAGCCTGTCCCCCCCACCTCCCACTGTCACAGGTCAGCCATGTTTGTCAGCCCCCTCCGTGCTTCTGCCAGCCCCCTCCCTGGAGCCTGCCTGCTCCTGGGGGGCTGCTGCCTCAGCCTTACACACGTTCGGGTGCTCGCCCACGGCCTTGTGGAGGCCCCCCATGACTCACAGCTTGAGGACAGAGCTGGACCGGCTCATGGAGAAGGTGGGACTGTGTAGAGTCGGTGGCTGCTGGGGGTGGCGGGGCTGCACCGGGGGCGGCAGGATGACCCAGCATTTCAGGCAGCTCTTGAGGGACTTTCCTACGGGGGGGTGGGGAGAGAGGAGCAGAGAAGGTGAAAGAGCACCGGGCCCCCCATCTGCTTCTGGTAAAGGAAGGACACGCATGTCCACCTCCATCCCCAGCACATCCCTGGGGCAGTGCTTTGGTGGGGGCACACCGACTGCCCCAGCCAGGAGGGGGCTGGTTATTTAACACCCCATTATATGTATTTTATATATATTTAACATCCCGTTGTTCCCTCTCTGGTCCCCAGCACAGGCTCCTGCCCGGGACAGGCAGCGGTGACGTCCCTGCGCAGCCCCGCTCCCCCCTTCCCCTGCCCTGCCTCCCGCCTGCCGCGCCTTTGCTGGGGCGGATGGATGCGCAGGGGAGGGTTTGCGGGAGGAGGCCCAAAGGCGTTTCGCAGCCCCCGGAGCACCCCAGGGCTGTGATGAGGGGAATAAAAAAAAAAAACCAAACCAAAAACCAAACCAAACCCGCAGCTTTTGCCCCAAACCGCACAGTTTCTTTGCAGCGCCGGCGGAAGGAGCGGCGCAAGCGATTTTCAGAAATCTGCGCTGCGCGCAGCCGCCGCCGCGGCGTTTCCGCGGAGCGCTGAGGGGTCAGCGGCGCGACCGGTCCCAAGCGCGTAAAACACCCGCGGTGTTTCCAACTGATGCACTTAGCCAGATGTTGAAGACGTATGAGAGAAGAGTAGTTAAAACCCACATTATATAGTTCTGCCTAGTCTAAAATTGCACGCGCTGACCCATATATTTTAAACTGTAAACGGACTCCAGTCATTTAAAATATTGCAACGTCGATAGGACTAATTAATTGGAAATAAGAAACGAAAGAATACAATTAAACGAGGAGAGAATCATTTTCTAATTTAATAGCGGGACATTTATAAAGATCACAAGCTAAAAGGCATCGAATGATCCTATCGACGGAGTGTTAAATCAGCGCAGCTGGAGCGGGGACACGGCCCCGGCCTCGGCCCTCCTCCTCCTCCTCCTCCTGGACGCCATTTTCACCTCAGCCCCCCGCGGAGAGCCGCGCTCCGGCCCGCGCAAGCCCCGCGCAGGGCAGCGCCGGCGGCCGAGCGGCAGCTCCCCGTCTGCCCCGTGCCCTCAAATACGGTGATATTTTATTAGCCCCCATTTCCTAACAATAATTTATTGCGATAAAACAGACACCCGAGGTCCTCTTAAATTGTCTTTTCATAATGAATAAATTTAAACTGGCTAATTAATATATAAACTAACCCAATTTGTCAGGTTGATTTGTATTTTAGTTAATTGTGAAAGTAATTACCACATGGGCAAATTAACAGCTTTCTGGAAATGACCAAGGCAGGGTTTTTATTTCCTTCCTGGGTGAAGAAAATTCATTTTTCCCTGCTCTTGATGTGATGAATAAAAGTCATAAATCTGGGTGATTGGTGCAGGCAGAGTCTAAATGGCTTCATATTTCATTTTAGGTTTAATAGAAATATTCATGCTCTGTTTTAATGAAATTAAATTGAAGGGGGTGGACTGAGAGGCTGTCGGTCGGGGCTTAAAGGGGCAGCGCGCATTTGGTGGGCTTTTTATTGTTTTCTTGTGGATGAGCAAAAACTGTCAAGTTTTCGTTATTCCAGACAAACCGCTCCTGACGCAGGGATCGCAGCAGTAGTAGAAATAATTTTAAGATTTTTTTCTTGACGTTATCTGAAGAGAAAGTCCAACGAGAGCCAGGCAAAACTTTGGAATATGGTTTGTAGGAGGGGGGGGGAAAAAAAAGACAAAAAAAAAAAAGTATCCCAGCCTCCTAATGCAGGGGAAGATTTTCCTCAAATACGGGGGTTTGAGGTGAAGAAAGGGTTTTGGCAGTCCGCTTGGAGATCGGCCCTTTTCTCCAGGACTGACACCGTGGAGTGCATGAAGTGCCCTTTTCCCGGGAGGGACGTGCGGAGGTGGTGGCCCCGGAGCCCCCAAACAGGACAGGGCGCTGATGGGGACCCAGCCGCTTTCGGGACCTGCTCGGAGCCTTCACGGGATCCCTGTCTCTTTTCCCGGGCGAAGGAGAAAAGTTTGGCAACGCGTAGGCGTTTTCCAAGTACTCGAGGCTGGTTACGCCAGCCCGAGTACCCAGAGGGGCTCGTTTTGCCCCGAGAAGAGCCGGCAAACCCCCAGGCCGGGGGCCGCTCCCCCCAGCCCTGCAGCCGGAGCCGCTCCGTAATGGGTCTGATCTGTGACTTGTTGATTTCCCCTGAGCAAATAAGGCTTTGATGCAGTCCCGGCGAGAGTGGTTAGCTGATGAATTGACAAAAACTAATCAGCTTTATTGGGAAACAGGTTAAGGGCAGCAGAGTGTCAATAATTCTCCGCCTGACCCCCTCATCCATTAGGAGAGGCAGGCTGATTAGACCGAGGAGACCCTGTGCTTTTTGCACTGAAATTGCTTTCATAAACTCACCATTATTAGCAGTCAATGCAAGCGGCTAATTTAGAGGAGACATCCCGAGGATGTCACATTTATCAGGGAGGTTTATGTATCATTATCTCATTTACAGAATGTCGCAGCGTAATACGCGTTTTTGGCAATAGCGCTGGCCCCGCGCCCGCGGTTTGTAACGGCTTTGGAGAGACCGGCCGGGCTGGGGAGACCAGCGTAGGGGGGTTTAATTCAGAGGACTGAGACACACACACACCCCCCGCCTCATAGCAGGGCTCCGAGCGCTCCGCCGTTCCCACCGGGCAGCCCGGGGTTACCCCACGGCCCCGCGCCGCCCCCCGCATGCACCGCCCCGGCTTTTCAAAAGGCGAGATAGGCATCTGTTTGCCCACGGCCGGGGAAGCGGGGGCTCTGCTGAAAGGGGACCACCCGGAGGTGTCGGGGCAGCGCGCTCCCTGCGCTATCTCCGCCGAGATAACCGCGCATTGTTGGCTCCCGGGCAATATACTGGATCAACACAGGTGCGGGAGCCGCGGGGAGTTCAGCGGACCTGGATGCCCTGCGGCATCTCGGGGGGGAGCAAACACAGGGAGCCGGGAGGAGGAGGCGGGAACCAAAAATTAATAATTTAAAAAAAAGGAGAAAAATAAGGGAAATAAAAAGAAAAAGAAGAAGGAAAACATGAAAAGAAAAAAGAAAAAAGGGAAAAAATTGGTACTCGATTTTAAAAAAATTAGATGTGAAAATCGAAATCCTTCTCTAAACACTACATATTCGCCGCCGGACGGGACGGCAACCGGGGAGCGATCAGGAGGGTCAAGACGAGCGGCCCCGGCGGGCGAGGGGCCGGGCTGGCCCCGTTGGGGGGCTTCCGAAAGGACTGCGGGGGGCGGATGGAGGAGCCCGGCTACGGCAGCGCCACTCGGGGCCGGTTCGCTGCTAAGCTGAAGCTTGCGGGTCGCGGGGGGCTGGGGGTGAAGGAGGAGAGGGGAGGGGGCTTCTCCACGCGTCCATCAGCCAAAAGATGCCTGCGTGCGGCACCGGGCCAGAAGGTGCGGGGTGCCCGGACGGGGCGACCCACCTATGCCTGACCCGGGAGGAGGTGATGGACCGGGGCGGGGGGCCATGCAGCCCCGGCCGTCGCCCCCCGACCAGACGGCCACGCCTTCCGCCCCACCACCGCCTGGAGAAACCTTCACGGCACCGGCCGCCCTCGTCCGCCGGCCGCTGGGAGCCGCGCATCCCTCCCGGCAGCGGACACTCGTCCCCACTCGCGTCCTGGGCGCAGTCTTTCGCTCAGGCTCTCTGCTTAAACGGGATGATTTCCCCTGTAGCTCCGCTCCCTCCTCCCCAAAACTGCACCGAAAAGGCGCCTCAAATCGTTCTCTGTATGTGCGGAACAACCCGGCCCGAGACGCGCCCGCGCAGCGCCGGCACCGCCAGCCCGGGCGTCGGTGACCGCCGCGTCCCCGTTTGCAGCGGGCCGGACATCCCCCTCGCCCACGATGAAGGGAGATGACCCTCAGCCCTGCCGGGAGGGAGGAGACGGGTGCCGGGCCAATAGTGCCCCCCGCCTCCGGAGACAGTCACGGGGACAAGCCCCCCTTGGGGACGCTCGCTGCCGTGGGACTGCCCCGCGCGTTGGACCCACGGTGGCGTCCGTGGGGCCGACCGGGGCGCCCCGGCGGGAGGCTGCGAACCCCAGGGCCTTTCCCTGCTGCCTCCCCGGCCCCTCGGAGCCCGCCGGTGGGCCGGCAAACCGAAGAGGTTCATAAAAATGATGTTGCGACTCGGTTTCCCCCTCTCCTTCCGCGGAGCCCGGGGCAGCGGGGTGCACGGGTGCGTCTGCGGGGCACGTCCCCGGGCTCCCCCGCAGCGTGTGCGGGCCGTGCCCGGCTGCGTGTCGCGGTTCCCTCTGCGGGGGCGGCTGTTGCGTGGGTCTGGGGGCATCTGCTCTGCCTTGTGTGCTGGTGCGGGGCCCACCCGTGTGCGACTGTTGTCTGCGTGTGCGTGGCTCTGCGGTGCCAGGCGGGCGCGTCTGCCGTGTGCGGCCGTGCCTGGCCTGTGCGTGTGCCTCTGCTGTGCGAATGTGTCCGGGGGCCCCCGTCAGGGAGGTCAAGGAAAAAGGTTGTCAGTGCAGGAGAGAAGGGGAATATCAGGTCACAGAGCAAAGGGTGCGTGGCTGTGTGTGCGTGTGGCGCTCACACCCCGCAGAGGTGCTCTGAGCAGTGGCGAGAAGGGGACCAGCGGCAAAGCTGTTGGATATTTGGTTGGTTGCGTTGGGGTCCTCGATTCCCGCCCCCCCCCACCCCTCTTTCCCCGGCTTTTCCCCTTTTCCTCCACCCTTTTATTTTTCCCACCCAAGGGGCACGGGCCGGGGCGGACGGCAGCGCATCCTTGCCGCGGTGGCACCGGCAGCCCCGGGGGCACAGCCACGCCATCCCCCGGATGCGAAGCGGTCCCTCCCGGGGTGGGGGGGGGGTGGGGGGGCGGGAGGGTCACGGCGACGGGGCCGCGACACGGGCGTTTTGCGCAGCGAGCGCCTTCTCCCCCGGGCTGGCAGAGGCGTTTTGAAGGGAGAGCGTGTTTACCTTGGCAGCGCTTCGTGCCGCGGCCTGACCTCCCGCTCACACCGCCTTTGCCGAGGTCCCCGCAGCGCGCCCCCTCCCACCCCCCGGGGAAATGGGACCCTGGTGAAGGAGCGACCCCTCGCCCCGCTCTTTCCCTTTTCTGTTCGGGCCTGTTTGCGTTAGATAAGCAGCTCTAATAACACTGTTGACAAAGCCGGGGTTTGGTGGCAGGCTTGACTCCCTGACCCACAGGTGTTTATTCTTTCCGACTCGTTAAAAAGCGGTCGGCGGCGCGTTTATGGCAAATATTTGCCGTGTGCGGGAACGGTGGGAAACTGTCATTGAACAGACTGCGGGAGCCGCCTCGGCCGGCAAAGCCAGGCAAGTCCCGCGGCTGGGAGAGCTCTGCCCGCGGAGAGCGGCCCGTTCTCCTTCCGTACCCCGGACCTTCCCCTGCCGTTAACCCGCTGCCCGGAGTCCGTGGGGGTGGGGGCGGTGTGGATGGGGGCGGGCCGCCCCCCGCTCCGCCGTGACAGGTGGGCGGCGGGGCCAATCGCGGGCGAGGCCGCAGCGGCGCCGGCCCAATGGGAGCCGCCTGCGGCCCTTGAAGGGGCGCGCCGCGGAGCGCGGCCGCACTGCCGCCCGCCGCCGCCGGGAGACGCGGCCGGCCCGGGGCCGCCCGACGCGCCGCGGTTCCCCCGCCCCGCCGCCGCCTCCCGCCCCAGCCCGCCGGCGCTCCCATGGAAAAATCCAAAAATTTCCGCATCGACGCGCTGCTGGCTGTCGACCCCCCCAAGGCGGTGGCGGTGACGGCGGCGGGGCAGAGCGCGCCGCTGGCCCTGGTCACCTCGCTGAGCGGCAGTAGCAGCAGCGGGAGCGGCAGCCCGCCGTCGTCCTCCTCTTCCTCGTCCTCTTCATCCTCCTCCGAGCATCCCGCCGGCGGCCCCGGCGACTGCCTGCGTACCGACAGCCCCTCTCCGCCGCGCCTCCTGGCCGCCCACTGCGCTCTGGTCCCTAAACCCGGCTTCCTGCCCGGCGCCGGCGCCCACTCGCATCACCACGCCTCGGCGGCCGGCATGGCCCTGGGACTGCACCCCGCGGCGCCCGGCGGGCCGGGCATGCCGGCGCAGGCGGCCCTCTACGGGCACCCGGTGTACGGCTACTCGGCGCTGGGCGGGCAGCACCCGGCCCTCTCCTACTCCTACTCGCAAGTGCAGGGAGCGCACCCGTCGCACCCCGCCGCCGACCCCATCAAGCTCAGCGCTGGCACCTTCCAGCTGGACCAGTGGCTGCGGGCCTCCACCGCCGGCATGATCCTGCCCAAAATGCCCGACTTCAACTGTGAGTATTTGCCTCCCTCTGCCCCGCAGCCGCATCCCTCCGTCCCCGCCACCGGCGCAGGGGCCTACCGGGAGCTGCCTCCTTCCTAGAAGGGAAAAATCACCGTCTAAATAAGCTGCAGATTTAAATCGGAGGCGACATTTTTTTAATGTCATTTTTTTAGAAGAAGGAAACGGCGATCCGCAACGGGAGGCGGGGGGTTGTGGGTCGCCTCGCCGTTCCCGGCCCTTGAGGGGCCCCGAACAGCCCGGGTTTTTCACGGCAGGTTAAATAGGGAGGTGGCAAATCGCTTCCTGCCGTTGTAAACGTCCTTTCCCACCGTCCGCGGGGTTGCAAAAGCGGCCGGGGAGGGAAGATGGGGGGCGGTGGGGACCAAGGCCCCCGTGGTCTCCTCCAACACCCCCGTCTCACCACCGAAGCGGGGTGGCAGGTGCCTTCACTCAGCCACCGGTCTTAATTTTATTTCTCTTTTCTCGGAAACGGGCTTGTACTAATGACGGCAGGTTCCTCTGGGCAAAAGGCCGTGGGGAGAATCTGAGGTTAGCCAGAATTCTGGGGTTCCGCGTTCCCCGGGGGTAACGAATAGACATTAAATAACTGCAGTCGGGAGGATGTGGGAGCGGGGAAATCTGATGCTGCTGCGTTAAAGCAGGCGGTGCCGAGGTCCCGGCGCGTTGCTGTGCGCTGGGCCTGGCGGCGATGGGGACCCCGAGAGCAAAGACCATTTTCGGAGGTGTGAGCTCTCGGTGGGAATGGCCGGTGTAACAATACCGGAGGGGTAGTTTTACGAAAATCATGCCAGGAGAAGAATTGCTTCCCTCCCCCTCCGTACTCCGCACACACAACAATGGACTTTTTTGTCTGCGAATTTCTCGCGAATTGGGGTTGTTTAGACTGGAACATTCAGGAAGAAAAAAAATAATTAGGAGAGCTGTCAGAACCCTGCCTCTCAAACAAAGTGTGGCGGGGGAATAAATAACCGGAGAGAAACGAGAATGGAGCCTCGGAAAATCGCACCGCAGTGAGAAAATCTCCCCGGCGCTGCTGTCCGGGAGCGGACACTGCTCTTTTCTCTCGCTGCCCGCTTTAGCGAGCTGCCTCCAAACGCGGCCGGGCAGCGAGAGCCGCCCCTTCGGCGTTTTTTTCGGTTTTTCTAAACCAAATAAGCCGAAGTGCCAAAATACTCTGAGAAATGGGCCGTAGCGCTGCCGAGTCGCATCCCCGAGGGTGTCCGGGCCTTGCGAAGGGGTTCAGGTGTTGTGTGTCGTTCCTCGCACCGCCGGTGCCCTCCGCCTTGCACATCGCCTGTTGCTTTTTTTTAAATACAATCCTTGATTTCAATTATTTCTGAACGTGGAAAACGCCGATGATTTTTTTTTTTTTTCCCTGTTCCAAGACAGTTTTCCAGCCCTCGCTGCTGATTTACGCTCTGCCGGGTGGCCGATGGGATGCCCGCCTGCAATCCCGTTAATTAAACGGCTGTGGGCGGGCTGGGAGTGCGGCAGGTTTAACTAAAGCATTAAACGGAGCAAACTGCTGCTCCCCGGAGAGCCCGGTACCCCTTGGCCGCGATGCCTGGCTCTGTTTTATTGTCTCAATTTGCTAGGCTCTTGGGAAATCAGGAGACGTATTTGTCTTTATTTCAACGATTGTTTCTTTTCCTGGCCCCTGTGGGGAATCCCCCGACACTGTGCAAGCCGAGAAACCCCGGAGCCGGAGGGCCTGGAGGGTGGAGAAGGTCCTTCCCTCGGTCCGTGCTCTGGATAACTGTCCATCCTTACTTCAGTCTTCCACCCTCTCACCCCACCCCAGTCGCGGGGCTGCCGAGCCGCGGCGGGGCGGCTCCGCGCTCACCTCTGCGCTCCCCCCCTCCTCTCCTTTCCCAGCCCAGGCGCAGTCCAACCTGCTGGGGAAGTGCCGCCGGCCCCGCACGGCCTTCACCAGCCAGCAGCTGCTGGAGCTGGAGCACCAGTTCAAGCTCAACAAGTATCTCTCCCGGCCTAAGCGCTTCGAGGTGGCCACGTCGCTGATGCTCACCGAGACGCAGGTGAGTCCCCCCCGGCCCCACGGGGCAGACCGGGGATGATGCCGTTGGGAGGGGAGGACGGTGGATGAGGTGGGGTGTGTGTCCCGTATCCCCCAGGTGAAGATTTGGTTCCAGAACCGGCGCATGAAGTGGAAGCGCAGCAAGAAGGCGAAGGAGCAGGCGGCACAGGAGGCCGAGAAGCAGAAGGGGGGCGGCGGAGACGACAAGGGGGATGAGGACCTGCTGCTGCCAGCCCCGGAGAAGAGCAGCGGGAGAAGGATGCGGGAGCTGCCCGACAGCGAGCCCGAGGACGAGGAAGAAGAGGAGGAAGAGGAGGCGGCGGCGCCGGCCGGGCGATGCTGCCCGTACCACTCCTCCGACTGCTCCGAGGCGGACGAGGAGGACACACAGCCCCGGGGCCGGCACGGAGCCCCGGCGCAGCCCCAGTGAGCCCCCCTGCCTGCCCCGCTCCCTCCAGCCACGGGCTCTGCCCGTCCCGTCCCGGGGAGGAAGCTCCGCCGCTCCTGGTCGGCACCGGCCCCGCTTCCCCCTCCCCCGACTTGTTCCGATTTCTCCCTGCTTAGAGGGGGAGGGAGAAAAGGATCCTCCGCATGCTGGCCGAGGAAGAGGATTTACGGTGAATACAGTGTTATTATTGACTGAAAATCAGACAAAACTTGAGCCTCCCGCCTCCCATCCCTGCCCCCCTGGAAGTCCATTCCTTTTGCTGACTATTGGAAATGTTTTGTTATTACTATATATCGGGAAAACTGTTTATGTCATGAACGTTAAAACTGCTGGAAATCTCAATACTGTCTTTATTTTTGTATATCATATTTATAAAAAAAAAAAATTGCCTCTACTTATGCATGCTAAATTATTCCCCAGGCCCTCCCACTTGCGCGGTGGGGTGGAAAATAAACGGAGTTTTGTACTTGAGATGTATGAGTGCTCTGTGCGAGGGTGGGGGGGTGATGCTGGGCTCCCCAGGAACGGGAGGTCCCGGTGCTCTGGGCGGTGCCGAAGCGCCGGGGAAGGAGAGGGGGGACCGGTTTCTCACCTAAATTTAATTCGGTGCCGCAGCAGTCGTGCACAATCTGACACTGCCGTGGCTCCTTCCGAGAGGAGCACCTGGGTATGGGGGAGCACCGAGCGAACGAACGAGAAGTACCGGCAGGGGGAAGGGGGCAAGAGGCTCCCGCGCCCTCCCCGCTACCGAGAGTGGAACCCCCCAAGGGCCGCCCCGGCGGCAAAACGAAGTTTTCGATAACTGCGGGATTTATCTCGCCAATAAATTTGCAGATCAATTAATCCTTGTCACTGCATCTCTTCCCCAAATCAATTAAAGCGAATTTAAATATAATCACTGGCTCATCCCCACCAGCTCGGGGCCATGGCTGGCAATTCATCCCCGCTGATGAGTTACGGTGCGGCTCGGCTCCCGCTCCCGCGTAGGGCGGCACAGCGGGGCGGAGGCACCCGCTGGAGCCTGCGGTCCCGCCGCCGGGTGCCGCCGCTTCCCCGTAGAGTCCCGGAGGATGAAGGGCTCCGAAATATGTACTCTGATACACCCTTTTTTTTTTTTTTTTTTTTTAAATTTTTTTTTTTAAGCCATTTTTTACAAACCCGCGTTAGCTTCTCACATGGGAGCAGCAGCATGGCCCCTCTAAAGCGCTTCTTTAAAAATCCAGCCCATGACACACGGGCTGGAGGATGCATGAGATTACGGTGTGGGATTACACGAAGGGAAAGCGCTGTCCACCGCGGAGAGCTTCAGGGCCAACGCGGTTAGTTATTAGTTTACCGGCCCGGCACACCCGGTGCGCCGCGGGGAAACGCTGTAAATCAGACACGGTCACGGGGTAAACCATAAATCCGGATGGATTCCATATGTCAAAAATCTTGATCGGGATATTGGGCTTGATCGATACCTCCCCCCTTGCACGGAAACAGTCACATCTGAGGCTCTATTTAAATTTGCAAACCGTTTCCCTTCGCCCACAGGTTGTAGAGAATTTAAAGCGTTAGGAAAAAACCAGCTCCGCGGTTTTCCACGCTGCTGGCTGCGGCCGTACCTTCGTGTGTGAACGGCCGCGCAGGGCCGCGGGACTCCTCCGCCCTAAACCCCGTGTCGCGTTCGAGTTACTCACTTCCAGCAGGATTTATACCTCTTGCTTACACCTTAAAATATCTAAAAGACATTAGGCTGGAGGACACATCGTTACCTGAAAAAAAAAAAAAAAAAAAAGGTAAAAAATTAAGACCTGCCTGAGATCACCCCCGCCCCCCAAAAAAGATCCTTCCTCAGCCATTCATTTCCAATTAAATACTCGCTAATTAAACTGGCAGACGTGCCCTAGCGGGACAGAAATGTACTGTATGCCCAAGAGGTGTGTGTCCGAGGGTGCCTCAGCCCGATGAAAAATAGCCTTGCGGGGTACAGGCAACTATTCACGGACTCTGTATCAAAGTCCTACCGGTGTATTGTGTCTGTCTCAATAAAATTAATCTCTTTAAAGCCCAGCGTCTCACAAGAATGCCTTCAGTGTTCCAGACTACAAGGGCAAATATGTTTTTCAGATTCTGTTTTTATGGACGGATTAAAGTTTATTTTCCATAATAGGGCACCTAATAAAACTCATAAAGCTCTGTCAGTCTTACAGCTGGTGGCCTCATTTAACACTTTCACTTCGTAAATCATTTTACAACTTGCCAGGTGTTTCCAAAACTGAAAGGAGAGGAGGGGGAAGAAAGCAAGATGGGGGGAAGAGAAATTCAAGTCACTTAAAATATAGATACGGTCCTTTGGCGGAGCGTGAGGTTGCGCTGTCGCTTGGAAGGGCTTCAAAGAAGGTGTCGATCCCAACAGGGGAGAAAAGCCTTTTAATCAGGATTTCCCACGCTCTTTTGAAGCGAGGAGGCTCGTCCCCTCGTGCAGAGCAATCAAAGGCTCACGGTGATTAGCGGAGCCCGGTAACGTGCGCGACACGCTCCGTGCTCCGCGGATGCTCCACGCCCGCTCCCGGCGCCACCCGGCCCGGCCCCGGGACATTCCAGCCGGGTAGCATCAAAGCGGTCCCGTTATCTCCAGCGGCACCTGGTCAGCCAGAGGCTGGGGACGGAGGGGACGCATTCTCCGGCTGAGCATCGCCTGGGGTCCCCCCACCTCACCCAGCCCCGGGCTGGCCCCACACCCAGCCTCATGCCCCTGTACCCGACCCCGGTGCCCTTTACCCTGCCCCAGGATCCTCCCCCAGCTTCCCTGCAAGGCGTGTAGGGTGTCCCTGCATCCAACCCCAGGGCACCGCCACACCCAGCCCTGGGGTGTCCCACTGGTGTTAGTGGGGTTGCTTTCCCTTAAGACCCAGCGCCATCAAGGCCTAACCCGCTCCCGTCTGTAATTTCATTATGTGATCGGTTCCCTCCCCCAGACACGGTAGGTAACAAGCCTCTTAAAACTTTCATTGCTGTACTTGAGAAGTGGTAAGTATGAACACGAACCTTTGGTAGGCGTTTTACTTTAAAAGGCAACGTGGTTTAGGCATGGATGTCATTAACTGGCAATTTCATAAGCATTAAGTGCTAAAACAAAAGAACCAAAATAGGATCCATATGTTCAAGGTAAACCTGCTAAAAGTCTTTCAAATGGGAAACCATAAATATATAATCCTCCACAAACTCTCCATGAAACTGCTGGGAATGAAATATTTCATGAGCAGAAAGACTATTGATTATTTGTCAAGTCCAAACTGTTATGCTTATCCAAAACTAAGGGATTAGCATCATTTTTGACCTGCAGTTCTAAGTAAGACCGTGTACCACACTCCCTCCTCCTCCTCCTCGTACACCCCTTCCCTTTACGCCCACCCCGCTGGCAGCAGCAGGACCACGAGTGTGAGGGTTGTGTGGGAGGCTTGCACGCCTGCCCACTCCCTGTGGGATTACGAGCTGCTGCTTCAGTCCCACAAATCCTTCCTGGCTCTGGTTTCTGTTCCCAGCTCTGATTTCCCTGCCGGGGAGCTACACCAAGACTTGGTTCCCCAGGTGCCACCTCAGACACCAGAGATCCCTCAGGGCAGTGGATCTCAGTGTAGATCCCCTTCTTTCTTTCCCAGCTTTCCCCTGGCGTGCTGTGGGTGCTGGAATAACCACATGGTGCTTCAGCTGTGAAAGCAGAAACATTATGTTTTAATTCCTGAGCCATACATCGTTCCGGTGGCGCGCAGGGTGGTGCGTGGTCAGTTGTTTGAATCCCATGTACAGCAATGCTGGACAAATAGCAGAAGGGATGAAGTTCCCTTGGACATTGTGTGTAGTGACCAAATTAGAGTCCTTCTGCCCCACAAATGATGGTTCAGGTCTGGCCAGAGTTAAATATCAACTGCACATTACTCTGGGAGTTACTTGGTGACTGTGATACAGATTTGTTATTTTTCTCTAATACTCATGCAATCAGGATCACATCTATGGTGGGTTGAGGTTGTCCCAGATTAGATGAGGTGTTTTTGTCTTTTCAGGGACTTTTTGCTTAATTTTTCTCGCCTTGTGAATTGAGAGGTTGTGCAATGTTCCCTCCAAAGAGTCCTCTGCAGCAGCAGAGACACAGGGAGGTATTTACTGTCTTGCCCCCACTCTGAGGGCTGAAGAGCTTTAATTCAAACTGAAGTCCCAGGTCTCTCTCCCTGTGGAAATGGACGTGCCTGCATGGAAATGGGATCACACCCAATGTGTAGGGGGTCAGAATGATCCTCTAGTGGACTGTCTCTGATCACAAGCTACTATCAAAATTTTGTCATTCAGCTTCTTTTGAAAAAGAAACGGGTTTTGCAGGGTTAAATCTAACTGGGACTGGTCTCTAAAATCAGCAGATGAGAAGAATGGCATCCTTTTCTTCTTGTAAAACCCAGCAGAGGCAGTGGCTTGCAATGAATTGTGTAGCTGGAAGGCTTAGCTCTGTTTTACCGCCTGCAGGACATTTGCAAGCAGATCACAATTTCCTCTAATTAATCCATTATTTGAAATTATTATTCAAAGGACTTCTGTTAATGTTCTTGGTCGATGGCAGCCTTTGGCAGGTGGGACTTGCATCTGAAGAGGGAGCACGGATGGACGATGCAGAGGTCTCTAATTTGTCTGCCTCCTCTCTTCCCACACAGAGCAGATGGGAACGGAGACTTCCTGTCCCCATCCAGCCCTGCTGGGCTGTGGGTACCATGACCGTAAACACCCACGAAAGGCAGCCAGCGCAGATTTTATCCTGGGGACGGGGCAGGGGAGAGATCCCAATTTAGAACAACATCTCAAGGGTTGGGGCAGATTGTCCATTGCTTGGTATCCCCGGATGCCCTTTCCAGAAAGTACGTGAAAGCCAAGCAGAAGCTGCCGAGCCGCCTCCTGTGCTAATTTCTGCAGTGTAATAGTGGCTGGCAAGGCACAGAGGTCTGCGCAGACGATCCAATGATTCTTTCTGGACTTCACCATGATGGATCTATAAAGCATGTATTGCTGTAGCAGCTAGGTGCAATTTTAGAAATGTTAATGAGTAATTACATAAAGGTTGTCCACAGTCATTGATGTTAATCACTGTTCTTTTGCCAGGGATAATTAAGATGACACTTCAGCAGCGTCAGCCAGTGGTTCCCGCTGTCTCTGCTGTCTCTGTCTCCCCTCCCAGTTCCTGCCACAGCTCTCACCCTCCTTCAGGGATCTTGACTACCTTAATTTCTTCCATGTTCTTACCTCAACTTTTCTGAAGGGCCTGAAGACTTTTAAACTATATACGCGCATTTCACGTGGTCTTGTGAGGGCAAGCCGAGGGTGCCAGGAGAAGCAGATCTGAGTGATGCGAGGCAGTGATCTGCCTCCATGCTCCTGCTCAGAGCATCACGGTACTCAGCTCCCATCTGCAGGTCATTTGCTTAGACAAGGTGTGCAAGTTACTTCACCTTTCTTTGGCCTCTACCTCATGAAACAGCTGGTCTTCCCATATTTTTTTACTTTTTTTGTGTCTTGAAAACCTCTGATGAAAGTATTACAGCCAGTATTAATGATTACGGAGGAGCTGGAACAACAGCTGTGTAAGTATATGGTTTGTTGTAATAAATTTATAAAATTTATCCACAATTCACTCTTCAGCCTGTGATCACATGCTGTGCAGTGCCACGCAGGTTTCAGGTGACAGAAAGCCCATGATGTATTTCTAGCAGAGGAGAGATACCCCAGCTGTGTCACTGAAATATGTAGGTGGGCGGGTTGGGGTGTGAGTTCATCCCATGCCTCTGCTGCAGATTTCCCAGGTAAGTGAGTAGAACTGCCTTTGTGCTGGTTCCCCAGCTGTAGGACAGCGAGGAGACAAGTGTGAGACCTGTTCACCTACAGGGACCATGGAGTGATGTTGAGATGGGAAGGTTAACCTAGGTGTCTAAAGTTGCATCACCCCTGGGGAGCAGGAGCTCCCGGCAGCTTGCACTGTGCACCATGAAAAAGATCTGCTCTGTTGACTCTGTAGCTGCCCAGAGTGGACAGCCTGTCTCTACAGATCCTATGGGTGCTCTTTGCTTTGGGGATGGGAGGAAGAAAGCTCTTTTAGCAGCTAAGGATGGCAGATATCTGAAACTCCCACTCCTTATTTCTTCTGGATCTTCATCTTTAGGATGGATAAATGCATCTAGAGGTTAGATTTGAGGGTCAGTTTTAGCAGCAGAGGAGTATGTGATAATGTTGAAAAAGCTTAATGCTCTCTTCTGCAAAACCTGTTAATCCTGTGCCTCCGACAGCTCCACGTCAGCCTTGGGTAGTCCTGGCTCCTCCCTGGAGGAGGCCATTTCAGGGAAAGTGTTACTCAGCGTCAGTGAGGGTGTCAAAAGCCTGGCCAGGAATAAAGATTTGCTTCGCCAGCCCTTAGCCGTCTGAAGGCTCCCCTAAACTCACAAACCTGGTGCAACGTTTCACAAGAATAGGGCAGCCCAAGAAACATCGATGGGTCTGGTGCCTCTCCGGATCTGATTCTCACATTGCTTTCAGGCCACAGATGAGAAAAAAGAACTGATTCAGAACCCGCAGCAGCTTTTGAGCCAACCTATTGCCTGCTACTCAAGCTCTGAAGTGCTGGTGAAGAGCTCCCTAGAGCCTCCCTTGACAGCTTTCATCACTGTAGGAAATTTTGAAATTGTCATCCCTGCCCCTCTGCCGCACAGTACCTGCATAATCCTTGGCGTAATAAAAATCTTCAAGATACCAGCGGACTTAGTTTCAAAACATTTAGTTAGGGAAATTTGGAAAGTAAACACCATCTAGTCAACATTTTAAGTGTGAATTGAACTACAGAGTAAGGGAAAAAAAAAAATCCATTCAGAATCTCAGGCTTCGGCTGAGGAGGAGAGAAGGTTTTGTAAGACGCAAGCCTAGAAAATGCAATCAAGAGGGCTTACTTGCCCCAAGGTGCCACTGAGCATATCTCAGCTTATTGCCTCTATTCTGGAAAAACGCATTGCTCCGTCCCTGACTGTGACCGGAGGCCATTCCCACAGCAGGCTCCACTGCCTCCCAACAACGTTCCCTGCTATTTCACACCGGAGCTGTGCATGCCTCCACAGCCAAGAGATTGGAGGGTACTCTTACCACCTGAATGGTAAAACATCCATAAGGGAGTTTTTAATGAAAAACATGACATGCTTGGAAATCTTTCCTTTACGAAAATGAAATGACCATTTCACTGTTACTGACAAAAGACTTTGAAGGAACCGTTCGGAAGAGGTCTCTAGCTGTAATCGTACTCTGCGCCTCTCGTTCCAGTTACATCACTCAGTGATTTTCTAATGCATTCCCTTTGAAGTCCCCCATTCACACGAGGTGAGCTGGTTTTGGTGTGTGTACTGTTGTGTCCTAGGACACAAGTTTTAAGGAATCTTTGGTGCCAGCTGGCTCTTCCTAAGCTTATTCCTGATAGACGCTCATTTCATTTCCTTAAAAGGGTTATTAGGGAAACCACGTGATATGCGATTCTGAATTGTGTAAGTATCTAAATTAGCAGAAGGCTACTGTAATTAGTTTTAAAGCAAGGCTGCAGGTCTCACCAGAATTCAAGGATAGCACATCTGTTTTGTACAGCAGTTTTGGGCAGCTGTGATGTCCATGCCTGCAGGCCTCACGGTAAACTAAGCTTTAGTGGAGGGTGAAGGAAAGTTCCTCCAGGAGATGAAATCACCAAAAGTGGCATATGGTGAAAGAGTCATATCTCTACCTACAATTCCTGAAGTCAGTCCAACCCAAAAAGTCCTGGGTAAAACTCACACCCCACCTTTGGAAAAGTGACCCTATGGATCAAATTGTCCCCTAAAAACAAAATTCCTTCACCTACTGCAGGAAAAAAATCACGTATTGATTCTTGCACACATGGGATGTAGCCGAGCGCTAAGCTGCTATTACACTCAATGCAACAAAAGTGTGAGTATTCGAGTTGCCACTTGCGTATTTATTAATCTGAAAGCACTGTCGTGCACATTTGACACGCGCTGCTCCCGGGCTGTAACTTTTCACGTGCAAAGTTCACCCGTAGAACAATGCGAATCAAACGATCCCAGATGTGCTTTAAGCACAGGATAGGGTTGCACACCTTCGCTAGCGCGGGGCACGGCAGACCTGCTTGCGTCTGCGCTTTCAGAGCAAGACTGATATCAACCCGTCATCCCCGGTGTGCAGGACAATGGAAAAATGTCAAGTTAAAAAAGCCCTGCAGATACTTGGCCCATTCAGGTGCGGTGTTAAAACCCTGCCAAAAGGACTTGTATATGATTTATCAGCGTAACGTTCCGGCCAAAGCTGAAAACCAGACTTTACTGCCCTGTTAATTTTGATACAGAAAACAGAGAAGGTTTAAAACATTGCTGTCCAGCTTAAAAGAAAACAAAAACTGAAACCGTGGTAATAGCTAGGGGTGGATAGTGCTGTTTAAAGGGGGAATGCAAATTGTCTGCTATATAGCTAAAAAATCAAACATCCGGCTTTTAGCTAAATGCAGCTAAAGCAAATCACGCTGTATTTTCCACTGGCTTGTCAGGAGGAAGGATTAGGGTTGCAACCGTAGCTGCTTGGTTTTCCAGCGTAGTGTATTTTTACCAATTCAAAACCCTTTTCTGCTCACAAAGTAGTCACTCCCCCCAACCTCCTTCATGAAAGAATTACTGGAACGATCAGGGAACAGCTCTCACAGAGGTCTGATGTTGGCTAACAGGCTAATGACACTCAATAGGAAGAAATCTTGACATGCTGTAGTTTGTGTCTGTGTGTTGTTGAACATTAATGCCACAGCAGACAAAGCAAAATGTGCCCAAGCCCGGTGTAACTTCTCCAGCAGCCTCTGCTGGCAGTCAGTGCTTGGTGTGCAGTTTTGCGGCAAGCCACTTGCCAGCATTCAGACCTGCTGCTGTTACAGAGCGACCCTATAGCACCGACAGACCTGCTGTAAGGAGGAGACAGTTTGGCAGGGCTAGCTTTGCTGGTGCCAGTTTTTTTTCCTCCAGGGTTAAAATTCAGATATATACCAATAAAATGTATTACATATATATTTATACATACATTTACACAATATATACAAGATACATGTATAAATAGAATTTATATTTTAATATAAATATACAGAAAAAATAATCTCAGTATTCCTTTTTGCATGTGCCTTATCTCCTTCAGATGGGACCGGACCACAGAAACAAGAGCCTGCAGGTGTGTATGTAGATCAGTGTCACTCTGACAGGCCTTCCACCTCCATCAAGCTGTGACAGTTTGGCCAGAAGGACTACAGGAAAAATGGTTAAACGTGGCAAGAAGCAAGGCTCAGGAATTCACATTTGTCTTAGAATTGTCAAATTTCTGACAGTTGTTCCCTCTCTGAATCACAGTGAGAGGATGGGACTTACACAGCATCACTCACAGCAACTGTCCTTGTACCGTCATCAGGGTGCCGTGGACTGGCAGTGTAGTTTGGCTTTCCTTGAAAATTCAGGGTTTTTTTTAAAAAAAATTATATTTACACATAAATGTGACCGATGTAAAAGCTACAGGCAGGCAAAATCTGTTTTCCTCCAAACAAAACAATGGCTCTAACAACTGCAAGTTTGAATAAAACATACTATTTGTTTGGAATAAATAACTGATGCAAATCTCGGTTTAAAAAAAAATATAGCAATTGTAATTTTAGACTGTAAGGTAAAAACCATCTCCTCTAATTGCACGGCAACACCTGCATCACACTGCCTCAGGCAGCTGCAGCAAGCGAATAGACTCAGACCCATAAAACACTACGCAACCCTTCCACAGGCAGCACAGGGCGGTCAATTCCGATCACCAAGCGAAGCGTTCGAACGAGGAACCGGCAGCCTGTCACATTTAATTTAAGGAAGATATTTCACGATTTATCTTGAGGAGCAAAGCTGCTTCAACCTTCCAGCTAGAGCAATGTGTTTCCATTTATGTATTATTAAATCACAAACACGTTGAGAAGCTGGGTCTACCTAAACTCCTGTAAAAAAGGTAATTAATCAGGTGGCTGCTGCAGTCTAGGGGGAGCAGTTTTTACTCACCGAGGTCCCACGCATTCCACAGCTGCCAGTTTCTAGGGGCTTGCACAGATTTTCTCCTGAGACCAGCCTCCAAAACTAAAATACGAGGTTTGGCAAAGTTGTTTGCAAGGGAGCCGTTCACATGCACTCTTTGGAGCTGTGACTTCTATATCTAACAAAACAGGCTCACTTCTGCTGCTGCCCATACTTTTCTTAATTGGTATGGATTTTAGAAATATTTTATTAACCGATTTTTTTTCCTCTTCTGCCTGTTGCATGTGAGATACAACTGAGGAGACAGGGCCAGTTTTGAATGCTTAAAAGCTGCCAGTCGTATGAAACAGGCCGAAGAAAGCACCTTGCTTTGTTCTTTTGATTGTAACCTCTCTTCGCTTAGTTGTTACTATGCTAGTGTAACCTGGGATTCTGAAACAGGTCTCTGCTCCCAGGGCACCTTGTTCCCTACAACCTGTCCTCTCCAATAGAGGAAAGGTGAGAAAAACAGCTCCTTGGCTGCTCGGGGAAGCACCCCTGAAAACAGCACTCACATAACTGAGCAAGTGGAGTATTCTACATTCTTTGATTAAAAAAAAAAAAATTGAAAAAATTCTTGTCCACCTCTCTTGCTGCAGAACTGGTCATTTTCTGGAGGATGCCTACTAGGAGCAAATTCTCCCACTAGGGACAGACCCAAAGCAGGGGAAGAGATCAGTTGGTATCAAATGCAATCAGGAGGTGCCCTAAGTGAGCAGACTATTGAACACCAGAGGGCAACCCCGATCACAGGAACAGGGCTGGCAGCTGCAGCATGGGGAGAGCATGCAGATGCAGTGCGTGTTGCCGCAAGAAAGAGGTTCTCCCTCTCCACCCCCACCCCTCAATTTAAGGTCATTCCCTTCTTGGCAAGCAGGTAGAGTACAGCTAATACAAATAGCAGAGCCTCAGGAAAAACCGCAGTTTAACATGTCCTGGTAAGGTGACAAAAAAACCCCAAACCATTGTGCTACAGAAAGAAATGTACACTTTTTTTTTTTTAAAACATGAATGGAAAATGCAAGCAAATTCTTACAGCAGGTATTCTCTTACTAAAAGACTTATATTATTCTTTATGCCTAGAAAACCTATTAACACAAGTGATTAGGCAATTCCAATTTTGAGGCTGCAAAAATTAGGCTAAGAGTAATAAAACTATGCTGTGATCTCTAAACCCAACATAATTGGGCAAAGTCAGACCTTCAAGTCGTTTTACTACAGCTTTGAATCCAACTGAAGATCTTTTCCTGACCCACAGTCAGGTAAACAACTCATAGAATTAGCAGGTCACTTCAACACTAAAGAGAAGAGTTCATTTCCTCCCGAACTGACTCAGCAGTGCTCATGCCATCTAGTGGCCTGTTTCTTCAGGCAAGTACAATGATTCATTATTAAAAGCCTTTGGTTGAGGCTGCTTCTTTACCATACAGAGCTCACTTTTACGCTATCACTTTAAATTAAAGGTTACCATATACTGACTGGGCGTATCACAGAAGAGAAATACATCTGCTTCTCCAGATACTAACCATCAACATGAAGCACTCACACTGAAGATGGACAACAAAAAAACCATATTTTCCCTTTCTTCAAAAAGGCCTAGTACCACTCTCAATTAAACTTGCAACTACTGCGTGTAGAGCAAAGCAACTGTCTGCATCAAAGAATGGATCCTTTAGAGTAACACGGCTCTTCTCATTCTCAACTATTTGGTCTGACAGACTAATAAAGCTTTGTATCGTCATGCAGACTCAGTTTTTCGGTTATGTTTTATTAGAAAACCAGAACTATAGCTTCAGTTTGGGTTCTTTTGCTTGCAAAGCCTTGGTTGCTACTTCAATTCTTTCTTTTAATAAGCTGGCTTCTTCAGCATTCTTTTGGGCTTGTACATTTTTCAGTAAGAAGTGGGTAAGGAAGAGTTTCAAGCTTTCCCGTAGCATTCCCAGTTTGGGGTTGTCAGATATTCTGTAAAGGTACAGATAAAAAATTAGTATTTCACCTTCTACTGTTTCAGAAGTTTCTTAATCTTTTCTTCATCTTCTTCAAATAGAGACGTGGGAAAAAATCCAACCTACAAAAGGAGCTTTTCTGAAGAGGCTTTCAAATTGCCAGCAATTTTGCTGGTTTGGCAAACAGCCCAAACACGCTCAACATACAACTCAATAAAATGGAATGTTGGAGTCTTAGACTTGCTTCATGTAAACAATTATATTACAGCAAAAAACCAAGGCAAACACCATGTTTGAGCTTCCTTGTGTTGCAGCATAACAGCTGAAACATCACCACCTACTTTTTTTTTAGCTTTATGTGACATTGCAAGTTTAATACAACAAAATCATGGAATCACAGAATAATTTAAGTCAGGAAGGATGTTGACAGGTCATCTTGTCTGAACTCCTGTTTAAAGCCCATCTGAAATCCAGGTGTGGTGACATCGCTCAGAGTCTTATCCACCCAAGTCCTAAGCATCTCCAAGGATGGAGATTTCCCAGCCTCTCCAGGCAACCCTGTCCCATATACAAAAGTAAAATTTTCCAGACAATGGTGATTTAAAAAAAAAAAAACCAAACCCACACACAAACCTTTCCCTCCTTAGTATTTCTGTATTTTTCCTTCTTACAATAAAGACACCTTCTAGCAAAGACTGCTGGTAGAGTGCATCCCACCGACCACAGATGGTAAAGCAATAAGGAAAGCAGGTAATCACAGAGCTCTGCTCATGAAAATCCTATGACTAAAATGATACACTGAATATCTTAAAGTCGTATTTTGTGTAACACACTCTCAGTTTTATTTATATCAGAGCCTGTACTAACACAAAAATAAGATGCTTCACCCACTCACCCAGGAGAGCTTACTTTTTAAGGGATGGATGGTTGATCTGTGGAAAAAGCACTGTATAATTCCAAACAAAATAAGCGAACTTATTATCTTCTTAATTACAACTCACCAAGGTTTCCCTGGAGATCTTTGATCACTTACCTCACAAAAATGTCACTAAGTTCTTCAGCATCTGTTTTGATTAACAGCATGCTTAATACTTGTCGCAAGAAACGGACTTTGGGCTTATCTAGTTCGCTGAATTCAATTATCTAGTAGAGAGAGAGGGAGAACTAAGAATAATTCAGGTATTTCAAACAGCAGAATTCTCTTCTAAACAACCAGCTTCTAGCACTCTAACTGGCCTCCCATATATACTGAGTCTTAAACTTGGCACAGAAGAATTAGCTGAGAATGCTGCCTCCAAAAGCCAATCAGTGAGGAAAGCAGAGACCTTTCTAAGGAGTAACTTGTCTACTAGTACTAGAATACCAGATATAATTTCTCAATTAGATAAATACTTCAGAAGTACCTGGACAATCCATATTAATTACCTGTTTAACACATTTCAATTATTCTTCTAAGAAAATTTGGTGGACTCTCCACTCTGAAATTGCTCAGTAGATTTCTTTCTGGTCTAATAAAAATCAACATCAGCTAAAAAGTATCGCACAAAATCTGCTGACAAGGCCTGTTAATGAAGGGGCCTCTGTTCCAACCATGGATACTCTAAAGAGCATAATTTTACATCTGCTCTAGATACAGAACTGCAGGCCTTCTGTATGTCTATGCCACCACAGATTCCCTTCTCCCTAAACAACAGCATTACCGTAATCAACTGGATTAATTTGGTAATTTGAGAGCAATTTTGTCTTAGCTTATGACCATGAACAGCTAAAGTACCAGCTAGGTAACAGGGAAAATCCTTTTTCCATAGAACTAGCAAATGCAAGGGAAACAGACCTACTTTGAAAAGAAAACACACCAACCTTGAGAACGGAGAGGGGCAGTGATTTTGTCCTTAATAAGTGAGCCAACAGTGAAACTAAGTTGGAGATGGCAGCAGCTGACAGGTTTTCTAAGTCTCTGATTTTGTCCCAAATACTAAACTGAAACGTCACCTGGGTGTCAAAGGAAAAAAAAGAATCATACAAATCAAGTGACTGTTTAAATGAATAACATAATAAAACCTTTTGACCTTCAATACTCTTTTTAAGTCCTCTGTTAATTAACAAAGATGCTTGATCAGACTGTTCAATTCTTTTAAAATGCATGAAACTAGAGGAAAGCAAATGTTCTGCAGTAGCTATTTCCTATTCAGAGCTCACCTATTCAGTATGCCTCACTGCACACATAGCCACACCAGCAGAATTTTTCCTCAGGACCAAGATCCTAACAGGCATGCATCCATCCTCAGGAATTTAATAATTGTCTTCCTAACCACAATAATGACACTAAAACAAAGTAGAAACAGATTTTTCTTCACCTGAAATCGTCTTTCATACTGACAAAACTTGTTAGCCAAAAATGCATAGAAGGGGTTATAAGTCTTCTCCTGTAAGCAGCAGTAAAGGATAACATGAACAATTTCTCTCTCCTGCTGATCTTTCAGGCCAAGCCTACAATTTAGGAAGAGAATGAGAATCATTTAGTAAGGAAAGAATTACTGCCACAAAATAATAGCTACAGTCAACATCTGAGAGGAATTCTTAAACCACTTCCCAAACACCACATCAGACTTTACTTGTTAGAAAGTTTGTATAAAGCCTTTAAAACACTGAATGGACTCAAACCCATGAGACTGTGGGCTAGGTCAGTATCCTGGCACAGCAACATGGAAATGCTACAGTATAATCAGTGTTAAAGGAGTGGCTGCAAAAGGAAGCTCTCAACAGACAGAAGTGGAGCGATACAAGTATAATTACTTCCTGTGGAAGGAAAGGTAGCCCATTCCATGTTTGTATCTCTCCTTGAAGAAAAACGGAGGGGAGGGCACTGTCACCATGGAGTCTTACGCTGTTGAATACAGCAGTAGCACTTGCAGCAAGGGCTGCTGCGTGGTGCACCCATACAAATGTTAAATAGCGAAACAAGAACTGTAAGACCCTGTTGTGATTATCTCATACTTGCACCTATGGTCATGGGAGGAAAAACAGCCTTCAGATCAGTATAAGCCTATTTAGGGAAACATGTCCAGGGCACTCCACTTCTGTGGTACTTACTAAGGATAAAAAAATATTTTAAAACGTTTTTCCTACTTAGTTGGCAGTACAAATCTTTTCCTCTCTAGGTCAACTCCATGCTACATAATACTTCGAATTAATTATAGTGTAATGAATTTAGTAGCCTAAGAGGATGCATCAGTGACTTCAAAGTACCTTAAAAAAATTTAAAAAAAAGCCTGAAGAAAACAGTCAGTATCAATGAACACTTATGTTGCCTGCCTCAGCATGAAGGCCAAGGCCTGAAGAGCGTTCCCGCTTGAACAGCTGACCAGTCTAAAAGAGGGCTAGGAAGCTTTGGTAGGGAATGGTAACTAACTTGCAATGCACCTGTTCTGTGAATAATATGATTTAGCTTCCAGGGCTGCCAAATGCTTGGCAGCATTAAAACCAATTAAAGTGAAAAATGCTCTGTATTATAAACTGAAAAATGTCACACAAAATTCTTTTCATTGCTTCCAGCTCAAGTTTCATACAGCATTAGCATAACTCAAGAGTATTTTCTAACTAAGTTTGACTTCACTGGAACTTGCTTTACCATCTGTAGAGTAGTTTGTCATTGCTCGAGCCTAATATCCCTTGTTTATGTCTACCTCCAAGCATCTGCCATTGCATTTGATCACAGACACACACCACATTAACACAGAAAACACTGCCTTTCAGCCAAACCCCCTCAGAATTTAAGGTTTTACAATAGGAAAGTCTGGGATGGTTTCTAGGCTGATTACTAGCAAGCAGTGAAAACTTAGAGGTCTGCTTCTCCAGAAGAGACAAGCACTGTTAAGCGCTGTCTATGATGTAATTTGCTTGCTCTCCCATCAGCCAAGTTCTATCTGATTTTATTACAGAGCAACAAAAGGGTTTTTTTTTTTAAGAAAATACACAGGTTTTCAGCCACTGCCCATGCATTTAATAGATGCCTTGTGAAGTTACACTGCAATCACTAATTTGGCACACTCTTCTTTTACTTGTTCGTCATCACTTTTATCATGACTTGCTTATTTAGAAAATATTCATGTTGCCAGACAGTTGTAGCCAAGTAAACCAGCACTTTAATGGTCAATTTTGTTCTTATCTTCACTTCTCCACAGAGCAGTATTTTACCTTTCAGATGTTTAGAAATGCTAGGTCTGAAAATTTAAGAGTCAGAATTGTCTTTCATTGCTGAGCTTCACCATAAACCTGTACAGATTTTACAAGCCACATAATCTTCAATAAAGAATATGCAACCACCTCACCTATGAAATGATTCATGAGTCACAGTACTCTCATGGATCTGTATGTCTCGATCACTTTAAGAGTTTTCCACTGCATATGGGGAACTGCCTCTGAAGGTTATTTCTCACCAGCAGTAGTCTGCCTCTAAGCAGGTTAGTCGTCAGCTGAAGCCCAAGACTATCATTACTTTTAGATCCCAAATAGCAACACTCAAACCCACCTTTTAAAAGTAAGCCCAAATTATTTTAGTAGATACAATCACATACTTGCTATCCTGAATTACTCATCACACTACAGCAGGATATCCAAGACTTTTGCAAGTTTCAATTTTTGGTGAGATGTAAAGTGTTTCAAAATTTTTATGAAATAGCTTTAAAAATTGCCTCTCCATCAAACTTCAGCAGCACTCAATCACCCTCCTGTGTGAATCTGGGGTTTGTGAAGGTGAGGCCCTTCAGCTGATGAAGCGGATCAAGTCTTGCTCTCTCCTTTTTGTCTCCAGTGATGTTCCTAACCCTCCCCTTACACTGACACTTCTGCAATCACAAGCTGAGCTGCTTTAGGGAGCTGTTCTAGCTTCAAATTAATTACTTTCTTTTGCTGTATGCAAAACTATAGTAGCCTGGATTTAAAGTGGTTTATAAATTACCATTGAACCACACCTCAACTCTGCCAGAGACCTAACAGCAGATGAATCAACAAATGCAGTTAAAATATTTATATATTTCTCATGCTCTTCCTCATGAGACTGACATCAAACATATGAATATAAATGCCCATACACTCTGGAACACACGTTCACATTGAAGTTAATTCCTTCACTGACAATTCTCTGTATTTTCCACTATACTCTGCCAGATGTGGGCAGATTTGAGAACTCCTCTCTGAGTTTGCTATCAGTATCAACACATTCAGATGTCTGCAGACAGCTTTTCCTCTAAGCCTGTATGTATACAGATTTGTATACTAGTTTAAATACCATGGATCAGAGTCAAGGATCAATTTGCAAATTGAGCTACCAGGTCTTGGCAAGAACTGCAGCAGCAGCAGCTAATTTCTTTTAATTGAACAGGCCATATTAAGATATTGGAATGACTCCATCAGAGTCTTAAATCCAAGCTATGTTTTGCAGAAGTGGCATTTAATCAAACATTAGTTGACTTTGTAATAAAGTCTGCTTTGGTTTGGTTAGCAAATTAAATAATTGCATGCCATTCTGGTAAGACAATTCCCTTGAATTACAAGGCTGCAACAGAAAAGTTCAGACCTGATCTCTCCCCTTCCAGTTACTATAGACTTACAATTAATATCCTGACAAACACAAAGAAGAGCTTAGTTTGAGCATTGCCCTGATGACATCTTCTTCTCAAGAGCTGGTCTTAACATGCAATGTGACCCTGGAGCAAATTCAAAGCTAACAAATTCTGGAAGAGGGAAGTGGAGGTGCTAGAACACTACCAGGTCATGCAAGTAAGGACAGTGACCTACAAGATGGCTTAACAAGGCAGCGAGAAATAAAGGAAGTGACAGTAGTACAGAAATCCAAGAGGTGTTCTGAAGGGGCTTCTGGTCTGCCTCTGTAAGGAAGCAAGCCTGAAACAGACTTCCATCCACTAGACCAGGATACACATCTTCAATGCAAAAAGACACAGGCTTCTTAAGTCAAAAGATGCTGTAAATCACAGTTAAGAGACATGAGTGATGGTAACAGGGGCTACTCCTTTCCTCCAATTGACAGTCAGTTCTGCCTGACCCTTACTAGTCCTTACACCAGGGTTTTGGTACCTCTCCTACCCTTTTACCCTATGTGGATCCCCCGCTATGCACTTCTTCAATTGTATCATCAACTATACGTTCTTAAGCTCAGACCAGCAATGTTATTTTTTCAACCCAGCTAATGCTATTTTTAGTTCTGGGCTGTCTTCTGTGCTAGTCTCTACTCACTTGAGAAGCTTTTCAAAGGCATCCATGAAGTCTTCACTTGTCATCAAGACACAAAAAATACTTCTCCTGATATCAGTGTTCATTCTCTGCTTGCGAGCAAGTTCCATTATCTTTGAACTCACCTGAAAAAAAAAGTATTCAATGCTATTTTATTTAGGCTTGCTTTAAGAAAGCTATTTCTGTGCAGCCTCCAGTAAGATCACTAATGAAGATCTCCAATGAACTATGAAGCAGCAACCCAAAGGCCTGAGCTTTACTCCAGAGGCATAGGCATCATCAGGAGCTTTACAACTAGGGAAATATATTTTAATGTACTGTAAGTGTGCCAAATATTTTTAAGACATGCTTCTCTAACGCTAGTCACCATGACCATCTTACCACACTCCTTTTAGAATCAGCTTTGATATATGCCACCCACAGACAGACGACACTACTTGTCAGAATTCATACAAGTAAACCCAGTTTTAAATCAAGTCTCTTCTTCCACTTACATACATTACTTTTACAATTCCACAGGATAAGAGAAAACAAGCTATACCATAATATTAGTAGTAACAGCTCTTAACAAGCAGGAGCACAACATCTGGAAAAATATAAGAGCAGAATTTACAGTGCCAAAGCTCAGCCTTACAAGAGTCCATGAAGGTTTTTCTGGTGGGTTCTGAAACGAACTTATTCACCTGTATAAAGAATATTCAAAAGATCTCAAACACTTAAGACTTATAACTAGCACTGCTTGGATTCACCTTTCCTATCTGCAGTTTTTCCTCAGTCTTGCTGGTTTTATCATCGATCATGGGTGCTCCACTCCAGGATGACCCTACGATCCACCAGCGACCAACCCGATCAGCATTGAGGAGAGATTCCAGGGAGACACGGAGCTGAGTTTCTTTTCCAGAACCACTGCTGTGAACCTTGAGTAACAAAATACAAAAAAGCCAGAAGATTTTATTTGAAGCTTTTTTCTTTAAAAAAAGAAAACAACAAATACTTTAATTACTTAAAATTATTTTTAAACAAATATTTCAAACAAATATCTTGAACTCCATAAAGGTCTTCACATGTTCCCCCTCAACCTTTAGTTTCAGTCAGCAACCTGAAAAGAATTTACAAGTTTCCCATATGCTCTAATTTCTCAAATACAATAAGTTGATTAAATCTACATTTAGAAGCTCTTGATTTTTTTTTTTTATTTTGTAAAGGAGATAATCAGTGAAAAAGTAGCCATCTTCCAAAATAAAACTTGATTAGAATTCAGACTTGATGCTGACACTGAAAATCAGTTGCAGCATCTTACAATCTAGTCACAGTTTTCCTTTTGAACACTTGCGCTCAAATAAAATGACATGACAAACTGCCTTCAGTTTTGTACAATTCAAACAATAAAAAGTTTAAACTATTTGAACAAAACAAGAATTTTCAATGAAAAGAGTCTAGAGGCATACTAAGAGGAGTGTGAAAATTTAAGAGAGGAAATTCTACAGAACTAGGTTACCTAGTTTACTTTTGCCTGGCCTATTATCACTGATGTGCACATCCTGCACTTACAAATTTCTCAAAAATATGATGCTCTAGCTGTTGTAGATGAGTAGAGCAATTTTCAGGTTGAAGATATATGGAATCTAAAACCATATTCCGGTCCTGTGAAAATTAATTAGTTCTGAATCCAAAGAGACAATTGCTTTTATGCATTTTATACTGGGTTGTTTTAAACAAAGTGCATTTTCTCCACCGAAAAAGACCAAGAAAGAAAAAACACCTAGGTTTTCAGAAGTGTTAGACTTCCAAAATAATTCTGGAGAAGTCAGGAACAGGTGCCTGCATCCAAAATCTATGGAAAAAAAAGAACTTCTCATAATGACTCATTTCTTCTGCACAACCATTAAACATCCCACAATTTCTTTTTCAAGTATAGGACTCTGAGGAAAAGTCTTTGGCTAAGTATGATCTCCTTTCTCAAACTGTTCTGCAGAAGGCTGGTTGACTGCTGACTTTACTTGGACACAGGAGATGATCCTTAATGATCCAAGATGTGATTTTTGTCCACAAGAGTTTCAGACTTTTAAATGAATTAAAAAATACTATAGCCCACCAAGCTGGCGTACAATACAAATAATTATTTCTGGTTTAAGAACAGTTATATTATATATGTCAAGAAAGTTCTCACCAGTGTTCTTTGCAATTTGCGGAGTTTTTCAACTGGTTCAGGATCATAACCGGGAATCTTACGCATGTCATTATTCCTTAGTGCCAACATAGTCTCTAGCATAAAACGAACCTATTGAGAAAAGAAATATTTCTGGGGATTATGTAAGTTTATTTACTAGAGAGTGTACTTTGAAATATCTATTCTGTGAGAATAAGCAGCTCAGCTGGCAATATACATCAAAATCTAGATTATGTGAATACAAATACACAGAAGGAAGTTTACTTTAACTCCGACTACATTCGTGTTCTAGCTTCAATTCAAAGCTTAATCAGTGACCGTTTTTTGAAGCATACCAAGTATCATGAAGCACAGGCACTGTCCACTGCATAAGACAATAGTCCTAGTCTCACCCATTACAAGCATTTTGGTGTTCGTGTCCTAAGAACTAATGGAGAAAGACAGACTCTTGTCTGGAATGGAAGTAACTGAATACTAATGGTAGCTTAAAATCTAAACAGAGCATAGCAGAAAACATTTTGTTAAATTAACAGATGTATTCAAGTCTATTCAGATCAGAAAACCTTCAAAACACACACACATACCCTAGCCTGATCCTGGAGTTTCTTCTCTGCTGTGTTTGCTTTCCTCTGGGCTTCAGTGATCAGTTCCTTCAAAGCCAACGCATCATCCTTTCTTAAGGAAAAGCCCACGTTTTTCAGAAGAAACAAAATCAACTCAATCTCTTTTTCAGTGAAAGTGCCAACAAGCTTTTTCAGAATATCAAAGATCAGCAGGGAATGCACCACATGGAAGTTATACAGATGAGCAATCAAGGCAAGCAGATTTTCACATTCTTTCCCCTCAGCATCACTTTTACAGAGTTCATCAAATTTCTTCACCACAGCTTCCAAAAAGTGAGCACCAACCTGGCAATAGTTTCATTAAGGGGGAGAAAAAAAAAATCCAGCAGTTAACTGTAAGTAGATTTGACAAACATCTGTAAAACATTAGTTTTTGGGGCACTGCCACTATTAATTTTAAAGAAATATTGCTGCTCCTCTCAACCAATATGGATGATCTACATTTACATACACAAATATCTAAGTGGTGTGACATTTTCTTAAAGTATATGTTATTTACACCTCATATAGGCCATCCACCTGCCTTTTAAAGTCTGAGCAAGAAAAAATAGTACACAGACATCAGAATTTGTTTACATCATTTTCATGGACACATATTAGCACCTTCCCAGCTGTCTGGCTGGCATGCTGTTACCACTAGTCAGACATTCAGTAAAAGCTGCCTGTCAAAACCGAATGCATCATAGAGTTCAGCATTCCAGAACAAAATCCTTAACAGGAAGGCAAAAAATAACACTGTAAACCAACCCCCAACTACCAAATTTCAGTTGCTGAGCATGATCATAGGCTGATTTTGAAGTGGGCATAAGTCTCAGCCATTTGTCAGTGGTACGCTTGGGACAAGAAATTTTGGAATCTCTGTATTTGTGAAGAGAGAACTGATGGTAAAGACTGGAATTAGAAAACATACCAAAATAGGTAATGAACACATTATTGTTAAACACAACACCTCCCCGTTATTATGGTGCTAATATTTGCTGATTGTTCTTAGGAAAACCAGAAGTCCCAGTAGCAGTTCTGACTTGCACTACAAGCCTTGACCAGCTTAGGTTTTAACTATCCATTGATCGTATCACACAAATTTATAAACACAGTTATTGGAGTCCCAAGTTCTGCATTGCTCAAACTAATCTTAAACGGACCTGTGCTATTGCACTTCTGTGTAATGCACATTCTACACTTATTTTACAGAAAAAAAAAAATGGGGCTTGATAGAATACTTAAATACAACAGTCTTAGATTCTAAGATGCTGTGTAATGGAGTCAGTAATACAGAGCACAGTCTGGATATCATCTACCTATTTCTAATACCTATTAATGTATCTATATTTAAACCTATTACTAGGTATTTTGCAAAGTCTCAACTCTAACAAGACTGTGTTTCTAAACCAGCACTGTATTACATTCTACTTGCAGTCAGAGCTGCCTTTCAAGCAGCAAAGAGGAAAAAAAAAAGTTTAATGGTTGCACAGAGAAAGCTGGTTTCAGAGACAGCATTCAGGTCACTCTACGGCAAACTGAAGAACTTGCATCAATACATCTTTTGCACTGAGATGTAGAAAAAAGAAATGTAACTTGATGGAAACATGATGCTGAAACATCTCAGTTTCCTGAGAGACACTGCACAAGTAAAATCTTCCCTTTGACACCAGTAGTTTCAGCTGCTGCTTAACAGTAAGCAAGAGACATTTTATCTCAGTCATTCACTGGGCTTACAAACACAAAAGAAAAACCTCAGAAGAATTTGCCATGCTTTTTGAAGTTTTTGATATTCTGGAGTCACTGATATACCTAATTAATTCCACTGATGATTTGCATGATTGCTCTTAAAAAATGACTGTTTCCACTGACGTAAAAAGATTTCTGTAACTGTAGCTCTTTCCTTACCTGGATGCACATTGTTCAAGAACAGTATCTTCATTTACCCAAGAGAACAGAATAGGTTACTGTAATTAAACTTGAAGCTTAAAAACAAATCAGTTTTATAGAAGCAGAAAGATTTTTGATTTAAAAAAAAAAATGTTTTTATATCTAACCAGTGGTAACTCAGGGAGGAAATAATCAGATAAAGCAACAGACTTGGTCCCTTTCACTTGTGGACACCTAGCAAATAAGCTACAAATACTGATGAAATTCAACTAGAGATGCTTTTTAGTAACACACAATCAAAAATTAAAAGGCAATTCAAACCAAGTATCAAGGAAATCAGTTCACAATACGTATTATTAAACAAACTTGGTCCTAACCACAGAAATTACCTCAATTCCTACATTATGATGAAGAATGCTGACCAAAAGGACATGTTCCATCATCAGTCTTGCAGGCATGGCAACTGCAGTAACACAAGCATTCATGAGAATATCTGTCAGAGTTTCATTCATGTCCTTTCTGCTGTTGGCCATGTAGAGGTCTTCCATCTGTCCACTAATGGAGGACAAATTTGGTTCACTCAACCTATTGAGAAACAAAATCCAACATTCACTTTTTCTTCTTTTTATACAGTTCCACCATTTTCAAGTTAACCAACAAATAAGTGATTCTTTTTAGAGAAACTAGCTGGGCTTAAGAAGAAAAATTGAGAAGACAACTGGAAGGGACCTTTTGTATTTTGCTGTGTCACTAAACTAAAAAAATACAACACATTTTTAATTCTGGGTGGGTTTTTAAAAAATATTTACATGTAAAATCACATTAGTAGCAGTATTTACAAAGCATTGTCAATATGCTTACTATCACAACAGACAGACTTATTAAGAAAACAGACTGTTGTAACTATGGCATATCCCAGTTTTGGAGAAATTGTGAAAATACCTCATACTTTTCTAACACGTAACATACATCAAATCCTATATGACCGAACAAACTGCATACTGGAGTCTGCATTTTACAGATAAAACAGATAAAAGTAAATGCCAACAGATTTCTAATTTTAAAAACACTCTAAAGCACATGAAAGTGTTAATTACTTTTTCTGTTCTTCAGTACTTTATGCTATGAAGTGTTGCTCCTCCTTAGTTGTAGTGTTGTACGGGTCTGAATCATGGGTCATCTACCGCCACCATCTGCGACTCCTCGAACGCTTCCATCAGCGCTGCCTCCGCACAATCCTAAACATCCACTGGACTGACTACGTGACTAACGTTGCTGTCCTTGAACAGGCAGACGTCACCAGTATTGAGGCCATGTTGCTGAAAACGCAGCTGCGTTGGGCAGGGCACGTCTCCAGGATGGCGGATCACCGCCTCCCTAAGATCGTGCTCTATGGTGAACTTGCCACTGGCTGCCGCAAGAGAAGAGCTCCAAAGAGGAGATATAAGGACTCCCTGAAACAACACCTCAGCCTAGGCCATATTGACCACCATCAGTGGTCCACCCTGGCCTCCAATCGGGAGATTTGGAGACACACCATACATAACGCTGCTGTCTCCTTTGAGAGCACGCGTAGAATCAAGCTCGAGGAGAAAAGACAGCGCAGAAAGAACCGTGCCTCGAATATACCACCCAAGGAGACCCTCCGGTGTGCTCTTTGCAACCGGTCTTGCCTATCCCGCATTGGCCTTTTCAGCCATCAACGCGCTTGCAATAAGCGTGGGCAAAGCCCTTCCCAAATCTTTGTCCGCGAAGCCAAGCCATGATGATGTAGTGTTGGAGAAATTTAATTTTATTTGATTAAAAAAAGAAAATCATGCTTTTTTGGGGGTGTTATAACTCACACTGTGTGCCTTTCTTATAAGCCTACTCCAACTGACACTTAGTGAATTACATCTAACACTTGCAGGCAACTGCTGTGTGGAATTCAGCCCAATCTTAAATTTATTTTCTAGATTTTTCAACTTCTGTAATGACTGACGTTGAAGAATTTATATCAACACAGGTAATTATTATTAAGGATAGCAGACATGATTGCCAACTTAAAATCAGTTTGTGAAGAGAGAAGTCACATTCTTGCCACTTTTCTTTGAATGATGAGCACTGTCACATTGAACCAGAAAGATTAATGCCTTTCCTTATTACATTACCTATTAATGAGACCATTCACCATTTTCTTCAGCCTTCCCAATTCTTCTCTTTTCTTGTCATCCAGTGTCTCCTGAGCTTTACGTACTTGAGGGGGAGCATACTTTGTAGCACTGTGATTATGACTCTTACCAGGAAAACAATAAAATAGGGTACCAAATGAGACTAGTATCTTAAATATCTGCACACAAATATACATTTCTATTTAAGATTAATATACCAAACTTATAGTTAAGTCTATATTTTACCACCTAATATCTAATGCCACAGGAACTACTTCATACAGAGAAGCGGCATGCAACAAGTTACCACTTAGGACCAACTTGATGGCAGCAACACTCCTCTTCCCTTTAAATGAAATTTTCTTTAAACTCATGTTACTAAAACCTGACATCTTAGGTCTTGTTTTTATCAAGTTTTACCAGCTGCAGACATAGTAACAGTTTCAGTTAGTGCCATGCAGGCTAAATGACCTATGCGGCCTCCTCTCCTCCACCGGTGCTGCCACATCTAACACAGGCAGAACCTCTGGGATCACCCAGTAGTTAACAGTACAGTTTGCAACAGACGCTAATTTTAACATAAGCTCCCCTTGCTCATAACAGGAGTGCTTAACCACGTTCTTAATCTCTCGAGCCGGGGTAGGTCCTTTTATTTGCTGATCTTGTATACAGAGGTATATGACACCTTGTGCTTTAGGGTATCATCTGACAGCACCCTGACCTGGGAGAACTCTACCCTCCACGCTTAACTGTGGTCCCTAGGGCTTGGTGGGCCTCTGCAGTCAACACTGTTGCTGACCCACAACCACACTCTGCATGGCCTGACTGGACAGCAAACACCCGCTCTTGACAGAGGTTTATGTTCAGGTTGTGGCATGTACTTTCACAAGCACGTTTGCGTTATCTGAGGTGTACATCCTACCTCTTCCTCCTCCTCCTCCTCGCCGGAGGGCTCGCTGGCCTCAGGCACAACGCTGTCCTCGGGGGACGAAGACGAGCTCTCGTTCTCCCACTGTCCTTCCACATCATCATCACTTTCGGAGGGGTCTAAGGCGTCCTCCTCCTCCTCCTCCTCCCGTGGCGCCGGCTGGCTCTCCCGAGGCGCTGGCGGGGCCTCCTCCTCCTCCTCGTCGCTGCTCTCGCACAGCCTGCTGAGGCCGGCCCGGGAGCCCAGGGCGTCCAGCACGTAGCCCAGCCCGTCCCGCAGGAAGCTCTGAGGCAGCCTCTCTGCCGCGACCCCCTCCTGCTTCTTGCGGCGCTTGCCGAGCCCCAGCCGCCGCTCCAGGCGCCGAATCTCCTTCTCCTCCTCCTCGTTGGCCTCCAGCAGGGCACGCTTCCGCGCCGAGGCGGTGGCGGCTGCGGAGGGGGCCGCGCCGGGTGGCGGTGTCGTTGCCGGCACCGGCGGCCGCGCCGCCTCTTGCTGCCGCGGCGGCCCCAGCCGCTGCTTTCCGACGGCAGCAGCGGGCGAGGTCAGGGCTCTGGGGCGGGTGGCAGGAGCCGGCTTGGCAGCAGCCGGCTTGGCCGGGGCGGCGGGGGCCTCCACCAGCTCCCCACGCTGGAGGAGGCGGCGGCGGCTCCGCTTCAGCCTGCGCTTCTCCTTCCTCGCATCTCGGCGACTCTTGCGGTTCTGCCTCTCCGAGTCTTTCAGCAAGGACAGCGGCGGCTGGTCACCGGCCGCCTGCACGAACTCTTGCACCGCGTGCCGCAGCCTGTCCAGCTTCCCGCCGCGGCGAGCGCGGGCGGCGGCTGGCCGCTTCATCTTCCTCTCGGCCACACCGCGCCTGGGCGCCGCCATCTTGGGGAAGAGCCGACCTTCCTCTTCCGCCGCGCGGCCGCCATTTCGAGCAGCAGCGCCCCCTACTGGGGGTTGTGCGCCGGGCGGTGGGGCGGCCCCTCAGGTCTGACGAGGTGGTTCCCGGCGGGCAGGAGCCCGCCGGAAACCCTCACCAAAGCCGCGAAATCCGTGGAGATCCCCTCTGTTTTATATGTATTTAAGAAAATCTAAGTCTTGTCTCTTCTTACAGAAGGGGCTGGAACAATTCTTGCCTTGTAACCCTGGCTGCGGTTGCAAGGCCCTAACGAGGCTGCAGGAGCCTCTCCTGCCCAGTCCCCCATTTTAAGCCCCTTCCAACCTTGCCGAGCTCAGCTGTCTCTTCCTGCGCACGCCAGAGACAACGCCCGCAGCCTGTGGCCTCTGCCCAGTGGCGCTGCCCTGTGCATCGGCTGCAGGACTAGGGGATGCAGCGGCTGGGACTGTTGGCCTCCGCCACGGGGACGGGATCCCCCCTGCTGTGCCTGCCTCTGCGCGCCCAGCAGGTGACAACTTGCCTGTCATTTGTGTGATCAGAGGGAATTAAATGTCCCGTGGCAGTTTGCTGCTGTCAGCAGGAAAACCAATTGGTTGGTCTTAACTTTAGTCTCTTCGCTGTACTTCAGGCTTAGGCAACCTTCCGTCTGTGTGTGTGTCTGGTCCTGTGTCCTCTCCTCCCACCGATTCTGAAATCTAGTCCTAGTTTCAGCCTTGTCTGGGAGATGCCTGGAGTTCCCCAAAACACTGAATTTCTCCAAGTTTCATCAAAACAGGTAGCTGGGTAGAGGAAAGAATCTCAGGTGAAAAAAGTGCCGCAAGAAGAGCTAAGCTCTGACCTTACCAGACACCAGAAAACACAAATGAAAGTCAGCGCACATGACCCAGTTTCAGTAAAAGGGTTGGCCTTGACTCTCCTATAGAGACCCATTCCATAGGAAGTCAGGCTTCATTATTTTGTTCTTTGGTGTGACACTCCTGACCTCTCTTGAACAGTGAAGTACTGCATAGGACGTATATTTTACCTGAAAATACGATATGGCTTTATTATTCAGAAGATTGTTTTTGTCTTCCTATGCATGTTTCCATATTCTGTCATTACATCATATGTCCTAGATGACCCATGCTTCAGAAATCCAGCTTTCTCAAGGCTGATGCATAATGAATCTTTCACCCGCAGCGACAAAATATGTTGCGCTGATTTGTCAAGGCATTCCTTTTGCTACATTTTGAACTATATATTACACTATAATTTATTGCTGGGCCGCTTTTTATTCATGCACAGACAGCTCACATGCATTTTGCATCCTATTTATAGATTTATTGATAACAGTAATCCAGCAGCATGCCAGAATGCTATATAACTAGAGATGAATACAATTTGGGAAAATATTAAGTGCTTTTAAAAATCCAAGATTTGCATCTTCCTTCTGTCTCTTCATGTAATTTGTTATTCAGGGCAACAGAGCCTTCCAATAATGGGAAATTTCACATATCTTCAAAGAGAGAAAATGTCAATATTTGCTTTTTTTACTACTTCATGTCACAAAGCAAAATGTGGAAAGCATATATTTGGCTGAATGACGTAATCCCAAATTTGGGTGAAAATGGGCATGCTACTTTTGCAAAAAATATACAAATAGAATTATTATCACCTGTTTGTGAAGTAAAAATACTTTGTAAGAATTAAAGCAGTATTTCAGACAAAATAGAAATATAATAATCAAGAAAATGTAATATTGAAATAAATATCTGCTTAATAGCCTAATTAAGTATTCAAATCTAGTGATGTCATATCTGAATAAATACATTAGAACAAAGATTTCAAGTAGTATCCTAGAATATTGTGGTTTATTTTTTTACACTAAACAATTTGGCTTCAAGTACCTGGTAAATACAGTTGTCTTAAACTCTAAACTGTGAATAATTAGAAACTCTCGTCAACTACTCTTCCAACTTTCTGGTGTTGTTTAAATACCAGAAAAGGAGAGAAATCCAGTTCCCATTTTAGAAATCTCACATTTAGATCTCTGCGTCATATGGGTGTCACTTAACAGGAATTCCTAATTGAGGGAACATTTTGTAATTGTTCTTTTGTTTTGACAGCGATCCTGCAGCAGAGAACAAGCTGCAAGGGCAGGTTTTGCATTTAGAATGAAATTGAACATAATGGCATGATTCACTGGAAATGAAAGTTCATATAGAATTGTTGCTTCAGTAAATTTTTGCTTCCTGCTGAGATAATCTTTCTTAACAGATTTCCTTTGCTATTAAATTATATTCACGGATTATTTTTTTCTCCCTCAGCAGAATGAGCAGAATGAGCAAGATGAGCAGTTCCTTTAGCTCTCTGTCTGCTATTGTCTCCTGGTTACTTCCCACGTGCCATGAAAATGTGATTTAGTGACTACATAATATGCACAGGTAGATTCTGGTTCTTTTGCAATTTACAGCTATAGAGAATATTGTGCTATTTATCACCACAGGAAATATCAAAGCAGCACCAGAAAGACTTCTAGACTGAGCTCATGGGGTCATTCTTTGTCCTTATCAATGGAGAAAACAGCCTGATTCGTGCAAGAATATCGCTGTACATTCAAAGCCTTTTTTGACTATGCTGACTGAAAGCTTCATGCCAGAATGAGTTTATTCTAAGCAGCGAGGGCCTCAGAACAGTGCAAATTACTTGAAGACTCTGCTGTGACTCTGTGGCATGGCATCCATCTACTTGAGGTGGTGTTTCCCCCCAAGTCATACTGTCACCAGTGGGATTAGCAGAACTGAGATTTGGTCTGCTGGGAGAGATTGTCTATGTAAGGATAATTTCCTCTGGAAAACGTTTTCCAAAGTTTCAAAGCAGTACGAAGTTTTTGGCTCTTCAAATGTGCTTCAGTTCCATCTATTTCAGAAGGTATTGGTAGTGAGGAAAGTGATTTCCTTAGTGTTTTAGAGATACATCCCTGTTGCTCAGAATCTTCTTGGGTTTTTTGGTTTTTTTTTTTCCAGACAGTATAGGCTAAGAAGTTGCTGAAAGCTTGGTTCTTATACAGCTTAAGGCAGGCATGATGAAAACTGAACTACACAAATACTCTAGAAAAATCTGTGTCCTGGCACTTAACCCCTGCAATTTCCACAATCTTTGTACCTGACCTTCAGCTGGTCATTTATCTTCTCCATGCTGCTTTTGTACAAAATGAGTTACCTTCCATCATTCTAAGACTAAGGCCGTTTCCTCCTGTACCTCCAGGTTTGCCTGCTACAAAAGTTATCGCCCACAGCGTCTTCCCTTGAGGGTGCTTATTACTGCCTCTTTCCTGGGGCTGCCCCACAGAATTGCTGACTGAAAGCTGTTTGCTGAGTTCTTCATATAATCTCTTTCCTTTAGTCACTGAGATTGGTGTCCTCTCAGTCAGTGCTTATGGGTGATACTCATTAAGAGAGATCTTTAGTTAGTTTAAGTTAAGATGGGCTGTTTTGATTGTGACAAACTGGGAAGCAACCGCACAAGTATCTCTGCAAAGAGGTGTCTGTAGCTCCTCTCCTACCCCCAAAAAGAAGCATCTGAAAGCGGTAATCTCAGCTGGCAAAACTAGAGTAGGGAGAAGATGTGTGTTCCCTGAATTTAATCATTAATATCTTTTAGTTCATTGGAAGGAAGGAGTGGGTGCTAAAGGTTATTATTTAGATAAATGATCCAAAAGACAAGCATAAAAAAGACAGATATGCTGGGTGAAAGCAGAAACCCATTTCCCCAATCCATTAGCAGTTTTAGTTTTAAACTATAAGGAGATTATCTAATACGTGACACAAGGATGACTGAAAATGGTAATCAGATGACTTTGTTGTTAAAAGGAAGAGGTAGGTTGCAACTAAAATGAGCTTTTAAGTTAGTGATTTGTGCACATCTCAGTTAAAAAAACCCCAGTTATAAATCAGGATAGTGTCATTGATCAAAGTCCCACATTACGGCACTTTGCATTTCGTATATGAAATGTATATAATCAAAGTTTCTGTGCCAAGAAATGCAAGTCTCTATGGGAGACTTAACTCCATGCTGAAAGCTGACCTTATCTAAGGAACACTTGTATCATATTGTCATTTATAAAGCAGTTTTCATCAAAACCCCATAAATATTTATCAAGGGGTATTTCCCTTTCCCTCCGTTTTGTCCTTTGTTGTTAATTGCTTATCTTTAACACACCAATTGTAATTCTGTTCCCTGAAGAACATCGAAGAACCGTAATTTTTATTAGCTCTTTCTTTGATTCTGACAAGGCAACTTTGAAAAAAGAATACTTGGAAGTAGGAGTGACACTCCAGAATAAGTACCTACGAATGCTTGAATTGAACAAACAAATCCCCTAAAATTACCTGTAACTGTCACTTTGTTAAAATCACCTTTTATTTGTTTATTTATACAAAGTGAAATCACTGGCAAGAATAAGTATCATGCCACTGACACAGGAGCTGTTGCACCAGAACTGCTAATACTGTCCTTTTTTATACACAGTGTAAGGTAATTGTTCTCAGGGACAATTAATTTCCAGCAGGTTTTTCTAGCTCAGTGGGTGCTCTTAGCTGTTAACAAAAGTCTTACTGCATTTTTCCTGAGGCTTTATTAAACACACAAAATATTACATGTATCTGAGCCAAATACAGCAAAGTATTTGGAGATCTTTCTGAGATGAGCAGATTGAGAGCAGCCCTGTGGTGAAGGACGTGGGGGTACTGATGGATGAAAGACTGGACATGAGCCAGCAATGCGTGCTCGCAGCTGAGAAAGCAAACAGTATCCTGGGCTGTATCAAGCAAAGCATGGCCAGCAGGTTGAGGTGATTCTGCTGATCTACTCTGCTCTGGTGAGACCCTACCTGGAGTGCTGTGTCCAGCTCTGGAATCCACAGCACAAGAAGGACATGGACCTGTTGGAGGGTACAGAGGGATGGCAATGAACATGGTCAGAGGGATGGAACACCTCTGCTATGAGGACAGGCTGAGACAGTTGGGGTTGTTCAGCCCTGAGAAGAGAAGGCTCCGGAGAGACCTTATTGCAGCCTTTCAGTGCTTTAAGGGGGCTTATAATAAGAAAGTTGGGGACAGACTTTTTAGCAAGGCCTGTTGTGACAGGACAAGGGGTGATGGTTTTAAAGTAAAAGAGGGGAGATTTAGACTAGATCTAAGGAGGAATTTTTTTTTGCTGAGGGTGGTGAAACACCAGCAGAGGTTACCCAGAGAGGTGGTAAATGCCCCATCCCTGGAAACATTCCAGGTCAGGTTGGACGGGACCCTGGGCAACATGATCTAGTTGAAGATGTCCCTGCAGGGGTGTTGGACTAGATGACCTTTAAAGGTCCCTTCTAACCCAAAACATTCTATGATTCTAGGACAGCAAACTTTGTATCTGGTAATTGTACTGTAACAATGACATCAATTTATACATGTTGGTTGCCATTCTACATCTTAATCTCAGTACCTATAATGCATTATGTTATTGTTTGTAATATAGGATCAATTTAATATACAGTTTCTGTTAAGGAATTCACCTGACCATAACCAGAGTGCAGCGCTGGACTCCTCATATCACACGTCTAGTTAAGGACCAGTCTTTCAAAGTACTTTGAAATAGCAACACTGATTTAACCCTGACAGACAAGATAGAGAAGTTCTCCCTCAGTTTAGACAGGTGTCTGCAGCAGAGCCAGTCACCCTCCTGTCTGTTTATAGTCAAACGGAGAAATAGTCATTTTTAGAGAAAAAAATCTCATCTAATCCTATAGGCTTCTGCTTCAGAATGAGATGGACAGTGCCTCAGACTCCATCAACCAGATGGTTAGACCTCCACTGATTTAAAAGGGAGCCTTGGAACAACTGGCTTACATTGCATTGTAGATACCCAGTTGGGTGGCTCGTATGCAAAGGACAAAGCAGCAAAACAAAACATCCACATATGAGCTTGGATAACCTCATGTTCACCCAGTTGGTGTCTGGCACATATCTGACACTGGAAAGCACCCTAATCTACTCCTGCACCTGCTAACATCCCTGCCAAGTGATCACCAGCTTTCAAGACTGCAGTTTTGCAGTTTTTAGAACAACCTCAGTCTGCCTTGCACTTGTCCAGGTAATCATTTCCTCATCCTTCTTCATGTTAAGACCAGGATTTGTAGCATAAGCCACCAAATCAAAAATTTGATCCAAATGAAACAAATAAACTTTTCAATTGGGCTGGGTTATTTTTCTGATTCAGCTACAGAAAGAGGTAGTTAGCACCCTTCTGACAGCAGCACAGACTAAGATCACCCTAAATCAGGTGTGGAACTACACCTTTAGCGGATTACAAGAATTACTGGCCTGCTGGTAGGACAGCTATTTCCCATGCTGCTCTAATAGAGAAGTCTTGACTCTAGCAACTACAGCCCATTCTGTGAGCACTTGCACTTGTGTCTGATAGCAAATACGTTTTGAAACCCTGGTGAAAACAGGAACAATTACAAAAGCCCTTTTTGTGTAATTAGATTCTTTATTGTGAAAGGGATTGTCTTTTTTGCTTCCCCTGAATAATTTTGCAGAAAATAGCGTACTAACAAGTCAGCTAACATCAAGAACAAAGCTCTACACAACTGGATATGTAAGTGCATGCCTTGGGAGCTGGCCAGTGCTGTACAGCTTGAATTTTCTTTCTCATACTGGAAGTTTCCTCCTTGCTTACTGGTGGCAAAGGTAAGGTATCTATTTTTAGGCCAACCCACATTTGTCTGGGTGCACTTTCAGAGTGGCAGTGTTAAGGTTACTGTAGCCCATTCCTGGACATACTCATGGGAAAACACACACTTAAAAAGAGGTACGTGTTAGTATCAATTAGAATATTATGATTACAGAAATCAACTGAAGAGACAGTTTTATTCTTCATCTTAATAATTGCAGCTGTAAATTCTTAACTGCAGGTGCCATATTTTCATTAAGTGTTTAAATAAATCCTCGCGATATGGGGCCCTGATCCCTGATGGGGAACTTCTGCAGCACCATAATGAAAAACAAAGAAGAACAAGAAGTCAACGTGCCCTTGCTTACAAGCCATGCTAAGATGTTTGTCTGAATTCCTACTAGCTCTTTAATTAATCCTGAGTCCTGCATGTGAGTGGTTCCAGTTGTAAGACCTATTACCTACATGGTGATATTACTGCCTGGTTTTGAGGTCTGCAGAAGGAAGAGTAAGCTTGAAAGGAAGAGAAACATTCCGGCAATTTGACCATTTTTTTTTTCCCCCCCAGCAGAGAGCATAATTAAACATATAGTGATACATGGCAATAATGACGATGTTGCCTCTCTGCAGATGAGCTGCCTATATCCACGATTTATTTCCTTCTTTGGCATTCACAGAAGTAGAACACTACAGGCTATGTGATCCTAATGCTGCTTTGTAAACTGATCGCGGCTTCTTTCTTTTTCAATTTAAATATTGAAAGAAACTTCATCTAATGTGTTTGAACACAGGACCAAAAACCAGATGCAACTGATGTAGTAACATCCTCTTCGTAGTCTTGGGCAAGTCACTTAATCTTTGTGTTTTGAAGCTTCAAATTTTTTTGTGTAAAACAATTACAAAGATGTTTTGGTGTTACCCTGAGCCACATTAGTGGTGGGAGAACAGTTCAGATGTTCTTTGTAAAGGATGGTGCAGAGGAAGGGTGCTAGGCAAGAAGTTTTATTAGAGATACATCCAAGCAGCAAAATTCAGATACTGAACTGGACTTGGGTGCCCCTAAAGGTGAAAGAGCACTGGGCTTTAGGGTTCAATATGACCTCGACTATTTTAATTCACAAAGCAAGCAGTTGACCCGTTTTGTTAGATTTGGAATTTCTTACTCTTCCATAACTTTCACATGCCCAAGTTCAATTGATTTTTCCCAACAGCAGGAAAGGTCATTCTCATTAGGAGACAAATAATGCAAATTGGATGAATCCAATTTGCATCTTAAAATATGCAAATGAACACACTTCTCATTTTTTTTCCCAAGTTCTGACCTCTGAGTCAAAGTGGAATTTATTCTACTCTAAGTTGAAAGTGAACTTCTATTCAGTGAAGATGATTGGGTGTCACAGGGCACCTGGCACATTTTATTTAACTGGGATTCCAGATATTTGATGGAGAACAGAGAACCTGTGGCTGGACTTCGCAAGAATTAAAAATTAGAAGTCAGCCTAGATTCCAGTTTTTGTGTAGAAACAGAGGTGATTAAGCGAAATTATTAGACCTGTTCAAAGCCAACATCAAAAAACTATTTTAAAGACCAGTGTTCAAGATTGATGTTACCAGCAGCCCCTTGAAGCAGACTGGGAATGTAGCCATGGAACAATCCCAGCCTTCAGCAATAAGGAAACAGAGATTCAAGGTCACTTGCAAGATGAGACACTTTATATAGTGCATTTCAATGCTTGCTTACACTCTGGACTGACCGTCGATTCTTATGGTACCAAGGATTGTCCTTTTGTTAGGTGATCACTATGAGTGATTATCAGAGAAGGAAAATCTTGTCATCATTATCTGTGATGGACAATACACTGTTATTTTGCAATAGAATTTAAAAATGTTGTATTTTTTCTTTAGTAAATAGTTTGATTGAGGGTGTGATCTAGTATCACCCTCCAGTTCCCTCAAAAATAATTACATGCTAAAAATTGTAATACATCAGAAATTTAATTACATTAAAAGTGCTTACTAATGTTTTGTTATTACTCTGCTTAATCTTGGCATCTGCATGCCATTCATTAATTTATTTCTGTAAAAATTATAGGTCACATTGTGAAGTTCTTATTATATTTCTATGTAGTCAAACCTCATTTTTTTCCCAGAGTGTAGCTTCACTGAAGAAGGGGTACATGGCTTTGTGCATGCCGTGATGCATCTAACGGGAAAGATAACTAAAGTAATGCTTTAAGTTACGTATATTTCAGATTTGAATATAATAATATTTTTTCAGCTTATAATACTTAAACTTATTAGTTCTTGTATTTAATTCAAGTAGCCATTTAAGTACTTCCTCTATCTTAAAATAAAGAGTTTATTTGGGGCACAGGCTTTAATGCTCTTCTTAAGTAAATAAAATAAAAACTGCATGATAAACAGATAAACTGATAAACTGAAGAGACACTCCACCAGTAATTAAACTACGTTTTTCTTTCTTTCATATACATACACAAACTCATGAAAGAGTACTATAAGCTGCTGCTTCTTTATAAAGGCAAAATATCGTTTCCAGAAAAGTCAATAGACAGTGACTTTGTCAAAACCAAAGGTAATACCAATACCTTCACTCACATTAGCTTAGCATACAAATTAGTATATTTTGGCACTTGTAACGAAGTTCTGTAGAGGACACTATGGAATGCTGTCTTCCGCACCAGCTTATTTTAATACTAAGGCAGGGTAACTATATTTCATAGAACTTTAAATATAAATAAAAATAAGCACCCACACACATAAATAGATACCTAAATACACAGACACATACTGTGTCTAAGTATGCATACAATATATACATTTATTGAATCATTTGAAAATGCATTCTTTATAATCTATAGTATGAGTGAATCTTTAAACAAATTCTTCCCAAAAAAATGCCATAAACTTGTCCCACTGACACGGTGCACAAGTATTTCTTATTCCATAACACAGGGCAGGAAGAACTATCTGAAGATGATGGTTTATAGTTATTTCTTGACTCATGAATCCTTCATGAGGATTGTGCGTGTGCAGAGCAAAAGAACAATATAGTTTCTCACATTTTCTTTGCTCTCAGTTCTAAAAATGGCATCGGCCAGACAGAAGAACATATTTGTGATTGCTTTGAACGTTCATTGTAGCTCACAGGCATTTCTCTCTGTAACATTGCTGGCTGGAGTAGCTCCCTCTGCTCAGTCATATCATTAATGCTGTTGTGTGAATGCAGAATGAACTGTCCTAGAGAATTCATTCTGTTTAAATTTTTTATTTTTGCTAGGTTATTTTCCCCAGGTCTGTCTGGCCACGTATTGCTGGGTCAGTACTGCTGAAGCGGTATGGGGAACAAATTGAACAAGAACAAAGCTACAGGATCAGCACTACAGCCTGAGAGGTACTTGCTCGTGTACTTTTATGAAGTGCTAAAATGAAAATCCTTGCTTGGGTTTTTTAGAAGCTCTCTGGAGATGATTAGCCTGCAGTAATATAAAAATCGATTAGATGTAGAGAACTTGGAGTTGTACAGAGTCTGCTGCAGGAATAATTCACAAGTGCCAAATTATGAGATAAATTTTATAACACGAACAGACAAAATAGTTTCTGATTCCGTTATTTTGTAAGGTTCTTTGGGCCACAGAGAACGAATTTGAGGCTTTCTTCAAAGCTATATGACAGGAAAGATTATGTTCTCTCAAATGTGTCATGACTCAAGGTGTGACCAGAAAATATGAAGGTTAGAAGGATGTACCAGCAGATCCCGTGGTGTGGTGATGGTGCTGAAGCTGGGAGTCAGTGGTGGGGATGTGAGACAGGGGAAGGGAAGGAGTATGGCTGGCTTTTCAGCCATTTAAAAAATTGTACCTCACTACTATGCTGCTAGGGTTTTACTGCGGTGTGTGGGGTGAGGAGAACTTGGGAAGGTTATGAGCTCTGCTGTGCCACCTCCACCACTACCACAGAAAATCCAAACATATGCCATAGCATATAGTGTTATTTAGGACAACAGCAACATTCAGTCATGATTTCCCTCACAGGTTTGCTGGCAGCCTGTATGCATTCAAGACTAATAGTCACTTTGGTAACAGAGCTGAAGTGTGGAGAAGACCCATCTGAGAGAGGTTGGTTGGCTTTTTACTTTGTTGATGATATCCAGGTGTTAATACACTATGAATCATAGAATCATAGACTACCAGGTTGGAAGAGACCTCAAGGACCATCTGTTCCAACCATTTTTGGCAAAAGCACAGTCTAGACAAGATGGCCCAGCACCCTGTCCTGTTGAACCTTGAAAGTGTCCAATGAGACAGCAAATAGGTCTGAAATTATATTCTAATTATGCTAATTCTGGGAGCATGTGACTATAAACGGACCAAAGTATGCTGTGGGCTAGGGTTAAAAAGGTGATGATATCTGGTTGGTCTATGCCCAGAGTAATGGCACTTGGATACCTCCAAAGATAACAGGACAGAATGCGGTCCTGGGGGGTGGGCTGTCAGGCTACAGAGACTGTTCAGCACAGGCATGGCTACACAGACGGTAAAACTCTGTCATGTGCTGTGCAGCATTACTGGTACTTCAAAGAAAACTACAGCCTATGCAATACTTTACCAGGCACTACAAAACGAAGGGTGATTTCCTATGGTTGGTTGGTTTTACTATTCAGGATAAAGTGACCCCATTGTATCTAGGCTTCCCAGTGTGCCTTATAGTGACTGTTAATGTAGGCTTTTAATGTATGTTTAGCTTTTGGCAAATTAACCAACAATACAAAAAATCTTGTTTCTGTAAAAGCAAACAAGTTTTGAGGTATCAGAGCACAAGATGCAAAACAATATGAATGTATCCTATGAAACCTTGTTAACTTTGTACTACCCCTACGGTTTAAAATAAGTGATTACTCACTGACTGACATTATTTAGAAACAAAAGACCATCTGTCTCAAACAGATGACATCTTTGTAACCTTATCAGTACTGAAAATAGAAAAACTAGATTTCGTTCAGTAACCAGGCTGTAGGGAATATGCTTCAGAGAAGAATGAATGAATTGTGTACCTGCTTTTACATTGAAAAAACTCCTCGTCCCTGTGCTTCTCTAAGATCTCTGCAGCCTTCCATCCTCCCATGTGTAATACAAAGCATGTTGTGGTGACTTTGAACTTGTCACATGACAGGCCATATGGAGCTCTATGTTTTTTTCTCTGTAAGGTGGGACCAGAATTTTGGGAAAGACTGACTACAACGGCCATATCAATGTGGAACATGTGGAAAATAGAGGGAATTGGCTAGAGGTAATAAAGCTGAAGGATACCTATAGCAAGGCAGTGATAAGATGCACTCCTATGTCAGGTAATAGTTTTTACAGATTGAGCTATGCATGACCACATCTTTGGTGAAAAATGGGGTCAGTGACCATTATCATACTCTGATGGAGACAAAAGGATGACTACTGACACTTTCAACCTTATGTGGATAAGGCTGGAGGTTGTCCCACCCCTCTCATATCAGCCATTAGCAGCATGTAGAAGAGCAGGGCACACCTGATCAGGCAAAGAAGACATCTTATGCAGTTCAACACGTTCAAGATGCAACTTGAAATCCAGTAATGCAGGCAGACCTTCCCCTCTGCTGCTCCTCTGTTGAAAGACCAGGAGATGCATGCCTTTTCTATGTGTAGGATTCAGCTGACAGTGAGAGGGCTTGGAATGTCTTCATCTAGGTCATGGATGACAGTTACTGAGGGAATGGCAGACAGGCCAGGGAGGAGTGGCATAGTCATGAAGAACTTATGACCCTGCCTGCACACCTCTATTTGGAGCATAGGAAAACCCGAGAGAGTAAAATGGTGGCATCACATGTCTGTGGTGGCATATGGTAAACCCGCATCACCGGGGGGAATTGACAGGGTCTGCTTCTATAGTTGACCTATCCTGGATTCAGGTGCCTCCATGAATCCTTCAATCTAGGAAGCAGCCTCAGATATCAGGCTGTTAAGGTGCTTTCAGGTACCAATGCTATTTGACTAGACAATCTGGGCTGAAGATGGGGCAGAGAGAGCATCTGCAACATTTCTAACATGGTGGCATCCCTAGCTTCATGAGATATGGGGGAAAGGAATATGCCAGGACACCATAGCAGCTGACTGATGCTCATACCCCACCACTCTTAAACTGTGATATTGGACTTTTTCTATTTGAGAATGTGGACTGGCATGTCCCTCATTTAGAATTACAGAACCTATAGAGATGTACACACAGGAACTTTCCCACAGGGTTGCCCACAGCTCCAGGTTAACTTTAGAACCCTGGCGGATACTAAGCTCACCCACAGAGGCAGATCACAGCCCTGAAACCTTCTGCAAGACCCCCATACCCAAAGTCATTCCTGTTCCTCAGCAACTTCAGTGGGGACCAGGCAGGGTAAGGGCTTTTTTTAGTTGGATGTGAGTAATCACTGCCACCTACCCAGAGGTCAGTTGGTAGATGCGGCATGGGTGGAGGTTCCTGGTGAAACTGGTCAGGGGCCTATTGGGACATTCAGGGCGATGACAGCCTGCCCCAGGGAACAGGATAAGTATGATCTCTGCTTGTACTTAGTCTGAATGTACTTTGAGAGATTCCAGGTGTTCCAAGGAACACAGGAAAATAGAACTATGTCTTTCAGTGCCTGACAAGTGTCTGCCTAGTTTGAGCTGGCTCCAGGAAGAAGAGCTGCCCTTTGTGAGATATTGTCTCTTGTGTTTTTTTCAGTCGTCTTTTTAAGTGTGGCCTAGCATTCAAGGCACAACCTCTTTATGTGAGGTGGAAGTGAAGATGACAGATGGGACGTGTATAGACAGTATTTGGAGGGTTTGTAGGACAGCTGCATGCTTTACTATATGTTGTGTAGATTGACCTTTCCTCTTGCCCAGGCCAATGGCTACGGCTCAATAAAACTGAAAAAAACCTAAGCAGGCACAGTGTGATAGTGACTTTCAAAGGGGTGCCTTATGGAATGGAATGAAGCTGCATCAGGGGAAGTTCAGATTGGTCACTAGGAAAAGGTTCTTCACTGAGAGGTCACTGGAAGAGGCTCCCCAGGGAAGTGATCACAGCACAAAGTCTGTCAGAGTTCACGAAGCATCTGGACGATGCTTTTAGTCATATGGTTTAGTTTTAGTTAGTCCTGTGAGGAGCAGGGAATTGGACTCGATGATCCTTATGGGTCCCTTTAAACTTGAGATACTCTATGATTCGATGTGACACACCACATGTGAAATATGGTCAGATATCATATGTGTGCCTTGTGGTGTATGGGTATCTCTGCAGTTGCAGTCACTGGCAGGGTGGGCATAATTTGAATCTAATGTATGGCTTACAGGCCCTAAAATTAGGAAGATGAAAATATTGTAAGGAGTTGGATGAATCATAACCTATTCCTTGTTCTATCCTCCCACCTTCAAGCCAGTAAGAAGTCTCTGGAGTTCTCCATCCAAATACTGAGATATACCCAAATGTTTAAAGTCACTAGAGCTGGCTTTTGCTTTTATACGAGGGCCAGGGGACTATATATCATCCCCGGGGTTGAGGATCTTGCCATATTTTTGTTACTTGGAGGTGTAATTACTGTAATGTACTATCTACTTGAGAAAGGAAGTTAAACTCTCAAGAACAAATTAGCTACTTTCACATTACTGGCATGTCTTTTGTTAAAAGGCCTGCTAGATCGGAGTCCAGTTTCTGAAAATAAATATTATCTTATGTTATAACATAAGCTGTTCTCATGATGTCAGCATTTTCTGATAGACCACTGGTGGAACGGATTAGTGCTATAAGTTCTGGGGATCAAATACTGATCATCAGAGCTCTGCTTAGTGTAGTCTTTGATGGGATAACTGCAGAAAGTTCTCCTGGTTGGGAGATCAGACTTGACAGTTGTAGTGGTCCTTTTTGGCCGTCCAGCCTTTGATGTTAACTATAAGCTTACACAGCAAAGAGAAACTTTAACATGGCAGCTGGCAGATATTGTAAAAGTGCATTTTATGGCTGTTGCATGAAGGGATACCTACTAAAATTTATTTGCAATGTCCTTGAACAACATTGAATTCTCCAGATTAGGTGGTGCCTGTGGAGCAAACCTATTCATTTTGCTAATGAGACAGAGGAGGAAGATAAAGATTTAAAAAATGCCTGGCATCATATTTTATTAGTCACCCAATATAATTATTGACAGGGATCGAGGATGTTAAGTTCCAGAAAAGGACTACTTATTATCTTAACGCTCCTGAGATGCATTAAACACATTTGAATTTAATTAGAAAGGAGTATGCATGATTTAAGAATAAATCTTTCACCTATTAATTTTAGAAATTAAGATGATTTATTTCCCTTATATTTTCTAGCATTTTGGATAAAAGTCCTTCATAAAAGGTGCATGGCTTTCTTCAAAGACAAAATTTATACAATGTGATTTTCTCAACCAGACTGAAAAATGGTTGCAGTTTAATACTGGATAGATTTTTGAAATGCCTTCTGTGTGGTATTTAACACGACAGTTATCTTAGTCATGATGAGTCAGATACTGAATTTAAGAGAGAAAAATAAAATTATTTAACTAATACCAAAAATGGTTTTTTACTGGTTAAGGATTTGGCAGTGCAACCTATCTTCTCCAGAAATTGTAAAATTTTCACTTCTCAAAGCTATGTAACTAACAAAAAATAACTTCAGGGTGGTTCCGAATGAGGACAGATGGTCCAGCAGATTAATGATTTCATTTTTTTTTTTTTAAAGGACAATGAGTACATCCATGTTAAGTAGTGAGCAACTGATAATAGGGGAGGGTATTTGCATTTTCATCATTTATAATACAGCTAATGCATGGTCACATGTTTTAGAATCAATAGTAAATTGGCAGAGTAAGATGTCTAATGAAAGATGTTGAATGGCCCACAAATCAAAGGAGAGTATTCATAAAGGACAGAGGAACAATGGAAGGTAAACAATCAGCCAGACTCTCAGAGGAAGCACAGACGTGATGGGTGAGGCTCTCAAGCCTGTGCAGCCTGTTGTGCAGAGGTGCTGCTCTAGTGCTATGCATGCAACAAACCCAAGTGGAGCAGGGGCTGGAGTAATTTCAAATAGTACTATGTAAGTGCTTCCAGAATGGGAACTAAACACAGACTGAAGGGAAGGCACAGGAGTGAAGAACACATCTGTAAGAACAGGAAAATTATTTGTTGTGCTGCTTTCGGAGACATATGCTGGTGCTATTATTCAACCAGCAGCAAAACAGCATTAAAGCTTCTAATCATTATTTGCTAACACAAAAAATACTGGCTTCACTCTCAAATAACTCTTTTTGATCCCATTATGATGTTGCCATGGAACCAACCCATGATATTGGAAAGCTCATATTCCATATGGGCAAACTTAACACATGCAACCAGTAAAATAAGTATTATATGTACTTCCTATGTCAGGAAGTTCCCAAAGATGAGAAAAATTATAAGAAAAATTGATTTAGGAAAAAAAAAAACCAGGGGCAGAAATGATTTTTTTTTTAAAGAGATGTATTTATTCTGGTTAACAAATCACAGCTAATGTTACTGGCAGATGACACAAAAAAATTGGCAAATAATGTAAATAACAGAGTGGTAAATTACAAAGCTAAGCTAATTACACAGAGCAATCTGAAATGTTTGGGAAGCAGAAAACGAAAGAGGCTTGAGGCATCAGTCAGATGTCCATGGATGCACCAGGAACAAGGAATCGAGGTCCAGTCTACAGAACCAGGGCTGTATTTGAGGAACAATGATTCAGAACAGAAATTGTGGATTGCTGCTGGTTTACGTGAGCAAAGTTCAGAGGTAGCCACTATTTTCTATCTCAAGGAAATGAGTGCTGTATCTTTTGGATATAATGTCCCTAAAGCTGGCTTTAGTCTATATAAGCAAGTAAGTGGACACGGCAACACAAAACAAAGAGCCACTAATCTTACTTTAGGTCTCCCTCAGGGAAGCCTTTACCTACAGCCAGACCTCTGAGAGCAGGAAGACAGGAGTAGACACAAGTTTCTTCAACTGCAGTTCCCAGTACTTCTGGGAATTAATTGCATTTTTCATCTCTGAAGCTGTTTTCCCTTGTAATGATTAAAATGGGCTGTAATAGAGAACATAAAATAAGGAGGTGATTTTACATCTGTTCATAGAATTGCTGAAACTGAGCCTAGAATACTGCTTTTGCCTGTGGTTTAATAAATATGTTAAAAGTCTGGAGAGAATTCAGGGAAGAAAGAAAAAACTGAGTTCAGGGTTGAGAAAAATCTTGAAAGAGTAAATTTACGTAGAGTAAATCTATTTAACTGACTGAAAAGGAGATATTGAGGTGAATTGTGATTAGTAGGAAATATAAAGAATTAAAATTCTCAGTTGTAGCTGGGAAGGACAGAACCAGAATCAGAGTTAGAAGCTGAAGGCAGTAAAATTCAAATCAGAATGGTAATTAATTACAGATGGTAATTAAGTATTGAACATGACATAAAGTTTTCACTTTTTTGATCCATCCACTTAGCTGAACACCTTTCAGAGGCTGATTGGATCAAACACCGATTTCTGGGCTCAGAACAGACATAGATGGGTGAAAGCGAGGCTTTTTTTTTGGTTGGTTGGTTTGTTGTCATTGGTTGGTTTTGTAGGTTTGTTTTGTTTTGGTTTGGTTTTGCTTTGTTTTTTGATTCTTCAGCTCTGTAACAATATTGACCCTGGCAGGAGTTTAGGAGTTCTACCAATAAACTGCTGCTTGAAGAATAAGACATGAATGGACAGCATGGAGCAGATGTCCCTGGGCTTGTTCATGTCTGTATAGCAGGTGAAATTTGACATCTATATGCAGCCACATATCCTTCAATATTTCCTTTTATCTCATTCCTAACCAAGTTTAAGCTGCAACGTGGTAGGTTGTTGGGGTTTTGTTTGGTTGGTTTTTGTTTGTTTGGTTTTTTGTTTGTTTTGCTTTGAGGGGTGTTTTGGATCTTCAGAGCAGGACATGAGAGACACAGTAAAGATGAATGGAAGCAAAATGAGCTTTCAGTCACTTCATGCTGCCTAAATATGGATCTGAAACTGTTCTAGCTTCATGACATGACTTATGCTTCCTTTACCTAACACCACCCAACTCCTGCAGAGTTTATGCCTCTGAATATAAACTCTGCAGAGGTCTTCTGGCTCTAGGCTCCTATCAGTAAAACAAACCTCAGGACCAGAAGGGGTTTTATCTGTCAGTGAATGCAGTTCCTTGGTTATTGAAAACAGTCTGACTAAACATTTTATAAATGGGCCAAGGTCTTAGATAAAAGTAGTGGAGATATTTTACTCAAATGTTCATTTCAAAAGCTTGTTCAAAACTGTATTACTTTTTTATTTTTTGGGTGTATAGATTCATCAATATATTAATGAATATATGTATATAAAATCCAGCACATGCCTACATGAGTCTATACTGAACTAGTTTATTTTGATGCCAACATTCTCATTTTTAATTTAAATACCTGTCCCTTGGCTGTTTCAAAAAATGTATATACATTATGCCATAATATAGCATTTAGCTGGGGAGTTAGTGCTAATGGGTTGGCATAATGAAGATACAGGACGGAAGTATTTGGAACAAAAAAATCCATGGTTTTTTATTTTAAGAAAGCAAACAAATAGAAAATAGAAAGAAGGTATGAATAGAAATGAAAAGCCTGTCATCAATATTTCAAGTAGAATCCAGATGCAGGACTGATCAATCTGGCTTTCTCAAGTTGTAATGCAATTCTTGTTACACTTTAGCTCACCAAATAGAAGACACTGCGATGATCAGCCAATAATCTTAATGTATATAATTATGATAGTGTAAATCTCTTTTATACCATGATCAAGTTATTTTAACTTTTCATCCATTCTTTCATCCATTCTGTCTTCCTTAAGTGGCTTTTGAGTATATAAAATGCTGCGTATCATCTGTGCCGTGTGTTTACCCAGTTCTCTTTAAAACCAATGGTCACCCTCAGCAACATACTAAATTGGGCTTCAGGCCTTCAGTCTGGCCAGTTCTTAGGCAATATCTTGAATGTAATCACATAAGTAGGCATGTTAGCTGAGAAAATAACTTCCTATTTTCCGTTTAGTCCAAGCTGCATTTGGCTGAATGATGACTTGAAAAGAAGGCATCACCTATTTGAATGCTGCTGGATGAATTTAGATTTAAAGGCATGGTGCCAATTTCACATTTACAGTTAAAGAGAGTGATCTAAAATCCATTGCAAATTCTGTGGGAACCTCCCCCGTGAAACATTTCCAACTTCAGCAACTTCAATTTTAGCCAATTCAACTAATTTTATTAGCTTGAATATCCCAACATTTTTTTCTCAAGGATCTCAGAGTGCACATAAAAGCCTTCTTGGAGATTCAGGATACCAGAGACTTACTGGACCATCCTGAAGCTGAAAACCTGTACTTTTAAAACTATACTATAAAGGTATTAAACTGAGAAAAATCTATTAAATCCTCTCAACTTTTACGCTGAGGGGTTAGGCACCACTAAATGTAAGTTTAATAGAAGACTGTTTTTCATTGCTCCCTTTGAGTTTGTATATCTATACCTTACCAGCTTGAGAAAATGTTCTATTTACACCTAAATCATGTATAACTTATACTTAGACCAAGCTCTATGGGTCGCTGAGGACAGTCCTTTCAGCACTGTCTTTGTTTTGTCTGAAGTATGGATGAAAAACATCCAGAGGTCTTTTAACCACTCTCTGGTGCAAGGTTCCTCAGGCTTAATTGCTGAGTTCTCCTTTTGGTGTCCTTCAAAAGACTACTTTTGTACTCTCATCAAAAATCAATGCATTCATCAGTCAGCCTTCTCATTACTTTGCAAGAGCTGCCTACTCTAGACCACATTTCCTTCAGTACAGATTTTGCTGTGGTGGCTACCATGACCTTCCTTTGCAATGCAGACACCTCAGAACTGAGCAAAAACTTCTGCCCAAGAAAGGGCTGAAGCTAGTCCCGCCCCCACCCTGTCTTTTTAGCATATAGAACTATGTATCATGTTTCTCATGATTCATCTGCTAGAAATGGAGGAAAGATCTCGCCAGTCCATAGGAGACAAATCATGTTTTGTATCTCCTCTTCAGGTATATTTCAAATTCAGTAGATTAAAAATAAAACATACAGCCCATGTGGAAGTGGAAGGTTCAGTTCTGCTAAATCTTGATTTTATTACTATAACAGGTACAAAAGTACAGCTCATTTTCCTTCTATTTCGGAGCAGTGCTTAATATGTCTGCACATGAAGTTAGAAATGTATGAAATCCTTGGTGCCTAAATACAACTCTCAGACCTCCTTAATGAAATAAACTGAGTTTCAGATTCAATGAGCTGTTCCTTAGCAGTGGGGGAATCATTTCCCAGGCAGCTCAGGAACTAAATCTCACCTGAGGCCTCGATTCCTAACCAACTGGCAGTAGGTATTGGTATTTACTGGCAGAGATTTCCTAAGAGCCTATAGCTTGACCCGCCTGAAGCATAGTTCCTTATCTTGACTCCTAACTATGGCTTTTGCTGTCTTTTCTTCCCCAGACAGCTTCACTCTTCCATCTGCTTCCTGTGGGTCATCCTTGTTGCCTGGATCAACTTGCCACTTGACTGTGGCCTGAACTCCAACCATGCTACTCCTTTGTCTTGGTATTAGTGTACATATTTTAACATACTGATTGCTGGCCTCATCTCTGATTGTTCCCATTTCCCCCTTTGACTGGACCTTCTGGCCTCCCGGTTTTGGAGACACAAAACAATCTGGTTTGTTCTGGCTTCACCGCTTGTGTCTTCATAGCAAATCTGCTGAAGGCCTAAGTGCTAGGTGCCTCACAGCCTGGTTATAATACTACGGCAATTTATTGCGTAGGTCTTTTAAACAAGATGATGAAAGCTGGGAACCTGTCTGTTCTGCACAAATGTTGAACATGACACTTTGTAAAGAGCAGGGTTTGTCTTTGAGTCGACTGGCATAGCTTCTATAGGCAGCTTGGAGAGAATTTGATTCCTCTAGGGACAGGTTCTTGCATATCAAACGGTCGTCTACTTTTTCCAGCTGTGTTTGCTGTTAGAATAAAAGTTATTACTTGAGCCTAGAAACCTCATCTTCAGTTCTACTGTTCTCTCTGGCCCAGCTCCTAAGAGGGGAACAGCAGTAGCCACTGTCACAAGCCAAAGGCTCATGTAAAGTTCCTCTTGGCAGCTACAGATGCTTCCACCACTTTCAGCATCCAAAGAAGAAAAGGTGACTGAAGTGGGAATAGCTGAAGAAAAAAGCAGGTCAGTAATAATACTGTCTATCAGACACAATCTAGTGCTGTGCAGGGAATGGCTGTAAAGTAGGACAGCTTTTCCCAAGAAGTATCTCAAAGACTGTGCTCCCTGCTCCTGTGGGTCTGCTTTTAAAGGTCCTCTCCTGTTCCCACAGCCTCAGTGAATACCTAGAAAGTCTCCCTCCTCAAGCAGTGGACTTCAGGAGGAGGGAAGAGTGGGGATGTTTCTGACCTCTCACACCAGTGCTGTGACTTTGCCTGCAAATATCTTATTGGTATCCTGACAAGTACGAAAAAGAACAAGCGTGAAACTGCGGCCGTACTGAAGCTGAGGGAAGTTCTGCACCCATTCAGAACTACAAGAAATATATTAGACAGTCAAAGATTACTTTTGCTAACTGTAAAATTTATACTTCACCATCTGCTTTTAACCAAGGAAATGGGCCAGAGGCAGGAAGTGAATATAACCTGATTTACAACTGGTGTGGATCTCATACATAATGTATCAGTAGATGGAAAAAGGCAGAAAGTGATGATCCCTCTTTTTGGAACTTCCTCAGAATAATGTTACATATTTGGATAGAACTGTTTGATTTGCTAAATCACCATCTATAATTTATAGTCTGTCCTAGATTAGTATTTTTTTGTGTATATTTAGACAATCGATCTACTTGCAAACCCAGAAACAAAGAGCATTCCCTGTGTGTATAGAGGGAACAACTGGGAGATGGTGCCTTCACACTATTAGCACTTGGCCAAAACCCAGCACAGCCATTTGTCAACAGAAATCACTTCATTGCTGCTCCCGACACGGGGAACACAAGTTTTAACTGAAGTTTTAAGTGCAATCTTTCAAACTAGAAATTCCAATGCATTTTCAGGCAAGATCGAGTTCAGAGAGGATCAACTACATCAGAACACCCCCAGACTCCCTCATGTTGCCTGAGCCACGGCCCGTGGTTCTCCTGCGCCCTGACTCTGTTCACACCCATCTCGACAGAGGCCTTCCTGCGTGGGACCGGGTGAGTCCTGCGGGCGATCCCCGGGGTCCAGTGACTTCTCTCACTGGGAAGGGGGCTCCTGGCCAGGCCAGGCCCTGCCCAGACGCTCTCCCCAGCCCCTGCCAGCGCCTCAGGACCCTCCTGTCCTCTCCCCTCCGGGCAGCGCCAGTGCCTCCTCATCCACCCCCCTCTGCTCCCTGCCCCCCGACCCACTGGGGCTCCGCCTGTCACTGGCCTATCTCCAAAGGGGCACAGACCTTCCCTGTGCAGGCACAAACACCGACTCCATTCTCTCCCACCCATCTCTACAAGCCCCGCCCCTTCCGGACTCTTCCCACCTCTGGCTCCGCCCCCACAACGGCCACGCCCCTTCTAGCGTCCTCCTTTTAGCCACACCCCGGCCGTTGGCTCGCCCTCCCTTCGCTTAAAGCTAAACCCCGCCTCTTACCTCGCCCCCGCCCCGGGCGGTTTGACCACGCCTCCTACCATTAGCCCCGCCTCCCCCGAGCTGCTGTGGGCGGGGTCGTAGTGTGCGCGGGGGCGCTGCGTGGTGACGCAGCAGCAGGGGTGGAGGAGGTGCTTTCCGCCCTTCCTCCTCCTCCTCCTCCTCCTCCTCCTCCTCCGTGCCCCGCCGGACGCTGACAGAGCGGCGGAGGCAGCCGCGAGCGCTGGTGCCGGAGCCCTTCTGCCGCCGCCGCCAGGGCTCGGGGGAGCAGCCGGCGCTGCCGCTGGCCATGGTGGCTCGCCTGCCGCCGAGGGGGCAGGAGCAGGCGCGGCGGCGGCGGCCGCCATTGCGCGCGGAGGCCGCGGGACTATGAAGGATGGAAGCGGACGAGGTGACGATCCGCGAGCAGAACTTCCACAGCCAAGTGCGGGAGTACACGGTAGGCGACGCCGCCCTCGTACCGCCGTGCCCCTGCGGCCCCTCCATCGCCCCCCCCCCCGCGGCTGCCTGCCCTCGCAGTTCCCCGACTGCGCGATCCCCACTCCCGCCTTCCTCCCTGACCTGCCATTGCGGTACTCTGGAGGCCGCGCTGCCGCGGGACATCCTGCTGCCCCCCGCCTTGCTGTGCACCCCAGCCCCCGTCGCCTGGCAGCCGTGGGGTTGTCGGTGCTTTCCCTCTTTCGTTGCCTGCCCTTCGTTGCTTCGACCCTCGCCCCAGCTGCCGTGCCCAGGCCGGCTGGGTGGCCTGTCCCGCGTGGACATTGCTGTGCGTGCATCTCTCCCTCCGGGCTGGGTCTGAGGGGGCAGGAGGGCCGGCCGGGGAGGGTCCCAACGCTGACCCCGCGGTGGGTGTTCCTGTGCGAAGAGCGGAGGTTCTGTGCGTACACGCAGGACATCGGAGTGCTTCTGAGCGTACTCCTGTGCGCTGGGCTGTGCGTTCAACAGCCGTGTGCTGCCTTGTGGCTGTAAGGTGTGCATGGGGGTTCGTGTTATCGTTTGTGGCACTAAGATACTGCTCTGTCTTTTGCCGTACTGTTTACAACGGATGTGTGTAACCTTCCTGTTTTCCCTCACCCCTCCTGTCGTTCTCGATGCTGCAGCGTGCCCCGTGCTCTCTAAATGGAGCAGTACAGAGCGCATAAACGGTGCCTGTGCTGTCCCACCTTCCTCCACCTTCTGGAGTCAAGTGCAGCACTACACCTTAGGTGCAGAAGGAGAGAGCTATTGTAGTTTACTCTCGAACTGCCTCATAATTGTCTTCAGGATTGTTCAAAGCTGATAGAGGTGTTTCGATGAGGCTTCTGCTTCAGTTCAAGGAAGGAAGTAGATGCTGGAGATGCACAGGAGATGTGCAGTGTGGACTTCTGTGCACGTGCTATCCTAACTCAGCTGGTTATTGCGTTATCTCTGCAGTTGCTGCTGTCTAAAAAAGAATGGATTTCTTAAGTTAAATATGATTTCATAGTTTAGCTTTAAATACTTCTCAGCTGTGTTGGGAGACAAGATGAAATGCCACTGTTAACTGATTTACGTAGGCCTATGGCTGGCTTATTTGGTAACAGAGACCTGCTTGGGTTCCTAGTGTGTTAATTCCTTTTGCATATTTTACAAATCCATAGTTAAGACCTTCTTTCTTCTGCCAAAGTATTTCTGGGTTATTTTTTTCTGAAGAGTGCAAAACAAGTCTGTGTGAAGAAAACTGTTACCTTAGGTTTTCTGGACCTTCTCTTTCTGTGATTGGATGTGGTGTATGTCATGAGAGCCATGATCAGTGGAGGTGCATAAAAAGAAAAATACCTTTTTGTAAAGAAATCTTTAAGCATTATCTTACTCTCCTTTGTACTGCGAGAACACAGGTGTATACACAAATCATATATCTCTTCTGGATGCTAGCACTCATCTTTTCCCTAATGTCCATTTTCCCATTTGAATTTCTTTTTGTGCTAATTCTCTCCTGCTTACATCCACTGGAATCTTGTTCTGATACATTGCTACATATTGTGTGTACGTACCTAGTTGGATGCAGAAATTTTGAGTCTGAAGCAATGGATGTGTGCAGCCTCTCCAGGTACTGTTACAAATAGTGAAGGTCTATTAAATTCTTAGAGAACTAGCTTATTTATACTGCTGCTACTTCTCGCAAGCTTTTTCAGACCCTCTAGAGCAATTGGTAACTCATGCTATTGGTGTAGTAATGTAAGAGATCAATACCTCATTTTAGATGTGCAGCATTGCTTTATTTGGACAGTGGAGGTAGAATATTCTTTCTCTTGAAACTGTATGTTTATCTTTAGATGGATTGTCATCAATAGTATGTTACTGTTTAATCAGTGGGGTTAATTATAACAATTTTGCCTTTTAAATCATGCATTGGTACAGTTGTGATCTTGTCTTTAATTTATGTTGGAATTCTCCAGGGTTCTCTGAGTGCATAAACTGCTGCCATCCACAGCTGATTATGCAACTTCTTGTGGCTCTCATGTACCTGCAGAAGCGTATTGCGAGTGTGGTTACACTTGCGGTTAGTTTAAGCATAATGAAAGACACAGAGTATGTTGCTTACATGTACATTATGTTTACATCCCCCTCCTACTCATTCCTGCCCTCGCTTGTCATGTAGTTACATGGTGACTATAATTTCTTAAAATACGCAAATAGTCAGTTGTTGTGTAGGTAGTGGGTATAATCATCAGCCCCTCAGCTGGAGGAGGGAACATATTCCAGTTTCTGATACGTGCACAAGGCTCTTCATTCCAGCTGTGGTGGGCTGGGGGCAGTGGAGCAGTTAATAGAAGAATTTGATATTTGTTGTATAGTGGAGGAAACCTCTATATGCCTGTAAAAAGTAAGTCAAATTCATGCAATGTGATAGGTTTGTTTTTGGAGACCTAGTTGTGTGGCACAGTCTTTACTGGAAGCTAAAATTATACATTCAGGAGAGAAGAGGGAGCAAAGTAAGTTGCTGTAGTTGAAAAGAAAACCCTTTTCACTTTTCTTTGAATAGATGTAGAATTTCTAGATTGTGCTTTTTGATGGAGTCCTAAGGGCACACTAAGCTTAACTTCAGAGTAATGCTTCGTTTCTGTTTCTTCTGTTCCCTGAACTGGCAAGCTACAAAGTTTTCCATGAAGTTGTATTATGTAACAAAAATTAAGGGCTTGTTATCCTTCTGCTGGTGGTGCCTGTTTCTTCCTGTAGGTGCCAAATTCTGCTAATTCTCCCTTGAAAAGACAAGTGTTTCTGACACATTTATAGATTGAGCCACAGTAGTAAAAGATTATTTTTTTAAAAATAAATCCTTCATCTGCTTTTGAGGTGACTCTCAGTGATTTAATGCTTAATTTAACTCAGGCCCATTCACTCCTGACCTCATTTGGAGTGTCTGTATGGTTTTTTTTTCCCCCCCTCAGGACTGCACCTGTTTGCAAGAAAATAATCCACCTTGTACCTTTTGCTTCCTGAGGATGATCTTTACTAATAGGAGGTTAACTCCCTAGTCTAGTTTCAGCACGGCTCTTCAAACATGAAACTGCTGTGTGAAGCATCTGTTGTTTGGAGCAGTTATTGAAAACAGCCAGACTCTTTCAGATTCATACGAAGTTCAGAATTCAGATTTAGTGAAGGAAATGCGGAGATTGAGAACTGGTGGCCCGCTGTAAGAGAGATGGCACAGCCATGAATTTGCTTTATGTCATGGAGAGCCTCAACTTGAATAAAGCCAGAGTCATACTTGGTTCTGTCTAAAAGGGGTGTCTTTCTGAAAAGCAGCTTTAGTTGGTTACAAAATACAGAAGAGCGTCTGTGTTCTGTATTTGACCAGCATTCCGTGAAAGAGTTGTAAAGGCCAGACAATGGTCTGTGCTGGTCTGATACCATCTCTTATTTTTTGTGTGCTTAATTAGTTTGCTTTCCTTGATCCTTTAGATTCATTTATAGTTTGCTGAGATCTTGCACATCCATGGAAGATATTTAAGCTTTTAGGGAGCTGCTTTTCCGTTGTGTCCTGTTCTTGTGTCTGTTTTTACAACATAATTATGAAACATTCCTTTTTCTGCTAGTATTGTTGTGAACTATTTATTTCAAACGCAGATCAGGTAAGTGCAATGGTTCAGTCTCTCTGTATTCCCCTGGATTTACTTTATAGAATATTTTTACACTCCCTTCTTTCCAGTTTGAGTCTTCTATTCTGCAATATTGTTGTATTCTTAAAATTAGATCTACTTTTTGATGTTATTTTTCTGTTTTCAAAATGTAGGATTTTGAGTTTGTAAAAAAAAAAAAAAAATTTGCATATACACTTGGCTGTGAGGTTTCTTTTGGCAAAATAAATACACTGTGCTTGCATTTGTAGTGTGGGGAAATCTGGAAGAAAGCAATTAGGTGACCATAGATTTATTAGTTAGAAGGCTTAAGAACAAATATATTTGGAAATCTCTTAATTATATTAAATACTTAATGAGAAATCAATCCTGGTAGAATCAGTTCAAATACAAAAGTGCTGTTATAACTTTTTGCTTCATGCAAGTCCAGGCAGATGCTGAAACTGGTGTAATATGTAGCTTTATGATTAACGTCAGATGCTTTCATTTGAAGGACTAAATGTTTTCAGGGGTGTAGGCTTCAGGTAATACATATTTGGAGAAGCTTAGTTTCTCTACTTCATAATACAATTCCCTCTACGAGAAGGCTTTTAAAATATTTTATAATATATATAATATTTTAAATATTAAATTTGGTTTTTTTTGCTACAGGTGATATGATGGTTATGAAGTGTGTCTGTGTAAATCTGAATCTAAAAATAATTTCCAGCAGTGTAGAAAGGCCTTTTTGGGTAGTTGCAACTGTGATGTCTTTGATTTTTGTTTGCAACTTCACACCAATACCACTGGCTTTGTTTTCTTCTCTGGTTCCTTTCTGTACCCTTTGCCCTCTCATCCTATTTTGGTGTAGAGAGGTGTTCAGGATTCTTCGGTATGAACTAATGCAGTATAGTCACTGCTGGCATTTGTCTGCTATAGGACTGTAAAATGAGAAAGCTGATGTGAGCACTGTACTCGTGTTCATAGTGTGCCCTTGTTCCTGACCAGTTTGGCTTCCTTAAATTTATGCGCCCCACAAAAATTGTAATCTTCAGAGGCCCTTTTTTTAATGCCAGAAGTGATGATATTCTAATAGTGGGCCGGGATGAAAATGCTGACTAGAAGCATGGGTGATTTTTAAGAGCAAACTTATTGCAAATATTGAAACGTTTTTGTTTGAATGTTTGTGCAAGTTTATATTTTATTCAATAAAATTGGTGCCTTTAGGTTTTTTTAATCCATATGCTGAAAGCTTGAGAAGTAATTTATTTCTTAAGTGGTTTCTTGTAGCTCAAAAATAACTTTGCCTAGGTTTCTCAGTATTGCTTTTTTATGTTTTGGAAAGAACTGTAACTCAATAAGGAGTATTTGTGGTAGGGGCATAAGATACAAGGCTGAAAGATTGGTGCACCTTTAACATAATTACATGTGTAAAATAGTGGCATCATTCTGTCATCTTAAAAATACGCCTTTACTTGTAAACATGGGTGCTGTACTGAACTTTAAGAAGGGATGAGCCGTCTTCTGGCTGCTGATCCTGAGGATCAGCACTAGTGGATCCATCTGGAATCAATAGGCATCTCCAAAAACTTGGCACAGAGGAGTGGATACAGAGATGCTTATTCACAAAACAGAAACAGCTTTCAGAGTTCCACATTTTCTGTTGACATGAAATAAGTGTGAAAGGCTGAAGTGTAAAAAGTTGTTATTAGCTACAGTTCAAAATAATTCCTTTTTAGTAATGGTGTGTTTTTTTGTGGAATTAGTTAACCAAAAGGGCAACAGACTTCATGGAAGGTACAGACATTTGTTTAAGAAAATTTAGGTGAAGTTGTAAATTAGATTTGAGAAAATCTAATGAAAAGTGAAAGAACTGACAGCAAACACAACCAGCCGTTGATTACCAGACCATGTCCATCTTGGGTCCTGTTTGGATAGTTGATCATGTAGTAGAGGGACTGGATAAGATGGCAGGATGTAACTGGGAGATTATAGGGTTGTAATGAACATCTCAGTCTTTGGTGTGATGTAGGGATGCTGAGCGTGATTGAATTTATAAGCACAAGAGCCCCTGGAAAGAAGTGTTTTCAGAGGTGTTGAGGGGTGGGTGAAGCAGAGAGCAGAGCAGCAGGATGGTGGTAATGTCAGAGTGGAGAGAGAATCTGAAGCATGTTGCCAGTGAAGTTACGATAAAGTGAGAGTTCAGTCCTGGTGTCATAGGTAGACTTCCTTAACCCAAATTTCTGTCTAAAGAAAACACTTCATTCAATATAAACTTACTGCTTTTATTGGAAGGTTATGTAAGTGTTTGTTTTGTTTTTTTTTTAAAAAAACTGCAGTGCTTTTTCCTTTTCTGTCACTCTCCCTTATTTAATTTGGTATTTATCCTCATTTAGGAAGGCAGTGGTAACTCTTGTTGAGAAAGTCATAACTTTTGCCAGACTCTGTTCTCTCCATGTCCTCCCCCTTACCTTGAAAACCACTGCAGCTTTCCTTTAACCATGTACTGTCGACTACTGGACACTGACTTCTTGGTAACATTAATGTGCAAGAATTTACGTAACTTGCAACACAAACAGGAGAGACTTTGAAAGTCATGATTGTAGTTTATGCTTTTATGCCTACAATATAATTACCACTCTAAAAGGTAAGCGCACAGCTAGGTAGAGATGGCCTGGATTAAGCTGCTGCTGTAACCCCCTTATTAGTCATTCACATGACAAGGAAAATTGCTTCATACTTTCAGCAGCTGTTGCTCTTTGAGGACCAATTTACTTTTATGAAGATGGTGACAAAACTTATGTTGATGTTTCATAAACTTGGGGTTGAATACGTATGGTAGTGTTGCTGAGCTGCTTTCCGCACCAACGTTTCTAGTTACTTGATGAACTGAATATATTAGAAGTTGTTTCTAACTACCATCAGCGTGGTTCCAACAAAGAGCCCTGTGCTTTGTACTGTTTTAGTATTTGAGCACTTTGATAGTAATTTGGCTTTTGAAAATTTTGATTAACTGGAAAATATTCTGCCGAACTTTGTGTCAGTTCCTGTATTTCCAACTCGTGTGCTCTCCAGAGCAAGTAGTGTTGTGTATAGATGGCATTGAAGTCTGTGTATGGCTGAGTTTAATATTCGGAGCATAGAAGTAGAGTATGTGTGTGATTTCTCCTCCACTCCCACCTTTACCTACTTGGCTTATAGTGGTGTGGTTTCGAGTGTTCAGTTCCGTGATTTAATTGAAACACGGTGCTTCACAGTTTACTGTTGATTTTAAGTACCTGTTTATGCCTTGAGTATCCCACGTGAAAAATAGGAAGTAGAGTTAGGCAATGGAAAAAATATTTAGCTAATGGGAAGAACTGATGCTGCTGAGTTTGTGTAGAATTTAATAATAGCAATGTCTAAAATGTTTGCTGAGTTTAAGACTGTGATAACTTATGTCCAATAGAGAAACTTCATTATTGGTGAGAATTCTGAGAGCATGCCAGTATTGCAGTTGGTGCTGGTGCTGTTAATTCTAGGAATTGTTTTTAAATCTTGCACTAATGCTGAAAAATATCCTTGAATCTGATTTTAATGGCATTGCTGTAGCCAATGCAGGTCAAAGAAAAAATGACTTGCAGTCATTTTTTGAGGAGTTTGGAGTGTATTACTGAGTATAGAATACAGTGCCCTATCAAAGGTATCTTGGGCTTGTTACAGAGCCTGTAAGGGTCTTGATGGTGTCTTAACACTTTTTTTCCCTTTACCCAGCAACATAAACACATTCTCCTTAAGTATATAAAAGGCAATGTAAAAGCTAGCAAATTCCTATATAGATTTGAATCCATTAGTTCGGAGTGGGGCTCTGCGGCTGGTCAAGTTAATGTGAAGGTAGATTTGAGCGAATGGCATATGGAAACTACTTCCAAAGGGCTATAGGGGCTGTTTTTATCTTCAGCTGAGAAGTATTTCTAGCACACGGAATATGTTTTGGATGTTTTGTGTTTTCTGTTAGGTCATGGAATTTTTTCCTAGGTGAGCAAGTGTAGGTACCCAGCCTCTGAACCACTTGTGATTTCTTCATAACTTAGGAAGCAGCAAAAAAAAGTGGGTCAACCTCTTACATGTGTCTTAAGCTAAGGAGTTCTCCTCACAAGTGACCGTGCATGTGGGGGAAATCAGATGTGGTAAGCTGCAGCAATGAGTAAAATGAATCTGTAGTCATAAGACGTATTTGACATTTTGTCATAAGCTTGAATTTAGTGTGTCACGCTAAGTGGGTAAGGCTGGCTGGATTAGAGTGAGCTTAATCTAACCATAGAGAGCAGAGTTTTTAAGAATAGATACTTAATATCTCATTTTGAGGAAAATGAAATGTCCGAAGCAGATGATACTATGAATGCCAAGGTCAAACTGAGAGCATAGGTAAAAATTTTGGTTTTCTTTAGTGTGCATAGTTTGTTACGGGTTGACATATCCAAAACAGGTGGAACACCTGTTTGCTTTTTGGGTGTCAATGGGATAATGGAGTTATTAGAAATAGACCAAGCAGAACTGCTTGTCTCCACTTGTATTTTCCTCCTGTTTATTCCTGCCATCCTTTCCACAAGTAAACGAAAGTAGTTGCCAAGTAGGACAGTAGGAGGAAGCTTTTTAGTTGCCCTGTGGTGTTTTAATGCACATTAAAATACTTTAGCAGCATGAGAGCAGTAAGAGATGGGGTACAATGCTACATTTAGTTGTTTTCTATTCTAGTAATTAAACCCCCAAAACACAACACTACTGCTTTTCTGTAGATAGTAATTACAGTGAAGCAAAACACTGACAGTTCTGTTTTCAATTCTTAAACAAGTTTTTAGATGTATTCTACAGGGTGCTGTCACCCAGAGTGACCTCTGCCTTCTCTTTTCTCTGTGCCTCTTTTTTTCTGTTTAGGGAGAAGGATGTGTTCTGTAAAGTAACAGCCAGAAGCAGAGATATTCTTCATTATGTCTGTAGCTGCTTTTTTTGCATATCCTTTGTGTATAAACGCTGGTGGATGTAATAGCAGTGATTTTGTTTTGTTTTAATACTGACACAGTCACTTTAAAGTTATTTCCTTCCTTCCCTTATTCCTTAGGGGTTTTTTTGAGCTTCTTGATCTTTCATTTCATACATAGCATAGTAAAAGGCTGTTCACTTCTTGCCCGTTGCTCCTCCAGATTTACTCTTGCTATTCTACGTGTTAATATACAGTTAAGTGGTAGGAAATCACTTGTCAGCTTTGCTTTTCAAGTGGAAATATTGAACCTGTGTTTCATGCTTATAAGTGTCTTAGATCAAAGAACACTACTAAGGTCTGTGGATTCTTTCTGCAAAGGAGTTCTGTAGTGATTCCTTACTGCTAAAAGTTATGCAGTAAGATGTCCAGCTTTTTCAAAGTGGGAGGACATCCCTGACACGGTCCTACAGAGGCCTGTTCTTACACTAATACTTTTAAACGGATTCATAAATGCCCTGGAGAAGACTTTAAATTATGAGGTGACAAAGTTTGTAATGGAGCTAATTTATTCAGGTAGTAGGAAAGGCGGCTGACTGGACCCCGGCCTCCTGGTCAGAGAAGGGTCATCTGTGATGGTCAGTCTAGGTTACTTAGGGCTTGAAAACCTCCAGGGATGGTGATTGTACAACCTTGCTGGGCAACTGATTCTACTGCTTGGCTCCCCTCAGGGAGGGGATTTCTCCTTACCTGAAGTTTCATCTCCCAGTTCGCACCACTGTCAAGAGCCCAGCTCTGCCTCCTTAATGACCTCCTCAGAGGTACTGGCAAGCTGCTAACAGGTCCTTCTAAAGCCTTGTTGTCCTCAGGCTGAACAAGCTGAGGTCCTTCAGCCTGTCTGCACCAGGCGGGTGTTTCAGCCTCCTGACCACCTTGGTGATCTTCCTTGCTGCAGTTAAACAATGTCTTTCCTATACTGGAGACTGAAAACTGGTTGTGGCAACTACATGTGACCTGATCAATGCTGACTGGAGAGATGCAATTACTTCCCACGATTATTGGCTTTGTTTCTGGTAATATAGTCCAGGATGCTCTTTGCAGTGTTTGCTGCCAGGGCACGCTGGTTGCCAGGTATTGAACAATTATTGGACAATGCAGCTGTATGCTTTTTTTGAAGTATAAACTGCAGCTATTTTTCCTGCACAAGAGCTGGGGACAATTTTGTGCTGTATAAATAGAAGCTGTTGGTCTTAATGCACACAAAAATGCAGTTTTTAATGCACACACACACATTACAATGAGGAAAGATGATTGTATCTTGTACATAAGAAAGAGAATCTTGCACATTTTGAGCATATTCCTTCTTAGCGTGAAGGTGTAGCTCTAACACTTGCAACAGAAGATGATCCTTTACCAATCCGAGGCCTGAATCTCAGTGCCAGAGTTTTAAAGATCATCAACACTGACAAATTAGTGTCAGCTGGTACTTAGTCACTCTCGGTGGGCTAAGTACAATGTGATTTGCGTTAGTTCAGACCTTTATTACTTGTGTGTAATGCTAGACTCTTCAGTGCCGGCCCGTTAGACTCAGGCAGTTACAAACCGAAACACAGGCAGTTTGTCTCAGCTCCGTTCTCACAGGAGTTGAGAGCTGTCTGGCACAGATCCAAAGGTATGACTTTGGATGACAGATCTAAAAGTATGACTCCATGGAAGAGCTGGATACAAGATACCTAAGAATGCAGGGCATCTCCAGCAGTAGCCTCTCTTGGCGTGTCTAGTGTGAAATCTAAGCAGGAGCATAAAGCACTTGCTTTCCAAAGTGAAGATTAAGTACTCCAGGGGAAGACAGGTTTCTTTTGCTTGTCACTCCAGAGGTTGTATTTATTCTATGGAGAGAGATGTGAATGAGTTGTATGCTCAAGGTTTGAAGACTTCTAAATGTTGCCATCTGTTAAAAGGGAGCCCCCAGATGTAGCATAGAATTCATGTGTTTTGTTTTCAGTTACTGAGTGGTGTGGAGGGGGGAACACAAAAAAAGACATTAAAAATCACTAAGAACTGCTTTGCTTGACTGTTTGGCTGTAACCATATAAAATTCTCAGACTCCTCTTAATTTCCTTTATATTTTGATGCAGCTGGTCAAACATGGACTGAGTGTATTTCCCCTATAATGTGAGAATGTACCGTAGTTGGGTTTAAAGTAGTTTCCCAGGAGCAGTCTAACTATGGTAACAGATCCATAACTACTTTGCCCCTCCATAAAGTTGGAATGCATGTAAGGAAGTTTTAAGTTTGGAAGTTGTTATTTGGTGTATGGTTTTATGGAGGTTTTTTTGTTGTTTATGTTGGCACTGTCAGGGAATGTCAGAAATCCTCATTCATCACAGTTATGTACATTCTCTGCACAGTGTCTTCACTGTCTCCTAAAGTCAAACCTGGAAACGATTCATTTGAGCTTCCATGAAAAACTTGCAGAGAACTTGGAGTTATGAGGAATATGTCCTAGATTTGCTGCATTTGCAGCATCTTTTGTCAGCTCTTATTGTAGAGATAGGTGATGGCATAAACCACTGCTTTTTTGTTGAAAACGTAGCTTGCAGTTTGAATTTGAATTTAACTTTGTATTCCAATATTGGCTCCAATACTGTCACATATAATAGTTTTCTGAAGAAAAGATGGAATTTAAAGAGTATAGGCTTTTCTTTCACTGAAGACATCCAGATAGCTTTTTGTATGGTGTTTTTGGATTGGTGCCCTACCTCAGTGTGACTACCTCTGCTTTTTAACAAGTGGTTAGAAATGAAAGTTGACAGATAATTTAGGGTACTATGAACATATGTGTATGTCAGTTTGCCCTCTTCTATGACTTTTTTTTTTAAGAAAGTCAAAGTAGGAGTTAAGAACTGTATTTTCTGAAGCCACATGACTATTGATGGAGTGTTTCTTTTGCATATGCTAAGGGCTGTAGTCAGGAAATGCACTAAAAGGCTTTCTTAAACTAGGGTCACTGTGCCTTGGTAGCAGAGCTGTAAAGTGAGGAAGAACTGGCTGTAGTGTGCATGGGGGTGTGGAGGGGAAAAAAAGCTGCTACTCAGTTTTCTCAGGTATCAGTATTAAGAGCAGCTTGCTCAACCTGGATGAAAACAAAATAAAACATTGTGTTAGCACACCACCAATTCTTTAGGAGATGTAGTCAATACAAAGGAGGATTAGAACATGGTGCAGAAATAGGTGGATTACCCCAAAGTAGTAGGTCTTGTATGAAATTGAAGTGTGGTTTTTAAAAGGGGGGACCCCCCCCCCAACCAGATGTGGCAATGAACTTGAACCCTGGAAACAAGTTTCTGCTGTAACTTGAGAGCTGCTCGACTGGAAGCAGCTGGGGAGAACGGTGTTGATGCATTCAGCAATTGGAGCTACTAGTGTGATTCTCTGGTGAACATGGTGACGTATTTTCAGTACAGAAAGAAAGGTTTAGTGCTCTGTGTGTGTGTGTATCTGTATGTGTATACACAAAGACCTTACCTGCAGTACTGCATACAAGCCCAGTCATTCACAACTGAGAAATGAGAATAGATGCTGAAACAGGTACAAACAAGGGCTGTATTTTTTTGCAGTACAAGAATATCCTGAAACAAAGAGCAGTGTGGGAAGGAGTAAGGACCCAGAACAGGCCAGTAGAGTCTGTTTGTACACTATCATGGCAGTGCATTCCTTTTCCCCAACTTAACTGAGTTCCACTCTAAAAATAGTTGGGATGCTGGCTTTTGCTGCTCCCTTTAGAAAGCTCTTCAGAATGCATGGATTAGAAACACGGCAGGATCATAGGTTTCACTGAGTATAAATTGAGACTGAAGTAATATTTCTGAGTTTGCTTATTGACTTGTTTTGGTCAATATGAAGGACTTTTAATTTATGAATTCTCTTTTGTTAAGATCCCAGCTTTCACTGATTAGAATTCACTTATTTCTTTTCCCTTGAATAATTTTGAAGTTATGTGAATTTTTGGTAAAAAACAACTCTGTAAATACTCAATAGCTGTTGTCAATTCCGACAGAAGTGGAAGGGTAATTACACCAAGATATATAGTTACACCTTATTGCTGAATTGCAAAGTAGCTGTCATCTCAAACTAGAAAAACAACATTTGACAGTTCGTGTTACTAGACAGCTTTTATCTGCTGTGCCCTCAAAATACCTTGGTTATCTCAGTGGTACTTTATAAATACAGACCCACATTTTCATTGTAACCTTGCTATCACAGATAGAATAAAGACAATCTATTTTAGTTGAAGTTACAAACAGGATTGCAGCAACTTTTGTTCTTGTCTTAAATAAAATTAAAACAAAAATAAGCTTAACTACATCTTTGTTTTACATATGGGTAGGGTTATTTGAGTCTGTCAGGTTATTAAAAAATTTTACTGACCCTGTGTATGTGATACCTGATTTTCAAAAGTGGATACCTAAAATTAGATGTCTCTGTCTGTAGCCTTGGTCTAGTTTTCAGAGGAACTGGAATATTAGAGAGGGACTTTTTCAGCACTGGCATTGCGTTTTCTGATACTGACAGGACAAGTGGTGACAGAGAACTTGGAAAACCCAAGGTTATTCTCAGTTTCTTTTGTTCTTCCTGATTTAAAAATATAGTAGCGTGTTTTTAAATTAAATCCTAATAGAATTCTTTAATAGAATTATTTCTTAATAATTATTCATAGAATTTAATTCTTTAATTCTATCAAAACCTTTCTGAAGCATCCTTGGGCAAGTTGGAGTGCTGAACTCTGTTCAGATTAAATATTTGAATTCAGAGATCTAGTTATGAAATCTAATTTTCAGCATTTATATTTCAGGTATCACTGTTGTGTGTTGCCAGCACAGAAAATGAGCTCAGTTGCCACCTTCAGACCTATGGCACTGTAATACTCCTGGGAGACAGGAGCAAATAAAATCATAGAATGGTTTGGGTTGAAAGGGACCTCTTCTAGTTTAAAACCATAAGCCCTTGTCCTGTTGCAACAGGCTAGGACTGTTCTCATCGTTCTTCTAGGCCCTCTTCAAGTACTGGAAGGCTGCTATAAGGTCGTCTTGGAGCCTATTCTCCAGACTGAACAATCCCAACTCTCTCAGCCTTTCTTCATAGCAGAGGTGTTCCATCCTACTGTTCATTTCTGTGGCTTCCTCTGGACCCTCTCTAACAGGTCCATGTCTGTCTTGTGCTGAGAACTCCAGAGCTGGACGCAGCACTCCAGGTGGGGTCTCACCAGTGCTGAGTAGATCGGCAGAATCATCTCCCTTGACCTGCTGGTCATGCCTCTTTTGATGCAGCCCAGGATATAGTTGGCTGCCTGGGTTGTGAGCGCACAGTGTTGGCTCACGTCCAGCTTTTCATCCACCAGTATCCACAAGTGCTTCTCTGCAGTCCTGCTCTCAATCCCTTCATCCCCCAGCCTGTATTGATGTTGAGGATTGCCCTGACCCAGGTGCAGGACCCCGTACTTGGCCTCGTTGAACCTCAGGAGATTCACACAGGCCCATTTCTCACTCGGGTCCCTCTGGAGGCCATTCCATCCCTCAGGCATGTCAACCGCACCACTCAGCTTGGTGTTGCACACAAACTTACTGAGGATGCACTCTGTCATGGGTATTGAACAGCACTGGTCCCGATACAGACCACTGAGGCACTGGACTTGTCGCCAGTCTCCGTCTGGGCATTGAGCCTCTGAAGGCAACTATCCAAACGCTTCCTCACCCAGTGAACAGTCCACCCATCAAACCCATATCTCTCCAATTTAGAGAGAAAGATGTGGTGGGGGACTGTGTAAAAGGCTTTACAGAAGTGCAGATAGAGGATATCCGTAGCTCTTCCTTTGTTCACTGATCTAGTCACGCTCTTATAGAAGGCCACTAGGTTGGTCAGGCAGGACTTGCCCTTGGTGAAGCCACGCTGGCTGTCTTGGATCACCTCCCTGTCCTCCATGTGACTTAGCATGGTTTTTCCTTTTTGTTTCCCACAAAGGCTTAGAGGGTTAAAACTGTCTTGCTGTTCGATTCCTTTCCTCCAAGATTTCCGGCATAAGATTGTCGCCTGAAATTTGTTTGCTTCATGACATGGAAATAGTAATCATAACTGCCTTTTTCTTTCCACATGTGTTGATAGCTTATTCCAAAATAGATCCCCAAGATCCTGTCGTATAAAATATAATTGCCCTTAGGTTATGTGTGAAGGGGATACAAAGTGTGATAACTTCTGCAGGTTAAGAGGATTAAAACTTGTAATCCAGGCGTTTCTTCACAACCTAAAAAATGCAATGTTTCTTTTTTTTCCAGATCTGTTTTCTCCTATTTGCTGTTCTCTACATAGTTTCCTACTTCATAATCACAAGATACAAAAGGAAAGCAGGTAAGCATAGTCTTTTTATTAAAAAAATAATTTTGTTTTTCAAGTGAATAGGTGATGCCTTTTTTCCACAAGGAGACTGGAAGAACTAGATCTCTGATCAAAAGTGTTTCTCAGGCTGCTGGTCTATGCCAGCCTGGACTGGTCTGATTGTGTATGCTGCTGTCTTGTCCTCTGTCTGCTCCCTTTGTTCCTGAGCCATGAGATTCCATCACCTTCCCTGAGCCTGCTCTGGCATTTCTCAGACCCTTCAATGTGCCTTCTAATGTCACTAACCAAGGGAGAGAGTGCACTGAAGCATCTCAGAAAAGGATCAGTGACTCTGTAGCTGGCACTCGGCAATGGAGTAAGAGTGGGTGACTGTTACGGAGGCGGTGTGGATGGCCATGATCAATTATTCTGCTGTGGCACTGTGACAGCCTAAATTTTAACTGTTTTGAGAGAGAGGAACGGGAGAGTTTTGAGTAGACTCTTTTGCCTCCCTTGCCTTTAGATCCTGTTGTTCTCCTTTCATGTCAGCTCTCCCAGAATAATTGTCTTCAGGCTGTATTCTAGCATCAAAATCAAGCTCAGAGTTTTAGCTGGTATGGTGAAAAGATTGGTAGAAAAGAAGGGTAGTAGTGGATTTCTTCTAAAAATCCTGCCTTGCTCAGGGTCAGTTATTTCAGTGTTCTTAACCTGTTCTTATGACCTCACACTGAAGTCCTATTTATTTCTTGAGATAATCCTGTGGTTTTTTTCCTTTAGAAACATTCTGTTTGAAATTAGTCTGTAGGAACCCCTGTCATTTTCTTCTATATTTGTTCTAAAGACAAATAGCATAAATATCTGTAGAAAATGGCAGAATCTTTGACTCTTGACAGCTTGTCTGGGTCCTTAGGACTCAGTAATAGTCATTCTGGAGAAGCATTCTTACACATGATGATCTGGCACTTTGAACTTCAACGGAAACTGTTTATTGAGCTGTAGTGACCTCTGATATGATAGAGCTGTGTTTGTAGATGGATTCATGTTTAAAAAAGTAAACTTCAATAAATTTAATACCTTAAAAAAAAAAAACCAACCTGGTACTTAACACAGGAAATAGTTAAGCGAGTAAGTTGGAAACTGTCTTTGGATCCTGGCAGGTATTTTGGATACAAAGCTGATACCATTGGGAAGTAGGGAAGAACATGGGGTGGGGACCTGACTTGGCAAATGCTATTGGGTGTAAAGACACCTTTATTACCTTTTTGGCAGTAGATCTCATCAGCTAGTGAGAAGAACCATTCTGCAGCTCTCCTGACTTTATGAAAGCTTTGTGAGCATTTAGTTAGGTGAACTTTGTAGCCTGCTAGGGTCTTCCTGATGAGACATGTTTGAAGACTTAACATGTCTGGAATTCTTTCAGGACAAATTGTTTGCTGCTTCTACAACAAGCTCTTTAGCCAAAATGATTCATAAGAGACCTTGACTTAGTCTCTCAAAACACCAGGAGATTCCCATCCAAAAACCAGAAACAACAATCAAATGTACTTTCACAGAAGGATTTCGAAATAGCATGATGTTAGTGGCTACATGTTTATTTCAAGAACTTGAAACACTTGGCTTTATTTATTCTTAGATTTTAAAATAAAATTGAGTTATCTCGCATGGAGAACCTGGGAGGCTTAAAAGAAGAAAGCTGACTCTAAAATTATTTCAAATGTAGAAATGCATACATTTGTGTACACGTGTGTGGAGAACGATATAAAGAATAAATGAAGGCTATATTAGTGATGGACCTCTCAGTTAAATGTTGATAATGTTTCAAAAAGTTGGAATATTAAATGAGGAATAAGTGAACAAAAGTTGTCTAAAATGTGAAATACCAAAAGGGAAATCATAGTATCTTACATCCAAAACAAACAAGGGCAACAACAAATCTCCATCCCCTCCTCCTCAAAATCCCCAGGGGCTGGGAGGACAGATGAGTAAGGGAAAGCAACTGAGTGGTCACCACTACTGTTCTGGGTATGATTTCTTGTTTTAAAAGTACTTTAATACTGAAAAGGAAACATCCATTTAGGGATTTCTAGTAGTAGGTAGTATGGAACCTAAGGCTTTCCTGTCTGTGGTTTCAGTGATGCCCAAAGGGACAGTTTCTAGCAGCAGCCATGGTAGTAGTAATCTGAAGGCTTGTTTGCCATAGAGCCCTCTGGAGCGTGTTTGCAAGAAGTTTTATCTGCATATTTAAATAAAGTGCAATAACTTTGTAGTTACCATGACTGAAGAGAGGAACTATCAGGAAAAGAAAGTGTTCATTTTTGGTAAGAACACTTTTAAAAATGGATGCTAATAAATTGTTAATTCTAAATTTTAACTGTAAATTTATTCCTATGTGTTTACATTTTATCCTGAGGAAAGATGACTAAGTATTGAATATAACCCACTCTAATTTAATTTTCAGACGAGCAAGAGGATGAAGATGCCATCGTTAACAGAATATCGTATGTATAGCTCTTCTTTGCAGAGCCTTTTTTCCTGAACGTATTACGATAGGAATTTTGTATGCTTCCAAATAAGTAACAGTCCATTTTAAATGTGATGGCAGATAGATTGCTAGAGGGCAGAGGAAAAAGATTTGATGAAGTGGCACCTTGTGTTAGGAAAGGCATGACAAAAGGCAAGGCAGTTTGGTCTAGGGCTTTTTTTACCCGTGGTTCTCCTGGTAGGCATGAAGTAGGCCAGGATATCGCATGAGGACCTGATGCCAGAGGTGGAATTCAGTGCGAGACCTGCACCTAAGTTTAGGTCTCTAAAATGTAGGTGTTTATATGAGAAGTAGGTGTTTAGGTTCCCACTGCAGTCAATGGAAGTCCTGTCAAGGAAGGAAATGGATTCTGGAAAGAAAGTTAGCTCACCCTGAAGTACGCATCTGTATTTGATCATCTGGAAAAAGCTTAAAAAAAAACCTAGCACAAGACAAGCACTTGCCAGACCTGCTTGTCTGCCAGCAACACTCTCTCTTCTTCCTATTCCTTTGTAAAGCTAGATATTAATCTCTTCTATTTAAATATGCCTGGAGATTTACAGCACATCTGTGAGCTGTTGCTGCCCTCTCCATTACATGATTTACTAAACTAGGTGCACTTGCTACTTGCTTATTACAGTGCTCTGAGCTCTCCTGTGGTGGTACTGTCATCTTCTTGGAAGGAGAGCTCACTGAGTATTTTATTGATCTGTCTAGTACCCTGGGAAAGTGCCGAGTACATCGCAAACTTGTCGCTTCTAGTTGTGCTTTTGTGGTAAGCTTGAAAGGTGTACAAAGATGATGTAAATCTTCGGTGCGCTTCTCCCAGTAGGGTCTGATACCAATATTTTTTATGAATTTGAAATACTTATTTGCCATAAGGTCTACTTCAGATCTGGAGAAAAATATGCACTTTTAAATGGTATGAAGCTCTTCCCTCAAGTAGAGGAGCATCTTTCCTGTGCTTTTAAGACTACAGTGAATTGTATTCTAGGTGGAATGATTTTTCATAGCTGTGGTCTTAGCCTGGTTCTGAATTTTTCAGTATTCAAAGAGTAAAATTTTTCTTATTAACTGTTATCCCCCAATCTATTTCTAGTTTAGCTTTAAAATACAACTAATATTAATTGTAAATACAGTGTTCTTCATGCGAAAACAGCTTAAGACAAGAACAGCACTTCCATCAGAGTAGTAGGCTTTCATTGAAAGTGTTGTTATAAAATGCTTCTTGTTCTTTCAGCCTAAGCTTTCTTGGGAAACATATACAGATGGATGTTTCTTAGCATAATTGTCAGGACTTAAAAGGTGGGTGGGGGGAGAAAACAAAGCCAAACTGCTTTAGCACCTCGAAAGGCTGTAGTGTGTCAGGTTTCAAAATTCTGGCTTAGAATGCTTAAACATCCTTAGAAAATATCTCAGAAACCAAAACCATAAAAGTATTTTTTAAGTAAAATTAGTAACCCAGACTTTATTCTGTAAGTTAAATATTGTGTGAATGAAAAATGGATTTTTAGACTGTTAAGGAAAAGTAAGATCTCTGTAAGCAACTTACTAACATTGCTGTTGTAGGAATGATCTATTTTGAGAATTATTTCTAATTTTATTCTATTGGAATAGTTCTGTAAGAATGCTTTTGTTGGTCTTTTTTTTTTATAGAACTTGGTCCTTTTTAATGCCACAAGATGACATTTGATATAAGTTGTATTTGGGATCTAAAACGAATACGCTTAAATTTTTTAATTCTGACCATTTGTCTGAATTGGCTTTACAGCTTGGGGTTTTCTGATAGCTATGAGGTGATACTCAAATAACTACCTTGTGAAACAAAAGCAATATTTTTTTAGTTGGTTTTTTTGGACATGGAAAAGCTGCTCTCGTATTTTTGAAATGGTGCTAAGAATATAGAAATAGATTTTTTTTTTTTTTTTCCCCTACTGTGACTGTGTATGTGGGAAATGAAAACTGAAATAGGAGACTTATGGAAAGATGTTTCATGAACTCCAGTAATTTAATCTGTGTATGACATTGGAATTGAATACATGCAATAACTGTACTAGTTGGTAAAAAGTAATTCTTTTTACTGGATTCTGTAAACTACTTGGTATTTGAAATTTGCTTTTTGGAAGTAAAATATTGTGGAAATCACAGTTTCTCCTGCCCCTTTACACTGTGAGAATGTGTTGCCTTCAGACACTGGTTAATAGGTAGTCTAACTATTTTCTTTTTCCCTGTTCAGTGCATGTTGGTGGTAACAGTGGTACATTTCTTTAAATTTCAGGCTGTTCTTGAGCACCTTCACTCTAGCAGTTTCAGCTGGTGCAGTCCTGCTTCTACCTTTCTCAATAATCAGCAATGAGATCCTGCTTTCTTTTCCACAAAACTACTATATTCAGTGGTTAAATGGCTCACTAATTCATGGTTAGTACTCAGCATAACGTAATTAAAATGGATGTCTTCATTATACAGATGTACACAGACATGTTCTTATTTTTAAACTAATAGGTCCATTTTCATTTAAGATGCTAATTGCTTTGTGATGTTATTGGCTACTTGGTTTTGCTGCTGTGTGATATATCACAAAAGTCAGTCTTAACTCTTTTTTAAAAAAGAATTATGCAGACTTGATGGAATTAAATCTAATTCACTGCTTTGAATATTAATGTAGAATAATAATTACTAGAAGTGAACTTGAAAACACACTGTTCAAACTTCTTCCTAATGTGTTAATGCAAGATTCATAAGTTTATTCTTTATGATGATACATATACATTTATTCTCAAAATAAATTTGTCTTAAGAAACTGGCTAGCTATGAGCAGTTGGGATTAGATCATTAAATTCAACTGTTAGTGATTTATTTGTAAACAAGGAAAACTGTGGAATACAAGTATATCAAATGTGGTAGAGAGGTGCAATAAAAATAAACTAAAGGAAAACAAGATTAAAGAAAAGGATATTACTTGTACTTGCAGCAGTGGCGCCTTGATGTCCGGCAGAGTGGTTTTGCATACTTTTCAGCAGCAGTTAACATGCTTAGGACTATGGCGTGTGTGAAGGATACTAATATTTGAAAATAATTTGGGCACTTCTATGTGTCTAAAGGAAATAACTGGTGGAAACAGGATATTGTTTAGTAGATTTGGCTGGAGAAAGGAGATGGTACCTTCACTACATGAAACAATTTAATCTGGAACAAATAATTCACAAGTTAACTGCTGTCCTTTTTCTGTTCTTGTGAAGAGATAGGAATTGGGATTTGCAGATTTTTCTCTAAAAAAATATACAGTTTTTGCTAAATGTCTAATAGTACTCACAGTTAGTGAATTAATGTATTTCCAGATCCCTAACGTGCAAGGATGTGGTTTGTTTTTTTTAAGATTTAAGAAACTTAACAATAAATGAAGTGTGAATAGGAGAAGACAGGAAATGCATATTATCTGTCATCTTTCTGAAACTAGTTGAGTATTTTTTTTTTGTTATCTGGACATTAAGAGAATTTTTTTTTAAGCCCATGAATAAGGAGGAGCTCACTGTAGGTGTGGTGGTCAGTGGTGATCCTGACTGTGGTGACAGTAGTGTAAGATCTGAGCTAAGTGAGGAAAGAAAACGGTAGTCATTGGATTTCAAGAGAGTAGACTTTCCCCTCTTCAGGAAACGTGTATGTGGGACCTTACTGGAGAATGCCCGGAAGACAAAAGAAGCCAGGAGTGATGCTTACTTTCCAGGCTAACCTTTAAGCACCATAATATGCTCCTTGGTGTACAAGAAAATGAACAGGTTTACACCTGTCAACCTGGCTTAATGGGGAGCTCCCAAGCTGAAAACCAAGAAGGAAGTGTACAGAAGGCAGAAGTAGGGATGAACTACCCAGGAGGGGTATAGAAATATCACCTGGATTAATATCCTGGCTTGAAATTAGGAAAGCCAGGGCACAGCTTTGACTAGTGAGGGCTTTGTATAGAGCCAGATGCTTCTTGGGAGTGTGCGCTGAGAGGCAAGAAGTAAAGTTTGCAGAACATAAAGAAACAGTTCTTCACAGTGGGGATGTTTGAACCCTGGAAAGGTTGTCCAGAGAGCCTGGGAGATCTAAATCTTTGGAATTTTTCCAAAACTCAACGGAGCAGCCTGATTGCACCTGCAGTTTAGCTGTTTTAAGCAGCAGATCTGACTACATGACTTCAGAGTTTTTTTCTAGTTGAGTTATTCTGTGATCTGTTTTGTTGCATATCATGGGGGATTGCTAATTCGCTGTGTCTCCTACACAGAAGGAAAAAAAACCCAGCTAATTCCCATTTTTTACACAGATTTAGCTCCTCAGACAGATTTATATTTTTTCCAAACACAAAAAAAATTTAATGGAAAATAATCTTTCTTTCAGTGTCTGATGTGACTTTGGAAAAATTACAATAAAATATGTCAGAGGGTGAAAATTCTTTAGAAAATGATTTTGTGTGTATTGCAGAGCTTAGGCTAGGGGTGGCTGTGACTGAACTAAACCAAGATTTACCACAAGTGGTGAAGACCTCAGAAATGTCAATAGATTCTCTATGTGACCACGGGCTGCTTCTGTTACTGCAACTTGGCAGAAATCGGTGTACTTCATCTGGAAGCGTTGGCTTGGGGAAGGGCTCCCTCTTGTGGCATTGCCTCGCTTAGCACAGTGACATGGCCCTGCTCTGGAAAAGCCTGTTCCAGTGGTGGCAATCCCTTTGAGAAGTTAGGTAGGAGATACCTGCGCAGGTTCTGAAGCTGATAGTGCTATCAGCAGCACTCGCCTTCAGAAGGTGTTCATACCTCTGCAATACTCTGCCTAGCAGGTCCTTCACGGATGGTTCACTTACTGCTTTGCTGCTGTAATAAAATGGGAACGTTTGTATTTTAAAAAACACTTTGGTTTTGTTAGATTTATCAATTACAGATATTACCTGAGATACTTGAACATAACATTAAGGGTTTTGATACTGTAGACTCTTGCATTAGTTGTGGCATATAGAAAAATAGGGAAAATACGCCTCTAATTTTTGAAACTAGGCAGAAAGCCCATTCCTGGATCTAGAGTAAACACTCTTACCTAATACATGTTGAGCTAAATTGGGAAATACTTCTGCCGGCTGGATGTTCCCTTCTGCTGTTGGTGGATACAACCAGCAGGTGGGGGTAAAACGTAATGAAACTGCCCTGAATAAGACAGACAAAAAGTCGCTGAGGGTCCAGAGTGTTTGCCAAAGACTGAGAGATTTTTAATTTTTATGTTCTAGTAACTTATTTTATGGGTGGTAGTCTTAGGTTGCTACAAACGGGAAAAAAAAAAATATTACAATAGGCTGCTTAAAGCTTTTATGGATGTTGATATTTGCAAGTGTCTCTCATGCAATTTTATGATGCAGTCAATAAGATACTAATTATAATTATAATGAAATTATTTTTTCTGAGTCCATTTTAATTTGACTTCTCAACTATGAAATCAGGATAAGAAATGCAGTAGGGGAAGAAGAGGGCTCTGTACATTCCCTTTAAGGAAATTGTGTATGTATGTCAGCAGCGGTACAACTCTGTCCTTACCTGTAATAACTTTATGTGCATGTTGTAGCTCTGTGCTTTAATATTCTGTAAAAAACATTCCTGTGAGCTGTTAATGTGTAAATTTGTGGATTTAAACTTCTTAAAAGTCATCCCAGACGAGCACCACTCTCCCCTCCTTTAAAGTGCTCTGTACATGCTATGCAGCTTCTAAGCACTGTTTTATGTTGTATATCCACATGTAATAAAGCTGCTGAAATCAGGACAACCAGGTATTCAGCTTTGTGTGAGGTAACTGAATGCACTGTCTGTCTGCAGTTAGAGGAAACCACTAAAATAAGAACTGCAGCCACATCTAATAGTATTTGTACTTTTACGCTGGTGTCTTAATTTTCTGGAGGAAAAAAAACACCCCACAAACCAAAAAAAGCCCCCAACAAACCCCATACACAAAAAACCAGAAAAAAGTAGGCAGACTGCTTGAGTTAATGTACCCCTAGTGAGGGCTGTTAATGACATTCTTGCTGATGTTGCTATGCCTGAATGTTTCTTGAATGGTAACAGGAGCTTCCTGGCTAAGCAAATTCAAAAGGAAAAATCCCCCTCTTTGTTAACTGGAGTTTAACCACCTTTAGCAGTCTGTTTTCTTTAGCAATTGAGTATTATATTTCACGTATCTTTTGGAATTTTCTTGTTTTCTGTAGCTTATTTGGTGAAGTTTGGTTCCTGGTGTCCTGGTGCTATCAGTTGTTGAAGTAGATTTCTTGGCCCCATACTCCCCCCTCATTTTTATTTCTCCTTGAAATGTAAATAATTTCAATTAAGGAAAAATGAAGTATATATGGTGAAAGCCTTTTTATAAGGGGGTGTAGGTGAACATAACTGCAGACTATTTTACATTTGGAACTAAATGCAGGAATTTCTCTCAATAATGAATTCCTCAGACATCCAGTAAATGTCTATCTCCTTCCCTAATTGTTCCAAAATGGACAAGCCTGTACATTAGAAGAAAGCTGTTGGTTCGAATTTTCTTATGGGGGATGTTCTTTTTTGGATTTCGGGTGATGTAGTGTAGTCCTGCAGAACTGTGGAAATGCGTATGTTTTGGGGAAGGTGGGGCGCTAAGTCTGTTTTGCTTTACTACAAAATAAACCCTTGTGTTTTCAGGATGCAGAGCACGTGACACTAGTTAAACCTGTTAACTACTAAGTTGTGCGAACATTGCACAATGTTTGATAGGATGATAATGGGTTCCTGTTTAAGGACCAGAAACTGGCTGTTCAGAAAGTGTTCAGCTTAGAAAATCTTAATAGAGCAGGTACCCTTAATGGAGGTCAGTTATCACTTCAGGTTGTTTTCTAAACCTTTTCCCTTCCTGCAGATGTCACATATGTCTTACAGATGCCCTAGTTCTAGTCAGTTGTTTTTTCACCTAGGTCACAGAGTGGTTGATGTTGAAAGGGACCTCTGGAAATAGTTTAGTCTGATCCCCCTGCTCAAAGCAGGGTCAGTTAGAGAAGGCTGCTCAAGGCAGTGCCCATTTGGGTTTTGAATATGTTGAAGGATGGAGATTAGAAAACCTCTGTGGGCAACCTGTTGCACTGTTTGACTACACTCACAGTGGAACAAGTTTTTTGTTGATCCCCCCCTTTTTTTCTTATGTTTTAAGTAGGTTTTCTGGTTTTTTTTCAATTCATGATCATTCTCCATTCACTGGATTCCACTGTGAGGAGACCAATTCTGTTTTCCTTTTTTCCTCCCTTGTCAGATATTTATATACATTGATAAAATCTCCAAGTCCTCTCTCCTCAAGGGTGAACAATCCCAGCTTTCGCAGCCTCCCCTTGTATGACATGCGCCAATCCTCTAATCATCTTTGTGGCCCTTTGCTGGACTCGCTGCAGTATGGCCATGTCTGTCTTGTGTGGAGCCCACAACTGGATGCAGTGCGTCAGATGTGTGCCACCAGTGCTATGAGTAGAGAGGAAGGATCACCTCCCTTGACCTGCTGGCAACTTCTAACACAGTCCAGGATGCTGTGTCCACTTTTGCTGCAAAGACATTGCTGGCTCGTGTGCAACTTTGTCCTACAGGACCTCTAAGGCCTTTTATACAAAGCTGCTTTTGGGACTATCGGTCCCCGGTGTGCTTTCTGCCCATTTGTCCAGCCTGTTGAGATTCATCTGAGTGGCAGGCCACTGTTCCTCCACATCAAACTTTATGAGGATGTAACTCTGTCCCATCATCCAGGTCATTAACGAAGATGTTAAATCCAATATCAACCCCCTGGGATATACCACTGGTGACTGGCTTCTAGCCTGGCCTTGTACTGCTGGTCTCAACCCTTTAAGCCCAGTAGCTCAGCCAGTTTTCAGTCGACCTCGGAGTCCACTTACTTAGCCCATACTTCATTAATTGGACTATGAGGAGATTTATGGGAGAGGATATTGATGACCTTACTAAAGTTACAGACACTCAATAAACAACATCAACTGCTCTTCTATTGTCCACTGAGCCAAGCATCTCTGTGGAAGGCAGCTGGTGCTGTTACCATGATACCTTCTCCTAATTTGGAGATGGTGGCATTTGTCTATTGCTCATGTCAAAATCCATGATTTCTCATAAGTTTCTCATGAGGAAAAAGTATGGGAGGAGGTGAGTACACAGAACTGAATTTTGTAAGATTCACTGATGGTAGTAAAACAGTTTTGCTCTGAAAACTTTTAAAATGGTTAACTAAAGAGCCTTCAGTGGGATACTGTGGAAGTAGTCCATCTGAGTTTGTTCGTCTCCCAGAATTTCAGACGTTTGCTGCTGTTGAAGCTGGTATCCAATTTTTGTTTGAAGATCATTAGGCAGAGAAATGGGTGTTTTTCAGCAATGACCTGTAAATAAGTTTATATCCATAAAAACCTGGCTTTTGTTAGTGCTTGTATGTTTACTACATTGTTATATGTAGGGGAGGAAAATGTACTATCTTTAAGTTTTAAAGAAAAAAAACCAACTTACAATGTAAACTTTTTTCTTGTTTGTTGCAGGTTTATGGAATCTTGCTTCTCTTTTTTCGAATTTATGTTTGTTTGTGTTGATGCCCTTTGCCTTTTTCTTCCTGGAATCAGAAGGATTTGCTGGCTTAAAAAAGGTAGGAAAGAACTGTTAAATACAGAGTAATTACAGTATGTGTTCTATTTTCTTCCTTCGTTTCTGATGAAACTGGAATTACAAATTTTGGAGGATTTGGCGCTGCAATGTACATGCTTACGTGAATGTTTATATAGAGGTGCGGGCTCTAGCACAAGCTAGTGAAGCGAGTGTACGTTGTGTGGCTGTGATTAAGCTTAAGGGGAAAACAAGTCCTTGAAAAGCCTCATGTACTGAGATCAAGAGAATGACTTAACTTGTCTCTTTTTCTTTTAGTAATGAAATGCTTTAATCAATTTTTTTTTTTAATTATTTTTTTTGGGGTACTAAAAGGAGCTAAGGTCCAATAAACACACCAGAAATGAAGTAACAAGGGAAAGGAGTACAGGCTTCTAACTAATGGGAAGAGTAATTAAATAACAGGTGACCCAGAGAAGACAAGCTTGATTTGTGAATTTTAAAGATTACAGACATCCCCAGAACAGGTTCAGCTGTGATCAGTATTAACTATAACACATTAAGAGAACTGTCTTAAATGGGTAGAAAATAACTAAAAGTATTCAACTTAGTGGAATATATTCAAGTTGAGAAGACTGAGTGTTTCAGCGAAGCGTGGAATTTGGCGAGGCAATTTCTGAACAGTGAGGTGATAACGATTGCATTACTATGTGAACGAAAGAAATGCAATGAAAAATTACTGTAATGGGAGGCACAGCAAAATGAATTTCAAATCGTAAATATCAAGTAAATTAAACTGGAATGACTGCCTGGGGACCAACTGTAGCATGTTTTCATTAATCTTCATTGTCCAAATGATTACACGTTTGTTTTTAACGATACTGCACGTGAGGGAATTCTGCGCCCTTTGGCTGAAAGCAAAGGATCTTAAAAAGTGGTCTGAAATCAGGAAAAGAAAATGCATTGAAGATAGATGCAAAAGACTGTGGGTCATTGGTGGATCACATGTGACATAGATCGCCGAGGGGGATGACTGTGATGGGAAGGAAAACATGATTCCTGGTTGCATTGACAGGAATTGACATGGAGGCAATGAAGCTGCCTTTTTTGTTCTTGGTGGAATTGGGGAAAGCTCAAGTACTGCATTCAGTTTGAGATTTTAGGGTTCGTCTAGAGAAGAGAGAAAACAGAGGAAAAAAAAAAGAAGGTACTTAGGAAGTATAGTATGAAGGAAAAGTTTAGTTCAAAGGTAATACTGCAAAGAAACAGATTTTTATTCTATAGCTGAAGCTACCGGGAGATTACATAGGCAGAGCAATGTAGCTTTGTCAGAAAGGACTTGCAGGACCCAGCCAAAACGGTGTGTACGTACTTGTTTGGTGTAGCCTGTTCTGAGCTCATTGGTGCCTACTACAGTGTTAGCTTGTATTGACCGAAGTGTGGATGTATCCGGGTTACTTCAGTTACAAGTTTGGATGAGCAATATAATGAGTCCAATTTCAAAGGAGTTTAGTGATGGGCTACTATGTTTAGCTCTACTTACCCAACTTGGCTGGAAAACAATCCTCTCTCCTCTTCTTCCTTTACTTAAAATATCTATAGGGCTAAGAAAACTTTTAGCAACTCATTTTGTCCTTTCAGTTTTCAGGTGGAGGCCACTCCATTTTCCTTTTGACTCTAGCCACAGCTAATGTATATCTACGCTTCTAAAAAAGAAATCAGTTTACGGATTTTAGTGGGGTTTGTCTCCTGCAGTCTAACCAAAACCAAGGATTCTCTCCATTATTGTACCATGTACGGTACTTGCTGGGGTGTCCCCTCGACTTGTACATTTCTGTTGGATCCAACCGATGCGTTATGTATCCAAGCTGAGTTAAACTTGCACTTTACATAAAACTTGAACTTTACATTTAACTTTTAAACTTATGAGACTGGCCATCAATAAATCCCATTCACGGTAAATAGGATCACCATTACATGATTACACTTGGAAGCATTTGTAACTCCACATGAGATAGAACTGTAATCTGTCTGCAGCTGTTAGGAAGAAGACCATTGTTGATGCTTCAGTGTGGTTTTGCTTCTTCATGAGGGTAGATGAGATCAGATTATAGCATCAAAACCTACCTATAGGGGTGGGGGGCACAGCACAACCCAGTATTGGGATTTTTTTGTTACTTTGACTTCTGGATGTTTTTGGTACATCCCAGAAGCCAAGTGTGATTCCTAGTACTGATACTCAAGGCCTTTGACCAGTGTTTGTTCTATCTGGTGTCTCTGTTAAAAAGTATCCAAAATAGATGCAGACATACTGTATTGTTTTACCAGCTTTGAGTGAGCTCTGAAGCTATTGGTGGAGATGTAGGAACTGTAGTCTGTTTTTAATATGAACATACCTCGTCTTTGATGGCTTTCCTTAGAAAGTAAGTGACATGTCACTTCTGGACTTAGCTGATAGTTAAAATTGAGTGTGCTGTTCTGTTCTAATTCTGATGCAGATAAATGATTCTCCTTGTAATAAGTACTATATATTTTAAAGAATTACGTCACATAACACGGTGATCAGAATCTGTTAAAAAATGATGGTTAATTGAACTCAGGATTACAGATAAACTTTTCAGTTCTAGAATCTGTGAAGGGTACTTCCCATCTTTTTTACTTTCCCTAGATTTTGGCACATTGCATATCTCTTTTCAGAGAATATTTTGAGATCATGATTGCTTTGTTGAATTCTGATACTTTTAACAAATTACTTTGGTTTTGATTAAACTGGTGGAAATTTAAAAAAAAAAAGTCATGTTTTGTCATCCATCGCATCAGACTAATGGGTCAGAGAGATAAAATATCATTTAAGTACTATTACTGTTACCTGGCAAAATCAGATTTTAGTGATTTCAATTTAAAAGAACATTTCATACATTTGGCAAAACTTGCAGCATTTAAGAGAAGAGCGAGATCTACTGTAAACGTGAAGCTATTCCGTAAAGAGGTTTGGCACAGGATATGTAACCTCTAATCTTTCAGTTGAAAGTTGGATACAAGAAGTAGGGAAACCAGTTGATTCTAGATACCCAGCTCAGCTTGAAACATGGATAAAAAGACTGTTCCAGTGCAAACTTTTATGCAGGTCATTTTGAGTTTGTCATAGAACTACCTTCATTATAATGAATAAAAAGATCACGTGAGATTTAGGTATGCACAATGAAGACGTCTGTTTGAGGGTGTTCAGGTAAGAATTACTTGTTGGATTTTAACAGAAGTTCTGAAAAACGAACATTAAAAGAGGGTCAGTTCTGAAATTGAATGTCTGTCTTTATTCAGCTTAATTTGCAACAGTAGTATTAGTTGTTATTGTTTGTCAACCTAAGACCCAAAGTTTTTAGCCATTTGAGTGTTTATCATAGATTACGCTATAAAAGTTGATTTAGTGTATTTGCTGTAATTTGAACTTTTTGAAAGCTACGATATTTCAGATAGCTTGTACGAGCTTTATATAGCTTTTCTTTCCATGTTCTTCTAAGGAGGTATTGCCTTCGTAACTGTTTAAGTTTCATGAATCAGAATGGGTTTGATTAACCATCTTTATATGGCTTTTTTTCGTGGTTGCTAGTATACTTTTGAAATGGCACATGGCCCCTCTTGCAGACTCATTTTGATTCCCCAGGGCAACAGTTTAAAACAACCAAGGACTCGCATATTGTACAGAGGAGAGAAATACGGAAATTAGGCACTCACCATGGATGGATGTTGAAAATCAAACTGATTCTCTGCCTATTTTTAAATTAGAACTACTATGTTAATTCAAAAAGAGCATTTGGGGCCTAAGGGGATTGACCATGACCTTATAAAGAGCTTAAGTGCTCTTCCTTGCTATCGTTTATTTCCATTTGATGGCAGCTGCAGACTTCTGTTATCAGGAAAAAGCAATATACTAGATGTATAATATGAATATGTGCCTATGTATATCTTTGTATATAGGAGTACATGCCATGTGTGTATTTATGCACACGTATGTATCTTCATGGGTGAATTAGGTTTTTCAAGAATATTGAACGTTGCTGTCATATATTATACCTTAGCTGGTACTATTAACTGAGCTGTTGGAGTTCCTGAAGTAACTTTCTTTTGCATAGGTGTTAAAAACTTTTTCATATCTTTCTATATTCTTCTTGTCTTCCTTTGTAGAACCTGGGCATAAAGTTGTATTTTTTTGTTTAGATACTCTTACAGTTCTTTGTCACTGGCCTTCTCAAATTGTGTTGAGTCAAGTGTAGTTCTCAGTGCTGACGTTTCTGTGCAGTCTGTAATCACACACAGAAAAATGGATGCGTGCTGCTGTGTGAAGGAGGCAAGCATTTTTGAGGAGATAATTGCTATACCTTTTCTTGACCTTTAAAATATGCTTTCACTTGATGTAACTTCAACTGAAATTTGTATTTGTTTGAAGTTGACAAAGATAAAGATGTTTAGGAGTAATTTTCTTGTAAGAAAATACAAAAAGTGCAATTTACCACTGTGAGAAACTGGAATGACCAGGTATTGCATAATCACGAGTGTAGAGTTTTAAATAGGCTTTATGAAGTATTTTACCTTAATACTGATCTTTGAACTTGAAGTCATGGCATAAAATTTAACATGAGCGACAGCAACATCCTGACCAATTATCCAAATTATCCAGACATCCCAAAATGTTCAGAACACAACACACAGAGTCTGTGGATTAAGAGGTTAACTCCTGGAACATCAAAAGGAGTGCATGATAATAAAAACAAATAGTACAAAAATTTGAGGTAACTTCCTTGCTTAATTAATTAGGTAGACCAGGTGGAAGCGAAGAGGCCAGAGCTGGTGCTCAGAATGTCTATAAAGCTGAGCAACATGACAGCACAATGGAGGAGGAACAAAGATTTTTTTAATATACTTCTATCCTGTGTCACAGTTTGAAATTGTCCTGGTTTATGTCCCTTTTGGCAAACTTACATAAAAGTGACCCTGTACTGTATTTTATGACCAGATGACTTTTTTCCCCAGTGGCTAATTTGTATCAGACCCCCATCTTAAAGAGACACAGAAATGAGTAGGAAGTCCAAGCCAGTTTGTCTCAACGAGCTTTCATTGCATGCATTCATTATTTTTGCTCGTTTTTGCCACTGATCATCCATAAATTGTTGGAAATGAGTGATTAAGGAAGTGCTGCTTAGTGTTAGTGGCACATGCACATTCTTGGTATGTTTTTTGTGGGTGAGAGGAAATCGCGTACTGCACAAACCAAAAGGAAGACTCCTGCTGGGAACCTTTCAAGGAAATTTAACTTGCATAATGTTTTGATCTTGGTGTTTATTACAGAAAATAAGAGTAATATTTCACCAGCTATTGTTACGTGTCAGCTAGTCTCTCCATCTGTTTGCCTTTCCTTGGTATCTCTTCCCAAATTCTTACTGAGTTGATTTTAATAAAAACACCACTTAAAAATGTAGCGGTTTGTTCATACACTTAAGGCAGGTGAGACGGGCCAGTGTTCAGAACAGTTTATTGCGTAGTGCTTGCTACTGTATAAAGATTTGGCTGTCACGACTGCACCGTCCTGCCTGTGTTTAGCAGTTGCAGCTTAGCCTGTCCAAGTAAAACGTGGTGTGGAGGTTCCCTTCCGAACAGTGAAGTAGAGAGGTTTCTGCTGTTAAAGGCAGATTTCCTCCCTTCCTCTCTTTCATTGAAGCATCACTTTTAAAAACGTGTTTTGTAAATAAAATTACTTACTTGGGGAGGGAGTGAAACACTGAAGCTTTGCAAAAATACGGTTATTAGCATTTTTTGAAACGCCTTTTTTTTTTTTTTGCTGTAAAGGTAAACTATTGTTAACTTGCTGAGTAGCCACAGGGTGTACGTCTTCCATTGCCTCAGTATTTGGGTTGATTTGATGTACTAGATATTTATCAATAGCAATGACTTTTCCTAGTTGTGTTAGGATATATATAGTAAGACCGAACTAAGCTTAAGTTTCTAGTGTGTGTTGCGGTGCATTGTATTTGCCAACTGTAGGTAACTAAACATAGTAACAAACGTAAGTGCAGAGTAAAATACTGCTTTTTCCTCTCTTGGTGGATATGGAAATTCTAATTTCTGTATTTTTTTTTACGCAGAAAAGCTGTACTCCTCAGTTTTGCTGTGTGTATCAGTAGAATTCTGGTACAGCTCTAGGTGTAGAGGACTGTAAAATACATTTTCAGTACGTGAAGCCAACGTAGGACGTATGTCCAAAGTTAGTTTTGAAGTTTTTACTTTTAGAAACTTTTTTGCTAATCTCAAGCTGTATTCCCTGGAAAGCAGTTGTTCCTATAATGCAAAATCCTGGGGAAAGTGGCTTGGAAATCCTTTCCAATATGAGATTATCTCCAATTAAAACCACTCAATTTCCTAAATTTGTCTTGATTTTTCTGGAAAATTGGTTTGGAGAGTGCAAGAGTCTTGAACCTTGTTTGGAAATAGCATTTAACTTTGTGTTTTATGCTTGCATGTACCTCCAACCGCAATACCCACGGGCCACTGTGTGTAATGGCTCACCAAATAGTTTTGAGGTACCCTGTTAACAGTGTATGTTAATTTGGCATTTAAGCCCATATTTATTTGTCTATAAAATCATTCAGCATGAACTGAGACTCTAGTGCTCTGATCTCCATGAAATGTTTACTAGTAACTGAATTATTGTACATTATGTTACAACCCTTTTACTCATTCCATTAGTAATACCAGAGACAAAAGTTGTTTAATCAGTCACATCAAAGGCAGCTGTTTGGTTTTGTATTTTTGACATAAGCTAACATCTTAAATTCAGATATGAAGTCCAGTTCTGTAAACTGGCATAATTTAAAATGACACCACTTAAAATTTATTAGACTTGTTTGTTGTTGTTTAGAAGCAGATCCTGATTATTCCGGGATTCTGATTTGGCAAGTAGCTTGATCAGGGTTTTTCATCCTCCCTATTAAAATAAAAGCTGAGAGTTATACAAACCCGTAACATAATCTGTAAGATGTAAGGTGGATGGTTAAAAACTCTATTTAAAGGTAAATCTTGCATTGTGAATGGTCCGTATCTTGACTCTTTGTATGCTTCCTGTTTCTGCTGAAGCCTCAGAACTGGTGTGTACACAGGTAAATGTAGAGTGTGTTTATAATTTGTAATGTAGAGGACAAGCACATCTAATACTAAATTTGAGAAGAGCTTATAAAATGGCAGGCAATGGAAGACGAACGGGTTTAGCATACTTGTTAGCATGTCACGTTGACAAGTGTCTACACTGAACTCCAAAACCATGATGAAATTATAGCTTTGCACCACCAGATCCTTTATTTGCAGTTCTGCAGTGGGAAGAAAATTCTTCCCTTACGGGTATATTTTGGCACGTTAGGCTGATGAGAGTTACGTGAGTGGATGCCCGGCTTTTGAGGACCTGTGATTGGAATATATAACTATATTGTAGATTATATGAGATGAAAAGACCTTGGTGTGTCAGAGTATTGCAGGAATGTCTGGTTTTCTGTCATTTCACAATGACTGTAAGACAAAGTGAAGTTAAAGACAATAAAACCATGAAAATTTCTACAGGTAGGTCAAGAAGAGGTTAGTAATGTTGGTTGTATAATTTTTGTATTACAAAGCCCAGACTTCGGCATGCATAACTTTTTTTTGTGTGTGCGTCTGTATTTAGACATTTAGGACAGGTAAATAACACACATGTATTCTTCAACTTAGGGCCACGTGACATTACACTGAGCACAAGATAAGAAATTCAAGAAGCAGTGGCTAGAGAGAAACTCATGGCTGTTGAGGAATAATGGCTTAATGTGAATTTGTTTTTGTAGAGATATAAAACATTTTATAAGGTTTTATAAGATGCCTTGCTTAAGTCAATTGGTGACATATGGAAAATCTGTCCTCTTTATTTTACTATAAGGAGATCTATGGTTTGTTGAATATATGCGACAGTTCTGTACCTGGGGGCAGCCGAGGGGGAAATAAGTGGGTCTTGGTTGTTGCACACATTGGATCAAGATGTGATGAGATGTGATCTGTGCTCCATTTCATTGAGGTAGTTAAATGGAAGTCGGTTGCTTTCATAAATTAGAATGTACCTGTTTTTAAAAAAGCCTCTGTGTAAGTTACAAAAAAATGGGCTAACAGGAGATGAACTAATGGTATGGTTTATTTGGTGTCGCTTTTCTGCACTACCTGCCTCACTGGGACTACATCAGCTGAGCAGTGATTCAGCCTTTCTGCAGTAGTTTAAGGGGTTGAAAATATAATTACTTTTTTTGACCAACTCTTTAATGTAGGCAGAAGAGCAAAATGTGTCAAGTTAGTCTGTGTTCTTGCAATGTTTTCATGTATTTGAGCTATGGAAATTAGTAGAACAACAAGAAAAAACAAGGATTGTTAGTAATGTTGGGGTAAAAATACTGTGCAAAGAAAATCCCAAACATGCTTTGTGTTATTTCAAAGTGTGCTTTTCTGACCATTACTTCTCTAGCACACTGTGAGAAACTCTATTAGGTGACTGATGCATCGTGAATAGCTAGAGTCATCTGTGAAACTAATTAGTTTTGGACGCTAGCACTGGAGCACTAGTTATTCCACCTCATCTGAGCCAGGAATGAAGTGCATTGCTGAACTTTTGTGCTTTCCCCACTCCTACATTGTTGTGAACCGGTACATTTCTGCTGTATTTAGCATACTTACGTGTTGTGGAATTTCCATAGTTCTTTGGTAAAGGCTTTAACATGTAGCTAGCAGTGTGCAAATGGAATAAGATGAGAATATTTTTCTCTGCTGCTCACTTAATAAGTTGAGTGAAAAAACAGTTTTTATTTGTTTTTTAGGATAACTTACGGAGTTCTGCACGAGTAAAAATAGACATGAGAAATACTTCTACTTGTAAAATGTACAGATGGTACAGCTACCAATACTAAGCTTGAATCTCTTCATTTATCATTGATGTAAACTGAAGCACTGGGCTGTAAAATTTTTTTTTCCCTAAGATACTTTTTCTAGACAGAAATGAGTACTTTTTAAATTTTGTATGAATGGAGGGTTCTTAAGGCCCTCTGCTGACCCTTCTGTTTATGGTAGATGATAGCTGTATTTCTAAAGCCCCTAAGATGTATTTCTTCTTTTATTGTTGGTTTATAATGAAATTCTTATAACTATTTCATTTAAACTAGAAAATTTTGCCATCCTTTGGGAAGTAAGTATTCACACATGCAGGGTCCCTGAAATGGTTGCGATTCCGGAGGTCTAGAAGGCCCCTGTCTTAATCCACGGAAAAGGGCAGATGATTCCAAGAATTTGGCATGTCTGAGAGGTTTCAGGAAGGCGATGTGAACACCTTTGCATCTCGGTATTTGGGTTTCTTTTATAAAATGGTAAGAAATATTAAGTGAATCTACGGCTGTTTTTATTTGAACATGGTTTACTATGCATAAGGAATATTTTGTTGAGATTTGAATATATGTTTACTCTGTGTTTTCATTTGAGTCTTCACTGACATGAATAGTGACCTTTCAGGGCAAGCAAAATCATGATATCTGTTTTAAGTCTCCTTATGCACTTTTTGTTACTTTATATAAAATAAAGACTTTACAGGTTTAATAGCAATGTCATTTTGATTCAGAGAGAAAAATTGCCATATACTTTTATATTGTTAGTGACAAGTTTTAATATAAATAATCATAGAAAGGCAAGAAACAATTTTCTAATAGTCTTCCTTTTATTAAATGGGGCTTTACTAGTTAAACACCACTTCTTGATTCCCTCTCTAAAAACAATGGGTTTTTTATTAATACTGATAACCATCAGTGTGATATTTAGGCCTTTGGTCTCTATTACTTATTTACTATTAACTAGAAATACTCCACATTAAGGACTGCTCTATATTTACCGTTACTTATTCTAACTTGACAATGCAAGGAAGGAGCTAATGTATCTGTAGTGAGGATTTGTAAAGCAGACACAACTTTATTTGCAAAGGAGTTTGACTCCCATCCCTGACACTTTTTTTTAATTGTGTCTTTTTTGGTGTAGTTTTTTTTAATGCTTTCTCAGCTTATTAAAAGGATCTTCCAGCAGTCTGGTGCTTTGGCCAATTCCTAGAAGTGTGCTTTCTTCTTGAGCTTATGCACCCTTGCAGGAGGTATATAATAGACACTGACACCAGTAGTGACCTATGTGCTTTTACGTGTCGTTTGCTTTTGGGAACCATCTTCGTGGTCAGAAACACAATCACAAATTCCAAGTCTTTCTTTATACTTTCACATTACTTATCTTAATCCTCTGCCAAGCAACAAAGAAGCTGGAAAATATCTATTTATCTTCCTGTCATTGCAGTGTAGCAGGAAAGATTCTGATCCAAAAGTAAATTATTAGAGGCAGACTCATAGTGTCAGAAATCCCACAGCTCCCATGTAGTTGTTGCAGGTGGCTTTGGAAAGTCTGGGAAACTTGGTAGGTGGAAGGAGTGGAGCATCTAAGAGTTCGTTAGTGAGGGCTGGGCTAATGAATGGAACAACAGAGGAAAATTCTGGGGGAAAGGAAGGGGTAGTGTTGGGACAATCATCACTTTACTATGTGTATCCTTTCATTTCTTACTTCCCTTCTCCCCAGAAGGTTTGGGTTGTGTGCTTTCACTGTAGTGTCAATAGATCTGCATCCATCCTTTTTAGTAAGAGCTTAGACATAATCCTGGTGTGGTTTTTTTTGGGTGGTGGTTTTTTTTTTTTTTGTGCAATGGTTTTTCTGCAAAGGAGGGAAGGGCAGACTGCAGCAGGGTAGTCCCATATATCTGGAAGCTGTTGGCTGTGATTATTTTATTCCAGCCAGTAGGTGTTTGTCTCTGATATCTGTCTAGCTTTTTCTCATTTTAAGAAATTGGTATGTCTTCTGTTACAAAATTTGGAGGGGATGTTTTTCTAGTACACTTTTTCTATGTTAAATATGCAAGGATGATACCTAGATGTGTAAGAGCCAGGTGTGTGCTGCAGTAATGTGGATCCATGTTTGTGCAACAATGCCTTGACTGCTAGGCAATCAATAAGTGAATCTCAGCATTCTTACTGGAGTCCGTCTTGTGTTGGATAATTAAATAGATCCCAGGGGGAAAAAAGTGAGAAAGACCTCTTTTTTTTTTTTAACCCAGCCATGAGGATACAAGTCTGCAAGGAGTCCATCTTGGTTCTTAGGTTATTGCAGTGAGTTATTTGCATGCAGTGATGTTAACAGGAAACTGTGACAGACGCTGTCAAATACACTGTAACACTGTGCTTTGGACACTCTTCCGTGAGGCTGGGGAAGAGGGCCTAGGATGTCTTTGTCCAAGGAGTCACTCCAGTGGGTGTACTGCATCTTGCATAGATGTCCTCTTCCTCAGTCTACAGAACAGACATCCTTTTTTTGTCCTCTAGTTGGGTGATTTTGGTCCTTCGTTTCCAACCTGGGTAGTGTAGCTCTAATGCTTATTGGTACGTGTCTTTAGCCAATACCCAAAGAATTCACCACGGGTTTTTTCCGTCAGGTTCTTTTTAACTTTTGTTTTTATCTCTCCAGTTCTTAGTTTCTCTTAGAAATTTCTGGATTTTGTTTTACTGCATAACTATTAAATTCTGTACAGTTAAATGATTTCAGCTGCCTTCTCTTGCTCTGTTGACAAAACAAACGACCATGAAATCATTTGGGAAAAGATAACGCAAAAATCAGCTGAAAGTTGCTGGGAATTTTTTGTGAGTATGAATTTTTAAGATTTGTATTGTATGGAAAAAGCTTCAAAACCAGTGTATTTTATTGTGATTAAAAGTGTTCATTTTAATCTTAAAATCCCTCAGATTGAAAAGATTCTGTGAGGGACGAGGTGGTATGGGAGAAGACAGTCTGCACTGGTTACAGACTGAAGTCTTTGGTTCTTGCATGGGCAAGGCAACATTTTTCCTGATTGCTTGAATCTGATGCCTGAATATATTATTTCTTGATTAAAATTTTTAGCTCCCTCTGTGAGGGTTCTGAGTCATTGACTTCTACATTTTTAAAATGAACTGAGTTTTCCTAAAACTACAGCTTCTGGTTTTGACTCAGTAATTTGTGGTAGTCTCAAAAGGTAATGACTCTTCAACTAAATATCAATGTGATAAATGTAGAGTGTGATTCCATGTTACTTGATGGAAAATGGGTCTACTTTACTAAAATTTGTTTCCGCCTTGAATTAGGTCAGAACAAAGGTAGCTTAAAGTATGGTTTCTAACCATAGAAATGGTTAGAAAGCTTAAAGCTGATCTCTTTTAATGCTCACAAATTGAGAAAGGGGGGGGTATCGCATGCTAAAAATGTAATTGATGGTGATATATAACATTGCCAGCCTCATACCTGCTGTAATTCTTGTTCTTTTTAGTGCCTCCATGTATTTTCTACAGATGTTAGTGAGCATGTTTGTTGCAGTCAGCCTCTTGCTGAACAAATCTTGATGTTACTAAGACTCCTTTTTTTTTTTTCACATGAAAACAATGAGTTTCATGTGTACTTTAAACATGCCACGATTGCAGAAATGTTTCCTAGGCTTTCCCTATGGGTCAGGGCATGGTGTAAGAAGTAATGTTTACCTGCCTTGCAAGAGGTCAAGATGTCCAAGCAGAACTCTGTTCAAATGTTCAGCGCCATAGAAACTTCATTAGGACTCTCTGGTTTTGCATGTAACATGATGTAATTTTTACTTCATTGATAATAGGTTTTTTAATTATTTTTTTCCTGCACAGTTTGCAACCAAATTAAAATATGGAATTAACTGGAATTAACAAAAGCCATACCATGTTACACATTGGTAATAAAGTTTAAAAAATCTCCATTTTATAGGAGATGATAATGTGTTCTTCAAAATCACTGTAGCCAGGTAATGTTCTAGTAAAGAAATGCTTTTTCTTGAGGTAGGGGTGGGTCTGTAGTGCTTTTTCCTGGTTTTCTTATGGAAAGAGAAAGTAACATATTGCAGGTCTTTTTCTCCATCAGTGTTAAAACACAAGAACTCTTGGTAGATATTATCTGTGCTTATATATTGAAATCCATATAACATTAGGAATTATTAAAATCTATGCTTAAATTGTTAAAAAATATTTGTATTCCTGATCACAAATGGCAGTGCAAAAATTGGCAAAAAAAAAAAAAAAAAAAGGCTTGATTGCTTTAATTTATGTAATCATTCTTTCCCATAAAATAACAGTTTGTGAATTTCTCACACAGGGTTATGTCACTGCTTGGAAGATAACTGTGTCTTCCATAGTTTGTTTCTTGGATATATGGTGTATGTTTTACCTTAGCTGTGAAAGAATGGCAGTTGTCAGAGATTTCCTTTTAAGTCTCTCCGGTTTTTGCATGTGACTCTTAATGGAGAGAGCAGCAGTCAGTGGGTTTCTTGCCTATGCAGTGTCCTAGTGAGTCCTCGTAGTTAAAGATCCCTGTGCTAACTGCTGGAGACACCTGAAACCTTGTGGACAACCAGTGTGCAGAGCAAGGTCTTCACTTGGTCCCTGTGCTGGCTTAATGGCAAAACGTTTTGTATTGTTACATTGCTGTAATTCAAAATAATAGAATTTCAAATGGGGGAAAACCCCCCAATGTTTTACTGTCTCCATTATCAAGAAATATCCCTTATTGAAAAGCTGTTAGAAACTATCACTAATTATATGTCCTCTTATAAAGTAAAAACCAGCCTCTAGGTGTAATGGGGGATGCACATGATTGGGAAAAGTCTTAATGCATTGCAATTGGTGTAATAATCATCCTGCTTAAGACAAATGTACTGGCGAGGAGAAGTTATTTCCTTGATAATTATACTTTCTGACTTTCTTGTATAACATCTGTCATCCCTTCAGGACTGTTGTTGCCATTCTTACTTCACTGGGCTTTTCAGCTTTTTGCCACGTGCTGGTTTTTAATGTTCTGGGTATTTATCATCTAGGATGATTTATCTGTGTTAATCATAATAGGGAAAAAGCACAGTAAGAGTTTGATGAGGCCTTCTGGAGTAGGAATTAAAAATTTTTCAGAACACTTCTAGAATAATTAATAATTTTCTTGCTAAAATTAGACTTTTCTGGAACATGATCCCTTAGACCTGCTGCTCCAGTTCATCTCTTCCTCCTCCTTCTTAGTGTTTAGTAGCCTTCTGTCTTCTCTGCATATCCCTGGGGATTAGGAGCAACACCAACACCTGCAGAAGTGAGGATGCTCTCTGAGCCCCTTCTCTAAAACAAAAAATCCTGTTCATGTCGTGCTTGTTTTTTGAGATCTTCAGGGAGCATCTGAATTAACCATGGTCTACAGTGTTTCATCCATTTCCTTTGAGAATGCTGTGTCCTGGTTACAGATTCAGATTTTTTAATCTTTCTGACTGACAAGTAATCTTCCTAATGATTTATTCTAGACAAGTTTTTTAAAAAGGAGTATCTTCTTTTTTCTAGGTCCTCCTACTTCCCTTATTTCTTTCTTTGTGCACACAAATGCCAGCTGAAGTTTCAGCAGTATTCTTTGTGTGTAGCGGTAAAAGTATGAAAAACCACGAACTTAACATGCATTTCCATTCCCCATTTAATTTTATAACTTCAAGCTCAGTCACATTTTCTGTAGTCTGTGATTTTATTTTTGATATCTAGTATTAGTAGCACTGTAGAAAGGATTTTAAACTCTTGGTGTGTGGTTTGTTTTGGTTTATTTTGTTACCTCTCCAACTTCACCAGCATTGCAGCTGTAACTGGCTAAGAGAAAGTAAGGTATTTGACCTCCTTAAAATTGACATGCTAATAGAAGTACTGCAGGGGTCAGCTTGTCTTACTGAAAATAAAGCAAGGGTGTTGCCTGAGCTCACTTCTTGTTTAGAATTGTCTTATCACTGTGTTTAAAAAAATTAAGGCAACATTTTCAATTATTTCTGATGGTTATGATTGTGTTCATCTTATCAGTCTGTGGTGTAGGAGCATTATTTAAGGCTGTGTAGTTAATGCTGTACTGAAATCTTAGTTTGATATTTTAATTGATAGTGGTGCCAAGGTTGTTCTCCTTATGCCCTCCTTAAGCTGTATAGACATCTATAATTTGTTCAGTCTGCATAGTATGTTTGAGTTCTTTACCAGAACATAGGATAGATGCAAACCAGTCTTCTTTCCTCACAGTGTCAATATCCTGGAGGTGTTCTTCTGGTGCTTTACTGTGCAATCCATACTTAGTTTGGAGATAAATAAATCCCTCCTCCCTCAAAATAGGTTAAACTGCAAGAGGGATTGCATTGAAATAATTCATAAGACTGTGAATTAATTGTGGTGTATGCATTCTGTTCATAAGGAAGGATGCTTTAGGAATGAAGTAGTATTTGTGTTATCAAATTCAGGTTTGAAGGTAGAGATCTAAAACAACTTTCTGAAAAACTGAATGCAAGCTGGTTGTTCTTACCTGTCAATCATTAGAAAAAGAAAGCTAGATGAAGACTTGGACAACTTAATTTTCCTTCTTGAATACAATATAGAAAGCTAAAAATATGAAGTATTTTCCCATTCATCTGTCTTGTAGTCGGTTTAGTTTCCATAGGAATGTTAAGCAGTGTTTGTAGGAGCTCATGAGGCAATTTCTCCTGATTAAACAATCGAACTGGAAAACTCATGGTGGCTATTCTCCCTTCTTCCCTTGTCTGCCCATGTGTGTATGTACATAGGCAAGTGCACACACACTTAACTTACTGGATAGGCACATGCTTCATTTGTGTGGTAAAGGTTTCCTTTGTTTCTAGTTGGATATTGATGATGAGGAATCAAGGAACTCTTCCAATTGATTGAAATGCAGTCACTTTTTTGACAACAAAAGTTAGTGCTGTTTTTCCTTGCTTAGAATGCCTATATCATAGAGTGGTTTGGGTTGGAAGGAACCTTAAAGATCATCTAGTTCCAGCCCCTCTGCCATGGGCAGGGACACCTTCCACTAGATCAGGTTGCTCCAAGTTCCATCCAGCCTGGCCTTGAACACTTCCAGGGATGGAATTTGAAGTAGTGCTACATACCTACTCTATCTGCTTTTTCATGTTGTACTCATCTGTTAATTCTGCACTCGAGAGATACAATGGTGTAGACTGAACATGAACAATAAATGTATCCTTACAAGCTGATTTCAAATCTGCGGTTTTAGATGGGATTGTTGCTGTTTTTGAAGATGGCAAACTCTAATGCTCCTTTTCACACAAAAACCCATGAGGAGTAAATGGATTCAAAAACTGCAACAAATACTATGTGAAACAGAAGTGGCAACATCTGTGCCATGAAGATATGTCGTGACATTTAGTTGATCTAAGAAATCTGAGTAATATAATGGGGCTGTGGAGAGAAGTGAAATGACTCAAATGTTAAGCCAAACCCAAAATGTCAGTGAAGAGGGTTTTGCTTAGAAAACGAATTCACCTTTGAATTTCAAGCTTTGTTTGCATAGTTTTGCTTTCATTGAAATAAGATGAAATATTGTTTGTATTTATCGGTGCTCTCTCTCTGATCTCAAAATCAGGAGTATAGATTTTTTTTTTTAGTCATTTCTTAAATTACTGATGTTAATGATAATGTTCAAGCTTTAAATTTTTCACCTGAACAAAAAAACCTATCTTCAGCAAAATAAGAAGTCGTAAAGGTGTCTGAAGCTCAATTATCACTTTATTTTTTTACTGTGAGGGTGACTGAGCATGGGCACAGGTTACCCAGAGAGCTTGTGGAATCTCCATCCTTGGAGATACTCAAAAGCCACCTGGACACACTCCTGGGCAGCTGGCTCTTGGTGGCCCTGCTTGAGCAGGGGGGTTGGACCAGATTACCTTCAAAGATCGCTGCCAACCTCAGCCATTCTGTGATTCTTCAGATTCTTCTATGTGTGCATGCATGGGAGTAAATTCTGTACCTTTCATTCCTTGCAAATAGCAGCTCTTTGACAGGTACACTAATGTATGTAAGTATGAACTAATGTGCCTGGAACATTAAGGATTTAATAGGGTACAGTGTTATGTGTGCCTAATTGAGATTAAGTATTTATCTATATGCTTTAAGCATCTTAGTTTTTTATTTATTTTTTCAATCCTGGACCATTACCCATTATTCATTACTAAGAAACACTCTGACAATCCAGTCACTTCACTGAAGTTCTTTAAAAATATTACTGTTTTACTATTTTTAAATGATCATCGGTGTGTGAGAGTCCTATTGTGTGTGTGCTGTGTAATATAAAAACTGTTCTGCCCTCGAAGTGAATTGTCAGGTGTAACTAGTGAAAACAGAAGAGGATTGATCCAGTTTTCTGAGAAGTAAAGATTATTCAAACTAGCATGGAAACCAAAATTTGGAGAAGGCTCATTAGGCAGCTAACTGGACTTTCCTGGAGTTTGTGCCAATGGTTCTTTTGGCCAAAAGCGATGGTTACCTCCGAATACCTGATGTAGTCATCTATCTTCCTTGCCTGCCCCCCCTGAACACGCTGAGGGTGTTATTTGCATTGTCCTAATCTTACCTGTCTTCAGAGAACACTTGCAGTAAATATGAAAAAAAGTTATTTAGAATTGACTATATCCATCACAATATATTTTGTATTTATCTACTTTGACGATTGTGCTACGCAATCCAAGGGAGGAAGATTTGGTGTTTGGGTCGCCGTGTAGAATGAAATATTTTCCAGGTTTGTCCAGAAGAATCTGATATTGTGAAACTTGAAGTCGGAGAGGCTGAGATCTGTGCATGCGTCTAATAATAGGGAAGTAAGGAATCCAATTTCTACGGCTATGGCTTTCAGAAACCCAGAAGGCAGCTTTGTATTTTCTCTGCCTAGGAGAGGAAAGGAGTCTTCAAGGTTTTTGGAGAGCTTGAGGCAGGTTTCTGTGCATGCATCCTTGAATGTTTTGTGTTTTTTTTCCCCCCCTAATTTTGTGACTTTCTTCTGTTCTGAAGTGAAGGCTCTATATCAATGCTCAGTAGTTGGACTGTAATCTGTTGTTTCCTGGTAATTTATTGCTCATGTTCAAAACCGTGGTATTAAAAGTATGGCTATTTAATTGTCAAATACATATATTTGGCCTAGATGCTGACCTTCCAAATAACTCATGGAAGACTTGAAAGCTTGTTTCCGAGTACTGCAAAAATATCATTTTAACAACTTTTAATAACCTCAAAGCCGCTTTTATTATACACAAAACAAATTCTAAGAGTAAATCCATATACTATCCATACTGCCTTTAATTTGATGTTTGAGATCTTCTATGGAGTTGAATTTAATCTTCTCACTTAAGCCTTAAGAGGAGTTCTGTGGTGTTCTCCTTTTGTCCGTTTTTCCTTCATGCTGCCTTATCTATTCTGTAGTGAACTGATGGCAGAGAGGAACTGGTGTGCTAGAAGAGATCGATGCTCATGGTTAGGATGCCTGAGATCTTCAGTCATGATTGGATGCAGTGGTTATGTAGGGAGTGTGATTTTCAGGGGGTAAATGTCACGTAAAGATTACCCTCTTGTGTTAAGCCGCGAGGGAAGAGGTGATGGAAGTAGGCAAAGTAAAATCAACTTTCTGCTTTTAACCACACAGTAGACTTTTCAATGGAATGTGCCTAAGTTGGGGTGAATCTCTTTGAGAAACAAGAGATTGGGTTTGCTTCTGGAGGTGTGTACTGGCAAATGAAGAAAAACAAAGGTGAAATTGTTATGTGAACAGCAATTTGATGGTCCCTTAATTGGCAAGGATGTCTGAAGAAACCATCCCAGTAACTGTTGCTTGACATTAGTAAAATTAGTGTTAAAAACACCAGCAAAACATTTAAAATATGATTTTGTATCGTTCGGTGTATTTACATTTGCAAATCTAAGGCTCAACTCTTAGGGCGTTGTTACATTTTTAGACGCGAGCAAATGCTGTGAGATCCAGCCTTGCAGAGCTGTGCTTTGTGTGCGTTGTAGGCGAGCGGTGTGTGTTTTGTTCAGCGGGGAGCACGCAAAGCTGGGAGGCTGTGGGTGCGGTGCGGGCAAGCTGAGGGCCAGCAGTACTCCCTGCATACGCTTGAGGGCTCCGAAGACTGTGAGGAATGGTGCAGAAGCAATTGCAGTTGAAGAATGTATTTTAACTCGGTGCATTGTACCTGCACAGGGTGTAATGCTTGCTGGGCCATTTGGCTATTTGCCATAATTGGCTTTCCATTCCCTTGATTGGAATCATAGATAAAAATTCGCTAATCCACTTTCTTTGCTGAAAGTATTAGAAAAGTAATTCATCTTTTAAAAATGCTTGAGCAAAATCATACGGTATAAAGAATTCTTTATGGAATAATGAGATTAATGAGAAAGGCATATGCACTTTAAAACATTTTTCTATGGTTTTAAGGGGAAGAAAGCAATCTGGGTGCTATAAAGCCATAAGCACTTCCTTTTTTTATGCACTGCCTTTTTAAAAGTGCATTACATGTTATGCTTTTGTCTACGTGAAAGAATGTGCATATATATATATTAGGAGGAAGGAACTGCTATTTATTTGTATTTTTCTTATATTTGAAAATACCTGATTCAGAGTTCTTGGCTGTGTTCTTTCCTCCCTTGCCCCTCTTCTGCCCACAGGGCATCAGAGCACGTATTTTGGAAACCCTTGTAATGCTTATTCTTCTTGCTCTGCTTATCCTTGGGATCGTATGGGTGGCTTCAGCACTCATAGACAATGACGCTGCCAGTATGGAGTCTTTGTACGGTATGAAAATCAAAAAAACCACCGCACTAGTTTCATTTTAATTATGGAAATGGATGTCTTCAATTAAATGTATTTCTAGTTAAATGTTATGTGAGTATTGCACAGGTTGTGAAGAAGCTGTATTAATTTAGTCAATACAATTTTTTCTGTTAAATCTGTTTTTAGCATGCTCAGAAGTTCCATGTTCATGTGGACACAGTGTAGGTTAAAACCAAGTGACTTAAGTGGAATGTAGGTAAAAGCTGAAGATATTTTTCAGGCTAAAGTAATTGTGTATTTAGTTAACTGCAGGATTAACTGAATAATTCTTAATTTATTCTTGAAAATAGAATTGTTCGATCCCAACTGCTTAAGAAAATAAGTTAATTCAGCTGTGTTTGACATAAGGAACATTTTCGTAATAAGCTAAGGCTGTGTTCAATGTTTTCTTTACAGACCTCTGGGAATTCTACCTCCCATATTTATATTCCTGTATATCACTGATGGGATGCTTATTACTTCTGTGTAAGTATTTTCTTGATTATTCCAAAAGATGAATGACTTCATGTTTAAAGATTAAAGGAGACTTTTTCACTGTGAAAATGAAGATTGTGCAAGTTAGGAGTATGAAATTTTATTTATTAAGTTTAAATTTATGTGCAATTTTGTTAGGTTTGGGTTCTGAAGTTTGAAAAAATGCTACTTTACATTTTCAGGTTTTGAGGAACTTTACACCTCACTCAAAATAATTTCAACTTTTAACTTTTTAAATCAGATATTTGAAAATTAGGGACTCCATTCTGCAAAGAAAAGCACATAGTTGTTAAGTGAAATGTCTGCAGGAGGTCAGTAGTATGGAGAGAAAGTTATTTTGGAACATTTAGTTTGTCCTGTAGTCAGTAAACTGTCCTTCTTCCTTGTTTAATTGAAAATGTTCTTTTATAAACAGGAGTTGGAACACAGTGCAGTTAGCTTTCATAATCACAAAACTGGTATCTGGCCAGTCTTGAGGTCAGTTGTATGATTGCATGTAAAACAAATGCGATAAAAATCCCAACCTTATACCAACTGGCTCTTGCCAGAGTTCAGTTCGTCCATGTTTAGGGGAACAAGAAAGATGATGAAAGGCTTCAAATCCCACTTAAAATTTCAGTTCCCTCCCCCCAAATAATTCCTAGAAAATTGCTGAGACAGAACATCTCCCTTTCTAGATGATGGTGGTTTCACCCGCTCTCCAGGCTTTCTAGGTTTACAGCTAACGCTTACAGGGCTGTCACTGTGGAAAGAAGGGTTTGAAATGTTCTCAAAACTGAACAAATCTGTCTGTGAAAGGTACTGCTCACAGAGACCTCAGTGAGTCCTCTGAGGAAATTCTTAAATCCAACTTAATGTAATGGGAGGGTTTAAAAAAAAAAAAAAAAGGCTGTTCAAGGGTGTGATTCATAACAGTTGCTGAATGTTTTAGTGGGGAAGTTGGCTTACAAACTGCCTACGTCTGTCCTGCAGTTTGCTTCAGCAGAGCTGAAAACACAGTGTGTGTTCTGGGGCTATGGTAAACCAGTTCACCAAAATAGCTGGGATTAAATGCCAATTTTTGGAAGAGTTATTTGCTATTTATATAAGCAAATCACAGAATTTATTTAAGGCCCTCCAAGGTGTTATGTCTGTGTAGCTGAAAGGGCAGGATACAGCAGTGGGCAAGTGTTAAATGCTGGGGTAGAGCTTCCTTAGCTCTTTGGCTGGCTTAGTGAAGGAGTGTAGGAGTCAGGCTTACTTCAATGGCAATTTGGAGCATTGCTTCCTTTCTTCTTTTGCCTTCTCCTTCAGGCTTTGTCTGTAGTAAGGGAAGACTAGCTTAAGTTAGGCTTTTTGAATACTCTTGTACTCAGGAGATGATTCTGCCCCTCCACTCCTCTCTGGTGAGACCCCACCTGGAGTACTGCATCCAGCTCTGGAGACCTCAGCACACGAAAGACATGGACCTGTTGGAGAGGGCCCAGAGGAGGCCACAAAAATGATCAGAGGGGTGAAGCAGTTCTACTATGAAGACACTCTCTGCTGAGAGAATTTGGGTTCTTCAGCCTGGAGAAGAGAAGGCTTCAGAGACCTTATAGCAGCCTTCCAGTACTTAAAGGGGGCCTATAAGAAAGATGGGGACAGTTGTCTTAGCAGAGCCTGTTGCCACAGGACAAAGGGTGATGGTTTTGAACTAAAAGAGGGGAGATTTAGGCTAGATATAAGGAAGAAATATTTTACACTGAGGGTGGTGAAACACTGGCCCAGGTTTCCCAGAGAGGTGGTAGATGCCCCATCCCTGGAAACATTCCAGATCAGGTTGGACGGTGCTCTGAGCAGCTTGACCTAGTTGAAGATGGCCCTGCTCGCTGCAGAAAGGTTGGACTTAGATGATCTTTAAAGGTCCCTTCCAACACAAAACATTCTATTTTTCCTGTAAGACATAGTAGTCATAGTGAAACACTAGTTTAAAAAAAATAAATGTAATCCTCCCTATAAAATCTTGTGTGCTTCCCTTTTTTTGGCAACACTGTTTTATTATAATGGAAACTATAAATGTATATCCTCATCCACGCTGTTACAAATTTCTTCCATCTCCCACACACTTCAGTAGCTGAAGGCCATTTTCCCTAAACTGTTGATTTTTGCTGATAATTTTCTATTATCATGGTTTGAGCCTTTCTCCCAACAAGCATATGTGGACCATACCTGGAAACCATCACAGGCTACCATCAAAAAGGGCCAATAGGTATTTCATAGAAAAGTAGCTTAAAATCTGGTAGCTGAGCCTACTGTCAGCTGAAGCTGCAGTATAACTTTCAAAGCAAAGCAGGTTCGTGATCTCTTGACCTTACAGCTACACCTATGCTAATAGGTGAAATGTGCCTGAAATTTTCTCCAGTGCTGTGGCCAACTAGGATCATTTAATCCATGATACTCCAGTTTGCAGAAGGTGGCTGTGTATGTATTGCCTAGTGAAAATTGTTCCTGTACTGTGTGAACTCCAGAACTGCACCTGAGAATTGTTTGGGAAAGTGTAACTGGCCCAGGGCAAACCATGCCAGGGATGGTTGGCCAGGAATGTATCTTGGCACTGCTGAATTTACTGGTGTAGACATAGCCTCTGGTGCCACATGCTTTGAATAAATAATTACTCTAGCAAGTTTAAGATATCTGATTATATGGTGTTCCTTATTGACAAAAAATTCACAATTATGCCCTTGGAGGGGAGAGATGCTTGTCTGTGCTCAAAATTTGTATGATAGCAATGTGTTTTGAAGTTCGTATTGGAGCTTGAACCTCTTGCAGTTCTCTTCAAACCCATGCTTGGTTGTATGTGGAATAGCACATTGAACATCCAAGTAAAAATTGGTCTTTTACGTACAAATCACTGTTTTGCATAATCTTTCTTCCTCTGCAGTATGCACACCAGTAGGACTTTCACGGATGTTTACAGTTATGGGTCAGTTGCTGGTGAAGCCAACAGTAAGTTTACACAAATGAGTCTTCGCGTGCTGTTAGAAGGTAGAACAGCAATAGGGTACTCTCTTTAGAATGCTTCCACTTTCACATCCTTCTCTCTTCCGGGCATCAGAATTTCTAGAGTCAATATTTGTGTACTTGTTTAAAATTTTTCATATGGCAACAAAGCCTGTTTTTTTTTCCACGTAAAAAGGTTTTTTTTCATAGTATAGGCTTCTTCTGATTTTACAATTGACATAACTGCTACTAGTATTAGTATTTATTTCCAGTATTGTGTACTGTGTCTGTTCTGCAAACGCCTGAAAAGCGTGGGTTTGTTCTGAGTCCAGGAGCGAAGGATACAAGAGCCAACTAAGGCTGGATAACAAGAAGGGTACCTGGGGGTACACTTAGATGGGTTAAATGTAGGTAGTTGGCATCTGTAAGACCTCCTTATACTTAGAGACTCTACTGTTCTTCTACTGAATGCTGTGAGGAAAAGAAGTTTGTACCATGTACAAGTGCTCTAATGACTTTGCTGTTCTGTTTCCTTGTTTGTATTTACTAAAATTTGGGTGCACTTGGGTCTTGCATTCCTTTTAGTCAGTTCAACCCTGAAAATACAAAGAAAATATATGCTCTTTTGCTGTCTGTAAGCTTTAAACTCTAAGCACCTGATAGTAGACAATTTATTTGGCTTTAGCTTCCAATAGCCGTTTATATTTGCTTGAAATACTGGCTTATGTGAAAAGACACTTTTTAATACACTTTTTCAAAATCTGCAGTTATTTTTGTTTAAATCAAATTGAGTTTGAAGGTTGATAGGTTGATATGATTTGAATGTAGGTCACATGTATGTCCCTTCCCTGTTCCCTAAGTCTCTTTAGACTGAAATTGAACACAAGAAGATTTAATTTGTAACCTGAAATAAAAACTTAACAGGAAGTTGGCTTTCAGTAAAGAATTAGATCTGTAACAGAATGGAATAATCTTTTGTGGAGTTCTTATTTGTATCAGTATTATAACATTGTAGACTATAGATTTCAAATACAGGTTACCAGAACAAAATGAACCTCACTAGAATAGTGCAGTCAGAAAAACAAGAGACTCTGATACCCAGTCAATTAATGTTTCTGTTTCCACATACAGATCCTTGAAGACCTAGATGAGCAGATGTATATCATCACTTTAGAGGAAGAAGCAATTCAGAGGAAGCTTAATGGTATGCTTGTTCTGATGCTGCTTCAAATGCAGTATTTAGAGGAGAGTGGTTCTGGTCAGGAGTATTGAACCCACTGTTACATAGCCTCTTCTCTCAAAACAGAAAATTTCAACATCTTAGTATGTAACAAGCATTACAGGCTTAGACTTCATTGCTCACTGTGGTGTTCAAGGTTGGCTTTTGTGTTACTGTGTGGTTTGCTTTGTTTTTGTTTTTAATGTGTTCATCAGCTCTAACACGTGAATATTCTGAGACTGAGAAAGCAAATTGAGTTGTTGATCAGTCCCGCCACCCTCACTGCAAAGTAGTTTGGATTGGTAAATGACTGTATTTTAGCCTCGGCTGAAGAACAATGAGCTTACATTACCAAGAGGCTCAACTTCTTGCCTTACAAGTTTTGATTTTTATTTGGAGGACTTTTTCTGTTTCAGTTTATTATTATTTAGAATCTTAGGTAATCATTAAATTTCAGAGCAGTCCTTTATATTCTAGGAGCTGTTTGGTGAATTCAACAATTTAAATGATTCTATTAATGAATAATTATACAAATGTTTTAGATTTCTTGTATTAAGTATTATGCTTTTGCACTTAGAAAGTGTTTCTGTTTTGAAGTATTTAAAAACCAGTATGAAGCTTTGGCTTGTAAGAGAGAAAATATTGCAGCATGGCAGGCACCAATTATGGAAAATGTATTGATTCTATAAACCTGGAAATCAGATTGTACAGATTCTCTTCTGAATTGCTTTTAAGTGCATGGATAAGCCATCCATCCACAATTTATGCAATTGCTTCAGGTCAGAAACCCAGAGAATGTTCATGTTGTGACACATCCATTGTTGTGTTGTCTTATGACTGACTTTAGTCTTAGTTTTCTTGATTTGTTGCCTTTCTCTCTTACTCTGCAGTCATCTGTCATGTATCTCAATCTTATTTCAAGTCTCAGTCTCTTTTCGAAGTTGCTTGGTTAGAGAAAGTACCTCTGACACCAGTACATCATGGTGGTTGTCTTTATTCCAGCATTTAAAATCTGTGGAGGAGCAGTGACTTCTTTGTGCTAAAATTGGCAACAGTTTTGATTTAAGAGTAATGTTCACCTTTGCTGTTTTGGAAGCTTAGATTTTTATACTGACATGCATAGATAAATATCTATCTATCTATGCATTCACATACAGACGTGCAAAAAGTTGCATGCGATGAATGTCTTTGAAGCTGTGATGGGGTAATTATAATTGTTCTGTGGGTTTGATGTTAGCTAGCCACTGTAAAATATTTGTTACTGGGTATTTTATGTTGTCATGGTGATTGTGCTTATGTACAAGAAAAGCAATGCAGAAAAATGACCCAGTAGTTATTCAGGTATCTATAGAAGCAGTGCAATGTGGTTTCCACTATTCAGGTGGAGAATGCGATTATGTAAGTGATGACTGTCTGCTGTTTTTCTGGGTAGAAGTCAATGCAACAATTGTTTATATTGCAATTTAGTAGTATCGCTTGTGAGGTGGATCTAGTCTGTCTGTAGGCATCTGCTAACTGATCTGGATTTAGGTCGTGTGCAGGTGGCTCCCGTAACCACTAGCTGAAAGACTGGATTCTCTTTCAGCAAGTTGGTTAGTATTCGATGTAAAGTGGAACTGCAACCCACCCATGTTTCACAGAGCTCTCACCAGCCTACTCTTGAAGGGTGAAAGACGTGGGGCTTAAATGTCCTTTGACAGGAGAGGGAACTGAAGTCTTCTGTTTCACATGCTGAGGGAAAGCTATTGACATCACTGTCTGAAGGAATGCTTGAAAACCTGTACACAGAAAATTAATGGACTTAAGCTGAAAAGTAAATAAAAATCTAAACGTGGGTATAGCAGGTAGGTGGGAGGCAATATGTTATATGCACAAGAAGATATTCTGCAAGATTTTTGTGAGTAATTACTTAAGTAATTTTAAGTATGGTTCTCATTTATGTGGCAAGCATGGAAAGCTTCATCTTCACTGCCAGAAGTCTTTCCAATTCATATGAATTATGCCAGAAAAATAGATACCATTTCTGACAGAATTATGAAGACTCATGCTTCTCGTGTTTACTGCATTTTTAAAAAATGTGTACGAATGGGGATGTGGTACTAATTATGTCGGTAAATATAATGCTGTGATGTTAGAGGCCATAATCTGTGACTTAACACAGATTGTGTAAGTATTTTTGTTGCTGTATCAGAGCAGATATTTTAGGCCACACCCTTCCCATGCCATGGCTATTGTAACTCTTCCACAGTTGTGGTAGTGGACGCATGTGCTGGACAGTTTTGCAGTGAAGTGGTCTGAAGTATATACTCCGTTTATATGTGTAACCAAATTGTTGAATTTTTATTAAAACTGAAGAGGACCAGAACAAAGGCTTAAGTGATAGTTAATGATTGTCAGTGCTGATTTTTTTTTTAAATATATCATGCCATATTTGCTCTTAGTGTTTTCTCAAACAATGCCTGGACATAGAAGGGGGGTAACATGAATCACTGCTCCCACTCAGTAGGCTGGGTAAAGCCTCTGTTTTTAGAGGAGGGAACAAGGTGAGCTGTGTGAGCTTGTGCCGTTCTGGATTCATACAGATGTAACTGTTGTGGTGGTGATGCAGTTGATAGAGTATTCTGTAAAGCTCTTCATATTTGAAAATAAATCTGTGAAACTGCATATCTTTTTTGCAGAAACTAATTTTCCCCCTTCTCAGATGTCTACAGAGTATAACTGAAAATTGGAGGAGGAGGGAGGGGAAAGTTTGGTTGTGTTATCTACCCTAGTATTTTTATCTGTTGAAGAGATACTGGGCTTTTGGAAGATGTTTGTTTCCAGTGTATTATATTTCACTACCCACATCACTCCTACAGTCTAAGAATAAAGCTGGGACTTTTTTATATTAAAAGAAAAAAGTTGCCTTCAGCTATTAGTTTTCCTGAATCCAAAGAGATGGGTGGGGTAGGATCAAAAATACTTACTTGATCAAAGTTATTGGCTCTGAAGGTATCCTTACCTATGTAAGAAAGATGAAAGGTGTTGTTTTTATTGCACGCTAGTAACAGTGTAATTTTGAACTAATTGGTGTTGAACTGCCAATCACCTAGGGGGAATGCAAATAGATACTCTTACAATTTCCTTTGAGGTACTGAAATCTTATGTCGGGGCTGGAAGAAAAACAGAATAATACCGTTAAATTGACCTTAAATGAGCTGCTTTGTGGCTTTCTTGGAGAATCCCTTCTAACTTTTCACTGCTAGTCCAAACAAGTCTTGTCTACCGATTTGATTTATTGGCTAGACAGCGCTGACATTGAACTTTGTGCATGTTTGAAATAAAGCTAATGTTATAGAGCTTTTAAGAATTTAGCTGCATCCTTTTCAGATACTCTTTTGACTGATCTGAAAGTTTGCCTTCTCCTCTTGTAAAATATCCTTTTGTACAGCAACCTGTTGTTTGCTACTATTTTTAAGGAGGAACTACAACAGCACTTCAGTAGAAATTCTGAATCATATTTAAGTGTCTCTTAGGGACCTAATGTGATCAAGCTGACTTTGTTGGAAAGACTCCCGTGAATATCAGTGTTTTGAGCTCTGGATTTTTATATTGACAGGTGGGAACAACAAATATCTTGAATAAAGCTCTTCCTGAGAGACCCCAAAATCAATTATGGAGAAGAAAATGTCAGATACTAACTTGAGTTTTCCTCAACTGCTTCCATTAAATTTCTTGAGACTTTTTCCACTGAGCTCTGTAGCTATATTTTTTTCTCAACTCATAGTAATTAGTCATTCCATAAAACAGATATTCTAGACTTTTTTCAGAGGGAATGCATCACTACAAAAGCCTATTTTTTAAACAATAATTAGGTTTTTTTTAAAAACCAACTTTTTCTGAAAACCCACTTAATATGATTACTTATTTTAAAAACACTGAGAAATTAAACTGATGTTCATTTTGCTGGTGCTTCAAGTGAATAGAAGTTGTTACAAATCAGTATTTGTAGGGCTTAATGATTAGTCCTGGGATTTTGAGGTACTTGTATATTTGAAGCCCTGTAAATATTACCACATATACGTTATGTCACTGATATCAAAGATAAATGTTTAGGCATAGCACAGAGGTTATGTGATATGTGCAGAAGTATGTGTGAAAGAAGCATCCAATTAAACATTTTAAAAATAATTTTTGAAACAATTGGATGTCTCACTGATAATTGGACTGCGTTGAACAAATCAGTATTAACACTGAAATATAAAGAGTAAAAGGTTAAAAATTTTAGGATATACTGTCGTATATCTTGGTTTTCAGGTAGGACCTTACTGCCTGGAACATGGAGAATGTGGGGGCTGGATGGGTTGAGAAATTTACCTTCTTGTTCTAAGATTGTTGGATGGATGAGCAGACAATAGAAAATAAGTAAATAATGAGACTGGACTATGAAGTAATGTTAGTGTGCCAGCAACCTAAGTGCTATTTAGCTTTTGTAGACAAATGATAAAGATACAAGATAAAAACTTGGGCAAGTCTATTAAACTCCTAGAAATTTATTAGAGAGTGTGGTTTTTTTTTTTTTTTTTTTTTTTAATCTGGAACGTGGTGCTGTTTCAATGGAAATCAAGACAGGAGATAACAGAGAGCACTTAGGGTTTATTAAGAACTTGAACTGTAACTGCCACGGAGTGTTTTCACAGAGTGAGATTGGCCTGTAATTGTCAGGGAAGATATGAGCCCTCTTAACTTATTTTCAGGTGAGATTGTTCAGAAATAAAAGGGATGAAAGTGGGGCAAAGATGAGTGGAAAGTGTTTCTAACTTGTCCCGGGAAGAATATTTCCAGTTTGTGATTGCAAAGAGTAAAAGCTCGAGTAGAAATAACGAGATCAGAACTGAAACAGCAGATCTCCAGTCAGCATTTCAGAGCTCTATAATTTCCTGAGCTCTGTGTAGTGTTTGTAAAGGAACTGGAATCAAGGAGAGAAGCCACAGTGCACTGTTGGTGGAAAAGATGGGTGGTTGGAAGAGAATGACAGGTTGAAGAGAAAAAGGATGGAGAGATAAAATCGGCTGAGTAACCTAGAGCCTATGTAGGGATAGGAGGAACAGTTGCTGAGCAACTTCTAGGCAGAAAATTAGCAAGGGACAGAGGAATTAATAATATGGCTTTCAGTTTTGAGCTGGTGTAGAGGAGAAAGTTTGAGGAGTTGCACAACAGTAGCATGCACATGCTCTAAACTGTAAAAAGGAAAGTGAACAAATATGGTCTCATGGGTTGTTGTGAGGAAAATCTAATTGTGGTTGTCAGAGGGAGCTCTGGGACACAGAAAGACTGACTAAATCAGGCAAACTGTTACGAGCAGAAGATGTGTCAATGAGCAGGTCATCAGTATGGAAACTTCAGTTTGCTGAGTTAAAAGGACTGGGGATAGGGAGGAGCAGAAGCTGAAACTGGAGATCTGGCCACCAGCTTAGTCTGGAGGCAAGGGTCTACTTTGTCTTTAAGTTGCTAAATAATAACGCCCTTGAAGGTCATTCAGAGATTCTTTACATCTTGATATATGAATCATACAGAGGTACAGCAATGAGGCATTTGAGTCATCCTGTGTCAGTCTGCCACACCATAACTGGTTTTTGGACCTGTGTGACGGTTCAGTAAGGTTCTCTTACTTCTTGCAGCAGCTGGTCCAGCAGAATAAGCAGGATTCACAGAAGGTCACACAATGAAACCTTCGATATGTTGAACCCTTCTGGTTAGACAGAATTAGAGGGTTCTTGACGAAGACTCTTTTTTTGAAAAGAAGTTGGAGAGTCTCAAAGAAACACGTACAGTTTAAAGCCACAAGTGTTACTGTGATGCTTCCTAAATCTGAATTGTTATAGAGTGTCTTACAGTACTATAGTTAGTCTCATCCAAAAGAAGATACTGTCTTCTGTTTTAAAAGGTGTATCTTCTGCAGTGGAATACCAAGTGGCAGAGTTGGAACGGGAGCTTGAAAAAGTGAGAAGCAAGAAAACAAATCTAGGTAATAAACTTTTTTTTCTGTTTCATATGGGTTGCACTTTAATAAATGACCTTAGGATGCTGTTTTCAGCTTGTAGCAGTGACTTGATTGATTCCAGATAGTTCTTAACCAAACTTGTGCATTTGCAGTCCCCTCAAATTGTCATAGTTTATACATTTAAACATTGTGGCCCTCTAAAACAATTGAAGTAGGGAATCTGATTTGGATCTTACTTTTAACTTGATTTCAGGGAAATTATATCACTTGCCATTGCCTTCCATGGGGCTCAATAGCATAGTCTTTTAACATATAATGATATGCTTATGATTATTTGGGATAATCTAAGACATTACTTTCCTTTCTGTTTTTGAATTACTTCTATAAAAGTCAAACTGTGTTTAAGAACAGTAAAGTAATTCTTAGCAGGTTTGTGTCTTTTAAAACTGAAAAGTGGTACTTCTGGTAATGGCACCCACTCAACAGGAGTCTCCTTACTTATCCAAAGGTTTGCAGGATTTTGCGTTTTCCAGGGTGTTATGTGCAAAACTAAGACTGTGGTAAGAAGAAGCTATTGGGTTTTCTTTTTAGACATGCTAGTGATGTCGGGTGTTAGTCTTGTCTTTCTTGCCTTATGTTGTAAGAGGAAAAATACTGTTTAAGTATGTGAACTTCCCTTCTGTCTGTTCAGGTCATACTAAAATATGCATGTAAACAGCATGTTTTTAAATTCAGTGTAAAATAAACTTTGCAGAACTGCTGTATGCCAGGAGAAAAAAAATGTTATGGTGAAACATGCCTGTAAACAAGAAAAAGAAAAATCTACTTCTCTCTGTCTCCCCACCCGTTCTCTAAAGAGGCTTCATATTTTTTGCATTTCTTTGTACAGCTCTTCAGGATATTTTTGTGAACTGGTTGGTGTTGGTTGAAGAACAGATTACTTTCGTTACGTATAGTTATAACAAAAACTTGTAGATAGCTGAATGATTCTTGCTTGATTTATTCTAAGGTATTAAGCTTCTGGTTTTTTCTCTTCTGAACAGAACGGCGGAAAAAAGCTTCTGCTTGGGAAAGGAATTTAGTCTATCCAGCTGTTATGATATTGCTACTGATTGAGACGGTAAGAATTTTTACTTTTATTCTTTTTCCACAGCGAAGAAGTATGGAGAATTCTTCAGTCATTTGGGGGAATAGTTTTAAAATTTTTGAGTGATGTGTGTTTGAGCAACAAACTTGGTATTCTTTTCCTGACCATTTTAAAAGAACTTGACATTATGAAATCTGGTGAGGGTAAATATATACGTTTTAAAAATGTGGAATATTTTTAAATGACAAGACTGTTTCTACTTCTTTGTAGTCCATTTCGGTCCTCTTAGTTGCTCTCAACATTCTTTACCTGTTGGTTGATGAGACTGCAATGCCAAAGGGATCAGGGGTAAAGTAAATTTCTCTTATGATTTTTATAACTTCAGTAAAGCTTTGGAGCCCTTACAAAAGTGCAAGTGAGAACCTCTGCTTTAATAACATTGATGAGCCTCAACTGTGACTTTGCTTCTAGGTTTCGGTCCTGTGCGCGCATAAACATTTATTTCATGCCATTTTATAGTGAGTTTTTAATAAAACTAGTCCAGAATCTTTGTGAAGATACAGCAATTCAATAAAGTAAATCAGTGATCTGAGGTTTGCGTCTTATGTCTCCTATGTTTATATGTTCAGTTTAAGAAACTTTGTTAAAAACAAATATGAAAGTCCTGTCTTGGTTTGTGCTCCTCTTAGAAAACATGACATTTGTTTCCTCCTTTATTATAAAAATAATTAAAAGAACAGCGTCTTTGAGTAATAGTGTCTTTAATCATGAGGATTTTTTTATTAGCTTGCTAATGCTTTCCCCTGTGTTTACCTGTACATGAGCTCGCAGAGCTATAAAAGGGGTTTAATGGTAACGGCCACTCTCCCTGTGGTTTGTGAACAATTAGAAGTGTCTTCTTTTGAGACATCTTATTTTAGTTTCCAAAGTAATGGAGTATGTATAAAATGCAGCATGGTGGGTAGATGCAGCGAGCATAAGATGTGAATCATACCTTTTGTCTGATGGATAGCTGGCTGATGCAGTTGCGTAGGGTGGGAGACTTGCAGATTAGAACATCAGAATGTCGCTTAAATACTGCATTGAGAAAAGGCTGTATTTCCTGTAAGATGTTAGGGATTTTGGTCCCGGTAGAAGTTAACTTTATGAACAGTGGCATATATCTTACTAAATCATGCAAATAATTTTTCTCCTTGTAGGGGCCTGGAATAGGAAATGCCTCCCTATCCACTTTTGGTTTTGTAGGAGCAGCACTTGAAATAATTTTGATTTTGTATCCTTTCTTTAAGAAGTCTGTCTGTTAACAAGTATTCTGTCTAGTTTTCTGGGACACTGGTAATTTACTAAGACACTTGCCTGGAAAGAAGAAAGAGATAGGTCAGTCCTTCTCAAGCACTCGAAGTTTTTTTTGTTTTTTTCCTTTGGTTCTTAAGACTTTTAGGAGACTGCTGAGAACTTGAGTGAAACTTGCATTCCTTGGAGGTTCCTTTTTCCTTGATTCTCACAGCTATCTTATGGTATCCTCTGTCGTCGGCTTCTACAGTCTTCGTTTTTTTGAAAATTTCACTCCCAGGAAGGATGACACAACTATGACAAAGGTAAGGTAAAGTCTGTGATGGTGATGGCCCCCTCCCTTCTTCCCTGCCACCCAGGACAAACTGACTCTTTCAGTTAGTAATTGCCCCGAATGGCTCATTTGCAGTGATCAGTATTTGTTTGTAAGCTGCGTAAACACAAACTGGAAGACTTTCAAAATGCTGAATGAGTGGGAAAAAGGATGTGCTCTGTTTAGTTTGGATGGCATCCATTCACTTGTAACAAGCTCTGCCATTCCCGGCTTTTTAACTAGCTATAGAAAAGCTAGTGAAAGAACTTTTTTCAAAGGAAACGTATTGCTAATGAGTAACTTTGATTGTGCTAACTGTACTTCAGGGAGCTTGTTTGAAATCTGAAGAACTCGGTTGCTAGAAGTAATACAGACAAAGTAATTCAAATTTGAATAATTAAACTAAGACTGAGGAGGTCTATTCAACAACATTTTGCAGTCTGAGGCTAATTTGACTTTCTACAATTTAGCGCTGGCTTCAGAATAACAAATGCTGTTACCTAATGCTGAGGAACATGCTTAGATTTTTTTGGTAAAATATTCCCACAGCTGACAAGGGGAGGTGATCGGTAACCAAGGAACAGATGTTGAATTTAATTATTTTTTTCAGTGTGTTTCATTGTTTGATGCTTTTTTTAAAAGTAATGGATAAAGACATTTCTACCATAAATTGCTGGAAGTGAGAAGGTAGGTGAGTACACAGTATGGTTCTAGTAGATAGGTAGTAGGGAGTTGGAATGGTCTTAAAGTTTTCTATTGATTGTTTACAGTACACCAGGAATAGTGTAGAAATAAATAGTGAATGCACAAATGTCTACCTGCTTTCAAGAAGTTTTCTGGTTTTTTTTTTTTCTATTGGATTCTGATAGAATTAGAGCTGAAGAAAGTGATCCCTTGTGAGAGAAAGTTTCAATTGCCCTTTATAAAGGCTTCACAGAAACTGGAGTAAAATCTAACAGCTGTGAATTTTTTTCATACTATTTAAAGTAGTCAACAGGCATTCAATTGAAAGGAAGCTCTTTGTTGTAATTTTTTAAATAATGCTAATCCTGCAAGCAGTTACATACAAAGCTTAAGCTGATGTATCAGTCATCTCTTCTGAGCCCATGGAATGGTTCTTTTTATAAAAAGTTTGCAGGAATTAAGTAAACAGTTGATGCTTTGCACATGGTAGTTTTCAACTATTTTGAATCTAAGGGTACGTAGATTAAAAGCACTTGATTACACATTTGGTTTATTTTTTTTAAACTCATCTCTTTGATCATCTTCATCTCATGTAACAACATATGGAGAAATGTGACGGAAGTAAGCAAGAGTAACAATATGCTATTGTAAATTGGTTTAGGTTCAGTTTGAAGAATGTAATTTTCAGGAATTCCTCTTTTTCATCTTGACCACTGTTTTTTTCTTTTTTTTACTTCAGCAATCCCATTTATAATTTAAATACTGTTTGTCATTTTCAAACAGATCATTGGAAACTGTGTCTCAATCTTGGTGCTGAGCTCTGCTTTGCCAGTGATGTCAAGGACACTGGGTAAGTGAAATAGAAGTATAAATCATGGTAATAAAGGATGTTTAATTGAGTTAAAAAAAAAAAACAACCCCAAAACCAAACAAGAAAAAAGAACAGCCTGTAGCTGTACCTTTCATAGTCTGTATTTAATTTGTGGTCAGTTTCAATAGGAAGAGCATGTATGTGTGGCCTTCTTTCTTACACCAACATGAGCTGTTGAACTTGCATTCTACGTACAGGAACTGCAGAACATACATTCTTAAAAAAAGAATGCTAAGCATTTTCTAGAGAATATATTCTTTTAAAAAGTTAGGTCTGATTTTAAATGTCTTAAAACAGAACTTGGTAAGAATAGATACAGAGAATGCTTGTCAGGGTGGCATAAAATAGTTTAATGTTCACTGTGAAATTACAGTGCGCAGTTGGTCTGAAAGGATACGTTTGGGGATTTCAGGTACAAAATTTGAGATACTGTTGATTGCAAATGTTTTTTTTAAAAGAGCTAATGACTCTTCGGTTATTAAATTTATCATCAATTATACCAGGGCAGTTTCATTTTCCCTGAAAGTAATCTGTTTGCATTCAGCGTTGCTTCAGTTTTCAAATATAAAAATTGGAATCCAGCTTAGTAGAACTGAAGTTCTGATTTTGTTGTTAAGAACTGGCAGTAGTGTTTGAACTATTTTAACCAATTGGAAAGCCAAAATGTTTTACGTCTTCACTGTGTTTAATTAGGCAATCTTCAAGTTGAATTCTTGATGTTAGATTGCAAGGCTATTACATGTTTAAGTAGTGCAGAACACTTGCAACTAATGTGAATTTCATTGGGAACCTTAAATGGAACGAAACAAGAATCTTCACCCCTCGGGCTGTGCAATCTCACGTACAAGCTTAGGAGTTTAAACTCAGGCCCACAGATGAGTAATGTGTACCCACTAGTTCTGTAACTGATGTTCTTGTCAACCAGAATACTGTCAAATCAGGAGTAGTTAATATTTTCCGGTAAACTATACCGTGTATTTTCATGATGTGTATATCTGCATGTATATCTGATGAGTTTTATTAGATTTACTAGATTATTTCTATTACAAACAAAAAAAACCCTGTAATACATTTTGGCAGGTTGAATCTTAAAATGCGCATTCTAGAGCTCATGTTTTAAAAATCTGTTGTAAAACTTTACAAAAATGCAAAAGAATAAATTTAAAGTAGTGCAGTTTTAAAATATGGCCAGTACAATAAAGATCTAAGAATCAAAACAATTCCAGCACTTAGAGCAAGATGTTGAAAAATTAATGTTTTAGACTAGAATTTTAACATTAGTATTGTGTCCAGTAAGTTATTGCATTTATCGTTTGTTGGGAAAAAATAAAAATCATTGTTAATGATCTTTGGGATTAACAGTTGATAATAAATGGATTCTGTGGAAGCAAGTATACGTGCTGGTGCATTGTTGTCTCATAGGAAACAGATTAATGGTAAAACTTACTTAAAAAAAGACTAACAAATGAAATTCCTGGGTAGTTTGCCATAGAGATAAATAAAAGAAGAAAAAAGATGGTACAACTAACACACAGCTAACAAATGCACAGTCCCAGCTGTCCAAACAGGATTAATAGTGTATTAGAGTACAGTGAGTCATGTGGTGCTTTGCAAAAATATCAACATGTATTGCACTACATGCCACTGCCCTGTGGCACTGAATAGATTAAAAGAAATAAATATGTTAAGCAGATTCATAGTCACTTCACTTTATTAAAAAAGCAAGTTTCTAGACTATACAGAAGAGACTAGACTTTGTCATTATGGGAAAGGTAAAAAAGCAGAAGTTATCTGATACACGTGCTGACCTTTTTCAAATTTAAGAAATGCAAGTAGGAGAATTTGTTCTCATTAGATAAGTAGGTGGTGGATGTCTCTCATCTGCCATTCTTTTAGAACTCCAGGGAAGTTTTTACTAAAATATTTTACTAAAATAACTCATTTTTTCCTGAACTTTTCAGCCTTTTAGTAGTCCTTCAAAAATGTTTTGCACCAGCACCATATTGCTAACTGAGAAACGAACTGGGAACAGGGCACTTAATAGTTAAGAATACAGAAACAAAGAATTGCAAAGAAAGTTGAATTTTCTAATACACAAAAGTTTTCCTAGAATTCTACCTCTTGAGTATTATGGTTTAGGTAAATTGTTATTTGGAAATTATTTGGAAGTACAATCTAAAAACATAGTATTTGCGGTTTTTTTAACATGAATAATTCTTTAATAGTTTACTTGGTAAACTGTCACCAACTTTCTTGGATATACATTTGTGTCCACTAGAGATGTAGCTTTCTATTCAGCTAGTAGCTGTTCAGATTACAGTCTTGTGAATTTTTTTTCTTTTGGGTTGAGTAGATAATTCTTCTGTAAGGAAGTGATCAAAAGCTTTTTAACCCTTTTCTCCCACAAATTGACAAAGTGGTACCATGTCAGATATTTTTTGATGAGCAGGGACTTTTTTTTTATGTGTAAGAGGAAAATTCAAGTAATTTATGAACAATATTTTTCCCATCTGCTCTAACAGAGTATCAGGCTTCATTTTTGTTTGTCCTTATAACTCCAGCTCTATTGCTACCTACTCATCTGAACCTCTTTGTGTCAAAAGAGTATTATTTCTTTTCCAGAGAAGTATTCTCTTTACCCAGGGCTCTACCTGTTTTGTTTCTTTTCCTTTAAAGGTCTGGAAGCCTCTATGTTCAAATCTGACTTTCTCCATTTTCCTGTAGCTCTACAGTCTGGCTAAAACACTCTGCAGCTTTGAAGATGTTAAGGACACTGTTTGCTGCCAAGTGTGAAAGCAACTCTGAGTTTATTGTCCTTCATCTGTTTAACCAGTTAATTCAGTCAGCCAGTTTCTTCTTTTCATGCTAAGACCTTCCATGCTTTTTTGCTATTTCTCCCTGTTGCTCTTGCTATTTTGAATTTTTTGCTTTATCTTTTGAAACTTCTCCTTCTATTAATTTTCTTTATTTTGGCATGTTTTCCTTAGATACCAAATTTGATTCCCATATTTGTTATTTAAATGACTGATGCCGGGTACAAGGATCTTTTAACACTGTGATAGCTGGCTGTAAGTCTTGTGCGTCAAGGTGCAATGAGATCCTTAAGTGCCAGGTTTACCCTTGAAAGGAAGGTAACTGATCCTTAATTCTGTCTCTATTTATTATCACTGAAGTCACAATTCTTAAAAGGCCCCAAACCCTTTCAAAATAAGATGATAGAAAACTGGATTCCAGGAATTTCAGTTCTAGGGTTGTTTTCTGATTGCCTGGCTTTCTGCTGCCATTTTAGTTCTGGGGCGAGGTAAACTTCCTTTTGGTGATGGTCTCAACTGTGAGAGCGTGCGTCCCTGTGACATCATCTGTGCCAAAAGTGTTTTGAGAATATAATGGCCCATCAATCCTAGACAACTGTTATTTGGGTTTCCTTTCAATATTCTGCGCTTTGTTCAGTGCAATCCTTGATGTAGACCTGGCAAAGTAACAACCTGTGGTTCTTCCTCTTCTGCCTTCGAGGATTGATCCTACAGCTTGTAGACCCTCTGCATTTCAGGAAAACTTTGCTCACTTAGCTGTAGTGATTGACTAGCCTTTGATCAGCACAAAGCCCAGGCGTCGGTGTTATGAGGACCGCTGTGAAGAAGGCCTGTCAGCAATGTCTTTCAGCCAAACTCTTTCCCTCCTGCGCAGGTGCTCTGTGGCTGTAGCAAGGTAGATCTAGCAGAAAAGCTGCAGTTGGAAAGGTGTCTTTAAACTTCAGTTTCAAAAGCAGTGGCTCTGAAAAAAAAACCACTTAAAAAGGCTTAGCGTTTACTGTAAGATGTGGCTCTCATGGAAAGGCATTTTGCTACCTGTGTTTTTTAATAAGAAAACCCATGGCTCATTTAGTCCTTTTCTGGAATGGAGAAGAGTTTCATAGATACAGAGATTTCAAACAGTTTTCATAGTAATACTGGGGGGTTTTTGCTAGTTATTATTGAAATTAGAAAAGCAGAATTGTTACGTAGAATACACAGTTTACTTCAGCTTGCATTATTCAAACATTTTACTAGGAAACTTAAGAAATATTTTGGTAAGTGTGTCTTCTGGTTTTACAGTGGTCAATGAAGCAGAAAATGGCCTTGAGAGAATGTTGACTTGCACTGTAAGACACATGGTTAAACACACATTGTCTGAAAGAATTCTGCCTCCATATGTAAAACGTAATAGAATGAAATTTTTTTTTGTTTCTTAAAAAATGTAATTAAGATTTTGATGTGACTCTTAAATGCAATTTGAACAGGAATCACCAGATTTGATCTCCTTGGAGACTTCGGAAGGTTTAACTGGCTGGGAAACTTCTACATTGTATTATCTTACAACTTGCTTTTTGCTATCATGACAACATTATGTCTGGTCAGAAAGTTCACTTCCGCTGTGCGAGAAGAGCTCCTGAAGGCATTAGGTAATACAGCATGGAAAATTTAGTTTGTACCTGAATGTTTCTTTTCTCCAGCACTGGAACCTTGATGCTACTGTTAAAGTTCTGTTACAACTGACAGAAAACTTTTTTTTTTTGGTGCAAGTTTCTATAAGCCAAGATGAGAATGCAGAGCTTTTTGTTATTCTTTTTGAAGAGTCAAGAGCTAAGGTATAGCATTAACCTTAATGATACTTACTGATCTGCAGTTAGATTTTCAGCCTTTAGAGAGCACAGAAACACTCTCATTGCTACTGAGCAATTATTCCAAAATAAAACTTCAATTTTTCTGTGGGTTGGCTATTTTCTGTTTTGTTAAAAGCAACTTTTCCACTACACTATTTAGGGAATTAAAGACTTAGTTGCTTTGTTGTGATGATTTTTCATGAGTACTACATGTTGAGGAAATCTTTGTACAGAATATACAGAATCTTAGTAACTGGCTGAGTAAAACCTGTACTTGATACAATCAAAATTTTGATCAAATTGTGTTTCTTAGCCATAGAAGAAAAGCTTGAAACGTATTTAATGCTAAGAGGATAAAATCTACATATTTACTAAGTGTGTTGTTGCTATGTTTTATATTTACTAATTAATGAAGCTCCTACATCTTTAGAATCCTGAAGTAGTATTTGCTTAAACTGAGAGGACTAATGGTGAAACTTCAGTATTTTTTGTTTTTATATAAACTGCAGATTCAATTAGTAGTGTCTAAAAAGTAGTTTTCACCCATTACTGCTTTCCAGAGTTGTGACCCTGGTAAACAATCTCCAAGCGCTTCCTAGAGTGCACCTCTACTGATAGCAATTAAGTTAAAATCAGACCTCCTCAGCAGGGAAATACAAAATGACTGATAGTGTAGGATTAAAACAAGCCATTCTGGGATTTTTGATGTTGAGTTTTGAAGCTCCAGGGGAACAGATTACTGGGACAGGGGTGTGTGAATCTGCCCATTGACTTCTGTGCTGAAAATATTTTCAGAGAAATTCCATTATTGATTGAGACAGATGATGCAAGTGTCATATATTTGACATTATTCCCCAGCTTTTAGTTAAGGTCATTTTAGGAGAATTCCTTGATTCACCTCTTTAGTTTGACTTGCATAATCTATTCTTTTTGTGCAACTGTTTTGACTGCAAAGCGTTTACTCTGTGTAATGTAATGGCTGTTGCAGAGCTCTGAAGGACGTAAATTAATGTCAGCATGGGCTTATAGCAACAGGTCTGGGGGAACTTCGAAGTTCCTGTCATAAAGCAAATGACATAAAAGATTTATCTTGATAATTCATGGCACTTTACTGTATTAAGCATAATGTTTAATAAAAAATTACGTATGTTGAAAGCAGATTAAACTTCAAAATGCAGGTGTGGTAGGTTAATGGTCACTGGATGGCATCAATTCTAGGGACTCTTTTAGGGAACTTTTGGCCTCTTGCTATCAGATACTGCATGATTTTGTCTAAATATTGTGATTAAGGTGGTGAAGCAAAGTAATTGGTAAAAGGTTTGCATTTACACCAGTTACAAATCCTGAAGGGTGCAGGCTCCTGACAAACTGGGTTTGTTTTCAATGCTATGTGTAACAAACAGTGTATGCTAAAAACTGTTGTGTGAAATTCAAAGAATGAGAACCAAAATTAGTGTGCTCACTTCTCCCCCATGCTGAAAAACTGACACTGAGGACTAGAGGTTGGTGGAACATCATAGTTAATTGGTGGAACCTAAATTACTGCTGCAGGCCTGTGACCAAAAGGGTTCCTGTAATATTGAGACTTAACAAATAATACAATATTTAGTAGATTTTGGTTTTTTTTAGTAGTGCAGTCAATTTTGGAAATAAACAAATTAGTAATAACATAGGCCTAAAAATACTATTAGACATACAAATGGTTTAGAGAGGTAATGTGGTCATCACCAATGATCTTAAGATGAGCAATGGATGCTTTTCAGATGGATGCTATAGTTTAAAAGAAATATTTTAGGTAATTATTTTTGTCTTTGTGAGTTGACAGTGAAGGATTGCAAGTCTTTCTCAGTTCTTAACATAAGTCTGTGATTTAAGCATTGTGGGATCAGACTTCTCACGCTTCCTTGCTTGTCTGTTGTAATGGACTTTTCTCACTTAAAACAGAACTGAGCAAGTTTCCCAGAAGTAATTGCTACCTGAGCTAGAATGTCAGTTCTGGTCTTCAGCAGATGTGAAGACCTTAATCACAAAGTGGAATTTGGTTTGTATGTATTCTTTTCAATGTCTGTATGCATGAAACATGGGAGAAGCTTAGTTTTTCCTTTTTGTGTAATGTTTTGCAGGATTAGATAAACTTCATCTGTCAAATAATCCAAGAGACTCGGAGACAAAGCCGTCTGCAAACGGACATCAGAAAACACTGTGAATAACAATCACCCGCAATCAACAGAGCTGAGGACATCAACCTCATGGCATTCCTGTCATCTCATCAGCATTTTTGTATTAATTTTATTTGTCAATAATTTGGGTCCAACCCTATCTCATTTTTTGATGCTATGTGCTTCTGAGGAAGTTAGATATATCAGATTCTTCTCTTTCCAGTGATCTTTTGGTCTGCTTGTTTATTTCCCAGTATGTTAATGCAGGAGGTGCCTTGAAGACTGGAAGCTGAAGAGAATAATGCATTCCTTTTTTTTTTGTTGTTGACAGTCTCACATCTGTAGATGTAAACCTGCTACCATTTGAATGCACAGTACCTCCTGTGTTATACAGACACAGCTCTAAAGAATAACTTTGGGACTTGGTTTAAAAAAAAAAAGAAAAAAATACACTTGAAGCCCACTATGACCCTTACTGGAAATGTAAACTACCTGCAGTAGATATCCTTGGAGGTAGATAAACAGTTCCACAAAGAAGCTGTTAAAAACAACATTAGCTGGTAGAGATCACAGTTCCTTTCATGCTGAATACAAGTAGGCTGGTCATAGTCTAATGTCGCGAAGCTTTCCTGGAAGGCCAGCGTTTTCAGCTTTCTGTCCTTAGCTATACGTGCCAGGCTGCTTTACTGGTAGTCAGACAATGTCTTATCGAATAGAGCGAAGTACAAGATGAAGATTAACTTCAGTGTTAAACCTGAGCCTAGTATGCTTTGTAAAAAGCTGTGTAGACCCCCTGTTACAGCTCTTACAGTTCTGTAAGCTATTGTGCCATGGAGGTCACTTACCTACCAAGTACAGCCCCACACACCAAGTTCAAAGCCCCCTACTCAGCGCAGATGGCCAAACGCTTCTCACAGATAAAACCTCCATCCTGAATCGATGGTCTGAACACTTTCAAACTCTCTTCAGTGCCAACCGTGTAGTCCAAGACTCAGGAATCCAGCTCATCCCAAAGCAAACGGTGAAAAATGAATTGGATATAGCCCCTACTATGGGAGAGACCCTTAAGGCCATACAGCAGATGAAAACCGGCAAGGCAGCTGGGGTCGACGGAATCCCGCCTGAAATCTGGAAACATGGAGGCCAAACGCTCCATGCTAAATTTCACGAGCTAGTTGTGCGCTGTTGGGAACAAAGCGAACTACCACCAGATCTCCGTGATGCAATCATCATCACCCTGTACAAGAAAAAAGGAGTAAAGTCAGACTGCTCAAACTACCGAGGCATAACTCTGCTCTCCATTGCTGGAAAAATTCTCGCAAGAATACTATTGAACAGATTGGTACCCGCTATCGCAGAAGAACTTCTACCTGAAAGTCAGTGTGGTTTCAGAGCCAACAGAAGTACCACAGACATGGTATTCGTTCTCAGACAACTGCAAGAGAAGTGTAGGGAACAGAACAAGGGTCTCTATGTAACTTTCGTTGATCTCACCAAAGCCTTTGACACTGTGAGCAGAAAAGGTCTGTGGCAGATCTTGGAACGATTAGGATGTCCCCCCAAGTTCCTCAAAATGATAATCCTGTTACATGAGGGGCAGCGCGGCCAAGTCAGATATGGCGATGCACTCTCTGAGCCCTTCCCAATAGCCAATGGTGTGAAACAAGGTTGCGTTCTCGCACCAACTTTATTCACAGTTTTCTTCAGCATGATGCTCCAAAGGGCCACGGCAGACCTCGACGAACAAGACGGCATTTATATCCGATATCGTACCGATGGGAGCCTTTTCAACCTAAGGCGACTGAAGGCCCACACCAAGACCCTGAATCACCTTGTCCGCGAGCTGCTTTTTGCTGACGATGCCGCCCTTGTTGCCCACACAGAAGCAGCTCTGCAGCGCTTAACATCCTGCTTTGCAGAGGCGGCTGAGCTTTTTGGGCTGGAAGTCAGCTTGAAGAAGACAGTAGTTCTCTACCAACCAGCACCACAAGATGATTACCATCATCCCCACATCACCATTGGCGAGTCAGAGCTTCAGCCAGTCCAGCAGTTCAGCTATCTGGGTAGCATCATCTCCTCAGATGCCACGATTGACAAAGAGATAGACAACAGAATAGCAAAGGCAAACAGAGCTTTCGGAAAACTCCATAAAAGAGTCTGGTGCAATAAACACCTGAAGAAAAGTACAAAGATCAGTGTCTACAGAGCCGTGGTACTGTCTACTCTTCTGTACGGGTCTGAATCATGGGTCATCTACCGCCACCATCTGCGACTCCTCGAACGCTTCCATCAGCGCTGCCTCCGCACAATCCTAAACATCCACTGGACTGACTACGTGACTAACGTTGCTGTCCTTGAACAGGCAGACGTCACCAGTATTGAGGCCATGTTGCTGAAAACGCAGCTGCGTTGGGCAGGGCACGTCTCCAGGATGGCGGATCACCGCCTCCCTAAGATGGTGTTCTATGGTGAACTTGCCACCGGCTGCCGCAAGAGAAGAGCTCCAAAGAGGAGATATAAGGACTCCCTGAAACAACACCTCAGCCTAGGCCATATTGACCACCATCAGTGGTCCACCCTGGCCTCCAATCGGGAGATTTGGAGACACACCATACATAACGCTGCTGTCTCCTTTGAGAGCACGCGTAGAATCAAGCTCGAGGAGAAAAGACAGCGCAGAAAGAACCGTGCCTCGACTATACCACCCAAGGAGACCCTCCGGTGTGCTCTTTGCAACCGGTCTTGCCTATCGCGCATTGGCCTTTTCAGCCATCAACGCGCTTGCAATAAGCGTGGGCAAAGCCCTTCCCAAATCTTCGTCCGCGAAGCCAAGCCATGACTGTGTCTAAGCAGTACTTGTAATCAATGCAAGTAGCACAGGCCTAGGAGGCTGTGGTTGCAGTTTTTTTACAATCTTCTTTAATTTGAAGTAAATTATTTCTCTGGATTTATACTGTAGTTACCAGGATTCCTGTTCAGTGGCATAATCCAGTATCTTTCACTAGCCGGTTTTTTAATGTACACATGAACATGTATATAGATCTATATGTGTAGATATCGTAAATTCTAAGCATATAGAGATGACATAGGTGGTTTGGTAAGTAAAACTTAGTGTTCAATCTTGGTAGTAAGAATTTCTGCGGTGTTACAGTTTAACTGCCCAGAGGCCTTAGATTCAGGATGGCATCAGTGGGTGGTAACGTCCTTTTCCTTAGCATTACTGCAGCCTTAGGAATCCCGTAAGAAGTTAGTAAAGAAGAAACCCGAGAACCAAAACCCAAGTAAGTGTTCAAAGTCTGGTTGCACTTTTGCCCTGCTCTGCCACAAGTAATCTTCAAACCGGTTGGAATGGGGACACCCTCAGTGCGTGGCCGTTATGTAGCAAGTCGGATAGTGTTGCTGTTATTTCCCATTTCTGTAAAACAAGTGTGTCTGTCAGTAGTTTGAGGTCTGATGGGTGATGAAGCAGTGACAACTAGCTTTCCAGTGTGCTTCTGAAGTAAGATAAACCTCGTGTCAGATGCTCTGTGGCTGCTCTCCTGAGATGACTGCTCTGGGCTGTAGACCTTATTGCTGTATGTGTGAATGTGAGCTTTATTTTTCTTCTGGAGTCCTTTACAAATCAAGCTCAAGTATACATGAGGATTTATCTTTTTTTTTTTTTTTTTTTTGCAGATGCCTTGTCTGATTTGAACTGAGGCGTAATGTAAATATTGGTGTAGTAAATATGATGCTAGAGAGTTACTTTTTTTGGTGTGATTAGTACAAATGCAAGGCTTATTAAACTGACTATTGATGTGTTGTACTGAGTCTTGGAAGACAAAGTAAAATTGCTTGATTTCACTAAGATTTACTAGCATCTTTTCTGTTGTTTGAGTTTAATGCTGACATTTTAGTGAAAAATCTTCATCTGGGTCAAAGTTCTGCAACCAAGAACAGGGAGCTGTAATTAGAAGTTGTTTTAAAATGTGTTTACATTTAAAAAATCAGGAGATTTATTATTAGGGGTGCCATTCAGGTATTCTCAGAGCTTGTAGCCTTATGTATTAGCATTATAGTTAAAAATAACTGAAATGTATCCGCTTGTCCATGCAAGTGACTGTGTGACCAAAATTGTCCTCGTGTCTTAATGGGGCTGGTGAATTGTGGTGCGTGAAGTTAGTTAGCTTGAGTCAAATGTTTCTATTACAACTTTGGGACAGTTATTTAAATACTCTCCATCAAACTGAAGAAATGAATTAAAGGAATAAATCTAGAGAGTGTGAACCAGCATAGGTCTTGCTCTTCATGCTTTTGGAGAGATGTTTGTCCTGGCATCATTGACCCAAGAACACAGTAAAAGGTGGGACTATAGCATGTATGTGGTTTCTGAAAGTCAATCAGGCAATTACTTCAATTGAGCAGAGTCAGTTCATGCTAATAATCACACAAGTTTCAGGCAAGGCTTTAAAACGCTCTTTCAAAACAAAATGTCAGAGTCTTGCCTGTTCCCACCCCTTCTGCAGTTAGAGAGGTGTAGGTGTTGGAGGGTTAAGGCTATGTTACTGTAGATCTTACACTGTAATGTGGAAGGTGATTAAGATGCTGCGTGGTTTCCAAGGCAGACGAGAAATTCAGAACTACCCTGTGCAACTCCTGACAGTGTTTTTTTTTTTTAAAATCAGCTGTTTATCTTGTGACACTGTCCACATGAAAATACGCCTTTTGCCTTGAAAATGACATGCTTATGCAGAACTTCTTTACAGATACAATGCTACAGATACAGGTCACTCTACTTTGCACAGAAGCATATGGTCACTTACATAGAAGCAACTGGTAATTCATTAATGGATATTGATGATACATTCCTAGTATTTTGACTCATGTAGAGTCAGGTGGTCTATACCTTCAAGGTATATACAGCTGATCTTAGTAACATTAACATCTGCCTCACTTCTTATGAGGCAAAAAGCACATAAATGCTTCCATCTGCAACTAGATACCACACAAGACCAAAAAATAGATGTGAACTAAGTGTTTTGAGTTAGCTGTTTCTTGGTATTATTCTGTGTTGGTAGCACAATATTAAATGCAGTGGCGGAACTGTAATGCTGTAGGTTTTCTAAGCATAAAGCACACATACTTATTCCTTCAAGCTAAAAAATGATAGTACTGGTTACTGCACAAGCAACAGTTTCTGCATTCATAGGAAGCTTTGTTTACTGTCTGTAATGTGATGTTTATCTCTGGCCCTGTTCCTCTGATACCTTTTACCTTGTTGACTGTTTTAGTGTCATAGAAATTAAAGGATTTGACAAGTTGTTTTCCTTGTCTGGTTCCACAGTACCACCTCAAGTACCACAGACATATGGCTGTTGCTGTGGTCGAGTCTGTGCAGGAGCTCGTGCAACCACATGCTTAATGGGATGCACACGTGAGCAGGTGCTGCAGTGTGACACTTTCTCCGGTGTGTCACCAGGAGCGATGAGAGCGAAGGGTGCTGCAGCCCTGGTCTGTTCCAGCAGGTCTCTCCTGCTCACCCTTATATCTCTGCAGCGGCTGATGCTGCTTCAGGTGCTCACGTGTACCTGCTGCAGTGTAGTAAAGAGAAGATGGGCCTTTTCATAAAGAATCTACAATCTAAATTAGAAACAAAGAGCTTCTTCATACATCTGACTTGCCTTGATTTTGTAAGAGTGTTCTGAATTATTTTCCTTTCTTGTTCTTTTCCTCCTTCCAGAAACAGGATTGGCTTAGGTGGTGTATGTACAGCAGCTGAGCCTGATGCTTAGTGGACTGGCATCTACAATTTTGAAATCCCAAATACAGGAAGACAGCTAAATCTTGTCATTTTACGTATACTCTGATTTTTTGAAAAAACAATTTTTTAAATCTATGTAAAGTCAATTTAGAGCAGAGACAGTACGCTAAGGCCATGTTAATAATCTCTCTAAAAAGGAAGGTTTTTTTTAAAAAGTGTAAACTATGAACTTTTAAATGCTTTAAGGAAATAAGATCTCCTAACCCTTAGTGTTAGTATTTTTGTTGTTACTTTAGTGCTGACTTGGGACAGTATTGTACACAGTAACTTCCCTCCCCAACCCATGTATTTCAGGAGATGAAATCTTGAGCTCCTGAATATTGAATTTGTTATTGGTAAACTGGCAAATTATTTCAGCTGCATTAACAGCATCTGAGTTTTTAAAAAATGCTGCTTTTGAATTCTTCCCATTCCAGAAGAGCAATCAAAGCCAACAGCCATCACCCATATTGTGATAACCTCTGCCATGTCTTCTGACCTTGCCCAGTGCCCTCAACTCCCCAGCAAACAGTCTTGGACACTATTGTAAGAAGTTGTGATACTCCTTTTCTGTTCAAGGTGTGAGATCAGCCCGTGGTTTTTCTGTCTGCCATACACAGTTCTAGTTGCAGAATGGGGTTACTTTGGATTGGGATTGCAGACTCTGGGGTGACGGCTGTGCATGCTCTTGACCTGTAGCTTTTCACTTTCACCTCTGTCTGTTTGGACTAAGTCATTCAGGATTTTCTGGTTGTACGTTTCTGTGCAGGCCATTCTGTGTTGGAATGGCTTCTTGCTGTCTCAGGAATGCTGCATGGTTCCAAATAGAACCGTGTCCCCCCAGACCACGTCCAGAGAGGATCGCCTACAAGTCTCATTTTAGCAATTAAAGCCCCACAGTAGCAGTCAGAATCTCAGAAGGGAGAATGCGTCTTGTGGGAAGTTAACACTAAATGTGACTTCCAGAATCCCCAGTAATTGGGGAGGGTTGGGGGCAGGGGGATGATGTGGAGCTCACCTGTGCAGATGGACAGTTTGTTTGCCCTTCTTTTTCTAGCTGAACTTTAAAATTTCATATTACGAAAACTATATTAAAAATCTGTAAGTTCATGATATTTAGGGGCTGATGATGCTTTTTTGTAAATTTGACCTTAATTCTTAGAGACATCTAACATCTTGGCTTGCTTTCCTTTATGTTTTCAAGTCATTCACTATCTTATTTGGTGGCATAGTAGAGCATCTCCCTGATGTAGACAAAATGTGAAATAACAGAACAAGAAGAATCTCTGTAGGTCTGATGTATGATCTGTAAGAATACATACCAGGAGGAAACTTCCTTGGGAAGGTTTTTTGAAATGTTTCACAATCAAAGCACCTAAACCTTCTCTTTCAAAGAGAAAGAAGAAACAATTAGTATGGGAAAGTTAACTGGATATTCTTGAAATACGCCAGTAATTCACTAACGCTGAAAAGAACTTCATAAATTTGTAAAATCTATTTTGTGATTTAAAGGACAACAGTGTCCTTGACTTTTAACTTTGTGGAAGCCTGTGAACTTTTGAAGGTAGCTCTGTTTTGGCAACAGAACACCTGAGGATGCTCGATAGTTCTGTATCAATTACCATATTTTTCTAAGTAACTTTTTCAGTTTCATTTATTGCTCATAGGTTTTTTTTTCTTTCATATACATAGCATTAAATGTTTTAACAAATACAGAAGGTGACTCCAAACAGTCAAGGGGATAGTGTCAGAAATATCCTGTAAATGTTGATAATTCTGACGTATCTCGTTCCAGACTGTTTAAAAGCTGTATCTGTATGAAGGCCTCACATAGTCATAGAAATAAGGAAATACCAATTCTTAAGGTCTTTAGGTATCTATTAATTTGAGCACTTTGGGATATTGTTTCTAAATGTTTGGTGTATATTAACCCCGAGTGTTGCTGTTGTTTCCACCCCTCTGCCCTCTGTTACATTAAGTTTTATAGTCGGTGTCACTGGATGAAGCTCCTTTCGTGAACAGCGCTGTATTTTTCATTCCTCATATTCAGTGCTTCCATAGATAGCAGCTATTGAAGTACCAGGGCACTTGCTTCCATTTTAATATACTTCTTTTCCCTCTTAGTCTGTACAGAGACATTCCCTTCTTAAGACTTCTTCTGTTATGAAAATGTTCATATTTGTTCATTCATTTGCACTTGATCTGCTTTTTACTGTTAGATTCCATAAAAACAACCCTGTTCATTAGAGTGGATCCTCTAACAAATTACCAAGATCTCCTGTAAGTTTGAATTAGGAGTGAGATAAAGATGGTTTAGTCATTGCAGATATATATATATGTGCTTGTAACTTGCAGTAGTGTGAGGCAAACAGCCCACTTCTCAGTGTGTAACGTGCTTATAGAGCTGGTTTGAGCCTGTGCTGTTGGCAGTTACTCTGGAGCAGCTGATGTTCTGTGGAACTGCTCAAGTACCTCCCTTGTGGTTTGTAGAGTAAGACTACAGCTCTCTGAGCCTTGCTGCCTTACTCGACAGGAGATCAAGATGCGTTGTTCCGGTGTGTCAGCAGTATGTAACTCTCATGTTTTGGTCAAACTTTGTGTGATGCTATGCTAAGACTCTCCCTGTGTTTTCTGTACATTTTGTAGTTCATGTGTATGAGCAGGTTTTGGACCTTCTCTCTCCATGTAAACTGATCACTTAGAAAAGCAGCATGGTGGTGGTACCGGTATTGTGAATGCAATGGATGTGTTTACATGTTTATGGAGAAAACTGGTGCATGACTTCTGGTTTCCCCCTAACCATAAGTTTACCCAGTCTGGACCCAAAATACTTGGACTCACAAAATCTGTGCAAATAACTTTCTCCTCCCTGGCTTTATAGAACAAAATAGAACTGAGCCATTTTTCATCTTTTAAAGGTAGGTTTCAAAGTATTTTTGACTTATTTGGCCTGTCTTCTATTGCTTTAAAAACAAATGGATAGAAAATAAAGATACATTTGGGTCATGGATTCGAAATCTTAGAAGTGTATGAAACACATACTTGTACACAAAAAACATGGCAGGGTTTTCTTTACTTTCTTGTGGGATTAGGAACCCAGCCCTGCATTACCTAAATAGAAAACACGCATCGCCATTGTCTTCATAAAGCTTGTCTCTAAAATTCCCACAGAGGAGTCTTGAGACCGTTCTCAGAGTGCTGCTGACCATCTTGTCACACGGGATCAGCTTCACATGGACCATAAAAATACAGTGCTGAACTAGCATTTCTATGGATGTTGCTGCTGCTCGTGCTGTAACAACAGCAGCAGGTACCTTCTGTCATGCACTTTCAGGTCTTCTGCTGCTGTGTTACTGGTTAAGATTTCAGTTTATGAAAAAAAAGTTACACACAATGTTAACTGTGGTGGAGGCTGAGAGATGTGGAATGGAATCGGTGGTGCCCTCTTGGTCTAGTTTGTGCTTAAGGCTTTGTAAACTCTGCAGTCTTGAGCTCAGCTGATGTTTCTTTCACATAGATGTATCTTGGACCAATGTAAAATACAACTGAAAAATTATGCTTTTAGTGATGCTTTAATGAGAACGATTTTCTGTGGCCATACCTTCTCTCCTCCAATCCCTTCCTGGTTTATTTTAGGTCATCCAGAAGTATATTTTATTATGTTCTCCATTGTGGATACTTTGCTGTGTTACAGAGCTAAATGAAATACTTGCTGCCTTAGCCAGGTTGAATTTCTTTTGTGAAAAGCAGTGGTAATGTGGTTTTTCCTTTGTTTGAAATGTTACACTGAATGTTTTGTAGGAAGGTTTTTTTTTTTTTTACTGTGTTTTCAATAAAGTCAAAGTGTGATTCATAGTGGAGTTTTGCTTTTAAATTTTATTTTAATCAATGGAAAAAAAAATATCTATGTGGCATTCTAAATTATCCTGCCAGTTCTTTCATGTGAATAGTTGCATTCCTCTCTCTCCTCCTCCCTCCCCCCAGTTGTCAGTGACAATCTATGAGGTAGATCGTTCTGACCTGTATGTATCAACATCTGAGGATATTGTTTTGATAATATGAGCAGCATAAAGGACAAATACATTGCTCTTCCAAGGAAAACTCTTTAAATGCCTGAAGACAGGTGTGATGAAACAAATGTGAACAAGAAAGCAGAACAGTCTGTCGTGAAAACTGATTGCTGTTACAAGAAGAGAGACGGGCAGGATGAACTGTAGGACTCAGCAGTGTGATACAGATAGGACAGTCAAATAGCTTCTGCTGAAATGCCTGAGTAAAAACCAACCAACCTGTAGTGAAACAATGGAAGGTAAATAACAGCAATACGGTAATTCAAATGTTCAGTTTTCATGTCTGTAATGCCTTTTGAGAAACTATTGACATTTCGAATCTCAATTTTGTCTACAGCCTCTTTGGACTCTTTGAGTAGAAGAGATGTTGCTGAACTTGTGCTGGTTTTGGCTGGGGCAGAGTTAGTTTTCTTCGTGGTATCTGGTGTGGGGTTGTGTTTGGATTTGTGCTGGAAACAGTGGTGGTAATACCAGGATGTTTTAGTCCCGCTGAGCAGCTGATGCAGAGTCAAGGTCTTTTCTGCTCCTCTCACCACCCCACCAGCAAGTAGCCTGGGGGTGCACAAGGAGGGGACACAGCTGGGACAGCTGACCCCAGCTGGCCAAAGGGATGTCACAGACCATATGACCTTATGCTCAGCTTATAAAGCTGGGGGAAGAAGGAAGGGGGGACATTCAGAGTTAGAGCATTTGTCTTCCCAAGTCACCGTTAGGTGTGATGGAGCCTGGCTCTCCTGGAGATGGCTGAACACCTGCCTGCCCACGGGAAGTGGTGAATGAATTCCTTGTTTTGCTTTGCTGGTGCGCACGGCTTTTGCTTTACCTGGTAAACTGCCTTTATCTCAGCTGACGAGTTTTCTCACTTGCACATGTTGGATTCTCTTCCCCCATCCCACAGGGTATGTGGGGGTTAGTGAGTTGATGGCTGGGGTTAAACCATGACAGAAGTGTAAAAACTTACTAATATTTCTAATTTGGAACGGATGGACCACAATTTAAGAAAACAAAATGCTCAATTGTGCTGAAGAGATGGCCATGCCTTAAAAGAGCAAAAAAGAGCTTATAAATGCAGAAGTACTTAAAGGGGAAGAAAAAAAACCCTAACAACCAACTAAGCTGCATCTGGATCTTCTCCCAGTCAGTTTCATTTATTAATATTTCTTCTCCTTCCAACTGCTGAAATACATCTTGACTGGCAGCTATAGAAGAATCTATCTCAGAAAAAAAATTAATCTAGGTTGATGTCCTACAAACTCAACAGTTGATTGCTGAGTTCTTGAACCTGGAAAGAAAATAAACTGCTGTTAGATTTGGAGTTACTTCTAGGTAGTTCATATGTGGGTGAAGTGTGAGTGGTTGTCAGGTGGGGCCTGAGTAGTTGCATGGTCTGTGGAATTGGTCCCAATTTGCAGCTGGTGTCCAGTGCTGATTTAGAGGTTGCAAGTTATCAGGTCCCCAGACTCCACTGATGGACCATTATCCCTCAGAGGAAGCACAGGATTTGCATCACTGAACTTTCTCAAGGCAGATGTACTATTCCGAGGTGGGAGCAGCACAGAGGGTTCAGCTGTGTTAGAGAAAGGAAGTGTAGAACTTAGCTGAGCATTGGTTATTTGATGGGACACCAGTGTCTCTGCTGTGGGGTTAAAGGCACGATAGCCAGTGGGAGAAGAGGCATCTCAGGTGTTGTTGTTGGTATAGACTTTTATGACCTGCTGCCTTAACTATGTTTCTGCATATTGCATGTAGGCCTAAGCAATCTGGTCTTCACTTCTGAAGCTGCTCCTGTCAGTGCTCAGCAAAATAAATACCTAAAAGCAATGGCTTGGCTTCACGGACGAAGATTTGGGAAGGGCTTTGCCCACGCTTATTGCAAGCGCGCTGATGGCTGAAAAGGCCAATGCGGGATAGGCAAGACCGGTTGCAAAGAGCACAATGGAGGGTCTCCTTGGGTGGTATTGCCTTTTTGTCCCTTGCCTGTCGCTACAGGGCTTTGCAAACGTGAGTACACCCTTCAAGCCTGCGTGGTGGATTTTTTAGGTGAGGCGCAGCGTGCGCGAGACTGGCCCCACCCTTTACACCTGAGGTTCATCTGCCAGGGCCTAGCGAGCTTGGACGGTGACAGCGAAGTCCTCAGGTCGTAGGTTTGGTTAGAGTATCCTTCTCTTAGATGGATGGCCTTACAGGGCTAAACGAGCTCCATCTGCCCGGGTTTGGAGTTAGAGTTGTCCTTCTCCTAGGATGGTTGCCCGAAGGCTAGTGAGCCCATCCTGCCCGTGGACACACTTTGTGTGACCCTTCAGTTGAGACCTGTCTGGCTTGGGAGACCCTACCGGAGGCATATGCCACCACCAGCATAGCTCTCAACTTCACAAGGGCACGCAAGCTCTTTCCCCACGGCAAGGGGGTGCCCGTGAAAGAGCCTAAAAGCAATGGATGCTTTTCTTAAATGTCATTCGTCTCCTTGAGTGCAATCCCAACACACTTTGGCCACTTACTCTTACGACAATACCTGAAGTTCTGTAGAGAGTCACACAAGTCTTTGATGTGTCTTTCGTGGCTCTGCTCATAAATGCTTTCAATGGTTTTAAGGAACATTTTGACACCTGTGCCCTGACTGTGCAATGTGAGCCTTTCCATGCATGTCCTGGGAGTGAGAACTTGATAGGAAAACAGGGAGACATCATTTTGGGGAGGATGGGGTGGGAAGTGGGAGGTGAGGTGGCAGAAGGGTTGTTGTTGTTAAGGTCAGATAGCCTGATGGTACCTGAACACTTTCCTATTGGTTCATTTCACTTTTTTTTGGGTAGCTTTTCTCTACCAGCATATGTGCTCCCCTCAACTGCTTGAGCGACCCTTCATAGCATGTATCAGAATATTCGAAGTGAACTTTTCTAGACCCAAAAGAATCAAGAGCAATCCCACAAAAAAACCCCACAAAAGTATCTGTAACTTAACATTCTAAGATTTCATTTGAACTTTGAATTTCCTAAACTTCCTTCTAAAACTGTGAAAAAACTAATCAGCTAATTTTTTTTTTTTAATTATGTTCATGTAATGTGGAAGTATGAAGGTGTCTTCCCGTGAAACCCGTAATGATTCTCAATAAAGACTTTAGAGACAAACATTAGAAGTGTCCAGGTGAGGAAAATGGTGAAAACCATCACATAAGGCAAGTTTGTGTCTTGGTGTTAGGTTTGATCCTGTCTGTTTTTTTTTTTTGTTATAGTCTGATTCACTGATAACTGAGACATATTAAGATTTTCTGTATTTCCAAATGATCCCTGACACAGCAGTGTATTGAAAGGATGTGCCCCCTTGTCAGTACAAATCAGATTTAGTTACCTTGTTAGTTAATGCTGATGGATCAACTTAACTTGAAAAAAAGATCCTTTGAGACCCCTTGTATAGTGTCTGTATTTAAAGCACAATGTGGTAGGAAAAGCAGCAGCCCCTTCTGCACCCTGCGACAGAATTTGATGAGTAGCAAAGAGCAGATGGGTGATCCTTGTGCTTCCCTCCTGACTGCTCACTGACAAGAAAGAAAAATATCTGGTTCTCTCCCACGCAGTCCTGCACACTGACCTTCAGTGGTATGTGTAAAACAAAAACCAACCAAACAACAATCCTCCACAGGCCTCCTTCAATATTTACACTTTGTGGTCTCCAAACAGTCCCAAACGATGACACTGTGGGCTTCCTCAACGAGACATGCACTACACTTAAATCAGGCTGTGTCTTTATTTTTGTGATGATGTATTTAATTAAGCAATAATGGTAAGTGTTATCTGAACTGTTGTTAACCTGGGTTCTAGAACTGAATCTACTCTACATTGCATTTTTAACTGCTTTTACCGATTTCTTTTCAAAATCTGACCTCAGGAAGAACAGGGTAAGGTTACACCTAAACCTTAAATAATTCAGTGTTTCTGTTCAACATCTGGTAAAGGTTGATCCATCTGAAAACACTCTTGGACCTGATTTATGCTTGGTCATCATTTATATTGGTATCAATCTTGAACAGACCTGAACTCTTTTCCTGAGAAAGGTAAGGGTATGTAATGGAAAGCTAGAGCAGCCAGGATGATGCTTTCTAATAGCCTCTCAGGACCCAAAATTGGGGGAAAAGCAACCACATTTTAACTCTGCTCTTATCCAGCATTGGTTTCTGTGAATGTGAGAGCGACAGAGACAGTATGTGGTCAGTTCCAGGACTTGGCCTGTCTTTGTGAACTATACTGTGACTAGGCAGGCTGCTGAGGATACCTAACTGAGTGGAAAGCAAGGGGCCGGAGGGGCTGGGGTTGCGTTAAGCGAGCAGTGCCCCTTTCTGTCCCAGCCTGTGCTGCTTGTGCCCTTTCCCTCAGCAGGGAGAAACCCTCCATTTCCTCCCACAGCTCACACTTGTGTTTCTCTTCCCCATTTCTCCAAGTCATCCTGAATGTCCTCTCAAGAGCCTTCTTGAGCAGGCACTGTAAAAATGAAGAGAGAAAAACTCTTCTCCTGCCTGAGCCAGTAATCTGTTAAGTTCCCCTGCTGCTAAGATACTATCTGCTTTGAGCTACCCCTATATTTTCTGCAGTATGACCTGACCCAACCCATGCACCAGCACATAAAAGTCTAAGGCTGGGAAGAAAAATAAGCGTAACTGAAATTTAACCCAGAGTTTTTGCTAACTGGCAAATCAGTGAGACTATCAATGTGAACAGAAGGGAAATATGCATTTATTTATTATTTATTTATGTGTGTTAACATGTTCTAGGAATTAAATATTAAATCCCACTGTATTTTAATGCATAATAGTGAATAAACTTTTTTTCTAGAACAACTGAAACTGATTAATTGAATTTATTTCTGAAAACACCATACCTCTATATTTTATGTCTGCGACTTCTTAAAACTTGAATGGAGTGGCATAAACTGACTATTTGAAATACTCCATCGGTATGCAAAACGACATCAGTCATCTGTACAGCAGCACAAGACCACGATAAAATAAAATGATGAAACAAAGCACCGAAGTGAACTTTGTCCACAGGGAAGCCTTTTTAAGTGATCCAATGTCAGCAAATTGCTTACTAATGTGTTGACTTACGGCAGCCCTCAAAAGCAAAATGAAAAGGCTGGAATTTACAGCATATCAATGAATCAGTTGATAAGCTTTTACTGGTTTAATATCCTCCTAGTTTTGCTGCTTGGAGCCACTTCAAGTTAGCAACAGAATGTTTACCATCTCCATGTGATAAAGGAAGTCAAAAGACTAAACAAATTCCAGGACCATTATACTGTTTGGTGAGATTTAAATTAAAATCGTCAGGAGAAATCACGGGGAGGGGGGAGGAGGAAACTGAAGTCAACTACATCATTTCACAATGACTTACCTCACGTCCTAAACAATGGCAGGATTTTCAGCAAAGCAGGAGATAATGTAATGCATTTGAAGAGATTTAATTGCACCAGTAAAAGACTATACCACAATTAAATGACATGCAGAAGTGACATTTATAGGTAGGATCAAAGAAATTCACTACCTAACATGCTGAAGCAACACCCTGCTTTCTGTCTATAGTAGTGCTAAAAAGTAGCCCACTTTGGTTTCAGTGACCTTCCTTATCTCCTTTGATCTAGATTATTAAAAATTTTAATGGTAGATGTAATAAGGACTACTGTAGCACCCTGAAACAAGTAATATGTGTCCTTCCTAGTACTAATATTTCAAACCTTGTTTTTACTTTGTGATAGTTATTTAAGCACATGAAACTTGACTTTTAACCTTTGTGATCCTGCCGGAGAAGGTAGGTTTATTGAAAATTCAATTTTTTTTTCTCCAGTTGGGATGCCATTTGATTATGCTAATGTTTGGGGAGTGACATTTTAAAAGCACAGTATAAGTTTGAGAGACAAAACTTATTTTAGAAAAGCTTTTTAGCATCTGGAAATGATGTGAAGAATTTATGTAGTGTTTTCATTAACCAACACTTAAAAGTGTAAGAGTGAACAGCAGGAAAACTCATCTACAATTCCCACTTGAAAGCTAAGAAAAATAAGTACATCTCCTTTAATCGCAACTGGTACTGAATTCATTTCAACCTGGCTAACCCATATGAAAAGACTCTATAAATTTATTCTTAATAGAAGGTGAAAAAGTAGTGCCCGTTTTGTTCCCTGTGAAATCCTGAAGTGTTACATACAAGAATGACTTCCTAATGCTGTGGACGGTGTATGGAAAGCGTGTTGAATGAAGACCTTCCTGTGGCGTATACTCCTGTGATGAAACGTGGGCAATGTCAGGCTGTTTCTCTCTAACATGGATATCTAAGACAGGGTTCCTGAAAGCCAGCCCGTGCAGGTAGCTTGGTGGGCTGCTACTGTGGCTGTCTGAAGTTCAGGGAGAGAAATTTTAGCAAATGACAATAAGCTACAACTTCCAGCGCATTCAGAAGCCTTCTTCGACTCCTTTTACTGAGACCCTGTTCATAGTGAAACCGGTTATCTTGAGACCACATTCGTTTTCTCTCTCATGGGGAAGGCCTTTGGGTGGTTACAAAGGCAGCAGAGCAACCAGCCAGCTGCCTCGGTGTCCAGGCTGAGAACAGCCGTTCCTCTTTCCCTCCTGCCACTGTTGCCACACAGGCGGGACAGCGGTGCCAGTTTTGTTGCAGCCCCCAATCTCGCTGTCATTCGTAAACATAGAGCAAGAGCCAGTCTTTGCCTCCAAAGCTCTCCTCCAACAGGATACATCCAAATAGGCCTGAGAAAGGATGACAGACGTAACGAGCCTTTTCCTGCAAGCACTCTTTTGTTTAACTAAAGCAGTGATTTAAAAACACCCCAACAACCGATTTAAGCGTTGCTTTAGACCTCGCACTGATTTAGCTTGCGAGGTGGGTAAGAGCGCTCTCCTAGCTGCACGTGGTAGCTGCATCCCAATGTCCATCTCGTGTGGCTTTGCCAGCCTCCGCTAGCTGGGCCACGTGGCCATCCGGACTGGAAGGCGGCTTCTCGCGCTCCCTGAGGGGTGGTTTGGCAACTGCTGAGGACGTGCCAGAAGCTTTTGCGGCTGCAGAGCCGAGCCGGGCTGGCTGTCACTACACCGGGGGAAGACTGGGAGTTGGCCAAGGAGGGCCCGAGGCCTGCGGAGGGACTGGGCGGCAGCCGTGCGCTGAAGGGCCGGCAGAGGCCCTGCAGAATGCCTGGTCCGCGCGGGATCGGGGCCCCGATTTGTTACAGCCTGACTTGCGTCTGAGCCGAAGGTGGAGGAGGGCAGAGCTACGGAATGGAACTGCCCCGTTCAGAGTCCAGGGAGAGAACGAGGACGGCGAAAAGACGTTGCGAATGTCTGTGGATTTGTTTCTCCCCTCACCACAGCCCTTCACACAATTCCGTAGGAGAACAGGTCGCTGTGGTGTATCGGAAGGGAAACACGGAGCCTCACAAAAACCCACTACACTTGGCCTAGGCAAAGAGCAGGCCTTAACATTAAGCATTTAAATTATTTTCCTGAGTTCTACGTTGTAAAGAGGAGGGCGTGAACAGACTAACAAAATGACCGAGTGCCTCCAGAGCTGCCTGTTTGATATGAATCAGAAGGAATAAATAAAAAGGCAGAGAGCTGGTACTCAGGAGTTGGGATTTAAGGGAGCGGAATCAGACCAAAGCAGCAAGTGCCATACAGCTTTTCCTCAAAGAACTGCTTTCTTCATTTGCTATCTTAAGAGGCACTGTTTTTCTCAAGATTTTATACCATTTTCTAACACTGTATCCCCTCCAGGAAGCTTCAATTCTATAAGACACCATTTAGCTCGAGAAGAGGAAACTCTAATTTTTATAATTTCATTATTTATATGAAACAATAGTTTCCTTCATTTTTCTTAATTTTTGTGGTCCGTTCACTCTGTCTAGTTTCTTATTATATTAAAGTTTTAAGACATTTGGAACACTATTCAGAAATAAATATTGTCCAGTGACAGCAGAAGCCAGGCTTACCTAATGGCGCGCTTTGTTTTAAAGCAGCGTGCCCCATCATGTATTGCTCTGGTCTGATACTGCTCTTTTCTGCACATGGGACAAGACCTTTTACCTGTAAAGTTTTCAAAGGCTTTCAGGCATGCCTGAAAAAAATAATTGCAGTTACTTACAATATATTTCCTATCATTGGAACAGATGAAACAGGATAGATTACAGAGAGTTTATTCATCAATCCATGAACACGCTACAAGATGCATATTTTCAGAATTAATATTTTAAGAAAATTTGTAAATGTCCATATGAATTAAACTCTTCCTGCATAGTATCCAAATGTATAGCTCAGTTACAAACTATGTTTTCCCATAGTTCTTTTAAAACTATGTTTTAAAAAAGGTAATAAAATGGAATAAAGTGATTCATCATAAAATAGCCGTAAATGATTGTTCTTACCATAAAAATCTGTAATCAAAATTACTTTCAAGGGGATTACATTTAATTCACTATGATATTCACTTAAGTAGCTTAATTACAATACTCATGTGTTATGTGCTTGAATAGTTATGTAAAAATGTACTCACTTTATGGAATACATGCGAACATGAAAGTAGCACCTGTTTTTCGAAGGAAAAAAAACCCCAAAAAACCAATGAACCTGACTTTAAACCATTCTAAAAGCTGAAAAGTAAAAAATGCTGACGGGAAAAATTCTGACTGCCTGAAAGGTCATCAATTTCTTTCTGTTACTACTTTCCAGTTAAAATAGTCTTTCTGGTGAAAATAAAATTAGTCTTCTGTAGGAAGTACTCAGTATATTACAACTTAAACCAGTATGTGAATTTTGTGTTAACAACACGTGGAGTGGCAGAAAGCAAGAAATGCCAACTGCTGCTGACTGCAGGAAAAAAATTATAAAACAAGTACTTAAAATGAAAGCTGATTAATTTTTTCCCCTTTCCCCACAGAGATGTTAAATTTCAATGAGATACACATCAAATGCAGCATTTCACACATAAACAAACAAACAAACAAACAAAACCCAAAAACCAAAAGAGAAAGCGTGTTCACAGGCTACCAGAAAACTTCACCTTTATCTGACCTAAATTCCCACCAAATGCTGATGATCTCCAACCTGACAAAAGATAGAGAGTTGGACAAAAAAGGCAGTTGGCTCTTAGAGGAAGGCAAAACTGGGAAAGGAGTGAAAACCAGAACAAGTAGTGTGCACTATTGAGCTGGCAAACACAAAAGGATTAATGGCCAGCAGCCAGCTGAAGGGAAAGCTTTCAGATACAGTGGCTTTCTTCCCTTGAGGGAGGAAAGCTAACGAAACACTGAGGACAAAAAGAATTCCAGAGGCATTTCCCTTTTTGTGCCAAATCTAAAGTAACCTTTCTAATGAGTGCTGTCTTTCGCTCTCTCTTGTTGAGCTTTAGACTTTCAGGGTAGCCAGAAACTGGCAGAATGGTCTTTTGCCAGATCCATCCCACCTGTCTGGGGACAATTGTACACCTTCAGTTAATGCTGAGGTAAAAAGAAGCAAAAGCCCTGTATCTAAGGTTATTAAAAGACCCTGATTCACACCAGGCTTGGCTGTAAAAAGTCTTTCTTCAAGAAAAATTAAAAGGAAGAACGGGCAGGAAAAAACACCCTAAAATGCAGTGTGGAAAGAAACCTGCAAGCAGTTGGGACAATTCTTCTAATTACCATCATCACCTCTCTGAAGCAGCACTCCTCTTCAGTCAGTCACGTGTCCCCTTTGATTAATATCTCCAAGACAACAGATGAAGGAATCTAATAAAGCATGATGTATTTATGCTTATGCTACACACATGCTTTGAATAAAGCCACCAAGGTGAAATGCAAGCACTTCTTCACATAACCGAAGGAAGTGGCTGACTGGTGTTAAGGGTGCACCTACTTCCACTTTCCAGACAGAAATAACGAATGACTAAACTGCAGTTAACAAAACTTGTGAGAAAACAAAATATATCTTAAATTGTATAGTTAGTGAATATTTACCCTTCTGATGATGAAGGCTAGGACTGTATCCAACAGCAGCTTAAATATAGCAGAAAATCGCCTATACCTGCTTTCGAAGAACAGATAACAAGGCTGATGAGCTTCTCCTCTCCTGTCATGACTTCTGAAGAGAAGGAATACTACCAACCTTCCTCTACCATGTCATGTCCAAAACACTTTCAGAGTTGGCCTGGTAGCTGGCTCCGTCTATTAAATGCTAAACAGTGTCTTACTCTTTCTTCCTCCAGCTAATGATTTTTAGCACTAGCTCTGGAAAAAATTTTCTAAATACAATTGTGTAGTCCGCACGATTCCCCAGTAACACACATACGTGAGGTCAAAGTGCAAATTCTTCCCTGCGTCTTGCACAAAGCTCTATGGAGTCTCCATGCCGGAGACTGCTTTATTTCTACCCATTCTTCAGCAGTTAGTGGCAAGGAAGGAGGCTCAACTAGGCCTAATTTCTGAGCTGTAGACAATAACAACAACAAATCACTAAGTAAAACACATTGGCAGATGCAGACAATTGATTTCCTTCATGTGAAATTAATTGATGATACACTAATTTAAAAATAATTTATACGGATACTTCATGTAACTCTATTATCAGACAAACCACTGGCAGGCAACATACTTCTTACTATTAATTAGCTATTCAATAATTGTCAGAACGTCTTTTACATACAGGATTTATACAGGATTTTTTAAGAAATGTAAACTTTTACTTGCCAAGTATTTTGAATTAATTTTTATACCTTTTCACAGCCATTAAGATGGGGATTATTAACTAGACAACAATGTAAAATAATATAATTTCAAATCACCAGTAAAAACAAAAGTCTGTTAGAATTCATTTGTGAAGGTTTCTTTAACATTGCATTTTTGTATTCTTAAAATAAAAATTAATAAAGTGGTATAATAAAAAACTGTTGCTGGTGCAAAATACTGAAGAGAGACTGTGATGGATGCAAGAGAAAGAAAGAGCATAAAGAAACAAAGAGTTGGTCACAAGACACCAGTGATTATGTCACTGTGATAGCTGAGCTTGTCGAGCTCAAATGATAAATGTGAGGTGCCTTGCTGCATGTCCACGTGAAATCTTTGCCTTCTTGAAGAAGGAATCAGTGAAAATACTGACAATAGTCCCCCCCACCCCCACAAATGGCAGATAAAGTCCTGTGTCATATCTCAGTGGTTAAAAAAGACTCTAGTGGGTACAGCAAAGAATAGGTTTTTGTCGTCTTTGAAGACCAGAGGAAGCAGCTTGTATGACTGACCAAAGTCAATGGAGGAATGTCCAAGCTACATGTAATAAGCCAGTAACATGAGCCCATGATGAGACCTCAATGGTATTTGCTAAAACAAGAAAGGAGGAGAGACACGCAACAGTCTGAAGGCAAGCTGATGACCCTTGGATGAGCACTTCGGTTCTAAATGGGAAGGGAAGAGTCAACCTTTTCATCCATACCAAAAACTTTGCATAAACCAGACATTAATAAGCAGCATTTATTTGTCCTATATAAGCTTTCAAAAACCCATCAGACACTTTTCATATCCAAACCCATTATTCTGCTAGTCATGATGAGAAAAGGAATCCTAACAAACCCAAGAATGGGGTTTTGGTGATCCACTTGCACAAGTATTTTGTTATTCTAGGAGAGGATCTGTTAATTTTTGAACATTTGTCAGGCACTAGAGGAATTATAAGGAATACTTTCTCCCCTTTAGTTCGACTATCTGCCTAACCTACTCCCTTGTGTGCTCATGACATCCGTCGGACGTAAATCAATTTAATCCCATATCTCAGAACAACAGGGTGGCTTTGAGATTTCCAGCTGGGTCAGTTCATGCTTTTGGAACAAGGTGGAAAGTGCTTTCTCTACACATGGTTTGGTTCGCACAGGCTCCTCCCTGTTACTTTTGTTACCCTTGTAAAGATACTCAGTCGAAGGTAAGTAACGCATGTAAGCTGAAGCATCAAAAGAAAATCTGAATCCACGAACGCCGAAGATTATGTCAGTGGTCATATATGAATTGAATTGTCTCAGAGGCGTGCTGCTTCAGTTCCTGGACACACAGACAGCAGCTCCACACCTCCTCACCTGTGCGGGAGCTCACAGCTCTGCCTGCAGGCTCTGGGCTGCAATTCAAACCACTCCCTGTCGAGCTGCAAAGCGCATACGTATGTGTTTATGCCATTGTAATTTCAGAATGTAAAATATACACTGTATTAACGTAAAATAGCATTGTTTATCAGTTTGGGTGCAGTAAAATGCTTTTATCTGGTGCTCTTGATGGTGAAAAATAATATGAGCTTTAAGAGAAACATGACAGATCCTGCAAACTTTTTAGTCTCAAAACTAGTTCGTAACATGTATTTTGATTGAAGGTTGTGCATAAATTGCTGAAATAGGTAGCTGAGTGACCAGGAAATTTTCCTAACCAGAAGTGCTTTCCCTCTTGACCATTCAACTGCTCTTGAAGAGCATATATTGCACAGATCAGTGTTTCTGCTACAAAAGAAGAATCAAATTATAAAATACCTGATAAAAGTCTCAGTAAAAACATATATAAAGTTGCATTGGACAGTAATACCTAAGATTATCAGTGAATGGGAAAGGCACCAAGAGGCCATTTTGGTAGTCCAATATGCACAGGTGATGGTCTGTGTGATGAGAAATATCTGACTACACAAGGAGTGAACAAGACAGAAGAACAGCCACAGCATGAAAGACAGTATCACAACATAAAAAATGCCTACGCTTTAATTTCTGCCAAGCACTGTGGTCAGAGACTGTTTTAAGGAAGACAATGGGATGGCTTTGTGGAAAGCCTTTTGTATACCCCTGGGGTATGAAAAAATGCTTGTTTAAAACTTTCACAAATGGATGATTAAAGCTTCCAAATAGGAAGAGATTGGTGGCAAAACCTAAGTTCTAGACAGTAAGAACCAGATGGGGTATTTGGGTCATACAGATGTTTGGAAGGAAAGCTTTTATAGAGCATAGTTGATGAAGTAAAACCAGCAGCAGGACACACAAGAAGGAATATGTGGTTGAAGTAAAAGGTTCTGTGAAGATATTCTCAAAGCAGCACTTTGCGTAAAGACAAGCAATGAAAGCCTACATTTATCACAGCTCAAGACACCCAAGAGCTTTCATCCTCATGCATCATTTGCAAGCCCCACCCATTTACCAACGCACCCGTTTACAACCGAGTTATTGATCCTAAAATGAACATTATCAAAGTGGTTACATACGTTAACCTTTCACATATTATTATTTGATTTTAGGATTCAAGTCCCTATTGAGAAAAATTTAATGATAGAGGCCTGTGAGTTTTTGTTTGATTACACACAAACTAAAGAAGAAAAAGTTGCATTACATTACATTTTCAAAGTTGTTTCACAGCTGTAAGGTTTAAACCACACAATTCTTATTCAGAAGAGAAAGCTGACCACAAGCATTTTAAAATAATGTGAGACTGTAGGTGAAAAGGCTAATAAGCAAAATCCATAAACAGTTTTTTAGAATCATTCAGCACATTCTTTCAAATCACTTGCACAAGCATTCATATGGGACATTTCAGCCAATGCTGTGATTTAAAGAGAAAATACTTTGTTTTTCTTATAACTGCAAAGAACATGCTCACACCTGGGCTGCATTTTTTCACCACAGCCTTTAGCTTCCATAATCACTCATTATTTATATTTGTTAACCCCAGTTCCTCTCTGCTGTCTTCCCCCCCACTATCCTCCTTCCTTTCAAACTCCTCTTCAAAATGAACCAAAGAAAAACTCTCCCCATCTTTAGAACTCTAACCATGTAAACATAGTAATAATCACCTTGTCTTACCACCTCTGTCCTATCACACTCACTCCTTGTGCATTATCTTAAGTTACCCTCTTAACCTTCAGCTGATTCCAAAAGGCAGATGCCTGTGCTTGTACAGAGCCTCATTGATTTACATGGTTCTCTTTAGAGCTGGGACTAGTGTGACAGTTACTATAGCAAAGGCAACACGATCTTCAGAGAGGCCTAGGGCCATTTTTATGAAAAAAAATTATTAATGATGAGGAAAGTTTATTATGCTTAAAACGGCAAATTGTGGAGCGGGAAGGTCCCTTAAGAAAAACCTAATGAGGACCACAGAAAGGATGGAGACAAAAAGATGTTCATGGCAAGAATACTGTAGAAACATTTAGGAAAGGGAAATCCAAGACTGAAACTGATAGGCGGGAAGCACACTGGGACTTGTCTCTTGAGATGCTCCCTGGCTTTGTTTTTTTTAAGGAATATTGTCTGTCGCTGCTGTACAACCATATTATTGTAATACTATTTAAAAGGGAGCTTTCTCACCAGGCATCATTCCAAGCCCTCAACATCTGTGACTTTTATCTTGTTGCATGTTTGCTTCTAAGTTTGAAAAAGGTATTTAACTACAGGTGTTAATTCTTCCCAGTTTAGCCCCAGGACCATTGTAAAAACAAACCTTTTTAACTTTGAGTAAAGGTGAGTTTATATATTAACACAGAATACATTAATGCGGCACTAGTAAATGTCTTTTTACTGAATAAGGACTAAAACAAACCATTTCAAACAGAGTTAAAAAAAATTTAATACTGAAACATTCCTCCGAATAAATACAATATCAAAATCACTGATGTTTGCTTGAGAATATAAGGTAATGTTATGACAGTCAATACATAAAACATATCCAAAAAAGTGTTAAAAAAAGACTTCCTGCCTCTTAATGAAGAATTCTTGTTCATCAAGATGCACTACCTTCTTCATTTATATTTTAAAATACATTTCAGATGTGAAAAGACATGTTCAAGTCACTGATGGCAATTCCATTGTTTACCTGATGGCCTAAACTGCTGAATTTTGACAAATTTTAAAGCAAGATTTTATGCTGTTTAGCATTAAATTATCTTATTGAACAGATAGCTTAGTTCCCTCATTTTAGTGTATTTTAAATAAAAACAAAAATTCACAAATCAGAATATAACGGTTTACCTAATGTTATCTGTGGAGGACTGGGACCAAGAATGTCCTCCTTTTCCGCATCTTCCTTGTTTTTGTGGTGAGGGCTCTTTTTTCTTAGTCCAGTATCTACTACTGCTCTGACCACTTCTTTGTTCAGGGGCTTGTAAATGTTCTTGCTATTCCTTGTCCTTGACTTAAAAGGATCTGCTCATGAAAGATCCCGGAGCCAAAGACTGTGTATTATATGATCTTGTAATGCAACTGCAAAACCAGCTACCGCCGCTCGTTTGGAGGAGCAGCCCTAAAAAGAAAAAAAACCAACCTTGAATAATTATCATTATAGATGATTTTAAAACGTTTATAATATATTAAATGAAAAGAAATTCTACTCTTAGCCAATATTTTTGACTTGTCAAAGGCTTTTGTACGCATGCACTGCCGTACTTGAAGCCTATCATACAATTACCACATGAAATTTAAGACTGATGTTTCTGACACCTCCTGGTTTTAACTTACAAAAAACGTAAAATGAAATATTTGATTTATCATTTACATTAAATAAAAGAGCAGTAATTTTAAAGTTTTAATTACTAAGCCCATAATTATTATATGCAATAAACTCATTATGGACTATAAAAGTTTGGCATGCCCAAACACATTTTTATTTCAATATAATTAAAAACAATCCCAAAGGCTAACCTTGCCTTCCAGAACACTGTCTATAAACAAGAAAATACTATTTTTATAAAGGGAATGGGTTTATCTATCTATTCCTCCATTTCTCCCCACCTTTCTCCTTTATTTTAAAAGATGTGTAATTGCACCTTGTACAAATCACGATGCTCCATTGATACCCTTTAGCTGAGTTTACAGGAGTGTGGCTCTACAGACAGACATGTAACAGAACTTGAACAATATTCCTCAGCAGAAGCAGTGTCATCAATAGCAGGAGAGAAACCTACGATTTCCCTCATTTTCTCCTAGGCCTGCCATGGGAGACAGCGTAACAGGTATTCCAGAAACAGCAGTAACCTCTGCATCCATAAACCACCGACTGTGCCCCTCTGCTGTCAGCCTCACCTCACCCCCAGTGGATGAAATTAAATGAACGGCTTCGAAATGAATGGCACTAATCGCAACTTCTGCGCTGAACCGTCGGAAAAAGGCGGCCGAGGCAACAAACCCCGCTGAGCTCTTCGGCCGCATTACTTTATTGCAGACGAGGGAGCCTGTGACATATGGAGCAGGGATGCCGTTAGGAACCCCTTCGGGGCTGAAGCCGCTCCGCTGCGCCCTCCACATCCCCACTGGCGCAGCGGCGCGGCTCGGCAGCCGAGCGGAGGCTGGCGGCGAGTGCGGCGGCCCCCCGGAACGCTGGGTGCGGCAAACGGGAGCCGCTGCTGACAACGCTGCTGGGTACTTGCACCTCCCGCTACCGCGGCGCACCCCGCGCTCAGAACCGCCTCCCACCTTCGGGAGCCGAGGGGCAGCGCTGCCGCCCCCGCCCCGCACACGGTGTCCCCGGGCGGGTTGAGGGCGCCGCGCCCTGCCAGCCCTACCACGCGGCCGGGCCACCTCAGCACCACCGCCCCTGCTCCTGGCCTTGCCCCAGACCCCGCCCGTGCCCACGTTGCTCTTTTTGACCTCTCAGACCTCGGCCCCGCGCTGAGCGCCGACCCACCGCCCCGAGGGCCGCCCCAGCACCGGCGCTCACCCGCGGGCGCTGCCAGCTCCGCGCCTGTGGCGGTAGCGACCGCGTTGCCAGGCAACACAGCTGCCCGGCCGGGCGGCGGCGGCCCGGGCTGCGGGGAAGGGAAGGGAAGGGAAGGGAAGGGAAGGGAAGGGAAGGGAAGGGAAGGGAAGGGAAGGGAAGGGAAGGGAAGGGAAGGGACGGGAAGGGAAGGGAAGGGAAGGGAAGGGAAGGGAAGGGAAGGGAAGGGAAGGGAAGGGAAGGGAAGGGAAGGGAAGGGAAGGGAAGGGAAGGGAAGGGAAGGGAAGGGAAGGGAAGGGAAGGGAAGGGAAGGGTGCCGAGTGGGAGACCCTTCTCTCTGCTCCTGGCCTCACCACAGGAGGTTGCCAGCTCTCCCGGCCCGGCCCCAGCGGCTGCAAACCGCTCGTTGCTGGCCACCGAAGCTGCTCGCTTCGCTGTGTCTCATCCTTGCTGGTCCGTGCTTTCCCCTGTAGCGCCTGTGTCTGTGCTGTAATGCGGCCGTCAGTGGTGGGCACTGATGGTAGCCCTCCATGTGCATTGTGACCTGAAGACTTTCACGCAGCATGTTTCCATTTTTAATATGTATTTTTAACTTCAGAGCTGTTTTTAACCTGGCAGGTTGTAGGGTAAGAGGCAGACCTTGTGATTATGGTACATGGAAGGGCTTCCTTCAACAGCAGCTTGTTAGAAGAGCTCTCCAGCTTCTGAAAACTTCCCAGTGATGGTGGCAGGGATGCACGGTCTTGGGCTGTTTGCTCCAGGAGCCTCCTGGTTAGTGATGGCCACTGAGTCACTGTGCTGCGTTAGTGCCAGCTGGCTGTAGAACTGTGATCACTGGGGATCAGTTCAGTCATGAGTGGCTCTGCCATGTAAAACAGTTCTAAGGTGTTGGCAGTCATGACCGTAGCTCTTCCTAAGCATGGCTGCGTGGGGTGGGGGTTTACATTTTCCCTTCCATTTAACAAAGTCAGAGTGGCCCATTTGAACTTACACACTGGGGGCTTTAAATTTTAAGTGAAGCTGTATCACCGCCGTTCTGGGTGACCTGTGATTTTGGCAACTCTGTAGAGTCACTTTAAAAAAAAATTCAAAGAGAACAGATGAGCAGTATCCATATGGATCAAACCAAAGATCTTTGTCACCTAGTGTTCCATCTTTGCCCATGGCAGAAAGTGAATGGTTTGAGGACACTGTAACTCTGCGGTTAGTGTACAGGGGTGGCTCCTTCAGGGTCTTCCCAGGCTTCAGAGCATGGCTTCCTGAGCCGGAAACACTGCCCTTGTTTTGAAAAGAAAGAAACACTGATGTGCTTCTTTCAGATCCAGAGCTGTGCAAAGAGGCTTTTACTCCCTACTAGGAGTGTAGGCTTCCTCTAGCCATTCTCCTCACTTGGGGGCTCTTTATTTCCTAAGAGAAGGACAGGTACAGATGCTGCCTCAAGTCCAGGTCTGCCATTTATTTAATCTTTTGGGTTTAAACAGTTCCCAGAGTCCTTCTAAGCTGCTACTGACTTGAGAGATTTGTTTTCTTGTGGGACTGATATTTTCTGAGCAAAAGCAGTGAGACTGTCGTGAAAGCAGTCCTTCGAGCAGCATGTGATTGGATTGATGAATCCACTGGATGCACTTCTCTGTAATTATAAGTAATTACTTTAAAGTCAAATCTGCAAATGAGAATACCTCTGTGTACTGAAGGGGAAGATGTAAAAAGCAGCTGAAGTGGCTATCTTTAAAATGACATTAAATCACTGATTGTTTCTAAAGACAGGAATATAAAGATAAAATAATGGTATTTAAAGTGATTTTGCAAATTAGCCTGACACCAGACCTGACTCATTGATACCATAAAGGGATATTTTACAATATAAATATTTTTAAAAATTTAGTAATAATTTTTAATTAACAAATAAAATAGAAAACTTGATTTTCTTCTGTCTAAAACACAAATGAAAGTGTAAACACTGTAGTATTTGCAAAAGCAAACCCATTGATGTGTAGAACAATTGTTAGTATATATCAGTTTGAATACAAAGATACTGAAAAATGCCTATATTGGTTTTACTGTTTCACGCTGGAACTTTGTCCAGCAGTCTTGTGTCTTTTCAGTATTGCATTACATTTTGTTTTTCCTTTATTTTTTTTTTTTTTTTAGGAATCCTTGATTGAGTTTCTTAAAGTTGCTAATAAGCTTTTTTTAAAATAGTTTGCCGTCTCTTCTCTTTTTGTCGTACTTCATTAAGGTGATCCTATACCCATGTATGCTTAACTAAGGCTTTTCATTAAAATAAGCCTGTAATCCATAGGTGCTGGGCCTTAATTGAAACTCAGAGAAGATTAGTGTCGTCTCTTATTTTGGTTTTCACTTTTACTGTACTTCCTTCTGCTTCTAAACTAAAATGTCTCTATTAGCCTTAGCTGATACATGGTCAGGAAGAGATTAAAATTCATACTGCAGTCTTCTGGAGAGGAACATGCCTCAGTAATTGCCATTTCTTATTAAGTGCCACCTTTTTCCAAGAGCCTCCACTTCAAATGCAAAAGGCTGCTTTAAACATTCCAAGGACATTAACATAATGAACACGCTGCCTGTTTTGAAGGTGACTAATAAGTGCCTAATGATACCTGTTTTGATCCGTGTGTATAATTTTAAAATGTTAATTGTGTGGTTAAATAGTGCTGAAACCATGGATCTGTCTAGAATGGTTGAGTTTTACAGAACTTTAGCCACAGGTTAGCAACACTCATCTGAGGTACCACATGGTGTAGTAAGTTTTAAAGCCGTTTTGGAGGAGTAAGACACAGATTCAACAGCTTCTGGTCTTCTAGAACAGCTGAAGAGCCAATCCATTTTCTTCTTGTAGAGCTGCAACTGAGCATGGTCCTGCTAATTGGCCGGTGCAGGTGGCCTGCTGCCATCAACGGCCAGAGAGTCACTTTTCGGGAAGAGCTAATAAATTGTGTGGGTTGAATAAATTTGATGCAGAAACAGCAATGCTAGGGCAAAGGTTTGAAGTAAACTTTGTACTATAGCAACTGTAAGGAGCTTCGCTGAAACCAGGGCTTTAAACCGTGATGCTGTCTGCAATATGTTTTTACATTTTACCGTGTGTAATAGGAGTGAATAAAAATATCAATATGTTTGAAAGGAATTTAGTGCTTTTGTGGCGGTTACTTCAAATCGATCAACATTTGAATGGCAGTTTTAAAAGAAGGTGTTATAAAAATATATACTGGCCCAATAAGAAAAGCCTGTGTTGTAAACAGCAAGAGTGATGAAGGCTACAGCTTTTGTAAGCTAAGCCTTTTGTAAGCTCATCCCTGGAAGGGTTGGCATGTAGTTACAGTGAAGTTGGACTGTGTTGTTTTCTCCAAACCAAGCTCCAGGGTGTGGACAGGGAACAGGATGCATAATGACCTTTGCATGTGTAAAGATACAGATTTCTCTTTTTTTTTTTTTCCGCTGGAAATAAGGACATATGTGCTGATGAAAGTACAAGCCAATAATTCTAAGAATCAAGTGCGCTGCTGTTATAAATGATGAGAGGTGAGTCTGAATGCGTTAACGAGGAACTCCAGCTTGAAATACTTCTGCCGGCTGAGGAGGGCAGGTTTTGGCAAATCTGCACATGTGAGCGATGCCTTTGACTCAGCAAGGAACACCGTGTCACAGAGCTTTGTAGTTGCCCAGTCGAACATTTTGGTTTTTTAAGAGAACTGAGTCAGACATCCTTAATTATAAAAATATAGTGTCTGCTCTTTCTTCTCAGAAGTTTGAAAATCTTTTACCTCATTTACTATTGGTTCACCTATATATTTGTTTATAGGTATGAGCACACACCCCACACCACCCCCCCCCTTTATATATATATTTTTTATCGTTGTGCTATTTGTTTACTGTTGCATTTCTGGCAGTTTCTGCTAACTTTCAGGCATGTGCTTCCTACTCAGTAGGCAAGCTGCATAGTTTTGGTTTGTAAGGGTGGTAGAGGTGTTATTAGGTCCTGTTGGAAGCCCTTTCAAGTCAGTGAAAAGGCTGTCACTGGTTTATAGTTTAATTCAAGATCTGTTCTGTTAGGTAAATATAATTTCCTTCTCAAAGAGGAAAAGCTTAATTCAAGGTGAAATTTGTGTATGGACATTTTTGGAACAAACTAAATTCCAAGTGAAATGTGATTTAATGCATGACCATTGATTTTTATTAAGCATATGTCATAGTGAAAATTTTTTTACTCCAGTGATACATATATTAGTGAGGATTTATATTTGCAAAAATAAACCCATTGATGTGTAGAAAAAAAGAGTGCTTTATATTTGTAAAAACTTTCAAATATTTTATAAGAATGCATTGGAAATTTACTTGGGTAATGTTGCTGCAAAAAGAACAAACTCAAGATGTCTGGTTGGCAATATTTCTGGTGCCTGTGTCTTAACTGTGTATGGTACTAGGCTGTAGATGTGTGGTTATTTAGTTTTGGGTGTATATGTGAAGTGCTGCTTATGTTCCCATCTGTAATTTCCGGTTAGATGAATATTTATTTAATGGAGACATCTTCCACTTTGTGGAAAATCCGTTTAATTACGTAAAGTGTGAATTTCCTGCAAATGTCTGCTGTAGAGTATGAGCCTCGAATCCATACCATTGCCAGCATTTAATGCACTGGTATTGTTTCCTCCTCTCTGTTTGTCTTTGGAGAGGTCTTCATTCCTTGAGGATGAAGTAAAGCTCTGGTTCCACCACTGCAGTCTTCAGAGTTAGCCCTGAAAACACAGGATTCTTTTCCTGGGTTGATGAAAGTAATTTCTTGTTTGCGGTGTCGAACAAAGCATGCTATTTGTCACATTGTGGTTTGTGTGTCTTTTAAGAAGCTTTCAACTTTGATCTGAGTCAAGGTACACTCAGTAGCACAGATGACAGAAGTAACAAACCAGTGATGTGCATTGTCATTCATACAAACTCTTTAAGATAACAAATACTGAGACTTAGATGTAGAAAACCATATCGCTTTTGAGGGGGCTTGTGCATTCTTGTGAGAAAATGCAGACCTTTGCTTTTCTTGTTTCAGACAAAGGTGTGGAGCAATTTATTAGTGAAGGATTCAGTTCAGTGTCTGCAATCAAAAGGTGCCTCTTCTAGTCCAGATTCTGGGCCTTGCTTGTATTTTCTAGGTAAACAGTTGCATTTAAAAGACATTGCAGAGGTGGGCCCAGTGGCACATAAAAGCTGCTTTCTTCAAACTGTCATCACGGAGGTTTTCAGAGCGTGCTTTCAATACTTCCAGGGCTGGCGTTTGTGTCTCTTATTCCCCCCCTCTCTCTCCCCCTCTTTTTATGTTAAATGCTCTTTGAAACAGGCGTGTTTTTTTAAATGCAGCTTTCACCTGCTTTTTACCTGTTCTGTCTGTAGGGAAATTAACCTTTTGTGTAATAAGAAGAGGCTTAGAAAACTGGTTCACAAAATTACCATTTTAAGAGAATGCATAAAAGACAAACGCAGTTGTTCTGAGCGGGCGTGTGATTCTGGAAGTTATGTCTTGCCACCCGGTAAAACTTTCGGATTGGAGGCACAATTTGATCTTCCACCCTGACCCCCTAAGATTGTGCAGATCACTTTATGAAAGTGAAGTTTAGAACTTAAGCCATTTGTTTAAATCCCATCTTTCAGAAAGCCTTTCAGTTTTCATCAAAAAATTTTGTAACTTGGGGGAGGTTGTTTGTTCAAGTGGTTAATTATCACGACTGTTACTCTTTATTATATCTCATTTGAATTTGTCTGGCATCAGCTTCCAGCCATTTGCTCTTTTTATGCCTTTCTCAGCTAGGCTGAAGAGCTCTTTATTAACTGGTATTTTCTCCTTGAAAAGATACATTAACAATGTCATCAAGTCATCCCTCAATTTTTGTTGCTAATCTGAATAGATTAGGTTTGTCAGACCACTCTTGAGACAGTTGTCTAAGCCTAGACTGTTTTCCTGTCTTTTCCACCCTGTGCATTATACAGATTTTCAACTTAATAAAATTAAACCATCTGAACAATATAGTATTCTGTTCTTTGCTTCATCAACAACTTATACAAAACAAAAATATTTCTTATTCTTGCTTAGTGATAGATATTTTCTGATAGAACAGAAGTGTATGCAGCAACAAACATTCTTCACAAGAAAGAGTACTTTTCCATCATTTTGCTTTTCTTGGTATTTTCAGATGAAAATGTCCCCTTTCTTCTGTGCTGTTCAGACCTCTCATCTTTGCAAAATATACCCAAGAACAGGAGATAGTGTAAGCAGCCGCAGTCGTGGTGCAGCAAAGGTGAAATGTCACCTCTAAAGAGGAACATTTCAATAAAATATTAAAACCTGCAAATACTGATATAAGGAGCTTAAAGGAAACCCTGGGTAGGGCTTAATGTCTGGCATCAAGATAATATAGGTATAAGCTATCACTTGTGAAATATGGTACTCATGAAAAAAAATCAATGAGGTACAATAATTAATTTCCGTATGCTGCATAGGAAAGACAGATTGGGATATGGGAGGTTGTTCTATAAATCCCGTAGGTTTTTTCAGGCAAGAAAAGTGAAGAGTGTATGGGACCATGAGAGAATAGCTGGGCTAAATACTCCCTTGAGAAGGTTAAGTATGATGGTAAAGAGCACAAAGCAAAGACTGTTTTCTTCTCCAATGGGATTTTAAGGAGAGTGCAAATAGAGGCAGATGACATTGCTCAATGTCATGTCAAAATGTGATAAACAGCACAATATAAACTAAATGCCTTATAAACCTAAGATTTGTAACACATCCAAAACTCGGCAGGTGACTTCTGGTGTGGATTTTAAACAACAGGTTTTTATTATTATTTCAAAGGCACAACCCTGTACTACAAGTGTAATACATCTCAAATAAGTTAGAAGAAACTTGAAGAATGTTTCAAGTTGTAGTGATAATGTCTTGGAAATGCAGGAGGAGTCACCAGGGCACAAAGGGAGCAAACTGAAAAGACAAAGAGTTTAGGCTGAAACAAAGTATTTTGGTTGCTTAGAACTTCAGCAGAGCAGATCATAAGAAACTACCTGCCCTAGCGTTTGCTCTTTACAAACAGCAAACGTTGCCAAAAGCAGTGGTGTATACACAGGGTGTGCAACAACCCGTGGAATGAAGTGACAGTGAAAGTCAGAACATGTGGCATTCATCCAAGGAATCTGAAGGAGCTAAAGAATTGCTAACTGAATTCCTATTAAAACTTAGGTAATTAATCAGCAAAATGGGATACAGTAGAGGAAAACTGAAGGTAGCCAGCTCCATACAAAACTGTTTTGGGGGAAATGTTCTGAGAATGATTCCAGGAATTAGAATGCTGAACCCTTCTTTGTTGTCAGGGAGCTTAATTGATAAAATCATTAAAGATAAAAAAAGCCTATGAAGAACCTGAATGCAGTATATTTCTAAGGAAAAATAACTGTTGCAAGACTGTATCTTGCTGCTCCAGCCTTATGGCGTATTTTAAAGGTTAACAATTTATATTTTAAAGGTTAACAATTTAATGGAGAAGGTTGGCAATACAAGTGCATATATAGTTTTATCAAAAAGACGTGAGATCCACAAAAAATACTAGGTGATGTTTTTAGACAGTAGCTAGTAACACAGCTAATCATAAAAACAGAACTTGATAGTTAAGGTGACATAAATAAAGCCAATGTGGGGAAAAACTAGGCTGGTGGTAGAAAGGAAAAGATTTTATCAGACAAGTAAATCAGTCAGGGAATGTCCAAGGACCCTTGTGGATGCGTTGAAATTGCCATCGAGACAAAGCACATGCCACCTCTCACTGTTATGCAGCACAGTAAGCAGGTCTGATTTCCTGAGACTCGGTGCAAGCTGCGCCGGGTGCTCCCCTTCCTGCACAGTGCCAGACCACGGAGGTACCGCAGGCTGGGACAGCACTGCAGAGCTTTGTGTGCTGCACCCTTTTGTGAAGCTGTGTTTGGAGGAGAGGCTGGAAGTGGTGACTAACGTCATCCCCATTTGCTGATGAAACAAAATAGGGCATTTTATCACGCCGTTTCTAAGATAAAAACCCAACCTCAAACACAGGAAGGGTCAAGGGGGAAAATGGGAATGATTAGAGGCATGTGGGGAGCTTCTTTACAAGTAAATTAACAAGAATGGTCCAGATTTGCAGCTGATGAAAATTGGCACGGTTCCACTGGAATCAATGGCACTGTGCCAGTTTACACCAGCAGAGAATCTACCCCAGTGCTTTTTTAATATGAAAAACCAGGGCGATTATAGCAGAGACCTACCGTAAAAGACCAACATGATTACAACAGCAAGGCTGCGACGGTTGGGAAGTGCCAGAACTGACACTATGTGTGTCTTCAGAGATGCGTTCTTTTTTGAGCGCTGGCTGGGATCAGTTTTTACAGTCAATGCAAAGCTGCGTCCTATTTTTTGCTGCAGAATGCAGATTTCTCCTGTCTTATCCCAGTCTGCTCCAGTCTAGCCCTCTCTCTTACCTTCTCCCAGTTCCTAGGGTTTTTTAGCTCTTCTGCCTGGGGACCAGCATGAAAAGGGGAGCATTGGGAGCACAGGAGACAGCTCGAATGCCCATACTACTGACAAGATGCGCCTGTTCATCTGCCGTCATGCTCAAATTAGCTTTAAGTTGGGGAACTCACCTCCTGGCTCTAAGTCTCTGCAACATACAGCTTAGCGGGAGCTGTAAAATCTTTCTGGAAAATGGAGTTAACACTTAGGTGGTTGGCCCACACTGAGCTTAAGGCAGACTTAGCTGTGTCATTACACTGCCTGGGTTTATTGCCCAGATGCGTATCCACAGATCTTAGGCTGAGGTGTAAGACTAAAAGCCACAGCTTTTCTGATCTCTCTTCCTGTGCCTCTACACTGGTATCCCCAGTGCAGAAACAGTCCTACATAGACTTTTAGGAGAAGAATAGAGAACAGTCAACTGCTGGGGTTAAAATATGGTTGATGTGGTTCTATTTTCAGAGCTCTGGGAGGACGGAACATATTAGCAGTAGACGGAGGCTTTAAATCTGCCAACACTGACAAGACTCCCTTGAGATACATAGAAGGACATGCCCAAATTTTATCTCTTTTCTGCAATTGTCGCACCACCAATACCGGTGAATGTAGGCAAAACGGTTTTTCCACTCACGTAGAAGGTTTTTGCAGAGACTTTCCAGAAAATTTTCTTCCTGAGACAGAAACCTGGCATAGAAAACAGCTGAAGTTTGGCAAGGTTGTAAGCAACAGAACAGATGTAATAAAGTGGTGTTAAACCACTTAATTATAAACATAGTTACCAGCTAAATCATTTGCATAGTGAAGATGTGCTTGATGCAGCTAATTGCACTTCCTGGAACTACCTGAAATAAAAGGTGAATTAATGAGAAGGAAACACAAAGTTAATGAGAGTTAATAAGATACAAGAAAAGTTGCATATAGATACATCCACACGGGGGAGAGAGAGCAGGAAGCCACACTGCTTCTGTAGGGCAAGCTGCTGCGTAGAGCAGTAATTCCTTCTGTAATTCATTTTTTCCCTCTAAGATTTCCACTTGTTTTACTGGTCATCATTGCTTTATAAACTCTCATCACAATCTTTCCTGCTCACCACCTGATTTACCCTTGCCTCCTCATGTATTTTTTTTTTTTTGTTTTGACCTGCGTGGAAAGTCATTGAAGTGGGGAGAGGAGGAGAGGGATACCTTAGACCCTGGACCCCGGCTGAGCGTTTGCTTGGCGTGGTTTATGGCTGACAGCACCTTGTGTGCGTATCCAGCTCGACCGGGTATAAGCCATTTTGGGGGAGAGCTGTTACAGAAGAACAATTTCAGCTGAGATCGTTTGTATCCAAAATGATTTGTTTCTAGGAACTACAGCTCCTATACGAGCTCAGATAAAACCATGATTTTTCGCCTAGCTCTGTGTTGCACGATAATAGATCTTTTTCAGGGATTGTTTCTTCTTTAAGACAGAATTCACTCAGTATTTTAGAGATGGGTCACTGGGTGGTTGGTGCACTCTGACGCCTTAGTATTTCTTATCTTAAATTAATTTTTCATAGAAATTTATTTTTTTAAAATGACTATTAAATGCCTATTTAAGTGTCTATTTAATTTTTATTTTAATTTCTTATTAAAAGATCTTCATCCTCCCTTGAAGATTTCCTAATGATCTTGATATTTCTAATTAGAGTTTATCTCAAAGGTGGAAGAACCAGTAAAAGATTTGCTGTATAGGAGACACAAATGCTGTTGCTAGTAATGTAGTAGAGTTGTAGCTATTGTGCATGTGTGAGGCTTACATGCCAGAAAAAAAAAAAATATTTCTTCCAAATATATCTATTAATCTGACAAATGCTATTAAGTCTCTTTACATATGTCATGTCTCCTAAGAAAAGCTTTGCATATTTTTTTTCCTAATGGTTATACATTGGATTTGGAAGAATGAGTAAAATTAGATATTCTGTCCAAAAAATATGCTAACATTTATGGTAGTCCATACAATTAAAAAAGTAAATCACAATTCACGTTTAGCCTTTACGCTGTCAATACTGGTGGAAAGGTAGCCGAGTAGTTCTTGTTGAATGAGATTTTCTCTAATGTTTAAGCCACCAGTAAAACCCCCAGTTAAGCCCTTCATAGGAAACTTAAGAATTGACTGATGAGAGTCACATGGTTAAATCAGTGCTTGTTATTCATAATTTATTCAATGGTTGATGGAAAAAAATTGTCCAATTATTTGACAAATACTGCTTGGCAAGATGATTTACAGAGAATAATGCAAGTATTTGTTGAAGAATTTAAAGTGACAAAAAATGCCAAAATTACGGCCTTTATTCTCAATGCAGTGATTAGAGCTGATTGAATGATATTCAGACAGTTTGACTAATTTTGAATAGTCCTTACACAGGGAATATTCCCATTGACTTCAGCTGGAATTTTGCCAGAGTAAGGACTACAGCATTGGACCTTTGAGTGTAAATGTCTTGAAAGGGTCCCTTTATAAAGCAGCAGCTTAAATTCTGAACTGCAGTGAAAACCCATTTTCACTTTTCTCTGTTACTTTGCCTGTTCTGTGGAATTGCTCTGTGTGAATGTTAATCCCATTCCCTCTTTATCAGCAGAGGGTGCTATGGGAGTTTTGTGCTCTCCAGTAGCCTTTTGTTTATGCAGCGTTCAATCTAATTTAAGGTGAACTGACCATTTCAATGGGAGTCAAGTGTGTATTTAAATGATGTGTGGGAGAGCCATAGTTTAATGGCAAACCATTTCCTTGATTGATTCAAGCTAAAGAAGGGAGACATTTTAAAGTGGGTAGTTTCAGATTCCTGGCCTCTACCCCCAGACCCTCCTAAATGGGTCACAGAACGTGGTCTTATACCCATACGTGATAAATGATAGCATTTTCACATATTTTTGAAAGGGATGTTCAGAAGTTGTTCCAGGTATATTCCAGTATCCCAAGTTACTAGAAATGTAGAATGAACTAATATTTTTGAATATAAAGTTCAGTGACTACTTAAAGTTCACAATTAAAAAAAAAAATTGTAGTAGGACTTTAATACAAAAAGGTCTTTACAAAACCCTGATATGGAAATACTCCAAGTGGAAAAATGATTTCTGGTAAGCTTTGTTACAAAAGTGTTAAGGCTGTGCAGTCAAGTGTAGAGAAAACAGAAGACACACAGGCAATCTTAATTCTGGTAATTTTTCCGATTGTTCATCCACATCCTGACAGGGATATTAAATTACATGATTGCGTAGCTACTTTTTGCTGTGAGACGTCTGCGCCTTTAACGTCTACAATGGACACCACTGAATAGGAGCTTTATGAAATGTGTCTTTTTATCTGAATTGCTTAGCGTATGCCACTGAGTTATTTGCTGCACACCATTCTGTCCAGCATTAAATGCATGATTATCAACTTCCTCAAGTACCTTTCTATAGTGCTACCGTAAGAGGTAATTTATTAATCCTCTGATTAATCGCTATTTAATGTATTTTTGCTATTTAACATGCAGGGATGGAAAAAATAGTGAAGTGCAAGGTAAAAGTGATCCCTAATTTTATCAGTCCAATTTGAGATGCCTTAAACCTGATACATTTCAGAACACTCTGCACTTCTTGTAGCAAAAGCAGATGGGTAGCTGGCTCCTCCTGGATTCTCAGCCCTTTTGTAAATCAGACTCTGTGATTTCAGAAAATCTGGATTTTCAGAAAATAAGGGCCAGACAGTCAGAATTCAGCAGTGAAAAGTTCGGGGTGATCTTTCCAGCATCATAAAGGCTATGCTGAAAGCTGAGCAGACTCCAATACTTGAAGATGACATTTTTTAACCTTAAGACCATGGTTTTTTTGTTTTCTCATGCACTGCCTGTCTTTCAATTTCTGCTGTAAATGAGAGAGGATCTTAAAGATCTCAGTCTCCTCTCCTGCAGAGCTGTGATGGATTCCCAGACTATTGGCCTCTAGGTACACTGGATGAAATGGGTTCATGTGGATGAACCTCTAATAGTTAAATCTACTGGTGCTGAAGTAAAGCTATGGAAGGATTCCAAAGTGTTGGGTTGGGGGTTTTTTCAGCCGTAATATTTATAATGTCATCCTGTGGAGGGAAATAAAACTTCAAAATTATTGGAAAGATGACTGTAAAGATGCACCTAGAAACATACTGATTGCCTGAGACACTGGCAAGGCCAAAATCCTTGGATACACTGGCCGGTCTGCTGCCATTTGTTGTTCTTCGTTATCTGGCCCAGCTTCTGCTGTGCTCTTTGTCATTGAGCTGCTGTATCCAATCACACCCGAAACTTTTCTGCCTGATCTTCAGCCCACAGTGATCATTTGCAATATTCCTTTCTAACCATGACCAAGGAGGGGAAGGATATCAGACAGAGGTAATAAAAAGCACCGGGGGGAGAAAATGAACTGCTTTCCTTCCTGGGGAGTGGGTCTGGTGGCTGCACACAGGCAGGCAGACCTTGCCGAGCTCTGCCACAGAATGGATGTGCAATGCAGGAGGACGTGGCATGCGTGCTCCAGCTGGCCCAACAGGTTTCAGTGGGTGGAACTTCCTTCTTATCATCTGCTATACAGGCAAAAATTTCCACCCGGTCTGTGTGGGCAGATTTGCAGAAGCTCATAACTTGGCTGAATTTGTGGACATTTTCACAATAACAACTATTGACAGTATGGGAACTGCTATGCCATGTTTCCAAATCCTGATCTGAGTCATGGAGGGAGCTGTAGCATCTCCACCAAACAGCCGTAAAAGGTGTTTTTTATTTAAAAACAAAAAGTGGGGAAGGGAGTGTGGGAAACGATGTATTCATCCTCTCGACCCTGAAAAAGAGTGGAATTGGTTTAGGTCAACATTTCTCAAAAACTTCAGCCTTAGTCAGAGCTATTTTCAAAGCTTTCATCCCAAACCGTTACAGTCTGAGGCAGCTGTGAACTCCTGGAAAGATGGGCTTTTAATGGGAACTCTGAGACAACCTTGTTTGAGAGCGTTGTCCTCTGCAGATGGTGCATTCTCTCCTGTAAACCATCATCTTCTGGCTATGAGAACGTTTTGTTTGTTACTTTTGTAGCCTCCTAACCACCTTAGAAATACCTATTTTGATTTACTCCAGCCCTTGTTAGTTCTGCTCCACATGAAAATTTGGTTTCCTTTGGCATCATCAAAAACTTTTTTGTTTGGCTTTCTTTAAAATAGCAGTTTGAAATCCAAAGATGACTTCTGTGTTGTTTGAGGCTACTGCTAGAACAGTTGTAAGATGATAAGTTCCCTGAAAATGCATGTAATAATAGAAAAAAATGTTGGCTTTCTAAATTGAAGACTATCCATCTTTTTTGTTTGACACTGCAACTGATCAGTGTGCTTCCCTTCCAAATATATTTAACTGGAAATTTTGCTTATTGCTCATTTTCACAGTTGTATTCTTAGTACTTCCAATAATAGAATTTTGTTGTAAGTCAAGTTAATGTCATTTGTGCTTACTGGTCTCTAGAAGGTGATCTTCCTTTTCAACTGCTAAGGAATAAGGACACTATTATTAAGGATATTATTACTATGGCATGGCTTTTAGGTACAGAAATGAAGAATTTCTGTATTTAGGTAAGTATTTAGGAAAAGTGATCTAATACTCTTTGTAGAACTAGTGGTAGAGGAAGAGATTTGGCTTGCTGTTTATTTGCTTATATTCAGTGAATTGGAAGAGGATTTTAAGTGGCGATCTGTTCCATAACAAAACAGATGAGAGAAAGGAAGTGAAAGAATTGAACCTTAGAAGATTTCCTAGCAAACCTCTTACTTTTACCCCATGTGATTGTTCATCCTGAAGGGACAGGTAAAACACAGTCAGAGACCAAGTCCGTCATCATCCGAGTAGAAAACAAAGCAGTTCAAGTCATGTCTGTGTCCATACTCCAGTTGTGGAAGAGAGAGCAGTCAGATTTGGTTATGCTAAAATTCTTCTTTCTTAGAGCTTTTAGTTTGCTTAAAACTGACATTTCCTATGTAGGCAGTGTGGTATCACTCCGGCCTTATCTGAAAAAGTGCTTGAGCATGTGCTTAGCTTCCAGCCTCTGAGCCAGCCTGTTCATTAACATATACTTAAATGTTTGAATGAAGGTAAGATTCACACTGAGGTTTGACCCTGTGCCATCAGGACAGGTTACCTGCAGTGAGAATGAGCTAGGGAGGTCAGAGTCTGACGTATATGGCTTGCATAGTCTTTGCTAGGAGCTTTCAATGGTGGGCTGTGACAATTCATTCAGTGTTCTATCTTTAGAGGTTACCCAACTGAAGCTTGTAGGCATCCCATATAATTTTATTTTTCAACTGTTATGTATGTTTTTCTCTTTCCAAAGTCTCCGAACAAAACCTCAGTGTATTAAAACTCAGCTTCTCTAAGCCAGAACTAATTTTTAATTAGTAGTTCTAAGAGGAAGTGTGATCTATAGCTATATATTTTCAGATATGTGATAACTTTTCATTGATAGGGCCCATGAAACTTTTTACAAAGGACTGGTCCCTGCACCAGTGAAGACAATGTTGTCTCGTAATTTGCTTTTGCATACCAGGACTGTTTTTCAGACCACTTTTCTTATACCTGTTGAGAAGGTTAAGTGAAGACAGATTTTACATTGCATGTAAATATTAGGATGTGTACACGTGTTTACTACTGCTATAATTTCTCTTTAAAGTATTTCTTAGGTAGCGATGCATTTGGATTTTGGCTTGAGCACCAAAATGACCTAGAATATTTTGTTCATGTTGATCCAAAACCCACACCGGGACAGACCTTTCCAGTCTGAGTCACTTAGATGACCCAAGAAAATCAAAAGGCCTGGAGGTTCAGAGGGCGCAACACTTACAGCGTGAATTGGGAAAAGTGCAAAAGTGGGTGCTCACCTTCTGATAAATCTTTATGAGTGAACACTTTGCAGACTAACCAAAACCAACTGGAAAAACGATTTGGAAAAACAAATTGGAAAAAAAATGTGTGAGGTTTTTCTTTATGCGGTTTAGTGCGTTCACTAGTTACCTTGCCAGTTTCTGTCAGGAGGAACCAGGCAAAAGAGGACTCCTTGCATATATATGCTAGACATATGCTATTGTGTTTGTTCCTTATTTTGCAGTAAAGCCTCATAAGGACTGGGACTTAAAATTCCAAATCCCACCGATCTGCTGTTTCCTTGATGCTAAAGGCAGGCTGATCGGGGAACTACAAAATAAGCCCCCATTCAGTAAAGTGTAGGAAATTCCAGTTTCTTCTGCTTATGGAGGCTTAGACTTGGTCTAAAGGCCACCTGAGGTCAATACGTATTGCATTATCTCCCACTCCCTTTTTTTTGGGCATTCCAGGAAGTCATTTATCTCATGATACAATGGCCTTTGGTCAACAGCTTGTACCCTTTGTACGAAAAGTAGATAATGGCTAGTACTAACAATATTATCCAGGGAGTATGGGTTGTAAATCCCTCCCAGGAAGTCTGGCAAATACTTGGGTATTTAGGATGAGTATTTGAGCTAACTTCATCGAGGGCAGCTTGTGTATGGCTTTGTGCATGGCAGTGACAATGGTGTAGATACTGTACCAGCGCGTGTGAAGTTTGAGTAGATGTTTACCAGCATAAACTCCACTCATTTAATTGCTGACCACATTTCTCTAATGTGGAAAAGAGTTGTGGAGAAAACTGTCAGCAGTACACTAGCAATTCCATTACTATTCTTAAATGTTCATCAAGGACAGCTGACATTGTCACTGTGAAGAGTATTTAATAATCCTGAATTTATCAGGTTGATGCTTAATTCCTCATCTGCCACCTTCGACTTTATCCTAGTGCTGGCTGAAAAAATACATACCCTCTCTTTGTAAGCATATTTAGAACAGTCAAAGGATTTTCTTATATTTCAGTTTTTCTGTCTGTAGTTACCCTCTATCATTCTTTAAAGAGCCTGTTGATGTCGCATTTGTATCATCCACGTAAGTGAAAGAACATAACTGAGATTTGAAGTGCAGAAGCCTGGAGTGTTTTGATGTTCACTTTTCCTTGTTCTATTGCATTTTAAAAAAACAAACCAATTCAGCTTCTGATACCTTTTCATTTAGTGCTTGGAGAACCCTTGAGAATTACTTTCCCGGAGATTGATGTCTGTTGTTCAGTCTCAGCTGAATGAGTAATATTGGCACAGGCAGGGGAAGCAAATGCTATCTGTTACACTGTACTATCCCTTCCCTCTTCCTCCAAGACTGTGTGTTAAAACCCCCAACCTGGAGAGACATGCTATGGATCTGGACATGGAGATCTGGGATTCCCACAGCCTAATCTCCAATTATTTGATGCTTTTTGTTGCTTGAGAATCCTTGAAAGCCTAAAGGCAATAAACAGCAAGAGTTAGAGTTCGGGTGGAGCTTGGGCTGTAAGAATCTGGACCATGAGACATCCGGAGCTGCAGTATGACCCCCAGTGTGTTTCCTAGAGATACTGATGTGAATACTCGGAGGGGAAAGGAGCCGTATCTTGTCAATGAATTCAGAGATGTAAAATACCCTAATAGTAAAATACTAACAGCATTTTGTAGTGTCTTGTGACTTGTTTTAGATTAGAATGGCCAGCTTAGAAGTGACAAGGTCTGTATTCTTTCAGACTCGGGGATCTCAGCGGTCGGTCTTATTAATGATCTGCTCTTTCTCAATTTTTTGCCACCGAGTTCCTGTTTACCTGCCATAATGGAACTCTTAAAGGAATTAAATTCATTTGAAGGCACCTCTGAAAAACATAGCAAATTTTCTGGAGTTCCAACTCTAAGATTCCAAGAGTGGGAAAACACTTTTTAATGTTTTCATTGGAAAGTAGAAATATTTGTGCAGTATGAGTGGACTAAGGAACGGTGTTTCTAGATGGTGACATTCTTAAATAAAATACAGAAATATTTTTTGATGTCTTTGCAATCTCTCCACTACCTTCAGATGGATTTGGCTTGGGTAATGGATACTATCCTATATCCAGCCCTTAAGCAATGACATGATGTTACATAATGTTATATTTTGTTGGCAGCCCTAAAACTTTTCTCTTCTGGGAAGAAATTTCCCAGACTACATTCCTACAAGAAGTGTGTTTTAATATGGATCTCTCTGTTCCCTTTTTTCCCCTTTTGTTCAAAGAAAATGTCATCTCTCATTACAATTGGTCAGGAAGCATTTGTAAGAGGTTAAATGATACTACAAATATTCCTTAATTGAGTTTAGATGCATTCCATGCGTTTTTACACCAGCATCAAAGAAAACACCTTTCCAAAGATAAGCAGCTTCTTCTCATATTTCAAAAAATCATCATGTATTTTATTCAAGCTTTCAGGAATGAAAGCTACTGGACTGCAGTGTTGTCATAATAGAAAAGAAAGGTGCACACAGAGGTACTGTGATCCAAAGGTGACAAGTGCTGAACAAATAGTGCGTGAAGACGTCTTCCTAGCTGACAGCATCCGTCTCCATCAGTTGTTGCCCTTGTACTGGTTCAGATAAGTTTGATCATCTTTCAAATGATTATCCTGGCAGGAGCAGGTGAAAGCAGCATGATGCTTTGATTCAGAGTAAAGTACAAGCCAGTCTGAAGGAACCTTTCGTTAGCAGTTGATACTCAGTTGACAGCAAGATTCATATGAGGAAGTCGGGAAGAAAATATTTTTCTATTTCCCTTCTTTATAAGAGAGGTTTGGTCAGGGTAGTTTGGATGGAGCGGATTTCTACTTACTGACTGGTGAATGAACACAACTGCTATTCAGGTTTACCACTGCCAGACAGGAGTGTCCAAGGGAGGCCTTCTGTTCTTCTCGTACCATTTGTTTGTTTGCATCTAATATTTTCAATTAAGTGATAAGGTTATTCTTTCACTTGGGTTTAGTTTTTCAAAGGAACTTTGAAACACACCCGTTCCTGTGACAAAACCAATGCAGTGGTCGGTGTGGAAGTTTAAAGCACTCCAGCTTCAAGGAGCTCAAACTAAAACCCAGACGAAACCTTCTCAACAAGAAGTTGATTGTGTTGGTAGCAATAACATTATCTGATTAAATAATTTTTTCCCCTTTGTAAATAATTTGGCAGATTTGTTCTGATTTCTGTAAATGTATTTTTTAAAATAAATATTCACCAAATCATTCGTGGCAATTTAATTTCATTTTATGGCTTCCTCTGGGCTATTTCCTTGCTGTATCTGTGTTTTTCACTACATACTTTGGGGTTAGTTACCTGGTACACCTGATAACGGTTTTGCTTTCTGAATAGATTTCAGAGAGCTGTCGATCCACATCCCAAGGTATTCACATCAAGTATGGGTCTTTGAAACATTCTCCATTCATGCAAATTAAAATAAGTTCAGGTGAAGATGCATGAATGATGAATAAAGAGAATGGAAACCTAGTTAGTCTGAATTGTTTTTGGAATAAACCAGCTCTAGCATGAAATAATTGAATTTTATTGAAGAACAAGATTTAAATCCTTATCAGCACTGAACCGTAGGAGGTTATGCCAGTAACTCCAGTGGCATTGTGATTTCACTGTATGTTTCATTTAAAAACTGTAGGAACATGCTTCCCCCCCCCCAAAGCCACTTTAAACAAACAAAAAGGAATAAAGGCTCTGTAATACAAATGAGAATTAGGCCAGGGGTGTATTTTCATACCCCTAATATCTTGCCTCTTTTCAGCTTTTATCTGAGCTCTTTGTCTTATGATTTCACGCATTTCTTCCATTTCTTGTACTTGACATCCTGTCATTTGTGTCTTTTAATCTGTGTCCATCACTTCGTCACCTCTGATACTTTACAATATTATTTGACCCTAAACTTAGGGTCAAACTGTACCTTAATCAGATGGTTGGGTTCATCTGGCTACTAATGGCAGCTGCTGACAGTTGTTATGCTATACACATTTGAGGAGGAAATGCCTTTTTTTAATATACAACTTTACATTTTACTTTTGCAGTTTATCAAATATTCATATTTTGTCACTATTGTAACCTATTAAAAATTCTGTGCTACAAGAAAATATGATCTTTTAAAGTAAATGGATGCTTATGCAGGCTTTAATGGTTTTAATATTTGCATTTCCTCTTCCCAGTTTTCCCCAGTGACACAAACCCTTCAGTAGTAATTTTCCTTCCCTGAACCATGAGTTGTTACCATTGGAACCACGAATGAGGTAAGATGGAACCATGCTCGTGCATTGGGAGAAGTGAAGGCTAATTGGAGAAGTTGAATTGTGAAAAAGAGAGGGTACAAATGGCAACAAAAACCATAATTTGAATTTTTTTACTGTGCCGTATTTACACAGTTGCATCAAAATTGCGTTAGCTCCTCACCTGAATAGAAGATAATGAGATATTAAAATAAAATTCTGCATATCTAGATTCTACAGGACATCTGCTTTTTTATATTAAAACCAGGAACTCATATGAATAATTTACAATTTTGGCAATACCTTCTCAGTTTTTCCTGCACTTCAACAAGACCTAATTCTCTATCATTTATCACAAGGTTTGAGGGTCTATTTTTTTTTGACAGTGGCTCATTAGAGTGCAACTTAAGAGTCTTTGATCCATAAAATGTCCATATTCACCCTCAATGTTAAATGAAGGAAGAATATAAAGCCCAAAGGCAACAAAAAAGTACATCAATAGAACTTTCAGGCACTGTAACAGTTGAGGAAGTGGGGGTCTTTTCAGAGAAGCAGCATTTTTCTCTCCCACAACAGGTGTACTGGTCGTCTTGCAGGTGTATGATTTCAAATGAAACTGAAGCAGTGCACAGGAAAATGCATCCCAGATTAGGGGCATCTTGGCTGTAGGAGGGGTTTTTCTTACGGTGACATCCCCTGCAGTGCAGAGACCTGCCCACTTTCTACTGTCTTTAAGTGTTACATTAATAGCATAGACATGAAAGATCCTTCCACTAGAAAATTTGTAGTAAAAAGCTGTTTTCTTTAACCTGTGTTTACCTCTCTGGCATATCGCTTTGCCTGCCCAGCTGAAGTGACCATTATTAATTAAAAAACCAATAAAACATATACCTCCTCTTCAGATTGCCCCATTTCCCAGCACGACGTCCAGCACTTCACTGCTGCCAGGAGACGTCACGTTTGGAACTTGCCCAGCTGCTCCCATGCCTTTGGGATGGTCATGTACTGTAGAATTCTTGAAGTTTAACCTTATTTTTTTCCTTTATTTTACTCTGTCTATTTTGTTCACTCAAGTTGATTCCAAGGAATGTTTTTGGCCTTCCTCTGAGAAAGGAGGGCACCCAAGACTTTCCTTACAGTTTATACACAGGAAAATGCGAAGAGAGATCAGGCAGAGAACTTAAATGCCGCCGTTTGCATAGTCTAAAACTGTAAATCCCTGCAGAGAAAGGCTGGTTAAAGTCCCCGTCTTCACTAACCGACTATTCATTCTCTGTCTTACTCCAAAATTGCCAGTACGAGGGGGATTAGAGAGTGCCTGCATTATCAGCTATCTGGCATCAAGTGACCAAGCAGGATGTCCACACTTCTGCGATTCACTGGGGCTGTTTATATTTTTCCAGCTGGAGTAGGCATGCCTCAGCTCTGGGAAAGCAGGGGGGGAAGTACACCACACCTCCAAATCCTGCTGACTTTCTCCTTTCCCACAGGACAGAATCACTTTGTTGAGAGACAAGGTGGTTAGAAGTTAATTGCAATTTAATTACCTCCCGTGTATACCTCTGCAACTGAAGGAAAAGACAGCCTCTCGGTTACTGTCTTTATGCTTTCCAAAAGCAGCCCGGTGAGGCTTTCAACAGACATCTGGAAGACCGGGGTGCACTTTTTACACATGCAGTCAAGCAGGTCCCCCAGTCTTGCCCTCGCAAATGCCATGGGGCAGCATGGTCTTTTGGGGGAAAGATGTTGTGGCTCTGATTGTAACCGTAAGATTTCTGAGACCAAGCTTTAATCAATTGACTAATGAAAGTAGTATATGAATGGTAATGAAAATATTATTAGTTTTATTTATTATTCCTACGATGTTGACACATAGTATGAGGTCCTCTTTCCTCCAGGTGCTATACAAACATGAAATAAATAGACAGCCTCCTTCCAAAAGAACTTAAGGTCTTATATAATCTCTTAAGGGGCAAATTTTCAAGTGAACCTTTGAAAATTAAACCTATTCTAGGGCCATGGTCTGCTTTAAAAATAGTATAGTTATTAGGCTGATAAAGATTGCCTTTTAGCAGGTCTTTATTGTGCCGTTAACTTGAAAATACTGCTACTCTAACATGATTTTTATTGCTACAATTAAAGATTGCGTTGATTTTACAGGATTTGGTATGATTCACTCTGTAGTGAAGTTCAAATATTTATCTGAATTCAAAAGCACGTATGTCGCCGCAAGACTGTAGTTTACTCAGTATACCTGGCACAGAGGTGGGGTGAAAAATATGTGGAACAAAGTAAATGTTAGAACTAGCATTCTCTGGGGAAGATTGATGTGCAGTAGATAGGGCAGAAGACTGAGTTTCAGGAATCAAGTGCTGCTTTTTTTGTTGTTGTTTTCATTGTAAAATGGTTTAAATTCTTGTGTGAAAAGGCCTATGTAAATGCTCAGTATTGGCTTGTTCCCATTTCTTCCCCTAGCTCCCTGTCTAACCAGGGACTAATAATCACTTAGCTTTTGTATGGCTGAGTTTACTCATGAACGTATCCACTATGAGTATTTTGTCAGAGGTGTCTTTAAGTTCCATTTCTTTTTGAATCTGAAGACAAAAGGCTTTATTTTAATAACTATTTAATTCCTGAAGCAACACTGACATTAAATAAAACAGTTCACAATTTTTATAGTGTCTTCTAGTAAAAATCTAAGCCCTGAATGTATTTTACAGCCATACGTTTTGTCCTTCATATTTTAAGGAGGGGAAAGATGTATGCTCTGAGAGTTTTTGAAATACAAGAAGAGCTGATGGGAACACAGATCGTGCATCTACAAACAGTGTTCTGCAAGGTTCTGAAACCTCTGGACTACTCATTTTAAACCGCGAAACACAGAATTTAACCTCAGACACCCTGCGGGATAGTTTGGCACTGCCTGAACAAAGTCCTCAGGACAAGTGACAAGAGTAATACTTTGTCCTTAAACTGCCTTTTCCCTGGAATAGCGCTTAGTAGTGCATTTTGCAGATGAAGAAATTGAAATACAGAGGAAAGGCAAGGCTCCAGTGCAAGGAGACACCTAAGCACATCTTTATTATGAATGGTTGTTCTTTCTTTAACTTAAAATTGTCTGTCTGTTCACATGTTGCGCTGGTCTGGGGCTGAATCGCCTGTTTAAGGTCAAAGAGCAGACAGTTCCAGCATTAAGACTATTGGAATTTGTGGATTCCCACTACTGATAACGTCAACAGCAGAGGTAAGAAAATGCAGTCATTAGAAAAGAATAAACCTGAGCAGCAGGTGGTTAACACTTTTACAGTATATGACATTTTCCATCTTTACTACCATTAAACAGCCAAGAGCCACTGATGGTCATGGAAGAGAATATACCATGAGAACAAAAAAGCAGTGAAGGGCATTCCATGCGCAATTCAAGGCTATGTGTGCTTTGACAGAAGACCATTGAACTCTCCTGAGAGGAGTGAAGTTTTTAGTAAGAGTGTGACATAGAGAGATGATGTGGTTATTACGCTCTTTGACATTAAACCTCACTAATGCTAACTAAAGTTTTGTGTATGCAGCTATATGAAATAAATATGTACATTCTCCACAGAATTCCTGCAGATGACTGCTTTTGTTACAAAGAAGTGTATAGAGTTCAACAGATGCCCTAGCAATAACATATTTTTACGGCTTTTATACAGAAGAGGTAAATTATTCAGCGCATTGTGTTTGTACAGCTAAGATATTTTGTGGATATCAGGTTGCCCCAAAGTCAGGCTTTGGGCTTTGAAAGGGACCAAATAGTTTCTGGAGGTTGTTTTTTTCCTCTCTCTCTTTTTTTTTTTTTTGACAGGATTAAAGAATGTAAAGGACTATTTGTATTAAACAGATAAAGCTGTTAGTAAACATGTCCCCTTTAAATTAAGTGGTGGTGAAGACAAAGAAAGTGCTTTGTTGTTGTCATATGGATTTGTCTTAAGTCAAATGGGCAAACAAGTTAAACATCAGTGCTCTTTAAATCCCTAATGGCTGTGCAGATTAAATCTCAAAAGGTCTGTAAAATGAGTAAAAAAATTAAATTGCTTTACTTCTTCCCGTTGTTTACTTTGGCTAAAGCATTTTTCTTCTTCCTCTTCTTTTTTCATCTCTTTTTTTTCTTCTCATCCAGTTTTAGAGAATTTTGTTTTCAAACTGCATTAGCATACAGACAAATATTAAACAAGAATTTCACTTCTCTGCGGTCTTGTCACTCGTGATGAATACATCCTTGCTCGGTAAGTGCTGGTGACACATCATTGTGGCAGCTTCTGCCTCTCAACAGAAGGATAATTAATCTTGCTATCAACACTCCTAAACAGGGGTAGCTAGTTCAAAGTTGTGTTCCATAGAGCTGCTTTGTGTGGGGTGGGATTCCTTCATTTGAAATGGCTGCCTGTGAATCATGGCCTTCCTGTGATTTGCTTTTCTTTAATGCTGCTGGTGGTGATCTGTGTGGGAACCACAAAATGAGCAGGCTTCGTGTTGTTCTGACCTGACACTTTTATGCCTTAATAAAGTGGGTGGGTGCAACATGCAATTCAGAAAAGATACCAAGAGCTATGGTGGCCTCATAGGAGTGTGGAAGTGAATTCAAGGTGTTGCTCTGAGGATTCTTCTTCCGCCTGGCTGACTACAGCGGGAATTCGGGTGGTTTGATTTCTGGTGGGGAGAGATCCGGGGTGAACATGTTGCTTATACATCCCAGCTTCGAGTGTAAAAACATTTTCTATGCGCATCTAACATCCGTCAGCATCAGAAGGATTCGATGGGGACAGACTGCTAGCTAGCTAAGCATTTAAGACTGAGGATTCACAAATTTTTCCCCCATGAATTTCATCGTTCCAGCAGCTCTGTGGTGGTGAAAATCAACCAACAGAGTATTTGCTCCAATTGGATTTTCATTCAGTTTATTAATGATAAAGAAACTCAACTTCATGCATATTAAAGAAGTGTTGATTGAAGGTCACAGAGGTGTTAGCTGTGGTGTCCTGGCTAAATTCCAGTTGGCTAATTACAATCTGCCTTCCTAAAACTCCCTTGTAGTTTCATTATTTAGATCATTAGCTCTTTAGATTTTGTTCCAAACTCTTAGTAGCACGGCTTTATTTATGTTAAAGAGTTTTCACTGTTGAGCATGTAGGTTCATCAGAAGGCCAACAGTGAAGTGAACTTTCTGCCTCTTCGAGTGCGGTGGCAGTGGTATAGATATGTGATTTAAGGGGGAATACATCCAGCTCCAGTAAAAAGCAACGGAGGCATGTTTTACAATGCCATGTCACAATCCATGACCGTCGTTTGCTGCACTAGAATCAGATGGCACACATATGGAAAGGTGTATCTTTTTGCTACGTTCTTACAGTTATCTAACCGCATCATTTGACACGATCTTTCCCCCCACTCGTCGATTTTGAATTGCATGCTACTTCTGCTTGCCTGATACTTTCTACCCTTCTGGCAAACATCCATTTTTTGCAAAGGTTTGTTGAACCAAGCAGGACAGAGGAACAATTTCTTTTTGCTGCTTGTAACATGCCAGTTGCTTTTTCGAAAGGTGTGTGAGCTCTCGGTGGCTCTTCTAAAAGGATTGTGCTGGGAAACACATAGGAATAGATTTTCTGTTTGGTGATGCAGAATACGATTGCCTTGCACTCTGGACAAGCCTCTGTTTAGTCAGGCCTCCCAAAGCTCCCTGTAGGAGAAAGATGAGTTCTGTGCTCGGTTCTGAACTCAAGCAATTATGCTGCAGCTTGCAGAGCTGATCCATAAATTTAGGTGGCATTTGGTATCCGCAGTATTGTTTTCACACTTAACAGGGGTCACCCATCAATGGTGGTGTCTAGTAGTAAGAGGCTGATATCAAATTTGGCTGTGGTCTGTGCTGACTTTACTTTTATGCTCCACTCATGATTTTTGGTTGCTGAAGGTCCATTGTGGACACTGATAGAGGACAAGCAATGAAGCAGCTATTTAGAAATGGGTCCAAATGCAGTTGAAATAATAAGTCTATGCTCTTAACTGAAAAAGGGAAGGAAAATAATTTATCAATTATTCAGGATGGTTTTTTTGTACAAAACACCGAGGGTTTTTTGCAAGTATCTGTGTCTCGATATAGTGTTTGTATTGAACTATTAAATGTAATTAGAAACCAAAGGTAAACGGTGTCTCAGTGAGTCAAGAAAGCCTTGAGGAGCTGAGTGGTGTCTGTAGCTTTCTGAGCACTGTCAGTTCCCCACAAAGCCTATCTACGGGCGATTAGCTCTTTACTCACGCTTACTTCAGCTTGTTCTGACTAATGATGATTTACCATTTTGCTAAATGCTAAGCAGCATTTGTTTGACAGTGCAAAGTGCAGGCTTAGAGAAAAGCAGGTGAAGATTCACTACAAAGGGCCTGTCAAAATACTTCTACACTGTCATAGTGTTAAACAATTTATTAATAAGCCTATTAATACCCAAGGATTTTTTTTGTGTGTGCGTCGTGAGGTTCTGTTGAAAACATCAGTGTTTAAGATGCTATCCACACAGGCTTAATGCCAGGGAAAGCAATCCCATTAAATTGGACCTCATAAATATTTCATGAGGTCCAATTTAAAATTAATCTTGGCATGAAGCCAAACCAGGCAGTATATTTGCTACTGTATTAAAAAGGAGCTGCAGATGAGGTATTTTTTCACAACAGTAATCTGACTGGATTTTCGCACAATCCTATCAATATTTAAAAAAAACCAGCTGTTAGTTTTGGCAGGAAGAAATGCATTTCTTTCACCACCCATTCACTCAAGAATCATACTGCAACTAGCGTATTTTAAATGTCATGATTCTAGAAGATTGGGGTTTTTTTCTGTGATGAAAAGTTTCACCTTGTTATTTGAAAGGAAATAAATAGATTTGTAACTTAACGGTGAGAGTGTAGGTTTCTTTGGGGAAGGGCTATGAAGCAGTCAATTTTCAAAAGGCATTTAGGCAGGTAGGAGGTTTTTAAGTGTGATCTGAGTCCGAAGTACTGAAGTCATATAAATGGGAAATAAAGTTTAGGTTTTTAAGTCATTTCGATAGGATTGTGAAGTGTACTTCTGGTCGCAGTGTTAGTAGGCAAATTGGCAGAATTTGACAGCTGTTAAGACTCAGTAAAAATACATCACTAGGTATGATCAAAATCTTCTAGGAAAGGCTTTATATATTTTTCAGAGACGATGTGTCGTGATTTAATGCCTCTAAGTCAATTGAGGTTTTAATCGGTGGATACAGAATCACAACGCATAAGACATAGTCAGAGAAAGGGCAACTCATTTACTTTGCTCATTTAGGAGATCAGAAGGTTCTGGGGGACTGCCTGATGGGAAAAGAATTCAGGCTGCAGAAAAATCATTGCCAAAAGGAAGTCTCCTACCCTCGGCAATAAGCGTCAGGTGAGGAGTCTAAATGATACCTCATTTTTGACAAGAATATTGGGGGAATTTCTCTTCTGTCTTTTATATGTTGCTAGTTCTCCTAATCCGTGACAAAATTCCAGTCTCAAGAATTTATCTTGTACATTTGGAAAAGACTTAAAACTGTGTATGTGAGCAAAGGCAATAAATAATAAATACAATGACAATATAAGAGCTTGAGTAACAGTTTGTGTTGTATGGCTTTAAAACTGGTCTGCGGATGAAGAAGAAAGCCTTTTATGCTGGAATAATTTCTGGGAGACACTGGTAAGGAACAAGATTACAGGGTGTTTAGAGATGTGTGTTTCAATAAGGAGCAATCACCATTCATATGCATACGTTTCATTTAAATGCATTATATACACTAGCAGATTGGGAGGCAATCCTGAGACACTGAGCATAATTTATTTGGGTTTGAAGAAAGCCTTTGCTTTTGTGCCTTACAATGGGTTTGATTTACTAAGTCAGGAGACACAGTCTAAGCAAATTCAAATGGACTTGTATTTGCCCGAGGAAAGGGGAAGGGCAATAATATCAATGTAGAAACGGGCAAAGGTAACGTGTAGGAAATGGCATGGGGTTCAGCTCACCTGACTTGCTGCCTGAAATTCTTGTTGAGTAACAGAGTGAAGGGGGAAGGGAAATTTCTTCAGATAGCTACTTGTGCCTCCTGTCTTAGAGATGAATTGCATCCTCTTGTGAAGGTGCTGCTCTACCCTAAGTACTATAGATGGAGCCTAGAGACCCAGCTTGGACTAGATGCCTCATCTCAAATTAGAAAAGGTGAATCCCATATTCATTATTTCCTTTGTGCGTTAATTGTCTTTTCTTGATTGCAGCCAGTGAGAGACCTAAGAGTCCATTTAATTCATCTGGACTCTTCTCTAGTGGGTTTTAGACTGGGGCCTCTAGCCTTATTGGTGGAAAGAAGGGAAATGAAATGCTTCCTGTCAAGGAAAGGTGACCTTGATCAAACACTACATACGCTGGCAATACTGGTTGGGCTGTTCGGGGAAGGAGCGAACAGCTCTGGCAGCCAGCAGGGATTCACTGAGGATGGGGCACCTCCAAGCTGATAGTGAGAGCTACTCACAGCTCGGCAGTGAGGTATGTCAAATGCTTCAGTTATACATAATAGTCTTCAAGGTCTAAATTTTAAAGACGTTTGTGACTTCTGAATAAAAGGGCATGTAAGAAACCAGAGGGCCTTGATTCTTCCAAAGAGGGACTTGTCATTGTGGGGGAGTGAAAGATGCAGACTTTTGAGAAGTAGGGATTTCATTAGTTCAAGGAACTCTAGCCATAAGATTTTTATTGTTTAGTTAAATTTGATCAAAAGTTAAGTCTTTTTTAGCTTTCAATTTACTTTCTAGAGTTACAGAATCACAGAATGATTGAAGTTGGAAAACACCTCTGGAGTTTGTCTGGTCCAACCCCTCCTGCTCAAAGCAGGAGCAAAGGTAGAGCAAGTTGCTCAGGGCCATGTCCAGGCGAGTTTTGAATATAGCCAAGGATGGAGGCTCCACAACCTCTCTGGGCAACCTGCTCCTGTGTTCAGACACCCATACAGTATAGATGTTTTTTCATATGTTTAGGTGGAATTCCTTGTATTTCACTTTGTGCCCATTGTCTCTTGTCCTTTGCCTGAATACCACTGAGAAGAGTCTAGCTCTGCCTCGTGTACACCGTATTATCAGGTATTTATACACACACTTTGATAAGATCCCCCTGAGCCTTCTCTTTGTGACCCTTTGCTGATCTCGCTCCAGTGTGTCCATGTTTCATAGTGGGGAGCCCAGCACTACAGCTAGAACTCCAGATCTGCTCTCACCAATGCCGAGTAGAGAGGAAGAATCACCTTCCTCCATCTGCTAGCAGTGCTCTTCCTAATGCAGCTCAGGATGCTGTCAGCCATTGCTGCAAGGTTGCATTGCTGGATCATGCTAAACTTGGTGTTCACCAGGATGCCCCAAATCCTTTCCAGCTGTTTTCCAGCTGGTCAGCCAGGTTATAATGAGATTATTCCTCCCAAGGCACAGGGCTTCTTCCCTCTGTTGAACTCCACAGAAGTCCTCTTTGCCTGTTTCTCCCACATGTGAACGTCCCTCTGAATGACAGCACAACAATCTGGTCTATTAAACAATCTTCCCAGTTTTGTATTATTATCTGTAAACTCCTTGAGGGTTCACTGTGTCCCATCTCTCACTTAATCAATGAAGATGATAAACAGTATTGGCCCCAGAATCCATCGCTGGGGTACACCCCTGGTGACTGGCCTCTGTCTGGATTTTGTGCTAGTGATCACAACTGTTTGAGTCCAGCAGTTAAGCATGTTTCCAGTTCATCTCGCCATTTACTTGTCTAGCCTGTACTTCATCAGGTTCTCTGTGAGGATGTTGTGGGAGACACCACTGAAAGCCATACTGAAGTCATAACGAACATCAGCCACTGCTTCTCCTCCACTGCTGTCCTTTTGTCCACCAATCCAGTCATCTCATTGTAGAAGGCTATCAGGTTGGTCAGGTATATCTGCTTCATAAATTCACGCTGACTAATCTCAATAGTTTTTTTGACCTTCAGATGTGTGCAAATGGTTTCCAGAATTATTTGCTCCATTACATTTCCTGGAATTAAGGTGAGACTTCAAACGATGCAAAATAAAGTAAACCAATAATTATTTTGAATAATTAGATTTTGATTTAAACATTGACCTCCACAGGTTAATATTGCTAGAACCAGATAAAAAATGAAATAAAATAATTGGGAGGGAAAATGTAAGGGCAAGGGATGGTGTATAAAAGCTGCAAGGTCAATAAGAGGGGTCAAGATCTCAGGTGACACTAATCTTGGTGAAGATGTCTGTTTTGGATATGTCTCATTGTGAGGGAAAAGCCATTATTATGCATCAGCTCCTTGGAAAACAATAACACAAATGGAAGTTTCTTACAATGGAAGGTCAGTTTATCCTATGTACATTTTTACATACTGCATTATGTGCAAGGCCATGGTAGTGCCATGGTTATGAGTTTCGTCACTGGTTTTGGCGTTGTTCTCTGCAGAGTCTAGATGCTGTTCACAATACCCTTCTCTAGATACCGGGTTTAAATATCCAAATATAAGAAGCTAGATTGCCTGTCTGCAGATAATCAGCTGTTTTCATCTGCTTTTTCCTGCTCCTTTCTTGCTCGTATCCTCTTAACAGAAAGCAACCCTGTTTTCTTCTTGGCCCAGGATGTAAATTTTGAACTAATAAAGATCTTCCTCAGTTATCAAAGAATGGAGACCTCAGCTGGTCAAAGTTGCCAAAGAATGGAGAGCTTGCAATGATTAAGAGTGATGTTGAGAGCTCGTGATTTATCAAAGAAAGGATATATTGAATGATGGTAAAAAGATAACCTAGCTGGATATGTGAGAAGGAAGAAAAGACAATTCTGCTGTAATCTGGAAGCTCATTCCCTCAAAATGACAAAGGGGGTAGAGAGGCTGGAGTCTGCTTGTTAACAGGATGACTGTGATTCACCAAAGTGACTGCAGAAAAAGCAAACAGAAAATCTCAGGCACAGTGTTTCCAGTAGTGATAAAGAGTATTAATGTCACCACAAAAAGCATTGTTAAAGCTTAGCATTGTTTAGCCTAGCAAACTCTGTGCTCTAAGTGTATATGGCTTCTCTCTGCAAACCTATCAAGGGAGGAAAAACACTACTGATATTGAAGTTAGAAGATAATGTTGGCATTAAAAGAAATGGGTTTAATCATCCATGAGTAAGGCTGGCAATATGAACAACATTTCTAAGTATCTGAAAGAGCAGTCAAAGTTCTGGAGCCACCTCCCGTGACAAACTGTGGAGAGATAAAAACTTAAATAACTTAATGATGGAGTGTGCTCGGTTTAGAAAAGAGTATAATGCAGTAGTCTGTGACAGCTCACACGAAGTCCCAAGGGTTTTCTTCTAGTAAACACATTGCTGAAATCACAAGAGGTGGGATTCGGTTGCCTAACCATAGCTGTCTAGTGCCTTTTGAGGTGACTTAGGCGATCGTGGCTGGCCTTCATCTGCTGCTTCTGATGGGTGTAGGTCTCTCAAATCCTGCATCAATTCTGATGGGTGCCAGGCGGATGCTTCAGAGTCCCTATGGTATCTCAAACGGAATTAGATGCTTATGTCTGGGCAGCTGAATCAAGCCCTGAAAGTCAATAGAGGAGAAGTTAGGAAAGTTAAACTCAGCTTTGCTTATCTCTGGTTTGTAGTGGTGCTGAAATATCAGCACATTATGCTGATACAGGGTGCTCTTGCATCAGCTCATTAGCTTTGATATGTGTTTAAGTTTGGGGGTTTTTATGAACTCATCAGAAATGAAGGAATTAAAACTATATGAAGCATAGTTTGTGAGTTATGTTAAGAAATATCTACTGCTGCCAAAGACTAAACTATGCTGTAGACGATAATGTAGGAGCAACCAACAGAAAATTCTATATGACACAAACATTTTTCTTGTCACTATCAAGAGTCTACACTCTCCCCTTGCCTTCTGCAACTCTTTCTTCAGAAACCAGTGTTCTCTCACATTTTAAATTGATGGGTAAACAGTGACATCTCCAATCTTATTTAAACGTGTCAGCTTCCTGAGATGCTATTCTAGGTTTTTTGTAATAGAGTTACAGTATAAGCCCATTGTAAATCTTCGGTACCAACACATGTTTCTCTGAAATTAATAAAATACACTATGACTCCAGAGCCTACTGAAATGAATAAAAGAAGTTGAATGTTATATTGATTTAGTGAGATTTAGAACCATCTAGTCATATGGAAATAGGATTAATTAATTTTTATTGACTGCAACATCAATGGAGAAAATTCTTGAAGAAGAGGTAGAGGTGCCCTTAGAAGTGGGACTGGATGATAGTTAGTGAAACTCTGGAGTTGATATTAGATAAATTTGGCACTCTATGAAAGCAGGTCAGCATTCCATTCAAGTTGTCATGCTGCCCTTTCAAAAGCAGACTTTTATCTTTTGCCTTCAGAAGGAAAGCACGTGATTTTTGCAGCCAGGTGTTTCCGACTGTATGCCAATATTATTAATATCAACACATTAATAATATTATTAGAAGATTATCCACCATGCATGAGGATCTACATAGCATTTGCAATTTCATATGTTAATGAGCTTCATGGATGAGATGGATGCTGAAGTAGATTTGTATCTCTACAATAGCATGCAGTGTCTTGACAGCATGCTACTGTTTCTCCATTATATGTAGTAAGATTTATACCAGACTACCAGCACACAAAGGTGATAGCGTTATCTTTGGTCGTATATTTTATAGGGGAATTTTTTGAATAGAAGGAACTTGCTTGATACTAGATAAGATTTTCTGTGGAAATTATGGAGCTGCAGCCTGGGTATCCCAGTTGTAAGCTACACCTAGTAAAGGAGAAAGCATCTGACTGAGTGGAGTGGTGATGTCTACTTATGATAGTTGAAGAATGTGTATGACATACAGGTGATGTACCCTATAATATCAGAGCTTTCCTTTTGGGAAGTGATTTAAATTCAGTTCTGGCAATGCTTTACTGTTGCTTCTCTTCATTCTGTCTTTGGAGTTTCAGGAATGAGGCCATTGCAGACTTACGGGGTTTATGGATCTGCTAATTCCATTCTACACCAATGATTTAGATATGTAATGCACTCGTGAAACAAAGGTATTTTAGATTTTCCATGGCACATTTAGATTCAGCCAACATTTTAATTTTGAATCGCTTTATGGTGTGGGATTTTTTCTGTCTTCGAAAACTATTTAATTTCCCTCCTCTTCCCGCTTCAAAATAAACCAACTAACCACATTGCCTTTGCACAGATTCCCTCTGCAGATACGTTTTTAAATTGACCAGTGTTACCCTATTATTCCTTAACTTGCAATTTCCTTTGTTTCCTTTTATAGTTAGATGTCCCTAATATGTTTTGATGTATTTACAGTTCCATGTGCAATCTTTCTCCTTTTTGTAATAAATACTGGGTTATGTCTTAAGAGACAAAGAACGCCATTCGAATACCTTCTAGAACACAATCTTGATTTAAATTAAGAAGTAAAAGTTCTCTTGTGCAAACTCCTCAGTTCAGTTTAGGGTGAGTAAATATGAAATGTTAAAGCATAATGGTAGGAAAAGCCAGTTTGGACCAATTTTGCAGACAGACGGACTCTACAATGTGATTATATTTAGGCTTGGTAGAAAACAAACCGTTGCCTGCGTAGACAGGCTTAGGTTACTGTAGAGTTACTGTTTCTTACCTTAATTTTATGGGGTTTATGTAGTAGAGACAAACAAGTATTCCTAATTGGGGAGAAATGTCTTTTGAACTCTATCGGGAATCTCAAAATTGAAATTACATTGTTCTTCTGGTGTAAATGAGTATAGACGGGTAATACAAGGCCAGGTGAATTGTATCAAGGAGACATTTTTATTAATTTGGTATGCTTACAAAATGATTTTAGTCTGGATGACAATCAAAGCTCTGAGATTTGAACTACTATCAAACCCTTAGGACAATTTCTTAGTATTACCACATAGCACGATGCTTGCAGAGAGCTAAAGAAATCTAGCAAGTGCCATATGTTCAATGAGGTTGGCATACCTAAAGCATTCTTTTGGTTCCCCAAAAGTAAATTGCAGGGAAGAATTAGTGGCTAATTGTGTGGCTAAAATTATCAGTTCTGATACAGGATTATCTATGAAAGTAAATTTTAAATCTATCTGTTTTTAAATGTTGCAGGGAATATGAGGGACTCCACACATGTGCTTAGAGGTAGGACTGATTATTTCTTGGATATGGTTTTATTCCAAAGAGTAAGATTTGAAACAAGACTTTGCGATTTACCCTGGTTAAGAACACATCAGCCATAGATACTTTCCCAGACATCAATAGCATGTTATGGGTAAGATGAGCCACACCCATGATTTTACGCACTTATGCCAACCCAAATGGTTTCTAGTAACGGTGAAGCTTTTGTTCCATAGATAAATAAGGAGAGGAAGAGAATTTGATAAATAATTGAGTTTGTTCCAAACAAATTGGGTGGCACAAAGTAATGAATATACATGAAAGGTGGTGGAGAGGATGGATTTGCCAGAGCTATGGAGTGTAGGAGGAGATGAAAGTAGAGAAGTGGCTTTGAAAGAAAGCTTTGAAAGAAAGAAGTGGAAACATGAATGTGGGAGATTTGAGCAGACACACTGAAAGAGAGGAGCTGTAGGGAACTGAGTTTCGAGTGGAACTGAGCTGGAAGGGTTGAGAATGAAAATGAGAATGTATTATGAAAAATGGGAAATTAATTTGAGTCTTAGCAGTGAGGATGACAGTACAGGACACAGCTGGGGATGTAGGAAATGGAGCAGCTTCAGGATCTGGATAAGAGGGCTCCACTAGAGAAAATGGTGGGGATTTCAGCGATAAAAAGGCTGGTGTCATCGAACAAGTAATAAGGAAAAGAAATGTGACACTATTCATATTGGGTCATATTCTCTTTGAATTAAATGGCCTTTACCAACGAGAGTTTACCTGCTGAGGTGCACTTGAGGATTAATGATATCATAAAAATATAGACATCTTGGGTGTAACAGGATCTATAGAAGGTGGAGAGACAAACCTTTAGGGTATGGCAGAGGAGGTCACCTAAGAGACTGAGAGCTAATTAGCCTGGAGGAAATTATCTGAGAGAAAACCGAATTAAGAGCTTCAGAATGCAAACTGAGAAATGTCACTGTTTTTTATCAGTTCTGCCTCTCCTGAAGATTTATAAGGGACATTTATTGCACCAAGCAGTTGCTACTATGCTAGTGGACTACCGATACAGGAGCAGAATGACTGGTGTTTAGAACAGATGAAATTGCCTCTTGAGGAAAATGGGTGACAGTCTGCACTTCGAATTTTGTTTTTAAAATTTGATTAAATCCATTTGCATCTTCCATTAAAACAGAAACAATTTGAATACTAATCTCGTTTTATCAACACTCTAGGATTTTAGAAATGAATGTTGATTTTGCCTCAACTCTATTTTGATGAACCAGCATGCATTGTGAGAAACCTCACACCTAGGCAGACAGGTCTGCGTTTTTGTTTTGTTTTACAAAGTGTGTTTGCTTATGGTAGGTATGTTCGAATAGACTTTATATTTAATCTAAACCACCACATTTCAGGAAATGGTCTAGCATAAAGTCCTTAGTATCTATTGTCCTGTGCATTTTGTAAATAGGAAATCACTGACTGTGACTTCTTGTGAAAAGAATGTATCGATTTCTTAAAAATAGCTAGAGAGTAAAGGTACTTAGAAGGAGTGCGGGAGTTCAGGACCTTTTGGGTTCTCAATAAACTTTTTTTAGCCTCTTGCAGAGGTTTCATTTCCATTGCTCTTTCTTGACATTAAAAAAAGGACTGGGACAAAGCTGGTGACTTTTTGAGGACTTCACCATGTTATCTTGCTTCTATAATTACATTAACTTAAATCAACAGATTTACTCTGAAACTAAATAAGCCTTACTCAGCCTTATCACACATATTTATCAGCACAGTTCTGTTTTAAAACGTTACTGGCTGTAGCAATTACAGTCTTCATAATTTATGATATTATAATATAAGCTCTTTTTTTTTTGCCTGGAGGTCCATAATTTATGTGTGTTTTTATTTACATAACATATTTATTACTTATGAAAGACACGTCAGTGGTAATGCCGAAGAGCAACAACATGGAATGCATGCACAGAAGAGTGATTTGAAGGTATGGGCCATCTTCTCTGAGATCATCTCGCGAAGCTGGGAGTTCCAAGCAGCATCCAGAAATGATTAATTCCTTTCTTCTTTCATTTCAGCAACCTACTGCATAAGTGGCATGTTTTTGTCATCTTCTCTGTGTGTATATTTAGCATTTACAGTTCCGTTGATACCAGTAGGACTATATGGCTCCATTTCTGTCCATCCGTTCAGCATTATACATCTAACAAAATGGGGCCATATAGGAATATAAGTTTGGTGTTGGTGAACAGACTCACTTTCTGAAAGTTCCATTTGCTGCTTTATAAACGTTCCGTGGCTGAGTAATATGTGTAAATCAAACTATAAATCTTGAAAATAATACCAACGAGTGTCGACTCATTGCTTAATGACTCCAGACTCCTGATTTAATTGTATAGTTGTGAGGAACAGTGCATCTTATTGCTTAATCTTTCTGAGTTATAAGACCCTCAGTGTAGTGTCTAGATTCCATAAACTGTAGGTGCTCTGTAAAATTTATCTTCTATTAGCCAACTAGACCAACATTAAGAACTAAAGAAGCAAAACAAAGGTGCCAGTCTTGGTTTGAAGAAATTAGTGCTATAAATGTGGAAGTTAGTAATTGCGTGTAGTAAAATTGCTAAATCTAACTGGTTTCTGCAGACTTGCAGCCTAAGACTATGTGTAGTGTGAAATTCATGCGAGTCTGCTCCCAGTTTTTAGGGCCTGTTCCTTGCATGTAAGAGTAGTTCCAGTGTGTATGCGCGTGTATAGGGAAATCGGCAGAGACAATACAATGAATAATGGTTCTCAGGCTGAGCCTCTGCTTGTAATACGAGTAGTTGGTGGATCTCAGTGCAAACAAAAGCTCATCAACACACAAGATTGTTGTTTCAGTGGACACACCATCACTATGAAATTTTTACACTTACTCTGTATCTTAAATTCCAATGGAATATCAAGCGTTCTCAAAATGTGATCAATAAGCTAGCCTTAAAATATGACATATTGAAATACAATGTGTAGTGTCTTGCTTTTAAAAATGAATGAGATCAATAAATTTTGTTTAGATGTCCACATTCATGGAATTGATTAATCTTTAATTCTGAAAGGTAAGTGAAAGTGCCTGAAACATTTAGTATAATAATACATTAAGACAATCACTATAAACACAGTGAACCCCATTCCCTAGAGATGCCAGGAAGGGACGTGTTTTTCATAGGTAATGCTTGTTGCTCTAGACGCAGTGTTTCTTCTGCAGGTTGTACATCCAGCATGACATATTAATGTCAGTTGGTTTCTTGTGAGTATTGCTGATTGCACGGTATTCAAGCATGATTTTTGGTTCAGCAAGGTGGCGTGTCATGGGCTTCAATATTCATGCATGACTTGCAGATAAAGAACTAAACTTTAATTGAAACTCAGAGTGGAAGTGTTGGCATGATGCTTTGGCACTATAACTTTAGGTGCTCCTTGCTGAGACTGCGGCAGCTGGGCAGGACGGTTCTGCTAAGAAGCTGATATTACAAAACATGTCATGCTTGACTTAAGCAGTCTGCTTCAGAGGTGGTTTAACCAACTCCAGGGAGACCAGTGAAAGATTGCACAGTTTTTAGCAGGATTTTTCTTTTCTGTTTTTCCAGTGTGATCACAGCTGTTACAAGACCACAGGCCAACTCTGTCAGCGTTTACTGATAAGTTACCGCTATTGAACATGGACTTCTGTGTCAGGTAGAGTGATGCATGATGGAGTATTTTACTCATGCTATTCGTATCAGGGAAGGAGATGATCCCGCTTTGCAAACAAACTTGCCTCGGCTGTAAACGTTTACGGAACACTTTCTTCCTGAAGTGAGTAGATATATTCAATTATAGGTGGCACAAGTTGATTTGTACCACGGTGAAGCAAAGCTGCTTAAAAACAACCAGCTAATGTTAGTGATAAAAGTGATGTCCCAGCGAAGTATGTCTCTAATATAACCTTAATAATCCTTCCATTACCTCCTGAATAGCGTATTTGTTTTGAAAATTGTTATTTTGAGTGAGTCAGAGCAATTTGTGAATGTAGGTTAGAGCGGATGTGTTTTCCTGAAGAAACTATCTCGATAAAGAATCGTGCTTCATTGCCTTGCCATGCCTTATACACTTTGCAGTACCCATGCCAAGGTTTGAGAGCTTATTTGCTAATTGCAGATGAATACGCCACTTAATTAATTAGGTGCTACGCACCCTCAATTGTTCGTATCTATCATACTGATTTAATTTATAGTGACATATTTGTCTGGATAATTTATTGTCCATGGGGGGAGGTAAGTCATGCTGTTTATTTAAGGCATCTAATTTAGGTGTGATTTAGGACACCAGAAGTTAGGAACTTCAGTTTCCCTTGTTGAGGGAGAGTAGCAGGTACCTCCAGCAGGCTATTCAAAGCATGAATACACTGGACACATGAATACACTCCTCCTTGTGAGGAGTAGTGCTGAAATTAAAGAGTTTATCTTAAGAAACAGGATGAGGAACTAATCACTAGGCATTCTGATGAGTTGCCAGAGCCTTGGATTCAGTTCCTCCTTATCCTAGTCTTTTTATGTGTCCATGGAGGCACCTAAGCTTGTCAGCTCTTTCTGCATGCAGCTCCTATTAACGATGTGACTGTCCTCAGTCCTACAAGGTGACAGTCATCTGTGTCTTGAAAATCTGATTCTTGCTTGCTGAAATTTGGTTGTCATTTTGTATGCTCTTTGAGATGATGTACAGCTTACTTATTTTCTCTCCTGTATCATTATCTGCATGTCATAGAGAAACAGGAAGCATCTGTGCTTTAGGAATGACCGTAAGTGGAGCACAGAAATTATTTGGTATATATATATGTGTGTGTGTGTGTTTATGTGTACAGCTAGGCATAAGCTTAAATATATAGTACAGGACATTGCAAAGGTAAAGTGATGTACAAAGCGTTACTGCTTTTAATACTAGCCTTTTAAGAGTTAGCAATTTATCAAGGAAGCAGACAGGATCTTAACATTTTTGTATTTAATTGTAAATTAAAATTTTTGTTGAGCTTTGGAGAGGAATCTCACTCATAAAGTGTTCCCCCAAATAAAACTAAAACGGAACAGGTAATAGCTACCTATAGAGGAAAAGATTTGGTATACATTCTGTAACTGTAACTTCGTTAAGTTTACTAAGGATGCTTATGGTGTTGTTGTCAGAATGATGTTGCCGCCTAAATAAATAACAGATCATGTCAATACATTTGAGAGATCTTAATATTGTTCAAGAATTGATTTACTAAATACATAATTTGATGGTTTTAATTAATAATATGCTGCAGTGTGGAGCTCTGTCACAGTGGCCCTAAGGTCAGGACCTGTAGTTTATGGACTATTAATGAGCCATTAAGTCATTGGCTCATCTGACCTGCAAATCTATCAGATTGATGGATAGCAGAGACGTTTATGTTCCTGATAGGTATTCTATTTAACTTTCAAAATTTTCAAGCAAAGTTTGATCACTGAGTAAAATGAGAAGAGAGCTTAACAAATTTTTTTAAGGCTATTTCATCCCCTTTCACCTAAAAGCAGATATTAATTTGAAGAATACCACTGCTGTCTTCACTGTTCTTCCAGGACTACTGACTGAACAGTGCAACTAGTACCTTAATTTCTTTTCTTTAAAAAGAGGGAATCAAAATGATTTTTACAGATCTTTTGAATGCGTAATATCAAGCATAAATTTTAATTGCACTTCATTTACTAAGTGGTGCATTACCTCATCCTTTGGTTTTAACAATGGATTTTCTATAAATCTTCATATGGTTAAAAATGATAAACTGCTCAACATATCATGGAACATGGCAGTGCTTATTAGCACTTGAGAAGTTATTGACTGCTTATCTTGATTAATCTTTTATGGGTCTCTGTAGTATTAATTCCACAGAAAAGACTTGGGAAGTTCTGTAGCATTAGTCTCCTCATTCATACATTCGCCTTCAATTACATGGATTTCTCTGACTGCTCTTGCTAGATTAATTATAACCTCTTTGTCACCAGATCTTGCTTTCAGTTTATCAAGGATTAGAATTTTAATGAAAAATACATATTTAAAAGATTCTAAGGAAGAGTGGCATTAATGAGATGAGATGTCTCCTGCAATTTGGTAGAAGGAAGGAAATCTTAGATTTCTGGCATAAGGAGAAGTGAGAATCAATTTTCGAGGCACAGTTTATGATGTATGACTTTCGCCAGATATTCAACTGCTTCATTTCAGATAGAGCCTGGGAAGTTTCCTCTCATGTTTTGACTTAATGACAAAGCTTTTCTGTATCAAATACTATCAGTTTTATCGTAAAGAATAGGAAGACTGCAGCTTACTCATGACATTTATCTTTGAGAAGGAAGGCAAACATACAAGACCTGCTGGATAAATGCTGAGTGTGTCCTTAAGGGTAGGTTTCCTATGTCCCAGAGGAGTACCTGCTCTACTCAGCTATACGCAATTTTAGAATCTATTCCTTCTAAGTTTTTAAATGCAAATCTTAATATGTTTACATCTTCTTTCTGGTGAAGAGTGAAATTAAACACCATGATTCAAAATGTCATGATGTCTTTGGTTTTGGACAGTCCTAAAGTCAAAGAGCATAATGTATACAGAATTCACTCGTAGGTATAAGGACTTAGTAGAGGTCACTGGAACAAAAATATCCTGACCACAGATTTGAGAAACTACTTTAAGCCATAAGAAATTAATATTCTGATTTTAATTCTATAGAATGCAATTGTTTCATGGTCTAATACTGATGAATACTTGTGGGCTGTGTGGTTTGCCATCACCATCCCAGTGTATTCTTGGTCTCAGTTTCTGCTCTCCCTCTACTCTTGCTTTGCAGTCACTCCAAATACGCATTTAATGACCACCAGGTTTCGGGGAGGAGGGGAAGAGAAGGCTTTGTAGCCACTCAGTGTCCAGCCTGGACTGTGTTGGGACAGCATTATGGACTTTGCATTTGCCACCTTTTGTGCAAAGACATTAAAGGAATCTGCATCTAACGTGTGTACATTGAAACCTTAGTGGACTGTACAGTTATGGATGAGTCCTAATCTGATGCTGTGAAACAACAAGAGGATGTGAAAGTTTCCAGTGATTTAAAATGGGGTTGATCTTGCTCCAATTCAGAAGAACGGAAAAACTGTCACTGTCTGGAAGGGACAGGGGTGAAACTGGTGTTGCTGCAGCAGCACTTGTGGTGATCTCACTTACAGATCTAAACCATTGGCAAGAGCAACAGAGCTCTGAAAGAAACAAACAAAAACCCCATAGCGATGGAAGGCTAGTTAACATCATACCGAAGGAGTAATGAGTCACCTGCCTGATTAATAATGGGCAGATTTTCAATATCAGCATATTTCATTGTCATCAATCCCTGTTGCATCTGTAGGAGCTGGAGTACAGCCAAAAGGACAGGAGTAGAAAGGACCTTTGGTTTCGTAGGTTAAAAGGAAAAAAAAAAAAAAAGACAGAAAGCAAACGGGCTCGATTCCTGTTTCTGTTTAAGTTGAAATGAAAACATCATTTGACCTTCAAAAGGCCAATATTTCACCCTGCAGCAGGACTTTCCCCTTTTCTGTAACATGCTTTTATATTCAGTGCTAGCTGTTGAGAGCTCTACCGTCTTCATAGATGTGCTGTGAGAGACCTAACTAATCCTGGTTATAGGGCTTCACAGGGAGGGGGGCCATGAGAATGCAAATCATGGGTGGTATGGATGACTGACTGAGTATGCACGGACGTCTGTAAAGGAAACTCTCCTGTCTGCATTGTGTCCCTAGGAAAATTTTGTAGTACGTGCTAGTTCTGAAAGCTGTTGGATGTTAACTGTTGAGTATTAACAAAGTTTTTACACGGGCAGACCAAGCCCCTCCTTCCAGATACACTGAACAGAGAAATGGACCTATGGTGACTTCCTGGCCCTGGGAGTTTTATCAATTACATCACGAGAACAAAGATTTCGCTGCACAAATTCCTTGAATTTCATGTGGTGTCAGAAAAGGCTTAAATGCAGCTATTTTAGTTTATGGGAATGTGTGGGCTGCACAGATAGACAGCAGCCTGCTATGAAATTCTCAGTAAGTTGGCATAAAACAGGATTTATTCTTGGGCTGTAAACTAAATGGATACATTAACCAAAAGATCTCTATAGGGGAAAAGAAGTGGGCCATGACTCTAGTGTTGCCTGAGGGTCATGGCAGCAGCTGCAGAGCAATTGTCCTTTGTGTCATGTGGAATGTTCATCTCCTCTTGTTTCCACATGGGTCTCTACAGAGGGAGAAAGATTTTATTCTCTGATAGTATTGGGGAAGTTTTCCAGACATTTTCAAAGGGTAAACTCATGATGTTTCTTATTAAGCTATACTGTCAACTAAAAAAAAAAAAAAAAAAAAAAATTCAGTCTGGAAGAATCCTCAAGTTTCTTTAATTTTATTTTGAAAAAATAGATCAGAGAAATGTCTTTCAAATGCAAGGTAGCCACGTCTCTAAATTTCTCTCTGTATCAAGATTATGTGAAAGGTAATATGAAAGGTATTGCAGTTTTCAAGTTGGATTTCTAAACTTCCTAAACAAATCTGATAAATAGGTAACTAAAACAAAGAGCTGCGAATACTTGGCAGGTCTGTACGAGCAAATATGGAATTTGCACAGGGAAAAGTTTAGTTTAAAATTTAGTGTGTTGGTTTAAAATTGTACTCTTTATCTCTACAATATTTGCAATAAGAGCCTTTAGATTCTAGTTTGATTTACATAAAAATATGCACATGGAACACCAGTGTCTTTCTTGAGGGTGCTACCCTTGTGCTGGACAACACTTGTGCTCTCTCACAGCCCTTTAACATCTGCACGCTCAGAAACTCTGCCGCATAGACCAGCCATCCTCTATCTTATGGTGCAGGGACCCTTTAAAATCAGTTAGCAAAGTCCTGTGAAATACTTTGCAATTTTTGGTGTTTGGGGGCCTTTGTGGTTACATGGTTTTACTATGCTGCTCAGCGTTTTTTTCTTTAATGAAAGATACTTTTACTTGAAAAAATAATCTTTGTAGGAAAGCGATTTGCTCAAACTCATGCTACACTACATCAGAAATGAACATGTTAAAAATTAATTTTCACTTACAATCTCTTCACTTAAAGGGTAACCCATAATTCTCATAATACTCACTTGAACTTAATGTTTTCCTGTCTTCTAATGGACAGTAATTGAGAGGGATCCATCATCTAAATTATACTCTAGTGCAGAGAATCACTTAGAAAAATGGTGCTATAAACTGGAATCTCTATGGTAAAAATCAATCCCTGGAAGCTGGTTAGTTTTAAGAACAGATATTACCTATCTGCTAGGCTTATATGTAGTTTCATTGTATTTATATTCATTTGCATATGGAGATTAAGTCCACCATTTTTCTAATATGAAATCATACTACAATTATTTTTGTTTCTGCAAACTTCTGTGGAAGACTGTGTCTTCTTCACTGCCATAAGTGGGCACAGTTTGCAAGATTTTAAGGATGTCCTTACAACATTAATTAACAAACACATTTTTTTCAGCTGAGGGTTTCAAGAATTCCTTTCTTATTCACACTGGGTCCATAACTTTTATTCTAGCTGACTGCCTTTTTCTAAGTTGTGGGAAAATCCTAGGAACTAAATCCTGAGGTAAGAACACTATTGTTCTTCCCTGCTGTATAAGGGGATCTTCTCCTGCTTGAGTCCTTCTGTTGTAGCAGAATTGGTTAGAGATCACCAAAACAACTGCAGGAAAAGCCTGCAGGATGTCTGGAGGATGTCTCTAAGTTATGGGTTATCAGATGTTTGAGACTATATTTTTGGGGAGGGATCATTTTGAATCAGTCCAGTCCTTAGCCATCTCCTCCTGACCGCTACCCAGGGCGCACCACCAGGCATGTACGGATAGCACCCTACCAGCATGCCTCTTCCCCAGTTACAGTTTAATCAGATAGATAGATAGATAGATAGATAGATAGATAGATAGATAGATAGATGATAGATAGATAGATAGATAGATAGATAGATAGATAGATAGATAGATAGATAGAGAGTTAGATAGCTGGGTAGATAGATGGATGGATGCCCGGGTCACTGAGTCCATTATTGAGAGAGTTTAATACAAGGGCACTAATGAGGGCCTTGAAACTATCATAGAAACATGATCAAGTACCTGTGATCCTTATGTTTGTTTTAATGAATGTAGCACAAAACACTTTCATTTTACTTTCTGTGTTTTGCAGCTGGAATTTTGAGATGTGGTGGAAAAAATTTCTCCGAAGTAATTTAGGAAATTTGTAGAAGACCCAGAGATAAATGCAGTTCTGAATCCCAGTCCAATAATTTAATCAGAAAATACTTTTCTCTTCTCTTCATAGTCTCTTGCAAACTCTGAGGGCCAGTAAGTCTAGGTAAAACTTCAGCAATATGTACTGGATACCATACTTGAAAATTATTAAGAAATTCATCATAAAAGACAGAAATGAGTCTCCTCTGACCAGCTCTGACCATGATATATCCTTCTCCCCTGACACATCAGTTTTTGTTTTCAATAGCTCTGAGAAGCATCTTTCTCGGAGAAAGCGGGGATAATCCTTTTGCCAGTTTATAAACAAAACACAAAGCAATCGTAAAAGCTGTCAGCTACAATGACTTCTTCAGGATAAAAAATACCCTTTGTTTTTCCAGTAACCACTAATGGTTTAAAGCACTTTCGTAATAGTCTTCTGCACTTTGGGGGTAGGGCTAGTTTTATATATCTTTATTGGAAAAAAACCCCAACAAATCCCCAAAAATTCAGCAGCCTTGATATATGAAGAATTTCCTCCTTCCTTTATAGCATAACCTTTTCTTCTTCTTCTTCCTTTTTTTTTTTTTTTAATTCCCCAGATTTAGACAGAGGCAGCCTGACAGTGTCTGATGCTGTTCTTCTTGCCACTTAGGTATGCCTCCTCACAGACTATGATATCACAACTCATTAATCAGGCAGCAGGCTGGCTCAAGTGAGCTCGGAGTGTGGGCCAAATGCCAGTGCTCCTGATTCATCGGATTCATCAGGTGATTTTTTTTCCTTAGTGTAGTCACAGAAATGTATAAATAGGAACAGTATACAATATTTTATCCGCAGGCTAAATGTAAAGGTTTCACTGAGATCAGGTGGATAAGATGGGCTGAGCATTTAAAGCAAGATTTGTCAAGCACATGAATTAGGTGGCAATTGCTAAAATACTGTGTAACTAGAGAGGGTTTTTTTTGAGGGCATGATAAGGGAGTCTGTGCCAGCTTTTATAAAGAAATGTGAAAAGAAATAAGGAGTCTTTACATGCTTTACATTCTCCTATAGGAGCCAACTTGCTTGCTCTGGTTTTCTGTTAGTGACCTACAGAAAGCAGATCACTAACCAATGTTCAGACCTGCTGGTGGAGTTACCTGGCTGCAGAGAGAAAAGCCAAATGGTTCCAAAGTCAGTTCTCCTGAATGGGTTAATTAGGAGGCTCTGGGTTTTGTCATTTACTTACTTATTTCCAAAGTATTGGTCAGCATAATCCCAAGGGTAACTGTTAGCACATGAAGAAAATAAGTTGTTGCTAAAGGAAGGCAGAGAAGTTTTGGCAGTGAAACCCTGTTGGTTTAACTTGTATTTTTGTGCCCTTTGCAAGTGGGGAAAGGAAACTAGGGAGGTGACTGAATTCATGCACCTTTTGCTAAAGGTTGTTCATTGTATTGGAGTCTTTATTTTTTTCCTCTCCAGGTGGAGCATCTCGGCTGAGTGAGCATTCAGCCTCTTCCAGGGGTGACTGGTGAGTTCCAACATGACAGCAATGCTAGGACATCCCTTTTGATTTTCAGGCATTCACTTAAATTTTACCATCCTGTGTGCCAGTTCTGAAGAACTGCAGGAGAGGACAGCCAGTATTTAAGGACTGAACTGCCGCTGCCTCCTTTGCAGAGCAAAGGCCCTCAAGGAAAATAAAGAAAACAGCAAGAGGAGCAAGGCCCAAGCTCTTTACAGCATCCCTACAGATGACAATCTGCAACCGACGGTGCCTGGGACAGCACACAGAAGTACACTGCAGTTTTTTCACTTTTCTGATGTCAGCATGACGTGCACTGGGGAGGTTGCATTATTGTCAACAAGAGCTAGGATGAGGTTCTACCAAGTGTGGAAAAAATACTCATAATTCTGAATTAAAAGACACATTTCCATCTTAGTGAATGTAGAAACCTTTGTTTTCCAGGACTATTTGACTGGTCCAGGCTACTGAGTCTGTATATTCACAGGGCAAACCAGTACTGATTAACAGCGAGTTTCTGGGTGTTGATTCTACCTCCTGAACGAGCTTTTTCTTTTCAGTTTGATGGCAATAGCATGGCAGTAGGTTAGTTGCATCTGAGTTGCATAAGAGGGAACTCAAGCGTTATTCTGTGGCACAATGGGTTCATGAATTGTGCGTTTGAGGATGAACTGTTGTGAAGTCATCAGCAACCTAGTTGTCAAAAGATATCCCCTTTCTTTCTATATCTTGATTACTATGAGCTTTTCTACTTGCTTTTCTACTTACTTCTCTACTGCTTGATTACTATGAGCTTTTTTACTTTCTTCCTGTGCATCCTATTTCTTTGTTACTGCCCCTACAAAAACCTTCCTTGCCTATCTTTCCAGCTTTTTTATTCTTCAAAGAGCTCGTTCTTTCCTGATTCAAAAAATTCAGGCTTTGCATTCAACCTTTTTCACAACTCTGTCAGTACCATTCTCGTGCTCTTGCCTATGATTTCTCCATTTTCCTTTGAAGCCAGCCAAGTCCATTTCCTCATGTGCCCATGTTTTTATTTTCTCTTCTCTGATACAGAGAATTCTGATCTATATCTCTCTATTCCCTGTGACTTAGCCCCTTATTCAATATGTATTTCTGTCAGGGAACAGACTCACAAGTCATAAGGAAGGCTATAGATGCACAGCAGTGTTTACATTAGCACAAAAAATAATTAGGTAGACTGGGGTAAAAAAAGATCTTGGCCAGTTCAAGCCTTTGATTGTGCATTATGTTACTTCTTCCTTTCCCTCCATACTCAGTTTGTGTATGGTCTCAGATACTAAGCTCTTTAGGCAATCTAATTAAAAGTGTTTGAAGAGCACCTTACACCAAGTACAACGTCGGGACGACGGTCAGCCTTGCCCATCAGCAGTATCAGGAGATGTCCACATGCCTCCAGCATTTGGAGGTTCTGTTCCTTCCCCCACTATGTCAAATTGAGCTGGTCTGTGTTTACAATGATTCAAATCAAAGTTGACTATGACCAAAGTTTTAGTAAAACATTCTTCCTAAAGTATCGCAGTGAAGTCAATACTCTTATTGTTTCCTGCTGTGTCTTTATTTGCATGTTAATGGCAGATTATTGTTGTCTTTTCCAGTGTACTTCCCCAGAGACTCTATGCATGTTTTTATTGATTAGTTCCTCTTCATTTAACATTTAAATGGATATTTTCAAATTGGTGCAAAATTATAATAGTGTGTTTGCTCAAGGCATTTAACTGTGGTATTAGCAGAATCATCCAAGTCTGCTAATTATGCATGCTCTGTACAAAAGAGTTTAAGGACTGCACTGCAGACCTGCAATTAGGTCTGAGTTACACAAGCAAACGAATCCTGGGCCAAATGCATCCATCATCTCATTTATCTTCCTCAAATGTTAGTGCAGGTGAAGTATGAAGGCAGAAAGTACACATTAATGCAAGAAGAAAATAAATCAGAACTTGTAGCCTTCAGAAAATTTCTTAATCTTTTTCCAGCTCATATAAATGTTACATTCCGATCTTATACATTGTCTAAATTATGTCTTCCCATTGAAGTAGAAACTTGGAAGTGGGAGCTTTTAGAAAATGAGGTTTTATTAGGTGAACGTGGGTACACTTAACTGCATGTAGTAGTGAAAATTTTGGCTACGTGAACATGCACTGTAATGATGGGTTTGCAGCTTTAAGAGCAATCTCACCAAATTACATAAAACTCACTTGGCTTCCTCAATATCTAAGTAGAAGAGGTGTAAAAGGTGAGGTTTCAGCAAATAACGCTTTATTTATATAATTTAATTTTTTTGGGAGGTGGTGGTGGGGGTGGTGCATGTAGTGAAGATTTATGGGATCTACTGGCCTTGCAAACTGACTTACTTCATTGTCTTTGCAGGGCTGGCAATGGTTTCCCTGCTCTTTCTGAGAGGCCTGAAGATAGTCATCCTTGTCTCATGCCAAAGGACATTATGGATCTCTTTCCTTTATGCATTGTAAAAGCGTCTGTTAAAGTTGGTTTAAAACATTCAGACTGGATATGTGACATAGCTAAAGCCTAGAGAACCAGGGTGTGGACATTGTGGTCTAGCTGGCTACTGTGGCACAAAAGCACGTTGCTTACAGAATCTGAAATTATGTAAGGATTGGTTAAAGGTCGAGTTTTTGCCTTTAACTCTGCATTTCCTGGCTGTCATCAGCTTAAAGCAAGCCCTAATGTTATTTTAATGTAGTTTGGTGTGTGAATTGCATCAAAGTATGTTATATATTGATTGCTCAAACCTCAAAGCTCTGGAGGTAAATCTCTGCTGAGAAGTGTCAGAACTTCAGTTAATTCGCGTATTGATAGGCATAAGATGTCACTATTGTGCTTGTTGTAGAGATAACGTTTGTATTGAAACTTTAATGCCCATAATGTTTAGCCTTCCTAGACTATGGCAATCTAATAAAAGAACCTTCTCTCGTATATAAATCACTGCACACTACTGAAAACTGTGGACAAGATAAATCAAGATTTTCGATCAGTTTAGTCTTCAATCATTTTTTCCAGCAGCACAGAAAATATAGCCCATGTTGTACTTACAGTTTGATAGCAAGGAGGTGTTTAACATCAAGGCTGGAGATTAACAGTGACAAGTTATATTGTGGAGAATGTGAAAGGGTGTTTAGACTGAAATATTAATTTCTAGATTGATGTAAAACTCCATAATTGAGGCCATAAATCAGGGCTAAAATCAACTGGATTATGCATCATCTACGCTAATACTCTAGGTCAACATGCTCGAAAACTAGCCCACAGTTTCAAAATCTGGAAATCAATCTAGGACGATGAAGGTGTATTTTGCACTTTGGTAGTGTTCACCACAATAGAAGAAAAGTTTTTTTCCTCTTCATTTTCACAGACTGTTTCTCTTCTGTTGAAGACTTATGAAGTGTTTCATTAAAAGATCTGTATCTGATCAATAAAGGAGGTGGTTTATTTGTAATGAACACCTTATTGCATGGTTCAGTCTCTTTTGCTGTTTGTGAGTTATCTGCATGTAGTTTTTGACCTTCAATATCTGTTCATTATATGGAAAGCATTATTTGAATACATTCCAGCCTATGGGCTGCACTTACCTTGAAATCAAGAGTTTATCAGTGTCTGCTGTTTATTCTGCATGATTGGCATGTGGTGGTTTGGTTTTTTTTCTCCAGCTTCTGTGCTGAAAACCACTGAAAGCTTTTAAGCTAGAGCTCCTTCTGCCTGGAAATTTAGGTCTGCAGTGGATAATGAGTTACAGAATAATCATTATATAGCTGAAGTCTTCTCCAATAATGGAAGTATGTCTGGGATAGTAATTTTCCTGGAAAGGAAAAGTGTATTTTTTAAAAAAACCCCTGTTTACACAAAGGAATTTCTTGTACATTAGCCAGTGGAGGGCTGCATTGGTAAACTGTCCCACATCTAGGGTCTGACTTGTCTAACACCAATTTGTTTTCTTAAAGTAGATGGCAAATGCATAGCTGGTCAGAACTACATTTCCAAAAACACAATTCATCTAAAAAAACCCCCAAAACCAAAAAAGTCTGCAGGCATGTGCTCCAAAGTGGCATGCTGGGAGTTGTAGTGTGGGCTGGCAAAGCAGCTGCATAAAAAACCGAGGATGGCGATATATAGTCTTTTATCAAGTGTAGTTGCTTTGGGTTAACCAGTGAAAGACTTTTGGGCAAGAAATCGCTATATGAAGTCAAGGGGACAAAAACCCTCATGCATTCTGAGATTAGGAGTGACTCCTTTCCCTTCGTGTTACAGGTGGTTCTCCAAAACTGAAGGAGCGAAATGTTTGACTGCCCTGGCTGGACAAGAGAGAAAGTGTATCGTGGTTTTGACATGATACATTTTGGACAGATTAGAAAATACTCTGCTAATTAGGGGAATTCCAGGCATGTACAGGAAGCATATTTCAATAACCCACGATTATGCTGGGTTTCATATAAAGCTATTTGCTTGGCTGCCAAAGTGTTTTATGGTGTGATGCCAACTGTAATATATTCAGAACACAAGCTAAAGAAAACCCTCCAAACTTTGATGCTTGATGAGTTCATAGGATGGGAACACAAAGACACAGAACCTTGAAAACCTCAACATGAATAATTAAGGTAAATAGACAGACTGTTCTGATTTGTGATTAAAACATAAGGAACTTTTGGGCATTACATAGTTATCTAGAAATTCAAAACTTCTTAAAACAAAAGCATGTACTGTAGTATCTCTATTATCTAACTATTACACTACACAATTTATTATGAGCTGACTACATAACAAATTATATAACAATATTATATATTATATATTATTATACTATATATAATTATTATAATATAAAATATATATTATATAACAATAATATAACAAATTATATTTTTGAGTATATTATGTGCACTGAGGAGTATATAGCAGAGTTTTATAACTACCATAACCTGTCAGTTCATACTTAAAGCAAGAGCTGGAGCTATGTCAGAGTATCCAAAGCTCTTACAGAGGAGCGAGATTTTGACAAATGGTTGCAGGGAAAAAAAAAAAGGTTAAAAAATAAGAGGGGTAATACAATAAGTCACATTATTGCTGGATGCTGAAGAAGCAACATGTACGATAAGCGACATGCCTGTAACTCCCAGCAAGGGAACTGGTGTTTCTTAAAACTGCAGGAGATGGGTAAAGACTGGCTGGAGCTCGAGTCCAGGCATTGCTATTTCAAGTCCTGGTTTTAAAACTCTTAAAACCATTTTGGGGCAAAAGCCTGGCTGTGATCGCTGTCGCTGCCTGCCGAGAACCTTCCAGGTCGGGAGGACCTGGGTGAACGCAGCTTTTCTGAGTCGTGTGCCAGGTGCTGCTCCCACCCCACTCTGACAGGCGCATGGGCAACCCCGGCAGCCTGGAAAGCCCAAGAGCGAGGTGCAGAGAGGCAACAGGACTGTGGAAAACTGGTGAATTGCCCTGTACTTTGATTGCCAGGTCTGCATGTGTCAGGGCTGCTTCTCCTGACCTTTCCCAGGGCTGGCTGAAGTAGCCTCGGCCCCGGGATGGGAGCTATCCCCCACGCAAGTCAGCTGGCGTGGCACTGCAGGCGTGCGCCAGAAATAAAAGAGTGCAACAGCATCTGCACCCCCACGCTCCCCCTGGGCCCGGCGTGATGAGTATGGCCAGGGAAGGAGGGTGTGGTGTCAGCCAGCTGCTGAATTCATTAATTGAGAGCTGGAAATACATGGATTGACTCAAGGGCTGCTTTGGGGTGTGCGCTAGGGATGAACGGGACACTGACCAGAGCCAAGGAGCGAGAGGCTGGGCCAATAGCAGCTGGTATGCCCTTCTGAGGTGACCTTCTGAGATACCACTGAGGGGCTGGCTCCCAAAATAGTTCTAACAGGTTGCAAATTATGGTCGTTGTTAATTGCTTTGTCTATAATCCAACTCTGCAGGGCCATTTTGTTTTAATGAATCCGTGGTCAAACTGCAGCTGAAACATTGCTCTGATGTCCGTTTTTGCTGCCTCTACCTGGGATACAGGATATTTCCTTCCTCCAGCACAGGAGCAGCAGGATCCACGGGGAGCGGGACTGTGCAATAAAAGGAATATGGGGACTGGAAGACTGAAGAGGAGTCTGCAGCGCCGCGTCTCCCTCCTGCCTCCATCGTAAACTTTTTGTTTAGTCTTAGCGAAATCCTTTGAGCTCAGTACAGTTCCTTTTCCCCGCGTGTGTGAAGGCTGATCTCTGGGATTACAAACCACAGAGGTACAATAAGGCGTGTTCTTCTAGTGTCAGGCCCTCCGAGAGAAGGTGCAACGGGAAATGAAAGAGATCATTTTTATTTTATTGTGTCATTCAGCACCTAGCATCGGAAAAATTCTGCTGCTGCAGTTTTGCTCTCTGCAAAGGTTGAACCTCTGGCACAGGGATGAAACAAATTCCTAGAGAGATGCATAATCCTGCTGAGATAGGGCTCACCATAGCTAAAATGCGTGTTTGTTGTTTTAACCTGGAGGCTGTGCTGGTTCACCCACACAGCTGAGAACTGGAGTGGGCTCTCGCACTGCATGAGCAGGGTCATTTGCATTGCAGCATCTTCAAAGACAGTGAGCAGAGGAGGATGGATAGGGAGATGTGATCTGCTCATTCGGCTTCTGAGTGCTGGGAATATTGTGTTTGCTCTTCCTTTTAAATGTGTGGTTCCTGATCTGGTGTGCATTGGAGGTGATGTGTTAGACAGGAGCACTGTCTGATAGATTGGACTGCAAGGACAAGTAGCACGCTCTGACCACTGGCTCTGCTCCTCCCTGAGGGACTAACAGAGGAGCAGGCGGAGAGACCCAGGCCTTCAGCTCTCCCTCCTAAAGACAGGTAATTTACATCGGAAAGCTCCTAGCAAGTCACCAGTTCTGCTGCCCACCTTTCTTCCTCTTGCAGAGGTCACCCTCCTTGGATGAAGGCTGGGAAAGATGCTCACATACCAGCCTCTCAGCAGCTGCTCCTACGTGTCAGGAGCTGCGTGCCATTGATTTCAGCTGAAGCTGATGACCCAGGGTGTAAACAGCAGCACTCACTTGCCTATAGCCACTGCGGTCTTTCAATGGCAGAGGAGCCCTGTGGTCAGCTTGGACCACAGGGTCTTGGACTTGGTACCAGTGTCTGAGATTCATAATCCGTGCAGAAATCCCAAGTATATATATGTATATATATAAAAATCTCCCTTATCCAGGAAAATGGGGTGGAGGAAGGAAGAGAGAGGTAATGTGATAACCCAGATAAAGCCAGAAGACAGGCAATGCAGAGCCTTTATAAATTAGGGCACGAGAACAAATTTAGTACCTCCGCCTAGAAAAAACCTTTTCTTTTTAGAGAACAAGAGCAGCACTGATCAGAATAGTGCTAATTGTGCCAAAGTTAACAAACATGGAAAATTACTCGATCCTTTTATTTGTTCCTGAACCTTGACAGTATTTCAGTTTCTATGGAAATGCTCTCTTAGGGATGAAACGCTTCTCATCACGGGAGGGTCATCCAAGGCAGGCTTGGGAGGAGAAGAGGGGAGGTGACTGATGGGGTTCCTGAGGCCAAATTCTTCCATGAGCCACAACAAGGCTGTAGATCGGCCCAAAGCTGGAGAGGACCTGGCAGTCAGGTCTGTGATCTGCCCAATGACAGATTGTGTGGGTGGAGGTGGGCGAGGGGTGCAGGCAGCTGTTGCCACGGTTCCAGTCACTGACTCTGAACATCTGGGGAGCTGCCAGGAGCACATGCTGGTGGGACTCTTGTGCCTGAAGTTGTAGCACTTAACTTCCTAGAACATCGTGTGTGTTTGTGTACCTGCGGTAGCCTTTTAGAAATCATTTATAATCCTGGCATGCTCCTCAGCCTGCGGATGAAAAGGGATTTTCAGTCCAAGATGGGGTTTGCCATGATGTTGCAATCGTTGTTCTTACCCGTGCATCATTTCTATAACGCTCTGTCAATCAAAGAGTTCAATGTCTTCATTATTCTGTAGGTGCATATCATGCTTGAGGGGAACGCTAACAGGCTCGGTGTCGAGACTTGCCCTGAAACAGCAATAGACGTAGCTTCAGTAAGAATCAACAGAAGCTTATCTGAACTACAGGTCTTTTCTGGAACGTCAAAGGAACATCTTAAGTTCAGAAGCCCTTAATGAACACACCAGACCAAATTCTGCTTCAGAATATGCATGTGCGGCTCCTATTGAAGTAAATGGGCACTCTGCCTGCATCTGAGATAAGGATCTGGCTTGTAGCAAAGCTTAAAGAGGTATACACTGGGTTTTAATGGACTGTCACCTATGACAGAATTTATTTTTAAGCTATTTTCAGTTATTTCTAGTGTTGCAATAGGTAAATTTCCCTTGTTTTGCTGCTACATCTTCTGCATACTGGTTTAATAAGGTATAGAAATGGAAATAAAACAATCCAACCAGATAGTTAATTGTGGTTGCTTTAAGGCAATGTCAAGGTATTTTACAAGCTTGCAAAATTACATTTATTACACTCCAATCACCTGGCAGATCATAAACACTCCTGAATATTTCTGTTGGAGGGATGGCAATTTTTTTTAAAGCCTAGATAGGGAATATGAGTTTGTTTGAAGAATGAGTGAATTTACCTAACATCTTTTCATTTTCCTTTAATTTGGCCTGTTTGGCCTTTAAGAGCTGTGCCTCCGACATCTGTTTTTTCTTTGCTGACACCGTTCAGGGAAGTAATCAAGGAGAAGCCTGCCATTGCTTTGTGCCGCACTAACGGGTGTGTGTTTGTGTGTGTTTGGAAATCACAAACCTTTCCCAAGGAGGAAAATGGTGAGACGTAAGAAAGAAATGATGAAACAGGATTAACAAGGTAAAAAATAAAACAAATTCCAAACGTAGTAAGTAAAAAATATTGGAAGCTAAGAAAAGAACAATTCTCTCCCCCCCAATATAGATATTATAACGAGGAAATATATATATATAAAGAAGCAATATAAAACTTATAGGTGTGATTCCATTTCCTCTCGCAAAACCTAAACGCAGGACTTTTTGGGACGCTATATCTGTGTTGAAAGTGTGATGTAGTAATCCTAAGGCAGAAAATGAGTGTGGAGCCCAGCCACCAGTCCTATGATGCTGTATCCTTCCTTTCATGGTTTTACTTCAGAGGTTGCTCATCTTTCTCCTACAGCAGAGGATTGGTAATTCTGACCCAGGATCAATGTCCAGGGTTCCTTGGCACCCCAGAAATGTGCCACTTATTTACTGTGCACGCGGTTCATAGGCAAATGTACTGTACGAATATGAACAGTCACATATGCTAAATCGATGGAGAAAGCTGGAGCTAATGCAGCCTTCCACATACTTACATCTGGGGCAGCCTGTGACACGAATAAATAACAAATGAGCTCTTTCCTAAATGGGAACGCATAGTGGGAATGGCAAGACTTCTTAAAGTTTTTCTTAAATTCAGAGTTCAAGGCTTTAGTATAACTGTGAGTAGGTTTAATGTCACTGTCAGTCTGGGAGCAGGCCAAGTGTGGACTGGGTATTTCTTCAAAACTTAGTTTTTGAGCCTATAATTTATAAATGCATCATGCCTATTACTTTGACCTGTTGGAAATACTGCTTCTCTCAGTGAGGTTCTAAATCCTGCTCTACAGCAACAAGGCAGTACATGTACAAAACCTCTGGGGTGGACCAAGACAGAGGCATTTCAGTTCTCATTGTCTGGGTGTGTTTGGGGAATACCAGTGGACAATATTCTGGAAACGGCTGTGCCAGTCACATAAAATTTGGCTAACGAGGAGCCAATGATGAGAAAGAAGTAGTTCCATCAACAGCAGAATTTATGACATCTAATTTTTTCTAATTTTTTATCTTGTACAATGAACAGTCCCATCTGTCAGCTCGAACAAGCAAAACTGGAGCTTTTACTTTGCTGGGCAGTTGAAATATCTCCCTTCTTCTGGCCGTATCTTTTCTTGCAGTAGGAGCAAAAGATTCATTCAAGTACCTGTCCTCAGGGTGATTGCCCACTTTCATGAAGGCATTTATGAACTTTACATTTTGGAAGCTCTGCTCCTCTTTCAGATAAGATTGAAATTTTCCAGCAGCTTTAGTGGTAATAATGAACTGGATAAACATTGTTTCCTTAAAACAGTGAAGTACCAGAAAACCCAAACCACGGCAGCGTAATTTTTTATTAGCTGAAAAATATGTGTGGGAAAAAGCTTTCAAATATGGCAGAAAAGGGAAAGACGCTTCATACACGGGTCTTACAACTTAAAATTCTTTAAGGGAAAAAACATATCTGCAAAAGTGCTGAGAAATAATATCAATGAGTGCCCTAAAATAACAGGTGAGTGGTGTCTGTGTATCAAACTGGTTTTGGGAGTCTGAGCACCCAGGCTATTTCACAAATCAGAAAATGGGAGTAAAGAAAGATTTTTACAAGGTGTCAGCATAATCCAGTAAAAGACATGGAAGGGAACAAAGGACAAACATTAGAAAAAAATCCCTTACCATCCCATCTCACTGACTTGTCCCTGGCTCTGATGGATTTTTGAGAGAGATACGGGGTTTCAGTTACGGAAAGTTTTGTCCCACTGATTTTTCTGTTAATGTTTCAAGTACAACCAGTGCAAGTTCTTGCAAGGACCCTGAGTCCGAAGCCAAATACAGTTACCTGCTTGACGGCTTAATATTCCCAGGCCTGGGACTTCTGCCAGGAGAACATATGAGTGAAGTGGGGATGAGGCTATTTATTATTCATCCGTGCAGAAAGTATTTCCATCAGAACTGCACAAACTGAAAGCAAAATTGAAAGAAAAGGAGGTATTAGGGAGAGAGAAAAGGTAGATGAACGAGTTAAGAGGAGTTTAAGAATGATTGTGTTGAGTATAGCAATTTTTTTCTTTTTTCTTTTTTTTTTTTTAGTTCTTCAAGGTCTGTGATACCTGAAAAGACTGGGGAAAATACATATTTACTTGCCTTTATAAGAAGCACTGCCTAAAGGTGGGATTCAGCCTGGCTGGTGCACTCCCGATTTTAGCTGGATAAATTGCAGCTCTAGGGAGCACCATCCAGTTGCCATCTGAGTTGTTGCCCACCACTTCCTGCTGATGTCTACCACTGCCGAGCTTCATATGCTTTCCTTCCAGGTTATCCCTGCCTTTGCTCTGCTCATGGGAGCCTCACCCAGGGAGACCCTGGAAATTTCATCAATTATATAAAATAGCCATGCAGGGAGGCAAGGATGATGCTGGAATATAGTGTCAAGGAATTATCAAAGAAGGATGGTTTTGGCTCCAAGAATATATACCAGCCCTGATTTCCTCAATTTGGAAGTTAAAAGCAGCAGGGCAAAATACAAGTGTTCACTCAGGCTTTTTTAATAGCTCTGGAGTGGGAAGCAAGGCTATTTTCCTATGTACTGTGTTTTTCCCTGCTGTCTCATTCTGGTTAATTGGGTAACTCTTGTTTCTTTGAAAGCACTTTGATTCACCATATGAACACTGGAAGTATAATAAAGTCAGGCTGTTTAAGAGTGTGTCTGGAAATGGTGATAAGCAGTCCGTTCTCTGCTCTGTGGTTCATTACATCTATGGACCATGGTGAGTTCCCAACCACTGCTGGAGGCCAGCTGAATAGAGCTGTTGATTATTAATTTTTCTTCTTGGGACATTTGCAAAGTTTATTAAACTAAAGGCGTTGTGCAATGTGTAATCAATAAGTAGGGCAATACATAAATGCACCAGAAAGGACCCGTTTTTCTCCTTGCATCAGCTTTAGGTGCCCTTCCAGTACAGACAGCCTGAAATGGGAAAGCAGAGAGAGTGAATCTGTGATGAGAAGAGTTTTGCTGCACTCAGGACGTCGAAGACAGCAAGACTTGCTGATAAGTTTGTAAGAAAAATGAGAGGGGGAAACCAGTGCCCGGATGTTCACTCGTGCTGAATTGTAGCCCTATGTAAGTGGTGGGAGGAGGGAGGGAGTGATGCAGGTAAAGAACGATGAGATTGTTTCTGGTCACGTCTGTGTTTGGATGGTGCAATGCGTACTAGGATCTGCCTCCAGTACTAAGTAGCTTAGGGATGCTGTGTCAGTGAAACCAGAAATAATAGCTGTTAATGGAGCGAAAGTGTCAAAAAGATATGGACAAGGGATTTTGATAAGGTATGTCTCCTCAACTCTGCTTCCAATTTTTCCAGTATGAGGTTTAACCCTTTGGCTGTCCTGTGTCCAGGGACCATCAACCCCCAGAACTGCAGGGCTGGCAAGGGCTGGGTCATACGGTTTTCACCAGGCTGCAAGGACCAGCGTCGGGAAGCGGGGAGAAGAGTCTCTCCATGCAGGGTGGGTGTAATGCCTCTTTGGTGAGCGTGTAAAAGTAGCACAAGCCTATGAGGACTCACGCTGGTAACATACAGGTGAATCTCAGGGCAAGTTGTTGGGTGCTGTGTCTAACACTGTCAGGGCCCTTTAAAAATCCCAGCCTTTACGTCTAAATTAACAAACAATTCATGCACGTTTTTCTGTTTAGAGGAAAAGTGCAGAATGGACTTGGTTATTTGATACTAATTATTTAGCAGGAATAAAAGCATATTCAAGTCCCTAATCTCCTCTCTGAGCAGGCAGGCATGCTCATGTTCAAATAGTTGCATAACTTGCCCATCTCCAGTTGACAAATCCTTCTAACTTTGTTTTCAGATCTAGCGCAACCCCACCCCCGGACAAGCTGTGTGCATAGCTGGCCCGTAGTTGATCTTGCTGTTAACCTCGTCCTCTTTTCTCTGCTCTTCCTGCAGTTTGTTGCCTGCTCTCCATACACGTTTAAAATATCGGCCATTGAGGAAAGGGCTGCTCCAGCATTTGTGCAGTGCCTGGCACTTTGGGCGGCCAGGCTGGTGTTCAGGGCTTTTGGAAAATGAGTGAGAGAATTCAGGACTAAATTTTGAGCTGACTTGAGATGTAAGAGAATTTCACTGCTGAATCTCTCTCCGCCTTTTTGCCTCCCTCCATACATCTCTCTATGTGTACACCTCTTATCTGTATAGGTCTATATACGTCTGTTTGTGTGTGTATATAACTGAATACCCAGCATATGGTACCAGGAGGACATAGCAGACAGAGATCCTGGATCCTGTGAGATGCACACAGCTTGGTGATGTCATGAATTGTGAAAGATTTCTCATTGCCGGGTCTTTTCCTTGACTTTTCACAGCTTGTGTTCAATGAAAACTGACCAAAGTCATGGTATCACAGAGGATTCAAATCAGAATAAAACTTGGGCTGAGCCTGATACTGGGAATTTTTGCTGAATTAGGCATAATTAGATGTTATCTCCCAGCCAGTTACATTGAAACGGAAAGCAGATACTTCAAACTCTTTGCAGTGTGTTAGAGTGTCTCATCTGCTTTCATGTAATTTAAAAACCAACCCAGGGACAGGGTGGTGATTTCAAGTTGTGGATGGAACTGGCGCTGTATTTATCTGTGTGCTGAGGAGGTCAAGGCAATAAAGCAATCTTCTTTCAGCTCCCTGCATTATTATCACAAACAATAGCCTGCTGGCACAAAACAAGTTTTAATTGATTGTTGTTATTGATTTTACAGGAAGCAAAGCAGAAGAAATACAACTTGATTTTTGTAAGCCAGGGTGACCTGAAAAACACAAAGGAGAAAAAGAGATTATAAAGCCCTCTCATATTTGCCCAGTTCCGTGAGTTTGCAGCTGAGCACTGCATAAAAGCCCCCTCCATTAATTCGCTATTTATGTATTTTGACCATATTGATTTTCTCTTCATATATTCTCCATCTGAAAGTTTTATTCAGTGTCCGTTTTGTGCTGTCACAGTGCAGATCAGTCTCATTCCTTATTGCCAGTAATTTAAACACATCTCTTCCTCCTCTCTCTTTCTACCTTCCTCAAACCCATGTGGGGAAGAAAAAGATGCGCATAAAATTTTTAGGCCATTTGGTACCATCACTTGCTCCTTTCTGCTGATCTTCACTTTCTGAAGAATTTTCAGTTTAGGCAGAACCCCGGGGTATAGGATTTTTTTCTGCTCATGCTGCTCTACCAGCAGCTGGTTGGCAGCAGAGGTCCTTGGCTGTGAATAATCATGGGCTGCCTAAGTAATCATAGCAACCCAGTTAATTAACCCAGGTGGGCTGACTGATGTTCAGCGGGAGGAGCATAGCTGTAGGTAGCTTTTCTCCCAGACAGGAAGGAAGGAGATGCTAAACTTTCTGGGGTTCCTGGTTGAGAGGATTTTATTGGTGCTCAATAATAAAGTTTTTGCAAATGCCGAGAAAAAAGAAGTATTTTCTCACTGTTCAGCCTTACCTGTTAGTTTTTATGGATTTGGAAGAGGTGTGTGACAAGAGGAAGATGTTGGTGGAAATAGCAGTGCTTGGCACTTTTACAAGAGGAGCCAGGGATTCCTTGAATTTTAGGTAGACTCTAAGTGTGTATGTGGAATTAATTAAGTCACATGGATAGTGTCATTCCACAAAGCTTTAAAATGATTAACTCCAAAAACGTTATCATGGATTTTACTATGATCATTATTAACCTAATTAATATTAGCATTAATAGTATTAATAGTATTATCAGCTTACTCAGTACCTGTCCTCAGAGACTGTGTAAAGTGCCTTCCAAATGCAGAAGACAAAGATGGTAACAGCCACAATGATCTAAATATTAGAGTGTAAGTAAGTCTCTCATTTCTCCCTTCTTACATGTAATTCTTAATTTATTGTGACTTGGAGTATTTCTATAACAGTAGCAAAAAAAAATTGTTTAAATTTGCATTCTGGTGTTTATTCTTTTACTGACATTTGCAAGATTTTCTTCTTGGCAGCAACGGGTAAAAGTTCCTCTCTGCCAAAAATAATGGTGGAAACAGCATGACTGTAGGAGCTGGGCTTTGAAGGAAACATTAAGTTTTTACAGACCCCATTTTAAACTAAATTTTTATTTATTTACAAATTATTGGTTTTAAGGCAATGAAGAATGATAAATTATTATCGATATCCCAAAATCAAATCTCCTGTGGTACTCAGGCAGAGCCTTGCTATTTCTGTCCCGAGCAGCTTGGCAACAACAGTCTTCCCAGTATGATATACAAGAAAAAAAAAAAATGTCTTTTTGCTTTTGCAGCACCCACCCAACTTTCCCACCAAGTGATCTGTTGTTAATGTGCAGGAAATCCCAATGAATGCACATCGTTTGGTGAAAGAATGACAGCAGACACCACAGCTATCCTTAGCAAGCATCCACCTGCTCCCGTGATGTCTTTTTAAAGCAAGTTCAGCTTACCTCTTCTCCTCATAGTTTTCCTTTGCTTAATTGCAGGTGATGATTCCAAAGAAGCCTTCACCTGTTTGAGTGCGCTTTCATCTTTCTAGACAAAGCAGGCTTGGGCTTGGTGCTTGATCTGTGGCATAGTTAGGGCCTTTAGTATTAAAGGCGTTAGGATCACCCTGAGGCTTTTAAGGTTTTAGGGTTAAATTGATGAGCGTGTATAAACTGTAAGCTTTGTTGTTCGGCAGAGTTTTTCAGCATTTGTTATTCTTTTTTTCATTAAGAAACCACGGGACTATACTGCATTCCTCAACTGCCTCTTGCCTATTAAACGATGCTGTCAAATGGAGACCTCTTCGACTTGCATAAAATTTGTGATTCATTTTATTGTCTTTAGTCTTCAACAACTATCTAACTTAGCTGAGATGTCCAGGTATGTCTCCGCACCAGATCAGGAGTGTCTCTATCCATTTCATTTTTACTATGTCTACTAGATAATAAGTGTTTGGTACACCATAGAGCTGGGAGATACGTGAGCTTCTGACCAGAGAGCCTCCACTTTGACTCCTGTTCTGTCTTCTCAGTTATGGCTACCAGCACTTAAGAATTCAGAGCTGTTCCATGACAAATCCCTAACAAAAGCCGAACAGTTCTCAAATACCCTTTGTGTGTTTCTTCCCCTCTTTTTTTAAAGAATGGATTAAACTGACCAAAAGCCCAGTGGAAGGCAATGCCCTGACCTTGGCCATTGGGGAAGAGCTTTAAGGAGTGCTGCCCTTTGGTGCTAGAAACGAAAGCTGTTTCTTCTAAAGAAGCGACACACCTGGGTCTTTGGCTGCATCTGCTGTGAAATGGTTCCCCCCACCTCAGCAAGCCCTGGTGGCAGGACTGGCCCCGTTAAGGAAATTGCTGTCGCCTGGGAGAGGGAACAAGTAGTGGCTTTGCTGAAAATTATTTCAGCAGCACAATTTGCAAGGTAAGTCATAACTGAGATTGAAAGCTGGGTGAATATGTATTTTCTCACTTCCCAAACCCCCCCGCCCCTTCTTCTTCACCCATTTGTATATGTTGCATGGGGGAATTTACCTATTCTCCTAGATGAGGCTTGAGATAAAGTTTCCCCTGGCAATTCCCAAAGGTTTTGGATGCCTTACATAGTATAACGTGGGTGACATGCCCTTCCCAAACTTTCTCCCGTATCTTCACATGCAATTCCTTCACATCAGGGCTCAGGAAAGATTTTGTGAAACATGGCTGGACAGGCAAGTTATTAAAGCTTAATGCATTCCTCTTCTTCATCCACAGCAAATGTGAAGTAAACTGGGAGAGTAAGTTACCATGTGTGTTTGGTTTCATGGTTTAAAGGAATATGTGTTATTTAATACTAATAATACAATATTTTATGATTAAAAACCTACACATGTGTATATATATACACATATATAACATACAGATAACTTACACAGTTATCATGTCTCAGCTGATTGGTGGTAACTCGTAAAACTTCACTAACCTCGTTGCACCAGTTCTGTGAGTCATGTCCACATATGGCCTTAAAGGGGAGAACGTTTTTTTCAACAGGGGATAAAATAGAACTCAGTGAAGATCTAATGCAAGGAAGGACAATGTGTTACATCTGTTGGTGACGATGCTAGAGGTATTGTCTGTGTCTGGCTTTGCCATTTGTCCCTTGGATCTTAGAGACAATGTGCAGTCATCAGCTTGGGGGCAGATGGAATGTTTCAAGAGGAAGGCAGAAGTCCCTCTTCTCTGAGCCAGCCCCAGAGATTCTGGGCACTGGCTTGTTATTTGGTCACACAGGTTGCTTCTAGACATGGTCACTAGGATAGAGCTCCTCTCTGTGTTAACTTCAGAATTGTTTCTTACCAACAACATAAACTTAAGACCCAGATAGTAAGGCTAGACTTGGAATTAATTTACTGTTTACATTAGACATTGGCACATATTCATGTTACACTATTGTCTTCTGAAACAATCGTCTCCTTCTAAAGGCTGTAAGCCTGTAGATGCTGATTCATCTCTTAACTTTTGCTTTGCCAAATTAAACCTTTTGGGCTTCCTAACTGATCCCTTTAATTATTTTTATAGGCCTCCTCTGAACCTTCTCCAGTTGTCTGAGTGCAGACTGTAGAAGTTGATTCAGCATTTCAGCAGTGGTCTTTCTCAGTGCCCTCTTACCTATAGCATGAAAAAGGAAGGTCAAGGGACCGCCTGTCTACATTTTTTTTCAGAGTTAATATTTTCTAGGTTATAGTCCTTTGTCCTTCATTTACACATAGGGGATTAGATGGAGGTGTTGATACGTGAATTTGACCGGCCCAGAAGTGCCTAGCTGAAGCACGGGTCTCTAGGCTTCATTGACTGCGTTGATCAGATCTCCACTGACTAAGCTGAGACACAAAGTTTACAGGTAGGCACCAACATACAGGTACCTGAATTCGGAGCTGAATCTCTCTCTGGGTGGTATGTAAAGGTATGCTTGGCAAAACTGTTGAATATACATATAAATATATATAAAATTAGTGAATTCTTTATGACATGAAAAGTGCGCTTTTAATTAATTACAAACTGTTCGTCGTTAAGACCACTGGCTGCAAATCCATGCCGTGCCTATGAGCAACCTGAAAAGTTTCATATTTTCCTGACCATCCTTGACCTGGAGTCAATTTCTCCTCACCCAAACCTACAGCCTTCAACAGACTTCAAAGGAGATGAATGTGTCTATCAGCAGGGCAGAACACAGCCTTGTTATTCCTGTAACACATTCTATATGTCATTAATACTCTTTTCCTTATCTAACTCTTCTAATAGTCTACTAAATTTCAAGTGTTTTATGCAGTCGGTCCATTATTACTTCTTGCATTTAAAATTTGGGAAGGGTATTTTCCCCTTCCCTTCTGTTTATATTTACATTTTCAGATAGTACATATACAACCTAATCATATCACTTTGAAAGTGATATAGAAAGTTGTGCTCTCTTACTCAATCAGATTTAATCAGTTTGGATGGATTCCAAGTACTAAGCATTAATCTCACTTAAACCAAACTCTTGATAGTTCATCTAGCCTGAGTATTCATGTCAAAGACATAAAACAATCTCCTTTAATGCCCACAGTACTTTTTAAATTGAGCTTTCACCATCTGTTAATAAAACCTGCTTTGTACTGCTGGTTGTGTTTTGTGGAATGTGTCAGGGATGAGTTTCTTTTTCCCTCCAATTCTTAAAGGCCGCCTTTTTTTTTTTTTTTTTCAAAAGTATACGAAAATTAAGCAATATAGTAACAAGGAATTAGTCACACCCTGGCAGAATCTCCATTACCTTGGCTCACATCAAAGGGAAGGAGAGAAGCGTGGTCCTTACGAGCTTATAGCATTCCTTTGCCTTGGAGTCCCACTCTGCGATGACAACTAAATTGGACACTGATGCTTACTTATTTTTCAACATGTGGGTGTAAAGCACATTGACCTTGCAGTTGACTCTCTTAGAGCACCTTTCATCGTGAGCCCAAGCCCATGGTGTGAAGCAGAGCTCTCTGTTGACTTTCAGGAGTCTCTGGGGAGGATTATTCAGAGGCAGAGCTGCTGAGCTGAAGTCTCCCTTTGATGCCCTCTGTATTTCAGCATCTCACATTGTTAATCCTGGGAATGGTACTGTGGTGCTTCCCCGTCAAACTGTTATGGAGATCATGCTCAAAATAAATGGTGCTTTCAGATGACGTTTCTGCATGATTCAGTGCTTTAAGGTCATCATTTACAACAAAAGGGGAGTGAACTACAAATTAGAAAGGGCAAGAGCAAGAATCTGTGTTTCTCTGGGGCATGCTTTTCAGAGCACACCACTGGCTTTACCAGCTGCTGCTGATGTCAGGAGAGAGATTTGTTTCCAGCTTTGCCTGGGAAAGCAGGTGAGGTGCGTGCATTAAACGGTTTTAAAAGTCATGGCTAGGCTTGTTTACTATGACTCCGCATAAAAGTAAATGAAAAAGAGAAGTGTTTTTGTTGATTTGAGAAGAGGGATGGATTTGAAGGACGGATCAAATTTCATTCTCGATGAGCAAGCGACTCGATTGTGAACAAGCTGGAGCTATGACACTGGGATCTAAGCAATGAAGAGGCACCCTGGTACATGTTTATTCTCCACAAGAAAGAGGCTCTGGGCACTGGGATATTCTGGAAAAGTTTTGCAGCTAGGGAAATAGTTGCATGACCTTCTGATTGGCCCGAGTCAAAAAGTATTTCAGAGCAATGTCAGAGGTTTTGATGGTTACAGGACAAGTATAGGAAAAATGTGAACTGTCAAAAGACTGCCACACCCACCCCCTCCCTGGTGTCAGGCCTTCCTTTCCCAGAAATCTGCTTCTCTGGGCCATGGAGAAGTGGTCCCATAGCACCTGCCCTCGATGCAAATGCCATTCTGAAAGTATTAGTCCATCAAGGTATGAGATGTATAGGCTGTCCCTTTGTTAGTGCAATGCTTAATTTATTGTCTGCTTTAAGGATAAGGTTGCAAAAACTCCAAGAAAGTACAACCTGCAGCCCCACAGGCTGTGCAAATCTCCGCTGTCTCCACTTTCACGCTGGGACATCCATCCCTGAGACTTGCTGTCAAGGCAGACTAATTTATACTTGAAAAGTGGGTAGAGCCACGTGCACCCTCACCTCCACCTCCCATCTCACAAGTCACTTTTGGTTCTCTCAGGACCAGGAGGAAGCCCCTGATGGGAAAGCTGATGGTGTTTTGGAGCCGACTTGTCCTCAGAATTGCTTTTGAGATGAGGCATGTGCTTAGCTGGGTTAAAAAAGCTGTCATCTAGCCCGACTCCAGTCTTCCTTCACACCTTCTGGTATGCAGGTAGTTAAAAGAAGGGCCAATTCTGCTCTCTTTCTGCTGGCTAATACCAGAGGCTGGAAAGCTGTTTCAAAGTAACTATGGCAGCATTTAGCTGAGATGATGGTTATGATGGTAATGGTGATTATACGAGTTTCAAAATGTAATTTAAACGTGGATTTCACTTAGCAGATGTGTTAAATAACAAAATACACCCTGGAATTCAATTCGTATTCGATTGCACAATGGCTAGTTTCTTCAGCTACTTTTTCAGCTTCCTCTTAACACTTATGTTTTTGCTTGTAAGTTTTTTGTTTGGATATAATGAGGTTTTATGTCTCCTGATTCCTTATCTCACGTGGGTGGTAGAAAAATTGCTCTACTGCTCCAATATTTGTGGTTGTGTGGGGCAGGTGGTTTCATGCAGAGCTGTGCAAAATGTCTGTAGTAAATAAAAAAAGAAGGGGAAGCCTCTTTCCCTGAGATTTCCTTATACACCTGGAATCTCTACTGCAAACCCCAGGAACCCAGCAGAAGAGCTAGTTTCAGGGATCGAGAGGCCCTTTGCCAATCTTTGCAGCTTCCAGTGACCTGGGGCTGGTTTGGGTTTTTGTTATGTATCACAGGCCAGCAAGTCCTGGAATTCCAGCTGCCTCCTGCATCGCCCAGGGGTCCCATTCCTCTCTCCGTCTGGGCTCCAAGCATCATTTTCTTCCACCTCTCCCAAGACTCACACATGGAACAGGTCAAGACTAGCTCTTTGGAACTTGTGTTCAAACGCAAGATGCGGCGTACATCTATGTGACCTCATATACTCTCCAGAAGCATCAGTTGTGTGGCTTCTTGCATAATGAGCATGCTGAACTCTCCTTCCTGGCACAGAGGTGGATCCTGGACATTTGTCATCTGGAAAAAAGAAATTCTGCCTAGGTCCTCCACTGGGTATTGCTCACAGTTAGCTGGGGAACAGACCAGGAATAATACCTTTGAATTAGATAGTGTTTAGGATTTGATGTTGTCACCTGAGGACACTAGCAATTTAAGTCAAATTTATTGTAGCAAATTTCTCACAAAAGGTTCCATTCACTTGTTGTTCATGGTAAGCCCCAGGACTCAGGCATTGGGTGTTCATGTCAAAGAATTTGCAGGGTTTGAAATTCACCCTTAATGGACTTACAGTTTTCTCTGGAGCTTTATGCTAACACCTTCTGGAACTGCCATGACATCCCACCTAGAATACCTGCTGCTGTGCCTTCTGTACACATAACAGCAAGGATTTCTGGACACCTGAAATCACGGATCCTGTAGCTTTGCTCTAAGACACCTGTCTTTGGTGAGCTCAATGTGGGTCTCACAGCTAGCCTACCTTCCTCGGCCAAAAGTAGTGAGGACAAGGCAATGAAACTCTGAAAATCCTGCTTGGTCAAGGGGCAGCTGATTAATTCCTGTAACAGCACAGCCTCTTCCTCAACCACCTGTGTCCACTGGCACTGCATCCAGTTGGTAGATCTGGCAACATTTCTTCTGTCCTAGTGTGCAAGCCCCAAAACTAGGTGGGACTAGGAAGTTTTCTTCAAATCGTATGACAGGTTTTATGCCAGGTTGTGTGATGAAACAGCAGACCCACTGGTCAACAGAGCACAGAGCCTCCAGTCACCGCTGACCTGCTTTCTATGGGAGCAGGACGTTGCCACCTCTTCGCTTTTCATACCTTTGGGTACTGGACCATAAACTAAGACATATGGCATGCAAGCTCAAAGATCAGGAGGAAAGATTGTAACGTAGGGCAGTACGAAATCCAGGCCTCGCTATGGCGGAGCACAAGGCAGGAGCCTACCTGGTGAGCTGGATACTCAGTGCCTGAGATGTGGCAAGTCTAAGAGCTCTTTCTTTGATACTGGGTCTTGGATCTGGACTGAGGTTACAGTCTGTGTCAAGACCCTCCTGAATAGTGTCATGCATGCACTAAGCCATGCAACATTTGCTAAAACTACTTAAATCCTTGCTTTTATGGATGTATATATGAACCTTAATATATTCTTTCAATTATGTACTTGATGTGTACAAAATTTATTTATTTAAATGATGATATTTTTAGACCAGGCAGAGGATATTTCTCATACAACAAGTCAGCAGTAGGACTGTGCAGCAGTGAACTGTACTGTTGCACTTGGATAGTACAACATCAAGCTGACAAGAGAGATGAAATTTTTGCTTCTGGACTTCAGAAGGTCAAAATCAGTGTGGGAACTTTCCCAGTGGTGTCAGCTGCAAATGTCAGGGAGAATTGTATTTTCAGCAGCTTCCCAGGATGGATTTTCACAGTCAGAACCATTTATTTCTTGTGTACAATTGGAAAAACATAATAAAAGAAACCTGGGTATCAGTTTGACGTGATTTTTGGGAGTGAAGACAGAGGCATGTAAGCAAGGGACTGCAAGGAAAATTTTAATTTCAGTTGTATTTGGTGTGTGAATACAAAGAACATCCAAAAGAGGCACTGATAGAAACCATTCTTATTTAAAGTAGGAGACCGGAAATTTGACATACCTGTGTGGTGTTTGTGATAATGCCATGGTCCTAAATACAACTATTAATAACATAAATATTTGTCTATGACAATATAAAATTTAATTTGCTGTGAGCCCTATAACCAAGGTATATAATAGCATGGCACGTATATTCCACAGCATACCGCACACAAGCTTGTATCCGTTTGATAAACTGCTGAAACAGCTCATAACACTGTGTTCATTACGTATCTTTGAGATGTTCATGGACGGTCTATTCCAGACACGACTGGAGACTTCTGAATTGTTTCAGAAGCTTTTAAATGAAAAAACAGTGATTATTTCCACCAAACGTGGGTGATAACTTGAAAACTCAAGAGACCAAACAGAGTTGTAAACTAGAGCCATGGTGAGATGTTTCAGTACCAGCAAGTCTCCACTCCTATGATCTGTCTGGGTATCCCTGCTCCCCATCATGGCCCATCCCACTCAACAGACATCTGCAACATTACCACCTAGACAGTAACTGGTGACACAATACAGAATAGAAGACTTAAGGCTTTTGTTTGGGTTTTTTTTTCCTCCCCTCCCCTTTACACCCCCACCCCCCCACCCCACCCCCCATATTTTGTTTTAGAGACACCTTAACCGGTATTTTCTCTGATGACCTGTTGGAGAACCTCAGGAGTGCAGATGTGTGCTTATCTGAGCAATAACACAGCCAGCTGCCTTCAAAGAGAAGGGTGTGTAAGCACCTATCTCAGTGAGAAGTCAGGGGTGGAGGAAAAGCACATTCACAAATATTTTTTAATGACTAACACTCAGTATTTCCTGTTAAGAAGGACAAAAGCAAGGAGTGTGACTCTTGATATTTTATTGGGGAGTTAAAATGTTGATAGAAGTAGGTGGCAAAAGCCATCACTGGTAATGCAACCACCTCCGCTGTCACTAGTAATTTCCCTCTTGAATTTTTTTTTACTTACAGTGGAACAACTGGACAAGTTGAATTGCCATTAATTTTCTTCAGGGCATGACAGACCAGGGGAAGGAGTCTGTGGCTTGTGTTTGTAAGCTCTCAAGTTCCTTTGGAGAAGAAGCTTTCTATGTTCCCTATAGAAGACCCAGCAGATGAGTTTGTGAGAGCTTGTGCAAGTACTTGACAAATCAAATGAATCCTTCTCTGGCTTTAGAAGAGATCCCTCACAGGCTAGCGAAGCTCTGTATCCTAGCGAAGGTAATAATGTCCTGCTGAAGCCCATCAACTACATCATCCACACAGGTACTGAAACCTCTCCTGATAATTTAACAGCACGTGATTGGTACAAATCTGGATGATGCCTGGAGGTTTAAACCTACGTAATAACTATTAAAGCACAGACCACTTCTAAATTTCCAAACATGCGTTTTGTAAGCTGACTCACACAAACTTCATTGATGTAACAAAGCAGTAGCGGCAGTGAAACACAATGTTCTCTTTTATGTCAAGTGCTGTTTTTTCACTGACATCACATTTCAGTATCTTTTACTTCATTCACACACACATCAATATTTGTACTTAAAGAGGCTTGACAGGCAATCTCAGCGTCTGGTTCAAGACTGCTCTGAGAAAGTGCTTGTAGGATCAGCTTAATAACCCAGAGTAGTACTGAATGGTGCATTTTGATTTAAATATCACCATGGATATTTTAGATTAAAGAAAAGATCTCTGGAGCTGCCGAGGTGCATTGTCTGCTTGGTATGTAGGTGAAATTTTGGTATCATAAAAAAATAATTACTCTTAGGAAACAGAAGGAATCAGAAAATACTGGCAAACAACATGCTGCAAACATGGCAGAGATTTTTCTAAGGCAAAAATAACTGTCAGCTGGACTCTAATTAATTTTGAAAATTTCCTTAGATTTCTTGCTAAAGATATATGGTGACAGTGGTGTTTCGGCATCTTCCCGCTATGCCTGCTCAAGCCTCTCATTCCTTGTAGCTACGTGATCCATATGAAATCCACATAGCCTTGATTTTCCTGGCTTGATTGTGCCACTATTTTCCCATGTTCGCAGTGAGTTTGAAAAGCTGTTTGTCCGAACAGGCACCTATAAACCCCACTTTTCAATTTTCTTACTGGGATGTCACTGCCCACACAAAGTCAGAGGCAGCAGAGAAGCAGACTTCTTGACCCTAATTGTCTTTTCCTACACTGTAAAATACAGATAGGACAGGCTATCCACCTGGGGATGGTGGGAGCATTAAACACCAGCTGGGAGCGTGCCCCAACATGCTGCAGCTTGTACAAAGGTTGCTAAGTGACTTAAATCCACTGCACAGAATAGAACCATATAGCTTCAAAACAGCAGAACCCGACTTAGTTTCTAGTAACTCATTAAAATGACTCTACAATTCTTTTGATGTTCTGTACTAGTCTGGTCGCATTCCTTTCTGTTTTATAGCACAGTAATAACAACATTCTTGTAAACAGTCATATAAACTCTAACCTTCATATTGCTCTCTTCAGATCATCTGAAAGCATTTTCACATCAGGCTTTGGCTTTCTTACCCCCATAAAGCATATCCCACCCTAATAAACCCACACCTTCCAAGGAGCAAGGGGAGAAAACAGGGATGCAAAAGTTGGTTACTGTTGGGTCACTTGCTTAGGGCAGCCATAGCACCCTGCAAAAGCAGAATTTTTTTGCAATCGTTATCTTTTTAAATTCATTGTTCAGAGCTATTTGGGTTCCCATTCTCTTTCAGAGGAAAATCCTCTGTGGACAGCAGGTTAGTGCCTACCCATCGGTGATTAGCAGTCTGTACTCTCTCCGTTATCAATACACTGTCATGCCCCGCTTCCGCAGATCTGTAAGCTGGGCTAATATTTTCCAAGATCTCGAGTTCAATGTTATGTGGGTGGCAATGGAGAATTACAGACACAGAGGTGGCCTGGGAGGCGAAAAAAGAAGCCACTCTGGTTTAGCCATGCTTGTCCACTGATAGCATCAGATAAAAGCAGGACCACTGACTTTAGCTACAGAAGTGTGTGCTGTATGTGCTGTAAGGAGGATAGGCAACAGTTTCCAGATGTTTCTGGCCAAAGGCTTGGCACTTAAGCATTTGCTCAAACAAAAGGGCCAAGGATAAGGGACTGCACCCTTTGCAAACAACACAGCATATGGACATGCACTCACATGCAAAGAATTTATATTGGCTGAACAGTTTTCCAGGAAGTCAGTAAATATGACTTATGTCTTCTCTTCTTCCATCAATAGTTTAAACAATCGGGGAGCAAAATCAGATGCAATGACCTTCCTGACACTGTAAAAGACACGGAACGTTTTCACACATTTTAACATTTCCTCAGCTTGCTAGCTTCTTTTCTTTTAATCTGTTTCTTTTGCTTTTAAAATTTTTAAAAATTTTTCTTTATCCAAGACAGCTCTGTGTTTTCCTTTGGACTGCCCAGTTGAGGGCAGAGAAACAAAGTAATGGGCTCTGAGCCTATCACAGAGCATGAAAAGGAAGCTGTAAATAGTCAACTGAATAAACTGCCAATGATCTCTAAATTAGCGATGTGTTACACAGCGTATCTGTTGAAGGGTGGCGCATTTATAGTAGTTGCAATCTGCTGAAGAATTATTTGCAAGTAGAAAAAAAAAAGCAGCTATATTTGATAGATGATAAATTTTTCACGGTGTTACCCTTTGTTTATAGACCTTCTCTCCTTTTAGTGTACCCTAGAGCAAGTCTCTGCCTTTTCAAAGGGCCATGCCATTGTTCAACTGAAACATTATTTTTTTCTCTCAAGTTTGATTAAATTACTTGGCATTCAGACAGAAGCTGGTAATAACACAAACACAATGATAAAGGTGGCAGGTGTGCTGTTATTCTTTTAATGGCAAATAACTAATTCTTCAGACTGTAGCTACGCAGTTTTAAAGTGACACAGGAGCTAAGCAGGTGACATTATAGCCGGTTTTACCTGTGTTAATTGAAATAGGATTGATAATTTATTGGGGAACATTTAAATACTTGCTTTAATTAGAAAATATAGTCTGGCTGTTGGATTATATGTGTGTAGAGGTTGCAGAGATTAGGGCCGGAGAGGCGAGCAGAGGTTTAAGGCAGCAGGCTGACAGTGCCTCTGCAGCTATGGGGGCTCTGCTGCCTTGCAGGAACTTGCTCCCGTATCGGAGCCCGAGGATAAAAGGCGTATTTTTAAAACGTGCTAGCTAAAATGTTTTAATTAACACCTGTTAAAGCCCTAGAATAAGCACTACAAGGTATTTTCTGTTGTATCAACTGATGGAAAAGTGGTTTAATTAGGTGAAGGAGTCAAGGGAAATGTTGGGATACCCTGGTCCTCTAAAAGGACCTAGTGGTGAAAAAGGGACGCCTGCACCCTGCTTGGGGAGATTAAAGTAGCCACAGTTTGAGTGAGGATCAGAAACCAGGGATTTTAAATATAGTAACTCAAATGCTTGAGCTAATAAGTTTATAATAAATCTTTTCTAGACTACACAAGCCCTGAGGAAAGAAATTAAGGTAAAAATAGAAAGCATGAAGTGTCTAATAAAGAGCCACACCTGTTTATGAAGTTTCCCTATCTCTGGTCTGGTCTACACCCCGGTTTTGTATCAGTATGGCTGGCTTGGCCAGGAAAGTATGTTTCTAAGGGACTGGGAGGACAAGCAGGTTACCATGAGGGAGCCATGTGACAGTGGTGAAGGTCCTGAGGGCAGCCACTGAGTTGCTGTAAAAGGTGTTTCCCTCTCATTTACCCTGGTACTGGAGGAGTTTTGGTTGTTTCATGTGTAGAAAAAAATAAGGACTTTTTAAGAAGATCTAAAAATTATTTAATAATTTAATTATTTAATTACTTGGAGACAAGTGGTTTTCATTTACTACAATGGATCCCAATCTTGTTGGCCTCCAGGCTTTATTGTACTGTAAATATTATTACTCATAATAAAACCCAACCTAATGTTTTTTCCCCCAAACTTTAAGCTTTGGTCTACAGCAGATGATGCTGGTTCAAACTGAAAAAGGAAGTAGATAGATAGAAAACACCAAAGAAGACTTCTTTGAGATTTTTTATACTATTTCACAGACCCCAAAGTCCACATAACCTCCAGAGAAGTACAGGTTAGCACCCCACAACCTGTCAGTCTTCTCCAATCAGTCCTTTTTGTCTACCATGAGAGCTGTCACAACACGTGGCAATGTCTGACTTTGCCCAGGGCTATACTTTACATTGCTTTGGGGCAGTCCATGTGTAGGACATACTGGCTACAACAGCAGTAACTCATAACTTTACACCCATGTCTTTATTTTGGAGCTATAGGGTTTTTTTATTCTAGATAGTAACTCATCCCTCCTTCATGAAAACTACTGAGATCCTTTAAAAGAGATATTAAAGATTAGACCAGACTAGGAGACGCTCAGTTTTGAGACCTGAGGATTTGTCTTATTTGTGTAAAACCAGATGATCCTTCTCCCCTGCTCATAGGCAATTATTTAGCTACTAGAAACCTATGTGTCTCTCCTACCCCCAGGGGAGCTACAGGAGCTCGAGTGTCTGAGTGCCTGGGATGACATCCTGGTTTTTCTGAAGTCAGTAGGAGTTTTGCCACTAGCATCTCCTCCTTAGAGTTTACCCTGTAGCCTTGTCAGAGCAGGCAATAATCCTGATGAAACTGTGCGACAAACACGGTCACAGTATAGAGCTATAAATTCTATTTGGGGTTAAGAGGCACTGATGAATATATATTAGGTAGCTTACATAATATAGGGAAGTTGCCACAGAGAGTCTTTGTTTCCTTACACCCTCTTATACCCTTGTCTGCCTCTCTTTCTCTTACAAATGAGCTATTCAATTCTACTAATGTGAAGCGTGAGGAAACATTTATTCACTCATGTGGATTTTTAACAGATAATTGCAATATACTTCATAGCCTCATCTCAGCTGTCTGTCTGATCAAGATGGAGATGTAGGCTTCATCAACAGATTATTAGAATAGACCTGAACTTGGTTATGTGTCATTGCAGTAATAAAGCTTAGTCCTTCATTTATAAGTGAATTTACTTGCATTTACTTTATTAATCCTCATAAGAGCCCTATTGAGAGGGAAATACTGTATTTTCCAGAACACTTTTCTGGTATGTTTAAGTCTTATATCATGTGATTAGAAAGCAAAGGAGGCAAGTCAAAAGTAGAGAAAACAAGGAATCAGAAAACCTTTATACGTGATTTTTATGCTCCTGTTTTTATAGTACATGGTCATCTGATGGTCGTTAAGTGTGAGATGACAGCCTGGGCTTGGTTTCGTGAGCAGCTGAGCTGAACTGATGACCAAAAGGAGAGGCAATTTCCTAACACCTTCCTCACTTACTTCCTTTGTCCTCTCTTTCCCTTCTGCCCTTCTCCCTCTCTTCTTCCCTTTCCCAGCTGCCAAGACCCTCTCCTTTAACATCAGTGTTGGTATAGTTGGATTCTGCTATCAACCAGTCAAAACTCATTAATGCAGCAGAAGTCTTTTTGGTTTTCTTGTGGAGTTTATTTTCTGCTGGGTTAGTGAGTGGAACTGGCTCAAAGGGGTCAGTGACATCAGAAGTGGAGTCAAATGAGTAACAGCGGTGAGGGAGGATGAGGAATCGACTGAAGAAGAGAAGGAACTTCTCTGTTTTAGTGGCAATGAGCTGTCAGAGTGGCTCAACCTGTGTCATAAATTGTAGCTTGAATATGCAAGTTCATTGCTGCTGAAAATGTCACTTCTGATTCTTTCTCCCCTCTGTACTCCTGGCAGATTTCTACTACTTTGGTGGGATAAAACAGCTCACCAAAAGGTGAGAAGAGCTCCTGACACCATGAACTGGAGGCGAAAGGAGGAGGAAGTCCCCTTTGGTGGCAGTGCATTTCGCAGGATTAGCAAGCACATCTAATTGCACCCTAAGCGTCTTGCCCAAGATCACATGGGAAGTCTGTAGCAGAATAGAAAGCTGGCCGGCTCTCTACAAGAGCAAGAAAACCTCTGTGCCCCCAAAACCTCAGCATCTTGCTTCTACTGATCCAGCCAGGATGGGGTGGTTTAAAGGATAGTGATGGTTCCCCACAGACACAGGATAACCTGCCTTATCCAGCATCTCAACTCATCTTACCTTCTGTAAATCAGAGAACGTTTTAAACTTGAAATTGTGGGATTATTAGTCCTGGCCTAATTTGTCAGTAAAAGCAGTTGCTCTGAAAAATTCTGACCCCAGAACTGTCCAAAAATTTAATGAATTTTACTAAGTTGTCAGCCTTGGGGATGTCCTTTGGCAGTGAGTTCCACAGGCAAGTTAGGTGAAAAAGTCTTTCCCTCGTACCAGTTTTGAATTTGCTGTGTCTTCACTGAACATTCCTTATGGCTTAGGGTTTGTGGCAGCGAGAACAAGTTTTCCCAGCTCATGCATTCACACCAAACCATGAGACTCGTACTCCAGCCCGCACTCTCTCTTGCTGGGTGGCTGTTGGGCAGAGTTATAAATCAAGGACTATCCTGACTTCCACACTGATTCCCTCTGTCATCTCCGTAACTCAGATTACCTGTTTGCCTCCGTATAGCTATTTGCAAAAGGAGATAATGATACTTGTCTAACTGACAAGGGTACTGTGGGATGATTTATCTCACTGAGGGAGTGAAGTGCCTAATGCAACTGCTGCTTTGTAGAAGTGTAACACGTATTTTCTAGGACCTGAGCGTCCTTCCCCCTTCTCAGCCTGTTCTCGGAGTGTGCACCAGATGGCACTGCGTAGCAGGTTCAATTATGGCACAGATGGCAACTACCTTTTAATTTGTATAATAAGCACGATTGATAACTTTTCTAGTCCCATAAGAATCACTTAAAAAAAAATCTGAGAAAATACAGACCTGTATTATATTTTAGAGAATTTTCTTTGATTTTTTTCTTTTTTAAAGAAACACTTAGACCATCTCCTTTCCTTCGAATGAGAGAAGATCTTCAAAACCACCAAGACACCATCAGCCACCATTTCTGACCACGGAGATTGAGAAATACCAAGTCATGAATTACAATTTGACTTTTTTCTCTTCTGTAAGTACAGAATCCACATAACACATGAATCTAGTAATAAACCCCAGGACTTACGTAGTCCATTTGGGATAATCAAAGTGCACTTTCACAGAGGTATTAACAAGATTTATAATTATTTACATGTTGTCTCCAGAGAAGAAAGGGAGCCATAAAACAAATTGCTCAAATACAAACGGTGCAGTTATAACATGGGAGAGAAGAGAACTCCACTTTCTTTAGCCTCAACCTCTTCCAAGGCTCCATTGCTTCCAGTATTCCCATTTCTAGTTTATGTGTGAAATAATAAGAAGAAATGGAACGCTTCAAAGGCAAGGGACTGTTGTATCCACATTGAAATTTTCATAGTCCTGCCTTAAAACACAATTTATCTTTATTGCTCACGTAGAGGTGAAATATCGCCTCGCACAGTAAATAGGCAAAGTGGACTTTGAGGTAAAATTTAAACTTACTTTAACATTTTCTTGGGTTATATAAATAAGATTATGGCACCTTATTTAGAGATTAACACGTACCCTTTCCACGCAGTGTTCGCTGTCACAGTTCATGAACACCTGCTTTTTATGTCGCCCCTTTTCGTGTTGAAGCGGAGGAACTGTCACAGGAATGAAGTGTATATATTGTATTATTTGTCAATGCATGCAGGTTTTGTGAACCCTGTTGTCGTATTCGAGACATCACAGAGAATATATAAAAAGATCCAGAATATTGGTATGCACAAGCCATGGGGCTGTGTCATTGCATTGAACTTCACGGTAGCCTGTGGAGCTGTATGGGAAGTGTGAAACATATATCTCTGGACAAGGGCTTGCTCCTGGGATCATTGCTTTTGCTCTCCCCTAGTCTGGCAGGATGAAGATCTGGGAGGAGGGCGTGGGAATTTAGGTAACAAGCGAACCCTACGCTGTAAGAAGGGAAAAACACCTCAGCTTTCTGCATTCATGTAAATGTCATGACTTGGCCTCTCTTCTTGCAGCCTGGCAGCTTGCAAAGCTGACTCTGCAGGTGAGAACAGGGCTGGGTCTGGCCCCTTCGCTGTACAGCGATGACACAGAGTAAGCAGTAGCCCGTCTAGAAATACAGCCACCAGTGCGAATGGATAGAAATTTGGACTTTCCCTACTGCGCTCTGAGGATTTGCCGAATGTCGCTGGGTTGTTGGATTTTAAGGTCCATTGAAGCTGGGTGTTCCAGGAGTCAGTGCTGGGGTTTGCAGCCTTCAAATGCTCCTCTGGAAAGCAAAGAGTTCAGGACAGAGGTCTGGGACATGTTTAGGATAGGAGCTGAAGCTCAGGGGCATAAACCCCCTTGTGCGAGTCCCTTTGGATGAGAAGGTGAGTCAAAGCCAAAACACCTTCATGCCCTTCACACAAGGGAGTGATGACGGGGTGAGTGAAGTCTGGGAATAGCTGAGCTCCCCAGACCCTGGTCCCATTAGTCAGTATTTGGTCCCTCACGTAGGGTATACAGGGGTTGTCCACTGCTGCTGCTTTGGGCCACTGTGTTGCTCTGCCCTCCAGGCACGGAGCAACACAGAAATGGGAAATACTGAGTCAAAGACTGTTTTGCAGTCCTGAAGGTTGATTGTCAGCGCTGAAGAACAAGCTGCCCTGTAATTTCTCTGTATCTGCCCCTCTTTTTTCAAGGTGAGGTTTTATACCCCAGCTCCTTTTACAGGTCTGTCCTTAGTGAAGCTAAGAGTAAAACTCCCACTAAGAGAAGCCTGTCCTGCATTTAGAAGCAGCCGAGGACTGATGGAAGCTTTAATTACGACCATGATATTGTTTGCTATGAAAGAGAAAATTTAAAAAAGGGGAGATAAACTCTCTAGCTAAGGCAGTTCTCCTTTCAAATTTGTTCTTAAATAAGTAAAAAAAAATTTGCAAGTTTGTTCCTATTTCTAAATACTTACCTCACATAACACTAAACCCCATGATCTTCATGTGCGCGGCGATTCACGCACTGCTTTTGCAGAGTTTATTTAAGCTCCAAAATAAACCTGAAGATAATCACGCTTAGACTAAAGGCATACTTAGTATAAAATAAAAGCTCAGCCACAGTAGTTATAGCCTAGAAGTGACTGGGGTACAATAAAGTATAGTCACAACTAAATTATACCTTGGGCTGAAGTGGGTACATATTGTTAATTGGATGTGGGCCCTTTAACCTTTCTGCAGGAAGCAAACCTGAGATCTAATAACTGTTGTAAAGATGAGCTTTCTGTACTTCCAGTAATATTTCTGGGCTTTGAAAGAATCCTGACTTTCCATTCAGATTGTTCTGATGAGATTGGCTCTAATATTTCAACCATGCCAACTGAGCAGAGGTAAGAGAAGATGAAGGTGGGTAGATGCTTGATTGCCTTATTCAAAGGATACAAATACACTGCTGTATAGTAGCATCAGTGCTCCACTGCTGATCTTGCTAAGACTTTGTTGCGAGACATTTTCAAGCATGCGAAAATTCGCGGCAGAAGGGAGCGTTAGGTAATAATTCAAGAATCTCTACTTAAAAAGAAGTAACCTATTGGGAAAGACATGCGAAGGCAACAATTTTTTCTATCATACACAAAACTGATTAAAATTTCATTTCTCCGTTGAGTTCAACACATTTTGTTACCATTAACAGTGTTTAGAATACGGTCCAAAGTTAAGCTTTGTGCTTTGAAATATGCATGATGATATAATCCCACCTTCTAACAGATATCTCTTTTTTAGCAAACTGTTTTCATTTAAACCCCAAATTAGTGCTGATTTCACTAAGAAAGTTGAAACCCTAATTCAGCTTGACAAACCCACATCTACAGTTTAAAAATAATGGATGGTTTTGTATGCCTTGGTTTTTTTGCCATAGATTTGTCTCAAAGGACCTAGGACCTCAAAGTAAGGTTTCTCCAAGGCTGGTACGAGGCATCAGGAGTGGACTTCATCAACCCTAATTCTTGCTCTGAAGACTTTTGGAGGAACTTAAAGTGCTCCTGATGTGCAATTTTCAAATGTCTAAAGCCGCAGAAGATGTCTAACCCTCATTCATTTCAAAGTAATCATCCAGTCGGTCTTGCAGGAGTGGTTCAGGAGGTGATAATGGTGAGCAAACCAGGAGCAGGCAGATGAAGAGCTAGGAGCAGCTTAATCTGTTACCACCATTTCTTCAGTGAAGGTCTGGCCGTGGTCAAAGAGGGTTAAGGTACATCTTATAACTTCATAACCGAAGTGGGCTAAGGGAATATACATACTTAAATGTGTATGTTATATGAAGAGTCAAGATATAGCAGCCGCAGGCCATAAAAACTGCAATCCTTTAAGGACTGGCTGCTGGCAGAGAAAGCACACACTCACCAGTGGCCTGGATAAACATTTGCTATTAATTTCCTCTTACTGCAGATGCAGTTTCATCCTAACAGCTGAAGTTTTATGAAGGATCAGATTTTGTTTCCTTGTAAAGAGAATTATAGAAATGCTTAAAAGGCAAAACAAATCTGAGTACTGAAGGGTGATGACATCTAACAGGTCTGCAAAAACTCACTACTGCTAGGCTCAGGCATTGATGCCCTGCGTATAGGAAAGGAAGTAAAACTGATAGCACATGAAATATAACTACATATTCTTGAAGGTTAGGGCAGGGGCTATGCAATCACTCACTCTTTTACTAGCTGTCAATGGTTGTTTGTAAGTGAGGTCAACAAGATATTTACTGTATGGTTGAACGCTTTATTTCAAGTAAAGACGTATGATCTTTGAATGAAGCTATTAATGATGTGACAAAAAATCCTGAAAAAATACTGCTTTCAATGGGAGCTACAGTTAAAGTCATGTACTAACAAGCTAGATGCCAAAAGTAGCTGCAAGGAACATAATAGTATAGATATTTATTGCAAAAATAGAAACCAGGAAAAGCAATAGATCTATTAATCTACTCAACATTTTAAACCTAGATTGGATGTGAAGATATAGTTCTCTCTAATTGTTATAATCTACCGATTTTCTTAATCAAATAAAAACTTCCTTTTCAGAGTTTTAGACATCCTTCCTAAGCACAGATTATGATAACTTATCGAAAACTGATTTCCATTTAACTTAAATCCCATTCCTCAAGTGCCCCATGTGACAATGCAAGCCGCACTATTAGGAAGAATAATAAAGGAAAAGTTTTACCTACAATTGTTAGTTGAGGGCTGAATCCAAAGAAGCTTTATTTGTGTATCATAATTCATGCTGATTGTTCTAATGATAAATTTCAGTGACATTTAAAATAGAATTCTTTAAATTGTGGTTGTAGATAATACACACAGACAAATGAGACCCCAAACACCAGCCTTCATCAAAGTGTATTAGCCAAATGGTGAAGTCAAGCCGTGACAGTCAGGGAAGAGCAGAATTAAAGTTACTTTTGCAATCTTAATTTGGTTACTTTGGTGTAATGAGTGGGCCGTAATTATTAATTATCTACACATTGGTCTCCCTGCTGCTACCTGTCCTCTTTCAGTACATGGATTGGCCCATGTTCCTTTAAAGAGTAAGTAGTATTTCATTTCTTTTCACTATTTATCACGTGACCTTGAGTCTTCTCTTTCTCCCTCCTGTCAGTTCATGATCTCGATTTAGCATTATTATTTTTCTCTAGGCTTTCCTACAGCTTTCAGCTCACTGCTGTCTGGGAGTTTCAAAAAAATTACAGATTTATTTTCACAGAAGCCCAACAGAAGAGATATGGCATTAACTTGACTGCACAGGTGGGGCATGGTGGCAGGCCAGAAGTGTTTGCTGCATTGGAGTGCCCAGTTTCTGCTCGTTAGAGTTTGACCTTGCACAGCATGGAGCTGCATTTTATGTTGTAGTTGACTGTGGGTGCTCAGCACTTCTGCAGCTCAGAGACCCCACAGTCTCTAGTCAAAGACCCAGAAAATGAAGCTGTACAATTTACAACTGTGAGAGAAAGAGTCGGTTTAAATTGCTTGTCTCCCTTTGCGTAGGAGCTGAACAGCAGAAATACAACCAGCTCTCAAGCACAGTGGTGAAACCATCCTCCCTCTGCTGGAAAGGTCTAGGAGCAGCTTTAGTGAGAGAATCCGTGAGCTGTAACCACCTCCTGTTACCTTCCCCGATGTGATACCTGCAGTCCAGGTCACACCCGGGGAACGGCCATGCCACGGTGCATCTCTTATTACTGCGCCTGAATCCGGCCCCCCCCTTTTCTTTTTTTGCTCTTATAAAACATCCACCTTTTGAAGCCCGTATCCTCTGGGCAGCAGTCTCCCTTTGTTATACCCTCCGATCTGTCACTGGTGCCATCCATTTTGTGCCTGGCAGGAGGGAGGAGTATATGATCATGCTATTAAAGATAATGCCTATGCAAAAAGGGATTGAATCAAGGCTGGAGAGGCAATTTGATTCTGGCACTTCCTCACATCTGATTGCAACTGCAAGATTCTTTTAACACAGTTTGAGGTGTGTAATTTCCCATATTGAAAAAAAAACCAACACCCTAGACTGCCAAAATAGGAATTTCATTATGCGGCATCGCAGTGACTCCCAGGAGGGCCAGTGGGGCTGGAGTCTGTGTTGGCCACTCAAAGCTCTGATACTTCAGTTAATAGTGACATTAATAATGATTAATGTCGTACAAGTGTCCTGCTGAAAACACTAAGAGGCTTGTTTTCTATGAGGCAGACTGGACAGGTTGTTAATGGATCTTGCAGGTATTTTTTACTGAATGGCAGAGCTCAGAAGGTTGTGATCAGTGGTGCAGAATCTGGTTGGACGCCTGTAGCTAGCGGTGTTCCCCAGGGGTCAGTACTGCATCCAGTCGTGTTCAACATATTCATCAATGACCTGGAAGAAGGGACAGAGCGTACCCTCAGCAAGTTTGCCGATGATACAAAACTGGGAGGAGTGGCTGATACACCATCAGGCTGTGCTGCCACTCAGAGAGACCTGGACAGGCTGGAAAGTTGGGCAGAGAGGAACCTAATGAAGTTCAACAAGGACAAGTGTGGGGTCCTGTACCTAGGAATAACCCCATACACCAGTACAGTGAGACAAGGGAAGTACTGGAGAGAGTCCAGCGTAGGGCTATGAAGATAATTAGGGTACTGTAGCATCTTATGAGGAAAGGCTGAGAGACCTGGGTCTGTTTAGTCTGGAGGTGAGAAGACCGAGAGGGGATCTTATCAATTCTTATAAATACCTAAAGGCTGGGTGTCAAGAGGATGAGGCCAGACTCTTCTCAGTGGTGCCCAGTGACAGGCCAAGGGGCAATGAGCACAAACTGGAACACAGGAGGTTCCATCTGAACATGAGGAAAAGTTTCTTTACTCTGAGGGTGGCACTGGAACAGGCTGCCCAGAGAGCTGGTGGAGTTTCCTTCTCTGGAGGTATTGAAAAACGTCCCGGACTCTGCTTTAGCAGCATGGTTGGACTAGATGATCTCCAGAGGTCCTTTCCAACCCCTTTCCAATGGTAGCATTCTGTGATTCTGTGATTTCAGGGCAGCAGTGTATGGGAAAAGCCCCAAAACTCTGTTTTCCACTCCAAGTTCAGGAGGAGAGTTTGATGTTGTCTTATTTTTCCTAGATGCCACCGCTTTTACTCTGCCTATCCAAATGAGACTGGGACAGGAACACTTAACTACTCCTGATCTCTTTGCTCAGCCACATCCCCTCTGTTCTTGAGGAAGTCTCAGCCCTGTTGCTCTGTTATCCTTAGTCCTCCCTCAGATCTTCGTAGTTCTAATAGTCCTTCCCAGCCATAATTCAAGGTCTCCTTTCTCGCTGGCTCCTTACACTGTGCCTCCTCCCACACAACTGGCATTAAGCTCTAGCCTCCCCATATTCTCCATCTCCCCATACAAATGTCAGGCTGCCCTTCAGTGTTCTGTCTGTTCCTCGGTTTAGTTTTCTTCATTGGCCCCTATCTTCTCTCTGTTCCTCCCCCACTTCCAACTCAGAGACCTATTCCCATGCTGTCCTTCAAGGAAGATGAAAGCATGAATAACTCTTCCCTTGCATCTTGAGTACCCAGAATGACTGAAAATAACTTGTGACTACTCAGAGTAGCAGCACAGCGTCAGATCTCTTTAGCTATAACCTGAAATACTGGTTTTGTGGATGTATCTTCAGGGAACCACTGAGGTCTCGGAAATGTCCACTGTTCATGTGCTACCTGAGGTTTTCTAACGGTTGCAACAGTTCCTTGGCGTGAATTTGTACAGAGGTTATAAGGATTGTGTTTCAGGGTCAAGCCATGTCTTCACGCCAAAATTCAAGTATCTTTTCCAAAGCACAGTGATATTAAAATTCTGAAATAAAGGACGTTACCACAGGGTTTTAGCATGGCCAAGGCAGGTATTTTTTCCACAGTCTTGTTCATGGAAATAGCTGAAATGTTTTGGCTAAAGTTTTCCAATGAAAATTTTTCAAGTTCAGACAGGTGTCTGACATGTCAGAGTTCAGCCTAGTCATCTGAAGTCTTGCAACACTAGGAGCCTAAAATGGGTAGAATCAAGCTCAATAGTTGTTGGCGCTACCAGCAATGCCTATAAAAGTCATATGCTTTGTGCCTAATTCAGCTTCACATTTACACAGTTTCATGATGATCTAAATCCACAGAAACACAGAATGATAGGAACTGTGGAATATCCATGATATCTGACAGGTAGGGATATCAGCGAATGATGACAGATGATTTTTATGCAAAATTGTTCATGAATAAGAACGGTATGACTGCTTTCAAAATCCCTACCTTTGTTTGTTTGAATCCCATAAACATTTTCGAGGTTTTTAAACCTAGACTTATCTTTACAGATGTAAACATCATCCCAGAGCTAGGAAAATCTATTGTCATGCCCATATATAGTATCTGCTGATGCTAATTTTTTTCCTGAATAAGTATTTTGGTAAAAAAGAAAACTCTAAAGGTAGTAATGGATTTTTCTCCATTTTAGTCTTAAACAGACTGTAGTCAATACTACTTAAAATTGAGATAAAAGCTTGGTTTGCAGGTGGGAAGAGCTAAATTTTACATAAACTGTGGATAAAAAAAACCTTTAAATTGTTTGAAATTATTAAAATATGAAACACAGCATATCAGCGTTTCTCAGCATCACTCATTAAAACTCTAATTCTACAGTGTCTTTCAGGACAGACTTTTTGAAGGTATTTGCAGAACTTCACATTAACCTGCCTGTTGACTGCCTTTGTGTGCTGGAAGTTCTTCGCGTTACCATTCATCTAGAAATTTAATTGCCTTAGATCATGACTTCTTAGGACTCAGAGTCACAATCAAATTATGGTAATCTAACAAACCTCTGTGCGTCAGTTAAGCAGCAATAATAGCTCATGTGTTCAGTCTCAGCCAGTGGCAAATATAAGGACTTTTCCCATTCTGACAGTGTTACCTGAGATAACGTTGGAGTCCAACAGGCTTGGGATCATGAACCTATGGGACATTGCCAATTATTTTGACTTGTCTGATGTTAGGAGGCTTTTTAAACTGAATTAGTTTGTGAATCTCACCTCTTGCTCACTTATAGTCCTGGGTACATGGTAGTCTCACAAGATTTTAGAATATAGCTCCAAAAGATAGTCTTTATATGATAGATTAGCTTAACATGAGAACTTTGGAACATCCTAAATACTGTCTCTGAAATTACAGGTATCTCCTCTATCTCTCTGTAGATGAAAAAAAAAATCTACTAATGACTTCGACCTTCTGCTCACAGGTTTTTCTGTTGACTTGAATATCGTGGGAGTGGCAGCATAGTTAAAGCTGGAAATTCCCACCCATTTTTCCACCGTCTCTCCCAGTAGACCAACAGATGTTCCTCATTAACTTTTAGCAGATAGATTTCTTGTTGATAACTCAGGTTATTTTTTTATTGCGTGGAGGAATCTGGGAAGTGCCTTGCTATGAAGCAGAGCTTTAGCTTTCAAAACACATCTTCATATCCCAGGATTTTTTGCAGTATCTCTGAAAAATACTGTGATTTCAAAGCACAATGATAAATCTTGTTGGTTGAGTCTTCAAGAGTGTATTGAAGTTCTAAAATTAAATCTAAAATTAAGTAGTTTTCTGATTAACCCAATCTCCATGTGTCTGAACCTTTCCTTGGTTTTATTAACTGTAAGAAGCCCTGCAATCTCCCTTGAAAATATTATTTGAAATCTTCATGCACTGAGAACTTGGCAAAATAAAATTTACCAGCTCATGTGCTTCTGTAGTCATATCAGGAGTGTGTTGCCGCTGGGGGCTTCTTTTTGCTTGAAACAAGTCCTGCACAAAGTCTTCTTGGTGATCCCAGCTGGGACTTGGCAATTTTTGACAATTTTCTTGGCAATGAAAATATTTCTTAACCAAAAATTGAATTTTGAAGTAAATAACTAAACATGTTTCTCCTGAAATCTTTCATAAAAAATTACATATTTTGGTAATAAAATTTAATGTTTTCTGCCTTCATTAATGGTGGGTCACCATGAATGACCTGACTGTAAATGAAAGGGTGCTGTCACACTTAACTGCATCTATTTAGCTTGTGTATTGTTCAAGTCATCTGTCTTATGTTTTACATGTAAAGAATCCTGATGATACTGGGGCTCCTACGTGTTATGGAGACACAAAAACTCGTAATACTAATGCTTCAGTTTCCTGCCAAAGCTGGATGTTTTCGCTGTACCAACAGAGAGGCCATCAGCTCTTGGCAGTTTAAATTACATTCAGTGTAAAAGAGTCAGTGCTTTGGCCAATTAATAAAATTACGCTATTGACAAACAGCCAGAGAAGCTGCTATGTTTGGTGCCTAATTGCTACCCAAACCACGGTGTATGAGAAATTATAGTGAATCCCCTATTAAATATAAAACGGCACCCAGGAGGTCACACCACTACAAGTGCTCAGGGTTGGGGAGGTTGAAGACATGACTGATCTTCCGCATGTACACAATTGGTCAGCACCCGTGCAAAATGAGCATTACAGGTGAGTTTGAGCCCAGCTGCAACCAAGTGCAGGTGTTCCTCAGCTAGAGCAGGGGCATGCCGAGGGCCGGTCCAGTGATGAAGTGACAGTCACATCTAACACAGAAGCCAGGTTTCTCATCACTGTGTACAAGCATCCTGCAGCCAAGAAGAAGGGTCATTTCAGCAAAAACTTGATGTGTGCTCCCTCAGATCAGCCTTGTCCTTGTCATTCCACATACTTCTGCTTTGGGTATGTCTCTTTAACCTCTTCATGCCCAGGACTGCCAACTGAAGGCTTATCTGGTGGCTAACATAGGTGGCCATACTCTCCCCTTGTCCCCAGACAGTTGTGTAGCGAACATGAATAACAACAACCTGTAGCTAGCACAGCTCACAGGGCTGGTCCTAGTCTTTGGCCTTACTGGAACGAGGCTCAAGTCTACGGGCATATGGCTGCTTCATGTTATCTGCTAGACAGGGGAAAACCTTCATCAAGAAACTCATAAATCCCTCCCTTTCCCCAGATTACTCACCCCACGATGGCTCCCTGCCTTCTGAAACCTGTGAGAAAGCAATTTGCTGAAAGGCAAGTGTCTGTGGAGATGCGGGATTGTTTAGCACTGGTTACCACCTCGGGCGCTCTGGAAAGGCTCTGCTACACGAGGATCATTTCAGAGATCTGAATATGTGCTAAAGGAGTGCTGCATCTCTGGGAAGGTTGGGCAGGTAATTAAGAAATCACACGGTCCAGGTGTGCCAGGTGAAGTTTGGTAGTTTGCTTTTGATCTAAATTGAGATGCTCTGGGGATTTAACTTCTTAAACAAACGGGCATAATAAATAATCAGAATTTTCTTTTTCTTTAGGGTTGGAACTTGCAGGCTATAAAATTTTGTCTTGGATGTACACAAATAGGCAATGCTAGAAGACTGTTTAAGGCTAGGGCTTTGTTTTAGATGGGGGTGTTGCTTCATTAACTTGGGTCTGATCAGTTTTTTCACTGGGAATTTCCCCACTGATATAAACAGGAACAGTGTTGGGTCTTGGGGAACTAACTCAGGATTAGGTTATGAAAGTGTCTTTAAAAATAGACCTCAAAAACCAGCAAACCAACCCAAAACCTGGAGTATTAATTATAACACGGGAGTCACTCAGAGCATTTCTTTTTAATATTCATAGTGAAGATGAGACAGCTTTAAAGTTTGTAATGAGTCCTTCACCGTACGGCACTCTAGTAAGATCATTACTTCATAGCTGGAAGCCAAGAAACAGGCTGACAATCAATTCTTAAATTATTCTAAGCCCACACAATAGCCTCTTGCCACAAAGTTTCGGCGTGGTGCCTATTCTGCTGCCGTGTGGGTGGGGTGAGATTGGGATAAACAAGAACACAAGTGCCCACTTTGATTTTGCATCTTCACTTAAGTTCAGTCTTGCACAGACGGTTTCTGTAAGTTTGAAAGGTTTCAGTGCCTCTCTTATCTTACACAATTCCCTGATAAACCTGATACCAGAAGTCATGTGAAAAAGACTCTTCTTGTAGTTTAGAGTTTGAATACATAAACGGAAGTGCCAGGGAATCAGACTGTTGCTCTGAAAGGTTTAGCATGGTTCTTTGGTCTGAAGTAGGAAATCTTTCATATACTTTCTTCAGACAAATTGGGTGGCTATCTCTGATCTATCAGAGTGCCCTTAAATTACTTCATTTGATACCGTGGGGAAGAAAAAAAGCACAGGTGATGTCATATGCTCCTTCCAGCCCTGCTGTGTGATGCCGGCTCCTCTCCTTCAGAAAGCTAAATGCAAGAGAGATCATATGCAGTGTGGATCTGTGGAAGGGTGCTGATACAAAGCAATAGCAAAAGTAGGAGTAGGAGTGGTTTCTTCCATCTCACTCATTCCACCACTTCCTCCTCTTCTTAGTCTGTGTCTAAAATCTGGAGATCAAAGTAAAATGTTTTTATTTGAAAGCACTTCAAAACATTGCCAACTTCTGGAAGTTCAGAAGTGGTCTTTCCCCTAAATATTGTGAGAGAGGAACTCTTTTTTCCCTGCTAGCTGTAATGCAGAAAAATTCTGCCCCTTCATATCATTCTCTCCTTCAGTCAGCAGAGTACAGAATTTGTCCGTCTTCCTTTTTCACTGCTCACCAACATTTCCCACATCCCTTCCCCCCATTACATTATGAGTAAATTAAAATGAAAGGGGAGCTTATTTTCAGCTAAACACCTTGAGTTTGGATTTCTCCCAGCTGGTTTTCTGCCTCCACCATGAGCTGTTGGATTTCTCGTGAGAACAAAGATATTCTGGTGTTTGACTTTTGACTCTGGAATATCAGTGATAATGCAGGAGTAATGGGGAAATCTGGACTGTAATGGAAATCTGGAGTAGACAGCCTGTACTTTAATGCTGTCCCAGGCATGAGTCCCTCCTGCAGTGTTGCAGGGGATTGTTCATTTACTGCAATGCTTCTGGTCTCATAAGGGAATAGGTAGTAGGTAGACAGCATTGAAGCAGTTCCTAGCTGTGAAGAAAACAGTCTTCTCCTCCCAGAGCTGAAAGGATTACTTTCTTTAAGCAGACTTCTATAAAAATATCATCTCCTATCTCAGTACCAATAAGAGAATCCGGTGAAACCTCTTAGAGGACCTCGGTAAAATGAGTTGGGCACACTGGACATGAAGTTGACACATCCAAGAGTATTATAAACATATTTAGACAGATAATGCTGACCATTCCACCATGGCTCTTCCATGATCCAGTTTAGTGGGATTCAAGATAGCTTGAGACTGAAGCTCCATGGAGGAGCTGGATTCCAGCTAATAAAAGTTCTCCTTAACTTGTGTAAGTGCAGACCCAGTAACGAGCGATAAAGCTCTTGGGTACTCCAAAGCCTGGACATATAGGCACAAAAGATGGCTCCCACCAGAAGACCAATGAAGTTGCTTATTGCCTCCTTCTCATGTTAAGGCTAGTTGAGTGTCTTCCTCTTCACAGAAAAGGTGAAAAGCAGCCACTCAAACGTGCTCAAGCGATGTGTGCTGCAATTGACCCATTCATAAAAATGGGCAACAAGAGAATTAGCCTTGCAGCTCCTTTCAGGTAGAGCTCGCCCCATCAGTAGGATGCACAGGTTTCCAAGAGTCTGTCAGTTAGGGCCGTGGCTGATAGGCTCCCAGAAACGACACAATCTAAGGCAATCACTGCTTTCACTGTGCGGCCCAGAGTATGGAGCCAGATATCATCTATGGATCAGACTTAGATCAAGATCCTTTGCCCTGTCATGTCAGTCTGTTGCTGCAGTAGCAGCATATTAGTTTGCCAGGGAAATTCCATTTCTTGCCCTGCTTAAACAGTGAGGGCCCAAGCCCTGCCAAACACAGTGGGGACTCTCCTTGGCTTCAATGGACTTGTGATCCCTTACATCAGTAATATGCTCCAGCAGTTGGAGGTAATTAATCTTCCATTTACAGATATCAAACTGAATCTCAAAGAGCTTATGCAACTTCACGCCTCCATTGCAGGACTAATCCCTGGCTCTATTTCCCCAAATGAAAATGCTGATTCAGGGATGCATAGGCTGAATTTGAGTTTAGAACTTATTTAGGTGTCATAATTATAAGTATACGAAATGAAGAGGCTGACACTAGGATCTATGGCTCCTTAATATTTGCATGTTACTGGGTTAGCAAGCATGTTTGTAAAAATATTTGTGCAGTATGAAACATTAAAGAAAACCATATAATTGTTTTAAAAATGCAAACAATCGATCTTTTGATGTTTTCACGCATAGCTGAGTTTTTACTTTAAGTAGGTACTATCACTAGTGTGCCTCTTTTATTTATTACCTGAGAAAATTTGCCATTGATAAAAGGAAAAACAAATAAACACAAATACCAAACAAAACCCTTAAGTATGCTACTGACTTATAGCCAGATGTCCCCGAGGTAAAAAGCTTATTTTCTTCTGTTTTGAAAATGAAATCTTAATCTAATTAGATCTAGGAGGAAAGTAGTTGCTATATATTTTCTGTAGGTAAAAGGACTTGCTTATATATGCTTTGTTTATGTAACTGATTTTACAGTAAGTAATAAATTTATTGGGGTAGTATCCATTTATAGAATCTGTTTGAAAATGTCTTTTTAATGAAGTATAAACCTTGCTGGACATAGGTTAACAAAGCACAGTATTGCAATAACACAGACTTTATCAACAGGACTCTGAAACATGGGAGGATAAATTGATCTCACTCCAGCTATATATGGCTATTGATTTTGGTTGCAGACCAAGAACTGTGCCTTGCATTTATTTGTTTATACACTGTCATATACCTGCTTCCTCCATCAAAATATTCTCTTGTCCCACTGCTTCCTGGGTTATGTGAGCATGCTTGGAGTTGGTACCCAAGAGTGCTCCTTCCTAGGGACTCGGCTTCTAGTGTCCAAAGCTCAGGACCCTGGCAGCTCAGCACTATGAAAGATCTAATACACAAGGCAGGTGAAGAGTTTAAGATAAAAGATTGTATTTGGAATTACACCCAAAAAGAGACCTAAAGCAGATGCAGGCTCCTAAGGGCCAAAGCAGAGCAGACCTTGGTAATCAAGATGGAAGGACTCAAGGGCACAAATGGGCCACTCATGTGAAAGGTCACAGCTTCTTGGCCATTAGTGTGTTGGACTGTAAGAGAGCACAAGGCTCACCGTGGTTTTTTGGACATCCATTGCTGACATTTCCATACGATTCCAGCTTTGGAAACTTGGACTGACCAAAGAGGGACAGCTGTTGGGAAAGGGCCGGTTGGTATGTGCCATTTAATTGGAGTATTTCCCTGCCCATCAACCAGATCTTTATACAGACATGAAGAGGGGAACACAGCTGATGCACGGCACTATAGTCTCTTTGGATACTGGACCTGATGCTGAAGAGAGAAATAGCTCCTCTAAGCCTACTACATCAAGAGGTGCAGCTATTCCTGTATCCACTATTATTCTTTGTGCTTTGTTTGCTGAGGAGAATTTTGCATAGACCATAAATGTCAGCACATACCATCCTCTTGAACCAGACAGCTGTTTCAGATGACCTCTAGACATATTTACAAGTACTCTCAAACATTTCAGAGTATAAATCATTCTACTAGAGTATTGTTTATTGGCTCCCTTTTGTAATTCTTATATAACCTATAATAGACTAGTGGTCTAGATTGTCTACTGAAACAACACAAAGTGACCATCAACAGCATCATACCCTGCAGCAGAACACTCCTACCTAGTATGGCAGCTTGGAAAAACATTATACAGCCCTTTCCATGGAGGGACTGGGAATGTGGTAAGGAGTTTTCTGCAGCTGTTAGGTGGAGAGCTATATCTTATAGAGAACTATTAGATATATAGGAAAAAAAAGAGTCAGCCGCTGGGCGTTTGTTAGATTAATGTCCTCTCCTTAACATGAATGCATAGAAGGCAGACCATGTGATTATGCAGGTATGGTAATTATCCTTCAAAGAGTTGGAAGGCTTTGACGTAACCTCTGTGTCCCAAATGTGCTGGTTGCAGCACTCGCTAGAGGGAAGAGTAAGGACTTGAATCTGCAAGCCTTTTCCATGTGACAATCTGGTATCGTGCCTTACAAAATCTGGCACAATTGTAAATGATGGTAACCTTTATAAGAACTAAAATGACTTAGCAGAGTTTGGGTTTTTTTTCTGATAAATAAATTCTCTGATGTGTGGTTCTAACATGCAGAGACATGCATGAACTGTTGTAAGTGCTCCAGTTTATAAATGCTTTGCAACAGGCCACAACAAGCTAGCATCATCTTTTAAGTGTTTCAAAACTCCTTTTTTAACCTGTGTTACAACATGTTTTAATACATCTTATAATAAAGCAATTTCTCTGCTGCATATTAATTATTATTCTCCAGCAGTGTGTCTGCAGTGTAGTGATACTTGACTGCAAATGTGAGGGCTGAAACGGCCTCACACCAACGCACCCGTAGAGGATAACCTGTATTCATGAATCTCTGTTCCAGAGCTCTCGGACAAAGACAACAGACATCCAGCATCAAACAATCTTGCAATTCTTTCAGTTATTTTGTTTTGGACCAGACATCTAGACTGCTTTAAATACCCCATCAGCACTTTAACTTGTGTAATTTTTGATTGTTTTAAGTTAAGTAGATGTTCTTGCCAAGAAGGGAGTCATCTGAAGCACTAAAGGTGACGAGAGACACAATTTTTTGTCTAAGTCCTCACATCCATCATGGAAGATAAATTCACAAGATGATTAGTTCATGCCGGGGCCTTTTTTGGGAGAATTCTCTCATGTATCAGGTTATAAAGGTCTTCAAATATTTCCTATAAAGTAAGGTGTTAGGACCCTGAGGGCACTTACTGGCGCTGCTCAGCTTCCACTCACCCTTGCCCATGGCCACGGAGCTCTATTTCAACCCAGCCTGGGGCTGTCAGGCTGTCTCCCAGCAATGCCATAAGAGTGCAGGTCTCCAGCTTCTGCTCCTGGCTGGACACCTTGGATGACCCCTGGCCCTAGTCCATGGCATGTTGTGTTGGGGGATGCCAGTGGACCCCATTACCACCCCTTGGCTCTGCCCACTGCATCAACCTGATGGGACTGACGCTGCTGAGGAGGGCTGGGACTCCACTAGGTCCTGCTCAGCTCCACAGCCCCAGTAGTGCCGCAGCATCCAGATTTTACAGTGTTTTCTATGAACGGTCTTTCTCCAGTTCTAGAAAGAACAGCTAGCACAGTGCTGAAGTGCAATCAGTAATATTAGGCTTGTTTTCCAAGCTTTGTAGGGACACAAAGCTTCTTTCCCAAACACAGACCTGCTATCCTTCCCCCAACCTCCCCCCAGGTCTGTGCCTCCTTTTTGTGCTTTTAGGTCTAGCTTGTATTACCGGTTGCTTTGAGTCTCATCAGATTGTGTTGTGTGATTCAAGTGGAATTTTGCCAAGAAGAAACGTTAATTTTAGTTTCTAATCATCAATAAGAACAGGTGTGGCAGGACATCTATGAGTCAGTTGTTCTGGGTCTCATCCAATATGGATATACTTTTTAATATGAGATCATATCAAAACCCAGACACCCTTTTTCCCCCCCGGTCTGTTCAGACATCCTTCCCAGCTGACAGCAGACAAAGTCCAATCCCTTTGTAAGGCGTCGGTACTGTGAACTAATGTTAGTGTCAAACCTCATTGTATACATCCAAGGAGAAAAATGTTAAATTTTCAAGATCAATGAAGACAATCTACTTTCATGATGCATTGCTCTCCCTAACAGTGATGTACGGGAAGCAGCTGAGAATCAATCTGGAAACTTCGTTGGCCAGACGCAACTATCTCTTGGTTGCTGCTGCATGGTCTGGCAGCTGTTGTTGCTAATCTGGTTATCAGGGCCTGCAGGTGTATCCGTATTTACACAACTGGCTTCTAAGGACCTACATTTATCAAGTCATGATTTATACTCTACAGATTGCTTGGTTTTATATATATATTTTTATGAACACTGAGGTTAAGACAGACTAAGGGAAGCCTGGTCTTATTTTCATGTAGGTTCGAGGTTTATTAATCCCCTACATCCATTTACCTTCCTAGATGTTTCCCGTTTTTGCTGAGATGAGTCACCGCAAAGAGTTGGCGGCAGCAAGGTTTGGGTACCATGCACAGCCGTAAGATTCACTGGAGCGTAGTGCTGCTTCGTGTCCATGTCACCTGTTACTGCTGGATGCTGAGAGAGAGGTTTGTTATTTGGGTGCAACAGCCTAGGAATATGGATCTCTTGCCTTCATGACCTGATACGGCACCTCCTTCAGTCATTGCACTGAGTTGGGAGCTGGTACGGGGATTGCTGCTGCCAGAAAAGACAGCCAACTGCAGTTCCATGAGGTTGTATCCAGATAGGTGAACTTTCTGGCTTTTATTTCATGCTTTTCTACCCTAGATCATAAGGAAGCGAAGGGTGGGTCTGGCAGACAGTGCCCTGGGCAATGGTTATTTGAGGAGGTCTGCAGGGTATACAAACAAATGCTCAACTCTTGTGTTATATTGGGATAGGGAAAGAAGTTCCTGCACGCCATTTCAAACGCCCGTGACTCTCAAGACTGTATTTTAGGTTTAACAACTGTATTCTGTATCTGTCAACTCATTAATATGAATTTTTCCTTTTCCTAACTCCGAAGTCATCTTGCTTCAGCCTTAACTTCATATGTGAAGTTCTGGTTCTGGCAAAACTTCGACCAACTTCATTAGGTACCTGCCTGCTCCACAAATCAGTTGAGCTAATGATTGGATTTCCAGGATAAATGGTGCTTCTTGGAATGACAGAGCCATTCTATGAGGTAGTTACACATGTAATATGAAATTATTGTCCAAAGATATTGGGTTTTATTGGTGATTTTTTTTTAAGATTATTTTCTGTTGTTGATGATAACTCAATTGTCCTGTGATGCAACCAAAAGTTTCTTGGTAGCTAGCTGTCTTCATGTAAACAGGGTAATATTTTTGTTCTTCTTATTTTAAGTAACCTATAGACATTTTGATGGCAGTGTATATTCACAGCCATGATTTGCAGAGGAATAAGACTGAAATTTTAATTCTCCTGAGACCTCTGAAGGATCCTCTTTTTCTTACCCTTCTTGAATCTGTCACTGAAGACCCTTTCACTTTGACATTAATGGCAAACTCTTCCAAAAATAAATGTTTATAAAATGAACTAACAATAGCCAAGCACCATCAAGCAGAAATATTGCACTGGGTGTTAGAATACATCCAAATTCATGACTCTGCTGTTCTTGGAATTTTGTTTAAATCAGAAATTCTGTCAGTAATTACTCACTTGCATAATCTTCCAATTTATACACAGCTACACTTTTTAGATGTCAAGAGAACTATTGATTATTTCAATGATGGAGCAAAACCTTTTATATTGTCTTGCTTGTGGTTTCTTGTCTTAGTGGCCCTTCTACATTCCTTGTCAAAAAGGCAGCTGCCTGGAACTTGGTGTTCATGAGGCACAGTCCGCTGCTCAGATGGGATTGCCTCCTCCCAAAGGGTAGCGCTCTGGTTGCTACTTAGTTTCCTGTTGATGATGTTCTCTGATAACCAGTTTCCTGCAGCGTGGAGATCAGGAATGAGGAAAGGCAGGGGATTATTTAGTAAAGATGTTCTCAGAATGTTCTGCCTTTTGAGGACCACATTGATTTCTGTGTTGTAACTGAAGAATCAAGAGGGGATGAGGGAGCCTTGCTAGCTTGCTAGCTTTCATTTTATAGTGCTGGGTGGTATTGCAGGGTTGGGTGCTTTGGAGCTGTTGCAGTGTGTCACAGTAAAACAGCCCTTCAACATGGAGCATCTGCAAGGACAATGCACTGAGAGGTATTTCTGGGCAGGGAACAAGAATAGTTTGATGATGAGCTATTTGGGATATGATTTTGCCAAACTCATTCCTCTTTGAGCTGTGGCTCTGTTCCAGGACAATGATAGCAGGACAATGACTGCCACTTAGCAGAAACTTACTGTTAGTCAGAGGAATAGAAAACACACTGGCCTGTATGTGGACAGCCTTAATTCTCCTTGAATCCCTGGGCCTAGGGAATAGATAGAGCTACGCACCTCTGAAGGTCTATGAAGAGGTGACCTGGAAGACCTACTGAGATCTGAAGGAGCTGCGGCCACTAGGAAGCTGTAAGTGCAGCATTTGTTAGAATGAGGCTGCCTTAGGGGGAGTCTGAGTAGATCCTGAGTTTTACAAACCTCTACCGATTCCTGTCCATGTGTGCACAGCACATACTCTAAATTGTCGCAAAGCACTTTTTGCACTGACTCATAACCCACATTGGAAAGACAAACAGGGACAGATCATTGCACTCTATGTGAGTAGACTCTACTCCCTAGCACCATTGAAATGTCTGTAAGAAAATATAAATCATGTACTGACAAATGTACACAGAAGGGGAGAAAAACTCAGGTAATATTTTACTGTAGTGTTGAACACCATTTCCGCAGCAGAGTTCCCTCTTTCAGCTGAAATGGTCCATTACTATATCATACTGCAAAGTCTACATAATTTCAAGGGAAAATAAAGGGGTCATTGTCATCATATTGTCCTTTACTAACAAAAGTTACCTCCACTGCTTAAATACTACTCTTGGTCTTTGGCTCCATGCATTATTTAATAATCTTGAAAACTTCTGTGACCTTTAAGCAATAGTAAACCGTGATTGCTTGACAAACAGGTCAATGTTTGTATAATAGTTGTGTCTTTGGAGGTACAAAAATAATTCATCAGAATGCTTTGACTGACTTCCCCCACCCTTCATTTCTTTGGCAGTTTTCCCGCAGCATTGCCCTCTGTTAAACATTATTCCACTTCAAGGGTATTTGCAGGACTAGGAAGCAGGCAGTATATTATGGTCCTTGAAAATACAGGGTGGGGGAGGTTGTATCTCTCCAAGACACACACTCACACAGGCACACACGTATACTCCATGAGTAGCTGTTACTGTTGGTAGAAAGTATGCGTTAAAAAAAGTCGATAAAATGATTTGGTATCTCATGTGCTAAGCACCTTGGTGTAGATATGTTGGATTTATTCCTGGTTAACATGCACCCTGCTTTAGGGGGATGATAAACTGGTATTTGCTGTTTGAAGGGCATACTTGAAAGCAAGGAACTGAGTTTGAACTTCTGGTTTTATTGTTAGCAGTGTTGGTTGCAGGGCCAGTTAAGCAAACATGGGGGCTCCTGCATGCTCCTTAGCAATACTTAAAGGGAAAGTTGTATTGACACATTCTCTATGACTTGAGTCTGAAATAGGGTGATCGTAAAAGTCAGAAGTGGTCTCAACAAAGACTATTGAAGAATGCAATAACTTGGCTCTGTGGCATTTTGTATGGAAGTGTCTGTAGTTCCCCACCAACTGCTTAATGTTAAATGCCTTGGTGTTATCTATTTCACACTGCAAATTGTGCCCCAGCATAACTGCCTAACGAAATATCAGTTTCACTTAAAAACCCAGATTTTTTTTCCACCCCATTGCAATATACACACGAAAATATAATACAAACACATGAATATGTATTATCACTATACTATTTTGAGGGATGCAAAACGTGGAAAACAGCTCCGAGCTTTTTGACATGTTGGAAATATTCTGCTTGGTTTTCCCTCTCACAGTGCACACGTGTGTTTGTCAACATACAGTTACTGCACTCAAAAATTTACCACACTACCTGCTACCAAAATTAAAATGCTGCCTCTTACAGAGAAATCATACATGAAGCATTTGATATTTAAAAATGTCTTCAGTTGCAGCCGATATTGTGCTTCAAATCCTACCAGCTGCTTGAGCATCAAATCAACAGAAAGGATAAGAAGATCATTTTGATAACAATTTCCAAGAAAATAACTAGCAAATCTTTATTTCAAGTAAAGTTCTGGACCAGGTCATAAGCATTTTGTTGACCATAATTTTGTGTGCCAATTTTGCCTAGCAGACATCTCTAGTTTAAGAGCTGAGACCAATTTTGGTGCCTGATTGATATGTATTATAGCATATCTCAGGTCACGTTCTGGATTAACAATAAGGAAATCTTTCTAGCTTCTGGGGTGTTACATATGCACTTGGTATATTTGAACTAAAGCATCTTTATCGGCTGGCTTTTTTTTCAAGGCGGAAGATCTCAACCCTTTCAACATAAAGCACAGTAGAAGGAGCCGTTGGCATTTCTGTGCCATCTTGGAGCTGGATCGCAAGGATAAGTTCTTGCCCTTTGCTTGGCTCGTACCATTATTAACACTCTAACTGGGACACAGTCTGAAATAGTTCTGACTCAGTATTTTTCCATTAATTAATTAGTAATCCTCAATGCAAGATTCTGCCAGGGTAGAACAGATACTGATAAGTCCTAAGTATTTATTGCATTCAATAAATAAAGGCTTCAAAGAAGCTCCCTGCTAGTGAGATGCAGGGTTTTTATTACTTCCAGTGTTAAAGCTGGGAAAGGAAACTGTAAGGGTTTTCTTAATTTTTTTTTTTCTCCCCTTGGAAAATGATCAGCTTTAAAAGATATGTCTTTGTTTATTTTAATTTTTGGAAAGAAGTTTTCTCATGCATTCTCCCAGGTTTATGCTTTGGCTGGTAGCAGACTGCATTTTGCCTGGCAGCAAAGAAGAGGTTCCTCTTAGCTAGGGAATTGCATGCAGAGGGCAAACAAGAAGTAGTACAGTTGCTTTTGAGACAAAGGACTTACCTAGAGGAAATGCTATAAAAATTAGAGTCCCAATGATACACTGCACTCAGTGGCTGCAAGGGTCTCTTGACGGAACCATTTAGAGCTGTAAGGTTGTTCGGGAGTGTAGTCCTAGTTCAGAAACAGGATCCACGTGCTGTAAAGTCCAGTGAAAGACCAACTACAAATGGACACATACTTAATGACTGTGGAGCAAATAGTACTGTTATTCAGCTAATGGCTAGGCAATAATGATCGACACTAATCAAGATCTGAAATGGTAAAAAAGGAAAAAGTAACTGCGGTAACTCCTCTATTAAAGTTAAGATTTGGGTATATCAGCACAGGAAAATTAATTAATGTATTTACTCATTGCAGTGACATCAAGCTGCAAATTATACATATTTACAAAATATTCACGCTATTCTAAATGTTTACTGAAGAATCAGACAACTTGAGAGGGAGAACCTAAATGTGTTTGTTTTCTTCATCTGAATATTTAAAGAGTTACAAAATTTTCAAGAAAGAATCCCCAAATACACAGACAAAACACAGAGTTTATGGTAAAAAAATCTGAGTGTGTACGAAGTCATGTTTGGCATGGAAAACTGTTGTTTGCAAACAGCTGGAAAGGTCCTCTTGAGTGTCAATTTTTACGATAATTTCACAATAACTGAGAATATCTACATTTACAAGAAAATAAAGAAAATAAGATAAAATAAATAATTAAATTAAAAATATCCTCTTTAATAATTAGTGGTGGTTCATTGGAGCAAAATGAAACTTTATAATAGAGCATTGGTCGTGCTCTTCCTCTTCTCTGTACTGGCCCCTGATGGTTACATTTGCTGTCTATCTTGCTTTTTCCTACTTCCATTCCTCTGCAGTTTCCACCATCTCTTCTCATTCTTTCTCCCTAATCTTCACCCCAAACCTTCGCTTTCCTCACGCATGCGTGCAATCTTGTTTCCTGCTCCTGTTCACTCCACCATGGATTACGTTTTGTCTGTGGCCCCTTTGCTTAACTACAGAGCAGTATTTCTCTTGTAAAAATAGTAACACTGTACAGAATTTGTCCGTGCTCTCTCCTTCCAGCTCCTCTATACCCCAGAAGCTTGAATTTATTTACCTGGCCTTGCTTCAGGACTTCTCTTTCTTGGAGCACCCTCTTGTTGTCTCATGTTCCCTGATCATGACAGGGCCTGGCCTGGGCATTGCTTTCCCTGTTACTTCCAGTACTTTCCTATTGCTTGCACTTTGTTATTGCTGTCATCTACTTGCTGCTTAATTCCTACTAATTTCAACTTAATTTCTCCCATATGCACAACGCTTAGACTATTTAGCTTTCTATTCAACCCCCACCACATCCTTCTCATTTGTTGGTCACCTTCATCTCTGATCTGATTCCCTCAAGACCACGTTTCACTCTGAACTATAACATCCTTCTTTCCTGTCATGGGTTGTGCTTGTCCAGTTTTCTCTCCCCACTTTCCCCCCCTTTTTTTCTTTTCTCTTCTTTTTTTCTTTTTCCTCCTATTTTTTCTTTTCTTTTTTTTTTTTTTTCATCCACAAATACAAACTCTTCTTTATTATATCTGTGAGAAATATGGTGGCAAAATTTTCCTAAACTCAGTTTTAAACTATGTAAGTTCTTTGTATCCTTCTACTTCCTGCCTCTTGTGAATTCCTTCAATGTAATTTAAGTTCACCTCAGGAGTCATTCGTCACCAGTTACTGCCTACCTACCACCCCTCATGTCAATGAGTATACACCTTCAGTTGTTCCCAGACATCAGTCTTGAGTGCCCTTCTTCAAATTCATGAGCATAAAATAAATTTTAATACTTGGGGAGAAAATTCTTATCACCACCTACAAAAACAAACAAAAAAACAAACAAAAAGAAAGAAAAAAAAAGAATTACTTTTAGCATCTCTACTTTTAAGATTTTTTTTCTATGATGCTTGCAAATAGAAGTTAGAGCACTGGTATACAGAGACTTTCTGATTGACGTTTTCATTTTCTCTATGTACATTCATCCTTACTTCTACAAGAATGATAAATTGTGTATCGAAGAAGGTAAAACAGTCTTGTAGTTCGGTAGATATGGCACTTACTGCAGTGGGCTCTTGTTTAATATACCTTCAATGTTACATCATCATTGCTTTTCTTAGTAAAATCTAATTTGATCAAAATTCTAGAGAAGAAAAATAAAATTTTCCCAGCTCACAAAAGTAGTATGTCACCTGAACCAACTGCAAAACAAGATTTCCATCTTTCTGCATCCTACGGTTATACCAGCACCCAATGGGCACTCCAAACTCCTATGATATTAGTGGACAGGTAGATTTCATTAAAAGATAAATTTCAAGAAGACTTAACATCAGTTTGTTAAACTATCTAACTTTAAAACAGTGGGAAGATAGCTGGGAGACTGTTTAGGGGGAAACAATATGATGTCCTTGCTTCCGAAAAACTCAAGTCACAGCATGTCCTGAAATCTGCAAACCAGTTCTGCTCTGACGACATGCAGTGAGTGACCTTGGTGGAGAAACAGCGGTTTGTCAGAAGGAATTGTTGATTCATCATGTTTAAAACCAACCTTCAGGACTCAGGAAAAAGGATGCCAGGTGAAATATCAAGTTTAACTTCTATGAGCAACATCTTTGACGTCAAAGTTCTTGCTTTTTAAACCCACCATGATTCATACTAATAAATGAATATATCTTAAGAAATTATAGCACACAGGAAATGCAGAGAACAGCTCAAACACCTACAGCAACTCACTGAGTTGCTCACTGGTGAAAAAGTAAGTAGAAAGGCAAGTAGGTGAATTTCGCTCTGTGTTGTGCACCTTTAGCATCTGTTGAAGATGATGGGAGCTGAAGACACATACAGAATCTCACAGATCAGTGTTTTGTCACAGTTATTTGGTCTCTTTCCCATTATGCAGACTAAGTACCTACAAGACCATCCTTAAACTTGTGTGTGATAAGACTTAGCTCTATATCCCATCTGAATCTTGCTAAACGTCCTATACATGAAGTCCCTTACAAGTGAAAACCATGGTATAGCAGGATCTCTTTGTGTTGAAGGTGAAACAGCATACTAGCTGTATTATTTCTTGCATGGCTCATGGAAAGATGTGCCACAGATGTCTGCAATACTTGTCTTTGACAGTGGAGGAGACTATCCTGGTGTGCCTTGGTGTATGCTCTCTGCGCAGAGAGAATTGTGGTTCTGACTCCTGTTGGCCCTGCTCTGCAAGGGCAGCCAGCACTGCGCATTAGTTATATATGTCTCATGAACTTGTTCTGCATTTCGACTGTTGCAAATGAGGGAATGCTCATCAATGACTTCTTAATGCACTGGAAAAAAGTAGAAAAAAGTAGGTATTCATTTGTTTTTGAGCAAACAAAGAACTAATTGAAAAATCATTACAAAGCAATAAAAGATATGCATGTGATATATATGTATCACGGCTATGAAACACTGTAAGCAGAGAACCACATTTTTCTGACCTATCTGATATAAAGATGATCACAAGAAACTGTAATTAAAGAAAACACATTTTTTTCCTCACATCTGTGTTACTGTAGATTACTCTGCTGTGAAGGAAAATCCATTATTGTTATGGCTGTTGAGTGCTTTTTAGTAACATTCTTATACATGTCTTTTCGGTAAACATTAAATTCAACATCTTTGTAAATATCTTATGTGGACTATCTTATAACTTAGATATGATTCAAGTTACGCTTGTAAAATCTCCACTTGAAATGAATCTCCATGTGACAGGTAATTGGCTGCAGGCCTGTTTTTTGTTATTGATTTAACTTAATGCCAATGTACACAGGTGTGTTGGCGGGTTGTTCAAGCTTCCAAGGCACCCACATTTGGCAGGAACAATAAATTGTTGCATAATAAGATTATTTTCCCCCTTCAATCTTGAATCTTTTCAAAAGTTGTATTTTAAACCTTTGTAGGTATGTACGTGGGTGAGAGAAAAATACCCAACCATGTTACCATGAGGTAGTTTCAGTTTATTGTTTGAGGCGCTCAAGGAAACAGCAACATGTAGATAAGATATCTGCAAATACATATATTTGCCAACTGAAGAGAAAAAACAAACCCTTTGTATAAATTAGACTGTTTCTTAGTTTGTTTTTCATGCGATATAAAATTCTACATTGTAGTCAGATGAAACGGGTTATTTTAGAAAGAAATACAGCACTGAAAATATCAGCTGTTCAATGAGCTTAAATGCAGACAGCAGATGTGATTTGCCCTTACACACAGACATTTCTTCATCACAGACTTCCACTGAGGCCTCATTTGAATACTTTGAGCAAAAATCCTATCTCTGATGAGACTGATGGGAATTCTGCCATTAACATCAGTTGGGCTTCGGTTTACTTCTCCGGTAATGAAGTATGTGGCACGGTAGGTATCCTTGAGGAGCACACAGGTTATATGAGAAAGTGAAGAATGCCACAGCAGGTCACAGGTAATGCACATTCTCAGGAGAGCAATGACCTTGGAGGAAAAGAAGGGGAAGCATTGCTACGGGAGTGCTTTGTAGAGAGGTGGGAGGAGTCCTCATGAAAGGATGTGGAAGACTGTTCCAAGTATAGCAGGTAGCATGATTGAACGTGTAAAATCGAGAGGAGGAGAAAACACTTCTACTTTCACAAGCCTGAAGCAAAGAATGAAGAACGGAGTATTGTTTCCAAACTGTGAAAGAGTCTGAATTGGGGAAAAAGCTTTATGATGGCTCTTCTTTCACCCAAATGGTTCTCTTGGGCTTAGTCCAAAAGGAAGAAGAATTTGTTTAGCCTTCCAGATTTGTCCACTGATCTGTGTTTCAGAGGAAAGCATAGTTAGCCGTTCCCTTACAAGGAAAAGGCCCCAGCTGAGAAAGCCAACTCAGGACAGGAGTCCTGAATGCTTCGTCTGAATGACTCGGAGCAGCTGCATTGCACTTGAGTAGGCCATGCTTCTCTGGGCCAAGGGCTGTTTTTTAAATCCTGGCACTTTGTTTCAAAAGAAATAAAATACTGTTAGCAAGTTAATATAGTGGCAAAGTCCCAGTGATAGCTTTGGAGATATAGTGATCATTAGTGTTTTTCCACAGTAATTTAAGGAGCTGTCCCCCAGAGCCTGTGCTAGTTTAATAGAAGTGTATTAGATACTACTGGAAAATACATACATGGGACTTCTAATATGTGCATTATGCAGATCTGCTATATTTTATAATTCTAAGCTAACCCAGTAACTTCTTGACATCAGCTGCAATTACTCCAAAGGAGCAGTTGCAGGCTATCATGTCATGATGTGCTCTGGGATGCCTTAGGTTAAAAGTCATCGACACCATGAACAAGAGGTTGTCTGGGTCTGTAGTGTAAAGCAGATGATACCCATTCACTAAAAAAATCCTTATGAAATATGTATCAAAAGCTTGGATGCCCACCAGACACGATTTCAAAATTAAACAACTGTTGTTTTGGTTTTTTTTTTTTTCCATTTAGATACATGAAGACTTCATTCCAAAGTATATGGTGATAGATTAAAACATAACAAATTAAACTTTGTCAACACAGAGCTTTGTTTTAATTTAAAGGAGTGCACAAACTCCTCAGAAATATCCCCCCCTCCCCCCCTTTTTTTTCTCTGCAAATTTTTACATCTGAAAGATGCCAATCTGGAAAATGGGCTGATGTGCGTGTATATGTGTGAAAGATGAGGGTGATGGAGGTTTGCACTCCTCTAAAGGGCTGTAGAACAAAATCAAAGCCAGGACACTGTTTTCAAATGGTTTATTTACCCGGAAAAACAAGGCTGGGAGAAGCAGCACGACACGTGGAAAATGCTCCCTGACGCCGTGATCACAGCGCAGAGGCAGGTACTGCCATGTGTGCTCTTGCAGACAGTGGGAAGCCCCCTCCCTTCCCCTACGTGTTAAAAAAAAATACAAACCAAAACTCATTTTCTTCAATGCACACGAGAGAATGTTTGGCATCTGCTACTGAGCCGCATTCTTGCCGTGTTTCGCTATCTATCAAATGGCACGCTTGTCCTCTGCCAAGAAAAATACTTGTTCCCAATACTAATCATGCTCCCTGACTACCCTCTAGTGTATATTCTTCCAGGACTGCTATCCATCCACGCAGCCGTCTGAAAGATATTAAAATGATTACTATGGAATCTCTCACTTACCGTGCTGGCGAGGGCTGGGATATGCTCCAGAGTCAATGCACGCTGTTCCCAGGGAGAGGGGAGCGCCTTAAACCCTCTTTATCGACTGGCCCCATCTAAATGAAGAGGTGTCACTGTGAGGGCTCTGTAGGGAACCACAGGCAGGGCTCTGGTTTGGGAGGAAGATTGTCAAGGTGCAAACTGCTAGAGAAATTAAAAACAAAGGGATGACAAACAGCAGTTGGTGATAGACCCCAGAGCCTCTCATGGCTGTGAGCTTAAAAGGAAAAGGAAAAGATGATTGTAAAATACCTAATGATGCTTGAAAGGCAGTAGCTGGGAATCAGTGAGAAGGGTTTTCTCCTCTGCTGTTCCTTTAGTAATACTGATTCGCTGTACCCACACAGGTCACAGCTCCTCAAAGAGGGGATGATGCCACTACAGGATGCATCCCTGGTCAGGTCCTTCTGGTAGCTCCTAAAACTAAGATTGAAACAGTTCTCGTCAGCCTCTGGAGCTCCTGGAAATACTAGCAATTTGTTCCTACACCTGAGAAATGACCTTGCATTTCTCAAGCAGAAAAATCCTTGTTTTCTGATCAGAATATTGACATCTCTACCTGGAAATGAAATGTCCTAACTTGATCCTGCGTAGTCCAAGAACTAAATCCCTTTCGGTAATCTCTAAACCTTTTGAAATTTGGGCCCCGTCCTACCAACAGGCTGTTTGTGGCAGCAGCAACTGGTGCCCTTGAGACACCTCTGCAAACTGCTGGTGCTGAGCGGTAATCAGGGAGCAGCTAGAAACATCTCCACACGTTGCTGCCGTGTTTTGCAGGCCGCAGCTAAACCACCATCATTATGGCGAATTCTTCAGATGTTTGTACAGCCGTGAGGGTGGGATTCATGTCACTTATCTTTCAACATCTACAAGTAGATGTCTACGGCGGTGGCTAATCACTCTAGGCTCCCTTTAGAGTCAAGGAAGAGAAATAAGTGCTTTTAGGGTGCAATTTGCCCGACCTATTGTAGACATTTACTTTAGGATGACATGAATCACACCCAAGGTTCCTACGCATAACCTGCCTAGGTTCTCACTGACTGTACCGACAGCCTGGGGTGACTAGCTTAAACGCACACTATACACGCATTTATGTACCTCTGTCTAATTGGATGAGAACCACCCACAGCCCATTACAGATCTGGCTTTGAGTACAGGTGGTGTAGGCAATTTTTGCAGAAGTGCAGCAGACTGAAGCAAGCAGTGGAGCATCTTCTTTCCACAAGGTGGTCTAAGCCTCTTTGTTCACAGGAGGAGCCCTTCCACAGGAACATATGAGGACCAGTTATGGCAGCCACATCTTGTTCCCCACCTCTCCTTCTTCAAGGAGCATTAGCAGCAGGTCTCCTACAGCCCATAGCTTCTGCTCGTGATAGGAACAGGGCCTGACCCAAGTCACGGTGCCCTTTTCCTCCTCCCTCCTCTTTCCATCCCCTATGGGAGTTACCAGTGTGAAAAGAGTGGCCGTTGAGATAGGCGGCAGCCGGGTGTACTGTGGGAACTGGAGTAAACTGAGCCCATAAGTAGTTCATGGACACACTGACTCCTGAAGAACTGAAGGAGGTGGGTGACCTGCTTGGGAATACACTGAAGGATTAGCTGGAGATCCCACCTATGCCTGCTCCAGAGGCCTGAGACATCCCTGTGCCTCATTCCCTGTTCCCAGCCCTTATTTCCCTCTCAGAGACTCTTAAAAAACCCTCTGTCTCACAGCCACCACACTTACCTTCCCCTCTTTCCAAAATCCAGCTTCTACCTTCTCTCCCCACCCTCCAACTCACCCTCAGATGCTTAGGTGGTCCCTTCTGGCCTCCTTTCCCCAAAGCTCCTCTTCATTTCCTTCAAGTGTAGAAGGTCTCAGAGTATCAGGTGGTGCATGGTGGCATGCAATTGTCTGCTTGGTTTTGGTTTTTATCTTCTGTATCTCATGCTTGTGTTTTATACCTTCAATGTATACTATCCAAAATATGAAACAGATTTTGAAAGTTTGGATGATCTTCTTTTAGAAGAACAATTTATATTTATGTGTACAGTCAGATATCCTAATGAATAAGAAATAGTTCTTGAAACAATTGAAGGGCTTCAAAGGAAAAATTAGAAATTTCCTCAGGAGCACAAAATGATGCCTAGAAAAAGGTTTCCAATTCATGAATGTTCATAATGTTTAATATAGTGGTATTAATGAAGTCATGGGTTTTTAAATATATGAGTAGGGCAAGATATATACAGGAGGAAGAATTATATTTTATTAGCCTGATTGAAGTATTGGGAAAGCAGAGAAGCTTTAGACATGAAGTCTTTAGGTAAACACTAATAGAGAGACTGTGACCCCAAAAGGATGGTATAAACTTCAAGGGGCTTGAAGTCAATGTACACATTTCTAGGAGATGGCTAGATGGATGTTTGTCATAGGAAGTTTTTAATAGGGATAACAAATCAGTTTTCATTCACCTCTAGGCTTATAAAGCTGTGAGATGAACTGATTTTCTTGTATCTAGAAAATCTTCTGCGTTTTGAAAATTTTCCTGTCTGAACCGCAATAAGTTTATGAGTCAACAATGAATAAATACGTTTTGATTTGACAACTATGGCATATTTCAGAGCAGTTTTTATTACTGATATTTTTCCTATGGATATACTGACTTTAAAAATCAAGCTGTTTTGAAGGCAAAAGACAAAATCATTTTAATAAAATATCAAAGCAAAAAATTCAAAATGAGAGTTCTACTGAAAAGAAAAAAATAGTTTTTAAGAGATTTTTTCCAAATAAAAGAGTGAAATAAAGCAATTCATAATCAGCTCTCATAACCACCTGCAGACCCAGCACAGACTCCTGTACCACACACACAGAGCATGGCCACCTCATTCAGCTGCTCTGGCCCTTGTTTATAGGGAACTTTAGATTTTTAGTTGTGGGACAGTCCCCATGTCAGAGCTGCTGCCGCAGATCCCTCATCCCCTCCTGATCGTGTCACCTTGCAGTGCCTTCTCCTGTGCAAACGGACATTTTAGTTTTACCAGGGTTTTTGTACTGCATAAGCAACTCTAAGGAACTAAGAAACCTGAACATTTCTTGCTTTATTATTATGCATATCTGCTTTTCTAAAACCTAAATATTTGCTGCACATACTTAGCCCATTGGGAATCAATGACTGCAATTATTAGACTTCAGACATGTTGAGAGAATATGTAGTATTTTATGTTAGGCTTGAAAATAAACCGGTCTCTATTTGCACATATTGCTCATCACGACAACAGGTGATAAAGAAAGGAAGAAGTCAATCTTGACATGTCTTGAATCAGACTGCTCTATCACAAGACCCTGAAGCACTATACGCACATAAAGAGAAAACTAGTTGATCAGAGAGCTTTTGAGTGAATGTGGGCCTGTTCCTGAATCCTGAATTCACCACAGGTTCCTATAAAGTTTTCGGAAGACCTGAAATAATTTCTGTAAGGTGCGTGGCGTGTGCCTTTTCTTAGACCCTTTTCCTACCCTCGCACATATCACTTTGCTATGAGCTTTTCTGTCTGCCAGAGGCAGCCGCTGCTCTAACATGAATACACCATGAGAGAGGAGACGCTGGGACCTCGCAGTCCCATCTCATCCTTGATCTCCTTGATTGGCCATCAAGTCCTGATCCGGCGTGAGAGGGCTTGCAGATGTGGTAAATGCTGCCCAGTGGCTTTGCTGTGAGTCCAACTAACTCTGAGGCTTTGGGGGACTTTACCCTCAGTATGAGAACAGAGAGGAAAAAAAAAAGGGATAATGTAAGCAATTTTTAGAGACGTTTTAAATTTGGGCTGTGCTTCCTGATCAAGAATTTGAACTGCACTCTCTGATCCAGATGTACTTGGACAGGTTATTAAGATAAGAAAGGGTATAGTTAAAACAAATGCTGCTGATAATCACGATAGTTATTTTCAAAATAATCTAAAAAGTACTGAAATAGCTATAATAGATACATCCAAGATCCATAACAAAGAACAATATTCAAACCATTCATAATCAAATGCTCTCCGCACCACATACTCCTAGACCCTATCACCAATTTTATATATATTTTCAGATGAGTCTGAGAAAAATATGTTTTGAAGGATCTCTTAAAAGGGAAACTGTTGTGCAACTTCGGCTGTTGATGTAGCTATAAAATTTATATTTATACACAGTTTTATATGAACAAAATGAACCTCAGAGCCTACAGTACCTTACGGAAGCTCAGATGCAGTGCATGACATATTATATTTGTGGAAATGGGATCTATAACTTAATGTATTCTTGCATCAAAGACTAATGTCTCATAAATAAGTCATTACAGCCTGTCACATCTATGGTTTCACACCATAGTGTGTAAAATTATGTATTTTGAGATATGGAAGAAGGTGATTATCTAATGTTTCAACAAAAAAAATTTATCCTGTGCTAATGCATGTGCTGTCTTGGAGGTGTTATTGCTGTTCATTGTAGACTAATCCATAATAACAAATGAATGACAGCATTTCTGTTTTCAAAAACTGGTGCAATTTGTGTGTGGCTTTTCTTTTTCAGTAATTAAGAAATCAAATAAGCCTGGGTGAAACTATTTAAGAGGTTCTAGATATAATTAGAACACCTCATTCTCTCATAACTAATTCCTAATTAAAGTAATTTGTCTTTTTGCCCTTCTTTTCAAGGGTGACGAGCAAGTGGTGATGAATGCTCAAAATCAGGAAAAGTGAAAATTGCAACGTGTTGATTTGTGGTGATTGAGCACGTTCCAGTTTTTAACAGCCACCTTTGACTGAAATGGTAAATGAATCTCCAGCTTCTGTTTACATTGCATATGTGTTGTCTGGAGCTTGTCAAACGGCAGAATTTGTCATATAAAATAGCTACCATAGTCCAGAAAGTCTGAAGATACAAAAGCTGCTTTTTTTTAAGAATAGCACATTTCAAGGAGGGAGGGGAAGATGAGATACAGAGTGCACAGGAGAGATAAAAAGTCCAACATTTATTCCATAGGGTGAGAATTGTCCTTTTAAAATTTTATTTGCAGCTGTGCCCAGATGATGATGGATTTATCATATGGACCAGGGATTAGCAAACAGTGTGTACCCTATAAAGAGCAAAACAAGTCCTTGCTCATCACTGCACTTAATTGCAGTGGTTATATCAAAGCCATATAAAATTTAATCATCAACCACAAGTAAGACTTTACTCTACATGTGTGCTTGCTTCCCTGTTTTTCCACCTGTTTAAATGAAAGATTCTTGGAATATCACAATATGTAAATATTGTTTATGATGCAAAAATATGCTCTTTCATCTCCTCGCGGCTTTGATGTCGTGATATATGAAGCTTTTAGTGCCACCACCTACCTGACACACAAAGGTCTTATCTGATTCATAAACATGTGTGCCCAGTGCAAACAGGCTGTATCCAATAGATGATTTTTCTTTTCCTTGTAATGTTTTTTTAACAGACAGAAAGAAAGTGTAAATGACAGAATCACGCAGGTGAAAAGAATATTCTAAGAATCAGGTAAAGATAAGCCTATTATGATAGAATAAAAAGATGTAGGTCAAAACTGTTCCTAAGAGGTTAGTTATATATATAGGTATCTTGTAAAATGTGTTTTAAAAGCCGAAACTTTTTTTTAAGAGTTTTGATCCAAGTGGGAAATAAGCAGCAAGATCATATGACCTCCTAAGAAATACAAATACCCTTAATTAGCAAGAGCAGAAAGAGAAAAGCAGGAAGTAAGGTCAAAGCTGGAAACAGGACAGATGAAGCTAGGAAGGGAATAAGGTGTAGGCAATATTTAAAATCCACTATAAAGCATAGAGCTAAATATATGATATGTTCTATAAATAGCTATTTTTACATTGATCCATCTCTAATAAAACACTGGGTTGGAGCCTCAGTCTGACAGAGCTTGAATTCTGCAGAGGTGCTGTCTCCAGTGGAAAATGTGACACACACTTTGGGAGAGGGGTGTCTGCTTGCCAGCAAAGGTCCTGAGGGCTTTTCAGGGCAAATTGAGTTTTCAGATCCTCGGGGATCCCGGAGGCTTCTGTCCTGGCTGTGCATGTGGAACCGTCAGGACTCATGGCTTGTGCACCAAGAGCTCTGTCAGACTAGCAGAGCTCAGGCTGGTTGCAACTACCTGAGAGCAGAATTTGGCCTTTTAATGTCAGACGAACTACCACCACTGAAAGAACTTCAAGGTGTAATGCTGCTTCTTCTTTTTTTTTTTTTCTTTTTTTCTTTTCCCCATTTTTTTCCCCAACTTTCCAAGAGCACCCTGGGAAATCCTTTCGTGTTCTTTATTTCCATCTAAGCCCTGGGTTGCTTTGAACAGCAGAGGTAATTGTATGAGTGAACTTCAGAGATTTGAAGGGATCAAACTTGAAAGCCTTTGACTGAAAGTGCAAGCTCCAACTGGAATCCTGTCAGGTGCTGCTAGATGGGACGTGGCAGGATGCTGCAGCAGAAGGAATCCCTTCAGCAGGGACAACCTGAATATATGGCTCCCTAGCACAGCCTCAGTGGCCAGGAAGAGCATAACCCTGAGTTTGCAGCCTCACAACGGCACTATAAATCTGTCCAATCTATAAATTGATGCATATGATTATGTGACTTATCTAAAGACATCTATAGGAGTCTGTGGCAGAGGATGAAGAAACCATCCCTAAGTGTCTTTCGGTATACTCTGATAGACTTTATCTCAGCACCAGAGCAGAGCAGCCGAAGGGATACGAGCTGCAGGTCCACCTTTTTTGAGAGTTATATGTTCCTTTGGGTAGAAAATCCTAAGGGATTCAGTAAGAAACAAGGAACAAGAAGGAACCAATATATATATATATAAAATAAAATAATACAAGTCTGCAGGCAGTTTTGAAAACTAACAGAACTTTAAAAAGTAGACTGTAACAATGCCCAAGTTTTGCAACAGGGTTATACATTTTCCAGATTTTACACGGCAGTCAAAACACCCCAGATGTGTTACCTTCCTCTGCCAGGTTTCCTAGATCACCCCTTTGAATGCAGGTGAAGCTCCTGTTCGAAGGCAGGGCTGGGTATGTTCTGTTTCCTTTACCCACACCCGTCTCCTGCCACATCTGACTACCATCACCACTGCAATCCAGGAGTGCAGGAAACATGAGGAAACATTAGAGCTAGTTGGATTTTTCAGATTTTGAATGCATTTTTGTCACTGTTCCTTTGGAAAAGAAGCAGGAAAAAAACCCTAATGAGATAATCGTTTTCCCCCACTGGATTTCAAACAACCGTAGCTCTAAAAAGAAATGAAATTTATATTTATTTTCTTTTCAATTAAAATATTTTTTTTGGCTAAGAAAATCTATCTCAGTAGTCACCTACTGTGTCAACACCATCAGTCTTCTTGTGGCAATAGATATCACATCGGATAGCCAAAGTTTAATTTTGATAGTAAAATATTGTGTTTTCTCCCATTTTGTGCTGTCATAAGGCTACTTGTTTACAGAGTTATGTTTCATTTAAATAGTCAGTTAATGTTCCTTTTCGTCACACTGGAGACTGTCTGAACTTCTGAATTCTTGCCTACCGATGCCTGGTAACCGCTCTGCTGAGAACAGAACACAGTAGAGATGCTGGTGATATTTTTGGGTCTGCATTTTTTTTACTTCTTAACTGGTGGGCAAAAATCACTCCCCTGCTCGATTTGCTGAACCTCACCATGGTTCTTGGTGCTCTTGGTCTTTCAGTTTCTGCCTAAGAGGCAGAGACTTGAGTGCAAGCATCCCTAACTGATTCAGACCAAATCCATGTCAGTTCTTCCAGCTCTCTCACGTGGACAGACCCTTTGGTCCTTTCTCCCTTAATATTTCAACAAGAAGTGTATGACGAAGATGCGTGAAACCTTGGCCAGCTCAGTTGGGTACTTGTACTATGGAAAGAAGCATTAAAGCAAACTCTCCTCTAACCGTTCTGAATGCTGGTGAGGGAGGTGGAGTTGCAGCCTTGGAAATAAAAAGTTTGAGTACTGCTATGTCCCAGCTTTCTTAATGTCAAGCTCTTGGTAGTCAAACAGCTGGTGACTGCTGAGTCCATGTGAGTCTGGTAGGAAAAGGGAAACAAGTCAAAGTCCATTTTTATGCTCTGTAACTCTATTTAATTTTCAGCTATCCGACAAAGCATGTGGTTCATTTTTAAGGAGTATAGGCTAGCTGGACTGCCATGATAATGACAGCAGCATCCTCTTACTTGCTACTTACCTTGGGAACTATTTGCTCCCCTTTGTCTGCATCCAGTTCCTGTGTAGGGACAGTGCCACATCTTGCCTCATGGTGTGGGTTACGGATGGTTCCTACCTGAGCATCTCCTGTGCCAGAAAAGGCAAGCTCTGCAGTCTAAGAGATACTTTTCCAGCCAGGACACAATGAGACCTATTCAGACTACTCACTTTCCTGATATAATTAACCATATAATTATGGAATTAAGCCTCTTTGCAAAACACCTATTATTATTAATGATAATTTGTACTACAGCAGCGCCTAGAGGAAGGGATGCCTTGTATAAGGTACATAGAAAAAATATGCTTATCTGAAGTTCAGTTTCAGATTCAGTTACAATTTGGCTCAGCCAGACATGCAAAGGCTTGGAGAAAGGAGCAGAAAGCACTAGCACAATGGTGTGAATTCCAGCTTTGAAAAGAGAAAGGAATTGCTCAGGATCACCAAACCTGACCTACAGTAGAACCAGGAGCTGTACATACACCTCCCGAATTGTACTGTGGTGTACTAACCACAATAATTCCCTGTCCTCCCCTGCTGTCATTTTGCTGTGTAAAGTACTGCTCAGGTGCTGACCACACAGACAGCACACAGACCCAGCTTGTTCGGGGAAATTGTGACAGGCAGAAAAGAAAAGTTCGGAGTCAAAGGACAGTAAAAACAAAGCCCTTATGCCCTTTTATCCTGCCAAGATTAAAACTAACTTATTTTCTACATTTTTGGAATTCTAGTGACATTAGCTAATGTCACTGCTAATGTCACTGTATCAAGATACCTTGGTGCCAGCTGCACAGCCAGCACTGGTATTGCAGAGAAACTAATGATGTGCTGCAGTCTCAAAGGGATCAATGCTGTCAGGCACTTGTGAAGGACAAGGAATAATTTGTACTTTCCATCTGAGGCTTTCATTCGCTTGCAAAAAGCTGCCTAACTGGAATGAGATGCACACCATGAGCTCAACACTTCTTTCAAATTCCAAACATACTTTGCGAACTCCACTTATTACGAAAATAATGATTTTTATCACTCAAGAGCACTAACAAATCAACAGAGAAGAATGTAAGAAAGTTCTACTGCTAAGATCCTGTCCGTGTTGTTCATAGGGAGTTAAAACTATTCTAAGCAGAGCAGAGATACTTAACAGTCCTTGTATGTCATAAGAAACTACATTTTGTTTGCCATTTAGATCAAAAGAGCAGGTAGATTTTGATTGATTTTTGACATATAACACTAATCTCTGCCTTTGCACCTAACTGTTGTGACCACTGGGTGCTACATTACTAGTGGGAAATGGCAGGAATTTTACACTCTTAAGTCTTTTTCTTGACTGCCTCTGGTATAAAACCTGTAAAAAAAAAAAACTCTGTAAAAAACCACACTGCTCTGCAGCTGGCAACTAAATTAGAGACACACAAACAGCATGGCGAAGAGAAATCGAAGCTTTCTCCACAAGATAGGAAGAAAGGACACCTGACCTGCGAACCCAGTGCTGAAATGGTTAGTCCATCATTAGCCTTCGTTAAATTGTTTATTTTGGTGGTTGAGAGCAGCATGGTGTTTAGCATAGCACCAAATCCCAGACAAAGAATGTACGATTAGCTGCTCTCCAGGGCTGTGGACACGGTTCCTGGGGAATCAGTGGAGAAAAGGAGCGGGACTTTTACGCTGTATGTGCATAGCTGACACTGTGAATATAGGTCTTGCACCTTTGCTCTTTGCAGGAGAACCAAAGTCTAGTGGCTCTGAATAGTTGGTCTCTCATTCTGCTCCTTGATATCTTAGGCTGAAATGCCACAAGGGTTTGTAATTCCATTTTAGATGGTCTAAAATCTGTCCATAGCCTTTTTTTTTTTTCTGCATATTTTTATTTTATACATGGCAGTAGCCCCTGAAGCTTCAGTAAAGGCTGGACCCATTCTCAAGCTCCTTCTCCCAAACCATGGACCAGACCATAATCTGTCCACCCTGCAGATGTGCAGAAAGAAGTGAGGAGTTGTCAGGCATAGCGGAAATCTTTGTTCTTTGTTGTGAAACAGCTGTTTTCTCCAGAATCTTTCATGGCCCTGTGCTCTGCCCAGATGAGTTGGGTAGGTGGTGTGCAGCTGGTGAACAAAGAGTTTAAAACTTTCCTGTTGACCTTCTCAAAACGCAGTGATTTTCCCTTCTGTAGTTATTTGTGTTCTGGGGAGATGAATGACGGTGTCCATGGAAAACACCGTGTGAGGTGAACTTGACATGTTGGCACATTTACACTCGTACTTGGATTCTGTTTTAAATTCCATTTTCCATTGAAACAATGTCATTGGGTTGTACCTTTGCAGATGATGGGGTTACCAAAAAACCTAGAGTTTCTTTGTTAGATTAATAATCTAACTTTGCCCTTGCACAGGAAGGTTTGAGGGCTTTCAGAGACAAGAATCAACTAAGTCTTTTGAAAATTACAATACTATTTTTACTGCTCACCTTACTGGGATAGCAGCAGAAGATGTGTTTTCAGAAGACATAGTGGTACACCTAACTTCCACTCTCATTTTTCATCACTACAGACAAGTTTACGATAACCATGCTCGCACATCACCGGTGAAAGAGATCATCAGTTGCACTCACCACAAGTTACTGCTCCAACCTAGTCAACGTCAACACAGAGGAGTGTATATTTTTGCACAGATAGAAGTGTATGATTTTAAACAGGGTCATTTAACTTGGCCTGTAAAGAGGATACAACTTCTAACCCACTTTGATGACTTTCTCTGCCCAAGAATGGCAGAGCAGTAATGGGTGTTAGATTCATTGCTAAGGCAGTGTTGGCTCTTTGGAAAGTTTTGCCCTGTGCAATCACTTTGGCTCCTTTTAATGTTTTTTTATTTCTTTTGTGAGGTATTTAGAAAGTGTTGGCAGGTAGGCTGCAAGTAATTAAAACATGTAATTATTTTAAAACTATTTGAAATAGGAGAGATTAGTTGGTGACCGGGTAGTCTTAGGGAATGAATATATTTCTTTGAAACTCTTCACTATATGTTACTGCATTTAACATGCAACTCTGCCAACTTTCTGGCAACACAGGAACTGCCCAGGGTCATTATCGCAGCAGTGATGGGGACGCACCGGATAACGCCACAGGTCCACGTGCTGCTTGTGGCAGCCACTCCCCAGAGCTGCAGCACTCCAGCCAGAAATGCTGCTTTTACCGAGATCAATAAATCATGTCAGCCTCCTAAATGCAGTTTTTCAAAAGGGTGAAATCATGATTTGTGTTCTGGGTATTTATCTTGCTCTTCCTGATGCTTTCCCAAAACCTCTCCTTGAAGGAAAGTAGAAGATGGCAAATGATTTTTGCCATAATTAGAACTAATTGACTGCTAAAGGGGTTTTGGACTTGTGTCAGGTCTAACCCTGCACTGCTCAGAATTAGTGGGACTGAGCCTGACCTCGATGACACCAATATAAATCAGAATAATTTTGTTGGTGTGGAGAGCTGACTCTGACCTGTGTGATGGGTGTGCCGCGGACTGAGCTAGAAACTGAGGTAAGCCGTAGTGAACTGATGTTGGAAAGAGTTAAGTACCCACAGCTCATCATGACTGCAGCAATGTGAGCTCTCAGCACCTTTGAGGATCAGGTCCTGTGGGCACTCTGGTGATTTTCTATCCTAAACGCTGGGGTTACAAAAGCAAAGCAAAGTGACGGAGATGGGAGGAGTATGCTGATGCCCAGGCTATTTGCTTGGCCCCAGTGCATGGATCGATGTCCTGGAGATGATGAGGGTTCCTGAATCCATTCCTTAAGCCAACGGTACCCAGTGCTTCTTGATAAGTGGGACCATCACCTCTTTGTACTCCTCTGCAACTGAACAGCCGACATGAGCTTTGAACGTCCCCTCTACGCTCTGCAGTGGCAATGTGGCCTCTGCCGTCCCCCAGGCTGGGCTGAAAGCTCTGAAGTTTGCAGAGAAACATGCTGCGTCAGGCACAACTGGGCTGGCCCCACATAAAGTCAATACTTGTATGAAAACAAATAAAATCTTAGAGAACGAGGCAGAGGCTAAAGAATGCCTTCACCTCTTTCCTTCAAGCAACTATTTTGTTAACTTGAAAGACTGCACGGGTGATCCTACTCCATTCTTTCTCTACAGGTCAAATACTTGTCATAGGAGACACCCTAGTTAATATTAAACTAAAAATTAATAGATTAGATAACTATTACATGCTTTTAGTGCCAATTAATTTAATAGCCTTTTTTTTTTTTTTTTTTTAACAAGGTAGGTGAATATAGAAGCACAGTTTACTGTGCCTGTGTGAGCTCTCAGATAGGTCTTTTGTGTTACAGTTACCACCAATTGATTGGGTTGACACATGTAATCCCCTCTGGATCGCCCAGCGATACGATGTCAGTAAGAAGTCCTTCAAACAGGGCTATTAAAAAGCACATTAAACATGTCCTTATTGTAAGCTTTATGCTAGCTTATGCTAGAATAACAGTGATACAGTGGTATTTGTTTGAAAATGAAAGGATTATATGGTCTTTGTAAAATGAGGAATTTAGTATTGGGGAGGGGCAGTGGGATGGTGATTTATTTTTTGTTTATGTTCCTCTGAATCCTTTGATATGTCAACTTCTGTCACTAACCATTAGGCCACTTGTAATATCTTATACTAAGGAAGATGAAATACATGCTGCCTCAAATAATTTATGTCAAGCATTAAAGGGCATAGATGGCAGTGCTTATTGTGAGATTATAATGAAAATTGAAGTGGGGTGTTCAGAAATCCATAGGTAATTTATTGTTAAAGAGAAGGCATGAATCATTCTGGCCTTTAATTGTCATGTGGATGAGCTTTGCTTTCAGGTTGTGCTGGAAACAAACTGCAAAAAAAAAAAAAAAAGGATAAAAAGAGTGATACATTAGAAGGGACATTTCACCATGAGCCTTGGTACTTATTAAGATTGCTTCAAGAGTTCCATGTCTTCTCTTAGGTCAGATTCTGGTGTGGAAGTGAAAAGGATGCTTTAAAACTTGCAGAGCTTTTCATGACGAAGAAAAACGTCTGGTAGCTTATATCTACACACCTTACAAGTGTGGGATGAGAGTCGGTAAGAGTTGTGGTATTTTTAAAACTGCACAATAAAGGACAGCAGAGATTTTTACATCATGATTTAGCAGCGTCAGCTCTGAAGTGAAATGAAGCCATTCTGGAAATTTGTTTGTAATGCACTCACATCCTCACCATTCCTCTTTCTCTGCTCTCACTTATCTTATAATGCCAAGGTAACAGTATGAAATGGTTAACCAACCACTGTGCATGTGTTACATAGATGTGCTTTGTTAGCTCATGCTGTTTCTCACAAAGAGAGAAATTTCATTGTTAGCCTGAATCTAGTCGTAGGATATGTTCTTCAGAAAATCAAAGCTACCAGAAAATTGATATAAATTATTTGCAGGATCTGGTTTTCCTTCTGCTTTAATATCCTGTAATCAAAGGACAGATTACTCAAAATTACTCATCTTGAGTACTTCAGTGTAGTCATCACAGCACTCCTCTGTGACTACTTCACAATTTCTCATAATGCAAGAATTAGAGGGTATATAGTGAAACTATGAAGCAGCAAGCTTAAGACATAGGAAAAGAAGAGGTTTTTCTGGTAGGAAGCATGATTAAATTTTGCTACACCTTGACACTGAAATTTGTGGAAGCCAGAAGTATAAATTATAAGAGAATTTAATAAATTAATGAAGAATAGATTCTCTGGTGACTATTAAGCATGATGGCTTTGATACAATCCCATTTCAAGGAGACCATAACCCAGAATGACTAGGAGGATGAATTATGCTGGGGGAGAAATCTGTATTTGATCTATCTTTACAGTCTTTCCCTACTGGCCACCATCAGAGACAGGATACTGGGCTAGACTGGCTGTATGGCTGTACTGTATTGCTGTATGATACTGTATGGCTACTCTTACATCCCATTTGATACCACAGAAAACTCATGAAGATTTGTTACGGATAATGAATTGTGCCTTTCTGTGCTTGTTAGTAATAATAAAATACCACGTCATCACAAAGTGCTTGGTATGTGGCATAACACTCTCTATTACCTGAATTCTATGCTTTAGGTGCTCTCTGTTCTTATGCTTCTCTGCTCTGAGAGCACTCTTGCCATGAATGTGGTAAATGGGGACTGTCTGGAGATGATTGGCTTTGGAAATGAAATATGGTGTGGATTTGAGACAAATGGTGCAATTGCTGCAACATACTCATTGCTGTTGTAGCTGACAGAGAAGTTTCGCTATGTGCCACCTAGCTTCCCTTCACAGATGAACCTGGAAGCTTCAACATGCACCAACCCCCAGCGAAAACATAAAGATCCAAACCAATGACTGATCTTTCAGATAGCTTCAAACCACCTGTGTGGTGGAGTTCAGGTCAGAGGATCTGGCTACACCTTCGTCAAGGAAAAAATTCCTGCACCACATATATGGCATAGACAGAAGGACACAGCCCTAACTGCTGTCATATACTAGGAGTTCGTATTAAATTATTTCCTAAATCACACATAGCTGAACAAGCTCATCAGTTGCCTAAATCAAAAAACTGGACTCTAAGAGCATCCAATGCTATTACCTAAAGATGCAAGTACTTGAAAGCAGCAGCCAGGTAAAGTTCTGCTTCTGAGCTTATCGGAAGGATCCTGGTCCTAATAATGACATCCAGCAAGACAGCTTATTTATACAGGAGCACAAGTCCACCTTCACAATCAAACATACCCCTGGAAATCATCTTCTGAGCATGCCCACTTCATGGAGTGTCACTTCATGAAAGACACATCACACCTAAAGGAAGAATTAGCACTGACCTTCTCACTCTAAATCTCAAGGGCTTAGAGGCTCACTTAGAGTGCGAAAACATTATTCTTTCAGAGGTGCAAATTGCTCTTTTAAGGCTAAAGTCCCTGAGGAGTCATAAAGGTAAAGAATTGAAACAGGAAACAGAAACAGTAGTTGGGTGGAAACCCTGGATGTCTCTCATCCAGCCTCCCATAAGAAGTGGGACTGTTGCCAGCTGGGAAAGAGTTCAGCCACGACTTTAACAGAGTCTTAAAAAACTCCGAGGACAGAGTTTTCACAGCCTCTCTGGGTACCTGTTCCAGTGCTGCAACCCCCTCAAGTGCACTTTTTCCCTAATGTCTGACCTGAACGTGCCAGCTGTAGCCTGTGGCCGTTGTTCCTTGTTACATTGTCTGGCACCATTGAGAGGAGGTTGGCTCTGTCATTTTTGTAACTCTCTGTCAAGTAGATGTCGACTGCTATTATATTGCCCCTTATCCTCTTTGCCAGACTAAACAAACATAGTTCCTGTAGCCTCTCCCTCTGAGTCATGAGCTGTTGGCCCTTGACCATGTTGTAAGATCTCTGCTTGTCTTTCTGCAGCCATCCCACCTCTTTTCTGAACCGTCCCCAAGCTCATGCGTCTACGCCTGTGTTCACACAGTGCTGCCCCAGAGCACAGTCGTGAAGTAGTGCATGCTTTTTGCACAGGTCCGTACCATCTGAGATTAAAAGAGCAAAAATCAGACCTTGGAAAACCACCTGTCTAAGTCCAGAAGGAAACTGCACAGGGTGCAATATTTAAGACTAGTGACAGTGGTGAAAAGAAAGGTGACTTTTCCTGCCCTTGGTAAAATGTGTTGCTACGGCGCATAGTGCAAAGGAGTCACCTTTACTATCACAGGCTTTATGTCCTTAATACTTTACGATTTTACTCTTTAGAACACTTACCTTTTGGCAGTGTACCTAGCCTACACAAGTAGCTGTTATTCCAAGAGCTGACACATTTGCTGACTGAGCCAACAGTTGCACGACACCGATGAACTACAAAAAAGGCAAAATAAGCACCTGTGGTCACTGCTCTGTTTCAGTCTTGGCAAATCAATGCAGCAAGGTCCTTTGCTGGCACTTGTAGGTGGTTCTGCGAAGCTGTCCTGGTGCTGTTATGCTGAAGCAGCTTGTGGAGGTTTACTCAGTGATGTGTTAGGTTTTGCTCTTGAACATGCTCTATTTGTAGAGGAACATGATGTGGTTTTTACTATGATGAGAGTAAGCATTCACTGTCCCATAGCTATTTGTAGTGGAAATGGTCTATGAAAAGCTACTCTGGGTCATTAAATATCTTCATGGAAGGGAAATCCCTGTGCCCATGCTGCAATAGCAGCTGATGTCACCAGAGTGTGTATCTGTAACTAAAAGTAAGATTTTCAGGACGGCTCAAATGCCTACAAAAAGTTAGTCATCATCACCCTTCTTTCAAAAAGTTGAGGATCTGATAACAAAGGTGAGAAGGGGCATCTTTTACAAGCAGAAAGTCAGACCTGTCACCAGCAGATGCCCAAACTGCAGTTAGCACAGAGAGAAATAACATTTTGTCCCTTGAAAAAGCTCCATGGCAATTGAAAGTTGTGTTGCCCTGTGCTGCCTGTGTGTAATTCATGTGGGAATTATTCCTCCATGTCTGTCCCGGGACAGGCAGAGGGCTGCAGTCGTGCATGAAAGCCTGTGGGAGTGTGGGGTGCTTGGCTTCTCCTGGGCTCCACCGTGTGGGAAAGGGCAAAGTCGTGCTCATTCAAGCCCTCCACACCAAGACAGCCCAAGCAGACCAGCGCAGAAGAAAGGGTGCTCTGAGGGAGACAATTAATCTCCATGATTTAATGAGGACTGGGGAAAACAACAACAAAAAAAAGGATAAACCCTTAATAAAGACAACCGGAAATTACTTATAGACAGTACAGGAGTGATTCGGGTGCCAAAACATAAGCATGTAGCATCATTTTCGATGCCCGAGGCCACCTGAGACATCCACACAGGACCAGCAGATATGACACATGATCTGTGAAAGACCTACTCCCTTCTGGAGCAGCAGCTGGGGGCCAGATGGGCCCTAAGGCATCAAAAATGGCACCACACAGGTATGTTTAGGCAGCTGAATCCCACCCTGTGCTTCCAGACTTGTGATGAATAATTCTTTTTCTTATTGTCTTGGACTCAAATGCTGGGTTCTTGAGGTGCTTTCCCTAGGGCTCAGCAGTGTGCGGTAGCAGCAGATTTCACTGGTTTAATTTGGATAGAGTTGTTACAGTCCTTTGTTATGTATTTTTAAAATTGGTTTTAGGCTATAAGATCATGAGGCAGTTTCTGCTTTCATAGGCTGTGTACATAATCCAGGTGAGACCAAAGGTTTTTCCTCACCACAAGATGCTGATGTGATTACTCCAAATACCATCTCCTTTGAGTACCTATTCTGTCACAGCTCCCCATTAGGGGCCTGATGTCAAATAGCCAGATTTTCTCTGAATGGTGTTGGAGAACACATCCCTGCTGCAGTTCTCTCAGGTGGTTAAACAGAAGCTAAGAACTTGTAGGAATATTCAGATTTTTTGTTGAACTGCACAGCTCTTTATATCCCTATTCAATTTGCTGCCGTGTTTGGTGAGAAAGAAATTTGGCTACTGCATACACAACGTGGGGAGAAAGAGCAGGGGGGAACTGAATTACTAGGATCTGTTAGCCTGATGCTGTGAGGAGGGAAACATTTGTCCCATTTGGACTATGTGGTATATTCTTAAGGGAAAGTTATACAGAATTCACCAGCATATGCAAGTTTTCCAGGAAGGGAGTATTTTCACCCCATACCTCCAAAGGTGGAGGTTCCAGCTCTCTTCCAATGATTGTACACTGCTGACAGCTCCTAAAATGAAACAGGTTTGGGGGAGTGAGACAGGGACTTAAACATTTACCTATTTTCCTGGCCTGATACATTAATATGTATAAAGACAGATAGAAAGTGATATTATAATTTTTGTCAGCTTTTGCTGGGGCACTTTCTTTAATAATAACTTAAGGAAAAACTGAATGGGGACTAAGTTGTGACATGGTTTTGGCTGTTAGGCCACACCTGATCCATGTCTCAGCATTGAGAAGGAAGGGTGGGAAGATGACCTGGGACTGGAGAAGCAAGAGGGGAACAGCGATAGAAGAAGAACGAGAGAAAACCACTGTAAGGTTCAAAGAACAGCTCTCAGCTGCCTACCAGTGATAGATATGGAGAGATGGGTACATTAGCTATATGCTGTGATGCATTACACAAAAGGACTAATTAACACGCATGAGTATTGGAATCCAATTTTTAGTAATCGTGCACGACAGTCAAGGGGTTCAAGGGAGCCGAAATATGTACAATGCCTTCACTACCCACTTTTCTCTGCATCTCAATTTGCCTTTCGATGAGCACAGTCTGAACTGTGGGTTGTGCATGGGGTTAAATCTCAAGGTTGTTGCATGTGAAACCACTATCATAGCTGTTAATACCTGCTGTCAAGAGGCTTGAGCGGTAGACAACGGCAAGGGAGCAAGTATTTAATATGTCCTCAGAAATATTTGCAAAGAGTTTTATTAATGCTTTGGGTTAACTTATTAAATATATGAAAATTGAAAGCAGTAAATGTATTGACACCCTTTCAAAACGTTTATATGTTCCTGTATTCTTTGACATATATTCCCACCTGATTTTGTTGAAGAGGTTGTTCGCACGTCTCAATAGGTTTCTCTAGAGCCTAAGGAAAATGAAATCCAGATGCCTCCAAGCTTGATTTTCAAGGAAGCCGCAGTTCAGGAGCCCTTGTAGACAGCTGCAGTTGCTGTTGCTGAGCCCACAACTAATGACCCCCTTGGTTTTCAGTGAAACGGAGTGTGAAGTTTAACATGGTGTTGGCACTCAGACACAGTCTTCCCAGCAGACATATGTCTAACTACTTTGTTACTTAGGCACTGAATTGAAGGACTGCCTCCAACTCCTATTTATAACCATTTCTCAAGAGTTTGATGGGCTCAGCTCTCAAGGCAAGCAGTGCATGGTGGGTGACTGCAGGATTGCTTGTCCTCGTTGAGCAATGATAGTAAAACACCAGAAGGAATTACTGCGCACGTTCCCTTCACACCATACTCCTCCCTCTAGGGATATGTAGGTCTAATGAAGAACAGGCTGTGATTTCACGACTGCTTTAAGCAAAACTCTGTGTGGGCTGTTGCTGAAAGGTGCAGTTTTGTCTTTCCTTTCCTCCAAACATGAGTGCCTGCTGCCTCCACTGTACTTGTACTCATACAAACCCCAGTGAGGGTTAAAATTTACCCTGCTCCCCCAATAGATTTCAGGGAGCTCATCTGTCCCATCATCACTTACGTGCATGGACGCTGGTCCGGGTACTATGGGAGCACTCAGCAGAAGGGAAGTGAGAGAGGAAGCCTCTTTTGACAACAGCGTCCAATTATATCTGCTTGAAACAAGATCAACCCTCTAGCCTCAGCTGCTTTGCTCCACGTGTGTGATGCATCCTAACTAAAATCTGTGTTTCTCCGTTTTTTCTTACCTTCTTTGGACTTTTTTAATTTTTATAACATTAAAGTGCTGCAATAAAAGCCTAAGGGCTACACATTTGAATACAAATATGCTCTGGTTTTGTGCACGTGCTTTTTGGTGCTCCCTTTCTCAATTTGCTTTTACACGCAGTGTTAGGGAGCTGCAGGGAGATCCTCTTGATTGCTTGACATTGTGAAGTTATTCTCTTGCTCTGTGTGGACTTGACATCTGATCCTACACGACTCTCTGATCCCATGCACTTGCTGGCTCTCCATCTGGTACTGTACAGCCAATATTTTACACTCAGAATAGGGAGGGCGGAAACAATCAAGCTACTCGATTCTATGGCCTGTTCAACTTCACATCTTCAACAAATGCTTTGTGCTGCCATTCCAGTCCTGGCTGGTGGCTACAGAAAACCAGTGGTCTGGATGAAATGACCTGTTCAGGACTGGCATTGGAAACTGGGAGGCTAAACTGAAAAATGCTGCCCCTTACCGTCTAAGATCTCACTATTACTATTTTCTGTAACTCTATTTCGGGGTTGCTGGAAACCTGGGCTTCCGAACAGAGCAGCTATGATTCTTTCGCGGCTTTTCACTTACTTGAACTTTTCTTTTACCAGACCTATTAGTAGATGAGCTTCAGTGGTTTTAATTGCTTGACCTTTTGGCACATTATCTGCAGAGCTGATCTTTACAATCATACAGGAAGGGAATGCCAGGTCTATGAATATTCTGGAATTACTCTGCTTTATTCACTGTTCATTAAGATTTTACCTACTCCCGATTAACCCCCGTATGAGCAAAAGAACGTGAAGCTCATAACTGAAAAGTTTTAGGTGTGGGCTTGCCGAACAAGTTCCTTTTTGTTGTTGCCGATTTTTTTCTTCTGTGATTTTCTATTTTTTCCCCGTACAAATGAGCACCTGTACGGTAACAGAGACTGAGAAATTTCACCCTTAAGCTCTAAATTCTGCCAGCAGCAATGCCTTGTGTACACTGCCTATCTAAGGAGATGTTCTGCCTGCAAATTGTCTTATTGACAGCAGATCTATTAATAGTCCCATAAGCACAGAGCGGGCTGGTTTAGAGCACGTGTAATTTTGAGATGAGCCATTGAAGAGAGTGGTGCAAGATGGCTTTTCTTCCAAAGATGATGAGTGCCTTAACGGCAGCCAGGAGTGCCATTGTCACACCATCCATCAACTGCCTTCCGTCCCTCTTAGCTGAACCCATGAATTAAGCAACTGTGGTTAAAAAGCAATAAAATTAAAAGATGTAATGGGGAGTCATTGACAAAAGGGTTACAATGCGCTGGCCGTATATCTTTTAACTAGCTAAATATAACCATAGGTTTCCATAAGTTCAAAGAGTAGTGGCCTGGAGATGAATACAACTGTTCCAACTGAGTTCTGGGCTAGGAGCCAGAAGATTGTTAAAACACCTTAGAACATGCTTATTCCCTCTTAGAACATTTTTTGGTACTTGCTCTATTAGTATGGATTTTATTTCCCCACCAAACGAGTTCTCTGCCTTTGAACCATAAACAATAATGGCACATCTGTCTCTAGGCTGCTGTACTTTGAAAACCAATGCTAAGGACACAGAGGGGTAGATTTTCAAAGCGTTGCGTGGGAGTTTGTACCAGGAGTCTAGCCAAATATTTTTCACTCATACTCATCCCTGAGCCTAACCTTTCCTCAGACATTAGAATGGCTCTGTTTGCTCTGCCCACACGGGGACATTTCGCAGAGCTTTTACCTCCAGAGACAGAGCTTCAGCTGGTCAGAAAAGCCTATAAATAGGGTTTTACTGATGACCTTTCAAATCTAGCGACGGATCTTTCCTCTGATCTTTTTTGTTTTACATTTCTGGCTTTGTCTGTGTTTGTTTGTGATTCTCTGTTTCTGCTGAATTATTTACCATTAGGCCGTGATGAAACTAAAATCCCTGATAACACTTCGACAGGCGGCATCAAGTGATTGCTGCCATCACGCTGCTCCACACTGCGTTGATGCTCATTGCATCCACCTGTTTTCTGTGCTGGGGAGTTAGATGGCAGCCTTGCAGGAACCAGACCAGTTTGTGCTGGGTTTATACTGCCACCGTGATAAAGCCACAAATAAAGCGATGGATAAAAAGGCTTCCCTGCACGTCTCTCTGATTGTATAAACCAGCACTGCTCCATCATGGCTTCCTGAGAACAAGTGATCTAGCTCTGAGGATGCTTCCTTACCCACTGGCTGAGAAGGTAAAAATATAACACTTCAACAGTAGCACTGGCCATTACATAGCTTTCAGTTGTAAAGATTGGTCAAGCTGCTGGGAATGGATTTACCTGAGGTTTTCTCTTTCTTTTTTATTAATTACCTCTGCTAAGAGGAATATATGTTTGAACAGACTTTTGTCGCTATCCCAAGTGGCTTGGCTTACCATTCAGCAAAAACATCTTGGTCCTTAGCGTTCTCTATTTTTTTGGAAGGACTACGCTGCTGTGGAAATTTCCCCTTTCAAAGACTATCTCAAAATGTTTCTTTGCAGATGCAGCGCATGGATATTAGCTGTATCACAACAAACTCCCCTTCCAGTTAGTGCGGTTCCAAGGCTTATTTGGTTTTGAGGTGCTTCTTGCCATCGGGGTGTTATCATTTTTCAGAGTTGAGAATCTCCTTTGATGAAGTCAGCTCAAAGTTCTATCTCTGGGTGGTTTCCCAGGAAAAAACTTTTGGCTACTAGCACTTTTTCATTTAAAAATATTTGCCGATTGAATTCAGTTAATGTCCTTGGAAACTCCTTGTCTTTAAAGATACCATCATCCTAGGATTTTCACTACTGGATCTCAGGCATCTTTTTGTGTTATCAAAGGTCAAAGGAAACAGAAACCATATATTTGAAATCCTGTTCCTTTTTCACAGAGACACCATGATGTAGGGAAAGTAAAAACTGTGGATCATCGAACTGGCTCGGGTGGAAATCGTTGAATCCTCGCGAGGCGTTTTCATGCCAGTGGAAATCTCTGGGTTTATAAATCACGTGGCACACCAAAGGTGTGACTTGGTAAAGTTGGATCATGCTTCTGCAAACCTTCTGCTGATGAAACAAATGCTTTTGTGAATACTCTTTGGCATGAATAACAACAACAACAAAAAAATTGGAATCCAAACACTTGAAAAGTTCACTTCTAGTTCCTGGACAGGAAAGGATGTGATTGCTTTGATTTCTGTGTACACTCTCACAACCTGCATGTCATGTCCCCAAAATCAGAGAAACAGCACCTCAGCCTCGTTCTGTTTAAATCTTTGCATTGCATCCCCATGTGCTTAGAGGTTTTCAAATAACAGCATCGGTGTCTCATGTGGGGCAAATGATGTAAGATGGGTTGAGTGTTTTTCCAGTCATTCATTCTCACAGCATTCCCGAATAGATCCTCTACTTTTTGAGTAATAGACACATCTATCATTAAAATGTAAGAATGGATAATGAGCAGACCTTCAAATGGCATGGAACCCTCCATTTTCAGATGTGAGAACTCATTACATCTGCCTGTTATTAAATACGTCTCATAACAATATTTTAATATGATTAAAGATGCTGTGCCTCATTTGTTAAGAACTCGGGAAATTAATCTGAGCAGGGCATTAATGTACCAGGGAAGGAAGGCATGTGAATCTTTTATTTTTTATTATTAGTTTCTTTCTTTGCTACTGGTTGTATCAGCGCCTTATCAGTTAAGTGCAGGAGCTTAACAATGGGTTCTCTCAGCAAAGCCCTCTCTTTTTGGCTGGGTGAGGTTAAAGAACAAACACATTGCCGTGAGCTTTTAAAAGCTCGATTTCAATTACATGGTAGTAGGGCAAAGCTCTCAAACATACAAAACTTTGACTTTGTAAAGATTGTGACCTCCCAGGTACATGTGCTTTAAGCAGAAAAATGTACATGACATGTTGCCCTGCTATTTCCACGCACCAGAAGCTGTGTGTATTGGGAAGAGGGGAGGGCAGGAGGGAGGTGGCAGCGTTCGTGGTGGGATGGAGGAAAACCGTTCCTCTGGGCAAGCAAAGCTCTTCTGTTTGACTAGTAGAGAATTTAAAAGATAAATACATCCCTTATCACGGAATGATAAATAACGAGGTCCAGGAAACACTCTTTGAATAATTGAGTCTGATCTCCTGCATTTTGCAAGACTATTTGCCTTTACGTTCCTATTAACATCTTATAGGACTTTGTCTTTACTAATGTTTGTTTGTGGTAGGACTCACAATGTTATAGGCACTTTCTAGGCTTTCAGGAAGAGCTGGTGTTTTCAGTTTCTGGGAGGACAGACAGACAAACAGACAGAGGTCATGGCAGAGGAGCAACAAAAGGACTTTTCTGTGCAAACTGAGACCCGCTGTAGCTGGTATGAATTTCACAATGAGCATTTAAAGAGGTTGTTTCTTCCCTATCCCCCTTTGCCCTTCACTTGCCTGGAAGTGGAGCCCGTGCCTGTGACCACAGCCACACATCTCTGCAGCTTTCACACTGGGCTGCCTCTGGCCGTAGCCAGTCAGAAAGCCACGACAAAAGAGGCATAAACTGAGCATAGGAGGCTGCAAGATGTGCATTGCCCCCCAACAAGTTTTCCAGCTGTAGGGGAATATTTTATAAGGCTATTTGGAGAGGTAAGATGCCCACTGAAAGCCAACAGGAGCTGGATTCCTACCCATCCTTTGAAAATCCACCCTGTATTTTAATATAGAAACTGATAAGGCTACACCACTGATACTGCCCATGGCATTACTTAAAAAGAAAAACAAAAGAATCAGTGAAGACACTGAGACGAACTGGTTTCATCCACACTGAAATCGAGTTTTCTTTCTCGAGCCTTCTATAGGACTCTGCCTCTAAATCTGTTGGAGGGAAATTAAATAACATTCCTAAACACAAAGGGAGATGCCTAATCCCCTGGCCTTTCATAGCTTTCATCAGCTGCACTGGGAGTTGTATCGAAGAGGTAAATGCAGACTATACTGTTTTGGAAGTAAAAGTAAGCTGAAAAGCGAGCGCAAAACTAAATCAAACTGCTTGAAAAAGTGTTTTAACTGCTAGGGAACACGGCAGGGGTCAGATCAGCTGTAATGATAAAGAATCCCTGAAAATATCCCCAAAATGGTGCAGGTTAATCCCTGTTAGTTCTGGTCTCATACCTGTGCTCCTGTGGTGCAAGGGGCAGATCCCTGCCCTTCCTCCCTGCTGCACATCTCCCTTGTGGGGTGGCAGGACAGCCTTAGGGTGGGCTGCCCAACACAACATGTTTCGCAGGGCCAGAGGATGCTTGTAGGATGTCTGTATGGTTTTTCTCCTGCCTGTAGCAGCCCAGAAGTAAGAACTTGGTGTGGTATGTGAGGGGGGAGTAGAAAGAGTTAAAAATCTTTCTTTTTTTGATGCTTGGTCCACTATTTGCGTGAGCAGGAGCTCTCTATCAGGGCTGGGCTTTGTAATGTATTCCACCTATTGATAAGGAGGCAAAATAACATTTCTAAATTGTTCAGGGTGTTTGCAGAATGCCAAGGCACTCCAGTGGCCTTCTATACAGAGCACTGCTGATGATAAATCACAGGAGATATTCTAGAAGTGCCTATTTGCTTGTGGAAATATCTGAAATACTGGAAAGCTCACAGATTTCCCAAGGTAGGTGAAGAGGCCATTCAGCAAATTTTCCCTCTACTTGAAATGCAGTTTTCAAATAATTTAAAACCTGAGTATCTAATGAAAATACAACGTAGTCCCCATGACTTCTCGCAGCAATATGATCAAGTCTCAGGCTCACGCAGTATATAGCAAATAGCTATGTTATTTTGCACTAGATGATTTCAGTCTGCGGTACATTTTTTTTGAACCACACTTATATAATGCCTTCAAAGGAGGGCAGGAGCCTGCCCACTGAGGAATAAATTCAGGAACAGAACCTCCTGTGCAAATATTAGTATTCAGCATCCACTGTGGCACCAGCGAGTGTGTTCATAACACATGTACAATTCAAACGAAAAGGTTACGTGCAGTACATGAACATGTACTGACATGGCCCATGTGTTTCATGTGGAAGCATATTCACTGTCCTAAAGTAAATGTCATCAAAAAACCACCTAATATAATTGACGCAAAGGACTGACAGAGAAAATAAATCAGGTTTCTCTGGAAAAATGGAGAAAGTTTTACCTAATTCTTGTGGAGCTCACTTCAAAATGCTTTCATATGTTTCTATGCTAAGGAGGCAACTAAGACAAGAAATTACTTGGAAGCATGAGGTTCACAGCAAGGAGTCAGCACTGTGGTTTGTACATTCCTGCGCAAGAGGAAGGTGGAAATCCTACAAAAGGTACCTGTAAAATCACCTATCAATAAGGAAAACCTCCCCTAAGTCCAGCTGCAGGGTTGCCTATGCCCTTTAGCTTAAAGGTTTACACCACTTCCAAAATGCTTAGAGTGAAGTCTAGCTTCCAGTGATGTTAATAGCAAATTGGCCATTGTTTCCAGTGGCTCTAGAATGCCATAGTTACTGCTTGCTTCCTTTTTCTTCATCACACTCTAACTGTGTTCAGTATTCAAATGCTGAGATATTTTTAATTATATTTCTTTAACTGATGGGATTTAATGTATCACTGGCATAGCAGCCACCACTATGTGCAGTATTGGAATGCTAAATAAAAGGCAACAGTGATCTGGTGAGACTGTAGCATGCTGTATGTTTACATATGAAAGCAGGTTCAATATACACTGCATTGTGGCATCCCCATGATGCCTCTCTTCATCGCTTGTTAGTCCAAGAGCCTTCTTACTTTCTCAGAGCTACTCCTTATGCATATGCATATCTCCTCATAATAATGCCATAAGGCTGCTAATCTATTCTCCTTCAAACCCCTCCTTAAAACTCACTTTCTCCATGGTGGCTGGAAAACATCTGACAGGAGCCCAGCAGCTGGTATGCTGCTACTTATTCTGCTGAAGATGATAAATACGCCCTTATCCCAACTCCTTTATTTCCCTCTTCATTGTATCCACCTGTTGTTTTCATCTCATGCTAAAATGGTGAGATCTTTAGAGAAGAAGCTGTTGGGTTTTTTAAAAAAATACATATGTCACCTACCATGACATGGTTCTCTGAGTTTTTCCTTACTACCACAACATGAATAATTATAGACCTATTTTCTAAGCAGTTCAATATTCTTTCATGAATGAAATGTCCCATATTCCTTCCAAATACCCTGCTCAATTTGCTTCAGTACCTGCTCTGCCCATTGCAAAACAACCAAGAAGGCAGAAAGTATCAGGATTTGGGAGGGAAGCAGGTTATTCTCTTTGTATATGGTGAGATGCAGTGACAATTGCTGTACATTTGAGATTAGCGGCACCTTCTCAATCCCTTCTCCACTCTGTTTTCCTTGTGACCAGCCCCTGGGTCTCCAGGCATTTCCTCTCTGGCTGCAAGGCGGAGGGCTTGGTGGCCCCGAAGTGCCTTCCATAGCAAGCCTTTCCCTTCCCCAGCATATGGATGAGCAGCACAGAAGCACCTTCTCCAGCACAATGCCTGGTACCCTTGCCAAAGGGCCATGGCAAATTCAATTTCAAGCAGCATCAAGGCACATGTTGTGTACATTGTTTTGTTTGTGTTCGGCACTTTGTGCCCTGGAGTAGACGTGCCTTGGTAGTTCCTCTTCTGTCGAGGTCCAACCTATATGCAGACCTGATTTCTCTTCAAGTCTTGTCAACCCACGTTGGATAGTATTTTGTTCCTTCCTGCAGAGTGGATATTTATTTTACAATTGTCACCGTTTTGATGTGGACTTGTTTTATGCAATTTCTAAGTCATGGCATTATATTATTATGTGAGGGTCTCAGCTTCCAGTTTTTCATACATGAAGTTTCTAGTCCACATCTCTTTAGAGGTGAGAATGAAGCTGCCACTTCTGAGTGGAGCCAGCAAATACAAGAAGCAGAATGCTATTATTAGGTTTGTTAAAACTGGGTTATCATCAGCCTATTTCAAGTTTCATGTGAAAATTGAAATGTATTTTTGTGCTTGAAAATATTAGAAGAGTGAAATATAATTTTTGTTTTCTCACTTCAGTATTCCTTTGTAAAATCTGAAATTTTCCTTAGGCAATTAAAACAGAAAATACGGTATATCTCTGACACTTTTTGTTTAAAGCTGATACGGCAACTAGATATAATCAAGCAATTTGGAAAGGAAGTTCGTTTTCAGTTTAAAGTGGACAATTGTTTTGTAGAAATATTTGTGAAAAGCCAACTGTAAAAGCTGTTTTAAAATTGAAGATGTGGGTGCTTTTGTACTTACCCAATCTGGAACTTGAAAGTACACACATTGTGTGACTTTTATGACGAGTCACAACGGAACAAAATAACCCAGATTTCATATCAGTGAGCCATCAGAACAATCCAAGAAAAAAATGGGTGTTTTTTAGTCTGAAGGATGAACGATCATGAGAAAACTGCAAGATTTTAGTACACAACGCTGAAATCATTAACTGCATAAGTTACAAATTACTTACTCATTTTAAGATGGCATCTGTAAGATTGATGATACGTTCACAAAGTGTCCAAAGGAAAAAAGAAAAACTCATCTTTTACAATCTTTCAGTCTGTTCGTTATAAATTGGGAAAGTCTTTGGAGCGTTCTGTTAAGATCTGCTCCAACACATGCTGCAGTCAAGGTAAATTCTTCCTTTCAGTCCAGAAGGTACAGGATCAAAGCTGTTGGGAAACTCATTCAGACTTTAAAAGCGTTGACTTAATGGGGGATATGGAGACGAATTTTACAGACAGGTCTTAATGGACCAGCAACGCCCACTGATGATTCTGCCTGTGAAGTAGGACCACCTTTTCTAGATGTCATTGCAATGGATGATCTGCCAAGGTGCTGTTGCTGCTGCTGCTGTTGATGTGTCCCTTAGGGCCTTCAACACAGCATCTTTCAGGCGTTTAGTGTTTAAGGCCACAACTCCCATGGACAGCAGAGTGGAAACAAGTCGTCTTAGCTGTGGAAATTGTTCCCTCAGACTTCCACTCTGTTAAAGAGTTAAATATGGTCATTCAGCTCAGCCTCAGCTTCTTCTAAGGCTTTCCCTGTGTGGTGTGATGCCTACCTCTGCATCCAGCCAAGTCAGTCATGGCAAAAGGAGCTCTGGATCAGTGCTTTGTAGTGCTCTTTGGATGGGCATTACCACCTTCTTCTCCCATTTCTGTTTGTCACACTTTTTTTTTCACTTTAGCTTGCTTTCCACCATTCCTTAGATTTCTGTCTTCTTCCTGAGCCTCATCCTGCTGCTCCACCTTGACTTGGCCCCTCCCCATCTCTGTTTTTGTGTCCTCAGAATAAGACCAGATCCTAACAGCAGTGGCTGTGGCATGACCTGACAGAGCCCACTAAGATTTCTTCCCCCTCTTTACCTTTCCTGTTGGTGGGAGCTGTTGCTCAGGATGTGCATGGATGAGAAAGCTGACCACTCACATTTCAGTAAATAGGAAGGGACTCAAAGTGACCTAAGAGATGCTCTGTGCTTTCTTGGGTAATTTGCACTACAGTCATGCTTAATAGCCTGCAAAATGGGTAGAGTGACCGGAAGACTGAAGAGGGGACTTGAGTGATTATTATGGAGTAACTGAAACCATGGCATTCAAATGCAGTGTGTTAATAACCTTATCAAGAATAATTTGCAATTGATTTGCAAGATAGCAAGAAAGAGCAAATAGGAGGTTGCGTGTGTGCGTGCAAACAATTCTCATTGCTGTCAGGCGTATATGTTTTGCACCAATACACACTTAGACAACCATTACCATTGACAGGAAGCTCTGTGTAAACATAGAGGCATGAAATAGCTTGTGATCAGTGTATAGGAAACAACTCTTACCAAAGCAGGAAAGACTATTATCTGTTGTATGATAATGACCTCTGGGTTCTTGGAGCTTTACGCAAAGTCAAAAAGCGGGTGACGTGCTGGATGGAGCTGACAAAGCCCAGGCCAGTCAAGGGGCAGAAGCCTGGTGAGAGGTGAAGGTAGTAAAAAGCAACTTCTGCAGTGGTGATCTCACTTCTTGATGTGCATACTAGGTCAGTAACCAATGGAGAGATATTTGGAAGTGTGCACCTCTGTTGGGAGGTTGTGTTTTGCAAAGGAGGTCATGGAAGACTTACTGAACCAGTGTCAGTAAGGCTGTTAAGACATGAAGGTTCAGGACTGTTAGCAGTAGTATTAACACTTACTATTGCTTGAAGGAAGGGTGGGGGATGGTAAGACCTCCATGTTTCAAATAATTTTATAATACAATGTCCTTTTTTGTGCATTGCCAGAAACACTACCAGGACATCCACTTCAAAAGAATAGTTTGTCTAGGTTTAAATTATATTTGAGGCCAATTCCACAGCTATGAGGTGATATTAGAGTAGCACAATGTCATATGCATATGCTTGTGTCTTTAGAAATACGAACGAAATGCTATGGATGAAAATCCAGCAAAACAAAAAGATATTCAATTAATCAGGAGCACTTCTTTTAGACAGCCCCATGCTGAAACTAGAGGCATGAAAATCCTACCTTCTACTTCGATGCTGTTTAAATAATTTTCCTTGTCTTTCCTTTTTTTTTTTTTTTTTAAAGAAACGAAGTAAAAAAGCAAAACAAAATAATCTTGTGCCAGTAGGGGAAAGAAAATGCTTTCTGTCAGCTGTGGCACGTTTAAACACCCTAAATATTTCATCAGACACTGCACTTACTTCAGTGTTTTAAATAAGATTTAATGAATAGGTGCATGTTCAGGCTTGTACAGCCCTACTTTTGTCTGTAGTTGGCAATGTGCTGCTGCATGTGTTTGGCTGCACAGTTAAGAATTTTAATTACTTACCTGTTCTATACAGACGCTCATTCTCTTTTAAGTGTTTATTAAAAAATAATACTGTATCTACTGTGCAAGAAATCTTTGACATACCTTAGAGCTGCAATGTTGTCTGTAGTAGGACCATTTTCTGAATGTAACCCCATATTCCCCTTGTCCCCCACTCCCAACATCCAGTCTCTGGAATTCCCACAGACATGAGACATTCATGCAAGTCTGTCACTGGCTTTTGTGACCACTTTGCATTGAATGTCTTTGCTGTAAATGTTTCAAAGATGTCTGAGATTTCGCTATCTGCACACACGAATGGATGGCACAAACAATGTCTGTCGGATTCTCAAGAAAACTCATCTGGAGTTGGCGGTCTTTCTTCTTCCTGGTTTTTTGTTTGTTTGTTCATTTTTTTGGTTTGGTTTGCTTCCAACTTCTGGACTCATTTGACAAAAAAAAAAAATTATTAAGCAGAATTGAACAAACTCCATGACATTTGAGTTAAGAGCCAAAGACAGCAATTTGACTGCATCACTTTTTTTGCTGGTGGGCTCCCTTAGCAATGACATCCATTATTTATAATTTTGCAGTACCTAGAGATTAAATGGGTTCAAGATACTGTTTTGCATAACAAGTTCATGATCATTCAGGAAACATAATTACAACGTTATCTAGATATCACAGACGAGACAACAGGATGGAAATATTCCTTAATTTTAAGTTGATGGACAGTGAATGAGTCACAGCTGGAATATGGTTCCTCAAGAAGTTTGTCAATGATAGCTGTGTTTCTCTGCAATCCATGCATGGAACTTTTTGAGTCAATGAATTTTGAAGTTTAGCAAAAGAAGAGTGAAGCGGAAGAGTACGAGGGTTTCTGACCTTATTCATGAAGATGCTAAGACAGACAGACAGAAACTGCAGTTGTCCTAAAACAATGGATGTTTGTAAACAGGTGTATATATGTAAATATGCTGGTAGGCATTTATTTTCTCAAATTACATCCTGTTTGTGGTTTCATAGTCCAGAATGAGTCTTAGATGCAACAGGGGAGAAACAATTTAAAAGGTGATTGATGACATCATTTTAAGTTTCTAAAATTTATGTGCAAATGAAGTAGATGTAAGGATTTGAGCCAAAAATATTATAGGTTATCCTTTAAATGTGGGTTTTGATAGTAGTGTACTCACTGCTGGATTTCTGAGCACGTCAAAGGCATCAGATCAAATCTTTAAGGACTGAAGTCTGGCAGTTTCAAGAACACCTTAAGTCCTCTAATATATCCAGACATGTTCATCTGGATGTTCTGCTGAAATGTCCTTTGGTCAGATGGATCCAGTGGGCCAGATCTTGTACTGTCATATAGCTGAGCATCTCTTTTGGGCTGACGTTCTTCGACTTGAGTGCCACAGCGGGGTTTCCACAACCTGAAGTCTCATGGCTTTGTCTGGAATGGTGAGATGGGAGACCTTGCCTTTCCTCTTTAGTATGGAAAGATATGTTTTCATCCGAGAAATCTCAGAGCAAACAGCATCTGATCCATACATGTGAGCAGGTATGATGACAAGCACGTTCAAGTCATGCTTGCTAGCTGAAGAATGGTATCCAGACTTCATCTATACATCATGCATACACTTTACAACGGACACCCTTTACAGAACCTTCAAACTAATATCACACAGGCTGCGATGACGTTTCGCACCTCTGTCTAGGATACTTGCTCACTGTACGGGCACAGCAAAGTTGTGTAAGCTTGGTACTATGCTCAGGTAGATAGAACATGTTTCTTTGCAAAGCTACAGTGGAGGCGGAATCTCAGTGCAACAACTTTGTCACTGCCATTCTGGGAGACTCCGTCATTACGAGGAGCATGACCACATGCTTAGATGGTAAAACACAGAATTAATATGTAAGTGGATCCCACCTTATCTAGCTATTCCATTTTGCTTTGCAGATTGTGTGAAAATACCAAACACATGGTTTGTGATTAGCCAATTTTAAGCGGTCTTCAGATTTGTCCAGGGATCCTGTGCATAGGATTAAATTCAGCATGTTTGGAATTGCAGTTTACTTACTTATGTGTTCATTAAAATGATCTAGTCAATAGAGTATAAAATGTCAATAGCCACATTTTTTTGGTGCTCCAGCCTTTATCAGTTGAGATGTGTGAAAGGCTGTAGACCAGCACAAGCACATCCCATTTTGTTTTCAAAAGATGGTTTCTAATTCTTGTAACTTCCTAGTAAAAAATGAGAGGCTGTTTCTCTGAAAAAGGGAGTGGGAGGGAGGAAGCGTCCTTATTTACATCCTTGTTGTTTCTTTCATTTGAGTGTTTTCCCTTCCTTCCTCTTGCTTTTCTCACATTTACTGCCTACCTTTACACTTGTTTGTTTGTCAGAGAAAGATGATGATAATCTGTTGTTCTATTAGCTATCATCTATTTGCTTGATTTGCCAGACTATTTCAATATGCTTTAGCACATTTGGGAAGGACAACCTTTTCTTTGAAATTTTTAAAATGTTCGTATAATGTTTTTAATACTTCATTTCTTACAGTAGGAATAGTGTTAACAAATGTTACCTTTGCTCTGAAACCCCAGAAAGCTGGTGATCTTTCCTGCTCTGCCTTCTACTTCAGCTCCTTTTATTATGCAAGAAGAACAGAGGGAGCAGAGCAAAACTTTGGGGGAGAAACAAGAAATCTCCTATGGGTCATTCTTCTGGAGTGAAGACAGGCCCTGGAGCATCCCTATCCCTTCCTTCATCCTCCATCAATTTGAAGGCAGTAGATGGTCACATCAAGCCATGCTGTAACAGCAGTATGGTTTGGTTTAAAGTAGAAGTATCAGGAAACCTGTGCATTGGCAAAGTTTGTCTGACAAAGACGAGCATTTATCATGAGTGAGCTGGACAGAACACAATATGGAAAACAAGACACATCCTCACTTCTAATATTTCTTCATGAGAACTGTGAGAGCTCATCATTAAATAACTTTATATTCCCTAACAGGAGACAAGAGTCAAAAAAAAAAAAGAAGAAGAAAAACTGTATTTTTGTGATAATTTTTCTAGCACCTCTTTGCAGGCTGAAGACAGCATGTGAGTATTCCTCAGAAAAAACCTAGAACTCAATAATGTTAACCAAAGTACTTAGATTTGACTTTATCTATTCACAAATTAGGCACCTCAGCTAGATTATCTGGCCCCCTCACTGGCTTGTGGGGAGGGACAGGTACTTCCAGTGACATTCACATGCAGGATCCTTGGCTACGTCAAGTATTTATTTAATTGGGGGATTAACTGCCCTTTGAGAATGTTTCCTTTTCCTTGGCTATAAAAGATGTCTAAGGAGCTGGTTTATATAATAACCTGCAGCCTTGGAGGAAATTCCTGTGGGTGGCCTTTGCTCACTTGTTTATCCCCCAGCTCAGATATTTGAAGTGACGGATACACAGAATTACCACCGTGTGTCCAGACTAAATGTACTAAATAATACGCCATATGGCATACATTGCATGTTAGAGGACTGTCTTCCCTCTCTGGCCGGTGTGGCGTCAAACCTGTAAGTTGTTACTTATAGTATCTTTCCTTCCTTTGTTGACAGCTTGATTGATATGACTAAAAACTACCTGCAACAAAAATCCAGGAGGCAAGAATCAGAAAACTGAAGCAAAATGAGATATTTTGCCCGATATCTTATACTCTAGTTTTGCCATAGAAAAGTCTTTGGTTTTGAACAGTACTTTCTAGAATGAAGTGACCCTACAAAACACCCTGCCTTTTCCACCTAATATTGGTGTACTATTCCTACAAGTGCTTTGCTAAATTAAGGTGCAAATTAAATGCTAATTATTGTTCTTCCATGTCTTGGAAAAGCAATCTTTCCTTAAGCAGTCCATCAGGTATAATTTGTTTGTAAATGCTCCTTGTTTATAATCCTGGGCTACTCACACTACAAGTCTCAGTCCAGTTCATTCTTCTCCCAATTCATTCTTCTCAATCTCTTTTTTTTCTATGTAGAAACTGAAGGATAAATATCATTGCTGGGCCACCTGTCTTCTCTGATCTGTATTTCTTCCTTCTCCGGTCACGTTAAGTTAAAACTAGACTGGGATGCAGTGGATTTTACCTTCACTTTTTTCTGTGATTTTCATAGATCCTTTGTTTTATAGCTTATGTCAATGCATGGCATTATAGAGCCTCTCAACATGCAGCCACCAGTGGTTTTGGGGAGTTGGCTCCACAGGGCTTCTTCTGTGGGGCATGAGAATGGCTCTGGATCCATCTCCTGGACAGAACGTGACCCTTTAAGGGGCTTCCTTCTCTGGGTCAACACTGCCCAGTTAAATCTCTGTGAATGACTAATTATTCAGTTATCAAACCAGAAAATGTTGCAAGATGAATAAGTAAAAAATGTTGAAATGCAATGTTCTGACTTTCTTGTTGGCAGAAGAGTGAGGAATCCAGGTTTAATTGTAAAATTCAACCGGACTTTACCATTAGTTGCAGATCTCTTTAAACTATGTGGGTGATCACTATTAATGCAGAAAGTGCGTTCCAGTTTTCTCCTCCCTTCCCAGTGTCATCAGCCCATGAAGGACAGAGGTACCCCAGCCACCAGACTAGTTCATAGCTCTCTAGCGTTGACACCTGCAGCTCAGTGGACTCTGTTCCTGATCATTACATCTCAGTGAAAATATTTTTCTGTGAGTTATCCATCTTGTTAGTAAAAGGCAATTTTACTAAAGCATTTGACGACTGCTTTATAGTGGACTTTTAAATATAAGTTTGTTTATACTGTATGAAGTTATGGTTTGAAATGCCACTGGCTGGGATTTATTTTCAAATTTAGTTGTTATACCATTTGCTTTAAGAGGCCTAACTTTAAGGTGCCAAGAGATATTTCTTCACTTAGCTTTTCTCTTCCGGGACATTAAAGGGTACTTTCAAGTTAAACTTATCGTGAGACTATGTGAAAATGAGAGTGTCTGATGTCTGGTGTAGGTGAGTTGACCAAAGAGATTGTGAGGCCTCAAATTTATCTTTTTGTTCTGAAAGAGTAGAAGTCAGATCTGGCAATTAGAGTGAATTATGGTTCCATTCCCAAACCATCTTTTCACCAGATACACAAAACCCCCCTATGTTTATGTTTGCCACTGGTGTTTGGTAGCGACGAATGTTTCTTTAGTCTTTGTTTGCTTATGGGAAGCTTAAGGCTTATGCAAAGATTGGCACCTAAGTATAAAATAGTTTCCTGCACAGCAATAGCTCAAGGTTTTGAAGAGAGGTCAGCTTTTAGGCTTTACTTTAATTGTTGCTCTTGTAATCCCAAGATGCTGAATGTTTTTTTTAATGCAGACATGGGCTGAGTAGACAAAACTTTAAAAAACCCCAGCTAAGTACGACGCTAAGCTTCTGAATGTTTTCACAAGACACCTCAGGGAATGAGGAGCTACAGTAGCTTTTAGACACTTTGGTTTTGTGAAAATTGGTATTGTAAAACCTTTCTCCTGCTATTGAGGCTGAGGATCCCATTGTTGGGGATTAGTGTGACAATGGGGCAGGGTTACTATTGGGATCCTAAAAAGCCGTGTCTCTTCTAAGGGAAACTTACAGCAGAGTTCCTTGAACTATAGAGAGGAGCACGAGTTTTAAATGTCAGCTCTGAAGGCAAAAAACCCAATTAGATGAAAGTTCTAGTTAATGTTAAATCTTAATTGATTTCTTGTATTCCAACCTGGCTTTCCTTTGGAAACAAGTGTCAGAGATGGAAAGTCCTTCCTTTTCTTCTTTTGTGCTATTATCTCTGTTAAAAATGTAGAACTTTTTCTAAGCTTTATTGAAGCTGTAACTTCACCCTTTAGCAGAAATACTAACAAAATCATAACAAATTCATTTAAATGAAATTGTGACCATACAGTTGGCTTGTTAAAAGGGGGTCTTTAGTAGCCAGCTCCACAAGCTGCTGACTCACTGCTGATGTGTTTCAACACCCATCTCTTTTCTCTACCACTAGAAACAAATTGCTCAGTAGTGGTTAAATTCAGCTGAAAAGCTGGATACCCGGATGGTGGCATTTCCTGCTAGCATGACTCTGTAATTTGCTGGCAGATCTCAGCACAGGGACATTCTGAAAACTTCACAGAAATGAGGAAGAAACTCTTCATCGAAAGTGCTTTCAAGCATTAGGTGTAAGGCTGCCTGGGGAAGTGATTGAGTCACGATTCCTGGAGGTATTTAAAAGATGTGTAGATGTGGCACTTAGGGACATGGGTTAATGGTGGACTTGACAGTATTAGGTTTACAGTTGGACTCAATGATCTTAAGGGTTTTTTCTAACCTAAATGATCCTGTGATTCACTGCTCCATTATGAGAGTGAACCAAATCAGCCTGTTTATTTTTTTCTAATAAACGTTATTTCTGGTTGATAATGTTGCCTGTCTTCTGGAACTCTGATTGTCGTTCTTCACTTGGGCTGGTCTTCTACCAATGTCATTTACTTGTTTATTTTTTATTATCCGTTCTCGAGAATGACCAACATCCACATATTTAACGGCAGTTTTATGTATGAGGTCCTTTTCTAGTGTTTGACTACAGGAAAGACTCAGGAAAGCTTAGCCATTATACCTGTCTTTTATTTTTAACTCCTCTGCATTTTGGGAATTAGATTGTGCTCTTGTCTGGCCAACGTGAGTAAAAAAACCTTCTCAGCTCACTGGTCTGAGGTTTAGGTTTGGTCCCTAATCTCAGCTACTAAAATCAAGGATCAAATAGCTCAGGGGAATGCCTCTGCTTGTGTTTTCTGGCCAAAGCTGCTGTCAAGAGGTGTAAGAATTAATTCGAGTTCATTCTTCAAGGGAGACAGGAACATTTGTCTTCAAATGAACCCTCAGATACGTGTTGTGGAGCTACAGGTTATTGCTGAGCCCCTAGAGCCTAACCCTGAACTGGCTATACTATTTGTCTCTTTTAACTTCTGATACTTTGCTCCTAAGGGTGAACTAACTGAAGAAAGTCTGTAGTGTGGGTTTGAAAATGAATAGGATACAAGTGAACAAACCCCTGGTGTTGTGCTGCAGTACTTGTGCTGTGAGTGGTTGCACCATGTCCTTATGGCTGAGTTACCAGCGAAAGTAACGCACTAAACACCAAGTTATTACCTCAAAATGGAAAAACAGTCCACTGGATTTCCCTAAGTGTTTGGATGCCTGACTTCAGGCATCTACCAAGGGCTCAACTTTTAGAAAATAAGACTCCTCCTGGACAGACACCTACAGCTTGGATCATCTAGTAGCCTTCTAACATTTGAGGCCGTGTGCTCCTGCCATATGACTTTTGTTACAAGCCAGGCAGGTGTTTTCACACATGTATTGTCTTGCTGCTTCCAGTAAGTGAACACACATAACTCCTGACTATGACACAGCCTCCGTGAGAGCATGATGTGAGCCCAGAGATCTTTGCGAACGTACAGATTCTCTGCAGATCTCACTACAACCTCAGGAACAGAGTCAGCATTTCAGGGTGCAATCATAATTGCTACCCTACTACGCAAAGCACTAGAAAGTGAACAGATAGAAACCTATCGAGAAGGGTATCTATATCAGGTTTATGCTAGAAATTACATTTCTGAGGCTGCCTAGAAGTAGCTCATCAGAGGGTTATGAATAATGTATGACACTTTTTGCCATTGGTGAGGCAGTGCTAGCTGAATTAATCCACTCATATTTCTTTATATATATAAAAAGCCTTAGCTTCTTTTCAGCCTTTATTCTTGCTGTAGTGTAGCAGGTATTTGAGTAAAGTCAGTGATTTTTCTTCCTGTCTACTTTAGAAAACAATACTCTTAGGCTCTTTCTTTGACTCTAAACACATTCATTCTTCCTAAAGCTTTTAAAAGAAGCAGAGCTTTCAAGATCAAAGATATTCATACAACACCTGTACTAACAGTATTTTCAGTCGTTATTGACCATTCTTTGTGATATTGTTTTATGCAGGTGCCTTTCCAGTGAGCTCTTTAGAATGTGAGGGAATACAAAAAATAAGCATACAGAGCATCTGTGTATCTTTTTATCACCCTTTAAAAAGCAAAGCTTGTTGACGAATGAAAAAAAAAAAGCACATAAATATAATCATTTCACTCCTCTGCTCCTTGCGATCCAGGGTATTAGAGAATCTTCAGATGGTTGCTCACATGATCATGAAATCACTGTGTATTCTGCAGGATTTATGGATACGAGCCAGGAATGAATATTTACAAGTGGTAGGCAAAACGTGTCACTTGATAATAATTTTTTATCACCTCTTTTTAAATAATAGAAATTGTCTTGCCAGGGAGCAGAAATAATTCTACATGTCTTAGATTACCCATCCAATTTGGCCTGGAGAGTGTCTGGTGAATACTTACAGGGAGCAAGTGAGAGAGAACTTGTAGGCTTTAAATTGTTCTCAAAAAGTACTTTGCAAACGCTTACAAATATCAAATCAGAAATAGACGTGAGTTCTGCGGTGATCAGGAAACAAAATAAAGGAAGATGGAGAGGGGTAAACATACAATAACTGTTCCACACAGACAGTAATTGAACTATCGCTATTGGCAGCTATTAGAGTCCGTCCACTTGACCTGCTATATTTCTGTCTTAGCATTGACCAGACATGAACTGGACATATTTTAAGACTCAAGCACAGAAATACATACATACATTAAAAAAATTACTGTACTCTGAAGCAAAAGATAGTTGAACTCAATGACAACTATGTGCTTAATCAGGACTCAAGATTTAAAGAACAGAATAAAACCTCTTTCTTGTGTAAACAAATCTACATTTATTTGTCTCTTAAAAAGGAAACGTATTTTCCTTCAGGACAGGATGTAAAGGGGACTTTTTATGGTTTTAATCTTAAGTAGTTGATTGTAGTCCAATGTTTGCATGAGTTTGAATGGTAAATTAATTTAATTTCTTTTTTCTCCTAGGACAGTAGTAATTTTAAAAGAAAAGAGAGGTGACAGAATAATGCAGTCCCAGAACGAGTGCCCAGGTACCAGGCACTGTATGTGAGAACTGAATATTCATAACCATGTGCTTGAAGGCAAACAGACTGCAAACCAGTTAGAGAGAAAACACTCGTCAGAAAATAGCGTGGTCCAGGTTCCTTCTTTCTGATAGGACCATGAAAAGGTACTTCGCAAACTGAAAAAACAGTATCTTTTAGCTCTTGTATAATTAAAAAAAAAAAAAATTATTTAATTATTTTTCTTTTGCCTGCTTGTAAAGTGGTCCTGTGCGAAGTCATGACATTTCATGGCAATTCTATATTAGCAGTAGCTGAATGCAGTAAGAAAACCAGTATAAGTGAAATCTACTGCAGCCCTCTAAGTCAGTGATAACAGTGCTGGGGACCATAAAGTGATGGGAGACACGTGTTCCTGCAGTATCAAACCTGGGGTTCTGCTCCCAGTGCTGAGCACCTAAAGCCCTCCAGACATTAGAGATACATGAATTCTTCCAAAAGAGGGCAGAAGCAGCATTTATAGAGTCCCCTTGACAAATATGTTACCTTCACCCAGTTGCAGACTTCTGTCTCACAGTATTTCAGAATACGAACCTCTGGCTCTGCAAAACAAGCCGTAAGAACCAGCCAGGAAACTTCACAATCGAAGCAACACCTACATGACACTGCAGATTGCAAAATGTGTCAAAATCCTAAATGCAAATAGTGTTCCTGACAGCAAACGTCAGTAGGGAAAGTACAGACTGCGAAATGGGTGGGAAGCCAAAGGTTATTTTCAGCCTTTAATATTCATATTGTTTCATTATGCTTTCAGTTTGAATGGTTTAGTAATAGTTTAATAAAAAGTCTGAGCTGTGTGTTAGCTTGTGTATAGCCTCTAGATAAAAGAAAGACAGAGGAATAAAGAAGCGGTGGCCAGAAAGGTATGATGTTATGTAGCCGCATGTAACTGATGTAAAATTTTTTGGACATTCCAGGCAAAAACATCAGACCCAATGTGTCACCTTACCCCAAGGCAGTGAAATCATTAAATAAAAGGCTGAAAGGGACCACAGGAGGTAATTTAGTCCGGCTCCCTGCCCTAAGGCAGGATCACGTCTACCTGCGTCATTCCTGACAGATGTTTGTCCAACCTGCTCTAAAAAATCTACATATGATCATGTCTGCCAGGTACCCAGGCAGACTTTCTTGCGTGTTTGGCAATGCTTGGGTAGCCTGTCAAACCAACAAAGTCTCACTGAATTGACAGTTGAAGAAAGTAAGAGAGAAAAAGAAATAGATATATGTTCTTGCAGTACAAGAGAATTTGAATTTGATTTTACATTACTAGCTCACTGGGAAACAATTCATTCTAGTTGTTCAGATTCTTTGACATGCACTGTTTCAGTAAAACATACATAGTTTGATCTGCAGGCCATCAAAACTGGCTACAGCAAGTAATACAGAAATTAAAGTACATATATATGGAAGAATTCTGTGGGCGGTATCAGAAATGTTGAGCCTGATTTGGAAGACACTGCCAATATCTCACCTATATTTTTAAGATTTATCTTTACGCAGTTGAGATACCGAGGGAACAATGCACCATATTTCACCAAAATGTCTGTTACGTAAACTCCCCTCCAAGATACAGAGCAATATATCTTTCCAAAGTGTTTCACCACAAACCTATAGGAATAGTCAACATACGTCTTTGTGACTGTTGTCCTTTGTCGGCATTAAGTTGGTTCAATATAGCCACTAGGAAGGACTCATCGAGCTGGTATGAGAGCTCGCTTGTACGTGGAATAAACTGTGCTGGAAAATTTGAGATCTGGGAAAAATACTGACCAGTTCTGAAGCAGAATAAAAAGTTTCAATGTATTTTAAAAATTCAGTTTAAATGTTTCGGTTAATTTCCAATTTTTGATCTTGATCGATTTATATAAATAGAACTAAGGCAAATTAGTAATTAAAAGTAATTTCAGTTTAAGGTGCCTTGTTCAGTACTGTAGGATATTTTTGAGGGTTGGTAGCCTTAGCATTCACAAGGATTCTGCCTACAGAATATTAAGTGTAAGCCAGTTTTCACTCTCACCAGGGTCTGATGTTCTGTTCCATTTCTTTCACTGATGCATTAGCAAGGACTAAACTTCTCAGTATTCTGATTTAAACCCCCTCTTACGTACTAACAGAAGAAGCGGACAATCGTTTTCCTTTTGCTAGCCATTACAGTCAAAAAGACCATGCAGAAGTTAACAGTTTATTTTAAGGGGGTTTTGCTAACTTTTTTTTTTTTTCTGCTGGCAAGTTAGATGGGTTTTATTTCTGACCTGGGTGATGGTTTGAACATGTAAGACAGCATGTGGCAGTCTCTGGATGTGGTGGGACAGGTCTGGGATCTGTATTTTCACATGCAGGACTGAATTGCCCTCTGAACATTTTCAGTCTCACCAAAATGTGTTAATTGTCCAGGTAATTGTATTTTGTGTTTTGATAGATAATGTTATATTATATTAAGATTTGATCTTAAAGGTCTTTTCCAACCTAAAGAATTGGATGATTCTCTGATTCTACGTCTAAAAAGGCAGAGGATGTAATTTGCGAAATCTAGTAAACTATGTTATGCTGATACAAGGCAGAGAAGCTGAGAAGACATTGTCTCTTAGCACACGTAGGAGAAGGGGAAGTAAAAGAAAACTGGCAGCGCTGAAATTCACTCAGACCTTTCTCCAAAGATCCCTAGTATTTTGCAAATATGTGGGGGCATGTCCTCAGACCTGCTAAGCAATTTGTGAGACAAAGATATAACCACAATTTTCTATTATAAATATGGATTATTTCACGCTGCCTAGAAGAAATGCCTCACTGAAGAGTCGACTTTTCAGAAATGTGGAAAAGACACATCTTCATCTGCAGTCCAAAAAGTTGGCAGGAGTTTAACTGATCCTGACAACTGGCCTGACCTTGGGCACCCAAAAAGCGAGTCTCTGATTGCAAGCGTGCATGAAAACCAGAAAAGGTAGTCTATATAGCAAGGACAAAGTTGTGCTGAATATTCGTGGAGAGCAATGCATACAATCTAAATATCATTCTCCAGGTTTTATTACAAGAACCCACACAACCCTGCAAGAATTACAGCAGAGATAGGATGGAATAATTTAGGCTGAAAAGGACCCTGGAGATCATCTTGTCTTGTCTAGCTAGACTATAGAGCAGGATGCTCAGTAACATCTCTGATTGAGTTCAATGTTCGAAGATGGAGATCCGAAAGCCTTTCGGAGCAGCCTCTTCCTCATGTTCGTGAAACGTTTCTCTTGCTGCACTTTGCAGTTGTTACATATTCTCATTTTGCTGTGTAGCTCTGAAAAGAGTTTGGCACCATCTTCTCCATAACCCCTCATTAGGTAATTAAAGCTAACAATTAGTTTCCCTCTTAGCTTTCTCTTTCCCAGGCTAAACAAGCTTCAGTCTCTCTTGACCATAAAGTGCCTCAGACTCCCTCCCATTTTGATGCTCTTCACTCCTGTTTGCCAAAATCTCATTTGTACTGAAGTGTCTCAAACTGGACACAGCTTTCCAGGTGCAGGCTCTCTGGTACAGAACTGAGGGGAATAACCACCTTTTACTTACGCATGCTTCACATGTGAAAATTAGACCTTGACTATGAAAGATAATCTGCGCAGGGCATCAGATTATTTCTAAGAATTGTAGAGTGCTTTGGGTTGGAAGGGACCTTCAAAGGTCACCTAGTCCAACACCCCCTGCAGTGAGCAGGAACATCAGCTAGATCAGGCTGCCCAGAAGGGCCCAGTGAATCACAATGGAGATGATCATGAGGATCACAAGAGATAAGACAAACCCACTATTTTTAAAGCATTCTTCGGGGAGAAGTTGTCCTCAGATTTTCTGTATTTGTCCCAAATTGTATTTAGATCTCATATGAAAGATCAAGCGGTTGGAAGCCATACAGTCTTCCATCACGAAGCCCCACGTGTATGCAGGTTCCATGCTCACTTGCAAGCTCCATGAATCGGTGTGCATGAGGGCTGGTCCCTGCCAGAAATTCAGGTCCAGCTCTCAGGCCTCAACGTTATGTCTCATTTTGACACAAATGGCACAACAAAATATTAAAAACCTAACTTCAGCATTGTAAAGGTAGACTACACTGGAAAACATTTTAAAATCTCCCATCTTCCCCAACATTTCTTTTTTTTTTTTTTAAAGTTTTGTGAGAGTCCCCTTCCAAAATGTTAGTTGCCTACAGCAAGATGTTCATAAATGTCTGTGCTTCTGGATCACTTTCAGGACCCTGCTTTGAAACAAGGTCTGCTCTGGCAGGCAAACACCAAACTCTTAAGACTCTCTTGCTTTTACAAGACTGTTTCAGTGCCAGCCTTTTGGGCTCTGGCAGGCAAAAGTTAAACTCCCACCTTTAACGTGACAGGTTGAACTTTCTGTTCCTGCAGGAATTACCTGGTTTCTGAGGGTGTGAACAGGCAATGTATGGATCAACTGACAGATGAAACAACTTTTATGGTCAGGTTCAGTTATGTTGTTCCTTCATTTTGGCAGCCTACTGTGGTTAGGAACCCTGCTCCCGAGCATGGCCCTTTTTTTTTGAAGGAGTGGTGGGAAGCAGGTTTTCTTCCTGTGTCCATTAAAAAAGTGAAGCTAGAGTTATCGCCTGTAAAGAGAAGAGCTTAGAAAACAGGAGAATGAGGAAAAGAAGAATATGGAGGTAGGAAATAGAAACATGAACCCCTAAGAAAACCTCCACTGTCCAGGCTCAACCTAAAATTGCATTCTATGAACAGCTCCTGAACATTCAGGAAGTTACTCTTCTGGAAACAACCAGCTGCTATGTTTTGTTCTGAAGTTCAAATTTTCATCCCATATCTTTGCACGGTTCCTACTGTATATTTAATCTTATATGTATGTGTGACAGGTTTGAAAGAAAATAGGTCAACAGTACTTAAGATGAGTAATACTTTAATCAATTTTAACATAACTTCTGGTGGATAGTGACTGAGGATAACATACTACCTTCACTAATTCCATTTAAAGTAGCAAGGACATTAAAAAATAGTATTGTATAAATTGCTTGGGGGATACAAATTATCTGTTTTATATTCCCATAGAAGCCATAATATCCAGCAGGATGCTGTTAAGGATGTGCAATAATTTTAATATCTACTATGATTATTATTGATATACAATGTACATGTGAATTCAGCCTTCTTCAGTCCTATCTGAAGGAATCATTAATGTGTAATGGATCAGATGACACAGAAGAACTTAATGATAAGTTGTAACTGGACAATATACATTATATTTTATGTCATTTTATATTATTTTTACTTAAAAGAGACATCCACTCATCTGCACCCTTCAAAATGTGTTCACGTATGGTTAAGGGCAAAGCATGCAAAGTGCAGTTGTTGGAAACCGCATGTTAAAAAATTTAAAATTAGTATCATTACAGTGTTTCAAAAATAGAAAAGGCGCGTTACTTTTTAATGCAGATCATCCCGTGCAAGACACAAGCATTAAAAATGACCTGGATTTTTTGGTAGAAATATAAAAACTCCCGGTAAGATTATTAGAACCACATCTCCAGCACGTGCCTCTCAGAGCAGCAGGTCCAGGAGACAGCTGTCTATTCAAGGGGTCACACAAAGATATTCTGAGTTGTCCAGTTACTCTGGGGTAGGAGGCACAAGGGAAGGCACACCAGCACCTGCAACAGAGATGATGAAATAATGCATTTATAAGACATACAAGTTTGTTTTAAAGAGTTCTTCAGTTATCTTCTTGATATCAGCACAACCCCTCTGATCTGGCAAACACTTTCCAAAACGACGGAAAGAAATGGTCTTTGCCTTGAGGTGGTCATGGTCCTTAACACTGCCCAGATCTACTCTACAGGTAGACAGGTGTGGGGCAAGACTCGACAGAGGCACAGCACTGGCACACCATCACAGCTTCGGTTTGTCCCTGCTCAAATCATTTAGGATAACAACTTCAGTGCAAAATCCTTCTACTGCAGCAACAAAGAGAGGCTTTGCCGTTCATTCAGAGGAGAAGGGAGGGAAGGCAAAGCAGAGTTTTACCTCCCACACAGACGGTACCCTTAATAGTTCTTGAAGATTCAGGTAACGTATGCTTTAGTGGGACCTTTTTAAAGAAAACTAGTTGCTTTAAGGCAATAACCATTTAATTTGCAGGTAAGGATGTTCACTGCAGGACGGAACTGCTGAGACATTTTGTTGTGATACTTTTCTCACTGTCTGTTCCAAACAAGATATGGATACAGCAAGGTAACACATAAATTGTACGTAAATTTACAAACCTCTTCACCCGGCTTTCTTTTGGCCTACTTTTCACAACATTTATCAATCATATTCGTGTTCCCCCTTGTGCATGAAAATGATGCCTGACTTTTTAAATTAAAACATGGAACTTTTTGGAGGCAAAACTTTTATATGGATGAGTATAAATCACGATGTCTTAAAAAAAATTATTCTCCAAAGCTCAACTAATAGTTTAAAGTTTGTGATCAGGGTCTGTTTCACAGAGCTGTTTCAATCCCAGTAAATAGTGAAAAAAAAAAAAAGTGTAAAAAAGCCCTGCTGTATTTTTTGCCTTGCGTTTCTGTTAATAGATAGCTCTGCACAGAAACTTTCACTGACAAGGTCTTCTGCACTTGACTAACTTTAACTGACTCAGTGCAATGGCTCATGTGCTTATAATCACTCAGGTGCTTAAGCACTTCACTTAATCACTGCCTCAGGCAACCAGATGAAGAGAAATCTCCTGCCCCAGAGGGACCAGTCTCTTCTCTGTGACAAGGGCAGAAAATCTCATGTAGACTGCTGAGAAAAAACCAACAAACAAAAACCCAACCATGTAAGGATCATTATAATCTGGATATCTTCAGAAACTTTCGCTCTTTTGGCCTAGAAATGGCCATGAAAGGGCCACAGATGCATCTTTGACATGCAGGACTGGGGCTGCGTGGCTAGCCTATCCCGGCACAGCACCGGCACAGATCTCTGGTGGGAATACAGCACCTTCATGCCATATCCGGGAGAACGCGTATCTCCCACTGCCCTTCCCTGCAGCCGGAGTTTTGAGATTTGGAACTGTTAATCAGTTAGATAAAATGTGGAGCTCTTATCATTTGACTTCTCCCCCCTTACTTCCCGTTGTCTGGAGGGGACTGGCCTTCCACTTTACCTATCTGCTAACCTTTCCTGCAAGTGCATGAGTGGCTTTAGACGCACACCACCAACGGTTTATCCAGGGTGTAGTCCAGAGGCAGCTCTGGGTAGAGTCAGCACACAGCTGAGAGCAAATGAGGTCCCTGCCCAGCAGTGGTGTTTCATTTTGGAGCACTGCTTGCTGTATCTTCGGTTTTAGAGAGCTGCCAGCAACTTGAAAATTGGAGGTTGTTTCCATATGAGGCAGATTGTCACTAAACTCAGCCAAACAGAACCACACACGTTACTGATTCCCTGTGTATTACTAGCTGGTGCAAGGCTACGTTCGGTGCTTTGTAACTAATTGGTACAACCATTTAATCTGTACAGCGTTTTCAATTTAAGGCTGGTGATGAGCGTGTATGATGATCTGCAGGAAATTTTGAAGCCCTGTGAAACCTATAGGCATTACTGATGTACAGAATAGTTGCACGGACAGATAAAAGCTACTCTGTTATAAAGACGATCCTTTTAAAATGGTTTTGCTAGATTTAAGTTAGTCCCATCTAGAAAGATCTTCCTCATGCCAGTGAAATTGCTGTTTAAAAAAGCACCGCAAGAAGTAATGAATGGTTATAGTATTGACTGGCAGTGACAGCTATTTAAGTGCACAAGTAATAGAATTAATAAGAAGCTGATGAATTAACCCTCTTTTAATTCAGTGGAGTTATCTCAGAGATAACTTTGACTCCAGTGCCTTTTGCTCATTTGACCCATTAGAATTTTTTTTTTAATTGTCAGAGAACAATGTCTTTACAGCAAGTGTTTCTTTAAATCTAATGAGAGAAAATATCGGTGGAAGGTTTTTATACATAACTGTTTCTTTCTCAGACATGAAATAACCCCATTTATAATCCATTCAAAGTATCAGTTGGCAACACTTAATGCATTGTGCAAATTTAGGAAATTAAGTTTTTTGGAGTAAATGATAGTTTCAGCGTAGTGCAGTGATACTGTATGTGTCCCACTACCCACCATCCCATCCTCACCCCCATGCTGGTCTGCAGGCTTTGAGGTTGCTGTTTTAGTTTAAGGTAAGCTAAGAACCTTTTTCCATTGATCTTTTTATTCCACGTCCACAAAAGAAAATGCTAGGACGTTGCTACTGATTTTTTTCCCCCAATATGTGGTCATTATAAGCAAAAAAGAAGCTCACACTTCTACCTTTTAATTGGGCATTTAGCAGGACAATGTTTGAAAGCAATTAATGGGAAAAACATTTTTGTCCTGTTTTATCAATTGGTCTCCAAGAAAAATGCTGTCCAAAGTAACTATTATGTGCAAGCCAGGAAACTGTTGTCCTTTTCAGTTTTTCCCATGTCACAATTTATTCATTTAATTCAGTTCTCCAAAATTACTGCAGTGCCAATTATCTCTCTCTGTGTAGAAAATGAGTTTGGCCTACTTCAGCTTTTCCTTCATTTTGTGCCTGTTTTCTGCTATTCTTCAATGAGTGAGTAATGTGCGATGTGAAAAAAGGGAGGATCTTCAAAAATATGTGAAGTGTCTAGAGTGGCTTTTTGGTACCTGTGAAGAGGCCCCTTGAAGAAGCTTAAGGGACAATAGAATATTGCGGCTAGCAGTGGTTTATTTTGTCCACATGACTCATTTCACACGCACCCAGGCAACTGATGAATGGAGGATTAACACAAGTTTTCACCTTATTGAAATGAGTGATTCAAAGCAAACAAATAGGACTAACTAGTTTGGAATATGAAATTAAAGTTTCTCTGAGTTCCTTTGTTACGCATCACTTTCAAACTTAATTAGAAATATGATGGCTTTGGAATTACTTTTAACCAATTTTGTTAAATGACAGTAGTTTGATGTTTGTTATTGTCACACAATCTACTTGTCTCAAATCTAAAGAATCCCAGGGGCTGTTCAAACATATTATCAAAAAGTAATTTAAAAAAAAAAAAAAAAAAGAGGAAAATTTACCGCATATATACATATATTCACTCCTTGTGCATGTTTATATACATTTACACACAGAGAGAACATTAGATGTATTTTTTATTGTTAGTTGCATTATATATAAAAATATTTATAGATGAGTAGGTAGCACTAAGGGAAATGTGCTTTAGTTGTTATTTTTATGCTAATTTGCGCAACTCATTCAACTCCTTAAACTTTGTAACGATATTCTGCACAGGTTGGGGCTACCCGTGTACACCAGTCAACCCTACAAGACTTTGTATGGTGCTAAGTAGCAACACTCTGCAGTCATACAAGTCACAAGTTTCACAGTTCACCATGTTAACAACTTTTGTTGAGGAAGGGTAGTTTAGCATCTTTGTGTGGTATAGTCGATGTTCAGAGTACACAGGTGTTTTCAAACCAGGATGTCTTCCTTCCATTCCTTTTAAGGATGTAATGAATTGCTATCAACACCCTTTCTGTGGACCAGCTAGCCAAACACACCTAAGCTGGCTGTACAGTTAATGGGTCATATGCCCTTCTTCCCTGTTTTTTGGGATAATGTTCTCCGGTGCCTCTCTTATGTACTGGAAGCTCCCTGCAGCTGAGTGATTCAATTGGCTTCTGCTGTGGAACAGCTCCATTAAGCCCTGCACGCAGAGTTACACAAAAGCTTCATGATACTGTTGAATCACAACTTCTGTCATTAAACTTTAAGATTATGAGTGCAGCACTCTGTAAGGAACTCCGAAAGGAAGGGTACTGAACTAAATGCAGGATTTTTGGTTTAGTGAGTGGCAGCACAGGGGTGAAAAAGAGATAATTCAATCCACCACCTAACCTGTGGCTAATCTTTTCTGAAGATTTGTACATGTCGGGTGGGGGTGGGGGCGGGAGAGGGACCAGAGGTTGAATTTTGTTTCTGTTTCCCACACAATCAGATCAGGAGCACTATGAGATAGCTCCAGTGAGATTCATTTTTGTCAAGGTATTTCTATTCCTGTCTGCAGCAGAATGGCAGGGGTGTGATGCAGTATGGAGGGATACTGTGATCATGGGGTCGGCAAGATCAGTTGGGATATGGGATGACCTGTCAGCATTTCCACTGAAAACAGCAAACATTGGCCATATTCTGACATGCATCCAAATTTTATTGCTGGTTTCTGAGAGAGGTTTTGATTTAGGTTGGCATCTGCTCACTGCTCAGTAAGGCAGGCAGGAGCCTTGGCAAACTCAGCTGCCAAAGTTTAACGAGTCCATTGAACACAACCAAACTTTAATTTTTCCTTGTCCAGAGTCTTTCTCCTTCATTGGTTGGAGCATTTTTACATACATACAGGACTTTCCCATAAAATCAATCTCTTTTGACAGTTTTAAGATCTTTGATTGCGGCATGGAAATGTGGGATCTCAGCAAAATGTCTCCAGATATTTTCTTTGTAAAGTGGAAGGAATAATTTATACATTTTTCCTCTACCAATATTTGGTGGAATGAAATAATTTTTGACCATGTCAAAGAGATTAGCAAATTTAAAATCTGATAACTGTATGCATGTTATACTGAACAGTATTTCAATATAATGCCAAAACAAAAGAAGAATTAAAAAAATTTTCCTCTTATCAAGAAAAAAAAGTCAAATTTGTCATTGTGAAACATTTCATTTTACAATTACTGCCCAAACTGTGTCTCTGGCTAAATAAAAAATGTAGTTGCTCCAGAAGAACGTTTCTATTTTGATGAGGGAATCGTTGAGATTCAAGCAAGTGCTGCTGACTGCAAACACTGGAAGCAGCCTCGAAGTGGGTGGATGCTATTGGCTTGTCACTGTTTCCCAGTGCTGTGGTCCTTCTGGAAGCCTGGGCTCAGCACTACTGGGGCAACGCTCAGTTTGACCGGATGGAATGAGGGGCTCTTGGGACTTGCTCCTTCTTCTCTCCATGCCAGTGTAAAGGTTTTGGTTTGTTTCAAGGGGGGGTAAGCTGGATCCTGGAAAATACTCTTACATGTTGTGCTGAGAGGAAAACTGCATGCCCATGGGAGCCTCCAGAACATCTGTTCCTCCATAAAGAATAAGCAATTCCTACTCATTGAGAAGCAGCTTTGCCAAGTGATGTGACTAGTTGGTATCGCTAAGATGTGCCATGAACACTTTAATGTGTCACTATTAAAGGTCGTAATCTAACCGATGAATGCCTTTTCCATACTAATAATTACCAATGTTGTACAGCACAGTGTCTCTGCCCATTTGGGCTGGATCTGCAACAGATGTACAATTTGCTCTGAGAACCCGTGATAAGGTCAGAAACTGGCATTTACCATCCCAGGAGATAATTCTATAAAGGAAACAAAAACTCCACTGCAGATAATATTGAAGTAACTATATAATTTAACACAGCGTAATCACTGAATTTTTGGATACAGTCCCATGATGGAATTGTGTACACTGTATTCCTGAGTGGTGCCATATCTCATTCATAAATGGATGGTTGTAAATCCCATCGAATTCATCAAACCCAGTGAATATTTCAGACTTCCACAGGAAGTTTTCCAAAAGGGTGGATAGAGAAAATCCCATCCTAGAATGCTTTCTGCCTCAGGTGGCTGAGCATTCAAATAGGAAGCGAAGGTAGAAATAATCTAATGCAGAGAAAGACATTGCACCACATCCTACATGGAAAACATGAGTGTCGGTCTCAGGGTGAAGCAGACAACGTTGCCAGTGTTTGTTGGATGAATCCTAAATGCTTCTGTGCTGTAACAATATCTCATCCAGCCAAGCAGCCAAGATTTTGATATGGAGACGCAGTGGTTTCCTTTTCAATCAAATCTTGGACTGGAGAAGTCCTATGAAACATTGGTCTTGCACTCGTCTTCCTGCTGTGATAAAGATGTGATAAAGACAACACTACCTGGACTAGGAAGAAATGCTCTTACTGTTCTTTTCAGCAATAGAGACTTATTTCTAACAAGACAAATATAAGAGAAAGTTTCATATCCATTCTTGATTGCTGGAGCTATTCCACCTGAAAATGATCATCACACGAATGCAAAGCAATAACTATACCTACATCAGGGAAATTCACTTGTAAGAACTGCCTAATGTAAGCTGTCTTGTATTTTAACTCTGACAGCAAATATTTTATCTTCTCCCCACATATCACACTAGGTCACTAGGTCCAACTCCATACAATTTTGAAACCTAAGGGTAACTTCTTTTCTGCCTTTTTTCTAGGGTGGAAGGCAGCTTCACTGTTACCTGATCGATGGGAAAAGTGATTTTGCTGAAATAGACAGAAGTTTGTACCATCCACAGAAATTCTGAGCTCCCTTCCTAGGTGGGACACGTTTGCTGAGGGCAGTTGCATTACAGGCAGCCCAGCTGAATGCTGACACAGCAGTTGTCTCCAGACACAGCTTATAGACTCCATATCGAAACAACCTTTATGTGACAAGGCATGATCAGTTTTTCAGACAAGCACAACTCGTATCGTCAGACAATACGGTCCTCGTTTTTATTCAACTAGGAATGACCCAGGTGTGTTTTGTAAGACAATAAAAACACATAAGCGTGGCAGCTTTCAAACTTTGTGAAATTATGACAGGGATTATCACCTGAGAGACTACCATGTGTTTCCTCCAGAACTGCCATCAATGAGAATTCCACACATCTCTTGCGGGGTCCATTTCACAAGCCAGTAGTGTGGAATTTCCAGCATGTCTTCCTTCACTTCGCAGACTTGCTTTTCTTTTTCTTTTTTTCTCTGTCTTTTAGTTTCTAATTTTTCAACTTGCACAAGGAAAGAGCAAGTCTCATCATCAGAGTGATGGTGTTAAGCTTAAGAAGCACCAATGCAAGAGAGAAAAAGTCTGGAAGCACACGATAAAATCAGTAGCCATTGATGCCCAACATTGTAAGTGAACTTAAAAAAGTAAAATAACAATTGCCCCCTTACCACCTGAAGGGTTTTACATTATTATCCCCAGTAACCAGAGCAGAATGAGCTGAGGAAAAGAAGATATAAGAAAAAAAAGAAATGAAAAACTATATTATTTTCCACTTAATACACTTGTGTCAGTGTTGTTAGCAAACTCATTTTTATTCATTTCTCTCCCTCATTCCATTAACTCACAAATCCCAGGGAAGTCGCCACCCCATCACACTCAACTTCCTTTGAAACCTTCCCCAAACGCATGCGTAAAGAGCACTGTCCAATCCAAGGAGTCACACCAAGACTGGTTTATTTTCTCCTGCTGTGGCACTGGATGCTGTACTGAGTCCCTCGGCCTGTCCGGAGCCACTGCAGAGCGCTGCTGACGGCTGTGAACCGGCTGCTGCATTGCAGACGGGGAATGACAGCTTATCAGGAGGGAGTTAACATGATTCCTCTCTCTGTAATTTGTAAAGTGCTTTGGGGTTCCACTCAGTGAAGTCTGCTATATAAATGTGTTATTGCTACATCTTAAAGGTTACGCAGTGGAGCCCTGCTGGCTCCCTGTGCTTCCGATTTTTCTGATGCTTTTTGGGGAAGGACATCTGTGAACTCCTGGCTATGTCTAAAGACTGATAGTGGGGGGAAACAGATCATTCAGCTGATGTGAGGGATGCCATGTGCTCTGCTGACAGGAGCGTGAGGAAGGTCCATGCAGGCTATACGATTGCCTGAGAGAGAAAATTAAGGAGGTGTGTTTGCCCAGGGGTGGTAAGGAGAGAGCTCTGGTTTATCAAAGGCTGAAGACCCAATTCACCTAAATCCTGAATCTTCATGGATGCCATCTCTGGCTTGGCTAAGCAGCCCGGACTCATAATCATCTCCCCCTGCCGCAGCCCCAGTGTCTGCCCCCGGCTCCAATCCAAATTGGGAAGGGGCTGAGAATTTGTCTCACTCAAGCCCTCACCAGGGCCACGAGTGTCAGCTGCTCTGTCTGATGACTGGCGTGCTGATTATGCACCTATCCAGACACATGGAAACTCCACAGGGAAAAGCTCCCCGATACACACACATTTGTAATCTCTTGTGAATAGAGCCCTAAGTGCCCATTAACTATTGCTCAATTACACGGGAACTCTGCAGAAGTAAATATGGCATGCACATGAATATCAATTAAAGCCATTATGATCAGTGTGGTTGTGAGTCAGGAAATGTGCATAATCTTGACAGCATAACGAAGACATGCTTCATTTTACTCATGTGGATTGGAATAGTATGTTAAGCTAATAAAAGCTTTTGCATTTTTAAAAATAGTTTAACAAGCCCAGAATAGTTTTGAATCATATCTGCCAGTGATTTTGGTTGTTCAAGTTAGCTTTGAAGTTCTTTTTTAACAGACAGAGGGAAAAACCTCTACCGCTGAGCCTGTAATTTCTCAATATTCCTTTCTTCCTTCGTTGCTTTAGCATTCATACCAGCCCTATCCTACCTAACACCACACAAGTAAAACCAGCAATGGGATACTTGCACAAAAGAAGGTTGATAGCTGAAAGACCAGACACGAATGCAGAGCACTGGACTGACAAACCATTTCAACTGAAAGCAAGGGGGGCGGGTCTTACACTCTGGCAGCTGAGCATCTGCGCTGGGGGATCTTATCCTGAATCCTCCTACCTACCTACTCTCTGATCAGGAGTAAATCCCAGGCTGACACCATTATCTCCAGCATAAGTGCAATGCGTTAAAGATTGGTGCCTCATGGCAATGAAGGCTTTATAATAAGAGGTGTCTTTACTGCCATGGATTTTTGCTTTGGCAGGAGAAGGACAAATGATGTACAAGTTCAGCAGGAGCGGACTGATTTCCACAGCTCTTATGGGACTACCCCAATGGCACTTATCAATGGTTGTGGCCTCATTTCCGCACTGATGGAAACTTGAATGCAGCGTTGCAAACTTTCCAAGTAATTTTCTTTTGCTGAGCCAGGCTGTCCTAGCACTTCTGCAGGTGCCATTGAATTTTGGAAACCTGTTGTTTCATAGAGAATGACATAGACTCCTCAAGCCAAAATGTGATATCCTGTCTGTCATCTTTCTTAGACTGTTGTCCAAGGAACCTAAATACAGTGTTGACAACACACGTGCTTATTGCTTGAAGTGTATTCAGCCTGTCTTAAACTCATGATGAAATTTTCATTATTTTGCCATCAGCCATTTTTTAGCCCTGTGGCTAGAATGACACATAGGTTGCATCTGTGGGGGTGAACTGAACATGGCCAGTGAAGGCCAGGCGATGACCATCCATACCCTTATTTGATGTCTGAGCATGACTGGGGATTAGTGTGGGTTAGGAGCCCCTCCATGTGGACCTGGAGGGTTTCGCTGTGTGGATGAGAGTTACTCTTTGAGTTCCAGTTTGTTTTATTTACTAAGAAAGATGTGACCATGGCCCACGTCTATAATCATTCACTAAAGAAGAGCAGGACAGGGAATTCAAGCATTTTCCTGCTGTGATCTGTCCTGTTTAATTAATAGCAACTTCCTTGGCACATTTTTGCCCCATGCCATCATGCTACCACATGATGCCCAGACACAATGCAGACAACAGCACTAGCCAGGGACTGTTCCCAGTAGGCAGGTTGAAAAAAGGAGGAGGTAGCCATGCCTTGCCACCTGCCATCGGGGCAAAGAACAGGCCTTGGCCCGTTTTATGTACTAGGATAGATGTAGCCATAGAGACTGGCATGTTTGTACTGCCCTTAATTAAATGGTAATTGGGTTTCATGGCAGTTCTTACAACAGTCTGAATCTGTGGGACTGGGGTGATGTCTGACCACTGGAGTCAGAGACTGGTATGTAGACTGAAAACATACGTCGATGCATCTGTGTCAGGGAGGCAGGTAATTGCACTGGATGCCGTGCAAGTGGGCTGACGGACAACATTGTACTAAATAGAGCAAACAGTCTAATTTCTGAGTGTAATGAGAAATTGAGCTTGCAATAGTTTCAGAAAACACACTGGGACAGTCCTGGGGGACTTCTTTAGAACTATTGTTCTGAAAAAATACTTAAACATTTTAATATAATTATTTTAATTTTGATCTAGTTGAGGTTACAGCTGGAAGATTTTAGAGCTGTGGGTACATTTAGATTATCTACCAATTTGCAGCAATGCATACAGTTATATCTACGGATAAAAAGAAATTTATGTAGTTCAGCAAATACAGCCAAAAAAAGGAAACAGGAGTAAGTAAATATTATGAAATCTGAACAAATGTCAGCTGGCCAAAAGAATGGAAGTATGGTTGTATGTGGTGGCATACTGAAGAACAATTATTTCAGCCCAAAACTCAGCCTGTGTTTGCAGAAAAATTTTTTATGTATAATGACTAGAGTAAGACTCATCCATTGATATTCATGACTAAGTAGTGCGCTGAGCATGTCCTTTGTTCGGGTTGTATGCCACAGACAGTGCTATGCCAAGCGCTAAGTCTTCAGCACAGGCTTTTCAGGATAAATGTTAACCAAATACAGTACTCAGATTTCTTTGCTGCATTGGGGCCTCATTGTCTGCAAAACAAAACCTCTTGGTAGCAATTTTTAACAGATATGTATGGTCCCGTTCTTTAAGTGCCCAGGGGAGCCATTGGGGTCTATCGCTAGTTACCACCTTAGGAAGAGATGAACCTCTGATACTGAGAACATCTTGCAAATCAGTGCAGAGCCTGACTTTGGGGGTCAAACCTTTACTCTCATTTACCTGGTCAATAAAACGTTTCATGTCTCCCTTCCAGGAATGGGTTAAATTTACTTAGTTAATGTTGAAAAGCACTCTGGAGCTGCAAAGTGCTCTGCTATGTAAGTGCTGATCATTAGGCATTATTAGGTCCTCTTTTGTTTTTCCTACTTTAGCCCAACTAACAGGCAACTCAAAAACTGTTTCATTATACGCAGGGGTTTGCCAATTTAAACCAGCCGATTTAAAGTGCATTTAACAACTTGGATTGGTATATTTTAATAGCCCGTAGCAGGTTTGTGGCAAAAGGGGCAGAAAGTTAATATTTGTCTGCTTCTTTAAATTAATAGGTTGTAATATGCGGTGAGTGACAAAGTTTCCTAAGGAAATCATTGCGTTGGCAAGGTTGGTTAAATAAAGCGTCCTACAGGAGCTAGGTAATAAATAAAACCCTGCCTTCACAAGGCTTTGTCAATGTCTGGAAAGCAGAGAGAGAGAGACTAAAATAATTAAAGGTGCTTATTCTAGTGTAGTAGCTCAGTAAATGAAGTATGCTTGGATTTTCCCTTCGCAGGAGCTAAATCTGTGACCTTCTGTACCAGAGGAAAGAGTCCTTTGTGTTCTGAGCTCTAATAGCCTTACCATGGTTTCGTTTCTACTAGGGTCCACGAAACACTTGTCGTATTTATTTTCATTACTTCTTTCTCCTTTGCAACGAGGCATTAGTTCAATCTTTAAGGAAAGAGTAGATTGTTTGTTTGCTTTTTTTTTACCTTGATGGGCTGTATGCCTTTATGTCTTTGGTTTATCTCCCGTGTTTCAGAATGTTTCTTTTACCTTGTGGAATACTGTTAGAAGTCTCTGTACAAAAGCAAAAGCTGTGGTTGCTATAGCAATAACCAATCTGATGAAGCTGTGACCTAAATCATGACTGAGAAAAATAGTACCTTTTCTATATCACTGCAGTTACCGGTTCCTTGGATTATGCTACCCTTATGCAGGATTTATTACCTAAAATGAACTCTTTGGCTTCAGGATACAAGAAAAAGCAAAGTGATACTTCTATAACTATAGAGTTGGGCAGGGACATGAACAACTTAAATCTGAGAAAATTTATAGGTGAAGAGGAGTTCTGCTCTTGGTAGCATATGGTAGCTAGACCTTAGTGCAGCACTATCTACTTGAAAATCCAGGGAGCTTTGACTGCTGGAAGATACTTAAACCAGCATAATGTACAGCTCAGATTTATTACGGAACCAACAACTTGCCCAACTTCTAAAGTCTTTGCTTTCTGCCATGACATACAGTCATTGAGTAGGAAAAGAGGGAAACATTCTCAAGGAGCATTTGCTTCTTTGCTTGCTGAAAATCTGGTGAGGTGCAGACATCCAAAGACCATTACCTAAAATATAAAATTGATGGTTCTTATTTGGCTGTGATCATCAATGAACCCCTCTCAAGTAGGAGCTACATATGAGGTCATTCCTGCACGTTTTACTTTCACAACAGACAGTGGAGTGCAGCATGGAAACTAATATTATGAAGGAAAGGATGCTTATTATCTAGGCTCTCTCTATAGTCAATGGAGGGAAGAGAGATTTTTCCTATCCTAAAATAGGCATCCGGGATAGATGGGGTGAAAAGTTAGAAGAACATCTCTGTCTCTCTGTGGACTACAGAAAGAGAGTTGGCAGCTTGCTTAAAGCAAACATCTGACCTTTAGACGGCTGCAGTTACATGAGCTGAACTCCATTTGTGCTGAAGGTGTCATTCAGCAGATCAAATGTGGATAACCACTGCTGTTATAACAACATGGTGGGAGCAAAGTGGTCACATCTTTCACTTTAAGAGCAGTAGCTTGCCCTAAGCTCTACCAGAACTGAGAGTAAGAAATGACTGAGCTGCAGGAAGGTGGGAGTAGAGGCAATATCAAAATTACTTGTATTGGAGAGGATGGGGAGTGGGAAGTTGGCAGAGTAAACTAAATCGTCTTCTCTGGAACAGCAGAGGCAGGTTGGCAATTGTGACTGCATTTAGCCTGACAAGTAGCTAGCTAAGAGGTGCTTGTGCTGTTATTACCCTCCCTGCTAGTCCCTCACCCATCCTTCTGCTATAAACCCAAGTGGATAAATCCTAAGGATCAAGAGACAATTAAATGTGTTTGATGATGCTCATCAGGAAATCAAAGTTGCCGTCTTTGCTGTCAGAGATTTGGACTGGAGCTGCACAAGCAATGAAGAATCCCGGCTGCTGAACTATTTGGAGAGATCTAAAATTACCCATTTCTTAGGGCCACCTGGTCTCTTCAACATCTGCTGTGTGCTTGGCTCAGAGACTGCCTGCTCTCTGAAATCACACCACACATGACATAATGTGTCAGAAGTAGTGTGACATAGCAGTGACATTTAAAGGGACACGAGCTGGGCCGTCAGCTCTTCTAGAACACATGCTCTAGAGCTTTCCAAGTTTCAGTTGGTGGCAAAATACAAATTAGATCATTTGTGACCATTTTCAATTGTCTTGGAGTAGATGAATATGGAGAATCCTTCATTTCATGTGCGGTCAGGTAAAAGGAGTCACATGTGCTGCAAGGATTTAGGAATCCCTTTAATTTTGCAAAGCTCTTTCACCTCCTCAGCACTCTAGTCTGATTGATGGTGGTGCATTTATGAACTGGAAATTATGTGGCTGTAGGCCAATGTGCAATATGATAAAATATTACGGCGAGGAGACTTAATATTTCACAGCCAAAGAAGCTGAGAACTGACTCTGGCTGGAAATAGCACCCATGTACAGCCCTAACTGAGACAAAATAAAAAAGGTCAGGGACAGAGCACCATTAAAGTTGGACCGCAGGAGCAACGCTAATGCCAAAATATGCAGCGACTCCAATAGCTGGTTGAGGCATGGCAGTCTTCTGGTGCCTTTTGACTGCTTCTTCAAGAGTCCTTTTCAAGCAGATGCTCCCCATAATCCTTTGCTTAGTTTTTACTATTTTACTTTATACGTCCCCCTCCTCTTCCCTTTCTACTGTACAATAGGCCAACCATTTTTGTGCCGTCAGCAACCACCTGGTTAACCTGTGGCAAAGGAGAGGTATAGTGCATAACTGTACAGGAAAAAGACTGGAGACATCTGGGACATCAGCAGTGTCTTAGGTCCCTGGAAAAAACATGGCATTTGTCAGGAGGATTGTCCATTTGATCCTTGGGAGTATGTTTTGGTTTGTTTTGTATGGATTTATCTGACAAATTTGTGTGTCCCTGAGCCAAGGGGTTTTCTGGTTGTAAAACCTGACCAACAGCCTTTTCAAAAACAGCTTCAGCCTCCATCTGGGATCCCTGGTCAGCTTAAATCAGCTAATGTGCAGGTGTTTCAAACCATCAACCGCCCTTCCCTTTGCTTCCTTCCTGCATTGCTTCTTTTTACTCCCTTGTGAAGGCATTGTTTTAAAAGTATTTTGTAGTATTTTAAAGTATTAAATACTTCAAAAATATTTGAAAGTACTCTTTACCCCAAAGTCCACTCTGATTACCTTTGCAGGGATCCTGAGATTACCAATCCTCACAGCTTTTCCAGTCCTTGTGCTTTGTTTCTATTGCATTCATATTCTCCCTTCCTAGAAGAGAGCAAATAGGTGCAGAGATTGCCCTGGTCTGGTGTTCACAGTCCCTTTTAGGGATACTTAATAGTCAAACACTCATACGCATCAATATAAATGCCTTCTTCCAAGAACTGGGACTCTCCATTTTTTTATCCACTGCCTGTCAGAAACAGAGTTTCCTTCATCGCTCAACCTCTTTCTTTATATTGTGGCTGCAATGTGCCATTTCAGAAGTGTCATCACCTTTATCTTTTTACATTCTGATGTCGTCTGTAATCAACACTAGCTTCAGCGAGTCTCATTACTAGCTCTTGAAGTGATTCTTCAGACTCAGCAAGAACAACATCATCATCAGATTACAGCATCTGCTTCCTCCAATTTCAGTCTTGCCACTGTAGCCAACAACAACGACTCACATTTGCATTTCAGTGCACAGGCAGAGCTGGTGCTGTGCCACCCTGCAGCCCTGCTGGACTTTCTTCCTGCCCATCAACCACTGTGCGATGTCCTTTGTTGAGTCTTTCTTTTTGCTTGTGTCTGGTCACACACAGCACAATAAATGATATAAATGTATAAGAAGGCCCCCACAGATATTAAGAGAGATGTGTTGTAGCCTTCAACTGCTTCTTTCTGTTCTATAGCACAGGTCCTTTTGTACTAGTTGTTTTTTGGGGTTTTTTTGAGATATTGGGGTTTTTTTTCCCCCCAGCATTATTCTAAAAGCTGGTTTTTGTCATTGCATGAGTAAACTACCCTGTGTTTTGTTCTTTCTGTGCTTAATTTTGCTTTCATATTTTTCAGTCCCTTTCTGCAAACACTAAACCCATTTTTTCTTCATGTATTTGAATAGCAAGTGGAATTATTTGGCAATGTGCACATCCTCTCAGACTCCCCTTCTCTGAGCACAGAATGAGTTTAGTGTCTCTCATTAAGTCCCATAGCCGCTGCCCTGTTTTTCCACAGAAGTTTTCAGATCTTACGGGAAATCTTGATACCAATCTAGCATTAGAGAGCTCTCTTCAGGTACACAGAGCAGGCAGGCATGAGAGTATTTGAATCATGTAAAGATGACTATTCGAGTTAAGGACCCCTCCATCTTCCTGAAAGAATAATTCAGATAAAGGACAGAGTTTCTGATACTGGAATCATATTCTGATACATGCAGAGACTTAACCTGGCTTTTTGCTTGTTTGTTTGATAATAACATATGCACTGATTAAGTTTCCTTTATCCCTACAGTACTAAACAGGGAAGAACCTTTATAAAACAGTGAAGAGGATTTACAAGCCTTGAAGGTCTTGAGGGTCCAGTGTGGAACCTGGGATGTCGCACTGCCACTCTCAGAGTTTGTGTTCCAGCTTTGCTGTGTCTTGCAGTGGCAGCTATTCCTCCTACAGGTAAATGGACTCACCTGACATTCACAGGTGGCCAGATCGGATGTTATCCACAGTTCTCCCTTATCACACTCTCTTGCAGAAACTTGTGGGTTTTAATGCTGTTAGCCAGAAGCATTGCCTAGTCTTAAGCAAATGAGCTGAAATTCTCTTTTCTGTGTATGGCGAGCCTAGGAAAATAATGGGTTGGCACAATTTCACTGATCTGGGAAAAAAAAAACAAACAACCCAAAACATTTGAAGGCCAAATTTGGGAGTCTCAGTGCTTACTCGAATTTAGATACATCCTCTATGTGACTTCTGTGAGGGAGATGAAAATTTCCAAAGCAGCTTCAGTAAGTTAAAAAAGTCAAGACAACATGGACCTTGTTGCATTGGTTCCTAATTTTGAGGTTCATAACCAAGAATTATTATTGTTCTTTGCAAACAGATCTTTAGACCTGCTCCAAGGCTGCCAAAGGAATGACTACAAGCGGTTTCAGATCTTGCTAATCAGTCATTGAAGACCTCTTTTTGCAGAAATTAAATTATTAGATATTTGACTTCTCAGATGGGGAGCCCAGTAGGAGCACCCAGTCTTACTTCTCGTGCAGTGCAGGCTGATGACTTTCAACAGGGGTTCATTTTCAAATTTCCAAGCTCGAGCTTTTTGCCTATCTTATCAAGTTTGTATCCAGCATTCTTAAAGGCTGACAGTGCAGTCCTGGGTCGTTCCCAGCAGTAAACTATGCTAGAGGCACATCGGTACAAGTGTTAAGTATTAACAAATCCTCGCTACGTGGGAGTAATATTGCAGGGTAGGCATTGACAGAGAGTGTTAGGTCACTTAGAAGGGCTGGCTGGGATCCATGTGCTCACCTGTCGTCTCTGGATGACAGCTAAGAAATAGGTACTGAACTTTAACATAGCGGACTGTAACATTTCTTAACATACTTCTTAACATAAGTACCAATTCTTTATACATTATTTCAAATATTCTTCTCATGTAAACATCATCTTGTTTTACAGAATTTGTAAAGCGCACATTTACCCACCAGATGAATCTAAATAAATAAATTTAAAAAAACAAAAAACCCACAGAAAAGCAGAAAGAAGAATAAGAGAAATAAGAGAAATAAGGGAAATAAGAGAAATAAGAGAAATAAGAGAAATAAGACAGGCAGGTGACTGAAGGGAAACATTCTCATATGCAGTAACATGTAGAACAAACTTTTGCTACAAGGTGAGGACGCCTGACAGTTTTGGCCTCTAGTCTATCTTCTGATACTCTGTTGCTCTAAGACCCATGCTTGAGTGCAATATCCAAAAAACCTCAGGCTTCCATTGGCTGTATTTACCATCAAAAGAAATATTAAAGAGATTTTTGCAAGATTTCTGGACTGATTCAGTTAGTGCCAGGAGATTTGAATGAGGTTTTGATAAGCATCCTGAAAGAAAAAGTAACTATAAATATCTATTGTTTACGCATCTAACAGTATCTGGCTTATGAGGAAATGACCTTGGGGGTTGTTGTAAACCATTGCTGTTTTCTAGTTGGTCTTATGGGTTATGTTACCTTTAAGGGGCTCGAATCACTATTATTGGAGACTAAACTCCTTAAATGCAATGCAGCTACTTTGAGAATAGAACATAACATGTGAGCAAACTCATAAAAAAATATCTGTCTACAAAAGCTGAAGAGAAGTTGAAAAGAACAAGGGAACATGGTATCCACATGCGGAGGTAAATGATGGCCCAAAGTGACAAAGAATGGCGGGTCATTTGTATTGGGTTAATGGCTGCAAATCTTCAGGGATCTCTCAGTCGCGCTCAGAAGCTTGCAATCATCTCTCTCAGAAATATACTGCACTTGCTTTTCCCTGCTTTGCCTCCAGGTTCATCCCACTGCAATGAATTAAGTTATACAGGCACAGGATTAGAGGGATGAAACAGAAAACCAACCAGATTTTATACAGAGTTGGCTAGTGAAGAATGGGGTCTCTTGAAGGGAGGAACATTCATGGTCTTGTAAAGTATAAATCTGATGAATTAGAAATTCTTTAGATTTAGCACCCAACAAGAAATGTACAGCTGTAAAGTCTTTGTCAGCTCTTATCAATAGTTCATTTTGCCAGTTGAGGATAATTTAAATTCTGTGTATTGCTAGAATTAAACGTAGTGATATAGGGTTAGGCAGAAGGTGTAAAAATTTAAATTTGTATACCACTATGCTAGACAGAGTTGTAGTTAAGGGCAGGGTACATGGAAGTGTGTAAAAGCAATCCGTAGGCAGAGACTTAGAGAATTCAATTCTTTGCATGACAGGGACTAGAAGGGGAGGCCATTAAGACACAAGCTATTTATTTTAATATTATTCGTGATCTGCATTGTACTAAAATTACAAATAGGCTAAGTGTGAGTGACCCAGAACAGTTTGGCTTCTGTCCTAGCTGGATTTAATCGCAGTTCACATTGTCCTCCTTCCTACTCATTTTCTGCCTTCAGCAGCAGCACTGCCAACATCTGAGATTTCTCTCCTGAGGCTTGCGTTGAACCTTTTGCTTCAACATTTAGCACTCAGCTCCTGGAGTCATGTGTTTTTCGAGGCACGTGGGGTTTTTGAGGGGTATTTAAGTAGCACCTTGTTTTGCCAAAAGATCTTCACAGCTGTATTTCACGCCAATAGGCATACACAAAATTGCACTGATATAACTATCCCGGGATAGCGACTCCATTACAAGGGAGCGTTTGGGCTGCTTTTTTGGAAGTGAGTTAAATTATAACTTTGCCTAAACTACACCCGCTAGGTCCTAGTGTGAGTGGCCAGCTGGAAGAAAGGACTATACTGATCTAGCAGTGTCTTTTTAAATTCACATGTTAGGTTATGCCAAAAAAATAATCCCGTGTAGGCAAGACCTAGATTTTTAGTCCTTAGGGCTGTGGAGAAAACATGACTCAAGTGTATTGAATAGGTTTAGACACCAGAAGGCAAATAAAAATAACCCCAGTTGCAGTATTATTATTTTTTTTCAATTTCATTATTTTATGCCAATCTCAAGGTTTTGGGGGCCTGAACTCTGGAATTGTGAACCCTCAGGGACCGCAGAAGTATTGACTATAATTAGATGGTATAATCTTTGGGACGAGGACTCTGCCTGCTTATGTGTTCATATAGATCTCAGCACTAAGGGCTGCTAACCAAATACAGGCTTTCCGGTCCTACCCCAGTGCAAACAAAGAATTAATATTAACACAACACAGCCATCCCACCTCTAGGTGCACATCTGCTGCACGTCCACAATCCCTGCCCATTTCTCCTATTCAGACTAAAGTTATATGCTTCCTTAGTTTGTCTCTGTTTTGACAGATGTCCTTACCCTGACTTCTTATAACTCTGTCACCCTTAACTCTTTGGGCCACGGCCTGCATTGGCTTTTCCATGAGCCTGAGCAATGTATGGATGCTTCAACAGCAGTATTTATACGCCCACCCTGCTTACTTAGGAAACTACAAGAGAAGATGAATCAGGCTAGCTCTTCTGCAAGGAAAAGGGCAAAACCCCCAACTCTTACTGCCTGCCTAAATTTGTCTTTTGTAGGATGAATGTTACCCCTGTGCGGAAGGTTCACATAAAACCCTGCACATCACTGGAATCACGGTTAACCAATTAACACCTGCCTTTAGGTGTAGGTATGCTCCAGTCCTTTCCCATGTTTCTGTACTAATGCATTATTATATTGTTTAAATGTGAAGACCTGGCTCATTTTCCCCCGGACTCTACAAATAGGCCGGAAGATAGAGGTCCAGAGTCTGATAGAGCTGCTATGGTGCAGCTCACTATCTTATGACAGATCTCGTGAAGCAGTATTTCCTACTACAATTTCCAGTCATGTTAGATGCCCCATATCTCGCTCTTCCTGTAAGAAATGCATGTGGACATTCCTAGGAGTCACATATTTTGTTTCAGGACCACTTATTTGGAGAACATAGAGCACAAAGTACACAACCGCCCTTATGAGCCCGGAGAAAAACCTACCAGCTTGCTGAGCTGAGGTAATTTTCATCTCTAAGTGCTCTTGTAAGAGTCTCCTGGAAGTAAGTACCAAAGTCGTACTCAGAAACTACTCCCTCTCTAACCAGAGGTGTTTCACAGCATCTGTCAAATGAAGAAATTAGTTTTTTGAAGCTATTTCAGTGTGTGTTTAGTAGACAGATTGAGAGAAACTTTATCCCTTTTCCTGAGTCAGTAAAAACAAAAATTAAAGGTAAAATGTTTGTTACAGTACCTCTATCAACATATAATCTAGCTGCAATTCAATCTAATAATAGTCTTTCAACCTTTTATTTTTATGACATACTCTTTGCAAACATTAAAGGGTGCAAAATTATCAATGCAGGTGTTTGGTTTAGTATTACAATTTTATAGGACTGATCCCAGTAATTCAAGTGTGTTTAGGAAACTTCAAAACCATGTTTTGTGCCAGACTGAGTGGGCATAGTTAGTATAAAGAACATTAGGACCTGAATTAAGGGTTTGATGAACTCAGCATCTATATGTCTTCCCAAACTCCCTTGTTCTTCATCTATACTGAGAATCAGCATGGAATTTTATTTAAAAGACCTCTTTTTCAAAATAGCCCCTCAAAAATGTTTATGGAAAAGAACAAAAACACAGTCTGTTAGAGAGCAAATGTAGGCAAGACCACATGTGGAAGTTTTCCACACAATTGCGTTATTAGTAATAGTACATTTTTCCCCTAGCAGCACCTACAAAAAAATCTTGTCTTGCACTTTATCATTGCTGTCTTTAGAGTGGCTGGGAGAGGGTGAGCATTGCATTTTGGTGTGAATGATTTCTTCAGCAGTAATAAAAGGTGGTATTAAAATGTCACTGCAGTCATTTAAATGGTTGTTTTCTAGGAAATTAATGATTTTTAGAGTTCGCAGTCCTTAGCTGTTAATAATAACTGAGCTTGTTCTGTTGATGAACATGTTAAAATGTCATTTTGAAAATAAGCCCCCCATCAGCAACCAACATTTGCCTTCTGTTCACTCTGTGTAATTATCACAATCTTTGTATTTTCTTAATCCATCTGGGGGCTCGGCAAAGATGATAGCAGAAGGTCAAGCATCTCAAAGACTAAGAAATAGTATTTGTTTTCCTCTTTAGGAGCAACAGCTCTTGCAGTTCAGCTAGTTCTGGCAGTGCGCTTTCCTTGGGAGTCATTCAACTCCCACATCTCAGGTGCCTGATCCCAAGCACCAGAGGCCAAATCCTGTGCTAGTGCATGCACAAGTCCAGCAATGGAAGAGACCTTACCTTGTCCTCAGTCTGAGCCTTGTACAGGGCAGGCTGTGTGCCACAATGGTCAATAAACCTGGTGATGCGCCCGCTGTTTTGGTAACTGGAGTTTGAGTGTGTGTGCGTGTGTACATGTGTGTGTGTGTAACACAAGCTGTATTATGGTAACTACAGATCTCTTGCACTAATGCCAGGAAAGTAGGATGTGCTCCCACTTCTGTGAGATGCCAACCAGCTCTAAGGATCTGGAGCTGAAGGAGAGAGTCTGATGCACAAACTGAACACTTAGGAAGAGCTGAAAGATCAGAGAGGTGTGGAAGGACTGGAGACCCCAGAAAATCTGATGGGTTGTGAGAAAAATCCTAACTCCTCATTGACATGACTCATTGCTCAAGCAGTTAGAAGCACTTGCTGATGCTTAACCTGACCCACTGAAGACCTGAAGAGGTTACTCTCCAACTGCTGCGTGGCAGCATGGCATATCTGTCTGGGGAGCTTGGGCTTTAGTGACTACAAGCACCTTCAAGAGTGCTTTGATATCTCCACTTATGAGTAGATGATCACCATCATGTTCTTAATGCCAACACATGCCCTAGGGCAATCGTCCAGGCACTGGGTTTTGTGTGCCAGAATGAGGAAAGTTAATTCAACACCCTTGATAACAACAATAGTACTTTGTTCTTTTGATCTTCAAAGACCTTTACAAACATTAGCTAATTAATTAATCCGTACAATACTCCTCTGCTATTATCCCCATTTAGCAGGTGGGGAAATTGAGTCAGAGAAGTTAAATGACTTGCCCAGGGCTATGTAGAAGTTGGCATCAGGGCTGTGATGGGGAATTCCTGGCTTCTCCTTTCAAATCTCCAAAACAGCTCATGTCTGCTACTGCAGACCCGAGACTGCCTTAACTACAGATGTTGGAGTGAGCAGCTGGGCAGGAGCAGTGACTCTGGGGTGAACCTTGCCCATCAGACATGGACAGGTCTAAGTGCCATCTACAGACTTGCATTGTGGAGCGAGCCTTGGAGATTGTTGGGCTTTGTGAATACTTTCTTGTGCTCCCCTATCTACAGAGCTACTGGAAAGGCGCTGACTCATGTCTGACCAGCTTAGCTGTGAACTTGCATCTGTCTGTGCAAATAACCATACTCAACTCTCTCATGAAGGTCTCCCAAAGATGCTACCCTCCATGCTAGATAGTGAAACACTAATCCTGCTTCTATCTCTTTGTCGATCGTGGCATCTGAGGAGATGATGCTACCCAGATAGCTGAACTGCTGGACTGGCTGAAGCTCTGACTCGCCAATGGTGATGTGGGGATGATGGTACAACAGAATAGCAAAGGCAAACAGAGCTTTCGGAAAACTCCATAGAAGAGTCTGGTGCAATAAACACCTGAAGAAAAGTACAAAGATCAGTGTCTACAGAGCCGTGGTACTGTCTACTCTTCTGTACGGGTCTGAATCATGGGTCATCTACCGCCACCATCTGCGACTCCTCGAACGCTTCCATCAGCGCTGCCTCCGCACAATCCTAAACATCCACTGGACTGACTACGTGACTAATGTTGCTGTCCTTGAACAGGCAGACGTCACCAGTATTGAGGCCATGTTGCTGAAAACGCAGCTGCGTTGGGCAGGGCACGTCTCCAGGATGGCGGATCACCGCCTCCCTAAGATCGTGTTCTATGGTGAACTTGCCACCGGCTGCCGCAAGAGAAGAGCTCCAAAGAGGAGATATAAGGACTCCCTGAAACAACACCTCAGCCTAGGCCATATTGACCACCATCAGTGGTCCACCCTGGCCTCCAATCGGGAGATTTGGAGACACACCATACATAACGCTGCTGTCTCCTTTGAGAGCACGCGTAGAATCAAGCTCGAGGAGAAAAGACAGCGCAGAAAGAACCGTGCCTCGACTATACCACCCAAGGAGACCCTCCGGTGTGCTCTTTGCAACCGGTCTTGCCTATCCCGCATTGGCCTTTTCAGCCATCAACGCGCTTGCAATAAGCGTGGGCAAAGCCCTTCCCAAATCTTCGTCCGCGAAGCCAAGCCATGATGATGATGAATCCTGCTTCATAGTCAGAAAATGGGGAGGTGGAGACGGAGGTGGGGAGAGCTGAATATAAGCCTTTAAATCTTTGTTTGATGAAGTCCCCATATGAGCAATGAACGGAAAGGTGGCAAATCATTAAGGCTATGGACAGTGTGCTGAGGAAATAAGCTCTTAATTTTTGCTTACTCAGGTAGTTCTGTATCTGGTAGAGTACCAAGGTGGTAATTTCCTCTACTGCTTAGGGATAGGATTGCTCAAGATCTATTAACAAAATCGGGATTATAGCTTAACATCAGAGGAACCATCTTCCTCCTTTGGCTCCAGATAATGTAGAAAACTAGTCAATACTATTAGATAACAGGTCAAATAAGTTAAATAAGCTTATGAAAAATAATTTTAGTTTAAAAATTATATTGTAATTTGCGGTGCATATTTTACAATGGTTTACAGAACTGTTTATCATCACAGATGCACAAAAATAAGCTGTAGAATAAAATTAAGTGAAAAGGGAATAAGGAGAATCTTTCATTTCTACATGATTGGAAGAAATATTTTCAAGCAGAGATATGCTAAGATACTGTGTTAGAAAGCTACTAACTCTCCAAAGCATGGAAAGGATATTTAAGTTAAAAAAGACAATAAAAACAAAATATTCTCCCAGAGCCAAGGGAAATTGGCACAGAAACAGAATGGCTGAAGTTGGAAGGCATCTCTGGAGCTCAACTAGTTTAACTCCCCTGTTCAGAGCAGTACAGGTTGCTCAGGGCTGTGTCCAGCCAGGTTTTGAGTATCTCCAGGGATGGACACTCCACAGCCTCTCTGGGCAGCCCATTACAGTGTTCGACCACCCTCACAGCAGAAAAAAGTCTTTATGTTTCAATGAAATTTCCTGTATTTCACTTTGTGCCCATTGCCTCTTGCCCTGTTCCTGGGCCCCATCAGTAAGAAAAGCCTGGCTCCACCTTCTTTACTCCCCATCAGCTGTTTATACACATTCATGAGCTCGTCCTCCCTGAGCCTTCTCCTCCACAGATGAAACAACACCAGTTCTCTCAGCCTTCTATTGCATGATAGATCTTTGTGGTCCTGCACTGGACACATGCCAGTATATCCATGTCTCTGTTACACTGGGGAGCCCTGCACTGGACCCAGAATTCCAGATATGCCCCACGAGTGCTGTGTAGAGGGAAAGGTTGACCTCCCTTGACAGCCTGGTAATATTCTTCCTAGTTCAGCCCATGATGCTGTTGGACTTCTTTGCAGCAAGGGCACATTGCTGACTCACCTTCAACTTGTCCACCAGAACCCTCAGGTCCTTTTCTGATCAGCCCCAAACTGTGCTAGTGCATGGGATTGTTCCTCCTCAAGGGCTGAACTTGGCATTTGCCTTTGTTGATCTTCATGAGGTTACCATCAGTCCATTTCTACAGACCACCCAGATCTGGCTGAATGACAGCACAACTGTCTGGTGCATCAGCCACTAATCTCAGATTTGTATCATCTGCAAACCTGATGAATGTCTACTCTGACTTATTGTCCAGGACATTAATAGAGATGTGAGACCCTGTTGGCCTCAAATCAGATCCGGGGGCACACAACTAGCTCAATTTCATGCCACTGACCATACCCCTTTGAGCCCAGCAGGTCAGCCTGCCAGTTTTCAATCCACTGCAGTAGTCTTTTTAGCATAGAGGGCCATTGGGTTGTTTTGGTGTGATTTCCCCTTTACAAATCCATGCTGACTACTCCCTACTTTACAGTTTCCAGAATTATGGTTTCCAGGAGCACTTGTTTTATTGAGTTGGATGTTCTATTGCCCATCAGACATGAGTTCAAAATATGCCAACCTCTGAAAAAAAGAAGACAAGTTGTGCTGCTTAAATGACAGTAAGTAGATACATTTCTTGGGACCAAACTCTTTGCTGCCATATATAAATACAAAACTGCATAGTAGTCTGCACTATCCTTGATCTATAACTTAACCTGACTGCTGAGAAAGTTTGCTGAGAGCATCTCTCCCATGGAGAGGAGGGAGAATTCCCAAATTGTGAAGAATCAGTATCCCAACAACTATGCCCGCACAGCATATGAGAGGTTTTGAGCAGGCAGAATCTTAACTGGGCTCTTTGCTTTCTGATGGGAATCATCACCAGTTGGCACAGGATGGAAATGCCCCCAGGCCAGCATCACTTATGTGAAAGACACTGCAAAACCAGACTATATTGCCAAAGTGACACAACCACCTCCTTACTTGCAGGGTTGATCAGTGCTTACCAAACATGCGTGAGGACATCCAGAGCTGTGAATAATCCCAGACATGTATGTATTGCTGTAAAGACATATTTTCCAGAATTCAGAAAAGGAGAGAGTGAGATTCCTCTTGGGGGTGCACAGCAAGGGGGCAAGAGGTCATGAACACACACTGCAATACGGGAAATTCTGACTAGACAGTAGGGAAAAAATACTCACAGCGAGGGCAGTCAAACACTAGAATAAGGTCCACTAGGTCCACTAGTCAAACGTTAGAAGGGAAGTTGTGAGATCTCCAGCTTTGGAGAGACTCACAACTCAAATGGACAACATCCTCAACAACCTGGTTTAACTGGACTTACTTTAAGGAGGAGATTGGATTAGATTAGATAACTAACAAAGATCCCTTCAAACCTCAACTCTTCTATGAGTCTATGAAATCCAAGTTTGCATTAGGACTCCACCCAACATCGGGGTAGGAAAGCAGTGCAAACAGGAACGTAGGACACAGTGCTAATCTGCCAATATTTTCCAGCCTGAAGGGGGGCTGAAATTACACTCTATCATTTCACAAAAGATGGGCAGGCCAAATCCAGAATAAATGCATAGAAGTTAGGGCTATTCTGTATATTACTGTAACAATGGTTTGGCTGGTTTATTAAACTATTTCCACCAAACAGTTACTTCTGGCATCACAGGAACAGAAGATTTACTTGGTATTACATAATTACAACAAACGCAAATAGGGGCATAGAGTACAAGGGAAGTTAAGAGCTTTGCAAGAGATATGAAGTGTGCTCATTATGAAGAGCTTTCTGTACAGAATATGTAATGGTATATTCATGTTAAAGGGAGTTCAGTAGGTTTTTAGTGGGAAAAAATAGCTCTTAGCACAGCCAAAAATAAATTTGCCTAGGATTTTCTTTTGTTAGAAACTAAAGTACCTCACAAAATTATTAATAGCTCTGTGCCTTCCTGATGCTGGTGAATTTTTCTATGAAGTTGTAATGTGGTAGAGAGTTCTGATATTTCTTCTTCAGCATTCTGACAAGAAAGCAATGGCTTCTTCCCTATTTATTGTTTCAAAAACAGTAATGCTCAGCCGTTTAACCTCAGAGGTGTCTCATGGTACTTTCTCCAATCAGCACTGACAGCTCAAGGATGAAAGGTACGGTGTATATTCTAGTTATTCAAGGGTTAAAGAAGATCCCATAAATAAATTATGGATGCATTTTTAGAGCACTTTGCTAAGAACAAGAATGGCAGAAAATATCACAAGGCTGTCAAATCAGATTAAAGCCCATGTGCTCTGAGTAATCTGTGGGGAAAACTAACAAACTGTATGTTTGTCACGTATTAAAGATATTTTCTTAAAAAGCTGATGCGCTGAATGAACATAGAAACCCACTCTTGCTTTTTCTCATCTCTCACATTTTCTTTCTTATGCTTAGTTTTAAATATAACTTCCAAAATAATTGCAGCTTGCAACATATCCCAGATGAGCGAAGACTCCATGAAGAATAAAGCTGTGGATTCAAGTACACATGTTAAAGTATATCACTGAACCACAGAATATTTTTGGTTGGCAGAGACCTTCAAGATCATCAAGGCACCCAGCACTACCAGGTCACCACTAAGCCATGTCCCTAAGCACCACATCTATATGCCTCTTAAATACCTCCAGGGATGGTGACTCCACCACTTCCCTGGGCAGCCTGTTCCAGTGATTTACAACCCTTTTCAGTGAAGAATTTTTTCCTGCTATCCAGCCTAAATCTCCCCTGGAGCAACCTGAGGCCATTTCTTCTTGTCCTACTATTTGTTACTTGGGAGACAAGACTGACCCCCACCTCTCTACAACCTTCTTTCACGTTGTGTTAAGGTCTTCCCTGAGCCTCCCTTCCTCCAAGTTAATCAACCCCAGTTCCCTCAGCTTCTCCTCACAGGACTTGTTCTCTAGACCTTCATCAGCTTTGTTGCCCTTCTTTGGCCACGCTTCAGCACCTCAATGTCCTTCTTGTAGTGATGGGCCCAATACTGAACCCAGGATTTGAGGTGTGGCCTCACCAGTGCCGAGTACAGGGGGACAATCTCTTCCCTAATCCTGCTGGCCACACTATTGGTGATACAAGCCAGGAGAGACATTGTGGAAAACAATGTGAAATCTTTACCAAGTGTATGTGTTGATAAAAATTCATAGTATGTATACAAATTTTCTCAGCATTGTTTTCTAAACCTAGTCAGTTAGGTGCCTTGAAAACGTAACCTTAATAACGTCTGCTGTTTCATAGCATGTAGGCAGAAAGTTTTTTTCTGATCTTCTCACACCAGAACTGGTGGAAATTGCATACATACCTCAGAAGGATAGAACTACTGCTAAAGAAGTTTGCAAACTGTTAATCCATTGTCCTAAAGATCTAGATTTCAAATCATGTAACCTACAAATAAGATCAAATAAGATAGGTGTGATTACAGAACTGGTAGAAAGGATAAGTACTAGCTCTGAATTTCTAGAACTATCCCGAGCGGCTTTTAGCCTGGACACATGTTCTGGCTGCCACTGGACTGCCTGTTGGACTAATACCCTAGCACAGCCCCCTGCATCCTCTCTGACTTATTTTCCATGGGATGAAAGCCGGTGTGAGGACTAAAAGGATCAATGGTGCAGCTTGGCCTGGCTTTCGTTTGAGAAATAAAGTGCTTAGGTGTACTGCCTGCTGCCTGAGCCCAGCTGTGTACATGCAGAGTACAGGCACAGCAACTTGTATCTGTCTTTAACCATCCACGGAACAATTAATTTTTTTCCTGCATCAGTTTTAGGGGTAAGAGACCTGCATTGGGCCATTAATCCATCTTTCAGTCTCACATGCTATTAGACTCAGCTGGAGAAAGACAAAAGGAATAATTGAAATGCTGTTGTTGAATGACACCTTATGATACAGCCCCTTGTAAGACTACAATGTGTTAAACACCTGAGGCAGAACCTGAGGAGGTAATTAAATGCTGTGTAATTAGAGTAAGAAGCCTATGATGCTTTTAGAACAAGAATGAGAAAAAGATGTTCAAGTCAACCTTGAATTATGTCTCTATTGGACTACTTTGGAGATGAATGTGAGATTTGGACAAGGTCCCAAAGCTGTTTCATGCCCTTATCTTCCTAGGAATATCTGCATAGGCACATACAGGATACTGGTTATCATGAGGGGAAGTCCAAGCAGAAGTGTACCAGCAAGTACAGTAAAGCCCAGGCAATTTTATAGTCAAGCTGGTGTGATACTGTGTCTGTATCTGAAGGAGGAGATTTGAGTCCCAGTGCTGTCTCAGGAACTATTTCTTAATGTGTTGGTTTTGTTGTTGTTATAGGTATTTTTAATATAAACTGACTGTTCAGTAGTGTCTTTCATTGTTCTTTGCAGAATGGTTCAGCTCCAAAACCCAGCATGTCCTAGTGTGAGTGGAATTTGTACACCAGAAGATAAATCGTTGGTAATTGAAACGCATTCTCTATTTTTGCTGTATAAATGCTTGATGTGCACTATATATGCTATAAATTCTATGCTGTGACTTAGTGCCGTAAAACTATTTTACAAAACTCTGTCAAGGTGAGTCTCTGCCTCTCTCTCTTTGGAAGTTTATCCTTGGTTTTTCAAAATCCACCGAAAGGATTAATGAACATTTCTCTCTGAATTCCCATTCACTTCAGTGGATAAGGATTTCTCCCAGTAGTACTTATGCATATAAATACTTGTAGAATTGAGCCATATTGATGACCCAAATTATCTGAACACATTGAACCTGGAGACACCTATTGTGGAAAATACCTCTCAGTACACACGAGATTCTTGTTTCACTGAAAGTGAATTCAAAATTCAGTAAAACCTGTAAAACAAAACTATTTTATAAAATCATAACTACTAAAGTTTCTACCACACATATAATCAGTTGCTTAAAATGCCAAAAATAAGAGCCCTATTGCAGACAAGGGAAGGAATTTAAAGCTTTTAAGTAAATATAAATAGTCATTAGCAAATGACAACCTGAAAATACTCAGCACTACAAAAGACAAACATTAATTAACCTTTTTAACAGAAGGGAAAAACTTCTGTAAGTAAAAGATTTCATCACTTCGGTTCACAGTTTCCAGGTTATTTAAGACAAATTCATATCACAGAAATTCTTGAAGTAATTTCGAGGATATGTTTTTTAGAAATCAGTAATCATTGTCACTCTCATATTAATAGCTTGACTCAAGGAAAAAGGAAGAATACATTGACATATTCAGCCACACATTACTTTTAATTAGAGTAGATGGGATAAATTCATTATGCCCAGAATGTTAAATGCTTTTTCGAAGGGAATACTGTGAACATGTGAGTGCGAAAGTCGCAAGTACAAAGGGCTGCCATTTGACCAAAAAAAAAGTATACGCTTTCAGAAAAAGAAATTGCCTAGCGGGGGAATGCAGGTGCTTGTGCTAATGAAAAGGACGTGAATTGCAAGGAGATCCAGTTTGAAGCCCCAGGTTCAGATCTGTCTCACTGTTCATGTTCAAGGTGGAAAGCTCACAAAACCAGGCTTCCCTGTGAGATAAATGCAGCATCGCTTCAACTGCCATCCTGCAAGGGGTTTGCATGGATAACATATTTTGCTTAATGTTCTTCCAAGAGGACAGGTTATACACCAGAAAGCATGTGTGCATTTCGGGAGAAATGGTGCCACGGGAGCTGTCTGCATTCCTGGTTTGGTTGCATAACTGCTGGTATCATTGTACCACCCTAACTAGGCCACTAAAACTCCTAGGGTATGTTTGAGCACTGTATTATGCAATTTCATGCAGTAATACCCAAATTCAGATGAAACAATTCTCTTTATTCAAGACAATCAAGCCACGCTAGCACATCGTTCTGCCTCATCGGTTTTAGTCTTTTATAGGCTTATTGAAAGCCAGGTGGGCATTTCTACATGGCACTACACTGCACAATGTGTCATTAACCTGGCATTATCCTGGTATATTTTGCTACTTAGAACCGTTTCTGGGAATTATCACAATAAGCTATACAGAAGAAATGCTAATGCACTCACTTTTCACAGTGGCGACGGTTAATAGCAGCAATATCAAAAAAGCATCACTCCTGGAAGAAATGTATCAGTTTGCGGCATGAAATGAGTCACTGAATTTCTTTTCCCAAAGTTTGGACTTGTTCAGATTCTTGGTTTTGGCACAACAGACCAAGGAGTTGCAGATTTCTACTGAAATGTCACTCTTCATTCCTGTTCTCAATTGTGTCTGATTTTTTTATCAATTACAGCTCTTCAAACCTTCTCTGGTTGAAAACATTCTTCCTGTAAAATGCAATTTCCTACCCAAAAGCATTCTCAAGGAAGAATGCATTAACGGAAACCCTGCCACTACTGAAAAGGAAAGATTTTCCCTAGAAAAAACAAAAGAAGAAACATATTCAAAAAATTACCACAAGAAATTGTATGTAGTTTCAACAAGTCAAAGTTAGACTCTTTGATATTAAAAAAATCATACAGAGGGTTATATATAAGTTCAGAACTTCTCAGAGTAACGAAAGATGTAGCAGCTGGTTTTAAGAGTTTATATTTTAATTTCTGCTGGTAATGACAGAATTAGGGTGCAAGGGGAACAGAAAAAAAGGAATACACACACCCGGGATTACGCAGACGAGCAGCCTGCATGCTGAATCCAGGCCATGATGTGGCTTGTCTGCTGGCTTTGCATGCTTAGATACAACCATTTCTTATGCATCTAAACCTAGTTTAAAGATTATCCATGCATAAAGATTGATATTTTTAAGATGGATCAGAAAAAAAAAACTAGCTCTCGTGCTCTGGATGACCACAGCCTGCACTGAGGAGGACACCATGAAAACCCTTCACCGTCCTTGCCAGCTGTACCTGGGGAAATAAATTCCCTCCTCATCGCAAATCTTGCAATCGGTTTAACACAAGCACAGAAGCAAGAGGCACTGATGTGGTCCTGAGATGCAGATCAGTCTACTTCTCTCCTGTGAGGAAAGCAATGTATTGAATAGCTTAAACCTACATCAAAAAGTTTTAATTTTAACTCCGGGATGATCACAGTGTCTCACAGAAGTTCCTCTATGACCATGAGTGAATTCCTCCTTTAAGCACCGTAGAAGGTGAAGGTGAATGTAGAAGGAAGATGACAGGTGGCGTAGTACTGCAAAGCCAGCACAGACATTAAGCAATATATTTTTGCAGATGACAAATACTCAGTGTTAGAGTTAACAGAGGTTACTATCATGTTAATGAATTCAATGTGCCTGACAAAAAACCCCGAGCATGGAGCTCAGCTGCCGTGGAAGAGCCCATATTCGCACTGTTAATTTCCCTTAGCCTCCAGAGTGGGGTGATTTCATGAAAACCTCTTATTAGCAACAGTTTCTGGTCCACAACTCATACTCAGGAATTTTTTTGAAAAATGTTCATTAGCTTAGGACAAAACCACGCTTGTGAATTGAGCGGAGATTGGGCAAGGTGACCACAAGGGTTCCTTCCAATGTTAATTTTTCTGTGATTTGATAAATATTTCAGTGTGGATAATCACAACTCAGTGCTTGAACTGTTCCTTGGCACTGTTTGATGCAATCATTGTATCATAGAACTGTTTTGTTTGGAAGAGTCCTTTGAGATCATCAAGGCAAACCGTTAACCCAGCACTACCATGTCACCACTAAGTCATGTCCCTAAGCACCACGTCTATACGCCTCTTAAATACCTCCAGGGATGGTGACTGATGGTCACCAGGATGGCAACTTCCTTGGGCACCCTGTTCCAGTAATTTACAACCCTTTTCAGTGAAGAATTTTTTCCTGCTATCCAGCCTAAACCTCCCCTGGAGCAACCTGAGGCCATTTCTTCTTGTCTTACTATTTGTTACTTGGGAGACAAGACTGATCCCCACCTCTCTACAACCTCCCTTCAGGTAGTTGCAGAGAGTGATAAGGTCTCCCCTGAGCCTCCCTTCCTCCAAGTTAATCAACCCCAGTTCCCTCAGCTTCTCTTCATAGGACTTGTTCTTTAGATCCTTCACCAGCTTTGTTGCCCTTCTTTGGCCACGCTTCAGCACCTCAATGTCCTTCTTGTAGTGATGGGCCCAAAACTGAACAGTATTCAAGGTGCAGCCTCACCAGTGCCCAGTACAATCCCTTCCCTCCTCCTGCTGGCCACACTATTTCTGATAAAAGCCAGGATGCCTTCTTGGCCACCTGGGCACACTGCTGGCTCATATTCAGCAGTTATGGAACAGTATCCCAGTCATGTAGATATGTCCATAGAGTCCCTCCTGGGGAAAGTCAGAGGCTGGTGACTCTCCAAGCTGTGCTGCCTTGGAGAGCACCAGGGCCACCCCAGCCTGGAGTCAAAGCACTATGCAGACAAGCACAGTAATTGACTTTTGTTCGTTTTCTGATTCTATAATAGGAAAAATTAGAGGCCAGTTAAGGTGGGACAATTCCTGACAATGCAAAAGCCAAGATCAACAAAACACAAAATGGCTTGAAGTGACTAAAAGAGCAAGGCCAGAGAGGTGCAATTGCAGGGATTAGAGAGACAAAGACTGAGAGATGAAGATATGGAGATGAAGGCAAGATGAAGGCAAGCAGAAGGAAAAGTTGGGATCTTTTGATACTGTAAATGTAAACTGGTGAACACTGGTTGTAAACACAAATCCAAACACTTCTTGTACTTCCTGGGAATTCAGAAAATAGGTTTTCCCTTAAACATTTTTTGAATTTTTTTTTCCAGTACAGAATATTATCTTTTCTCAAATTTTCGATCCAAATTAAAAAAAGAGCCATGCAAAAATAATATGCACAAGAATTCTTTCTAAGCATTTAAACAAATACATATTTTCCTGAATTCTAGCCATAACTAACATATATTGTGTCTGACATAACTTTTCAATAAGCTATTTTCAAAGGTTATGTCTTTTAAAAACATACACGTCTATAGCCTGCCTCACACCTCCCTCCTTTCTGTTTCTCTGTCAATGTAAGTGAATACCTTAACAGGGCAGGAAGGTAATTCCAAAATGCCACAGACGTTCAGTTTCCTTCTGCTAAATACTGAAGCATTTTTAAAGAAGGTGGCAGCGAGGCAAACATGCTTTATACTGAATTGATGCACAGCAGCTCAAGAGTAAAATTTCAACGATGTGTCCTAACCGTGAGATTTTAATATTTGAAGAGATTTTTTTCCTCTTGTGTCTTCCCCATCCAGATCCCACTGCCCGGTATTTGGCACTCAGAGTTATTTTAGAAGAATGCACAAGCCGATAAAATTATAGCCTGGTGACTATTTTGACCATATCCCAGCTCTATTGCTGTCTTTGGGCTTCTACACGTGAAAGAGTTGTACATGCCATTTTAGAGTGTCCCTTTCTTCTGGAATCTGCTTGGCTTTCATCACTCGATTACTTTTGGATCTATTTTAAGGGTTTTTTAAAAGATGCTGTCACATTCAGCCATTCCCAATGCACTAATTTTGCCAAAGTATGACTGAAAAAAACTGGACAGAGTCAACTTCCTTTTTCCTATTGAGTCACTGACAGATCTCTAACCACTATGAAACACTGTTAAAATATGAGATGATGTAAAGATCTTTGGAAAAGACCATTTCTTTTAGTTGCTTCAATACCATCTTTTCCCAAGGAAGAAAACTTAAACAAAGATGAAAAACACCCTTTAGCTACACTGACAAGAAATAAAAAGAAATGCTACACTGTGGCTTGATCTGAAATATATAGAGCTCTGTATTCAAGCTGGGGCAATGTAGGTAAATTTTAAACCATTACCCACCCAGTCCTCTCTGTGTGTACAATATCCAGAGACACATTTTTAATGAAAGAGCCAAGGCTTCTGCTTTAGAGATGGGTCTTTTTTAAATGTGCTTCTACCAAGGAAAAAAAACAAGCAAAAAATGTTCTAGATGGTGTCAAAGATTTTGGTAGCTACAGCAAAGGTCAAAGAATTTCACTGATTTGCTGACACTGCAATCATTCCTTTCCACTTGTCCTCTCTGAAATTCACCCCATTAAGTATGAGTACAAATGGTTTATTATCCTGTAATCTAAATGATGAGGTTGGGCAGAGAGGTGCCTGGCATTTGAAGTAAACAACAGGAAGAAGTAATAAATAGTACATTAAAACAGGTCACCCTTGAATGGAAAGGCTGCAGGTGGCCCCAGCCTTAAGCTGGCAGCTCTTTATAGTACAGTGAAGGCTGTACACTAAACTTGTCCAAGATCCCTGCGAAGATGGAATAGGTCTTTAAATGTTTGTGTTGAACACTTACCTCCTCAGATTTTATTGCTCTCTGAAGCATCTTCACTGTTCTAGAGAGTTCTCATAAAAGGTACAAAAAGGATGTTAAAGAAAATAATTTTTGTTACTCAAACTACAATATAGACTCACCCAACATTTATGTGCTTATGCAAAAGAATTTTCGAAGGTAGTGGCGATTGAACTTGGTTTTGGAAAAAAAAAGGAAATAAAAATTCAGACACACACATATTTATGCAGATTTCTGCAGCTGTGTGCTATCATGCAGAAGTTTCCAAAAGCTTCAGAACTGTCAGGTATTCATGATGTATTATTCTCAAGTTATGTTTTAAAACTCTCTGAATCACTGCAGAATTTATATAACTGCTGGTGTTTCCATCTCAGCGAACACAATTGTTTGTATTTCTCTAACAGTAGATGCAATATCAACTGCAGTGCATGATGTCCTCCCACACAGGATCCAGAGAGTCCAAGAGGGGTCAGATGGGGTGAAAAGGTAATTCTTGCCACATTTATAGAGGTTAAAAGCATGTGCTCTGGTCAATCCTATGTCTGATGGTGTATTGAGGACATATGCTCACTATGAAATAGATCACACAAACTCTTTCTGCCTCGACTAATCAACTAACACCAGAAATCTGCCATTTTGAATTGATTAGTGAGCTATTACTTGGAGGTGATGACCCTGTAACCGAGTTAGTATTCTATAGAGCTGGAGGAAAAATAACTGAAAAATCCTCTTCATTACACATTTGCTGTGTTTTGCTTATGTCTTAGTGGATTACCAGCACAAAGTAAATATTAGACGCACAAAATATGATTGAGCATTGCCCCATGATTAACAGTTACCTGCAAGTGCTTCAGAGTGTAAAGAAAGTTTAATAAAACCCCAAGCATGCCATATTACCAACAAATAATTTGAATAAATGACCTGGATTATAGCAAAAAATGCTGACTGAATTGCAGGGTTATGATCCAATAACAATGACTTACAGGGAAGAGTGGAAGAGTTATGATATACATGTACTAGTGCAGGAATATCTACCTATTGCATTCATTCAGAGATAATCCAATTAGGGAAAGTAGTAAATCTACTGAATGCTTTTACTAGTTGTAGTGGAGGAATTAAAAAAGATCATGAGGGACAATTCACCTTGGAAAAAAAATGCTCTGCAGAGATCTTAAAACCTTAAGTTCCATCTAGAGCATCTTGGTATAATTTTTAAACTCTCCTTCCCTCTCATAAAATTGGAGTTGATGGAAGTCATGGAATTTATTTTCTGTCATGCTACAGCAGTTCTTGTGTGCACTGGAGATCGCAGGCTGTCAAAGACATGGTTGTATCCCTGTGGTTCTTAGATGTCCAACCATATGTTGATGTAAGGCACCACAGCAGCTTTAATTGGTACCATCGCTTTGAGTCCCTCAGTGACATACTGCCAGAGGGAGCCAGGGAAAGTAGGACCTTCCTCTTTCTGTGGCCCCACCTGATCTCTCACTCCTTTGCTTGTATGCCTAATTTTTCCTCACATGTGATATATTTTTTGTTCCTTAAGAGAGGAAAGCCTCCCAAGGGCAATTTTAAGTTCATTACACTGTCAATGAAAGGGAGAGAGGCACTTCGAAAAGACAATCCACTTATCCTAGAAACGTTCCTGAGAATGGAATAAACTATCTTTGTTGACTAGAGGACAAGACTATTTGAGACCTGCCCGCCTAACTAGTGGGCAGATAAACATGAGATTACTCACAGTTTTTGTTTGTGTCCTTTGCATTTTCTGAGATCGATATTGTGGTCTTCAAAAACAGTCTCTTCCTTGAACCTTTTTCTGGGGTAAATGCACTCTCCTTCCCCATACCACCTCTCCCGAAAAAAAGGTGATTTTTTTTCCCTACAATGAGATCAAGAGCAATCAAGCAGCAACACACACATTACAGAAATTAATGCAGGCGTTTTCTCAGCACGCAGGGATATCGCTGTGTCGTACTACTGTATAGTACCAAACGTGTCTTCCTTGGGGTTTGTCCACAGTGTGTAAGTTCATTTGTGCAGGGGACTGGATTCATACTGAGCTTTATACAACGGTGATCATAAAGTTTGCACTTAATAAGTTAGTAATAATAATAGAATGACACATTGTGAGTCTAAAGGTTTATATTTCCAAGTTGTATTTGCTTTTTCATGAACTTTGAAAAACACCTTCCACACTGTATTTTTGTTTTAAGTCTTAATCCATAATTATGGAGAACTGAGGTACCAGTGCCAGAGTAACAAGATTAATACCTTTTTGACAGAATTTAATAATATGGTTTTATAATGTTTAATTTTGTTCATAAAATATCTCTCAGTAGGAAACTTTTTTTTTTACTTACCTAAACATTATTGCTTTAAAACAATTTAATTCATATTTCCTGGCATAAAGGTTCTATTATGAAGGCTTGTTGGGAACAGGTTTTTATAGGCTCGTGCAGGGATTAGCTTCAACTTAATTTGGGTATTCAACAAATTTTGACAAGTATAGTCTAATAATATACTCCTTAGCTCATTTATCTTCATTTAAATGTTCCCAGCCCTTTAAAATCATGTTATATATGTAATCTGGATAACAAAACTCATGTTGGTCTTGGTTTGGATCTCTAGAGAAAGTATTCAACCATCAGTGCAGCTGATAATGTTTTTGCTTAAGTGAAAAGATTATGAGGGCAGAACACGGACTGTTACGTAATGTATTAGCAGTGAATGTCACTCCAGCAAAAATTAAATCGGCGATACTAAGCTTTCTACTCAGTGCATGGGGCAGCAGAAAGTCCTGCTTCTAAGCCGTGCACCAACAGTAAATGCTGTTCAAAAGCTATTCACAAGCAGCAAATCTCGATTCATGCCATGCATACATTTGATGAGCTTGAAAAGCTGTTCATCAAAAAACCCCCAGTGATCTAGAGAGTTTGCCATCACCATGCAGAAAAGGCTCAGCTGCAGCATGGTTCCTACCCAGGTGCCAAGTTATAGAGGCACCAGTGTGGCCTGTGGTGCTTGTGGGAGATGAGTGGGGTGGTCCCAGGGGCCCATTTTTGCAATCCTCAAGAGAGGAAGAACCTGGGGGAAAAGCTGAATGTGTCTGCCTGGTGGGAAGGTGTGTGGACAATGATGAGCAACTGAGATCCACACTTCTATTCAATCTAAGTATTCTATGTGTAGCTGACTAGTGACAGCTTGAACAATCCCCTGGGGACTGCGGGTTTGGAGAACCAATGCACAAGTAGGTTTCCAGCCCTACTGTTAGTTATCTATATACATCAGTGACAGACACAAATAATCAAATGCAAACCGAAACCAGAAATGAAACTGAGGACAAACATCTCAGGTCATCACAGTTTTCTTTCCTTTACCTCCAAAGGGATATTAAATTGTTTCTTGGAACAGGAAGAAGTAATGAAATCTTATCATTTCCACCAATTCAGAAAGAACAAAATAATTGAACTTGCAAACCTTGCTGCTGCTTATCTGTAAAAATGCAACAGTTTTTTCAGAGATTTAACTTTACCTTTCTTGCAGCTGAGTGCCCCTTATCCTTCATGGTACCGTGACATGGCATCACCATCACCTTCCACCTGTAAAGGAGTTTGCATTAGGTGAAGGATGGCTACAGTCGTGAGGAAACCACAGTGGGCAACGTCTGAGGAACATTTCGCAGACCAGGTAAAGTTTCTGCTGAATATCTAGTAGATGGTCCTGAAATCGATTGTGTCACTGTGCCAGCAGAAAACCATGGATCCAGTCACATTCACATCAATTCAAAATCCATCCACTTGCAGAATCCAAGATCACCTCCACCGCAAGACTGAATTACAAAACTGAGACCCAAGGACATAAGATGAACATATCACAGTCAAAACTCTAGATGAAAGAGGAAAAGATCCTATTTTTTTTTCAGTTTGTGGGGATGTGTAGCTGTGTGAATATATACATACAGTGATAAAAAGAAAGGCAGAGTATGTTTAAAAACAAGTCAGGACTTTTACTTTCAGTATTACAAGCGATGTGGAAAACATCTCCTTATCCTAGTGTGGGGTAAATTGCAGCATGATCAGAGATATGGATCAGATGAGCACCAAAAGCTATTGAGAGTGTAGGTAAACCAGCTGCTTTCTCCTCTGAATTTACCTCTCTAAGTTTGTTACCTTCTAAGTTATAACTGAAGCAAAAAGTTATTCTTGGTGGAATGAGTATAAACATATTTGTCCAGAAAACTCATGCTGGTAAGCTTGAGTAGGAGCTTTTCTGCCTACACAAAGAAGAAAAACGAAAATAAAGGATTCACAGAATCATAGAACCGTTTAGGTTGGAAAAGACCTTTAAGGTCATTGAGTCCAACCGTAAAGTTGACACAACTTTCTAAATCTTGCAACTTTCTAAATCTTGCATGGAAAAAGCAAATCAGAATGATCATTCCTTTTTCCTAGTAACACAGAAATTGATGGACAGACACAGCAATCAGTCACCAGAAGATTCAAAACAAAGCAAAAGACTTTTTTCACTTACCGAATTGTTACACTGTGGAACACACTGCTGCAGGATTTTCTGGATGCAAAGTGTATAAAGCTGCTTAAAAAAGGCAATTTAACCAAGTCCATCAAACACCAAGGAACAGATAAACCCTCTGGCTCAGGAAGTCTCTGAACCGCAAATAGCAAAGCTGGCAGGGCATAGCTCAGCAAAGGACACTGCTCTTCTCGTTTGCTTTCTGCAGGCACCTACCACCACAGCTCTGGGCAAACCAGACATTTTCTTTAACCCAGCAGAATGATTTTTATATTCTTCTTCAGTACAATTTGATTTTCAAACGCCTAACAGTACTGCCTTTTTTTTTTTTCCCCCCCCTAGAAGAAAAGATACCGGCTGCCATTTGGCTGGAGTTCTTTTAGCTGTCAGGGCAGGAAGGGATTCTCTGCCCACAAGTGAGAAACCGCCTTGCTATGCATGCATTGATCCTTCATAAATTTTTTGTGTATCATAGGTACTCTTAGTGACACAAAGAGTTTTTGATGAGAACCTGCAGCTCCATGCCAATATACCACAAAAAATGGGGCTATGGAATTAAGCTATTTACAAAAAAGGAAATAAGAAAGACAATGCAGCTGGATACATAATGCAGGAGGAGAAGAGCAGGAGCATGAGATTTTAGCTGTCTGGAGAACTAGACCATGTGTGTATGCTTTCTTTCTGAGGGATTTCAATCTTAATTTCAGTGGCACAGTAATGTTCTTATTAAAACCGTACCCAGGCATTTCCCAAATCCAGTATATATTTTTAATTACAGTCACTTCTATTTAAGTCCTCCATTGTATTTTAACATCTCTGCTTCTTGGCTTACTACTGAGCAGCATGGAGGTCAGTGCTTAATGCAGGCTTGCAGTAAATTACACTTCTCCAACTGCACTTTCAATACACCTTCGACAAAAATCTTCTAGGAAAACTGCTGCTCCCACTAATGACAAATTTCGTACGCCGGCTGGTCTCCGTCTCTCTAACTCCCATTCGCTGCTAGCATTCAGAAAATGGCTCAATTAGTAGAGACTTTGAAAGATGTTGCTGCAGGAGATTTGTGAGGAGAGATGCCAGCAGGTAAGTGTGAGTCATTTTTTCAGCTCAGGAGGCTTCAGCTCTGATTGTGCAGACTGATTCTACTTAATTCGTTTCTTTTTTACCCTGTATCTGAGGGAGACAGCAGGTGAATAGTAAAACACAAAAACTGGAGCAAAAATCGGTGTTATTAAAGTGAATCAAAGCAACGAAAGGATCGGCAAGTACACAGGTAGATTATCTATGATTCATGAGCCTGTATTATTTTTAAAGTGCCGTTAGCCAGGCAATGACTATGTGGAGATGCTAGTAAATCCCCAAAGTTTCCTCGATTTTGTAACTTTCACTGTAAGTCCCTGAATTCATACAGCTGTGTGGAGGTCTGAAGGCTGTCCTCACTCTGTTCTGAGTAGGGAGCTGGAGCAGAGACCTCCCCAGCTCATGTCCAGCCAAACGACTCTATGACTTGTGTCTTGATTAAAAAAATAATATGCACTGTCTCTCCTAGAAGTGGGGAAGAAAAATATAGTAGAAAAAAGACTTTGGAGAGGGCTCACACAATAAACACTGGGTTTAGACACTGGAAATGAAGAGTTCACAAACATATCAGGGTCTGGAAAATATTGATCAAGAATGCATTTAACTGATGGGATAAAAGTAATTCATTCACAGTCATCTAGGTGCATGGGGGAGTAATCTGGTAGAGAACGAGGTTCAGACCTGCTTTTCATCAAGTCCATATGGGGCCAACTACCAAGCAGTACCTGACCAGTCTCCTGTCTAGTATTTTGAATAATGCTGATCGGTTACCTGCTGGTAAAGACTAATGTGTTCCAGGTGAGCAAGACAAACTCCATTTGAGATGTGGACTGTGAAAACAGATGACTCTTGACATTGAAGGTGTGAACTGCCTTAGTCAAGCTGGTGGAGCAGCCTCAACTACCCACCAGGAGAAAGTATCAGGAATTCCCCAAGCAAGGGATGGATTTGTAGTCAGAAGCTATGGTTGTGGCTAGGAAGAAGTTAAAAGGTTCATGTGCAGATGGCACGACTTACAGAACAAAAATGGCATTATCTGCAGCCCTAATTGACCTCACACTCCTGAGCTGTGAGCTTTGGTCTCTGCTTCAGCTTTTCTTTTGCCCATTCTGGAAAAGCAGTCACTGGAAAATGGATGTGGCTGATCTTTCAACAGCATCTGGTTCAGTAACAACATAAGAAACTCTGGAGTTTTGTCCAGTTTTAGATTTCTTTGGTATAAAGAATGCTGCACCTTCTTAGATCCCTTATGGGGACCAAGTCTTGTCAGTGTTTTCTCATAAATAATCAGAGCTTTCCCCTTTCTTCGGAGTGTTGGTTTTATGCTGATTTTTTAGTAAACTGATTCCTTGCAGACTTTTAAGTGATGGCCTCTAAACTCCACACACCTTAGAGTCACAGAAAAAAACCCTTAAAAATCTTTAGTATGAGTTTTTATAGGAAGAAGAATGAGAAAAATATTGATGGTTTCTACATATTCAGGAGCTGGCAGGAATTCCTCATGAAAATCAAGGCATATTCTTCCTTTGACTTCAACAGGAAAAAAGATTTCACTTTGAGATGGTAAAGAATCACTTGGGGAAAAAAAAAATCCAACAGTAGGAAATTAAAGAGTGATTGAAGCTGAAACTTCTTTCAGAAAAGGAGTGGAACCAACAAATTTCTTAAGTTCACAAAAATTTGATGTTTTCTTTGTTTCCAGCTCTCTAAACAATTCAGTTTAACATAACTGTATGAGAACTGGATGTCTTCTAAGTAGAAATCATGTTTTGTTTTAAAATGTACAGATAGATAGGCACATAATGAGGTTATTATGATGTAAGCTAGAGTCTGAATTTGCAGTAATTTAGCTCATCTGTGGTAAGTGCCTGTGGGGAGACTTTTACATGGTTATAAATGTGTGGTAATTTGAGGTTGCCTATCCCTCTTCTGAATTCCCCCTCTTGGAAGTAAATGATCTTACATTTACTGATGGGTAAAAAGGTGCACAGTTATTACCAAGTAGCCTAACACTTGTGGCAACTTGTTTGCACGTCCTTGAGATCAGCTAATTACAGTAGGAAAAAAAAGAAGTGATTAGAGCCATAACAAAGCACTTTAGAATTATCAAAATTATTTAATGTATTGAAATTTAATCTTTTATAGGTTTTCTATTCATGTAAATGCCCAAGATTTTTTTATCATTCTTCCTGATTCATTAGACATTATTTACAGGCATTATTAAAAATTTCAGTATTTTCAATCTGGAAAACCAAGTGCCACTCCAGAGTAAATATTCCCTTTTCCTTCTGCTCTTTCTCTGATTTACAGCTGACCAAAGTGAGAGAGGGTTTTGGTTTGGCCTTTTTTTTAATTTATTTAGACTCTAAAAACTTTTAGATGACTAATTTTGAACCCAATATCTCCAAGATCATAATGAAATGTATGATGCTGCATTTGTGAGGTATAAATATCATCAGTGGTGAAGAATTAGGTTTAGTTGTCTGTTGACTAGCCTTCATCAAGGGAAGTGTTTAGGATTTCAGGCAGGAAAATGCACCAATGCTAAAGTATGACATGCCTCCTGGAAACTAGTAGGAGCTGTGTTCAAGGCAAGCCGAATAAAGTGGTTCTCTATACGCAGGTAACGAACTGGAGATCTCACCATGGATGTTATGGCACCAAAATTTTATGTTGATTCAAAGGAAGACCTGAAAATGAACATGCTGCCTTGCAAGCCTGGGACTGTAATGTCTCTAACCCTCTTCCTCTCCCTTTCCGTGGATCTAACCCTAAGAACCAGGAGACTATTGAAAAATGGAAAAAGAAAATTTGAGAACTCATATCCAATAAAAATTTCTGGATTCAGTTCTTACAATAAAACACCGTATGAAATTTCACACATTTTCACATCTGTTACCAGATATTATACCATTTATTTTCACAACAGTTGTCCAAAAATTCTTTAACACGGCTCTGTACTCTCTCTCCAGTAACAAAAATTGTTGACTAACTTTGCTGGAAATCTCCTTTAATTAAAAGTGGCCACAGAGTTAGCCTTTCATGCAAACTTTGAATTAGAAGTGTCCACAGGGTTGCATACAAATCAGAATCCACAGTTGCCAGCCAAACCACACACCGTAGATGTGGCTTTGTAGGGAGAACCCAAGAATTTCCATTCCAAAACCACAGGTACCTACTACTATCTTGTTTAGCTCTAGCAGTAATAAAGCTGACAGCTTGTATGGGAACCAGCAACTCTTTGTCCACACCATGGAAGACATCTAATACCCCATTCATCAGCTGGCCTTAGAGAACAGCCAGACATGGCACAACAAGACAAGTTGTCCTTTGAAGAATTTAATATTACCAGTAATTTACGTAATTAATGAGGCTGTTCTGTCTTCTCTAAAAACCATTCACATACATGTTCCCCAGTTTTCCGTTCCACCCGCACAGAACTATAGAGAAGGCAGAAGAAAGCTCAAGATGAGACATTTCCTTCTGACTTCACATGCTTCTTAATTTTTTTTTTTTACAAAAATTGAAAACAAACAGGTGAGGTTGGAAAACAGGCAAAACTACATCTGGCCCAGCTCTGCTGTGATCCATTTGTTTCAGCTGAGCAAACTATTTTCACAAGTGTGAGGGCAAACATCTCCAAAGTTGTGGAAGAAGCGCTCCACTTTCTGCACACCCACCAAGCTTATAGGATCAATCATGATGTGGGAACCTGCCCTGAAGTTCTTGGCCTCACGAGGATCCTGAACACAGACTCGTATCAGATTCTTTCCTAGTGTTTCCAAAACACCAGGAGAGACCTGTTTCCTTATTCCTTCTCAAGTTGCTCCTCCAGTGGTATAAAGGTCAGTTTGAATGCCTTGCTCCCACTAACCAAAGCGTGTGAAGAAAATATCCCCCCTGCTCTGCATTCACAGTCTTAAGGATGAGCAGTGGTGTCTCCTGAACATCAGAGCTCACAAACAGCAGAAACAAAAACAGTACGTCTTGTGGGGAAATAAACATTTCATAATTGCTAGTGTTTCCTTTTGGATAAGTAAGAAGCCTGAACACATTAAATAAAAGAAAGATCTAATTTCTAGTTTAAATACAGCTGCAGTAATTCTTATACACCACACAGCTGTTCAGAGGCCTGGCAGCTGTCCATGTCTTATGTGTCCTATCATGCGTTTCCCAGTATTGTCTTCTTGACACATTCAGACTGTTTTAACTGTTGGGAAAAGATTGTAGCCGTTGTCAGGTAGATACTGCTGCATAGTTAAACACATGTATGTCTCATCACTGTTGGCTTTTGCACCTGTCAAGCCTCTTTGCTTATCTCCCCGTGACCGTGCTCTTTTTACAAAGGAGAATCGTTTAGTTTTTCCATTTCTGTATTTGACATAATCCTACATAGTGACAGCAGACCCCAAGCTGTACACTTACCTGTTAGACACAAACCAAAATCATAGCTAACACACATTTGTATCGTGCAAATAACTAGGATGACAAAAGTTTCAACCAAAACACCAGCATCTGTGCCAGTGTGGAGTGGGAATGGAGGTCGACAAGTTCTACTGTCAGCACACGATGTCATTCTGAATTAATTTCTTAGAGAATAGAATTTCTACTTTTGTAGAGAAAATGAGAATGAAGATCATCTTATCCAGTATCATGAGCATTTTTGTAAATAAGCTTCTCATTTTTTCTTGCCAACTTTTACTCCAAGCAAAAATAGATGTGGTCGCAATACTGTTTCTCAGACTGCACAGAGAACGTGTATTATAACGTTTAGCTAAAGATATCATGCAGCTCTGGGAAAGGTTTCTTCCACTCTAGCTTCTGACAGCTTCCAAAATACCAGTTACAAAAGCCTTGTGAGATACTCGTGCAACAGGGGCAACATTTTGCTTTTACAACTGGGGAAACTGAAGGCTGGAGGCAGAGAGTTCTCCATAGCACGTGGCATACTCATGCCTGCTGGTATTCTGTCAATACTTTTGAAGGGTCACTTTAGAGGAAGACAAAAGAAGGCATAAAGTGCAATGTGGCTCTGGTAACAAGTCTGTGCCTCGTTGGTTGGGGTTTGACAGTCCTGATTCAGTCGGTGCCTTGCTGCCCACACATTTACATGGCTCCCAGGGTGATGCCAGCTCAAGTCCAGCCAGCTCAGAGTACAAGCAGAGGAGTGAGGTTCTTGCACTTGTCTTTGCAGGTGTTGCTTATCTCCTCTGTTAATATGAAACATAAAAATGACCGTAAAAGAACATTAAGGTTAAGCAATAAACAAGCAAATCTTTGCCTCCTTCTTGTATGGCACTGAGTCTATTTTTCCATTATGCTGTTGGTTTTTTACTTTTTTTTTTTTTAAAAAAAACCCATAGATTAACTTCTGTATCGCTTGTTAGCCCCACCTTGCCTCCTCCTATATTTGTATATTTGAATTAATTTCATTGTCCTCATGTTCTAGCATATCAAAGCAAGATGTTTTTACATGATAAGTTCTCTTCTCTCTATGCAACTTGGGTAAATAGTTTTCCCAGAAATGTTTTACTCACTACTGTGTTACACACTTTACCTGTAGTTCGGAGATGAAGTAGAGTTTTACTAGGTAACTATTGTACAAAGGACATTCCCGAGCTCTATTTGCCCCTAATCTGGGAAACTTACTATTCCTGTGTACCTAAAGATACAGAAAAAAATATTAGTTCAGAGGCAATATGTTATCGTATTTTATAATGCATATACCCTTGTTGGCTATTCACTCCTGGGCAGAGGTAAGTTCATTTTTAACCTTAGTTCTGAGTCCAGTACCTTTTGGCACATGAAATTTTGCAGCACTGAAGTCTGTTTACAAAGTTATTAATTTCCTGGATTATTTTGTTTTAATAAAGGAAAAGAGAAGGCCCTCTGGAGCTCAGCAGGTGAGCAGCTCGTTGCACGTACCCACTCTTCATCCTTTCTCACATGCATATATTACATATTGAACAACAAAAATATGTTTTGGACAGACTCTGTACTTTGATTTTCAAATGTTAACAAGATGGTAAATGGAAAGAATTCATTCCCAGAAGAAAGCTGCACACCTCTTTTAGCCAAAAGCTATTTTCATACACTCTGTGCTTAAGACTTCTCAGCCCTGCTTTTCCTCAGGTCTCCCCAGGAAAGGTTTTTAATAGAAAGGGAATTATGAAACCTTCTGTAAGAGCAATGGAGATGGGATTAACCTGTAGCATCTTTCAACCACAGCTTTTTCACAGTAGTAAATTTGCAGTTTCTTCTGAAACACAGGAAAGATTCTTCGTTTTCTTTTTCCTTTCTTCACAACTGGGAAGCCTTTTTTGGTTAAGATTTCAAACAAGTCCACGCCAACCATTAGAAATATTCTCAGAGAGGGTCACTGTTCCAAAATATATGTTGACAACAGGTTTGCAGTCTCACCTAGAGGTCAATCCCTCAGTGTTTCCCTCTTGAGTATTTCCTGATACACACCAGCATATCCTTTGCTCCAGATCTTACTTCATGTTCCTTCATAGGTCACTGCAACCACCTCCTCTCTTCCCTGGTGCTTACACCCTCCGCTTACTCATAGGCACTCAGTATGTCTCCCTTTAGCTATACATATTCAGTTCTTTTAATCTTTCATCATAAATCAATCATTCTGGGGCTTAATCATATGTGTTCTTTCCCCTGAAATGCTCTCCTTCTCCTCTCTCCCTCCTGTCAGTGTTATGTGCCCAGAACTGAACTAATTTTTCTAATTGCATGATCAGACAGACAGCCAAGGCAGGACAGACATCTTGTGAGTATATATAATGGCAGTCAGCAAAACTAATAAGAATTTAAAAACACAATGTGTCTTGGTGCATCATCACTCTTTTTGGTAGCTATCAACCAGCTGATTATTTTAGTGTCACTTTTTTAAAAAGAGTGATTTGAGAAAGTAGCCTGGATGCAGACAAGGGTGGCAAATACTAGCATATTGTTCCAGATATGGATAGACTCACAGGACCCAAAGCCTCACAGACAGTGTGGGAATTCAGATCCAAATGTGGGCTCCATGGCTTGCACCGTTCGCTTTTGAGGGATTCAGCCTTGTAGCTCTCCTAAAAAAGTCAGGCTGTTCCCAACTTCTCAACTCAAACAACTTCCCAGCTCCGCTAAAACTACCTGACCGATCAGGACACAAGCCAGCATGTAAGCCACAAAGTTTTCCCTTTGAATTACAGATAAATGGCTAGAAAAGGAAACACATGAAAAGAAAAGTGAGGAGAGCACAGAAGTGTCTAAGGATAAATAAGACACTGGAAAACCTACAGATTTTTCTCTTTTAAATTGACCTGATAGGAACAGGAAAGGAAACGAAGGACCCCGTTCTGCTGCTAGACTTCTTCCTGGCCCTGAAATAGAGAGACAGTTTGTCCTGTTCTTAGGTAGGAAGACTAAGAGAACAGCTCGTGAGTCTCACGGAGCTGTGCAAACTCGGCTGCTGAAGAGGCACAGAAATGGCTATAAGTCCATCAGCTCCCCGGAAAAGCCGGGTAGATTCTGGGAACAGGACAGCGCTCCTGCGCGCACTGCTGTTGCTAAGAGGAGATGCTATCATAGATAAAGGCACAATGGAAAACGAGGCCTTGCAAACACAGATGACTGTGAAAGCGAGATCACTTAGACGCAGGTGAATATGAGTACAGACAGAGTCTGACAGGGGACCTACTCCTAGTGGCTTATGTAAGCAAAAAAATATTATTCTCTTCAAAGGCAAACCAGGAGCCAGGATACTCTTTTTATAATTTGGGGGATTTTTGAAATCGTAAGTCTTTCATTATAAAATGCCTTAAGCCCTCAGCCACAGCAAACAAGCCCTGCAATATCCGGTGTCATGTAAGGAAGTACCTTCTGTATTGTAACAAACATCATCAAAGGGCTTAAGTCTAAATCATAAATTATACGATCATATGACAATCATACCTAGTCATAAGAATGTACCGATGATATTTCTGTGCATTTCCTTCTCAAAAATTGTGTTATTCTTTCTTTCATAATGATCTTCAGTGGTCAAGAAGAGAAAAGCATCCCTAAATAGGAAAGTACTCAAGTGTGTGCTTATATTTTCAGCCTATTTAAATCCTTGGAACCAGGTGGGTCTTACCTCAGTGGTGCCGCAGTGGTGCTGGTTCTGAGATGCCCCTTTGCAGTGTCAGTGACAGACTACAAATGTTTGACAGAACCAACTTCTTGGCAGATCCTTTTTGCAAATATAAGCTAAATATTTCTAGAAATACACTGCTGATCAACACTTTTTATGACCAAGTACTAAGGGCAGAAGAACTTCCACAACACATAAGGCCTTAGTCTTACAATATAGGTAGAGTGGAAGCTTCAGTTAATTATGCCCTCGCTTGCACACACAGTGGTGAGATCCAGTCTGTTACTGTCTGATAGAGACTGGAGGTCAGGGACAAAGTCTTAGCTCATCTTGGCCATACAAACCTATATAAACATAACCTGCTCCAGGTACACAACAGAGCCTCAGGGTTTCAGGCAGCCTGTTCAAATCAAACTTTTCAGGTAGAAGATTATTTTGCACTAGAGTGAAAGTTCCGCACTGACACAAGGCGTTTTTTCATGGTTAATAATGAGCCATACCATAACAGACAGAAGCCACTGTATTCTTCTACATATAGCCATGTTTTAATGAAATAGTAAGAGCCCAGTTTGCAAGGACTGCAAATCCTGAAGTACTGTCTTGTTCATTTAGCTGCACACTTTTGTCTGCAGTCAAATCTTACAAGGCTTGACATAGCGCCGTAGCATTCTAGTCTATTAAACTGGCACTTCATGTACAGTATTTCAGAGGTGCTGCTCTCCATCAGATGCATCACCCTCAACCTAGCAAGATGTGGCCACCACTAGTGTCTGAGACTGAAGTAAAAAGGTGAGAAAGCACTAACAGTACGAACCAAAGCATAAATCCACAGCAGCTTGTTTGTCTTCTGTAAACACCTAGGAAAAATTCAAAACTAGCTTCATGAGAGAAGAAAAGCTGAATAAAGAAACAATCTCTGCCAACGTCTGTCACTTGACAGATGGCTTACTAAGGGATATAACACCTACCTGTAACTTACACAGAGCTACCTCAGGGCTGTGAGACGTCCTTGGATGGATATTTTCCTGTCTGTTGCACTGAGATTTAGAAAGTATATTTGGGTTTTCAAGTCACTAGTATGCTCTGAGAATAACCTCTACAAAGATTACGTATTTTGGAAAAGATCTGGCAGGCTTTCAGGCAGTTTTCAAGATCTCTTGTATATACAAAGGTAACTTTGATTTCATGATATAGGATAGATTTATAGCAACAGTAGCACCTATTTAAATATTATCATAATGTGTGAAAAAGCCTATTTTGTATTGCATTGAACTAAAATGACATCTGTTGAATGCTGTCAAGTTCAGAGGTGATTTCCCACTTCCAGTATTTGTGGGTATTCAGGGTTTTCTTTTAGGCATCACATACGTTTCAAGAATGAGAAGCAAATATATCTGATCTTTTAATGAGCCGTGTAAGTATCATGCCATTTCTAGGATAATTTCATTCATGGAAAGAAATTACATTACTTCTCTTTCAAAACCTGTCTGAACTTTTGTCTACATATCTGCTCATTGTGTTCTTCCACAGGTGAGGACGGAAGCCCTGAACTAAAGACAGGATTTTGGCATTGCAGTGTTCAACAATCCAATATATAGTCATGCTACTGTCATCAACCTGGCAAAAGAAATGAGATCAAGCTCTAGGTAGTCATTGTCAAATGGAGCTATTTTTGAAATAAAATATTCGATCAGCCTCAGATTAGACTTCTAGATAAGTGCCTGACTCTTAGGTGTTATGGTAGTTTTCCACTCACAGTAATTACTGATTTTGAATGTAAAACTTTAAGTTTAAAATACTGAAGCGGAATAAAATACTGAGAGGAATAAAAATCACTTCCTTCAATAGATACAGGAATATTCATAGGAGAGCTGTAAAAAGAAAAAAGGAGCTTTGTCCTGGCATTGTCTGTGAGTTTGATTTTTTTTAAACTGTGCCCCCAAAATACATTGCTATGCTCAGCTGTGTTGTGTGTATGGACATTCATTGCTGTTTTCTGCAAGCAATGGTATTTCAGTAAACAAATAAAGCACACATCCCTGTAAGTTCAAGTAAGATGAGACACAGATCTTCTTGAATCTATCTTCTCTCAGTCACTCGGATGTCATTTTCGAAACCCTTTGTTTTATTGTCAGACTATGTGAAAGAATTAGGAAACGCCCGAGCGTTTTAAAGGTACTATACAATTAATATATTAAGTGAGAATTTGTGCTGGACTTAATTCCCAGCAAAGCTGATGAAAAAAAGGTTTAGTCTGATGCCCAGATGGCGGAGAAGTTCTCAGTCAATTATAAAGGTAAATGTTTTATGCAGAGCAGGCTCGATATCATGTTTGGGTGTTCAAAGATGCATTCTCCTGCTACAAGGAGAATCTTTTTTAAGGCTTATTAAAATTTTGTATCAAAGCTGCTTTGGAATCAAAAGCAGATTTTGAACTAAATTTTTCATGTTGGGTTTTTTTTGGATTTTCTTTTTTTTTATTTTTTCAGAAAGCAACAAGAGTAGAAGTCTTCTACTCAAACATAGATGTTTAGACTATAGGCACTTATCTCTCAGCTCATCAGCTATGCTGTTAGAAACATGTTCTTATAGACTGTGGTCCATCTCAGCTCTGAAAACAGAGCTGATAACTCTGAAAATGTCTATTTCATTCCACGACTCTACAGAGAGCTGTGAGGGCTATGTGGTGTATGGCTATGTGGTGGAAAGTTTCAAAAGTTTTTACTTTTCTGTTAGAAAATGAACTCCTCAAAGCCTGAGTTTTATGGCCAACAGCACAGAAAAACTGAAGGAGAATAGAGTAAAAACTTTGAGTAATTAGATTTTCACCATAAATGAAAGCTGCCTGATCTTTAAGGACTATCCAGTTAAAATAAAACAAAAATAAATATTCCTAACTCTTCCCTATGTGGGTGTAGCCATGTAACCCACTTCTCACTAGTCCATCTTTAGACGTAAAACAAAAAAATCCTCTTCTTTTTCATTCCTCCTTTTTTTTTTTCTTTTTTTTTTTTTTTAAGACATATTCGGTCTGCTAACACTGCCAGGAAAACAACGTTAATAAGCCAATTTGTTTCCTTTTCAAGCAGACATCCTTGTGTTTTATCTCACGTTACTTTTCAAGCTACTGAGGAAGCACCTGTAAACATGTGTTGCAGAACTACCTCATTATCCTCATTCAAACTCTTTGCATGCAGCAGCAGTCAGGCATTATTTTCTCAGACTATGGCATAACGTGATTTCTGGTGATGACTCCTTGGTTTTGTTCGCGTTGCTCATAGTCTTCTGTGCAAGGAGGTATCTGCTGTCCATTGTGTGAAGACTGCAAATCAGGTAGTGAGATGTTCTGTAACAGGACTGCAAAAGACAACATGAAAAGAAACATTTGGTCTTCTAGCAGGTCTGATTTCTAGCATTTCTGATCTTACTATACCTTTTCCCAGTATATGAGCCATTAAGTGGAGGACTGACAGACAAGGACACTAATCACAAAATATTTATTTCCAAAGCGACTGATTTCTTCACATTTCATGAATGAAAGCACTGAGTTCCATTCTGAGGGTTTTAGAGGGAATGGCACCCAGACCACAGGAACTATCAGGTGGCTGGCAGGTATTTGTTCCTCTTCATTTTCCTTAATTTCATTGTTAAAAGTGGTCTTCAATTCTTGTTAACCTTATTTTTATCCATAAATCTGTTTGGTATTTTACCTTTATTTCCCCAGGTTACTGAGGAAATCCTATAGGTTTAGACTGTGTGGGTCATTCAGATACACTTATTTTAAGGCAACATGTGGAACTTAAGAGTTTCCAGGATGCCCCAATGATGACGCAAAGGTATGCTAACTTCAGGATCTGCAACGTGGCCTAACCCTTATCACTTCAAAATTCAAGATCTTTCCTTTCCACTGTATGCTGAGTAAGTCTTACAGCAAATCTATACATCTACTTAGGCTTTTACGATTCTGCTTGTCATCATGTTCAGTCAGCTCTGCTCTCCTTTAGCAATGACAAAAGAAAACAACAGTTAAATATATATTTAAAAAATTAAAAAAAGAAAAAAAAAGGAAAAAAGAGGCAGGAATTAAAAATATTAGCTCACCACAACTCTCCTTGAACACATTATTATTCCACGTGGCAAGGTGAATTTAGACAGCGAATAAATGTTTTACAATTTCAGCTGAAGGTCTATGGGTTTACATTGGAAGGGAGTCTAGGAAAGAGAATGACAGGGAAGTCCTGATGGGGAACGGAATATGATGAACAGAGTATATTAAACATTTTGAAATACCGATAACTTCAGTGGGCATGCTACGTGGAGTAGAAGACACAAGAGATACAACAATGCTTAAGTTCATGGCTCTTCACAGAGAAAATAGACTGAGAGTCCATTGAGGTCTCCAAGCTCTCGCTATGGATGACCAGTGACAGGAATATATATATCCCTGTCTGATGAAGCAGTGACAAAGAGGGATCTGCCGGTTTTATGAGTCAAGGTTGTCGTAATGACAGGTGGACAATGGGTTCATTGTCCTATTGGCTGGTGGTCACTTCAAAGAGGCAGTTATTCTCCACCAGTCAGATCCAATGCTATAGACTTTCAATCAGATGAAAAAGATCTTCTTTTACAAGATGACAATTTAACCGGCAGCTCTCCTACTTGCTTCCTATTTACTGGAACAAGACAGGCTGCAAATATGGGACTTGGTACAGCTCAGTGCCAAGGTATGGGTCCGTCTTGGCTCTCTGTATATAAATACAGGTGAGTCACTGGATGTGCCCATACACACCTTGAAAGAAAAATACCTGAAGTGATCACTGACTGCCAGGAACCTGCGCCAGATTGTTTGCAATGTCCTTTGCTCCTCCTTGGCTCATCTTCATTCATGACTGCCGAGCCAAGTTAGAGTCTGCCCTTTGGCTCATTTCATTGGCTGGCTCATTGCTACAACGTACGCATTTTTTATTGAAAGATTGTTTACACCCATGTCTGTATATGCATACACACACAATTTTCCAACAGATTTTAGCATGGCTTGTCACAAGTTTAATGGCTCTTCTTCCAAAAGGCATGTAGGGAATATTATTTACTCTCGTGACAGCATGCATAGAAGTTTCTGTGCTTCTGAGGATTTTACTTCAGTGTTTGCTTACTTGCCGCATGGAAGCCCTCCTGGTATTATTTTAATTTGCTTAGATGAAAGAAGAGTCAAGCGAAGAATTTCTGTAGGTCAGCTAAGTAAATGCTCCCTTTTAGAGTGAAATTTGTATCTGTGCATAAATGTGATCAAATGGTCCAATTCTGATCTGGATGATGTGAAACCTTGGTGAGTTCAGTGGACTTATTATTGGCCTATCCTATACTAATGGCATAGCTGAGAACAGAATTTGGTTTGTAACCCAAAAGAAGCCTAAACTTCCCCTTTTCTCTCGGCCGATGGTGTGCACGGTGCAAAGCACTTTTTTGCTGTAGTGGGATGAAAGATTTTTTCAAAGATACTCCTGTGATAATAAAGTAAGCGTGTTGTACAGCCAGGGTCTAACTGGGAAACACTCCACTTTTCAAAAAAAGTTTTCTCCTCCTCTGTGCAAGATCTTTGCCAAAGGGTGTACATGTTACTGTTACAGCCAAAATTACTGTTATAGCCAAGGGATGTACACGTTTCTGTGTAAAACCGTTGCCAAAGGGTGTGCAAGCTACAGTTCAAAGTTACAGTTGAAGGGGCATTCCTAGCTTTAACGTATGTGATCTGCTTATCCAGTCAATTAAACGTGGTTTATTTTCAGAAGGCTGAGGGGATTGCTCATGTGATGCAGAGCCTATTGCTGTGGGAGCCCTTAAAAACAAGTTCCCTTTTAACTTTTTACTGTTATGCAAGGTATTACTGGTACTCGTGGTATTCCCCATTCCTTGTACGATACATGCTTTTACAAAGAATAGCTTACCTTCAATTAAAGATGGTAAAAGTGCCGCATTTTTTTTTTTTTAAGGGTACCAAATGTACTGCAAATCTGCCCCAGGCCGTGCATGGTTGTTTAGCAGGCTACTGTGTGCAACTGCAGTCACATGTTGCATGATCTTGAGTTAATGGCAATCACTCGAGAAGCAGATCTGGTTGGCATATGGAGTTCTTCAGCATAAAATGTCAGTAGAGAGTGGGGTCAAAACCACAGCAAAAAAAATGCAGGAAAGGACGGAGAATGGCTCAAGAACATACCACAAGGAAACAACTGATTGAAAGTGTATGATGAATCCTCCATAAATTCTGGCAAGTTTCACTGAAAATCTGATGGCTCTGGTCTGCCAGCTAAATGCTTTCCCTCACACAATAATTTCTTAGAGTAATCCATTACTGTTGTATCCTCACCAGTATCAATGTGTTCCTCAACAGTTGTAGGTGATCCTAAACAGATACCTCCATGCTAGAAGTCTGGGCATGGTTCATCTGGCCGATTTTGCTTTAGGAGGAGGAGTTGCACCACAACATCCAGTGACACTAGTCACTAGATCTCCTTTGACCATATAGAGAAACCAGGGGGGTGTGGCTTCTGCATCAGGAAGAAGTCTTACACCCCCCTTTACCTTCAGACATTTAAAGAACGTTTGCCTTTAGACATCTACAGCACTGCGAGGTATTCAATATATCTGAACCAAAGAAAGATGTCTAATTTTTCCAAACAAGATAAGAAAAATTTGCCCTCTTGAGGTGCTTGTTTTTCTCCATAGACTAGTCATGAGACTAGATTAGGTCTAACTTCTACATGTTTAAAGTCAGATGAGATAAATCTTTGTCTCACAACTGATTCACAGCAGAAACAAGCCAGTTCAAAGAAAGACAAACAAGAGGAGTAGGAGTAAGGAACGCTTCGGTTTGACATGCTTATGCTGAGAAATTAATTTAGAGGGAAAGCAGGTAAAGAATAACATGATAGGGCTGTTCACTTGTAGACTGGAAGAGATTAAATGAATGCAGCTACCTACTCCATTCCAGTCAGGAGCAAAGGAATGTCAAATAGGATAGAACGAGCCTGAATATGGTAAGGGGGACTCCTTTCCTCCATACTGCAGAATCATCCCATTGCCATTACACAGCAAAGACCTCAACAGTTTCAAAGGACTTGGAAAAGGATGTCAAGTATATCAAGACAAGGAGGATATCAGCAGTTGCTTTAGTTGGGGAAAAATGCACGTATTTCCTCACAACAGGGATAAAGGGATATACTGTTCTTCTACGATACATACAGATTAGGGCAAATTAAACTGCTGACCTTGTCATTAATCATTATTTGAGGAAAAAATTTAAAAAGCATACCTTTGCCCCAAGCCTATGTTTGATTTCTAGATGTGTAGCCATATTTACCTAGTGCTTGTAAACAAGCCAGAACTTGCATGCGTAAAATTGTTATTTTTTTTTACAAATTTGTTTAGAATTTGCTTCTTATGTTGCATGTAAAAGGTAACATCGCTTTTATTTGTTGAAATTAAATCACTTCTAACTTTCCCTTTTATGTCTTCCACTTTTACAAGATGTTTCTTCTGGCAATATCAGTCAACTTTCTTTACCTCATTCTTTGTTCCCACATTGCCAATATTTCTGTGCTGCTGACTTCTGCACATATCCCCAGGAGTTTTTCTCATGATACTACGAACAGGAGACCCTGGATGTTTACCAACTCCTTACTTATTTATTATACCTGGCTCACTTCCTAGGACTCAGTGAAAACAGTGTCTGTTCTTGCTGATTGCTAAACAAACCTTGTAAGGAAACAGTCCTCCAGTATGTCTAGGAACATTGCTTCTTCCTTTGGGATCCCGCCACTGTCATCAAGGGCAACACCTGGGAAGTAGAGGCTGTCTGCGCTTTTGTACAAGCCTTGCTACCTGCATATTCATCCCTAGTTCTTCAACAACATGCAAAAGGATATCTGTTCTGTTTTCATGCTGTTGTCTTTAGCATTTATTTGGTTATACCTCAAAACCTGCGACTTGAATTGCTAAATGATACATATAATTTGTTGAAACATTCTCTCCTACATTTAATCCAAATCTTAAATTTAAACATAGAGTTTAAACTCATCAGGGTGTGGAAAGCTCCAAGGCTAGACGGTAGGTTTCTGCTCCTCAAAGAATCTCTGATTCTGCTGCAGGTGAATACCCTTGCTCTTTTTCTGTGTGTAGTATGTCCAGCATTATATAGGGCTTAAATATTCAGCACTACCTTAGGGAGTTGGATACTCATGACCCATTAAAACACCATCCTAGACATTTCCAGCAGACTTCCAGGAGTGCTCACAGAGAGATAAGAATCTCTTGCTTCATCTCTGACTGGCCTGCCATTTAAGCGCTTATCAAACAATAAAACTTGCATTATCCCAAATGCATCGTGTTGGACCTCCATGATGCTGTTGCTTTCTATACTGGTCATAGTGCACCTCCAGCAAGAAGAATTTGCATCTTATTTTATATCTGCCAGGAAATTTGTTTTTTTCCATGTTTTTTCTCTGGTCTGACTCAATTTTAATGCAGTGTTGTTTCTACTAGAACTCCTACTGTGTAACCACTATTTAAAAACTGATTAGTGTCTGGCAAAGGATGGTCGACGCTTCAGTTCTGAAGGGCTTTTTAAGCAACTGAAAACCCTGGCTGTCAACCACAGCATTTTATATATGCCTCCTTCGCACCACAGGTCTCTGGGGTTTGTCAGCATAAATGTGAAACTGTCCAAACACTGGAAGCCTTTCAGTGGAAAACACTCTTGGCAAAGCAGAAAAAAGCAAAGAAAAGACACAGCAGAGAGGAAAGATATAAAAAAATGAAATCAAACTCTGAGCTGTTGATGCTATTTCCAAAGATATTGTTTTTAAATATGCAAAGTGTTGTTTCTTCCTGAAGGGGCTTGACTTCTCTCAGTGCTTGAGTGCACAGTATGATTAAAGAGACGACCACAGTTTCAGGTCCAGGCTCTGACTTCTTGGTGTACACCCCAAAGGATCTCCTGGCACAACCCCTATTTCTCCAACCCACAGTAAAACATGGCAAGCACTCCTAAGTGTATTCCCAAGTAGGAGGGGTGCTTCACCGCTCTCCTGTACCCCCTCACACCACAGCCAAAAGATGTTGCATTTCCCCTTGTTATGCAGGAGTCTGGGGCAAAGGTAGACAGAGGAACTGTCAGGCCTCCTTCACTGATTTCACACAAACCCATTTATTCCTCCACGCCACATGTCTCTAGAAGCCCAGTCTCTATTTCTCAATTTCTTATCATCTGACAAGTTTCCAAGACCTTTCAGTTCACTCAGACTAACAGGAAAAGGATATCACAAACATTCCAATTCCCTTTTCGCAGAGTGTGACACGTGTCCCGCTGTTTGATTCCCAACACGACTGGGGAACTGTGTGTAGCACTACAGCAAGTTTGTTCTTGCACCAGCCTGTAACTGCAGGGAGAGGCGACTCCGCAGCACAAGAGGTTACACACAGCTTTTATAACTATAACGTTGTTATTTTGTCTGCCACATTGAATGCGTATGATGGCAAGTTCAGAGACGAGATAAGCATCCGTGTGTGGCGTAGAGGGTAAAGTCAGCCCAAGTGTGAAACAGATAATTCTGCTTACCTCAGCTGTATCAGCCTTGCAGAGCATCCACATCTTGCAGCTGTCTTCTGTCTTTGCTGCCAAGGAGCAGGAGGTCACCCTCCTCCTCAGACACTTCCAACCTGCTTTGCAAGAAGAGGTGTCATAGCCCAACTCAAAACGCCCTTAAATACTGTGGTAAGCAGGCAGGGGCTGGAGTTTGCAGGATGGTACAGGGCAGGAGCACAGCCAATCCAAGGGGAGCTGTGCGCCGAGTATGCTGTGAGTCAGGAAGCTTCAGGGTCCTCAGCAGAGGTTACGTGTCCTTTTACTGATTAGCACTGACTACCCAATGCATCGTACGCTTCTCTTGCAGTTAGCGCATCTGCTACTTGCCACAAGAACGTCATCCTCAACTACGTGTACCTTTAATTTGAACAAATACAGTCACTGTTTATGTTCCGAACAGGTATCCTACTTGTACAGCAAAGCTGTCCCTGCCAGAGAGCTCAAAGTTGGAGACCATTTCAAAACGGTTCAAAACTCTCCTATTTTGTAGGTACTCTGGGCCAAATCAGCCAACCTGATCTAACCAGTGTAAATCAGTGGCCCAGCATTCAACATCCTTGGTCCTTTCCAGGCTTGTACTGGGATTTTCACAGCCCCAGATCTACCAGTGTTCAAGTGAGGGCTGTGGAAAAGTAAGCTTCTGGCCTCCCTCTTTATCTTTTGCGGAAGTTAACCACAATAGGAGTTAGTTATTTATACAGTACTTTGGGCTGGTCTGGAGGAAAAAAACATCAATCACACAGCTGTTTTGAGTTGTTTTTCTCTCTCTTGCTCCGATGCACAAACCAAGCCACTGATTAATCAAACAATTCATTGACAAGGACCCTGATTTATGTAGAGTTAAGTTACAGCATGCAAATATTTGCAGAGTGCTGGATGTAGATTTAAACATAAACTCCATAAGTATTTTTTTTAACTATGAACATTTCTTGAGGATAATCCAAGTGCAAAACTCAAGCTCTTCCTCTTTCCTGGTGATTCTAATGGGCAGACTGTGGCGAGAGTCAAACTATTTGTGTTAGAACCTTAACCTGATAAACAACTTTGGAGGATGATTTCTGAAAGCACAGAAGACAGCAATGTGCCTTGTTTCCACTAACAGTTCAATAGAGTTAGGCACTGTGCTCCACTTTACATTTTAAAAAATCTCCCTTCTTTGTCCTGAAATCTGTGTTGACAGCAAGATCCATTCAGGACATTCTTCAGAGAGAAGCCAACAGGCATGCTCAGACCTTCTTGTGGATGTGAGAAGAACAACAGAGTAACTGAAGAGCAGGGAAAGAGACTGATGTGTTGTAAGCAAGTTAAGAAAATAACTTAAAAATAAATTTCTCAAGGGAAAAAGTAGAATTGTCAATAGCTTGTCCGTGACTCAGAATCTGAAATCTCTTTTGACGAGTTACTGCATGGTGACATATGTATAATATTATTCAGGTACCAAAAAGCTCCTCTAGGGTAATTTTCTCTGGTCAAAAACCAAAACCAAAACCAAAATCAAAACCAAAACCAAAACCAAAACCAAAACCAAAACCAAAACCAAAACAAACAAAAAAACCCAGAAAGGACCAAAGGGCTGCTGTGGTTTAAGATAGCCCTTTGGAGGGGTAAATCTGGATTCCCATCCCTTAGCACTTTGTCTCATTCTGACACAGTGTTCTGCCTAACCTATGGCATGATGTTTATGTGTTTTTAAATGCAATTTCATTATTTATTGATATTCAAATCTTTTATTTTAAGACCATTTAAACCATGGGTTATGCAGATGGGTTAAACTGATATTTGAGGCTTTGCTATTGTTTTTTTCAGATAGTTTGAGGAGTTTAATCTAACTTCTGTTTTGCTAAATCAGTGCTAAAGCCTCAACAATTCAACCATCTCTGCTTCAATTTCTTTATCCATCAGATGGGAAAGACAGCAACTTTTTTTTTCTTTTTTTTTTTTTTAATAGGGGTAAGCTGTATTTTTTGCAACATAACATAGTTTTTCTGACGGTTACTAACACGTGGGAGCACGATGCAACTCCTTTCTTACCTTCTGTTAAACCCCACGCCCCTCCAGGGCTCTGCTGGGCTCAGCTCTGCGCCAGGTGATTCTCAGCAGGCCAGTCTCCAGGCTGGTACTCCCGTGCAAGCAAAGCTGTTGTGACACAGAGCAATGCCTGCAAGGTGCCCGCAAACAAAGCCATTCTTACCGAGTTTATCTGCGTGAATGGGTAGAGCTTGCCCATTCCTGCCCAGTTCTTTTGGCTCAGACACCTTAATACTGACTATATCCCTTGCTATATGCTGAGTAATCTGTTGTGGAAAATGCCTCTGAAGAGGCCCCATTATGCACGCTCTCCTACCAGGCAACATAAAACCCCCTGCCTAAACAGCGTGCTGATTAAAGTCCCTTAAGTTTTAAAATGATTACTTATGCTTCCCAACGGTTATCTACTGTTTGTTGAAGCACCTTGCCGGAAGCCTTGTTTGTGGTGAGCAATGACTTAATGCAAATTGATGGGACCCGGTGCTGACTTTTAAAGGAAAACAGGGCTCGTTGGGCGACAGGATCAATGTAGTCTGTGTGAGAGGATTATTGAAAGGATTTGTCGATGAGCATGTCAGACACCCCATCATGACAGTCCATGCAGAAGGGTGTCGGAGACATAAAAACTTCTTGAGCCCTACTGTTGGGCTACCTGGGCAGTGCTGCCTTAAGTGTGAAATCAGAAAGGGGGAATCCTCAAAGAACCAAAGGCATGGAGAAATCCCAGAAATATGTAAAGCTTTGTTTTCACATGGTTGCATGTGCACTGGGTTATGGATCATCACATCCCACAGATTACCTGTTTTGCTACTGTCCCAAGATCATAGCAGAGAAGAACTGCATCTTCCTTAGACCTCTGTCATATTCTGTGGCTAGGGCTGAGATACGGACACAGCAAGGTTCAGGTACACTTCAAGATTTTTTAAATAAGTTAGGATTTAGCAGCTTGGCAACAGAATACAGGAAACCCTACCTATCCTAGAATTATCATAAAACGTGATTTTGGCCAACTGCAGTTAAAATAATTTTTCTCTGCACAGTGTTCTGGTGTCTGGTATTTAAAATGAACCAAGACACAAGCTCAAGCCTTAAGACCACCAGTTTAGTGGAGCAACCATCTGATAGAAGTGAGAACAAGTGTCAAGAGAAAAAGCTCTTGAACTCATAATACAGTTTTAATTATGACTGGTACTAGGATCTGGGGATATTCGGATCAGAGCATTCAGTGGCAGTGAAAACTTAACGAGCAACTCTTTTCAGGCAACCTTCTATTACCTCCATAACTTTGGAGTACCATCTAAATGTTAATTAAATATGCATCAGAGTAAAAAGTAGCTCTTTTACTTTCTCAGTTTCTCTTAGAATTGAGGTTGCTCACTGTGTACTAAAAGATGGTGTTTTTATTGGTTTCCCTTATTTTGTTGGCTTTTAAGTTTAATTAGGCATTGTTCCAATGAAAAAGCTTTGACTTAAAGTTGCTGCATTGCAGTATGACATGTTCAGTTGCAAGGCTCAAGGCCCAAACGGCAGACCAGCTGAGATTCCTCCCTGCTAGGTTTCATCTAAACTAAGCCTGGCAAACAGCACATTTATATTTTGGAGACAGGCTTAGAACTGAAATGGTAGAAAAATAGCTTAATTTGGGTATTTAAGTGTTCTTGGTGTTTAAAGCTGTAGTTCAGACCCCGCTCCAGTGTTGTTTTCCAGTGTTATCTTGTCCACAACATTCAGCGTGAGATCCTGAGAACTCATTCTGGTACATACAATTGAATCAACTCTGAGTCTAGCTGCCTTAGTCCAAGGACATGATCCAGAAACCCCCACTTCCTATGGGAATCCTGCATTTATTTGGTAGCTACATGCAGACTGCAGAGTGCCTGGGCTCCTGCACTGAGGTCCTCGGGTTCGTGTGGAAGTCTCTTAGGTTAGAAATTTAAGTAGATGATAAGTTATTTTTCTAAGCTTTGGAGACCCACTAGTACAGAATTAAAGTATGCTTGATGTGCACAAACTTGATTTTGCCCAGCCCAAAGTAATGTAGTTGTCATCACAGACAACTTTTGCATTGCTGTCAATGAACCACATTTGTTTTGCAAGAGAGGAATAAACAGCTCCAGAGGCCTTTATTAGAGTGCCCATACAGGGGTGTCAGAGATGTCCACGGAGACACAGAACAGATTGTTGAATGGCAATGTCCTCACGTCAGGAGGTGTTCACTTCATCATGACACTCCAGCCATCAATTTATGTTCTATTCGTACACAAATAAATGAAAAATGAAGAATCACCAACAGCTGTAGCCCTTACATTACAAAAAGTGGAAACATAATCATTCCTTGAGAATTTCCATAGTAAAATTCATGTTCTTGCCCAGGAGCTTAGGAGATGGTCTGTGGATGCCTCCTAGACCGAGGAGTTAGAGCTCACAACTACCACTTCCCAAAACAGAGCCTCAACTGCACCATGTAGAATATTTAGGGGCGATGATGTAACCAGATATATAAGAGTGGTGGGAACACATAACAACTAAATGGGAACCTAACTCATGTTAAGGAAGACATGGATTATGGACTTTATTCTCAAACTCATTTTCAGTGACTGTGCACCGAGAAACAACTCTGATAAGACACCCACTGAGAACCTCTCTCTCTCTTGCCATTTAGACTACACACACTTAGAGCCAGGAAGGAGACCTCATTCAATGAGATCACAATTCCAATTTTGGCCCCAAACTGATAACAGTGAGGACATGAAGACAATTCGATATTGCTGATGTCCATGTATCTCCATCAGACTCCTCAGGGACCTGGGGTGATTTCTGTGGAATGTGATGTTCATAGTACTGTTCAGCATTTTTGAGCTCTCTTGAACATACAACACCACTGGAGCCCTCCCCTGTTTGCAGTAATGTGACTTTGATTTGCTCTCTAGCCACACGAATTGCCTCTTTCTATCTGTCCACATAGTGCTTTATCGTGTGAAAAAGTGCTCCATCCAAACAATGTGAATTAAAGGTAAAGCAGGTCTAGAGAATTCCTCCTTTGTAATAAGTTATCCATTAAATACCACTTAAGCTTTTCTTGTTTTAAAGCATATGTCAACATAATCTCAAATACTTTTTATAAAGTACTAGTAGTAAGTCATTAAAAATGACAAAAATGTCTTTAATCTATAAAAAATATTTTAATCAACTGAGATATCTTTTTCAACATAACAAAACAAACACAGCCCAGACTGAGCTATCTAATCTTCAACTCACAATGGGATGACTTTACAGTAGAATGTCAGAATCACCAGCTAAATTCATTGGGTGCTTGCTGCTCTTGGCAGCTCTTAGTTAAGTTTTCCTCACTACTGTGGAATATCCTAGTGCTTTTAAAGCATTTACAGCTGTCAAATGTTTGCATGTTTGTATTTCCTCAGGAGCAAATCCTTGTACTTTCTGAAAGGTGGCGTGATTGAGAAATAAGAAATAACTTTTTGGTAGCCATTGATCAAAGCTAAGATAAAGATTCAATCTCATTCCTGAGCAGCTGTTCAGAATTTCCATCCCCTTCATGTGACTAAGATGACCAGAAAACCTGGAAAAGGCAGAAGAGTTAGGAAAACAGAAGAGAAAAGGAACTGGTGAAAATATATGAGAATGTTGCAAATTATATTTCTCTGTCTGCCATGACATCACTCTTTTCCGAGGTCAGTACTTTGGGACAGTTCACTCATGGCAGAGTTAAACACCTGCCATCTTTAACTTCTGTTTTAGTTAGTTTAAACACACTTCTAATTCTGAGTCTAAACATTACAGTCTGGGGCTGCAATGAAGTCATTCTTCTGGTCTGATCCATGCCTGGCGTCATGGAAGCTCTTCATGGGCTCAAAGACATGGGAAATCTGATGAATTGGCCTCTCCAAATTATTTTCTGGTTCTGCTGATTACTGTGGCTGATCATGAAGTGAGACAAAACTTACCTTGCAAAAGGTGTAAGACCATGTCATAGGGAGCACAATCAGCGTGTCCCTGGAAGGAGACAGTGCTTGTTGAGCATCCTACACTGGAGTGGGGCCGTAAGCTGCAGCCATGCTTCATCCATGTTGCTGGCCCCTATCAATGTAGCCATAACACAAATTACAAGATATCCCTGTGCCATGGGAGTCTTTCTATCCTTCCACTTGAGAGCAAAGACCTCATAAAGACCAAAAACACTAAATGGGGTCCTTCAGCACAGTGGAGTTTCACAAGGTGCAGGCCATGCTCATCTGTGAAGGGCACAGAGGTTTCCACCAGTATGGAACAAACATCTTCTTGTGTTAAGATCACCACAAACCTTACCACTTCCCACTGCAGCACAGGCCTTCCTTGATTTGCTTTCACTACCACTTAACTGTTTTAGGGACAGTTTGGGATAATCACATACATAACATTAATATTTTAAATTTAGTATTTATCCATGTAGTAAACTGCATAGTTGAGAAACTACATCGAAAGGTAGCCAACTGTTTTTAGAATTACTCTAATTGAAGCTGATCTGTATTTTATACGTGAGGCCATAATAAGGAGCAAGACTCAGCATAAAACTTTATGGTAATAATGAGTATGGTTCACAACATGTGCTTGATCTTTATTCATATACTATACTTTATTGTATGTCAATTATAAAATACTTCTTCTCATGATCCTTGTTTCCTTTCATGATGCTTCTAATTGAATAGAAGAGATTTCAGCAGAGGGATTGCTACCATTTATATATAAAAACACAGATGGAAATCCCTCCATGTTATTTCCCCAAGTAAATATTTGCTGAAACTTAGTAATCACAGTGTCTAGCAATGGACAAATTTAACTTTCATCTCTCCTCCACAAATTTAAGCTGTATTGTGTTTGTAATCGGATTTCTAACAGATAGCAGGAAAACTTTACTCATCACGCTGGCATAACCAAATGGACAATTTGATATTTGTATTTGTTTCTCAGTAGAGACTTCATGCTTTACTGCTTATTGGCAGTGAAATAATTAATAAACCTACGGCTTGATGCTGCGGCCTATAGGAGAAGCTAGACCTATAGCACTGACTGATGGGCAAAGGATTAGTTGATTACCTTGGGACCTGGAACACTCAACAAACACAGGATCATCCCCAAAGCCTGAAGGATGACCTCAAAGCTTGCCCAGGAGAGAGAAAAAACATGGGCATAACTCACTTTTCCCACACCTGAACTGAATTATGAACATCAGAGAGAACAGCCCAGTGGAGAAATACAGCTTTGCATAGATGTTACGGCATGCAGGATAGTCAAAAGGACCAAGAAAGAGTGGACCTTGGCCTTGTCTGTCGTTCAATGCAACCGACCCTTTGCCCAGGATTGTGCTTAGGAAAGATAGGGAGGACCAGACGATGGGCTGTGCTCTGCTTTGCCTAAGGACAGTGGTCTGGTGCTGAGGTAAGCGCTGCTACTCTAGCTGATCCTGAGCTGGGACACACACACACAAGTGCTGTCATGTCCTGCTGACACAGCACCTGACCGTGGTTGTCATGGGACCCACAGAACATTCAACCCAAATCTGTTCTGCAGGAAAGCAATGGAAACTATTCTCTTGGACCGAGGGAATTCTCTGAAGCTCTCTCTTCACACTCAAAGACATGTAGGTGATATATTGTGATGTTGAGTCATGTGATGGTTGAGAGTAAGAGTGACTAAGAGGGTTGGAAAATTTGGTCATCTCTGTCCTGTACTGGCAGCTGTGTTTTCTACTGTCATAGAATCATAGAATCATAGAATGTTTTAGGTTGGAAGGGACCTTTAAAGGTCATCTAGTGCAACCCCTCTGCAGTGAGCAGGGACATCTTCAACTAGAGCAGGGTTTCTCAGAGCCCCATTCAACCTGACCTGGAATGTTTCCAGGGATGGGGCATCTACCACCTCTCTGGGCAACCTGGGCCAGTGTTTCACCACCCTCATTGTGAAAAATTTCTTCCTTATATCTAGTCTAAATTTCCCCTCTTTTAGTTAAAAACAGTCACCCTTTGTCCTATTGCAACATGCCCTGCTAAAAAGATTGTCCTCATCTTTCTTATAAGCCTCTTTTAAGTATTGAAAGGCCCCAGTAAAGTCTCTCTGGACCCTTCTCTTCTCCAGGCTGATCAACCCCAACTCTCTCAGTCTCCTCACAGGAGGCATGTTCCATTCCTCTGATCATTTTTGTGGCCATCATCTCTGGACCCGATCCAACAGGTCCATGTCTTTCCTGTGCTGAGGACTCCAGAGCTGGACCCAGCACTCCAGGTGAGGTCTCATCAGAGTGGAGTAGGGGGGCAGAATCCCTTCCCTTGACCTGCTGGCCTCACGTCTTTTGATGCACCCCAGGATTCTGTTGGCCGCCTGGGCCATGAGTGCACGTTGCCAGCTATGTCCAGCTTTTCATCCACCAAGTACTCCCAAGTCCTCTGAAGGACTGCTCTCAGTCCCTTCATTCCCCAGCTTGCACTGATAGCGGGGACTGCCACCACCCAGGTGCAGGACTTTGCACCTCATGAGGTTCACACAGGCCCACTTCCCAAGCTTGTCCAGTTCCTTCAGCCTGACACCTGGATGGATGGCCTGTTCTCATGTCCCTGAGCACCCGGAGGGCCTATATCTGTGATCCCTGCCAAGGCAACTTCAGTACAGGGAATAACATCCTGGCTTTTGCCTCCTGAGAATTTGCAGGTACAAAAAGCATTTATCTTTTTTTTGGTAGTGAATGTAGACAAGAAACTGAGGTCTGTATTTGCTGACAGCTGCCTGGTGCTGTATCCTAATTCCTCTTCATTAAATCAGTAAGTGCGCTGTGATGTGTGTGCGTGTTTTACACATGCACACAAACGCACACAGATTTCTCTCCGTACAGACGGTACAGAGGCCTTTTTATACCATTCTTGTGATGAAGGGAGCCGTAGTGTAAAGGTGAGTCACAGCTGTCAAGAAGACACTTATTGTTTATTACTTATTTTCTCGCACATTATGCATGTAAGGGTAGACACAAGTCACTCACTATTTATTTTATTTCTGAGATATTTCCCCATAGTTTATTTGCCTCTGTTTCCTTCAGAAGGTGGTAGCCAGTAGTTAAAAATCTTTGTGAATTTTTGCTGAGATCGCTTATTTTTGTATGAGTTGTTAGCCACGTCCATTCTTGGAAAGCAGTCTGTCTCCCCTACAAAACAGTGTTCCAATAATGCTTCTGTTTCTCACCTCTGGGCTGGAGAGACTGTGAAAAGTATCTCCTTTTTTAACAAATCTTTCAAAACTACTCAGCCCCTTAATTTCGTTATAAATTGGACTTGTACAAATCCTTACAAGTATGGTTGCCCTTTGACAGGTCTTCCTGCTTTAGTCTTAGAACAGCAATGGGAACAGGACTCTTGATCACAGCAGGAATGCGTTTATGATCATGCATTGCTCAAGTCTGTTTTTATTTCTCGTTTTATGTAAAATGCTGCAGTAATCCCTTTAGAATTCCCCTCAGCTTAAATCTCAGAGACTGTTCAAGACTGCCTCTTAATGTCTCAAGAGCACTTCAGCTCACATAAGCCTCATATTCAACAGGTAAAGCCCACTTTGTTCTATAGAGATGGCTGAAGTAATGTAAAATTAAAGATTTAATCTTCTGTGGTAACTCAGACTGTCCACAGTCCAACACAAAGACACTAGAAGTCTGTTAACTTTTAAGCAAGAAGAAAATTCTTTGATTGACAGTGGTCTGCTGTATTGATCCCCAAAACTATGCCACAACAAATTTTATTACAATTGGGTGAGAAGGCTTACTGCACACTTTGGGAACGCAGGGGGATTCATTTCACTATTAACAGGTTTTCGCCATTATAAACCTTAATTGACAGGGTTTAAAAGCAATTATAAGTGGAGACCAAACATTTTGGACAAATTAAGGAAGGATTTTTGGGGGATTGTTGTTTTGGTGTTTTTTAAAGCTAAATTTAGACTGAAGCAGTCAAAGGAGGGCCTGGGCACTTGAGAGTTCAAATGATCGGTAATTATATGAAATGGAATATAGTCTGTACACTTTTATTCTCATTAGGAACTTCACACAGGAGCTTAACCCATCTTTACCTTTAACGTGTTTTCTCCCGGTTAGTGGCCAGATGTTTGCACAATGGACTCCACCAATTAATGTAGGCTAGTTTGACATTCAAGAGGGTTAACGCAGACACAGCCAAATTTCACATATATTTCCTCAGCCACAGATCAATCAGGCACCTCCACAACCCTCTACTTTTCCTCTCAGCAAATGAACGGAAGATGTTTTAAAGTTGTCTGGGCTGGTATCCCTCACATCTACTAGTAAGTTTGCCAAGAAGAACAAACGCAGCTCTTGACTCCAGAAACAAAGCAGCCAGGTATTTTGGTGGTGCGGCTCTGGAAGTAGTTCTGATATTTCAGGGGTGCTTTTCTACCTTGAACTAAGACCAAAAGTTGAAATATTAGTTTCTTTGTGTGCTTTAGAGTTCTGGAAAATTACAGTTTGCCAGGCACCTAAATGGAATGTTTTGTTTCAGAATAATTAGGACTAACCTGTTTCTACTGCCATGGCTCCAAATCCTCCTCAGAGACACAGAGGACCAGATAGGTGTACAGGGTGTGCTGAATAGCTCCTTAGATTGCATTGACTGGACCTTACATTATATCTTCACTGACAACAGTGGAAGCTTAGGCAGTTTACTCACGTGAACAAACACATATAAACCCATATTTAAGCATCCTAATATGTGAGCTGAATCTTACCCAGAGTGATTAATCTGCTTTAGCTCTCTAATTTGCACAGGAAGACCATATCCTCTGCAGTCTGCCTGTCTCCTTTAAAGATGTAGCACTGGATCATTCCTGACCTGACATTCCTGCTATATTTTAAACTTTACGTTTGGGAACTGTATCTCTTTGGATCAAAGTTCTGAGATTTGTAAAATAGATATAAAAGAGTACAAAGAACTGAGGTTTTTTTCATTTTTACTTCTGTTTTGGTAGCTCAGTATCTAGAAATATTCAGCATTTTCCCTCCCCTACCTCCCTTCCTTTGCTTCCTTTGCCATCATGAATGGTATCCAAAATGATTGTTTCAATCTAAGACAGGGGGAAATTAATAGCAATATTTGGAGACCATTTTCAATGGGGTCGTTGAGTGTTCATGACCTAATTTGGGAAGCACTCCTACAAAAAGGGTGTCTGGATGCAGTGCTGCGTGCCTCACTCTCCCCTTTACTGTTCCTGTTTCAGTAAAACACTATCTTGTTTTTGAGACAAAGACCATAAGATCCTCTCTCTCTTGCTTGTTTTGGGACATGTCCCAAACCTGCAGCCAGTGGACACCTTGAACATGAGGAGCAGAGAGCGGGTTGCTTCAGCTGTTCCTTCTTACCCAAAACTGTAGCCTGGCAGTAAGACAGAAAACTTTGGTAAATGTTGTCATCAAAAATTGCTCTGGACATAGGTGAGTCCGGACTACTGACCTTGCACAACAAGGCTGTTCTTTGCATTATAAGTAGAAGAGAAATAAGACTATTTTTACTTTCTTTTTAATAATCTAAAGGTATTTATTTTCAATTTTCAAATACTCTTGAGTGAACAAAAAGTATGCGTTTGGGCAAATACATCTTTTGCCAAACGTCTTAACCCCCCAAAGTAAAACCCCCCACCTCTCACTTAGGTCTGCTCAGCACCACCCAAAATCAAGCACTTAGCTGTCTCAGAGCTGCAGTTTAAATGGCTTGCTGAGTGTACAGCCTCATAGACCATTTCATTTTGTAAATGTAGGCTCTGTGAGCAGTGCCAGGACAAGTACAGGGCTCTAATTACTTAGAGAAAAGGCAAGTAAGAGGCGGCAAAGGTTGCTCTTCCAGCATCCATCTCTCTAGCTTAGAGCTTTACACTGTTGCCCATCACCATAGCAGCTGAGTGTCTGCTCTGCAAAAACTGTGACAACAAAGGAAGGCTGGAAAGAAAAGACAGCATATCTACAAAATGTCCCCTAGCCCAGCTATTATCTGACCCTCTGTTACGGGGTTGTTTAGTCTAAAGTAAATAGTTTAGCAGCATCTTTCTGAAGGTACAACTAGAAGAACACTGGTAACTTTACACTACTTAAAACCAGTGAATGAGAAATACTGAGTCTGGGGGTCCTATTAGCTTGCTATTGCCTTAAAGTAAGCAATAAGTTTTTGAAGGCTTAGATAAGCTTTTGTAACTTTTCTCCATTTCTTATCCTCAAAATGAGAGAAATTCTGTAGTTTATCACAGAATCACAGAATCATCTGGTTGGAAGAGACCTTTGAGATCATCGAGTCCAACCGTTCACCCTGCACTGCCAGGGTCCCTAAACCATGTCCCTCAGCACCACATCTACACGGCTTTCAAACACCTCTAGGGATGGGCACTCCACCACCTCCCTGGGTAACCTGTTCCAATGCTAGTACCTAATCCAGCATACAGGGAAAGGTCCGGGACCAGGAACCAAACCAAGATCTTTCTCATTTCCAACTGTGGCATTAGAGTTGCCATGTCTATCTTTTTTCTCATCCTTCCCCCTCTACCATAATCACACTTGAATTTTGTACTCCTTTACTGGTAAAGGTCAAAAGGGAGAAGCAGAGAGTGCCCCACTGAGACCAGCTGGCAGATGTGAAGCCAGCATGCTTTTGGGGATCAGATGGGTTTGATCTCAGATTGAAGGGGACTCGACCTGGCTGAGCTCCCCGTTGTCCAAATCCAGCTATGACTACATCCTGGGGAGACTTTTCTACACTTTTTTTGTAAAGACCCTATCCCCGGTGTCTGGTGAACCTTTAGGCACTAAAGATGATGTCATGAATACCTGCAGCCCAAATTCAGTTCTAGATCCCTGAAGCTTTCTTTCATTGTGGCCTGTGAAATCTGCTTGTAAGTGCTGAAGTGCTTGTTACTGCTTTTGCAGGATGACTTTCTCACCTCATGCAAATCAATGTGTGTTTTACCACTGACTTCAATACAACTGGTATTCTTCTTTAACGTCTTGGAGCTAATAGGCTGTTACTTGCTACCAGCTATGACTGGGCAACTTTCGATTTAGCTGCGGAGGTGAAATATTCTTGAAGTACCAGCTAGAATTTTTAATCAATCCAATGCAAAAATCCTCTTCTTCCTACTAGAATATTCTGTTTCCACCCTCTCCCTGGGAAATCCCATTAACTTCTGTCATGTGTCAAAATATATCTACTGAGTATTGATATCAAGCAATTATGTGAGACAAAAATCATCCGTGTATGGTATGAGAGCAGAGGGAAATGACTGCATTCTGAACTGCATCTCTTTGTAGCAATGTGGCAAAGGCTTCAAACCTCATATGGAAATGAGCAATGCATGTACCTTACTTTGTCTAAATTGATTTTCATTAGAAGAGGAATCTAAGCAATTCAAAAATCACTAATGTTCACTGGCAGGAGCCAAATGACTGAGTCAACATCCCTTTTAGTCTTCAGTGCCTCTTTTCTATAATGCTGAGGCACTGAAATAGTCTGATCAAAATGGGCATTGCAGAAAGCGCACTGTGCCAGATTAGTTAAGTCATAGACTGACTCATCCCTGGGGTATGACAAATGCTAAGTGAGCTACTGATCTTTTGGGTAGCTGGGTTCAGCCCCCTGTGAGATTGGGCCACAGACAGTAGGAGATATTAATAGCAGGTGGCTCTGTCTGTCATTCACTTCAATTATTCCTATTTATTCTCCATAGGTTTCTCCTCTTCTCCCTAGATGCTGATTATTTTAGCTATGGTGGAAAGAAGCCCAACACTCATAACTAAAGAAACTTGAGGAGTCATCAAGATTCTTAAAGTAATTTTGAACAGGGCTTACAGTTTAGATCTTAAATCCTTCATCTGTACACACTACAACCTCCAGGATACGAAAAGCTATACCATAAGCTCTAAGCAGGTTTATGCATTGAAGAGGTAAGGACCTGTGCATCCCAGAGCATCTCTGTGTTTAAAGCATGCCTAGCAGAGCTGTCACCTTCAGACAGCTAGAGGTAGCTGCTCCTGTGAAGCATTCCTCACATAGGCACCTGAGATGTGAAATACAGATGCTGACTGAAAGCCCAGAGTTTCAGTGCTGAGTGACGGCTTTTTGAGTGTATGCATCTGAAGTCAGCTCGTGTATTGTTACAGGAAAGTACCCTGACGTGTATCCGTATCAAGTGCAGAACAAAGAGACAGGAAACACGGTGACAAGACTCCTAGCAGTCTTTCTTGCTGCCTCTTTCAGGATGCACAAGTTTTCTCTGTAAGTCTTAGCCTACGTCTGTGAAAGGACTTGCATCTTTATGGTCTTGTGCTCTGCATTTGCTTTGCTCTGAAGAATTGTTTTGGATTCGATCAGCAAGTCATGCTAAAAGGAAAGTTGTTCTCCTTCTAGCTATATTTCAAGGCATTTTATTTTGCATTATTGGCCTATGGGGATATTCTTACCATGCTATTTGTGTGCAGAATTTTCATAACACAGCCAGGCCTGCCCCATCCCTGTTTCCCTTGAGCTCCATGGCATCTAACACTGCTGAATTTTTACAGAACATAGGAATGTACAGTTCACCTCTACAGTATTAATTGGATGAGAGTGCATTTAGGTGAGAATAAATCAAACCAACATTTGAGAGCTGGCTTGGTTTATCTTTTTGTTCATTGCCAGGGAGTGACACCATTCTGCCTGAATCTATCTCAGTGATGTTCATCTGCTGCTCTCCTACATGAAATGTGTCCATTTTGCGATTTTTAAAACAAATATGTTTAACAGAAAGGGATGATCAGGAATACGTGCTCCAATATGGAATGGAGGTCCCAGTCTGCAACCCAAAGACAAAATAACTGCTCACAAGCCAAGTAGGTGGTTACGCTGAGCACACCAGTTTGTGCCGGGGTTGTTCACAGTGTCCTAGCACTAGATACAGATAGAAACAAATAACTGCAACTGGAAGCAGTATCTGCAACTATTCTCAGCTGATTAAAGTCTTAGCTAGGTAGTATCAAGCACTGGCAGCAACCTCTCATCTACTGCTGTTACTAGCTGTCTCCCAGCTGAGACCAAAGGCTCCTCCTACTTTCTGAATTGTTATGTGGGACAGTTTAAACTGCCCCTAAACTTGATTTTGCAACAGACCCAAACATTTGAGACAATTGAGATGACCCTACTGGGATGTCTGCATGATCATGCTTCCCAGGTCTTGGTCTGTGAGTCCTGGTCTGCTGTTCCTGCCCATGTCACAGCAGACCCCATGCCCATTGCTGAGACTGGTGCCGGGCAGCTCCCCCTCTGAGCTGCACTCACCCCTATTTTGACTTCATGCTCATGGGGCAGCTATGGTGTTTATTTGGCTGTACTCTCTGGGGACTTCATCAAGGAAAGTCAAAATAAACATTGAAACTTAGCAAATTAACAGTTACTTATGCAAATTCCATTTGGTACAGGAAAAGTACAGCAAAATCTTATGGCATACCTCTCTTTTGTATCTTGGAGGTTGTAGCAAATTGGGATCAGTCCAAGACAAGAGCTCCCAGAATAATACACAATGGTTGAAGTGCACTTGCAGACTGTAGATAGAGGTTTCAATAGCACCTCTTGGTCAGCAACAGCAATCCTTCACTACTCCAATCTTTGCCAAATTAATTCCATAAACATTTTAGGTTTAACTTACCAATTAAAATATCGGTAAGCTGGAAAGTTAGATATGGAAATGAGTATTGTCATAGTTCAAAAAGACATGCAAGCCTTTAATGAAGGCAGGTACGATGTCAAACTAATAATCACAAGGTTAGAAACTGCTAAAAGCTATGAAAAAGTGTTCACTGTCCTGGTATCTAGAGAGCATGAGACAGGCCCACAAAGAAAGAGACAGCTGTTGCTACCGGTGGCTTGTGAGCAATGAAATATGTTCGGCGTTCACTTTCAGGTCTGCTTGTCAGATACCACATCTTGCTTCAGCTAGCAACGAGACACACTTTATCCAACAAATTGACCAGGCGAGGCTATTCATTTGACCTTAATTATCCAAGTGTTCTCCAATACTATGCAGACAGACAACATCAGTTGACACATTGGTCCTGCTAATAGTGATACTTAGCACTCCCTACCATTTTTCATCTTCAAAGCACTTTCCAATTTTACTTAATTAATATCTTTGAAGATGCCAAACTGTTTGCTGATATTTCACTGATAGTCTTTGCTCTTTCCAGAGCAGAGGAAAAGATGCTATTTCCTAATTAGATTTTAGTAAAGACACTACTGACTTCCCCTTCTTCTCATCTGTTTTTCAGTATCCTTCTGTTTCCAGCAATCTGACCTCTTGCCAGTCAGCACCTGGGGAATTATTGCCTCACTCGCCTTTTAAATTGCAGATAACAAATTGTTGTCAAAGTAAAACCTCTTCATCTTTTAAAGACAAATTTAAATGTTACATCCTTAACTTTCAGAACTTCAATCCTCTACTAGGTAACAACAAAGGAATCAATTTGTTCAAAAAATTAAGCTCAGTGTTACAGTTTTTCAGTCTTTTTAAAAAGTTTTGTAGGTAGAGTTCCTGGCTTTGTGCTTGTTAGAGTCTTACAAATTCGATTTTTGATATTTTGATGTTTTGATAATTTTGATATTCAACAAATGCTTAAATCGTGGTCCACTGTTCAGAGGAAGCTGTGGCAGGTTGTTGAAATATGGTTGTGATTCTGGACCTTTCATGTTTTCCTGGAGCATCTAAAGCCACATACAGTATATTACGTGTTATCAGCACTGCAGCATCTGTCACTGTCAAAGGTGAATGGGTTATTGGCAGAGTGCACTCTAAAGTCACAAGCAAGCATTTCCACTGATGTCATGAATCTCATAACTTTTATATTCAACAGCGTATTTGAAAAAAAAAAAAAGGTACGTGTATCTGCAAAGAATGGCTTTGTCCCATAAAATGAAATGCCAGAGTTTCATTAAATGGGAGGACAGTGCATTGCTCAGATGGCTTTCCAAAGTAGACAGAGAACATGTTAGGAGACTGCCCCAGTGCCCCCTGGGCCACAGTCCCATAGGTTGTCACAGCTTAAATATGACCACTCACACGCTCACACTGCACACACTGTGTGGGTCTGACTGTAGTTCTCTCATCTGCAGTTCAGCAAAGAGTTGAGCCTGCTTGCATTCTGTTCAACAAAGCACTTAAACATAGAAGTAAGGACAAGGCTGAAGCTAAGAACGTTGTGATTAGCAATGGGTTGTATAATGAAAGATTGAGATGGATGGTACTTACTGATACCTTGTAAATTATAGGAAGAAACCTCCTTCCACTAACTTTATGAGATTTAAAAAAAATCTATTTCAGTCAGACAGCAGGTACTTCTGTCGGTAGAAAATCCATCTGGCCTAACTCTAATAGGATGCTAAAAACAGTAACAGTGAGAGAAACACCCAGATCAGAAACACTTGCTAAAGAAGCAATCAACAGCCCGTGTACACAGTCCTTACCCCTCTGGAAGTTTGGAGTGAGCTTTTCTAAAGGAATAAATGTTAATAAAAATACACCAACCCCATTCCAGAACACACACACACACATAAAAGGAAGAAAGAAAAAAGCAATTTGGAAATAGAAGAAAAGAGAGGAGAGAGATCTGAGGGAGGAATAATTTCAAACCCGTCTACTACTGCCCCACCAGAAGCCATTCATGGAACAAAAGGCCTCTGAGAAGCTGTGGACTAAAAGACCTCGTAGAAGAGGTACAGGAGATATTTTGTTTAAAGATGTGCAAAGCAAAAGTAACTTCAAAGACTAGACAAAAATGGGGAATGTTGGCCTGCTCGTCCCTTTTACACTGCCGTGTTGCCACACTGTCCTGCTTGTGAAATTATTACTAAACACACATTATCTTGGTACCATTTTCCCTGTTCTCGACACAGTTTTCAGGACCAAACTGTCCTCAAAGCTCTGAAATACAATATATTTCAGTTGTAACACACCCTTCTGCAACATTAAATACCTGGGTTGGTTGGTTGGTTTGTTTTTGCACAGCTGTATTTATAATTCTTCACAGATATCTCAGCTGGGTTTTCAAAGCTTTTCTTTGATTGTGCTTATTCTTCTGGAAGTGGTTGGGTACATCCTGTACTGGTTGAAACTGGATGACAAAAGAAAGAGTGAAAGAAGAGCTTCACTGTCCTGTAGCAGCCAGTAATGAAACAAGCACATACATCATGAAGAAAAAGAGCTTTGTCAAGCTATTAAGAAACCAAAGCCATATTGTCCTTCCTCTTTCTGAGGTATTTGGGTTTATCATCCGTTTGGACGCCTCTTCAAATCTACTTTTATACTTCTGGGCTATGCATAGTATTTCAGTTGCCATTCGGTGTACCACAATTACACATCTCAAGGTGGGTCTCCATTTGCTTCTGCAACTGAGATGGATGTAAATATTTTGCATGAAAACAAGGCAGTTTCCCAAGAATGTCTTTAACAGTTTCTCTTTCTGTCCAATATTTTCAAGAATGCAAGTTGACAAATGCACTGCAACCATCATGAACCTGCAAATTTCAGTAAAATTGTGCTGGAGGAAGACCGAAACACAGTAGTATGTGCAAACCCCATTCTGCTCTTGTAAATCCTACTGCTGTTAAAATGAAGGAGTCTGAAGAAGACACTACAGACTTCTCTAGGACCACAGTAAGTCTGACCTCATTGACCATGCTCTAGAGCATTGGCCTTTGGAAGCGTTATAAATATAGAAGGGAAAAGAAAAATAATTATTTACCTGTCTTCTGCTTACCAATTCTGCAGACTTACTTTTCTCCAAGTATGTGTATAGTAACACTTTCAAAATGAAATCAGCATCGAATCCATCCATGAGTAACTAACTTGTAGGAAACAGAGAACAAAAAGAGTGCTTTTAGATAATCCTAATTAATTGTACATGCAAATGTCTTGGACGGATGTGGTCATGCAATTCAATTAGATGACTAATTATGTTGGAATTATATACCATATTTAAATAGATAAACAGACATAAAAGTGCCTGCCCAGGAGTTTCATGCTGGGGTCTGGAATAGAATCATTTATTGGCTCTTTAGTGCCACCTGTTGAAAACTGAAAACACATGCAAATGAAACTGCGCTCCAGTTAGACGTCCATTTAGAAGGGCAGTGTCCATTGCTTGGCAGGTGTGAAACAGTCATAATCTTCATAAATTTAACAGCTGGGATGGAAGTATTTGCAACACAGTTGTCACCCTACAAAGGAAAGCATAGCATACCATTGGGGATGCTGGGAAGCAGAAGCCAAGGTCTTGGGACATGTGGCATGTTCATAATATCACATCTGTTAAAAAAATAAACTGGTTTCCCTTCTAGACAGTAAGTTGTCACAGGGCATCATAAAATAGGCATCTTGATTACAGAAGCCTCCTCTTCCATAAGCAATTCCATAGTAGTACTTCTCTACTAAGTAAGAGCAAGACTACTACTGCCTTACTCATGCAGAGTTTTGCTGGAACCAGACTGACCACTTGTAGGGTACTGTTCTATGCAACACGAGGAGGGGAAAGTACCCTCTGTGTGCATGGGAAATAAGCAGGAGTGAACTCAGCATAAGTAGCTCTGCCAGCACATTGTGCCCAGCTGTGACAATGTGGTGGCCAAGCTGCTGACCTCATAGCTGAGGTCAAAAGAGCAGTTCACAGTAAAAAGGTCCTAGAAGTCCAGTTTTCAGAAATAGCATTCTTTCCTGCTTTACTATTTTAGTCTGCAAAGAGCATCCCTTTTAGACTACATTTGCCCTTTGGTTTTAATTTATGATCAAGTTCAATCAAAAATGCAAAATATGGTCAGATCTTAGGCCTCATCTGTGTTCCTCATCACAGACCAAATGTCACTTTGCCAAGGATGAAATAATGAAAAATTTCTTATTAAAGAAATCCAATTGTGCAAAACCACTCATTTCATCCCATTACCGACAATGTGAAGAGACACTCTGCTAATGAAAAGAGAGCAAGAGGCTTGACAACAGTACGCAACGTAGAGGAAAAGCACGTGGCTGCTTCGCAGACAGCCCTCTGTAAAATGTGGCATCATGGCTTAGTCAAGAGACACTTCAGGTGAAAAAGAAACATCCTGGTATAGCAGGATAAACCATGATGGAGATCTTTATAAAGTATTTTAGGCTACAGCATGGTGCAGGGAAGCTAGGGCAGTTTAGGCATGTTCTGTGCTTCTCAGTCTCTCTCCAGCTCTGGAGGAACCTCAGTCAAGGAAAACAGTGAGGGTTTAAGGCCACCAAGTTTTCATTTCATTATGGTGGTAAAAGAGAAACACCATCTCTGTCTCTGCTTCTAGCTCTGCTGTGCCTTAAAATGTAATGGTTCACGCACATTGTTATCTAGAAGTTCAAGGACACAGAACCTGCTGCCAGAGCTGGGCGCAGAAAGGTGATCCCGTATTTTTCAGACAGTATGTTAGAATTCTCAAAATCTGTTCCCATTCGCTGTAGAAACAAGACTCCCCAAACATTAAAGGAGGAGACTGCAGACCCCAGCCCCACAGCTGTGCATCTACCTGCCTGTGGTAGGGCCTGCATTCTTTCCATTGGGACACCCATGGGGTGGGTTGACATGGCTGGGCAGCTGAGGGACAACATTGAAATTCTGCCATGCCAGGCTAAACCAGGACCTTCTCCATGAATCCTCTTCATTTCTCCACCTTATGGAATTCCCACCCACTTTCACTGCCTTTCTCTGAACCAGCCTTCCCATAAGCTTTAAGCTAAACCTAGTATTAAATCAAAGTATTACAACTGTCCGCAGCATTTTTGACCTTTCTGGTTGACTTTCAGCACCTCTGACAGATTAGGCTACCCTGATGTTTGTCCAGGTGACACATTCACAAAATTGCCAAATAAGATGTGTGCCCACCTATTTGGCTGAGCTTTCTAACATTTCTGTGTAGGTATTTGAAAGAAGAGTAAGATACAGAAATCATTCCACCCAAATGAAAGTAAACCTTTGCCTGAAACATCAAGTTTGCGATCATGAACAACCTTAAGCACAGTAGTTTTGTCACAAAATACTTCCTGTTTCAATTTTAATCCTTTTTAAACATTATTCTTTTCCAGTTAAACACCTGTTTTAGCCTTACAGAAGCTGATTCTATAGAATTATATTCAATACCTATTATTCTTCAAGTGGGAAAGACTTCAGAGAAAAAAGTAGAATAGCTATTATGACAATAGCACTTTATTATGGAATAGCTTTTTAAAAAATAAAAAGGTAAGTCAGTGGTTTGACAGATAAGTATTGACTTATATTATACAGCAGAGTATTGTAAAAAATTAAAATACATAAAATTTCAAATAAACATCAGCTATGTTTCCTAAGTTAGTTGACTTAGCAGTTTAATGAAGAAGAATCTTTTGAATGTAAAATATGCATGCTTTGGGTTTCTTGCGATATTTATGCTAAAAATATTGTAAATATTGCTTTCATGCATTATTTGGGCTCCTGTGGAAAAGTGTTTGGAAATGGATTCAACACACTTGATTTAGTTTGCCTTTGTCATGGAAAATGAGAAAGATTTCACAGTAAATGCTCAACTATACCAATGTTCTACTTCTCTACTAATATGGCTTGAAAATAGCTGTGATTGCAGCATTAAGCACAAATACACGGCACACATAAAAGGTGCTTTGTGATTACTTGTGCATTTACAGTGTACCATCCCCGTTTACTCATGAGTAAAGTGATTTGGAAAACTTTTGATGTTGGACTGACTAAGCACTCCAAGGTGAGTAGCTTGAGCAGTTAGAAAAGGCCCAATTTTCAGAAATTGAGAAATCTTCTCTTCCGATCTATTATGACTTTTTAAAGCATGCTACTTCTAAGGAGTTTCAAGTTGGATACACAAAATCAACACTCACTTTCAAATTAGAGGCCTTAGGCTCAGCTCCAAATAGAGAAAGCCCAGACAGAAGCTGGTTTTATTGTGCTGTCTCAGTTTCTGGCTCCCCATAGAATAAAAGATCAAGCTGATTTTGTACCATCACAAAATGCAGACATTTATTTCTACTAAAATGAATCTCCTTGCATGATGTGTCTTATCTACGTACTCTGAAAATTTCTTTTAAAGAAACATAAAATAACCTATTTCAGATCTTCATCCCTATCCTAAGGGAGCTATCAGCTTCACTGATTTTGATACTGGATTTTACCAATACAGCCAAGATATAGAAGACTGTGTCAAAAACCCAGATGACATCTCCTCAGAATGGCTCTTCGCGTTGCATTCATATTCACTTGGGGGTTTGTCAGCTGTGCAATGTTGGAAACAGAAGAATGATACAGTAAGGGACATATCCTGGGAGCGCAACTTGAAAGATATCTTTGGACATCATCTAAAGAGGTTTTTTATCGCGTACTGAGGATGCTGTGATTCCTGCCTGCTATTCCACGTGATAAGGTCTGCTATGTGATGGCACGTATTCCACTTCACAACAGAGGGACTTCACTCATTCCAGTTAAAGGAAAAGTCATTATTAAATTGCATCTGCATATACTATGCACTAAAGGTACCTCGCATGTTAATGGAGTGAACAGTCTGGAAAAAAAATTGAGCTACTGAATAACAGGAGTTCAGTGCAAACAGGTGAATTTATTCATATTTTGTTTTGCAGGTAGTATGCAATGCTAACTTGGACCACATCTACAAACGATGGTGTTAAAAAAACACTCCTATGTTTGCAGCTGATACACATCAGAGAACTCCACTACCAAACCAAAAACCACACTCAACAGGTTCCTGGGAGAAAAGTAGGCTAAAGATATTGTCTCTCTCCTTCCAGACAGGGCCTGTTCGTTGTGGCTGGTGAAGATGTTTATCTCAGATTCAAAACCAGTAGGAATAACCTTTCTAGCTGCCTGAAAGACTATGACTCTTCTTTAAAATGTAGTAGCTATTGCCTATACACAGCTGTTGTTTTCAAAGACGTTATTAATTCAGAGAAGATGATTTTAGGGCTTTTTTTTCTAGGGCAAGAAGTAACTTTATTAGAACAATGAATCATAATGGCCAAGGAATAGGTTTAGGTCAGAGTCATAATTATAATCACAGTTGGACAATGGTATGCAGAAAGTTCACCTGCAATATGCTGTCAAAATTATCCATTTTTAAAGGTAGAGAATAACGGCACTATGTCAAATAAAGACTGTGAGTCTCCCAGTTATCACTGGGATCCTCTTTCTTACCACAGACTTGTCTTCCTGATTAGCTCTTCTCTCAAATTTCCTTGTACCAAATCCTTTTCATTGTACATGGTAGAAATTGGTTGATGGTTTTTTTGCTCTGCCTCCAGTCCTGTGGCAAGCTGCCTGGACAGCCCATTGATAGAGAAGACCCCGTTCAAAAAGCATCTTTAAAGTACCTGATGTATGTCTCCACCTTCTTCTGAAGCAGACAGAGCACTAACTTGTGTGAACAACAGGGATAGCAGTGAAATACTGAGATTTCAACAACTTGCTCTGAGTATTTGCTCTGGATCACATTACCGACCCTACATTCATCAAAATAGGCAACTGTTTTTGTTAATACATGTGTTTTTCGATTCACATACAAAGGAGCTTCCCTTATAAACAAGACTGACTGGATTCCTGATGACAGTCCGGGTAAGGAGCACCCAGGGATGATGACCTAAGATGGGCAGCAGCAACAGTGCAAACCCGATCCTGTGTTGACAGGACTTTTACATCTTCAGGGGTCGTTTGGCTGTTAACACAGTTAGGTGCAACCATGACTTTGTGCTTATCTACACCATGAACCAGAAAAGATTTAGAATAATCTCTCCCTCCACACCTGCCCATTCTCTGCTTACACCTTTTTCTTACTCCATGCATTTACTAGGTGACTGGCCGAGCCCTTCCCTCTACTTGGTGTGGAGGTTCATTCCAGATTGATTGACGATACAGCTTGCATACTCAGACACTGTGCAAATGCATAGCTAAAAAGCCTTTGTAAGAGTACTTTACAGAGGCCACAAAGAAAACCTAGACAGAGACGAGGTAAACGGAGATCTCCAGTGTAGTGCCTCTACCACTTAGCCTTACATCATGATTTTGCCATGGATGTTTTCTTGGCTGCTTACAGACTTGCAGGATGAAGACCTTGGATAGCTTTGATCATAACTAATTTTGAAAATTGCCTCCATAAAACATTCCCTCCCAAATGAATTAGATCCTCGAAACATAGTGAAAGGTCTTGAAATGGCATCAGCATTGCCAAGCTAATCATCTTCCCAAAAGCGAACCATTGATTATACACAGTCAGAACCACTAGACCATTACCGCATCCCATACACATGAAACACTTCTTTGCAAATGGTACTTTCTCATTATTCCTACTGGACATTATGCTGGGCTTGTCGATAGGACATTAAAACTTCAGGGGAACAGGACAGCAGCTTGGCCTCCCAGTAGTAGCCAATTTAGCCAAAAAGCTGGAGTGTATTTGCCTCCAAAGAGTTAATGGCATAATGCTGCAGCTTTTTCATAGAAAGCTAATCTTGCAAACTTGACTTGTCAATCCAAGGTGTTGTTTTATCTGCAGCGGCACAGAGTGGGTGGAGAGGAGAACACAGCTGAAACGTGAACTCTGACAAAGGCAGACAAGAAAGCATTTGCAGCCACTGTCTGTTTGGTGCAAAGTTTTGGTTCATTAGCCTTGAAATGTTTCATTAACAGAATGCTTTTGGTATGCTATAAACAAACCGTGAGTGCCTTTGCATGCAACAGCACTCTGTCAAAAACGAATGTCGTTTATTCCCTTTTGTAAAATATTTAGAAAGTGAATGACAAAGTTAAGCAATCGTCATAGTTGTGTGATCTAAACAAAGGAGTAACATTGTGGTAACAAGCACCTAAAAATACATTTGTTCATTTCTAGTTCTCACAGTGCTATGGTTTTGTTTGTGGCTCAGAAATACAGTTCTCTCTACCTTTTGTATTCTTTTTCCACATGTTTTAAAAATAGGAAAAATACATAAATACATACTGGTACATTTAAATGTTCTTAAAATTACTTAAGGCCAAAACTTCTTTCTGCGTTTCATCTGAACTAGTTCATGCCCGTCCCTGGTCTTGTATGTAAGGGTCAAATACTGCAATTTCTACCCTGGTAAAGCTTTCAGTGAAGGCAGAAATTTTTTGCGGTACATAAACACAAGATCCAGCAAACCAAACTGAAGACATATAGAGTTTTGCCAGAAAAAAAAAGACTTTGGAAGGAGAGTTTTGGATCAAATAAACTGGGGGGAAAAAAAAAAAAAAAGACATCAACAAACAAGCAAAACCCGATCTGAATCATAGACCAGTTTTAAACTTAGTCTTCTCTGAGATTAGAGAAAAATTTGCTACTTGTCTCAGGCTTTATGATTTGCTCACGTGTTTTGACAACAAATTGTCCTGGTTCAGGGCAATGAAGAAGCCAAAAATGCTCTAATACAATGAAGCCTAGAGTTCTCCTTGAAGTACTTGAACCCATGAAAAAAGGCCATTTTTCTCTCTTTGGTTGCAGACAGCAATTAAGTTAATAAAAAGTTAACATACAAACAAGATCTCATAAAAGAGACTTCATAGTATTTTGAAGATGCGTCCCTCTGCAGTGTGAACCTCTCTTTTTAATGGTTTGAGTGAAATGACAGATCCTAAATAGATAATGCTGTGTATTAACCTCGAGAGGGGTCGGAGCAGAGGGCATAAACCCAAGCAATTCCTAAATTACCTTGGATGACTCAGCTAGGCCTGGATCCTTTGCAGGATTCGAGTTTTTAGCTCCTTCTTCTATGCAAAAGTTTGAAATAATAACGGCATTGCTAGGTCAGCTAACACAACAAAGGCTGAGAGCAGTTACTGAATTCATGTAATATTTTGCCCTGATACAAGTCTTCCTGCCCAAGTTCATCATTGTACCTTCTGAAATATCCACTGGTGTGCCCGTTTCAGTGAGACAAGCAGCGGCAATTGCCATTCAGGGTCCGTCACTCTTTGTCGGCATAGGTGTATCTGTGACTCAGATGTACCTTTCCCCACCTGGAAAAGTCTACAGTACTGGAGGTTACAGCAAGTACCGTGAGAAACAGGGAATAGTCCTGTGAGTCTTCAATTCAGCTGAGATTCCAGTGATGTCAGCAATAATGCTGGGTACAGAACTGGGTCCTTTGCTACGGACATTTTCCAGGAATTAATTGTATTTTATCTGATCAAACCATTTTTGCTGGGGTAATTTCTGTTTCAGATAACTTCAGAAAGAAACAGGAATGGGGTTGGGGAGGGAAGATAGACAGGGGAATTTGGCCCTAAGTCTTTGCTATGTAAGTGACCGTAAAACACTTTATTTGCATATCTAGCATTTAAAGGGTTACACGTGTAATTATTTAACGTAAGTCTGAATAAGCTGTTTGACTTCTTTTCATCATGAGCCAAACATTAGGCTTCGAAAGGAATTCCTTTAAACTTCAATAATATAAAGGCACATGGCAATGTGAAAGTTACAACTCTAGCTTAAATGAGTCAGACATAAAAGTATTTATGACTGATATTCTCTGAATATACCAACTTCAGACACTTTAAAGTCTACTTCTGCTGTACAAGGATAGGTACGGGAATATCAGCCATCGCACATCTGCAGAACTCTTACTTTCAAGCAAAGTGGCGTCCAGTTCCTAAACTTTTTTTCTGCTCTAAGAAAAAAAAAAAAACCCAACATAACAAGCCACACCAGGCCGTCAGCACCTGAAGCAAGTAAAAGCAATTCCTTTATGAACTTCCCACCAGTTATTTGTTTTGTGAGGCTCATGGAGAAAAAGAATAAAAAAAAGCTAGTGAAAAAACAGCGTGTCCCAGTGAAAAGCATTGCACATGAAAGAGAGAAAGAAATGAGCTGAATGTTGTTTTTTCTTGATGAAATAGCAGATTGGATCTTAGGCTTTTTACAAACTCTAGCACAGGTGATCATCATTTGTTCTGTCAAAAGCATTTTCAATGACATGACCAGAACAATGCAGCTGTGATTACAAGGATCAGCATGGATTGAAAGATACTCAGGGCATTTACCGAAGGGATATTTATAGTAGAGCTAAAGACGTTCGCTTTTTATACAGACTCACAAATTCTAGGAACAGAAGATTTGAAATCAGGGTTGCTCCATTTGGTTTTGCATTTGCCACGCTAACCTGCACAGCCATGTTCTCTCACAAATAAAGGATGAAGAAGCCAGTTGAAACGTTATTGTCGTGAAGTCAAATCCAAATGCTGAAGAGTAAAATTGAGATAGTTTTCATTGTGAACTTTGATGTGAGGCATCATAGCTTTTGGAGGACAGCCATACCTTTGATCTTGCAGAAATTGTGAGGAATTAACCACCTTGAATCCCAGTCGTTCAGCAGGTGATTTATAATGTTATAACATGACTGAAAGGACTTTTCCAAAAGTCATGTAACCAGTAAAGGGGAAAAAAAAAAAAATGACAAAGATTTAACAGAAATTTAGGTAATTCTGGTAGCATGCAATGTAAAGATCTTAGCGGACTCTTAATTTTCTGGCAGAAACCCTGAGACATCCAAGCTTCAAAATTAGCCTGCCTGACTTCTAACAACACTGAAATATATAAATGCAGCCATTTGGGCACCTCAGCCATGCAGACAGCCACGGGGCTAGGATCGTGTCATGCAAGGAGGAGGCAGAGCCTAAGGGAAGGAGCATCTCCTGATGGCAGACGGGCCCCAAGAGCCTGTCTTCAGCAGGAGGGAGTGGAGAACAGCTGCAAGGCAAAGGCTGCCAACTTTAATTCTCTCCATTAGTGGATCATTATCAAACAAGGGGTTAATGAGAACGGGGATTGCACTTACTGTAAAGGGCTGCCCTGAGCACACCCAGTTTCCCTTCCCTGGTGTGTCAGGGAGCCTTCACTTGCAGTAACTCTTAGGAGCTGCTGCAAAACCTGGTGGCAGGGCCACCGCAGGCCATGTGGGGAGGTCTCTCTAGGACAAACCCTCCAATAGCTGCCAGAGACAATTCCCTGAGCAGCTTTGTGAGGGCAGAGAGAAGGGTCTGTGATTTGTTGTGCCATGCTGGCAGAGCCTGGCACCCCATGTCTCCACACTGCTGCTGACCACAGCAGCACGGGGCTCTGCAGCGGGGCTGCTCCCGCACACCCTCGACCAGCACATCTTTCAAATGCACTTCACTCAGAGCTTGTCATGGGCTTCCTGAATAGCTGCATTTTGTTTACGTTAAATGAATCGTTCCGGAAGCATACTACTGCTTTCTGTGAGAAGGCCATAGTATGAGTGATCTCAACACCAGAAAACACCAGACGAGGTAGATTTTATGTGCTATCTCTCACTTAAGATTAGAGATCTTTTGCCTCTCTCAGTGATTCCTCCTGAAGTAAGCAGAAGCTTTCGTTTGAGATATCTTGTTTTAAAGATGCTCAACAAAATGTGTTTCTCAATAACATTTTTCATCGATGTGAGCAGGTACAGAGCTGGGTCAGTAACTGTGTGGCCAGACTCGAAACTTAAAATCAAAGACCGTGACATTACTCTAGAAGAAAGGAAGGAAGGGCTCTTTTGTTATACTTTTCTTGAGCAACTCTTTTAAATTCTTTCTTCAGCGGGTACGCAGTACTCATAATGAATTTTTATTCCATGCAGAACTGAACCATGCATTTGAAATTATTTTATTGTCAGAATTATTCACTTTGTTTAACCCAAATCCATAAAAATTTTCAAACCCCAAACTATCTCGTGAATACAAAATATTCAGACAAAAAATACCTAGCTCTAGTTAGAACATCAGCTCCTTAAAAGCATAAGTGTCATGGATTATGTTTCTTTCATAGTTTTAACTTACTTTGACTGAACACCAGCTCTTGAATTTCCTCATGATGATTATTTGCTTCTTGTACTTTCAGACTTGTTATGTTTCTTGAGGCTTTGCACCTACGTTCCCAGGAACTTTGCTAGTTTAAGATCAAAATTAGTAGAATGGTCTGTTTGGATAAAATTACTACCTGTAGCCTACCGCAAATAGTTTTTGATGTCAACTTTTTTTTTTCTTTTTTTTTTTTAATTTTGGAGATTTGAGGGTTACAGGTAAAATTTAGCCACACAAAATTTCTCGGTGCTTTGAGATTCTTCTGCCATAAATTTTTCTTCTAAAACGTGCTAGGCATGTCTTCAGAGAAATCATATACAAGAACATGACTTGATCAGCATCCCAGTGAGATACAGGATATTTTTCAGCTAGGGAGTTAATGGATAATGATACTATATTTGGCCAGCAAAAATAATGACACACTTTCGCCTGGTCTACAAGAACTACTCCCACATTGATTTTAACTTAATATCTCCCTCATTAGGAACCTGCACAGAAGTTTTGCAGAAATACCCAAGACACTTATTGGATCCTTCACTGGTAATAATAGATATTTTCTGAGAATGTACAGGCTAATCATAAAAAGGATAGCCTTGAAACAAAAGCTTTTTACAAGATACAGATTTTTATCAGCTCCATCACTGTTGAGATTAAATATTTTATGGAGCTAAATAAAACTTGGACTTCTCCACTTTCACATTGTGGGATGCAGTAAAAGCTTAAGAGCCTGATTCGCCCTGCTGCCGAACGACATCCATTACGCATCGAATGCCTTTCACTTCACAGTGGACTCTGGCTCTGATAAGATCAGACTCCCAAACCCAGGTAACTTGATATAAAATTTCAAAATGGAAAAGTCCACGCCAATAGCTGGGAGTGACTCTTCTGGAGACCTGCTGTGGTTGAAGAACTAGATCCACATGCTCACCAGCCAAAATGCCATAAAGCACTCCTGGTTTTCCTTAAATTGAGCCAAGGGCTTAAATTATTTCTACTTGACAAAGCATCTGCTTTAATTCCATTGAACTCTACAGGATGTAAGTACTGGCTTAAGTGCTAAACTCGAGCCTTGGGCATGCCAGGCCAAATAAGTGCTGGCACCCAAGTGCTGTGTAGAAGCATTCAATCATGTCCTCCTGCCTAAATTCCATCAGTTCCACATTCATTTCTGAACAACACTGGCATGCTTGGGAAGGAGATGACTAGCAATCACCAGTGTAACTATTTCTTCTAAACTCCTCACAGATGAGGATCCTCACACCTCTTTCTCTGACATTGGTGCTGGAAATTCCTGCATCAAAAGTCTGTGGTGTCAGAGGAGCTTTGAGCTCTGCGCAACTCTTTCAAAACTGGCCAACTCTGCCAGCAATGGAGACAAGCCCACTGCTAGTGTCTGCTCCTACACACTCTCTGGTTATGTCTGCAGGTCCCTTCTCTGCCGCTCCAGGGAATCTGAGCAGTGGCCCGGGCTGAGACCCAAAAGACAGCAACGAGTGGGAGCAGATCCGTGAGGAGCTAAAGCGTATTTCACCTTCTCTCAGTTCAAAGGCATTGGAGGAAAACAGCACTTGGCACTTGGGACCCCAGGGCATAGTATTTATTTCTCCACTGCTCTGATGCAAGACCTCTGGCAAAGCCACTCCTTTCTCCCTTTCGGCTTTGAGGGTTTTGCCAGGTTTAGCGTGCAAATGTGGATTCATCTGAGAGGAGGACTTTAGTGTTGTTCAGCACCCCTCACCTGTGCATGGGATGCAGCAGGATACCCCAATCAGCCAAGCTCACCACCCCTCCTTTCTACCCCACACCACAGGCTGCATTGCATGTCCACAGGCAGATGTGGAGGTATGTGACTTCCTCATCCCGAGATCTGGAAGATTTATGGATGCCCTGCTATGGTGGTGTCCTGTCTCTGAAGCACTCCCCAGGGCGGCTGGGTGTATCTGTCTGTATACCAAGCTGTGATAAAGCAAACACCCATCAGGAGGACACCAGTGCAGAGCACCAACAGCGCAGCTTACACTCGCCTGCGGTGATCCAGGAAACATGTCTTAGTGCAGTGTGCAGGCAATGTATTAAGGGTCAGATTTATCTCACCTAACTTCAGTGTCTAGAAGGTAGGCCACAGAATGTTCTTTATAGTCCTACTTCCAGATGGAAATAATTTAATCTATTCTGGACCTTTATCTTAGGGTGCCTTCATTCTTCTTGTGAAGGTGCTTGTCATTTGTAGACTGAGAGAAGTGTTGTTCTTGGCACAACTGCACTACTGCATAGATTAAGGACACATCCCTCTCCCAGATTCCTGACCTCAGCAGTAAAGTGGATGATCAGTGAGAGACGTATCTATGAGGACTATGAATCATAACTAGATACTACCTAACCATCATGAGCACCGCTAACCAGCAGAACAAGCTTTCTTCAGGAGATACGCACTCTCGCAGTAACTTTTTAATTATTTTTTGGAACTGAGGACACTGTGTACTTGGGAATTGTCCTGGTTGGAAAGACTTCACACCAACTGAATGTGCTCAGAAATGGACCTGACTCAGTAGAAATGCAGCATAAAAATAATCCAAAGCATCTAAATAAAAGTAAATAAACCACAGAGTGGCATAAATAATAGTGCTGAAAACATCATCAGGCTTAATTTAGGTAAAAAAAAAAACGTGGAGGACCCAGTTTTTCAGGAAGCCACGATTTCCTTTGCTTTATCTTAACCACTTTTGCATGCGCAACTGTTTTCTTAGACCCTCACTTTGGTCCAAGTCCTGTTCTAATTTCTCTCCGTGGTAATCAGCATTTCTTGCAGACCGCAGGTCCCTTTGCAGCACTGTGTTTTCCATTTAGAGGTCAGTGCAGAGGTCTGTGCATTTGTAGAGCTGTTCTCAGCTAGCTTCCTCCACCTGGGTGAAAGGAGAAGCAAGCACTCAGAGGGTGCACCACAGAGACCTTTCCCCCTCCTTGCACTCATGTGGAAAGCCGAGTTCATAAAGGTTGTCTTAAGCTGTATCTGTATTACTAAAGAATTGTTGTAATTCATGCTGAATAGAACAGACCCAGGCCAGACGACATGACCTGTTCAAATCCAATTTGCCCAGCACTTGGTCCTGGGTTTCTTCTGGACCATACTGTGCTGCCTTAAGACATAGTGATCATCCTTTGCACATGCTTCTGTAGTTGCATGTTTTTGAAATGATGTGAGAGCTGTCTCGCTGCCCAGCACCATGCTGTTTTCAAGGCATGAAGATTTTCCTAAGAATTGTTTACACCAGGTAGTAGCATGTGAGCATGCGTTTAAGGGTACAAATCCTTCTGGGATAGCATTGGAATGCCGTGTAAGGTGGAGACAGCTAGGAAGGTTGCAATACTCATCCTGCCTCTTGGGAATGGCCACAGGCATGTGCCATCCCCTTATGGGGACTAGGACATGTCTAGTGGGGTGCCAATGTGCAATGAAACAGCGTGGATGATGGGGAACACTAGTCTAGTCTGAGCCTGAGCCCATCCCTATTTTATCTGCAAACATAGACATATCTGGGGAGGTAAGGTTGTCGTTAAGCACACGCTAAGGCTGTTTTTCACCCACGAAGTGACAACCGGTCACCCAACGCTCCAAATGACGTGTTCAGATAGATACTGACTGCTCAGAAAGGGCTTGCACCTCTATTTCCAGTGAAACGGTTGTGCCTACAAGGAAATAACAGAAAAAAGGTGGCTCTTGAAAGGTGAAGTTTATTTTATCTGATGTACATTTTTAATGAGAAAATGATATACATAGAACTTTACACTGTGTCCTTGCAACAAGGCAAATATAACTAAATCTTTGCACAGTGTATCTGAACACTGAAAAAAAACTAACCCTTTAATTGAAACCTTTTCCATTTATAGAGGAATGAAACAGAATAAACTCCACATTTCCACACTCACATATTACTGTAGACATAAAAATATTCCTGTGGGATCACACAGTCAGAAATCACCTACTCAAGGGGATATGAATGATGACTTCAATAGAAGATGGACATAAATTTTAATTAGTTGGTTATTTGATCTTGTGTTGTTAGTGATGGAGGATCTCAGAGGGAATTAAGTATGCTTAAGACTGAAATTGCTTAGAACCAAAACACTGCAAGGTAAGTTAGATGCCACTAAATTAAACGAAACTTTGCACCAATTAGAGATACAATAAAATAAAAATGGCAATTGCAATTACAATTAACCAGTCAAAAAAGCAATTGAGATCAAACCGGCTATAGGGATAACTAAATTTATCCTTGAGTTAATCAGACCTACTAAGTATTTTCAAGCAGATTGGAGAAAAAATATTAACATTCTTGGGAACATTTTCTCCTGGAAGATACAATTTAGGAATAGAGAAACTAGGTTCAGGTTTCTTGCTTTAATGTGTTTTTCCTTGCATTTCTCCTTCTATTTATACATCCTAAGCAAAGCATCTTTTGCATCATTTATATATTTTGCTTGCTCTCACCAGTATCCCGGTCTTTCCACCTAGTTTTTCTCTATTACCTCATGTCAAGAACATCTCTAAAGTTGTCACAGCTTCAAAAAAAAAAAAAAAAAAAAAAGGAGAGCAAATTATTTATCTTTCAGAGTTTTGTAATCAATACAATTGCGCACGTGCAGCTTAACATGAGGCTGGGCACATAGGGCTGCAGCCTGCTTTGGAAAGCAAAGCAGGACCAGGAAAGATGCCTGCGCTCCAGCCAGCAGTCACCCATGCTGGGAAACTGCTGGCTCGGCGCGTGGCACAGTTTTGACCTGTGCCAAGAGTCTCATTTTTCCCTGACAAGGTCTGGGCACAGTTCAGGGGTTGGTGTAGTCTGGGGACCACTGCCAATAAGCAGCAGGGAATGCAGCTACTCTTCTGGGGTACAGAGAAAATTAAACCACATGGGTTTGAGCCATGCCAGGCGATGCCAGCTGGCCTCTGGGCCAAAGAAAACTCCCATTTATTTACTACTGTATCTCTAGCTTCTACACACAAGAGTTTAGACTGTCTGAGTGGCGTGTAATAATTGATTAATCAGTCCTGCCTGTCGCTGGCACTCATTTTCCTGTTATTCTTGGTTTTCAGCATTAGAAAATTGCTATATTCAACATTAGGAAATTGCTACACTCAACATTGCAAAGGAGACTGCAGCTATCTGAAATTTCTGTGGCGTTGCACAGATACACCTCTTTTTAACACTTCTTTTTTTGACAGTAGAGTCCATATTAGATGAATGGATGTTTAACAATCGAAAAATACTTTAGACATTTTTCACATGTTTAATGACAAAAAGCTATTGAAGATTTAGGCAAAAATTTGTAAATTTGAATTATCAGGTAAAGCTCATGAACGTTCTACAATGTCGCAGAAATGAACTGAGCTAGAATCAGCAGGGACACACTGTGATCACCTTAACTAATGATTAGAGGAGACTCGTGATCACTTTCATCCTCACATATAGTTTCCTCTTTCCTCTCAGATAAAAAAAAAAAAAGGAAATAATTTGTCCAACTGACTTGCTACTGACCTTGCATTTTCATCCTTTTTGCTCCATCTTACAAAGCTCTTTGGACTCACACTTTGTTGACATCCTTCTACCATGATCCCGTATGACCTTCTTCTCTGGCAGGATGTCTGTCAAGCTTTGCGCACAAGCTAAATCACTCTCCTACTTCATTTGAATCCTCCTTTAAGTGTAATTTCTATTACGGCAACAAAAAGGGCCAGTCTCTCATTTCTAATAATATCAACAGTCCAGATCAAAACCGTGAACACCACAAAATGACTCCTGTTAAATCTGAGTTGCCTAACACCTTTTCCTTTGGATTCATTTCACAGGTTTTCAACGTATAGTAAATTTGCTGTTCTACAATCCTGATCCCACCTATTCTGTACCATCAAACTTCCTATGTGACAGTTCATACTTTAAACTTTTTCTCCCCCCCTGTTTTCATTAGAGTTCACTAATAACTGACTGATCCATTGCCCGAGGAAGGAGGAGACCTAACCTCTCCTTCACTGGGGGAGAAGGAATCATCATTTCATTGTATATTCGTTACAGGTGTTGTTATTCCTTTCTGTTCAAGTAAACCAACCTTCAATGTTTGCGAATTGGAGTCCTCTGGGCAGTTGCTTTAAACAAAGTAGATAAGTTAGGACATTGTTGGTCCTATACATATTGCTGCACATATAAGAACTTCTGTACACTATTAAGAATAGGTACATAATAATATAATATGGAGAAATGCAGTAAAGGAGTAGAAAACAAAATGTCTGACCAAGCGTTTATAGTTACAAATAGCCATAACCCTACAATTACAATTGGTAAGCAAAATGTGAGTCCCTGACAAAATAACAGAACAACGCTTAACACAAAGAAATTTGAACACTACACAGAATAACAAAAAGCACGAATGAATCAATAATAAGACTGAATTTATCTAGGCTATTTAAAAGAGCAATTATGCAGATGACTAGAGAGAAATTTTTAGTCAAACTATTCCATTCATGGATGATTGGATTTTTGAAGATCCTAAAGTTCTTTACAATTTAAAAACTTGCGGAAGAACCTCCGATATGTACTGTGCATGCGGATTGAAAGCAAACGGCCTTATAGTTTCTTTGCATGTAACACAGATGTGGGAGTGAAAGGAGTTTTTGGCCAAAGAGCTGTTAGCTCTCTGTGACAGCCATGAGTTTGATTTTAAAAATAAGTGCATGCAAATGCATGCACACAGCTGTATTTAAGCCTAACTTTGAGGAATCCAGCTCTGAGGATTCTGTGCAGAGTAGTTAGGACATAGGTCGTTAAGGTCTTATCTAAAAGATAATCTCCGAAAATGATGAAACCTATTGCTCCAGTCACCCAGAAACTGGACGAGGCATTGAGAACATGCTTCAGGAGTAATCCTCTACTGGCAGGGAGAGTTTAAATGGCCCATAGCTTTTTCCATCTTTATTTTTTATGATTGCACTGTACATCTGACTAGTGCCACTTGCCTAAGGGGAGCGAAGACCCCAACCTTGGGGGAGTAGGGAAGGACACCATATTTCATTGTGGTTAGTCACATATGATTTTCAGATGCTATTCTTCCTAGAGAGCTCCTCTCAGATTAGTCTTGTTGGGAAAGAATTATCATTTGCATTCTCATTTCTGCAGTCAACCCAAGTAATATGATTGTGGCATTAAACTTACCCTACAAAAGGTATTTGTTTAAGACATTTCTTTTCCATTATTACTCACAAATGAATGTATGCACTAGGTTTCTAGAAGTCTGCACCAAAAACAACTTTTAAGCCCAGAATCACATTTCCTTCTCCATCGGCCTTAATTCCCCTATTGAAACTTTTTGCTGACTAGTTGAAAGAGGCCGTTCACTCACTTCGCAAAACCCAATATGCGATTTACTTCCCACATTTCAAAGGAAGAATGGGAAGCTTTTAAATCTCCTACAAAGGAACTGAGAAATACTGATCAAGCCCAACTGACAAGGGGACAGATGTAGGGTGATGAGTGAATTCTGTAAGATGCTTTAAAATTTGGATCAGTGAAGACAAGTGGTCTTCCGGGAGGAGCAATTTGATTCTCCCAGCACAGCTCATTTGGCTGAGTAGAAAGCCGCAATTCCTCTTTTCAGTCTTCAAGAAGCACAAACCCATGTCTACAAGGAGGACCATGTTGGAGATAAAGCTTACTGCAAAGGTCACCGCATTGTAACTTAGAGCCTCTAAGCCCAAAAAGCTGAACAGCAAATGGATTTGAAACCTTTCCTCACCCAGGAATACTCCTCTTGATGTTCCCAGCTCCTGGAACTGTTTATCAGCTTCACCTATGTGTTATCCTCGTGTCCCAAACTTTATCGGAGTTCTCTCCGTTGTTGTAATGGCACAACATTTTAACAATAATTGCCTCAAAAATATCGCTCTCAAGCGTTTTCACCCGTGTCATGCGGTACTCCTAGCCATGCAGAAGCAGCATACTATCGTGTTTTAGCTCCTGCAGAGCCGTATTTTGGTTCTTTCCGTTACAAAGCAAGAACTGTCACTTGGCAACTGTTTGACAATGAATTCACTAAGCAAAATTCCTTATGAGATTCATCCCATTTAAAAGCGGGCAGGTTGCCATGACCTGGCTTGGTCCCTGATCTACTATCAAACTGGTGCATCCCTGAGCATTTCTTGTCCTTTTCTCAACCTCATTAAGGCTCTGATTGGGGTAGGAATAGGCCCTGCACAGGAGAGTTTAAATAGGTTTTGGACCCCAATACAAGAAAATGAGTGAGTACCCCAGCTTTGCTAACATCTTAAAATCCAGTTTATCATTACAGCTGCACCATAAATAGCCATTCTTACAGGTGCAAAAATGAGTGCAAGAGGCAATTGGGAGTCAGCAAAACTCTGCCAATGTAAGAATGGTCACAGGTTTTTTTTTTAACAGTTGCAAACCACTGGGGAATTTAAGTACACACGCAGCAAGATACAAATGAGTTTGGCAGTCATTTGTACCCAGCAGAGAAGCTCCCTGTAAGAGTAAATAAGAAACTATCTGAAGAATTTGTTTTTCGCCTTCTGGCTGAGGACAGTTACCAACCTTTTAGCAAGCACAGAATTTATAGTAGCTTTTCTTGAATGATAAAAAATGTCTATTCTGATGTTTCTCCTACAAAAACAATTTGTGAAGATATGTTGCCTTGACTTTTGGGGAAATACAGGTAATTATTGCAACGGTATTTCCGAAGAGAGTTTCTATATGTGTTTTAGAAATGAGGACTTTTGTAGTTATTTTACTACATACTACATTTATTGTATTTGCCTTTATAAAGAATGAGTCAATGATTTCAAAATGTCATAGCTCTGCACTGAAAGCTGAGCAAATAACACAAGCTCACCAGCTTCCCTTCGCCCAAAAATATAACAACCTCACAATAAACAGCTGCCCTTTGCTGTCTTGAAGGCTCTCCTTTGCTCCACATCCTTGTTATTATTTCAGTTATTGTACTGCAACAATTGTGGTGATGACTTGTAGTTTTTGGAGGGTGATGTAAACCATACTTCCTCCAGTGAACTCTGGTATCTATGCCCAAGGAGAGAACGTAACGAATGATGGAGCTGATCCAGCAAGGCAGGAAGTGCACTGCCATGTCAGACCTGCCTCGCATGAAGCTGCCTCACCCTCCAAGGAGTCCAGTGTGTTTTGATGTACAGCTGTAACGCAAAATGTGTAGAGTCCTGAGGGCTCTTTCCCTTTTGACCTATTCAGCTGAAGCAATTTGAAATAAAATAGGGATCTTAATCCTTAAAACGGGAGAAATTTAGAGAGTAATTTCCATAAATAGAAATAAATTCTGGAAAATAAACTATAAACATGAAGGGAAGCGGTAGTTCGCTTAGCTTCTTTTCTTCACTTACCTTCCTCCAAACGTGCTAAAGGGGAGAAAGAAAAGATAGGCAGAGAGAAAGATGCAGATGGAGATACAGAATGTACCCATTAAGTATCTGCGAGGAATGCTTTATCAGCTCGCTCGTCAGCTGCCGAGTTGTGCATTAGATTCCCAAGAGCGGGGATCTATAGAGGATTCCTACCTTTGGAAAAGAACAAAAACGCAGAATAAAAGCCTTAATCTTATAACCCCCAATCTAGCCAACTAAATCCCCAATTAGCAATTCAAACAGATTAATATAGTTCTTCCCTCCATTAAGCATAGCCGACATCATGTGGTTGGGTATTTTAAAGTTACATTTTTCTTGTGTGAAACTCTCTTTCTCACCAAAGTTGACAATTCCTTTCAGACCATCCTACTTTCCCATCAACTGGGAATGGGCTTTTTCTTTTAGATTTTTTTTCTCTTCTCTTTTTTTTTTTTCTTTTAAGTGCAGTCAGTCTCATTGATGAACTCCAGCAGAATCGCTTAAATTAATGCTCCCCTTTATAGTACATGTCTCCGAATGTCTGTTCACCTTGCTGTTTCCATACTGCAGGCTGTTTGCAGGGTTCCCACCAAAAGCAATGTGAAGGGTGGAAATGGCACACTTCTGCTTGCTGGAGAATTCATTCTTATTCCCATAAAACTCATGAGTGCTGTAAATTTAATGACCATTTCTCCTCTTGCCTGAGGAGAAACTGAAGCAAGGGGCTGCCCCACCTCAGAAGAAGCACTGCTAGAACCTTCCTGAGCAGGTCAAGTTGGATCTTTCCCAGATTTCAGAGAGTAAAATGGTCAGTGCCAAATGCCTTCAGACATACCAGGAGCATGTTTCTAGAAAGTATGAATTACCTGCGGCTCCCAGTGACCACTAGGGGTGGCCAGCAGTCTGTTGGCTGACCCTACAACTACTTCTCCCATCCTTGCAACCCCTTTGGACGAGATGTAGCAGAGGACCATGCATGTCCCTGGTCCTCTCTCATCCCTTGCTCCACTATGTATAAACCGACACTTCTCTGCCCTCCTCCATCACCAGTTTCATCCCTCTCATATAGTTTTCCACTTTAAGTAAAGGTAAGTAAAAGGTGACAATTTTTTCTTGTATTTTCTAAAGCAAGCAATTTTAAAATCTCCTTTTCCATCCATAGATTGTCCTAGATGAGCTTTAAATGTCCCTTCCAACCCAAAGCATTCTATGATTCTATGATTACCAAGGGGGAGGCTTTGGAAAGCAAGTGAGTCTTGCAACAAAGCATGTCTGCAGCCTCCCATAACCACCAGCTCTGTTAGGCAATCGGGTTTGGGAGGATTGAGGTTTTTCTCCATGCTACTGGCTTTCCTTGCACACAGGTGCAACAATCCTCAGCAAGCGTGAAGATGCACAGGCTTTTGTCCTCTTCTGCATGTCTCTGCCGTGCTTCAGACAGGTGACTCAGAGGAAGACTACTTGGTAAAAGTAAACTACAAAGGTTTAAAACTTACAAAAATACAGTTGGTACCATTGTCTCTTTCACATCTGGTCCTTCACTGCAGCAGAAAAACCAAATGCGACATGGCTTCATAGATAAATGTAGTCAGACAGCTCATCTCGGTGTCTTTGGAAATTAATAGTGAAACTTGAAAGAAAGTTTAATAAAGGAACACAGGCATGAGTATATGGAGGTTATGATAATGATCCGCATTCTGCATATATCCCGCATGCCCAATCGCCAGCATCACTTCACAGATACTTTGCTACACTATCTAGCTTTTACATGTACAGGTGTGCTTACACCGTTTATAGACAACAATAGGGCCCAATCTGACTCGTGAAACATAACAGGAATAACAAATATACGGCTGCTTTACTTGGCTACCAGGTGGAACAAAGCTTCCCTAAACATTTTTGATCAAAGGCGCTTTCCATCAAACAAACTTTTTGTCTGCATTTTAAAAGTTTAGCTCGACTTTTCTGTATTGTAAGTTTGCTTTGCTGGTTTGTTTTCTTTTTTACTTAGGTTTAAAAATTTAATAGTCAAAAGAAAGTTGTTCTGCTTTAGAAAAATAAAAAATATTTTTATATTTCTGAGAAAAAATAATTATCAGATTTATCAGTTCTCTTTTTAAGCTTTAAAAGATTCATCAACTGAAGGACTCTTGTTCTGGTTGAATTTGCTTTGAAGTTTTGCTACCACATAGCAGAATCATCCATATTTTGTATTTTGTTTCACATCTTATAGTCACTGGTGACTTTCTAAAACCTTACCCTACTGGAATCAGGATTTTGTTCCAATTTATCCATTTTCTCTTATAGGAGTCTTTAGCTCTTACGACTTAGGATTAAGATAGGAAACATGATTAGAATGTATCTCAAACACTTTGAAACTATTCAGCAAATAAAATTAGCTGAATGGATGTTTGCTGTGTTTAAATCTTACCATTTACTGGTGGCTTCACAGGTTCTCAACATTTTATGCTGGCCATACTGAAGTGTCAGGAGCAAGCGGGTTTATCAGAAGTGGGTTGTGTGGCTATTAACAGTAAAAGATGGATATGCATAAAGACGTGGAGTTCAGGGAGGTCCCCTGATCTTCTTGCTGTCCAGAAGACCAGTTGGTGAACAAAAGAGATGGAAGAGGACAATAGAGAGCAAGCAGATGTAAGGACTTCACGTCTGATGAAATTCATGTCACTGCTGCTTCTGGCCAGTCTGGTTCACCCACAGTGCTTTCTGAAGGACTGATCAGCCTTCCTCAAACACACACACACAAACACATGCACACACACAGCAAACACACGTGAATTTGCAGTCTCATCTGCACAAGAAGTGCGGAACACGCTGAGAGCGAGGTTTGGTGGAATATATCACCCAGGGTAGATGGGTGCAGGTTGGCCCCGGGCGCATGGGCTGGGGGAGATGGGAACTTAGTGGGGATTTCCAGCTCTGAGCTGGAGAAAACAGGCAAGAAGGAGGAAACGCTGGTTGAGCCAAGCCCTGTGGCATGACTCCCAGAAAAGAAGTCAATATCGCAGGAATATGGAGGCATCAGAGGTGTTTTTCAACAGCTGGCTTTAACAGCTGGATCCACCTACTTTGCTGACTGCGAGACTGCACAGCAGCAGAGATGGGAGCAAATTATCTCCTGACTATCCCAAACCCACATGTGTTGGCCAGGGGGTAGTTGCAGACAGCCAGAGTAACTGGGCAGACAGGCTGATTTTTAAATGGAAGATAAAGACTTGCACAGAAGTCAAGCTCATAGGCTAAGCTGACTGTGGGCAGAGAACCACATGCTGTACTGATACAGCCCATGAGTCATGGGCAACATTTTCACCAACAGCAGAACATGACTTTTTTAATGACTCCATTAATAGGCTCCCTGCAAGATCAGGCACACACTTCTTCTTGCTCAGCCTATTTGCTCTTCGCAGAGTATTCTTCTTATGCCCAGTGAGCTCTTAATTTGCAGTCAAGTTAAAACCTGATCTGGTTCCTTCCACTATCAAAAAATAGCAATGTCCTCCGAATTCCTTGATGCACAGGAGAGCCAAACCTTACCCGTACGCTGGCAGATTGCTCATTTCTTACAGCTAGTGGCTTGCAGCAAACATGCTTTTCTACCATGAGAAGCCAGGTTGGGCTCAGTCCTGCTAACTCTTAGTACTAGACAAAGTCCTTACTCACAGAAATCAACAGGCATATTTCATTGCTGGAAAAACTGCACCTATTTGCAAGCCCTTTTTGGTCAGATACTGATAGAAAGTCTCAGGCACTTTTATTTAAGAATGTATTATTTGAGGCTGTTGTGCTCTCCTTTAGGTGCAATGCCATATACCGGTTCATTTATTGAGGTTTAAGTTCTTGCTTCCTAAGATGTTTGTATTCTTCTAATGTCACTTATACAGTATAACTTTCTTTTGTGAATGTATTTTAATAATAGAGTCAATAAAGACTTCAGTTGCAGATACGGAAAGTAACAAATGATAAAAGTCAGCAACATACACTCTGTAATATAATGAAAAGCTATTTTAATGAGCTATTGCATTAAGGGGGAAAGAGTGCTCTTAATCCTATCATAATATCTCTGACTATGTCTTCTAAACCAGCAGATTTATGTTGGAAGAGGCTCAGATGCACAAAAGGGGGGAAAGCTACCAGCATCTATCAAAAGATAAAACAGAAAGAAGCCAATAAAAGAATAAACCAGCAATGAAAACAGTAAAAATGACAACACCTTAGTGCACTAAAAGCCGTGTAAGTTACCAGAGGCTCCACTATATTATGGCAATAGTTTTAGCAAAACATATAAACATTTCGTACAAATTAATGTCATCTGCAATTTTTCTTCTTCTCATTTTTCTTCACCCTGCCCTATTATGAAGGATTTTATATCTTAGCTACTTCCAGTACTTTCTAAAGCAGGGCTCATTACTCAAGGACACACACAAACATATAGATACAAACCCATAAAAGTCTGAATGTTTACTCAGATGGGTAGTTTTTTGGATGGGAGGAGGACACAGAGGATTTGCTAGGAGACACATATCCAATGGAGATGGGGTGTATGATAAACACAGAATATGGTTGGACATAAATAGCAAAGAGATACAAAGCTTAATGGAGTTAATTTGCACTTTCAAGCCATCATTTCCCTTCTCCTTGTCTCATATCTCTTCCAGTAGGAAGCTCTTCAAGATACAGACCATCTATTATGGGTTTGTATGGTGCCATGTCCATTTGCTTTCTATTGAAGAATCTTTATCACCTTTTGTTGTGCTCCAGGATCCTCATACCCCCCACCCCCCATCATGACTATGGGTATAGGCACCTCAGCTCTACACCTGCTGACAGTTTCTTTGTCAGGAAATCTCCAGTACAGATGGATTATACTTGTCAGGGTCTGCTTCTGGCATATGGCATAGACACAAGCCTCCCTACCCACTCATCCTCAGGAATGTGGGCCACTCTCTGACATGGTCAATGAGGAAAAGTATGATATGGTAAAGCTACCCTAAGAGTATAATGCCAAGGTGGAAGAGTTAGAGGACTCCCAGTCCTCCCAGGACTCCCAGCCCTGAATAAACCAGGGAAGATTTTCCTGAACTGAATCTTTTCTTCTCTAGGAGTAGCCACAAACCCTTTGTCAAGCTCTAATAATGAGTTTTTCACATGGTGACTGGACCCAGCTGCCTCCCATTCACTCAGGCTCCCATTCACTAGAGGCTCCTGGGCACTGCAAGGGATTTTTGAGATCCAGGTTTTTCAGAAGGAGTTGGTCTTTCATGACGGAGAAATCTACATCTCAGGGACCGTAGAGCTTTCTGTGGAAGCTCCCGACCTTGCGATATTTTTTTTTTTCCCAGTCTGAGCACACACGTGCATTGCAGTTGCTAATAGTCCTGAAGGGATGGTGGTGTTCAGCCCTTCATTGGGAATAACCTCTGGCTTCTCTGTCAGCCCTGGTGGCACCTACCATGGATGTCCCTGGTGGTACTGAGCAGGGCTGCGTGTGTTCACTCTGCTCATCAACATCCTGGGACAAGGGCAGCTTTCCCAAGGCTTCTGGCGCACCAAAGGTGCTTCTTGCTCCCTCAAAGGGCAAGCAGCACCTTCAGCTTTCCACCAGGGCAGGAGGGGAATGCACAGACACCAGCCTCACGTGCTTTCTAGTTATAAAAGTCACAAGACATTTAATTAGGCATCTTCTTCCCATTTTCTCACTCTGTGGTTATAGCAGCCATGAATAAGCAGGACATTTAAGTATCGAGGTTACCATCCCACCCACCTCCACCGAGAAAACTCCCACCTCTGCCTAGACATGCTTTCTGACATCTCAGAGCCCAGTATCCTCTTGATCCTTTGGCTAAACAACAGACCTTCACTATCACTCAGGAAACTGAGCCTTTGAACTCAAGTCATGTATGTTTAAGGTGGGGAAAACCATATCTCTGTGTACGGAAAAAAAAGGAGGGTTGTGGGTTGGGTGGTTTTTTTGTTTTGGTTGGGGTTTGTTTTTTTTTTTTTTTTCAGTAGCAGTTTTAAACTCTGATTAAAATAGAAGGAAACAGAAAATCCTGGAAAATTTCAGGTTGGATTGATTCTCTGTAGTAAGAGGAAGAATCCTAAAATAGAAAGGACACCCGAGCGTCATGAAATATTCCGTAGTTCTGGCTCAGAGCACCAGCAATCACAGAGCTAATAACTTGGCTCTCTACACTGTTACTTTTTAACTCCTGCACACGCAGCTACTGAAGACAAAAACACTTGTATGCACACACACACGCACAAAATAACAGTGACCTGATATCACCACTTTAATTAATGTACTTCATGTAAAGATTTTCGAACTGATTTTACTGTATTGTTTGCCTTTTTGTTTTTTTCTAGCAGCTGACAATAGCTACTTTAAGAAGGATCCCTTTAAATACACTGAAGCACACTCAAAAGGCTGACAAGTTGTATTTGTGGTTTTCAAAAGAAACAATTTTTGACTAGAGCTACCTTTTTTGGCATAAAGTAATTGGAAAGTACCATAGATATCTCAATAAAACACATCAAAAGTAACTTTCTATAGCTTGTTTTGACATGTCCACTTGTAGGTTGTATCAGCTTTAACTAAACATCAGTTTTTACCTCCTTCAGTACAAACCATTAAAAATATTCAACAGAAAAAGCAAATAGAAATAACTCAGTACTGTGTTTGCCTATTTTCAAATAAAAGGAGATACAGAAAGGAGTGGTCACTGCAGTTGAAAGTGCATTTTTCTGATTCATGTATTTGCTGTAACTATTTGCATAGGATTTAAATGTCTAAAAAAAATGCCCAACCATTTCAAAGAGAATGCTGCATTTGAAAAACTTGAAAATGCTAATCTGGTTTCGTATTTACAAAGGTTTGTTTACTGTGTGCATGATCAATTCACCAAATGACAGAAAACTTCGGTAAATACAGTTTTGATGCCGAGACTCTTTGACCTGTTTATGGAGGAATAGAAAGCTTATCTGCTCTAGAACCAATCCTAAAGGAGCACATTGTGCTGATTTCACTTGAGATCTTATCCTTTCTCTCTCTTTCCTTCTCTCGCTTTCTCTCCCACCCTCCCTTCTTATGAACACCGAACGCTGAGTTATTTCCTTGTCAAGGTTGCTTATCAGGACTAGAATTACATTTGATATCGTTTTGTAAACATGTAGCGAATGGTTTATACATTAAAAGAAAAAGGGAGCAGACAGTGTTTTCATCTGAAGAGAAAACAAATCTCAAGAAAATACGTAGCTGTTAATTAATATTCTAATAAATATTAAATAAAAAAAAATCATTTAATCACAGAACAAGTCTAGGAAACAGACTACCAAATTAAGACTGAAAATAGGTTCTGCATGCTCTTTGTTTACCCTGCACGCTCAGAGGCAATTTCTGTTCAGTGATGCCATGCAGGTAAGTTAAACGCACGATGGAGAATCTCTCCCTCAGGAGAAAAAAATTGTCTCAAATATTTCATCGCATCGGCATCCTGCCACTGCTACAGCAATGTTTAAAATGACAATGCTTGTCTTACGAGAGAAAAGCCTGTCTAAGGCTTCCTTATACCTAATCCAAGGTAACCGCATCATTTGCAAAGCCAGCAGGCAATCAGGTTAGGAGTTAGTCAATGAGAAAGATGGAGAGATAATCCATACTGACTGGGCTTGCTTGTTGCCTATGAACCTTGTCAAGAAATGTGTGCATAGACACACAGATTGTCCCGGTGACCTCAGTGCTTAAAGTTTCAGTGCTTAAGGATTCCTATATCTTAAGTGCTTTTGCTGGAGGGAGACTCATGAGAGCCCAACGTTTATTTCAGGGAAGCAGAAATCTAAGCTTGGACCAGCACCTGCAGTAAAGGTAGCAATAGCATCTGCTCTAGTGCCTGAAAATGAGAACCACAGATGTTTTCTACAGACATAGATGACCCTCAAATGAAGAATTCCAAACAGGATGATACAAAGAGGTGGACACATTACTACTGATTAACACCGATGTAACCCACATAACCTGTAAAAATTTGTGAAAACTAAATAAAAGTAACTATAGTGTTTTTCCTTTACTAATCCTAAAATGTACCACAAGCATTTTGTACTGCTGTGAGAAAGGTATAGGAAAGTATTATATTGGATGAGGCTAAGCAGTAAATGTATAGCACATTAGGTCCTCTGCATCAAATGCCCATATTCTTGCTTTTCTTCTATGGTTCATGTATGGTAATACAGGCAGCCTGCTCCTCAACAGACATGAAACCATTTATATGTGCCTGTCTTTGGGGATAGCACTTGGAAGCAACATTCTCTTGCTTTCTCTGCTTAGCTTTGGTAATTAGCTCACAGGCTCAGATTGTCTGAAGCCAGCCATTCAGGGCGCCAGGTCTCCTCTCATCTTCCTTCCTGGACTTAGGGAAAGCAAGCAAAAGTGCAATGATCTCACCTTGCCTTTCAGATGTGATTGTCGATGGAGGAGAGGGATTTAGGGTGAGACTTGAGCCATTGCCTGCAGCTTTGGAGAAGAGATCTTCTTTGCTGTACAACACTGAAATCCTAATTCTTCCTAGGTTATGTGCTACAGACTGCCAGAAAGGGAAAAGTAGAACTACTCTTCACTTCTCTTTTCTGATCTGTTTCGCTATTCTTTCAACCTGCTCCCCATTTTCTCTCCTGAATTATTTCCTGATCTTCATCATTACATCTCTGTTCTCTACTGATGTACTTCTATCTTCGTCCATTTTCTTCTGCCTTTTTCTCCTTTTCCCGTCTCTTTCCAGATCTGTTCTTTCAGCCAAGCCACATGCTTGGTTTCCTGTTTTGGAGTGACCAATGGGAACTGGAGGATGAAATTCCCTCCCAGGAAGGGAAGATGCAGAAATCCAGGGACCTCACAATCTGTTAGAAAGAAGTTGCAGCGATGCAAGATTTCCAGTGTCTTCTCCATTAAAGCTCCCAAGGCAATTCTACGAGTGAGGCAGAAGGAAGGTAGCCATGACAACTGAAGGTTTAATAGTATCTGGTGCCTTCTGCTGATGAGCCTCTTACAGACCCCAGAGTGGAAACAAATGATGCCATCTCCAGGGTGATGCATATTCTCCACTATGACCTAATGGACTAGAACAGAAAAGGGGCAAATCTGGCATAGAGTGCATTATTTTGAATGCAAGCCAGGAGGTTAAGATACACCGTTAATCACAAGCTGAAAAGGAAATATCATGCCCTATTCAGGTCCCAGAGAGAAGTAGAGGTTGCGACCAGAGCGTCGAGGCTAAATGCATAACTCAGAATTTTTGTCTGTCTCTCTGAGTTGACTGGACAAGGATTCAGGCTCTGACAGATTGTCAGGGTAGTTTGCCTCATCAATCTCTTGAACGTGGATGACACTGAAGGTACCAGTTCCAATGCAAAGTGCCGCCGCATGTGAACTGAATATATTCCTCCATGGCCTTTCATAAAGAGTGGATGAGCTGTTGCAGAACGTGATCTATGGTGTGGTCTCCTTAAAAGAAAAGCAATATGAAAACTGAAGGACTGAAAGTGAGTCAAACAACAGAGCCCATGAGTGGGACACTGCTTGCTTCACACAGACTGTAGCAAAAAAAAGGGGACATCTTTGTGATTCTGTCACTGCAAATTCCTAGCCAAAGCCTGCCTTTGTGAGTCTGTAGTAACACTGTAGTGGGAAGAGTCTCAGACATGACCCTTGGAATTCCAGTGATGCCTCTAGCCTGTTGCTGCAACCCAGCCTGTCTGACCAAACCCCCAAGAAGCACACACACAGAAGATGGGCTGTGATTCTATGAGACAAACCAAGGCAAGAAGCCAATCGTGCCTCTAACATGATTGTCTCCTACTAGTGGACCCCAGTGATTGAGGGTGGAAAATAGACTAAGCAAGAGAAGAAACTTTATTTTTTAATAGCTTGATTAAGTTGTGCATGAATTAAGGTGCTTCTGACAAGAAATGCACTTAAGAGCTCTACTATTACATCACACCAAGCAGCAATGGGATAAAGGTTAAAGTACTTAGTTTCCAAAATAGCCAAGATCAATCAAGTGGGAACAAGTCCTGTCTAACACGTCTGCCCATATTCTTAATAGTATAGTAGTACATAATGCAAAATCAGATTCCCCTGGTTCATTCAAAGGGTGGCAGAGGTGCTGTGCCGTATACTGCTCCTGGTAATTTCTGAACCTTATACCAAGAGCCAGATGAATCCATGGTTAATCAGCTGTGATTTTAATTATGACTTCAAACTGATTCAAATAAGAACTTTGAAGATGTGTTCAGGACTCATCTATTTTCCTATTCTGCGTCAAAAGTGTGATGCAAGTTCTAAATAGTCCTTTTCTGCTGTCTTCTTCATGAGACACTCACATTTCTTTGATTTTACCTCCTCAAAAGTGGTTATTTCTCAGGTATTCTGAGGTCACTTGTCTATAGATTGAAATCCCTGGACTCACTTTTCGATAACATCTTCTACTTCCCATTGAAATTCATGTTTATGATAGAAGCCTTTAGAAGGTCACATTCAGAGGTCTCCTTCATGGTTTTACAGGATCTTCTGTTGTGGTCAGTCGTGTAAGGAGAACCATACTCTTTACACTTACACTGGCAAATTAAACTGGATAGGGACCACTTCCCTGCCCTGAAGCCAGCTAGCACTGCCCAGCTTGCTTTCCATGACAGCAGAGTCTTAACTCCAAAGTAGTTGGCTGTGTTGAAACTGCCCATTGTGAATAACTGTTGGTCTGTACAACACAAACTATGTTTTCTTGGTAAGAAAATTTTCTCGCAGGTCAAACCCATACCAGGGACTAAACTGATAAATTAACCGACAGGCCTCCTGTCCGTGTCCTGGCCTGACTAGTTTACTAGCATAGGCATAGCCACAGGGTCAGAAAGGTATTCTGCTGCCTCCAGCAGCATTCAGGAGTGGGTATTCAGGAAAGGGCTCAAAAAACAAAGTACAACATAATGCTACCATGTCATCTGATCTCCAGTTCTGGAAATCATGAGACAAAGGTCTCCATTAACTAGATTTGCACATGTATAATAATTTTGTCTTAGCCACCACTCTTCATTTTGTCTCATTTGGAATTTCTCAAGCCTTTTTGAACCCACTGCATTTTCACACTCCACCACATCCTGTAGCAACAGGTTAGTACTGTTCTATTGTGCAAAGGAATTCTTCCTTTTTAAATTTTGAACCTGCTGCCACTATAAAAATAGTGAATCATCATTTCCTCTTTATGTTCTCCACGGCATTCATGGATGTTTAGATCTCTTATCATATCCTTTCTTTATCTTCTCTTGCTCAAATCAAAGAAACCTTTTCTGTTCAGTCTGCTTATATGCAAGCTGTTTCACTCTTCCAATAATTCTTACTCCTCTTCTTATTAACTAGGCAGGGAGCTACAAGTTCATGCAGTACGCAAGACATGTGAATACCATTGATTTATAGAGAGAAAGAAAGATGCTCTTCATTTTTCTGTGATTTGTCCCATTCTCTAGATTGTTGGCTTGTCAACACTGATAGAGGATGGTAAAGTCTTCATTAATTAAAGTGGAGTTTTAAGAAATGTTGAGGTGAATTGTGAACACAGCCTTTCCTAACATTCGGTTAGAGCTGTGATCCTAAGATGCTCTTAAAAATTGCATTATTATGCACAATCAAACATCTTTTTAAAGATTTCAGCCCTTGATGTATTGTCTCAGCCAATCAGATGCTATTAGGTGTCAGAAGAGCATTCTCTTAAAGAAGAAATGGGAAAACTCTTACGGACTTCATTAACAGACAAACAAATCTACATGACCTATTTTCAGAGTCTTCAGACAGAAACACAGTGAGCTATTTGCTCATATCTCTGCACCCATCTCCATGCTTTCTATTATCTTGGGATTACTCTGAAACTATGGGAGCATGCAGCAAACCTTGTCCAGCTGGCCCCAATACCTACCTTGGCTCAGAGACACCCAGAAAGATAACAATGTCTTTACCAAGTGTAAAGAGACTTCACCCTTACAAAGAATTTAGTACATTTTCGCACCCTTTTAATTAATTAAAGGAGAAAGTATTAGGCAGACTTGTGTAATTGAGCTAGTCCACTAGTCTGAGGAATAGTATTTGTTTTGACTTGCGAGTAATATATGATACATTTTTTCATAATTATGAACTTCATCATAAGGATAGGCAAAGAGATTTTAATCTCGAGTTGATAAATTTTGCAGGGCTGGGTAACAGGTGGAGCCATTTATCTCTGTACTAACTTGATCATGTTTATGAACCAATTGACGAATCCCTCAGAGGAGTTCCAGGCCCGCCTTGTTACTTATTTATTGACCACAACGATCCTTGAGAATCCAAACTGGTTTCACAGAGCAACTTGATTATCCAAAGTCATAGCTGTCCACACTTCCCTCTTCCTCGAAATAGAGATTTATCCCCGTACATCTATTAGTTACAATGAACATTGTCTCAATGGTCAGAAGTCTCAATTATCCAAACAAATCCCTTATGACATTGGGATAATTGAGCTCAGCTACTCTTGTGGATTGTTGAAATACCAACATTCCCATGTAATTTCTCATTAGGATTTAAGTGAGCTTAGATTATATCTTAGAAGTCCGCCTTTGATCATGGAGCTCTAATGCAAACATACAGATGACATTATTCCCGCACAATTAGTCATTCATCATAAAGTGTATCTTAAATATTAAAGATGATACGTCTTCTTGTAAACTCTCCCCAGTTTACCCAGAGAGCTTAACTACTAAATCAGTATGCCAGAATACTGGGATGGTGGCAATCTACTTTTTATCAGAAAAATAAGATATCATAATACTGTGCAATTTACAGCAAGCAGAAAATACTGTCAATGGAAACAGGAGCTTCCAAAAGAAAAAGAAAAACAAAAAACAAAAACACAAGACAATTATATTCCTGAAATTAAATGAGAAAATTAGTTTAGGATAATAATACATCAAGCTTGATGTGGCTAGAAGATAAGGTTTTGCCTCAGTGAACACAAATAGAAAGTATGACCCTACTGGGGAAAGGCCACCAACTTGAAAAACATTTCATGAGGAACTGGGCTGTCACTGAGAGCTGGTGGGACAGTGCAACAGGCATAGGGGCTGATGTTCAGGAATGGAAGTTGCCCTTTGTCAAAGACAGAAAAAAATGACTAAAATGCACCCAAACCTGCTCTTTGGGTGGGTGCACAGCTTGGCCTTTGGTGCAGTGAGCAGCTCAAGCAGAGAAAGCCTGGACAGAACAGCGGGGTTTGTTCATGGAGTCCTAGATGAGACAGGTATAGAGTGGATGGTGAGGCGTAGGGCATGGGCACTGCTAAAAGACACGCTCATGGCTTTGGCCCCACTCGATAGCAATGCTGGGGATGGTTTGGTCATATGGGATGGGGCAGGGCTCTGTGCTGAGGGCAGGGATCTCAGCTTGGGAGCAAGGAGGAACAGGGTTGGATGATGGGAGTAGAGGGCAGAATGGGTGGGGATGGGACCAAGGGCAGGTCAATAACATCAGAAGACATTGCTTGAAGTATCAGAGAAGGAAATCCAGCATATGCTCTCTCAGTTTATGACTCTTCCTTCCTTACTCTTCCCACAAGCTTTCTGCCTGACTGCCATCTCCCTAGACTTTTGCAACACTTTGGCAGCTAGACTGAGACAAACGCATAAAAAACATTGCTATAACCCACAACATAGGAACACCTCTGAAAATGCTCTGGTCACTGGTTATTTTCAGCATATGGCCAGTCACCTGGCATCAGCCAGTTCCTGAACTCCCTGCACACACATAGCAAACGTTTAAAAACTTCATGGACCTGAAGTCCTGAGCCAGACAGCCACAGAGAGAGCTGAATTTCCAGGACACTCGAGGAAGTGTTGGTGTGTGTCTCAACTTGCAGAAGCTCCCCATGGCAATGCCATCGCAAACATCTCCCTGTAGCAGACAGATGCACATGCATGTTAACCAGCTGCTGTGGCTGCTTCCAGTTCATAGACATGTACAAAAGGTTCTGGGGGTCTGTCCATTTTGCAGACACCTGAATGGACTGGAAGATTGCCAGTGGTCTAAAGGGCTAGAGACAGACTTCTTAAGCTCAATTGCCACCCACCCTGCTGCTCGAGAAGGGTGCGCCCCAATTGTACTATTTCCTGAGGCAACTGAGCAGGCTGAAAGAGTACTCATTTTGCTCCTACCACTGCTCAACTTGCTCTGCTGTCTCCTCTAGCTGTTAGTGAGGCAATGGGTAGGCATAAGCCTCTTCCCACAACAAGGAATATAAAATACCGCTGGAGACAGCGTGTCTTGGTGAGAGTAAGCAGCCGTGGTAACAGCACGGAGGCTGGTGAGAGGGCCCTGGATAAGGGTTTGAGCTCTTGCCATGCTGATTTTGAAGGGCCTAAGGGGGATATTACAAAAGGAATTGCTCCTACTGTCAGCTATCCCTGTTTTAATGATTGCTCTACGGAGGCTTTACTTTGCCCCCAACAGTGGAATTTGTTATTTCAGAGACTGGTAAATGACAATACAGTATTGGCAGGAAAGACCTGGGCCACCTGGCAAATATTCTCCTAGAAGCAAAACAGAATAGCCACTGTTGGTTTTTTTCTCGTATACATGTTTCCATATGAAGAATCTATAACATTTTTCCCCCAGAGCTATTAAAATTATCCTTTAAGATATTTCCATGAGGAAGGCTGCTAGAAGAACCTGGTATTTTGAAGGTAAATGGCAGAGGACAATGGAGGTTGCGAAGGAGGAGATAAACAAGCCATCTTACTTTGTAATTCCAAGACTGAATTTGGGAAAAAACAAGCCGGAGGGGTCTGGACTGGGGAAACCAGTGAGTGCAAAGCTCAGCATTGATGGAGGCCTCTTGTCTTCACTGGTTGATTACAACTCATCTTTTAGGGAAAACAATTATATGGACTTGGTGTCTTTTAGGAGGCCTTCAGCAGCACCAGCTTTTTCCAACTGGCTTTATGGAGACAGATGCCAGCCGAAAGAGGAGTCAACAGCCTTCTAGAGGAGCCTTTCTCTCACTGGTTTCATAAGGTGACCAGCTTAAACTAGATACCTTTTAGGCGGCTGAAGTTAGATGAGCTGGATCTCATCACAGGAGCCTCAACATTAGGCACAGCTTTGGATGAGATGGCTGCACCCAGGTGAATATATTCTGACTTCGTACCTTTTTGCAGAGCAAAGACCCGATCAAGAGGCGGTTGAGGTGAATAAAGCAGTGAGGGATCCTGCATGTCCTCTCAGCTCTTTCTATTCACGGAGCTCCTGGAGAGTCCCAGTGGAAAATGAAAAGTGCCTTTGCTCCTCCACAGTATCCTCCAAGGAGGGCAGAAAACCACCTACCCTTCTTCACAGCAAATCACCCCTGGGGCCGGGCTGTCACCTGCCTTCTTGGTACCTAAATGTGTCTACATTTTTGAATTGCCTAATTCTAACAAAGTTGTGGAGAGAAATGAGAGAGGCTTAAAATAGCTAAAGAAGAAAATTCCCCAACTGTCAGTTTTATAATTCTTAAATCCATTCCAGGAGAGCTAGCTTTAGCCCTATTTCCTGATTGCTCAGAAAAACTGAGGCGATCAATTAAAGTTTTCCCATGCATCCTCTTGGACAGATGGTTGAACCATTTTAATTAAGTGTATGTATTGGACTGACAGAGTTGATATATCTGACGTGACAGACATTTTCTGTGTTCATTTAGGTTTTTAATCTTTCACTCTCTTTTGTATGCCCAGAATTGTGCTATTTGCACTGTGCTCTCAGAATAATTATTCAATACACAGTCGATCGCTTGGATTACTAGATTTTTATTGCTTGTAATTGTTGGTTTTGGCCACAGTGAAAAGCTCCTCGTAGCAATCAGCTACCACTCTGCCTCTAATAATGAAAGGATCTCATTTTGGAAGTCTCTGTTAGAAGAGGAGAGAAGGGGCCAGATTTTTTAAGACAGTTGGATGTCGAGAAGGGCAAATAGAGGCATAATGAGAATTTCAAAAGCATCTAGTTACCCAACACCTCAAATTTCAACAGACCTAAATTGGTGTTGAAGTGGTTATCTGCAGCTCTAGACACTGAATCACCTTGCAAGCCTGCCTTGCTGCAGTACTATGTGGTGGATGCTCTCATGGGTTCCCTTTTAAAATAAAATTAAATTAGCCAGATGCTCTTGCTCCAAGGAGTTTTAAAATGAGACACATGCTTCTCTTTTCTTAAATCCCTTTACATTCAGTAACCTTGCGTGAAGTGGAAGTTACGGCATACGACACTGTTGGCCCTCAAATTGAGGAGAGGATCCCATGGAGTATAGGCTCCCCCTTCCATGACTTGCATGGTACTTTCTGGGTAAGATCATGTTCCTAACACACACAAATAATTTCACAGCTAGAGCTCTCTTCCTCAAGTGCATCAGTCCATAAGTTTGTTGTAATATAACCAGTCCATAATAATATTATAATGCATATAAGGAAGTGGAGAATTGTCAGCATTTTTTATTTCCTTCTCATTCAATGGGTGTTTATATAAATATTAGACATTGCTACAATATCTCCAAGCCCTCTGACTTTCCTGGGCTTCTTCACATGGTATTTTCAGTCCCATTTTGATGTTAATAGATATTTATAGATAGACTTGGTATTAATAGAACCTACTGTCTCTAGATTTCAGTGAATGTCAATCAATAGCTGCAGAAGTATCATATACTGGAATATTGTAGAGGCTACAAACACTTTTTTTATTTCCAGTGCCTTTACTGGCTGACATGAATGATTGTTCTCACCTGAGATAAACTCCTACGCTCTTACGTGGTTCAGGACAGAAAAAGCACTGCCTCCTGCTGGTGGGAAAACCATAGTAGAAAAGTATTTCTACAGAGACCTGGCTGACAAGTTTATTACAGAAAAGTAGTGTCTTTATCCTCAAGACTTTCCAACATCTCATGGCCAGGATCCCTCAATTCCAGGATGTTAGATTGCCTGAATGGTCTTTGAGGAAAAGTGAAAGGAAATAGTAAAAAGCATGAATGTGGTCATATGCCTGACAGTTCTGGAAGATATATTTGTGACATAGCAGAAAGCTAGAAAGAAAAGCCTAAGGAAGAAACCAGGTTGTTTTGTCAGAGAATGCAAGACCTGAGGTTAAAAAATAAATATATCCTCTCCTGAATAGGCAGAGTGAGTGAGAGAAAGCTCTATTTAGATTTTAATAACATATATGTATGGTCCAACCACTGCATGTACAAACTCTGCACTCCTTCACACACTTCAAATACCTGAAGGCATAGATAAATACTTGGATAAGCACATACCTCTTTGCTTGCTTACATGGGAGATTTTGTTCATGCAATAAAGGCTGAGCACTTTTTTTGCAAAACCTCATGCTACATCTGCATATGTAAGTATTCTGGGAAATTCAGAATAGCCACATGTCAAAAGTCCCACTATCTGAGGGCTTTTGGAGAGCGGGCTAATGAACTTACCAAATCACTAGCAATTGTTTTTGAGAGGTGAGGGAGAGAGGCAGTGTGTGGTGGGGGAAGGGAAGGAGAGGAGGAAGGGATAACACGCTGCTCTCTAACAAACTGTGAAAAGTGTGAACTCGGAAAACACTGGTTGAAAAGCACAGCACCGAGCAATCTGCAGCTCTTTTCTAGCAACAAATCAGATTTGTTAATACTCCACGCACTATTATAGTGGATGTGATACGTTGCACTGTCAGATCCACACGCATGGGTTCGGTAAATGGATTCAGTTCTGATCAGAATCAGCAATAACACATCTGATTTTCTAGGAGAAACATCTGATCTGATCTGATCTAAGAATATCAAAAGGAGCCAGTAGCTCAGATTGACATTATTACACAAGCAGTGACATTTTGATATTTAAGCTTGTACATTCCTTAAGCCGCAGTTTAATTTCTTGGCATTGTCGGAAAAAAAAAAAAAAGAGAGAGCAAGAAAGAAAAAACAAGCCATGCTCCTGATGAAAGCAGCTGTCATTCAGCACTAGGACTTGCCCTTCGAACAGCTGTACTTGATCTCAAAACTCTCACCTGCACAGCATGGTAGGCTGAATCAACTCCACTCTTTGTTTCACTACCTCAGATAAGCCTGTCATCAAAGTGAAGAGATAAAAAAGAGACAATCATAACTCTAATGTCATATTTGACAGAGGAAGCTGTTAGTCAAGTAGCTTTAAACTGTTCTCTTCTACATGTATCGAGTGACATCCTGGCACAGCGACAAGAACTTATCACAGTATTTTTTCAGATGAGAAAGAAGAAAAAAAATACCAGAACAGATGTGTCATCATAGATACACCTTTTAGTGGACCTTCAAAGTGAGGAACTGGAGAGGCTCTTTCGTGGGACAAGTGTCACAACAACTACATCTTCATAGAGGTGCCTACAAAGGCCACTGCAGACAGAACACAGCAGATATTAGAGGTAACTACGCTAAAAAGGAATTGGCTCAAAGCGCCAAGAAAACAGGTTTCCTAGGGCCAGATCCCGAATTTGCTACTCAGGCAAAATGCTAAGTAGTGTAGGAACTGGTCCAAAGGCAGCTTCCTAATAAGAAACTGAAAATAGCTTGCTCATCATAGCTGGCATTCCAGGAAAGGTGAGGAGGAGAGCTAGCCCCAAATGTACAGGCTGGGGGGTAGTAAATTTAGGCTGCTGACTGCTCACAAGACAATTGTTAACCAATCCATCATATCAGGTAATTATCAAACCTATATTTGGGTGTCATCAAAGTTCCGCTTTTAGTAGTGCAGCAGCTTAAAGAGTACCATTTGCATTTATGCACTGCATTTAACCCAGGGATGTCACAAAGCTTTAGAAATTACATTCGTAACATTCTGGTCGGACGGAGCTTCTGCGTACAGAAAAATGCTTATGCTGGAAAAGCATAAGCACAGCCCTGGGCCTATGGGGCCCTATGTTGATATAAAAAGGAGACGAGTTGGACTTAATTCAAGAGATCTACAGTAATTTTATACACCTAAGCTACCTTGTGACTTGTTTACCTGCCTGAAGCTCCCATAGTGATCTTATGCAAAACTTTCAGCATCTCAGTTTGCTGTTGACTGGGTGTTTTTGTTTTTAATACTGTCTATGTCTTCTACAGGTTTCAGATGGATCAAGGTCATGAAAAAGTATAAGAGTCAGTAAAATAAAATTCCTAACCCTTCAAGTTTCGGCTTAAAATGTGCCTAAAATACGGATGCAGGCAGTGTTAACTGCTAGGTACATTTGCCTGTAACAGTATGGTGTGGGTAACTCCTGTATCATACCTCACCCTAGCATTGTATTTATCAACCATGAATTAGGTCTCATCTAAGCCGTGGATGCTTCTGGAGTCAGCAGAAAGCGTCAGAAACCTCCACAAAGTGAGTGACCATGTCTTGAGCTTGGTTCCTTTTCATGGGGAGGCCACCTTGCCTTCTGACAGGGCTGAGCCCCACTTTGGGATGTGAGTGAGATATTTCGATAAGGTTAGACATTATGTCTTCTGGGTGGCAAGGTAGATGTGATGAATCCCATCCATAGAGCCAGATCTGAGAATATCTCAAGGTCCTTCCAGTGTAAACAGACAGAGGGGTTTTCACAGGTTTCTAGACGCCCAACTCCTACACAGCTCATCAGAAACAAGGCGGCTCAGTTTTTAAAGTCCACATTACCATCTGCATGGGTAAGTGTTAAATATCTTCAGGCATCTGACCCTAAATCTCCATGGAAAAACATGAATGACAGTCTACTGAAATCTACAGCCAAATCCCAGAGGTATTGGGGGAATAAATATGCGTGCTGGTTGAGGATGACAGTCCAGTTTGAAATGAATTTTGGGTTTTTGAAAGATATCCCCTTTCTCAGTAAGAAAAATATGATCGGATCACTTGAAATGTTGTAATGAAATTAAAATATTTATTTTAAATCGCTCTGATTTTTAGGTGTTACCAACCAAAAAAAAATTCCAAATTATAAGTAATGTTAAAATTAAAAAAAAAATCAGTTCTTTTTCCAAATGATTGAAGGGATGCTGGCAAAACCTCTCAACAGTGCAAGAGTTTTCTTCTGAATCTTCAATTAAATGATTTAATTTTCCCCATAAGTTTCAGTGTTTGCAGAATTATGGCTACCATTTCTTCGGCCATTTAAGAGTTATCTTGAGGAAGAACACGATGTGGTCTCTGTGTTAAAGCTGTTACGTAGCTAGTAAGCCTATGTGCAACAGTGCAGTCCATGATACACAGTTGTAAGGACAAGACCTGAACCTGAAAGCTGATAAAGCTCCCTCTCTGTGGTTTTACACTGATAGCAGAACAGGAAATGTCCAACTTCTAACCCCTGTTCTCATGGCTGCTGCTGGATTTCAAGAAAGTACTGTGGGCAATGTGTAAAATTGTCTAAATGCTCTGCTGCTGTTCCTCAACTGAAAGGATTTTTTTTTTTTTAGTTTAAAAACTTAAGCCATTATAATTATGGAGAAGCTACCATATTATGTCCCTATAAAAACTAATTATGCACCTGGGAATAAAGAAAGGGTGGAAAAGAAGAGTATTTCTGGTTTAGAAAGGATGTGGCACACCATAGCAGAAGTATTATCTGAGCACAGTACCTGTAAGAAATACTCTATGTAATTGTGATGAAGTCGCAGTGTTGGGTATGTGACTCAAACTCTTGCTATCAGACCAGTATGGCTGTTCAATGACTTTGTTGATCATGAGGCACTAACTGAAACAACACAGAAACCCAGAAAATATTTAATGCTGAGATTAATGCTGATTTTTCACAGCTGCCTGTTAATGGAAGGTCTTGAGCTTCTCTAGGCACTATCACCCCTAACACTCACTGCCATCGCTGGCAGCAGCTAATAGATACAAGGAGAAGCTAGAGTTGCTATTAGGAACTGTACTATTTTCTACCCTGTGGTACCACCTGCACCTCGTGTTGCAGATGCAGCAGGAGGTCTGGCCAGCTCACTCCCCGCACTGCCCTGTGCTTGCAGGGTCAAGGGAGAACCTAAGTGGCTGACCCAACGGGAAAGAAAGAATTCTGCTTTCTGAAAGTATCGGATCTGCCTTTCATCTTGGCCAGCGATCAGACACGCAGGAACATGGACAGTTCTGTGAACAAGAGTGGGCAAATGAGCACTGAGTGCCAGGTACACCCTGCACCAGCCACTCGTTCTAATGAACCCTCAGCATGCTGAGGGGCAAGAGAATTGAGTCTTGGATAATTTTTACATCTGACCTGTGAAATGCAGGTCACTCAGCTGGGATGAAACATAATACTTCCTAACACCCAGACAGAAGAGAGGTTATTCCTACTATGTCATAGCAGCTAAGCCACAGGAAGCTGTTGAAACACTCTGCCAGCTTTCCTGAAATAAAACTGGTTTAGTTTCATGCATGTAGTGAATTTTTACCTTACACTTCTGAATTTGAGCCACAATTATCTTATCTGCAGGGGGATTGAACAGCCTATTCTTTCCCTCCTTTTCTACTCCTCAGACAGAGGTCTGCTAGCCCACGAGGGTTCTCGATGCCTGGGAGCATCCTGCCTTTCCTCGCTGTTGGTGGCTTTGCATGCGTGTGATGGACTGGAGCATGTTTGGGAGAGTTTGCTGTCGGGACAGGGACCCTGTCCAGGTGCTGAGTTTTCCTTGATAGCATGATCACCCAAAATTGCTGATTTACATTCTAGGTTATGATCTTCTGAGGATTTATTTCCTCCACATCTATACCAACTTTTCTTCTTGGTGCTATTTTTGAAATCACACTAGATCAAATTCTCCACTCAGTTCCTCTTGCGTAATCACTGCAGGGCAGTGTGCATATAAATGAGGGCACTGTTTAGCCCACTGTGTATAAATTAATCTGAACTTAGATATTAAGCACAGGTGACTTGCATTTTCCTTCTCATACAAGCAGACTCTGCTCTGAAATGCTGGTGAAATAATTACCTTTAGGGCAGTACAGAACTCAGCAGTTTTCCTGCCTGCTAATGCAAGTGAATAACTCCTTTTTATGTCATCTTTACTATTGCCATCAATGGTCAACATAGCAGAAGACAATTATGGTGTGTACACAGGGTTTACCCACCTGCTAAAATGAAAGCCATTCCTGTGGATATAAGAAAATTGTTGTAGTGAGTGTATTTCAGTGAGTTTTTTGTTAACCATGCTTTTCTGACACACCTTTATGGTGGGTTGTTGGGCTGAAAATAGTAACTCAGGAAAACTAAGTCAGAGCCAGCTAACCTGGAGCGTATACATATGCATTCCCAGTGAGATTAACATCAGTACATAACCAGTTTGGGTCTCGGGTAGGCAAGGACCGCTGGCAAGTAGGTCTTTTTCCTCATCTCTCAGTGAGCCACTCATCTTTCCTGCAGCCTTGGACTGCACTGAAGGAGCCGTCAGTCCATCACTGGATTAGTTACTTCCTTTCTCTCAAGTTACTCTCCTGCCAGGCAGTTGCTTCATCTCTTATGATGCAGCAGAGGGATCCTTTCTAGATCCATTTGTCTTCCTGAAGCCTTGAAGTCATCAAAACATGTATTATGTAGGGAGTGTTTTATCCTGTATTTCCAAAATAGGACAGAAGCATGGCTACTTTCTCATGCACGCTGTTTAAAAGCTATGGGTGATTCTGCCAGCTCACAGATTGCCGTAGTCAACTTCGTAACATCAGAAAGAACATGAGAGTGTGGCATCCCCTTACTGCTTGCTGAAATACAAAACTCATCTGATGTTTGAACTTTAAACTTGGTAGCCCAGAAATAACACACACAATGTAAAACGTAACTTGCAGCTCGAAACCTGGGCGTGTTAACATTGAGAAGACTGACAGCCTTGTGGCTGCTGCTTCTTACAACTAGATCAACGTCTGGGAAATTAACTGTAACTCCTTAGGTCCCATCACAAGCTTCATTAACAGCACTACTTGTCTCTGAAAAAGCCAATGTTATTATAAATCATTACCCATATCTAATATATACTATGCATGAGCCACACTATCTTTGCTCTCTGGTACATCTACCTTGACCAGATTCTCCTACGGGACTAAAAGTATATCAGTATTTTGCAAGGTATACACCTAATCACTAAAAATTGCCCCAAGACTACATGGACTCTGGTCTACCTTTGATATCAAGCAAATTGCTCTACAGCTACATCAGCTAGACACTGAGGGGACCAATGGTGCCCTCTTTGTTTTGAGTCATTTAAGCCCTTGCAAAGTGACATAAAATGCTGTCTCCCTTGTCTGAGAGTGATCCAAACCCACTTGTACTATGCTAGATGTGATCCAGTGATGAATCAGGTCAACATTTCTCCACTCAGATGCAGGAGGTACACAAGAAAAGCTCTGCCCATGAAAACTTTAAATGTTAGCTATTTGGCTGGTAGAGCTAAAGAAGTCAGAACATCAAGAAATCAGAACCACAAATTCAAGCTCTCTGGTGTTTGGAACTACTTCACACAAAGCTACATTCTCACCGCCCACTCTCCAAACACACTCAGGTGCTGGCATTTTCACCCAGACTAATTAACAAATAGTGTGGCAATTAAATCACATGGCCTCACCATTAAGTTCAGAAAACTCCCTTACATCGCCGCAGAGTATAGCAACATAACTCAAAATTATTTTATAACAACAATTTAAGTGAAACAAATATCATGAAAATACAACACAAATGTGATAATTATTCTAACTTATGTGATAACAATGTTACGCGTAAACTGAATTGTCTTCCCAAGTCCATCCAACTTCAAACAGCTTCCCTGCTCCACAAATGTACCTCAAGTATCCAGTAGTGCATGTGGAGTGGCATAGGGTGACTTTTCTAAATCTGACTTTGCAAAGCTTCCCATGGCAGTTTTTGATGAAACAGCCTTTTTAGAAGATCTTCCAAGAGGAAGAGATTTAGCCATCCACAGGGCTGTCCCATCTCCCCAAAGAGCTAGGAAATGTGAGAGTAAGGTGGTCCTTGAAAAACACTGTTTTGCCCTTCCTGATTGGTCCAGATGCCTCAGTAATTTCAGCACTGCCAGGTTTCATTGTCTCCTTCCCCATGTTGTGTTGATTGGTAAGAGCCAGAAGAGACAGATCAAGGCCAGGATGTTGTCAAGAGCAGCGCTTGTGTGGTTCACAACCCCAGAGCCCTGCATGTAAGGAAGGGTATCTGCTATATTTGGTCAATGAGATGTCTGCCTTCCTGTTCCTCAGATCTTGACTCTTGGACAGCTGCAATGAAGATAAGAAAAGCCTCAGGAAACTAGAAGATGCTTATTTGGAGAAAGTATCTAGAGGGGGAGGTTAATACACAAACAAAAAATACACAAAGAGAAGGAAAGCAGTGGAGTAAATGAGAAAGACTTGGGGTAATTTTTTTTTTCTTATTTTTAAAGTAGGGTTAGTTAGTGGTGGAGAGATATAATTTCTATGAAGGGAAAATGAAAAAGTCCACTAATTACATACTATATGAACATGAGTAAGGCCAGCATTTTCTGAGTCACAACAAGCAGTTACAGAGTGACAGGGAAATCTTTTTAAGTGATGATTCAAAAATAAAAAAGGCATTTGGAGTCATTGAGCGTGCAGAGTTAGCCCAGGTAACCACATGATCTTATCATTACTACCCTTCATCTGTCTGCCGCCCTCTTCCCACCTAGCGTTTGATACACTCACTTGTTGCATCTTGTCTTGCAAGTGGCATGACTTCAATTGCACTAATTGTGTGCATAAAGTTAACCATGCATGTAAATGTTTGCAAGATTGGAACCTCAGATTATAAACACTGGGAGAGGGCTAATCTCCTCCAGTGTAATCATGGAGTGATAGATACAAGGGGGACTCAGATATAAGAAGAACTTATGTGTATTTTAGAAGATAAATTACACCATTATTATGCTTCAGTATTTGATTTTTTTATTCCTTCTGTCTTTGGTTACTTATCTCACATCCTTGTTTCCCCTCTGTGCCCCTTCTCTCTTTAAAAGCCATGGTGTCAGAAAAGGTGCTGTAAACATTTAGACAATTCCACTTGTTTTCAGATGGAAGGATAATTATTGTATGTTCTCTTATCTGAGTATAGTTCTCCCAAGGTAGCTACTCTGCTAATATTAAACAAAATTACGTAGGTGTTGCATGAGGCTGTAATTTGCACTAGAGGCTTAAAGGCTGTTATTATTTATTACCTGCATTACAGCAGTATCTCAGAGTCTGATGGGGAACTAGCATGCTGCGTTCTGCACAGAGCAGAAGGAAAGTCCCTGACCTAACACCAACCATGAGCTCCACAAGCAGATCAGAGAGCAACCAGGTGGGGCCCAGGGCAGTGAGCCAGAGCGAATTGGGCCACCCCGTTGGGGGAGATAGGGGACAACGGGGTCTGGGTCCGTTCAAGCGGAGAAGGAGTAGCCACTTGCCAAAACAGGCTCAGATGGCAAACTTCCCAGGAAAGGCGGGCAGCAATGGCAAGGAGTGAAACCTGTTGAAAGCAATTTTTAGCAGCAGATTCTCTATGCTCAAAGCAAATCTGCCCCTAGAATAGTCCGGTCCCTGACCCACAGAACTTGCACTAGAGGGCTAGGGGCAGCACACGAATGCAGGCAGAGGGAAGGGTGAAGAAGGCAGCAGGACAAGACCAACCAGCCACACAAACACAGTGAAGGCCATGCTATGAGACACTCTAAAAGAGACCTCTCTGCCTTAAATTTACAGAATGACTCACTAACCTATAATAACATTACCTAAAACTCATAGTGAGCTCTTCATCTTCAAAGTACTTTACAAAGATTAACTAATTAATTTCACTGTCAAATCTTTTGCAGATCTAGTAATGGTATTTGGCTTTACCTCAGAGAACAATTTTTTCCAGGTACTGGCAGGGTAAACATTCATAATGATATAACCAGTGGGAAGAAAGTTTTTAGCACTTGAACAATTTTTATAAAAGAGACAAAGGTTAAGGACTGACCCTAGACCAAAGGGCTATACTGGGCCACTCACTTTGAAATCAAGACTCCATCTTGTTCCTAGGCTGGTGCCAACACGACAACCCATGTGGTTTGTGCATCCTGCATCTTAGGAAAACCCAACTAAAATGCCAGTTATTTACAGATGTGTACGTGGACATTGCTATTCTCAGGTTTCTGCCTTGTGTTCTCACACATTTTCCCTCCTGAGGACTCACTACCTCTGTCTATCACTGCTCTTCCTACGATGGGTCCAGCCTGGACCCTCTGCCAGACCCACGCTCTGCCACTGGGAATGACAATGTGGCGAGAGTCCGGCTCCCATGGATGAGTTTTGCTTTCAGGCTCCTGACTGCTTTGCAGAGACGCAGAGCAACTCCCAAAGGCATCTCCTGCCTCCCCATCCAGATGCTCAGCTAATGTGGTCTTGTCATGCTCTGATTTATGGAGGCTGGGCCTGGCTGACGGTGTTCTTCCAGAACAGCTATACCGGCTCCAATATGAAAAATTCACATCAGCAGCAGCCAAAATTAGACTCAAAAATATCTTCCATGTGGACACTGGCAGGAGAGAGATTTTATCATTGTAGATTGTGTTGCTCTAAGAGGTTGCGTATCTACAACAGTAGAAAATCTCCTTCTGCTACAAGAAACATCAGTATTGTGAGGACCTGCTGGCACTGCTGTGGCGACAGACACCTTCCTGTAGAAACCAGGGCAGACACAGGTACAAAACCTGGTGATTTCTAGTGTGTTATACCAGATTGTCAGTGTTGAACTCAGACTGAGAGCTGCTGTTCTAAATGAATGCAGGGATTTTCTTGTCCTCCTTGGTTTAAAAATAATACTTGTTGGAAACTCTCAAAAATTAAGAAATACAATGCTAGATCGTGCATTTCTAGCCATTATTTGACAAACTGTTAGGTATGTACCAGAACCCTCTGATTATTTCTCCTAGAGTAACTTATTTCTCTTAGAGTCACAATTAAGAGAGAAAATGAAAAAGTTACAGGTGCAACTATACAGCGATAGGACTGGAAAGGAACTGAGAAAATCATCTATCCCATTACTCTGCAGGGAAGCAGTAACAGAATATAGCTACAGGTAACTTGGAAATAAGATCTTTGATTACTAGTGATGGGTAAGGAGAGATATCACTACTGTCACAGCCATTCCATCTGAGATGACTGTATTTGTATGCTGGGACTGAAGAGGAACTCCATAGGCTGCTTGTAAAGGTTCGACTCTTGAGGAAGAAATGCCTGAAAGTTGGTGACAACTCCTCAGACCTAGTGTATGTCAGCTATTTGCTCTTTACATCTGAGACATCCAAGATAAAAATGTAACAGGAGGTAAAACACCTTGTCAAAACACCTTGATCTCTCCTTTTGCACCTAAATCTCAGTATTGTCTATTATTATTCACGGCCAAGTACAGACTTCAGTTACAACTGTGAATCTCATTCGATGGGTTAATTTAAACAAAATCCAGGGCAGAGTTTCACACAGCTTAAGGTGTATATTGCTAGAAGTTCCCACTTTGATTTTCACAGTTGTTCCAGCAGGTAAGATGTTTCTGGAAAAACTGAGTGCCAATGACGTTACATACCGTACTTTAAGCTTGCTGCCAGCTTTCCCTTAATCTAGCAATGGCACAAACAGGCCATTACTAATCACAGAATCAAAAGTGCCCAGTGAGAATTCAAGACTCCAAGTAAGCTCAAGGAGAGTTTTCAGTGCCAAGAAAGGACAAGTTTGGGTGCAGAATATTTGACAACAGCTGTCTATGACTCCCTGGGTTGCTGGGGAACGAAGAGCAAATGATAGCTCTTTTGGGAAGGGAAGGAAAAAGGAAAAGCTCTCTAGGGCATTTCCAGATTCTGGAAACCTCTTTGCTGCAGTGAATGAGGTTGTGCTGCTGGCCGAGATGCTGTTGACACTTGCATATCCTCTGTTACAGGTGCTATCCTGGAATGCAGGGAGGCTCCTAAGTAAGAGCATAGTGTTTCTCAGTGGCCAAGAGAACAAAACTTTCAGCTTCAAGAATGTGAATTGCAGTTGGAGAAAACCATCAAGTAACGGTAGTAACAAAAACACCAATGGCATCTGTTACGAACTGAGGCAAGGAAAATCCAGGATCATTCTTTCAGTCAATACAACCAAGACACAACTACACATACCTCTGAAAGCTAAATGAAAAAGCAGTACTAGTGCTATACACAGAACTACAGCAGGGCACCTCCAAACATACCCTTTTTCTAGCCTATGTAATGTCTGTGTGGTGATTCACCTCTAAAGGCATAGCCTCTGCACCCTTAAACTTGCCTGCCAGATCCCTCAAAGGTGCAAAATCTACCATTAGCTTTCATAAGAGCTAGTAGCTGATGCGCACTAATACCTTTGAGCATTCAGCCCCCTGAGCTCCTGTCCTCCTCTTGCCTTTCCATATGCATTCTGATGCAATGCATATGGAAACGCAATGCATTCTGCTTCAAAACGATTTCAAGTTTGTGGCGTTTGATGCCCAGACTCTCAGCCTTGGTGGCACTGCTGAAAATTGTCAAGCAGATGAAGAGAGCTACAAACCCTGGGAGAAAAATCATCACTGCCTCCGTGATCTTGCAGTCCTAGTTCAGCAAGCCACATAAATACAGGCATCACCCCTGCTGGCATCTGCTTCCCTGGGACCGTTTGTGCACTGAAAGTTGTGAAAGAGTTTATGCCCATTGCTGAATCAGGCCCTAATTCACTCAAATTTATGGATCAAGAGTGAAAAAACCTGAAGTCTCCTTATTGACTTTGATAGCTCCAGGACTTCACACAGTATTAATGCCCCCCATAAGCTTATCCTGGCAGAAGGGTGTGGTGTTGGAGTGGACAGCTGTGGGTGCACCCCTTGAATCTCACACTGCAATATAGGGCTATGGCATGTCTGAGGCTAAAACCATGTCAGTCCCCAGGCTCCTCCTTCCTCTTGCTCCCAGCCCTGAGCTCACTGAGCTGCTCAGTCTAGTAGAAACTGGGATCAGGTATTGCCTTATGTCTTAATTCAAGGCACTGTTTCACTCACTGCCCACTTTCCAGAGAAAGCAGAGCAAAGTGCATTATGAGGTGGATTGAAGAGAGGAGGAAAGATAAATAAAGAAAAATTACACATTATCATAAGATTTTTCCAGTATGTTTCTTCAAAAATGTGCTGATTAAGTAATTTGCCTCCAGTCTCAGAACTGTGACATTTCTTCCCCTCCAATGTTATGTCAGACTAAAAACCTTTTCAACTTATAATAGATACGTATGGTAATAGATACCTGAATGAAAGATCAAACAGACATTAAGTACTGCACAAATAGCCTGCTAAAAAGATGAAGTCACCCTCTAATGACATTATTATGACACACAGATTAAAAGAAGAACCAGTAAAAAAGAAGGATGATAATGCTATTTTGTTACTCCACTAAGGTATTTTACCCGTAAAATGAAGTTAGTTACTTTCGGCATCTATCCACTCATCTGACTGATGTTTCCAGAAAAAAAAAAAAGTACAGGAGAAAAGAACCGTTCTTGAAGAAGAAAAAAGCCCACCAAGCAAACTCTACCTGTATTTGGGGTTGGTACATAGTATCAGATGAACACTGCGTTTCAAGTGTTTGATCCTGTGCCTCCAAAAACTACAAACACCATAAACCAAAATTAAAAACTTTGCCAGCAGTCTAGTACGCATAGTAGGTTCAATCTGAACCCCCTTGAGGAAAGGATAATTACTACCTTCTTGTAAAGCAGATGCATTTTTGGAAGCAGATGCGTGCAAGGTGACCCTACTTTGGGAAACCACATTTGAAGCAAATATTTATTTGTATAACAAATGGAATACTTTCTACCAGCCCATTATGCAGCTAAGATTAGCTCAGACCTTTATAGTGACACCACACAGATAATAAACTGAAAGCGAATTTCAGCTGGTTCAGTTTCGCTAGTTCTTTGGCTGTCCAACCCTGTGTGGGTCAAATGGGTGGAGAGCTGTGTTGCAGCCTGCTGACAGTAAAGCCTCTGAAACAAAGGGTCAAGCAGGCAATTTCAGAGGGCAAGATCAGCAGGATAACTCCTCATTGCAAGGGGAACCTCTTGGAAGCTTTTCTTGGGTAGACTCAGGTGTCCCTACTTTTGTGCACCTAAATAAGACCGTTTCCTAAGGAGATGAGTCCACCTCAGCTGCAACCTATTTATATCTGCTTACAGACAGAGGACAACGTGATTCAGGTGTTAGTCAGTTCCTGGCCACAATACATAACATCCTTGAGTAAACAGCTATATAGTTCTCCAGATGAGGTAGAAGTACATGGGGCTTCATCGAACCCTCCTACCGCAAGTGCGTAGCTTAGGCACCGTGACTGCTTCTGACACTGTCTGCACAGGGAGCCAAAATCCAGCAGACCTCGATTGTAGGCATCTGCTGTGCTCACTGCTTTATTGAACTAAATTACCATAACAGTCATGACAACTAAGTGAGGCACCTATTGTAGGTGGTCTGAACACAACCCATGTTGCCGGATTGCTGTTCTCTGCCTTCATCTACTCCTCCCCAAGCCATGAAACCAAAACACCATCAATTTGCTACAGGCTGCTGAGAAATGAGAAGCTCTTTCCTCCCTGCTTGCCTCAACATGGACTTTAAATGCAACTCCTCTCTTAGAAGTACCTACAAAAAAGGCACGCATGGACTCTAGCACAGACTGCAGGTTTTATGTGCTCACTTTGGACATAAATGGTTATTTTTTTCTAACTGTCCATGCTGTCCAGCCAGTCTGAGAACTATATATGAAGGTGGATTCTCTTAATGTCTCTTGAGACTGCAGAGAGGATTTTGCATACCAAACTGCCTCCTAAACCCCAGGTCTTGAGGAATTCAGCGGTCCTTTGCAATCCATCTTCCCTGAAATAACTGATGCCTTGGGAGGAGCAGAAGCTAGCGATACACTCAGTCTTAGGTGCCTAGGACTTGAAAGGCAAATTCTACGCTACACCCTTTTACAGCTACATTTGTGCATTCACAGGAGTGCAAGGAGGTGCCATTTTTTGCAATGATTTTTCAGAACAAAGCAACACTGCAGAAGTAGAGACAGGCAGCAGTAAGATATGTACTGTCAGGTTCACAAAGCATTTCTTCCTGTGCTGTAGAAGCAGCACATTAATGAAACAGTCAATACTTGGCTGATTTTCTCCTTGCTCTTATCTGCTACCAAAGGCTGAACTGGCTGAGTGATCTGGGTCTCTGTAGCTCCTTTGGAAACCATTATCTTCAGGTTGACTTTGAAGAGGTTTGCGTCTGTGATAGAGTAGTATGGTTACATCCACATGGCAGTAAGTATTGGTTCTCTTGATGTAGTCCCATTATACCTACTTGCTACCCTGGGCTTTATTTATTTCTCTTCATATTTGCCTAAATAAAATGCAACCATAAATATTCACCATATGGTTTACATGACAGAAATACTGCTTTTAAAATCCAAAATGAAACTCTGGTTACCTTTATCCTATATTATTAAAAAGGGACAGGGATTATTGAATAAAAAGCAGACTGACCTCAAAACCAAGCATCAAGGCCTGACTTCACCCATGCAACTGTCTCTGGGTTTCCTTTGGGCTTTGCTTGCTGTCTCCATGGTCCTGAGACATGTTATTCTTCAGATGCAAGTGTCTGAAGTCAAATGAGGGCTGTGCTGCAGCCTATCAGACTGATATTTTCACGGCATGAAACAGAGGTTGTAGGTATACCGCATGGTAATGTCAGAGAGCTGTGCAGTGGTGAACCATATCTGGTGCAGCCTTGTCCCAAGAATACCTTATGGGTCACCTTCCCCCAGAAACATGCTCAAGCAAAATCTAGGGGAGTGCTGTTTGGCACATCTACAAACGCTTTCAGGGAACAGGCCAATAATTTAAACGTGGATGATCAGCAGTCCAGTGCCTGGGCTCACTCCGTGGGGATGCCTGACCTATATCTTAGATGTCCAGCGTGATATGTGTTTAATTACCCTTTGTTGGTGCCTACTTTTCTCCACTGAATACAAGAAGTTTGAAAGATTACATGCTTAGATTTAGACTCCTTAAATTTCAGATGGTAAAGGAGAGCAGACAAACAATGACCTTTGCTGCTTCGTTGATAGAGAGTAGTTGATGGCAAGTAAGAAACCATATGGTAATGCATATGGAATCTGGCATTACAACTGATGTGTGTCACAGCAAATGTTGCAGAGGATTACAAGGCAAAGATCCTTGCCCTGAAGATCTTAGGATCTAAGAGAACAGCTTATATGCATGTTCCTTGGGCCATTTTATGACCATAAATTAGTATATAGTTGTCTGAATGAATTCTTTTTCAAGATAAAAATTACATTAATATGTGAAAATCAAGATATTTCATTTCACTGTAAGAAAGGAACATGAAGGTAAGCAACACATTGATCAGGAAATGCTGATTGTCGCAATTGTCACAAGCCTTTCAGTGGGCCAAATTTGCCAATGTAGCAATAAAATTTACGTTAGCATCAGCAAAGAAGAGGAGGAATCTGATGCAACCACCTTCTGACACAGCAGTCTGTGGGGCCCAACTCCCTCTGGAGCCTTGGCCATCGCATCCTCATTTATATGAGTGCATATTGATTGTACAATGGCACAAAATGGAAAAGTGGTGATTCATACCAGACCTTCATCCATTTGACAAACTGGAGGGCACTAGCAAACGGTGGTCCATAGATCTCTGGCAGAATTTAAATACTTCTGCAGTGTCCAGGGAAGATTGCTAAGAAAAATGAGACTGCAGGCTTACCTTGCACTTTGGAAGAAAATTGAGAGGAGTCTATACTACCATTAGGAGACATAATGACAAGTCCAAAAAGTTCAAACACCACTGCAGTAGAAGTCGGGGACAACTAATTCTACATTGCTGGAGGCCTGATGTCCTTGCTCATGACAGAAGTGCAGAAAAGAGGCTGCTTCACAGCAGGCAGACAAGTTATGCCAATTCATTGATGCTCAGTTGCCGCAAGTCCTAACCCTTGATGACAAGGATTTATCAGGTGCTTTTCCAGTCACTGGAGGGCTCACATTTTTTTATGTTTTAATCTCAAAAGTAATATGAGGGTGGAGGAGGAGGATGAAAATTTTCATCCATTTTTGAGGATAAAAGCAGGAAGTTTTATCTTAAAGCATGCTCACATCTGGACCGACCAGCGTAGAGGACTCCATGATAGGCAGTTCTCATTGCTGTTTAACCCATTTCTTCACCATTTAGTTGTGTTGAAATGCCCTGATCACTGAGCTTGTGATCAGCAACTGAAGACCAACAGACCTTCAACTACAATAAAAACCACATTAAGTTGTATAGACAGATTCGGGGCATTTTGTGTAGCAGAGGTAGTGACATAGAGAGTATATGAAATGACATGGACAGAAGAGGAGGAAGAAGGTGATCAAACATTAATAACGCAACTCTAACAGAATCTGTCCTTATCGCTAGATCATGCAGAGATGGTTAAGGCTGAGTGGGATTTATAGATATTATTTTGGCCACCAGAGGGTTCCCATATTTTTCCATTTGTGCAATTGAAACAGTACGAGAGTAAAGCTTGTAGAAAATACACTTTTAAAAATGTGTGAAAGCAATAAAGGTCAAACAAAATGCATCCCCAAAGTAATGCAAATAATCTACCTGCAGGTCCAATTTCATTGCTATAAAATTCAGTAACTGCATTTTGCAGAAGGAAAATAGACTTTTTCTGCAGTGGTTGCAGCACCCTCATTCTTATTTGCACCATTGCATGATATCAGGACTCAGGCAGCTGACAATAAATTCCGTTTATATAGGACACCTATTAAAGGTTTCATGAGATGTTAGAGTGAGTAGGTTAGTACAAAAGAAACCCCACAAAGTAAATAAGATTTTAAACATTGTGGTATTGTCAGGGCAAAACCCCAGATTCCAAGTCAAGTTCAATCCTGCAAAGTTAGTAATGGCAGTGCTATTTTCCTAACTTGGCTTCAGTCACTACCGTGACTCTCGATTCTCAAATAATAGGTGATTCATCTTAATGTTATTTAGGGAAGGAGTCACAATGGCTTTGATAAGTCAAATGATGGTCAGATATTTTTCTTACAGCTCATTAATTTTCCCAGGAAACAATGGGCCAAATCCTGCTGTCAGTTATGCTACAGAAGTCAGTGTACTGGAGATTCTTTTTGATCTATGCTAGATCTAGATCCCCCTCTGACACGTATAGGATGGGCTTTTGAGTTTGTCTTTTATGACATGCTTTATCAGACCTCTTGAGGCTCTCCTGAAAATGTCAACCAGAAATATGTTCATTGCAGCAACCTGATGAAATCTCAGTTCGAAGACTTGCAACCAGGGACAGCCCCCAGTTTGAGCAGGGTCCTTGGAAAGTTTATTCAAGGTTTCACAGTTCCACCACAAGACTCAAGAGCCCTGGAGGGTGAAAAAAACCTCCTTGTTGCCTGAAACAGCAGTGTTAGAGCTCGTAGAGCTGCAGCAACTTTCCTTTGAGGGGCGGACATAAGGATGCCCTTATTGGTAAGCATGGTGATCAGAGAAGGCAGCCGATGGTGTGCTTATGGTTTTCCTTGCTTTGTCACCAGCAGGAGGAAGTTGAACAGGCTGTGCAGCCCAAAGAGTAGCTCTTGAAAGGGGCTGTCCATTCTGCTCCTTCCTGAGATAACTCAAAAATCGTCACTGTTGTGCAAATTTCTCCTTTGTCGGCATACCAGGAACTCCACCGGCTTGTGCAATGCTGTCCAAATGTTCAGCAAAGTCAAAATCTCTTTCCTTATTTGAGGTCAGAGCCTGGTGCCTCCAATCACGACAAAGGAGACTTACTGCACAGTCCACTGACTTCAAGGAAGCTTCTTATGAAGAAATCTATTTATTCAGCTTAAATAATGGTTACAAGACTCCAGCTTTTGATAACACAGGCACAGCAGCTTCGCAGGTGCTACAGCATTCAGTATTATTCTGAAGTTTCAATTTTTATTTCTAATAAGGTGCTGACCTTCTAGAGTTCATATGACGCATTATAATTAGAAGACTTATTGAAAAGCCTAATATAATATTATACCCACTGGGGAGTCAAAAGTGCAAATAGTAAAAATACCAAATCTCAATAATTAATTAATTGAAACAAATTGAATTTCAGTCTATTTCGCATTTCTGTCAGCTATTTAAAGTTGCAGGTGAGCTTTAGAATTTATGCAGATTTCCCACAGATGTTCTGAGTGGGAATTTCAGACGACTAAGATCTGCGTTCATACCACACTTTTCAGCTTTTCAAAGACCTTCTCAGCTAAGAGCTTCCAGGGCTCTGTGTGGAAACAGTTATTGAGCATGATTGCTCTAATCAGGTGCCTAAATGGGACTCAGGCACTTGAGAAAAACAGGCTTTTCTTCTTGATGCAAAAGACTTCTGGAATCCTATCTTCTAAAGGTCTCCAATCAGGCTATTCTCGAAGAGCATCTTTGTCCCGAAAACATAGGCAGAAGATCAAGAAGGTATAAAATCCAAATTGTTTCAGCAAGGCAGTGAAGAACAAAAGGCAAATAGAAGCAGCTTTCACAAGAGACGGGGTGACTTCCATTTTTGTGTTGTTTCTGATCTTTATCCAATGTATGTAAGGCCTTCCTTGCAAACAAATGAAATAGTGCAAAAATCAATGAGGAACTATTGCAGATGTATTATCAAATCACAACAGTCTACTTGTTCTCATTCCATGTAATGATAGCACTACCAGGACTGCATTCATTTGGCTCACTGCTGGGTAGTGATTTGTTGTTAAAAATATGTAAGCAAATGAAAACAGGCACTCAGTAAATGAATCACCAGTGAGGGACCTGAAGTTCCTCTGAGAAGTTTATTATTGATAGACAGTCAGCATGGCTGCAGTTCATCTATGGATCTGCCGTTCCACAGTTGCATTTCACCACATTAAAGAAAACTTACAGTACTCAATCATATGCCACGGGTCCTTTGATTAAAAGTCGATTTAACAGTACAAGATAGCCCACAGCAGCTTAAGTACCATACAGTGTGTTACATAAATGCACGTTCAGGACTACTACACACAGCAAAATAGACATGCACTTGATAGAGTTTGTTATGGTTTACAATTCCCTTTTCACTTTCCCTCTCTGTGGTAATAACTATACGTGTATTGGCCTTAAACACCTTCATGTTTTAAGCACAGGTTAAATTACAAAAGAGATTGCAACATCTTTGTCCATCATCATCTAATAAATCATCAGGTCCATTTCTGTGGATTGATGTAATGGCATTTATGAGCATTGGCAAAGTCATATCCACTTAACTGATGCAATTAAGTAGTGCCGTGCTCTTATTATAATAATAATGGATTGACTGATGAGTAATTTATTTCTTTCCAATGTAACTGACAAAAATAGGTTATATTCATAGACAACGCAATGTATTTGGATCATAAAACTGCTGCCTTCTCAAATCCACCATTAGCTTAGATTTATCCCCACCAGAGAGTGGTGGAAAACGCTTTAAACCAAGTACCACACTTAATGAGGAATCCTGGCCCTGGTGTGTTAAGTCCCACGGAGAAGGTGAATATTTTACTAGCTATTTCTCATAAGGGAAGTGCAGCTAAACAATGTCATAAAAAACCAACTCTTAGAGCTGCCAGCTGAACACTCTTATCTGGGGAAGATGGTTGTGTTTGGTTTAATTTTAGTGGGGTTTCCAGGAAAAATACTTCCTTATTGCCACGTGTTACTCCATGCATTCTCCCTGACACTCCTTTCCTATCAATATTTCCTGGAGTCCTGTGTAAGTCAGTGCTTTCATCACCCTCAACGTGACCTTTTAGAGTATCTTGTTATTTTCCATGTTTATGACTGTCATTTACACATGTGAAGATTAAGGGCCAAATTATCTTCTGGCAGGGAATTGATGTAGTTTCAGTGACTTCAGCAGAGCTGCTCCAATTTAAAGGCTGCAGAGGGTCTGCAGAAGGGCAAGAACAAACACCCTACCCCCAGGCACACCAGAATTTCTGCACTGCAGCCTGTCTCTTCTCATCGCCCTTACTTTATCGTTTGTTTTGGGTATAAAATCTCAGAGTTCTCAAGGGGATCCATTTCCATCATAACTCCCTTTATATTATGGCAGCTACAATTCTGTCTTCCACTGAGTAAAAGCAAAATGTTCTAAATTCTTATTTCACAGTTTTGTAGAGTTCAAGGACAAAAGAAACCACCAAATTATCTCATCTGATCTCCTGTATAACACTTAAAGAACAGAAAACAGGGCCTGAGATTACTGCATTGGCAGGGAACTGATTTGTTGGGATAAGCCCAAATAATTCTTGTAATATTTCCACTTTCTAGGGAATGATGGAAGGGGAAGGATCCTGCCTTTTGTAATCTGACCTCATGGAAAATACCTGCCAAACCCCCAAATTTAGAAATCAGAGCCCATGGACAAGGCATGCAGGACAAGACTCGGGCAAGGATGTGTCAATGTGTCACCTGGGAACACTATGCTGTCCCATAGGGAGGCTTTCTTTATCTGTGGGGCATATTCTTTATGTTCCACTATATGTTTATGTGTTTGTGTGTGTGCGCGCAATCCTTCACCTAAGGGAAATTCCTTCCTTGATGCCTGAAGCTTGAGTTCCAAGGTTTGTGGTTATTTGAAAGCAGCTGCATTTGTCAGAAATAACACTGGGGACAATCCAGTGCTTCTTATCCCCTGCATGGATTATGAATGGAAAACAGGAGACTTCACAAACTCCAAGGCCAGCAGAGATCACCAAACCACTCCATACTTCTGACCATGGTGTCTATGACACCTTGATGAGGAGCAGAACAGCTCTGTTAATGAGGGTAAAGATCTTCACTGCTGAAAAATATATTAGATCTCTATTTCTTCTCACCAAATGATAGCAAATACTATCAGTTTCCCCAACATTGACATGCTCATCTTAAGTGTTATGCCAAGAAGCTAAAGAGATCTTTCAAATGCACAGCACGATCGCTAACATAACAGTAGAAGATGTATTGGCTGGCCTAAGAGGGAGAGAGATCTGCAGAGGTTTATTTACTGCTGTAAGTATAAACAAAGTTTGAAATCAAGTTGTTTAATGATTAAAGGCAACAAATAGGCTAGTTTCTGTTCACTATATCCGAATATCTAATGCAAGGTTAACTCATTGCCCTCACTTCCAAGGAATTACATATTTAATTTTCAAGGCACAACTTCATGTTACATGATGACCAATAAAATCATCAATGCTGGCTTTTATTTCTGCTCTGAAACCTCTAAAATAAGAGAAACATCTGATCTCTGAGAAGGTGTGATCTATGCCTGCACTCATGCACTCATATATTATTTATCTTGATCTACAAGTGATGTCTTATAAAGGGGCTCAAGGAGGAAAATAAGAGCCATTTGTGCTACCTTTCATCAGAAATGTTTATACAGAGTCCTCCCTCTCTGACCACAGAGCAGACATCTCATTCCTGAAACTACACCTCCTCACAGGAAGAAGCATTAATCATTCTCACCGCTGCAGAATGTCTGGTTCTTGCTGTGACCTAACCTCACTGCTTTAAATGATCCTTCCTCCTCACAGATGATGTAGCCAATGCACTTGTCAGACTAGTGGCATCAGATCTTGAAGCACAAGCCTCCTAAGTCCCTTCTCTGGACTGACCCACCGGAACGGAACACAGGATCTTTCGTTAGAGAATGGCAGTAAGAGCTGGTTACATTTCTTTGATACAGCGCTTTGGCACAGGAGAAAAACAAAGGTGAAATAACGTCTCAGTGTCAAAGGTACGGTGTTATATGCTGAATCATGATAAATTCCCACGTAATGAATACCCAGCTATGTTTCCTCTAGGTGTAATACCAGATGTTGGCCTCTGAAAAATCAGCAGAATGGGTTCACTATACTGGTGAGCAACATGAAGCGGGGAAATTATAAGAAAGCCAAGAATAATGACGCTGCTGGACAAGGATGTGATCCAATGAAGAGAAGGTTACAGCTTCTGGCTTATTTGTAGTCCAGCATATTTCACTGCGCTGCCTAGAAGTTGAAGAGCTGTTGTGACACCACAGTCGCCATACAGTTAAGGTCTGGAATGCCATGTGCTGGTGAGTTAAGAAAAACTTTTTGATTACCCATGCTTTGCACTTGGAATTTGAACCAGAACTGGGTATGAAATAGTGCTTTGGAGGTAAGAGCTGGCTCACCATGCTAATAGGGTTCCTTTTTGGTTTTGTTACTTTATTTTTCCTGTGGCGTTTATTCCAATTCAATTAAAATAATTGAAGTTAAATTTAAAGACATATGTAGCTTATTGAAACTTGAGACAAAGACAATTGGCAAAGGTTTTCTGATTTTTCTGAAAGAAAAATGAACAGTCAATTTGCAGTAATGAAGCCATTTCTTACCACATGGTCAAAGGGAAGACAAAAATGGCCATGCCTAAAGAAGGAAGGAACAGTTCTATTATTTGGGTGAAAAAAAATCAAGATGAGATGGAGAAATATTGCAGAACTATTTTCATGATTTATCAGTGTCAGAAAGATAATCATGTTCCTATCCTGGGAAAGTGGACAGCGTGAAAGATTAATGATTTTTGTGGCTGGATGGACTACTGGGTCCCAGCAATCTTCATAACCTGGAGATTTAAGAGGAAACCTTGGGGGGAAAAGGAGAACATTCGTGATTCTCTGGCTACTTCTAAAATTCTGTCCCTGGTCTTTCCGCTTAGTCATCATCTCTAAGAACACCTCAGGGATCAAAAATCAAGACAGCTGTTCCCAAGAACTGTGTGCAGAAACAGGTCAGGCTTGAAGGATCGGTGGATACTGAGTCTGCCAGAAGATATGTACTGCTGTGAGATGCTGTGCCTCTGCCTAGGGGTCCTGAAAATGAAGGCAAGTCAGGAAAGTATGAGTAAATCGTAGCACACTGAAGAAGGCGAGGAATTTAGAGGGATTTTATTCTTCATGTTTGTGGGTAAGGGAATGGTGTTAAGATATGACTTGCAACTTTTGTTTATTATGTACCTAGCTGGAGCATGTTGACACAGGAGATACAGACTAGAACTGCACTGTCTTTTGCAGCCATGCCTGAAAGGGCCTCTGTATTTTCCAGGTGAAGTAGTGTTGGTTGGTTCTCTCCTATTCTTTCCAAAATCAGAGTCTTTTGGGGTGGACATGCCACATCCATCAAAGAGTGACACAGTGCTACACAGATTCAGAGATCTATGTTCACAGTCTCTTCTTGTTCATGCCACTATCATGACAGCATGCTTAAAAGCAGGGATATGGCCCAACCCTCTTCTTTTTGCTATCTGAGCAGTTCTTGTATCCCTGCTGTTGATTCCGCTGCTGTAACTGGTCACTCTTGCAAGTGTCAGACCACCAATGATGTATGGAGCAAGCCTCCCTACAGGATGAAGCAAATCTGTCCTGTGATGGAAATCATAGCTCTGTCCTATGATTAAGAGCAAGTGGAAGGTTGGTGCAGATATTGGCTGGAGCCAATCCAACCTCCTTGTTCCTCAGTGCTTGTTACTTGGGGCAAAATGAGACAAGCACCTGTTTGTTGGACTACCTGGTTCTGAAGAGCAAGATCAAAGAGCTGCAGGCAAAACTTTCCCATGAGGGTACCTGTGCTTCACAGTCCTTCTTGAAGAGTTAACCCACACATCACATCAAGAGCACAGGTGAAAGAGGGAAAGGGACATTTAATGAAGGCTTTCACTTAGCATGAGTCAGAGAGGGCCTACTATAGCATCATTTAGAAGTATCACTTGCTAGTTTTTGTAAGCCCCAGCCAATCACTAGGTATGATCCCACCATTAGCAACCTCCATGGTCCAAGAACTGACATTCGTGTGCAGCTGGTACTTTGCCTGCAAGAGACACAGTCACCAACAGCGCTAGGAAACCACCTGGATTGTGGCCATGCTGTATATTCCCTGTACTCATAGAGCCCAGCACAGATAATCAAGGCCCAGCCGAGGACTTTAGCCAAGCTCAAAAGTATTCTAGACTAGAGGTGAAGTATGGCCTTTGATTTGATCAAAATGAGATGCTGGAGACTCAGAAAAAGTCTTAACACCAAAGTCCCCAGTACCATCTGCATCACTGCAGCCAGCTGAATGTACCACAGCTTGTGGAGTCTGTCCAGAAGTGCATACAGGAGGACCCAGTCCCACAGGCCACCTTTATGCAGTCTGATATTGACAGTTCTTACTCCCAGTACGTAAGAGAAACCCAGGAAGCCATTTCCACTTACATATAAAGAGAAGCAACTGCTGCACACAAAACGCCCCATTTTGTCTCTGCAGTTCTCCCCTCCCTTGTTCTCTGAAGAACACCCTTTCCTCCTCTCCTCATGCATATCTCACTCCCTTTCTCTCTCACTTGAATATTCTCCTGCACCATCCCAAAGTCAATGAGGATCAGACAGTGTACTGCTTTTCAGGGGGCTTCTTTCAACCCTAATATCTTCTTTTTATCAGGAAGACATGGTATATCTGGTAACAATCGATTTTCCTGGCCTTTGTCTTTTCAGGGAAGCTCCTCTGTATATCCAGACACTAGACAGACTGGACGTGGGAACTCTTTCTGTGGAAGGCCAAGTTCTATTGGGAGATGAAGGAGAGCACATAGCTTTGATTATAAAACACATTTGTTTCACAAATGAGAACTAAACAGGCTTGGCCAGGCCAGGAAACCAGAAATTCTAACCAAGAACATAATATTAATACTGTAAAAAGGAAAAAGACTACCCTAAAGGCATAGCATCCAGCAAGAGGAACTTTGAAGTGGGACAAGGAATTAGAGGTCCCACACGTCTTTCCCCCCTCTCCTTCTCCCTGCTGGTGCTGTCATCCATAAATGATGGTGCTAAATATAAGGTGTTGGAGCATCTGTAGACAACAGCCTTTGCTGCAAGAGATCCTGGCTCATATCGACCAGTGGAACTGGCACTGCCTAGATGACAGCTAACCAACACAAAGTGTGAAAAAAAGGATCACGCCCTTTGGAGAGTCTCATCTTTTTCTCAGGGGCTCTGTCCTTCAAGAAATTGAAATGAAGAATGTCCGTGATATCACACTGCATGAGACACAGGCTCAGTGGAGTGGACATGCCCATCTGCCCAGCAATGCAGACCACGCTGAGATAGGGCCAGAGTTATTTTCAGGTCTTTCCAAGTTCCTCTGAAGGACTTGCTGAACACCCTGGTTTTGTTTGAGTGTGAAGATTGGTGGTAGCTTGGGAGTACACAAGTCTGGGCTGTCCCCATTAAAATGCCTGAGTTTGTCCCTGCCTCTTGCATCCCAAAGTCAGACTTTGCATGTGGATGACCAAGTTAGACCCGAGATGTGAACTGACTTGCTTGCAGTGCAGATTGTCAATGGACCAGGAAGAAGAAGAAGAAAGAACTGAAACATGAGAAAATGTCTATTCCCATACTGCATTTAGATCCCTAATATTTTCTTCAAGGTCCTTCACTGAAACTGTTTAGGGAAATTGAGCACTTGTAAGTAAAGAAATTCTTGTGTGGACCAGTAACTAGGTAAAAGATGGGAAAACAAAAGTAAGAATAGATGGTCGTGTTCTACCATGGTGAGGATTATCAATGGAGTTTCACAGAGACCTGTCCTGGGACCTGTACTATTCTAAATATTCATAAACACACTGGAAAAGGAGCTGAGCACTAAGATTTTGTGATACAAAATGGACCAATAAAAGCAATGGAAAGCTCAAAATAAACCACCAAAGGCAAAATTAAAAGCAAAAGATAATTGTGACATGCTGCTGAAGGATTTCATGTTAATTAGTGACCAGCTGATAAAACCTATCAAAGGAAATTCAGTGTTGATACATGTAGGATAGTACATACGAAGAGAATAGTACATATGAAGAAAAAGTATTCTAAATATAAGAAAAGGATGGTATGATCTAAATTAGTTATTACCACTCAAGAAAGGAGCTATCAGGGAAGGATATCACATAAAATTTTCAAGCAGCAGATTTAAAAAAAAAACAAACAAAAAAGAGGGTTTTTTTCACATGAAGCATAATTAAACCGCGGAACTCATTGCTACAGGATGTTGTAGAGGCCAACGGTATAAATGGGCTCAAAAAGCAATTAGACAAATTCCTGGCCGAAAAATTCATCGAGCGTTACAAAACGCAAAGATGCAGATACAATCTCTGGCTCGCGATGCCCCTAAGGCACAGACTGCTGGGAGGGTGTGCCAGAATAAAGTATCCCTGTATGGTTGTTCTGCTTTTACGCTCTTCCCTGAAATACCTGCTACACGCCGTTGTCAGACACAACTCTGAGCTGAGGAAGGATTTCTGCAGCCACTGTTGTGGGAATAGGTAGTTAGGCATAAATTCAAGGAACCAAAAGGAGGAACTGAATCCACGTAAGGGCTGGAGCATTTGTGATTGCTGAAAAAAATGAATCAAAGAGGATTTGACAGTGGCAAAGTGAAAAGAGATTGCAATAGACGGAGAATATCAGTTTTAGCATATGGGCTGATCAGCGTAAGGTAAGTGGGTATCAGTCTTGTACTGTTGGGTAGAGAGGAGGCTATCCACTAAGTGGCTTGTAAGGCTTATGGAGCCATAAACCATGTTAACAAATGAAGTCCACACAGAAATGCGTTCTATGACATCACTTAGTAAGAGACATCAAATCAGCCAGTGGAGTTGTAAATGTCACTGATCTATTTCTTGAAGCTTACCTTGTTTTTCACTAGAATCCATGAGAAGCCATTTGTATTTAAACGGTGGGTTGTTTTGTTTGAGAGTTTAATAAATGGTTTGCCCTAGTTTGTCAGTGTTTTCCGTAATTTCACGTGACTGGCCACATAATTTGCTGGAAATGATCAGATAGCAGGAGACTGGCACAGCAGAGAAATTCCAACAGAAGCACAGAGTTAATGAATCTCCACCCGTGTCCAGACATGCGGATGGGGAGAAGTCCAGCCAGCAGCACCCAGCTGGGTTCCTCCAAGCCGAGCGCACCGACTGCATGACGAATCGCCTTTGCACTGGTGATGGCACCTGCAGGGGGTTGGCAGAGGCTGGTAAGAAACTAGACGTATGCAGCCCCCTCTGAGCACAGCTCTGGAGAGGTTTAAGGCCATGTCCCACAGCAAATTATTATGACACTGAAAATCGTCTGTGTAGTGGATACAGTCTGCTACGTTACATCTCCTAGTGTTAAAAAAGCAAATTCATTCTGGCACCTCATACCCACCGAGACCCCACATATTTCAGAGGAGCCCAGATCCTGCTAAAAATTCAACTGCGTCCTCAGCTCTTTGGGGACCACAGTGGCAGGTTCAGAAAATCTGCCGACCTCTCTGCTCAGACATCACCCCACATGCTGGAGCTGAGCAAGCTGCGCTCCTGCTCTCCACAGTCCATGTCTTGGCGTGGTGTGGTATTTCTTCTTCCTGTTGCAATCAATCCAAACTGAAGGCATTTGCTTAGTTCCTGTGTTGTACGGCATCTTATTAACTGTTTCAGCAACGAGGTAACTTCTTAAGTAGACAAGTATATTACCCCTCTTAAGTTGCCCACGTAAAAACTCTTCCTAAAGTTAATGGATTTGAAGGGAAAAGCCTGCCCTACAGTGGCTCTGATTTCTGGTTATCCAGAACGTCTGTGCTCTGCAAATCAATGCACTTGAATCTGGTCAAATCTATAGCCAGACAGGCTGAGAAAAAATAAACCCGGCAGAGGTTTGAAGGTCTTTCATACATCTTAATAGGGATATTATGCTTAAACCCCTTTGTGATCATTTATGTGATAAGGCTATTGAAACTATGAGGGCAAAACCAGCTTTCATCATGAAAATGTATTTCAAGTGTCAAGCGGATGCAGTGCTAATCCTAACTATCAGCACCCTTGCACAAAAATTCACAAAAATCAGCGAAAATGCATTGCTGGTCCCAGGTTACTATCTGGGGACAATTTATGGATTTTTCCTGTAGTTAGTTTTGACGACATGCGAAAACTTCTACAAGGACAAGAATCTTATGTTTACGGAAAAATGGAATATCACAGGGTGGTTTTTTTACTATTTTTTCCTTCTGCATATTTGGATTTCTCCTGCGCCCAGACTATGACTTTCAGCTACAGGCTATGACTGATCCCTTGACAACTCTAGTCTCTGCGATAAATTGTTCAAAGTCAGACCTGGGGCTGTGTCAGTTCCTAGAATATCTGGGTTTTATATCTTCTATAGCCTCATTTTAAATTTAAATGATAACAAATGCAATCTGACCCCAGATGGAACAGAACACATTTTTACATCAGATTGGTGTTTTTACTAATATGACTTTAGTAAGCACCTCAAACCCCACAATCATTTATTCTGAACCCTTACACCCTTTCTAAGAGGAAGATGAGCCACATGCCACCGTGGAAATGATGCACAATGCCAACTAGAGAAAAGAATGCTCTGGTCTTCCGGGCACTTATTCCTCTGTTTCCTTTTGAGTTGGTTTTAGCAAATGATTTATTTGTTTCTTGTGTGTGTTGGCGAGGGGGGGTTAAATCAATTTTTTAAATGTTCTCTTCTATTTGCATATGCGCATGTTGCATTTTGAAAACACCGTATAGTCTATGCTTTTCCTTGAATTTTGCTGTGACAGGATTTGGACCCCAAATGTAGACTATTCCCTTTTCCTCCCCCCATATCCTTTTTTGAAAAATAAATAAGTCTGTAAAATACTTCATAATAGGTTGTTAGTCGGAAGAGGTGGTCAAAGAGAGCCTGAAGCTGGAGAGGACGAGAACGAACCTGACCATGCAGTTGCATGGCAAAAAGGTTCCTCTGCTTTTGCGGGCAAAGGGAAATGTCTTGTGTGTCGGGCTTTACGGTGACAGAACTAACGGTGAGAACTGGCAAGGCACTTCTTTGAAATACTTGTTGAATTCACAAACCTTTTGCTGCGGTCTTTAAACCTAGTTCTCACCTGTCAGTAATCCCTTTCCTGTTTTCAACCAAAGGAAAGACTTGTGCCACGCACAAAGGGGAAAGAGATGCCACATATTAGCAGCGAAGATAAGGTACCAGTATTTAAACAACACCAAATGCTCAGTTCAGACAAAGAGGGATATCTCTGATGAGTCCAGGGCAAACACACGCCCTCACATCTACTGTGGTCATCGACAGAACCCATTTTGGTTGGATTTTTTTTTTTCTCTTTTTGACCCTCATCACCTCTTTATTCAGTCTCTCCCAAGCAGAGCATGATGACTGAGTCAAGCTTTTGAACTCTCTGCCTTTAAGTAGGTTTCAAAGTAAGCAAACAAGCTCCTACATCCCTTGCCTATGTAGGTGTGTTCACATATTTTTATTTATTAAAAGCAAAATAAAAACATAATCTGATACAATTAAGATGTATTTCGGAGAGTGGTCTGTGCTGAGAAATGCTTGCACCTGATATCGTAATTTATAATGTTTAAGAAACAAGTTGGCATTAAAAAGAATAAAATGACAATACAGACAATAGGATCCAAAAGTCCCTCCCAAACTACCAAACAGTAGAGAATTGGATAAGATCGCTCTGGCTATGTTTCTAATATTTTAGAGCAGTGGTTGCCTGCTAGGCTCAAGCCTTTGATCTCAGAACTTTGCCACCTGACAATGAGATAAAAAGTGTTAAGGACAATACAGCAAGGATAAAATCACTGTGCTTTCGAGGGAGGCACTGCGATGTGATGTGATGTGATCGGGGAAGCAAAGTGTATATGAAGGACAAATTTTGCTTCCAATTGTCTAATGTACATGCAGAGTTCTGAATACAGCCCCTTGCAAAATGTTATTTCAGCAAATAAAGGAAAAAGCAGTTATTCAACCTGAGCTGATGGGACATTTATTATGCTCAGTTCTTGCTGCATCTGTTTGTTTATCACATAATATAGTTAACGCTGCCAAGGGAGAACAGCAGCCATATAACAAAGCAACTGAAAAACTGTCCTTACCCAGAGGAAAAACATGGAAAACCAGACTCCTGTTTTATATCTATTTTGTTGACTGAGTGAAACAAAAGCTCATCAGGCCTGTAAGATATCATCTCAGAGTTTGGGAAGGACCATGGCACAGAACTCTGTGAGCCACTGAGCCTGGAGAAGGCTTTGGGGTCCTGAGCCCTCCAGACCCTGGTGAAACTGTCACAGTTGTGCCCAAAGTGACCATGGAGGTTGAAGGTGGATGTGTGGCCATCACAGCATCCTTTTCAGAAATACTAAGCAACCACAGATGAAGCAAATAGGAGATGTTTTGTAGGAGACCACAGACAGCAACTGGGTAGTTTGCATCCAGGGAGCCCTTTGCAACAGTAAGTGGAACAGGGACGGTCCCAGCTGTAGGGAGGAAAAGCTCTTGTAATTGTACAGACAGCATATGCGGTCCCTGCCTGCATCTGCCCTCAGTGCCTGTGTGGAATTCAGGGGAGAATTTGGATCACAGCCTGCATATGTGTCAGAGTGGTGCAGAAGTGCCAGTGATCAGGGTCCTCCACTGCCTCTGCCTGGCTGTGTCTCCATCTCAAACGCTGCAACGCTGATGCGATGGTGGTTCAGCCAAGAGGGGCTCCTGCCTTTTTTCCCTTCAGCTCTAGGTGAAGGCAGGGATAATCTTACAGAGGAGCCACCTAGTTCATCTGCTGCTCCTTTCCTGGGGCTGTAAGTTTGCCTGGGTACTCCCAAATCCACTAGATTTTTGTAGTGTAAAGAGAGCTGAGAATCAGCAAGAGAACAGCTGGTAAAACCATCTCTGCTGTCCTGCTTCACTGCCCAGTACACTAACTGCAGGCAACTGCAGGCTAAAATAGATGGATATTACTGACACCTTGGCTTGGTCGGTAGAGGAATGCATTCTCCTTCTGACCAATCTGCTCACACACAGAGTCCTCTGTAGGTAGGACTGTATGTATTAAGATGAATTGGAACAGGCTGAAAGGAATTCACATATATATTTTTAGCAGTATTATGGGAGAACAAACTTCCATTTTTCTCACACCAAGTAGACACCAATGACACTCAAAGACCATATTCAACAAAGACAGAATGAGCTCCAAATACCAAAGCTCTAAGAGCCTGGTTTGTCACCCCTATGAGATTTTTCAATGGTTAGTGACCAAAGTTCAACCTAGAACTTGGCTCTGGCCCAAACCTAAGACCAGCAGGGCCTGAGTTTGTAGATTTTAAAGAGATCTAATCCTGCCATATGTTTACCAGCAATATCATAATTGTCTGCGCAGTACTCAGTCTGCTATGGATTTTGCAGCAGCTGTCAATAGCACTCATTCATCACGGGCCCAAGATAATTGAAGCGCTCCATCTGCTGCAGGGCCACTACTACCAACAGTGATACTTGTGTCAGTAACTTACTGAAGAAGGGCCTGAACTTGTTCCTGGTGAAAAATCAATGGGAGGATTCCTGTTGGCAGAAGTGGAGGCAGCCCTAACCCTTTCAGTGCCGAAACCCTGAGCACCTGATGGCACCTGACTGCATGGCACCCATCCCCATTCTGCCCCCCGGCTTGTTGGGAGGAAACCAATGCACACAAAGCTCTGCCGTGATCACACAACCTTTGCAAACTTGTCCCGCAAAGCACTCTGGAGTTCAAATCCCTGCTGAGGGGAAGGCCAGGCAAAATAGAAAAATCAGAAATGGGCCGAAGAAGCAGATGATGTCAGCTCACATGGATAAGAGAGGCAGAATTCAAGTTATGCATTCAGTTTAAAGCCCCTGACTGTATAAACAGTCAGGCGTGTTTACGAGAAAGTGCTAAAGGAATTAATCTGTTACTCAGCAACACTAATCAAGTCTGCTACCCCATGCAGTTCATAAAGTCCTACATCCATGCATACTTTTATATTCATGCTCACAGTCAGCCCCATTCCATCTTCTGTCTGCTGTGCAGAGAAGAAAAAAAAAACAAGGTCTGTGTAATCAAACTAATTATTGTATTAAAGCATTTTTTTTCCTCAGATAAAACAACCCTTTTCTATCCTTTGCAGTTCTCTTTTCTCCTATTTTTATTTACTTGTTAAAAAAACCCAAACCCCCTGTTTTTCTTCTAGCATTTTCTTCCAGGAAAAGAACAAACTTTTGAAAACCAAGGCAAGTTATGACCTCTCTAACAAAGAGGGGAGAACAGAAGTTGTGGTCCTGCTGTTGTGAATGCAGATGAGATCAAACTAGAACTTTAAATCAGAACACCCTTGAACTTTCAAGGTCAAGTTCACATCTAAACTTTACTGCTAAGGCGAGTCAAAGCCTGCACTCGGATGGATGTGGATAGCTCCCACTGAGTTCAGACAGCATTCGTTGATTGTAACGGTAATATTTTTGTTGCTTTTATTTACTTCAGTGCAGATTCTCAAGGATCTGACTTGATTTTCATTCTTTCTTGTTTGTTCCTTGTATAAGAAAGGCCACTCGCTTGAATACATTTAGGTGCTCTTTATGCACAGAACAATGTAATATCAGGAAAACGAGAACTTTAGTGGGGACAGCCATCCTTGCAGTGTCACTTTGACAGCGAAAAACAAAGAGTGCGGTGGGTTCAAAGAAGATAACGCTGCAAGGTCTTAAAATACAAAGCAAAACCATCATTTCGCTTTTCATCAGAGGAGCACAGAAAATCAGGCACTCTTCTGCTGGGCAATGGTTTAGATGTTTTTTGAAATGTTTTGTGGTTTGGTACATTCTAGACCTGCAAGGTTTTAATGGATAGGTAACATTTTTTATTGGAGGAATGGGAACAGCTGGAAAGGGCAGTGCTTGTTTGAATTCCCTGACAGTGAAGGGACCGAGTCCTCCAGATTACCTTACGGCACCACAGCAATGACAAGGAATAGTTTGACGAGTGACTGAAGTGAAAATAGAGATGACCCCAAGAAACACAGACATATTCCTTTGCTGAAGAGACTGCTTCCATACCAGAAGGAAGAGATGAGATTTTTTTTTATAAACTTTGATTTTTAGAAGAGATGTAAGTATTCCGACTAAAAAATATACCTTTCTTTTCAATATTTAATGACCCTTTATTTTTGTCCATCTATTTTCAGTACATGAAAACAGCCCTCTAACACAGCAACACACTCTCCAGCTGCAGTGTAACAGATGTGCAAACCATTAGTATCTGCTACCCATTCCAAGTCATTAAATCCGAAACCCTGCAGGAGGAGTCAAAGGTACCGTCAGGGGACCTGTGGCAGTCATGGGTTTTCTACTCAGCTGATTTCACTGGAAGGGCCAGTGTTTTACCTTGAAGCATAGATGGAGTAAAGAACTCAGAGCTGGATTCACTTGTACAGCTTGAGTCATAAGATCAGTTTCCTGAGCCCTTCACCACGGTGAAGGAGAAATGAATCCCTCACTAACAAGGGAAGGCCTAAATAGGATCTCATGAACTTAAAAACAGAGTGAATACAGAGAATACCCTAGGCTGAAATGCTCCAGTGTTTGAGGAAAAGGGCGGTACCAGGATTTAGGTTCATGAGAGATCATCTCCAATAGTGAAGTGAATAGTTCCAGTGGGACACACCCAGAGGGCAGCAAGGGAAACCAATACAGAAAGTGGTTAGTGTCCAGGTAGGGTCTTCACCCACAGGGTGATGGGTGTGGAAATCTAGGATTTGGGAATCATTCTGTTGTTTGCACTCAACGCTGCTGAAAAAAACACCTCATCACAAGTTAACCAGCACTGCAAAGGGACAGTCCAAGGACTTAATGGAAAGATGCACCTGTCCATGAAGAAAATGAAAGTGCAGCCTGGGGAGCTGAGATGTCTTCTTCAGAAATGCTCCTGGTCCCTGCCTGCTGAGAACAAAGACAGCCCTCGTGGGTGCTGAAACTGGACCTTGGCCGAACCTGAGGGGTCAAACAGGAGCAGAAACCTCATGCATCTTCCAGAAGCTCAGGCATCTCAGTGTGCCTCAGGCATTCAAATCCCCTTCCTCATTCAGAAGACTCTGCTCCTTCTGGGACAGAATTTCTTGGCCTTAGAACACCCCAAATTCACAGCATTTTTGTAGTCTGCATGACATTCCAGCAGCCAGCTGACTTTATGATGTTGCATGTGGGTGAGCTTTTGCTCACTCTCTTGCCATCTCTCTGCAAGCAGCAGGAGCCAAAGTGGAGCAAGTGTCACAGGCAATATTCAGAAGCAATTCCAGAAACTTTATTGCTCAGAAGTGGCACGCGGCCAGCAGAGGAGAAAGAGAAGAGCTCATGGTTGTGTGCTTGCACACACTGACAAAACTGCTACTGATGAATCAGAGAAAGAAATCTGGAGAGGCGACCTTGGGAGGTCACAGAAGACTCATTTTTGCCAACAAATATGAACATTTGCAAGCAGACTGTGGCCTGGTGCCAGTCACTGTTTTATGTGCTATCTCATCAAAACATATGAATTTTCAATAGCTGGTTTAGAGCCTACTTGCTGCAGTATTATATCTCTGCAACTCCTACAGGTTTTGGATTGTACAGATACAAAAGCAGGGTATTGAGGAAAGCTGGCACTTGGATTTGTATTGTTCTCCATGAACATTTTCCTGCATTCTGAAAATCGCCGACTGGTCAAGTGCCGGAAGGTCACTAAGCAACGTGGCAAAACTGATGACAGAAGGGAGGCAAAAAAATCTTTGGAAAAAGAAACTCCTCCATTGTCCGGTCTGGAAGGTCAAAAATTGCCATTTTAAGATTGCTTGTGCTAACGGAGGCTCAGCCACCCTAGGTGTCAGCCCTTCAGAGAGAACCACTGTAAATACCGCCATCTGTGATGTTCCTGGCGAAGGACTCTGCTGATGTAAAGGTTATTACTCATTTATAAACATATGGCTGTTGTAATCATTCGGCCCTCTATTCATAGTGGGGTTTGTGTTTTGATGGAGCTCAGTTTCAAAACAGAGATGATTTTTTGTTACTCAGAGCGAAGGGGACATTATCAATTTCACTTGTATTAATAAAAACAACAGCTACCCACTGTGGCAAATTCTTAAATCAATAGACGTGATTTGGCATTTTAAAAAGATCCTGTTGAAAGCAGTCAGACTGAATGAGCACCACCCAGCGCAGTCTGAAATCAAATCTACAGTGACTGTAAAAAGGATTGTGAACAAAAAGAGAGAGCATTCTGCTGTTCATCATTGTCCCAACTAAACAAAATAATAAAAGCTAGCAGAAAATGTGTGTCTTTTGGGCATTATTTCCGTTTTTAAAGTCGAGAGAGGTAAAATGTTGAGGGTTACAGTACTTGAGCTGACAGCATCCTTTTAGTGATGCTATGGTAGCGAAGGCTGTGAAAGTGTGTTTTCAAACCACGGATTTCATTGCCTGTGTGTGTGATGTGTGAATATTTGAGCATGTGCGTTTGTGCATACACATGTCTTTCAAGTGAGCCCTTTAGATCTAAGATCCCATTTCCTCCATATAATCACCAAAGACCATAAAGCAATTTCTGCAGGAGCAAGAGTTCACATAAAAGACCTGAAAGCTAAAAATTCCCACCAAACCAGTTCAGACACAATGCATAGCTTACCTGTTATCTGTCTGCTTCCAGAAGCAAAGGGACTGGTTCATCTGATTTATTGTAAATGTCTAGCTCAGGCTGAGATGAATTGCTTCCTAAACTCCATTGACTTTGTAACAAGTTTTTATTAGGCCCCTGATTAAGAGTTCTGATGACAGTAGAGCCTGTGTCTGCATGGCTGTCCCTAATATTATGCAAACCCTGGAAAAAAAAGTATTTTATTCATTGCTGTATTGAGATATCTTGCAGTAAACCACATCCCCACCCTCAAATAGGCATGGCTGGATTCCACTTACCAAGACATCTCCCTCCATGCTTTACACCAGCAGATCAAATAAAGTAAGAATTGCCAATACATGATCCTGTCTCCTGAGAAACGTTTTTACTGATGGGAGTCTCATCTGCCATATTTTAGATAATGTCTAAAAAACCTCGTGGCTGGTATTGTCTGGTATGTGGCTGATATGTTGCTAACATAATACTTTAACACCCAGCCCACATTTCATCATTAATAATATTTATATAATGCAGCTGCAAGGCTAAGCAGCATGCTGTCATCTCAGCTGAATGAGGAGCAAGTTGCACTTTCTAGAGCACAGCGCTGTGATGTTTGCATTATGTATGTTGAAGTTCAATACTGAAAAAGTAAAAATCGTAGAAACAGCTATATTGACTTTGAGATTTTTAAAATTAAACTTGGGGAATGAGGATGAAAATGTACATCAGCATCTGGGGTTTTTAAATCGTTTTGTTTTAAATCAACTTTAAAACAATTTTGGTTTTTGGAAAGCTATTTTAATATGCAGTGTTTGATTAGGACTAATACCTGAGCCCCTGAAATACAGTGAAAATCCATTGGAATGCATTGGAGAATCCTCATGTCCGTGAGAAACCTTCAAATATGGAGATCTGTATTTTTTTTTATGTGAAAGTGTGCAAATATTTCTAATTTATGGCATCTGAGCACCAAACTGCCACGGTCCTCCCCGGAGAGCTGTGGGACAACATTTGCACTACAACAGAACTCACTGGGCTTTCTTGTAGTGGAACTAAACATACCAATGCAGTTAGAAACTTCAGTTTCTTACAGAGTGTGTAAAATTTCCAGTATTTGGAATATTTTGAATGATAACAGCTAGTATGTTGAAAAGCTTCACCTGTAGCTATTTATGGTTTTCCTCTAATAAACGTCATTCAGTCTTTGAGTAAATATGGTTTCACCTTTGCTACATGAATGGTAAAGAATAGAAGCACAGAGAGGATAAAAGACTTGGTAGAGCCAGAAATAGAATCAAGATTTCCTACAACCCATTCCAGTGCCTCAACCACAAACCCATTCCTGGGAAAAGACCAGGAAGTTTACCATGCTTCTTTCCCCCCAATTTATTATATTAAATCACTGCAAAATTTCTGGGGACGTTCTTGCTACAGCTTAAGAAGCAGCTTAATACATTTTATCTTGAAACTATTCCCAATAAGCTTGAGATAAATCAAACCATCTGTGCAACGCAAGTATAAGTTTTATTTTTAAACCCACTGTTTAACTGTTGATCATTTCCCATAGTCCTGACACATGGGTCAGAAGAGTTCAGGTCTGCTTCTCACACCTGGCAAAATTCAGAGGTGGGATTGGATTTAGGGACTTCTGTCCAATTAATAATTACAAGTAGACCATTTGTCACAGATCTACTTCTCTGTGCATTTTAACATTAAGCTCATAGCTACAATCACTCTCCTCACAGCCCAGAAAATTGTCTATTGATTAAATAAATTGTTTAAACTCATTGTTTAAGAATTTTTACAAAACAGCTCTGGAGACAGTTTCATCATTCCAAGGCACCATGACTGGGGAAAATACCTGCAGTACTTCTTTTACTTTTCTCCTGAAAAATTCCATAATAAACACTAGAAGTGAGTTTGCCAAGTCTGTACTTACGGGCGTAATCTCCTATTGACACATGTATAAGTTACAAGGGGAGAAGCACTACCCAGTCACAGTGTAACGCTCTATCAGTGAGATTTCTGGGATTTTTGAGCAGTGTACTCTGTATATGGCAACTGCTGGCTAGTGTTTGCCTATTCTTCACTTGCTTAAAGCCTCTGGTTTTGTCTTGAGGGTCCACATAAGGTCAACTTCCCACCCCCCAACAGTGGCATACAAAACTGCACTGAAGGTGGAAGAAAAAGCCTCTCCTCACTGAGCAGCCAGTGTTGATAAAACAGCTCTCTGTTAGAATAGCTTTAAGGGCAAACAGTGAGAAGGTTTACCCATTCAAACAAAGTTAAGAGTGAGCAAATTCTCTTAAAGATGTACCTATGTCTGAGATCTTTGTTTCGTTTTCAGTTACTTGATAGAAAATAAAGATAAAGCCAAGAGCAGGCTGCATTGAAAAACCTCTGTGCTCCTGAAAATACTTCCTTTGTGCTCAGTAGAGAAACATAAAAGAAGACCATTCTAACCAGACTAGCATTAATATTTTTTTAAAATAAATAACAAGCTTTTACAGCATGTATTTATTATTTTTAGCCCTTTTTCACCTTTGCTTTCTCATTGTTTCTGGAAAAGAACAAGCATGGGGAATGCACATGTTTTGCCATGTCTAATTTATTCTCTTTTATGTGTTCAGGGCTTAAGAGAAGGCAGTCAAAGGTGAGGCTGTACGGTTTGTAAACATGAGACTGCGGTTATATTGTGAAATTTGCATATAATTCTGTCACCTGCTTCCGTTTTCTTGTCCTCTCCTGGAGCTTCAGACAGCATCTCCACAAGGACTTCCCTAAAAACTTGTCCATTAAAAAAGCAGGACTATGCAGTTTTCTTAGGGGTTGTCTGGCTTGGGTATAAGATTTGATTGGTTGGTCTGGTTTCAAATTTAGACAAGGGCAAAACTGGAAATTCAAGATGCCGTTGGGAGAGGACCACAAACGAGGAAGGATTTGAGCCCGAAACTGGGGGCAGCCCAGAACCACCTTTGCTACGCTCAGCAGGATCAAATAATGACTCAGAGGTCCCTGAAAGAGATGCAAGTCTGGGAGCCTGCTCCACAAAAACCACACCTTCTTCCACTTCCAGGGGTGCGTTCTTTGAAGTAGATGTCCTGAAATTCATGCATATGTCACCAGGAATGCGGACAATGCCTTCACATGCAGCTTGTGTTTAAAGGGGAGGAAGAGAAATCCCCTGCTACTTCTCCAGCCTCAGCTTCAGCTGGTTTTACATTTTCTATTCCTTGGAGGTGAAAGGTTCGTCTCTGCTGTCCATAAGCAGATTGGCCTTATGGCCCCTTCCATAAGGCCAGTCTCACACCAAAGCTTTGTTTTTCTCCCAGGACAGAGCCTACTCTAAGCTAACTCAATAGGCAAGCGGTGCTCAGCAGAACCATGCTGTAGAATACTTGTCCTGCTATCTGAGGTCCAAATCTTTAAATGCATGGAAAGGCTTTTAGCAAACAGTCTTGTGTGAAGGGTTTTGGGGTGACCTTGGGGCTGGCAGGACAACATCCTCCTCCATGCTGTTGCACAGCAGCTGCCTGGCCACAGGGAAGGAACGGTCTCTGCTGTCTTTGCCCAAACACCAGCAAACCTCTGGTGATAACTACAGTCTAAGAGATGAGCTCTGTGTTGTGTGCCTGGGCTCACTCTGACCTTGCAGCTCCCCGGTATGTTTCCATGTTCGGGTCCTGAATCACACGCTGCGTGCTCCCCTTGCATCAAGCTCGTTTCAGCAAAGCCCTTCCAGAACGCTACTCCCGCCCCGCTGGCCCAGCTCTCCCATGGCAAAAAGGACCATTATTACCCTCCTGGTGTATAGCTTTGATTTAATGGGTTGTTACGGGACATGCCTACTTTTTTTATTCCCTCCTAGGTGGTACTTTCCATGGAGAGAAGCTCAGACCTGCTCAGTGAGAGCAGGACCACACCAGAAAAAGCAGCACAGACAGAGAATTTCACCTTCTTGAGAGCTATGAGCTCATTCGCAGAGAGAGAGCACTTAAAATGAATTAGTGTATTCCAACACAGCAAAAGCTATAAATAGAGTGCTTATAAATAAACCAGTTTTGTCCCTCGCTCAGGCACCAACTCAGCAGTCTCTCCCTCCGTGCCTAACCCAGGCGCATACTTACATCCCACTGATTCCAATGGGATAAGGCACTTGTTTTCAGTTAGGCATATTTTGCCTAATTTAAGCCATAATGCTAAATCTCTCCAGGTACCAACCCTTTTTTCCTGTTAAATCTATAGTGCTTAGGAGTCTAACAGCCCCTGTGAATCCAGATCTTACATTTTAGGACAACTTCAATGTTTTATGAATGAGAGGTAGATATTTCCTCTTTTGAATGCTTCCTTTCACCGTTCCTAAGTGACTACCCTTTCTTGCATAAAGGAGCTACTATTTGCATAGGACATCTTTCTTATTCCAACACATAAGCAGCCTCCTTATGTTGTGAAAGAAAAAACATCACAACTGTTGCAAATCTCCTGAAACAAGGTTTAATTTGAAAGCAAACGCATACAGTTATCACATGTAAGCAACTCCAAACAGACAGCGCTGTCATAGCAAACACATTTTGATAGGCCAAGGCAAAAAAACCCTGAATCTTCCAGAGATGTGCATTTCTGGCTTGGCAAGAGGAGCTAGCACATATGGTTCAAACACATCTGCCTGGTCAAACATCCTGAGGACACTAGTGGCATACTCAAGGAAGCAGCCAAACCCTTGATATTATCACAAGCAAACTTGGATACAGGTTCATACCATCCTTTCAAACCAAATATGCACAGACTGAAAAATAGCCCCCAACCATGATTATGCAGACGTTCAAGTTGCTCAAATCAATCTCTCTGAGCCTATAAGCAGTTTTTTCTATAGATGAAGAGAAGATCGCAGTGACTCAAGCAGGGAGCTTGGTGTAAATGGTCAGGGTTTGCACCACAATTTCTGTTCTAACATACCAGCTCTGCTAGCACCATCTGATGTTGCAGTTTAAGCCTAGCTTGAAAGCTTATACTGACATGCAGAAATACCTTAGGTAATAATTTAGCTTAAATACAGCTGTTATTTACCTGCAAAGTGCAAACATGGTTTTGCCCTTGCCATGTTTGTTAGCTGAGGAAATGTCATGTGGATATGTGAGAAGCCTCTGCACGCCTGCCGTCAGGTCACCGGCCTCTCCAGTGAGTCTCACTGCCTCTTTAACCAGTTTCTTCTTGGCTGATCTTTACATCAGAGTGCAAAGCATTTTCCTTGCAGAAGTGGGGTGTGTTCCTTCTTGCTACTCTGTATGTATTCTAGTTTCTTTCAATTTAACTGTAAGTTCATTTTCTTTGCTTATTTTCACATGCTTTCCCTATATGCACCAGAAGTACAGTTGTCAGTGCTTTATTTGGTTTTTAAATACAGCAGCTACTTTTAGTATAAGCTGGAACAAGCAAGTGAAACATCTGCAACATGTACACCAGCTGAGCAGCAGACCCAGAGGCTGAAGGCAAAGCAATGCCCAATACTGAGATAAGATACTGGTTTTTGAAATGGCCTTTCTACCCGACCTTAAAAGCTTGCTCTTCTAATTGAACTATAGCACTGGGAAGGATTTTGTTGCTTTAAAGAATTCTGCCATAATTAATGCCGTATATTAAGCCTAATGGTGGAGCTGACTTTATATACTATGAAGTCATGCATTTCAAAAAATTCACTTCCCCTACTGAGATGCCAGAGGATGTTGAACTTCAGGTTGCAGAACAAGACCTTTGTCAGAGCAAGTGAAGCAAATTCATTATTATTTATTACTTCAGTCTCTTTAAAAGACAGAGTTCCTCATATTTGTTCCAGCACAGGGTAGAATAATTGCAGTATCACATGGACTGACAAAAGACCGCTGTTGCACTCTTCCACCCTGTCTCTTCTGAGGTTTCCACCAAAACTCTAAGCCCAGAAGTTTCTGTGGAGACTCTCTTGTCTTCTCTAGGATTTGAAGCAGCCATTAAGTTCAACTGTGCACCCTACCATGCAAAAGCAAGATGATTTCTTGCAGGTGATGCTGAGACCCTGCTTAAGACACTTAAGACTCCCTGCCGATGGTGTCCCAGGATCTTGTTCTGCACTCATGTTCTCTTTAAGAGCAGGCAGACTGCTCATTTCTCCTCAAAAGGGAAATAATTTCTTTCTATAACTTTGGGTTTTTTTAAGGAAAATGGTAAGAATATTGAAAATAGTAAAACATTTTATTTTGTCTTGGTCAATGCTAAAAAATCTTAAAACAAATTTATAGTATCTTACAGCCATGGTGTCTAGAGATGCTAAAAGAATCTGCCCGTGTCACCTGGACCTTAAGAACAAACACATTCATCTTGAAAGAAGACAGATTAAAATAAAGGGCTGAACTCTAGTCCCACAGAAATTTATCCAGCAGAAACATTTCTAAGGCACCGAACAAACGCTGCAGTGGCTGAGTTCTCAAATATTCTGTATCAAGTACTGTCTCTGGAGAGGTGCTTAAAAATTCATAATACAGTGTATCTATTGATGTATTTAACGCAACTCTGGAGTAAGGAAGTAGAACTCTTCACCACTGTCAAGATAACACTGCCAAATTTTCCCTTGGATCTGTACACCTCCAGATGAAAACCTGAGTTCCCTTGGGGCCCAGATATTATAGTTGGAGCTGACAGCTTGGATCTCTATTGTGAGAAATTATTCATGATATTAACAATTCTTTCCTCTTAAGGTAAGCATGTGAAATATTACATCTTCACTCAGATTTCCTGATATATATTTCCTGCAATCACCTGATACATAACTCAATATTAGAAGATGTTCATCAGCAAGAACAAACGGGTATGCGTTAGCGCGGCAGTATAATATAACAAAACTCAATACCAGGATGTAGCTCTTGAAGTGAACATGCAAAGAATAGCAACTATATAGACATTACATCAAGTTGGGAGCCTTTTAGGGAAGGCAGCTAGATACACGCACTGTGAGGCTTTCTCACTATATATCAAGTCCTTCCTCTGCACGAGAGGAGTTCAGCTTCACAATAGAGCCGCGCTCTCTATTGCACTGTGAAAATATTTGCCCTTTTTTATCGGTTACCGTAGTTTAACACTGTCAATAACCTATTTGTTGAATATATGGGAGTAAGCTGTGTGTTGCTATTGAAATGCTCCATCTGAAAACTCTGATATCAAACATGTTAGAAACAGGAGGGAGGTTAAGCCCTGCTTTGGAACAGGGCAAAGCTTTCCATTGAGTGTAGCTCCTTGGTTCATGGTTTTCTACTTATGTGACTCCCAGTTCAGAATTATTCCCTTCAGGAGTAGTGAGGCACGGGGAGAGGATACATGCAGGGGATGTGCACTACACATACCTAAATGGAAGCAAATGTAAGTCGTAAGGGAGTCTTAGCTTGAATAAAGTGCAAATTAAGTCAGCTAACATAATTCTCTACATTTGACCAAAACCTGAACATGCGTAAAGTGCTCTGAATTCTGTGGCTTTTTGTCAGCTCCACATTCTTGATGTTAAACCCCGCTGTCCCCTGAGCAAAGAGACAAGGATGCAGTTGACGATTACATTTTAAAACTTTTGTTTCAGGTTTCTCTGCGTAATGATCACCTTGCACAGAGCAGGCTCTCTGCTCACTCAGGCCCAAGTTATGCAGACCCTGAAATACAAAGAGCAGTAAACACTGAGTGCAAACCCTTCTAATTTCAACATCTGAATGATCCTGTTCTTCTGAAAAGGAGATAGAAGTTTAAAAGCAAATACTGTCCTGTGATCTATATGATTTTGAGCAATCATAGGCACATATAATAAGCATCTGTAAAATTCTAACAAATGAATGATCTTTTCCCACCCAAAGCTGAACAGCGCTACCATGTTATTTAATTTATACTTTTCCAGATATGTTTGATATGAGAGTCCGTAGCTTATATCTGCGCTGGATAATTTTATACGGCATCTGCTTTTCCAGGAGGCAGCAATCCCTGAAGCACCCAAGTAAGTCTAAGATCTCAAGAGGTCACACACGCAAAAGAGTTTGACCTGAATTAGCCCAAGGCTTCTCAGCACCAACTGTAAAATCAAATATTGCTGGACCAAGGATGAAGGGCAGGAGCATGAGGGAGACCAGGATGCTTTGGCATGGAAAATAATGGTAGCAAAGCAGTAGATGTACGAGGGATAGGAAGACATCTGGGCTTGTTGATCTGCAGTGGCGGAAGGAGTTGGAGCAGTTGTGCCTGATGCATCCTGAGAGGGATCTCCCCTTTTTCCAGCGGGAAAGCTGATCTGGCCCAGGCCCCTGTCCCAGCATCAGCCGCAACAGCCAGGCCAGCTCTCCAGGACCCTGGACCGTAAGCAAAGCAGGCAGTGGAGCCCTGGCCGTCCTTGGCAGCCCTGCCATAGACAAATGGATGCTTTGCTGACCCCAAATGAATTCACAATACCGCTCTGAAGGGAGTAACATTTTTTCTCTCTTTTTCACCAAATTACAATTGGAAAGATTAAAGAAATTCCTTATGACTTATCTTGTGGCAAGTGGCAAGAATAAAATGTGCACTTCCTGCCTGAAAGCCATGCCTTTACCCATAAGGCCACCCTTGCATCCCACTGACATAGCTGAACAATGACGCTGAATGAGTCACCAGTAACTATTTATATTTGACGGCTTAGAGCACATGCTGCTAACTAGAACACAGAACTTACGCTGGGCTGCTGCAAAGAACAATTTGTGGATGTCCAGGGAAGTTCTCACTTGCATTTCCAATCACTCCTCCCACACTATCTTTGTCATAGGGCAACAAGTAGCACAGTGACATTTTTATGTGTTGGTTTTTTCCCCACCCACTCTGATTTCTGCCTCCAATTTGACCTTTTGTCTGCCACAGATGCCCATTGGAAAGCCAACTGGGTTGCCACATTGCGTAAGGCCAATCCCTACCCATTTTGATGGGCAGAAGTTTAGTGGTCTCCAAAGACACTTTTCTACATCTTTTCTACTACAGCTCAAAAGACACAAAGAGGAGAGCTGAAAGGTTTGCAAAGTCCATTGCATACAAAAAGGTCCCATGGATTCATGCAACATTATCGTCTACAACGAATGAAACTGGCAAATACGTTTCTGTTCTTCATATAGCATACAGTGTAACACAACCTCATTAAGAGGTTTGAACAAGAACACAAGAAGCACGTACATATATATTACATATATAACACATATTTATGTATTTGCATGAACTAGACCTTTGGGTGGTGTAAACCTGCATAATATTCTGTAATTCCCATCTGCTGGCAATGAAGCCCTCTCCTGGCGTGGAATTTAGCATGGCCTATGCATATTAGGTTACAAAGTCCAGATGCAAATGGGAAAATAAATAATTGAATAGTTAAAAGCTATAATAAGACTATGATTGATTATTAAGGTACGTTTAATAAATGGTGGTTCAGTTGTTAGAGTCTAACAGGTTTCATGTAACCAGAGCTTACAAACATCTATTACGTTTCCTTTTGATGTGCTTATAACCATCTATAATAATTATATATGTAACACACTAATAAATCCACTGACTCTATATTAAACCTCTCTGAATCCTTCATAAATGGAGTCTCAATACAAAGAGTGAAAAAGGTACTTCATTATGTAAATAGATCCAGAAAGCAAGAAACATCTAACGTTAACAATTTCAAGTCCATGTGAGGGAACGACAGTAGTTTGCCAGTTGTGTACAACTATGTGCACAAAACATGTTCTAATCAAAGCTGGGGGAAAAAGATTTTGAAGAAATATATTCTGAAGACTGTAAGTTGTAGGGTAGTAGATATCTAAATATTGCCCTATTAGTATCCACCTCACTGTATTTGCCTCTTAATGCATAGCTCAAAGAAATGATCTTTTCTAGATTTTTTTTCATTCCAAAACCAATAATGAAAACATAAACATGAATGTGGATTTCTAAACATAAGTCAAGAATTCGGGCAAATCTTGCTCTTCACTGCAGCCGTTATCCTGAAAGTGAAATTTGAGCACTTTATAGAAAGAGCACAGTGCTATCTTGGAAAGAATATGACAGTAGCCACACTGCTTTAATAAAAATCAAGTTTTGTCTCTCCCACATGCAGAGTTTTTCCCATAGACTTCAGTGGCCAGAAGCTCTAACACAATTTGAGCATTTTAAAAAGAGACTAATATATGAATTAATGCAAGAGCGAAGTGCTTAGACGCGTTTGCATAGGTTTGTATGCCAGATTGTCTGCAGAAGCATTTCCCAACCTTTCTTAATCCCTGACGAAGGAAAAGAAGGAGGCATTTTCATTTTCCAGACATGCATTTATACTGTGTAATCCTGTCCAAGGATCACCAAAGCTTGATTGTTTAATCATTTCTTTAAAGCAATGCAAATGGAAGGCAAAGTTATTTTGATCCACCACCACCGGCTGAAAGGCCTTGGCTGAGATTTCGTACCAGACAATAGAAGAAAGACTGCAAAGAGATAACAAGGAAAACATGATTAAATCACAGAAGTGACATAAAATCAATAGAAGCAGGCAAGGATCAATAATTCTTTGCTCTGAGTAACAGTCAGTAGCGCTTGTACTCATTTTCAGATTTTTCCAAGATTATTTCCTATTTGATTTGTGTAGACAGTGACTTTCTTTACCATACTGCTTTTTTAGCATTTGTATAAAGATGATTCTTTTGTGGATATTTATTGCCTAATTCATTAGCTACATTGGCTCCGTTTGTGCTGGCTCATACAGGAGCCTATGACTAATCACAAAATAGCAACGTATAGCAATCATTTAAGAAAACTTGAGGTCAATTTATAGCCATAGTAAAGAGGAATTTTTTGCAGCTTTTTGTACCTGTATCTCAGGTTTCATCTAACTCTTCATTTAGAGTGTCAGTTCACAGCATTTGTTACTAAAAATCCAGAAGACGGTGACAATCCATTAAGACATTCTAAAACTGAGCAGCTAAAGCACAGAGAGTCACTGCCATGGAGTCGGAAGGATCTATTGCATTTATTCAGGGGCGAAAGAGGAAGAGCACCAGACAAATTGCACTTTGCAAATTGCCTGAGTTCTTCAAATACATCACAAATAAACATTTAAGCCCGTTCTCAAGCTTTCCCACAAATCCCTGTTCCAAAGCAGCCCAAGCCCATACAATACCATAGCAGAAACAGCTGCGCAGGTGCAGACCTGTAACATCACCAATTCATCCCATGGTGGATCAAGAAGAGGGTATATATGGTCCTAGTCCTGGTTTACCAATTAACACAATGCCAAGCCTCAGCCCCTGAGAATTGTTCAGGTACCTGATTGCCGCTGGGTCTAAGGGAGTAACTGCCCCATATGTTATGCCCCGCACTTCAGAGTCCCTGCAAAGTCTTCAGGCAGTTGCCCAACATTCACAGAACCCAAGCTGGCATAGCTTGCCCATTAACGTTCAGATTTCATAACTATTCTCTGTGGAGCTATCCTACCGTATCAGCAGCTACGAGTGTTTAAAAATTGCCAGTCAGGCTACAGAAAACACGTCTGGCTTGCAAATCTCAGGAGGGTAAGAAAAAGTTATTTTTCTTTGCAATCTGATGCTTGCACTGGGAGCCTTCATTGCAATCTAGATTTCATTTATGTTATCAGTTTATTTCTTCCTCATGATCAAAGGAAAAAACAAAGTTCCTACCCAGATGACTCTTGTAGCTGATATTTAAAACAGCATTAAACACCACTGCTGTTGACCTGTGTTTCAATATTTAGATCCCAGCGAGGCCAGGAATTTGTCCCAAAGGCTTGGTAAAAATCATGACAGTTGTTAACATTAAGCTGCTCTATGTCTTAAGAGGACTTTAGCTCTTACAACCAATTTAAAACCTGTGAAGAGCCCCCTTAGTTCTTTTTTATATCTCTCCTCCATCACAACACAGCAGTTGAAAGAGCCTCACTGCAGTTACAGTAGCGTGAACCGGGAATGACACCATGGGAAAAGGCCCCCCAAAGGAATGAGGGGTACAGAGGTATTGCCTCCAAGCATATCCTACCTGTAATCATCTACTAACTCTTGGTGTTCTTTCCCTCAGGTGCTTTGATTTTAACTACTTTCAAATACACCTGATAGTTCAACAGTAAACTTACTTAAGTTGCAATTATTGTTGCTATTCACAACCTGGCCTTGTCCTCTGGCCAGGTGAAACAGAAGGTCCCTCAAAAGAGCCCTGTCTGAATTTTACGGAGATGGTAGGAATTTAGAAAGAAAGATATTGGAAGGATGAACAGAAGAGAGAAATCCCCACAACTCTGCAGATTGGTATGAGGCTCAAACAGCTGTTCGTCTTTAAACATAAGGAACGGGAAGCCTTAACAACGCAGTCCAGCTGTGCTCTGGGTAGCTGCGACCTAAGGAGAATGCAGCAGCCACGGATCCTTCCTAGCTCAGTGATCATCAGAAAGGGAATAAGAGAGAAAATCAGCTGAACTCTTTGATCACCAAAATGCCCTACCGAGGCAGAGAAAACAACTGAATATAGCTGAGGTGGTAGGACGGTCAGCTGCGTGCTAGTCCTGCCTATTTTAAGTAATAATGATTTCCTTGAGAAAATTCACGTTTCTGCATGTGCACAAGACTGTGAAATTCCTTGAATAATTATCAGTAAATGATCAATAACGAGTATACATTAGTTGATCTGAGTGACTTAGGTATATGAAGCAGGAACCAGAATTACAGAAAGCAGTATTCTCAAAAAAAAAAATCCTCATTTCCAAATATTTTAGATCTTGTAATCATCTCAAAACATCTCCTCTCAAGCCCACGTCCGGTGCTAGATATGGTATAGACAAAATGAATAGGAGACACCAACAACTGTCAAATTTTGCTCTTTGGGAGCTCCACAAAAAAAGAACACAAGTTGCCAGCATACGGAGGAACTAAGTAGGCATCAACTTCATATATATTCTTTCCGTTCGAGCTTCTTCTTCTAGAGATTAAAAAGACCTTTGAGAACGGATAATACAAATGTACTACAGGGAAGACTTAATACAGGATCTATATTAGAGTCAGGGATGTATCTTTAAAAGCACAATATCTTGTCTTTCATTTGCTTACACAGTAAATAAAGTATGTATGTATTTTGGGGGTATATATAACTTCTCCTAGTGGTCTTCTAAAAACAGAAGGAGATTAAAGAGCCACAGCTCCAGGACATCCACTATTTAGACAGGACATTAGTATTTGGCAGGGATATACCAAATTTCACCAACTTGTGTGAAATTCCTATCGCAAGAGAAAACGTAGGAAAGTTATGAGATTTAAGCAGTAGACATCTCATGGGAAAGCTCAGCCTCTCTGTGCCTTTTTGGTCTGCTTCCAGATCAAAACTGTCCTTGCACCCTAGCAATAACTTTTCACAAACTGCTGTAACTGCCAGCGCTAAAACTTTGACAAGTCTAGAATAATATTGGGCAAACAATACGGGACTGGATAGTGACAGTGCTCCTATCAAGACTTTCAGGTTACACCAGCAAAAGGTTAAATAAAATTCAAATTCATCTTGCCTAACACCCATCTCACCTCTAGCCCTCCCCATAGGTGACAAAAGTCTTCAGTGGCCAACACAGCTGGACCCATGAGACAGAATTGAGAAGGAAAATCGAGGGGTAAGGTCATGGGCTTTCTAAAAACTCTGGAAATACTAAAATATTTCGTTTGTGTAGTATGTAACGAACAACATACAATCCCATGATGAGCTGCATAGCAGCTTCTTTTCACCGACAGTGAAACAATTCTCAGACAGTATGGATTCATACAGCCTCATACAAGCCACAGTGGTATGACAATGTAACTCATACAGATACCTATACACACATATATACAATCACACTGGTTTAAATGGAGTTCCTGGACTGTCTGCACCTGCTTACACTGCTTACACCTTGCAAACTCAACTCAAAATTGTTTAAATCGTGGCCAATGTAATCACATAACAACATACTCAGGAGCATTTTGTGGGTAACATTTTTCATGAGTAGACAGTAACATCTCAGGCTGATGTCATACTGGGAAATATTATTAAATGATAGAAATGGAAATACAATATTTCAGTAAACTAGCTTGGAGAACCTCAAAATAGAGGGAGACTGTTTTCATTGTGATACCAACTAAAGTTACTTTCCTTTTCATGAGGACCTACAGGATTTACATTCTTTCTTCAGCCAGGAGCACTGAGGATTCCGCCGGGTTGTTCTGTTGGTTCACAGTCCTTCTGACAAAACATGAGCAGAAGGTCTCTATCTCTGGGCATATAAAAAATGAAAAAAGAAATCTGAAGCTGTTTCAGAGTGGTAAGGTAGCATATTTCTAAAATCCTTCTCCTGGAAAATCTGCAGAAAATATGGATTTCTAGAAGTTCCTTTGCCTTGTAGTAGGAAAAGAGAAAAATAAACCCAAATATTTATTGACTTTTTTTCAAAATACCACATTTTAGTCCTTTATACCTTGCTGTGATAAACAGATACTGCCTTCAAGCTCAAAGTTCTCATTTAACTAGTTTTTAATTGCAATCAGAAGTTTATAGTCCAACTATATATAACCCCGTAAATCATAATTAAAATGCCTCCAGTCATGAAACAATGAGCAGAACAATAATCACTGTGTATATATCAAAAGTGAGAGATTTACACTCCAACCAAGACAATAGCACAACAAAGCAAATGTTTGCAGCGTTCAAGAATATCAATGTCATTTATAAAGTATGAGTAATAAAATCAATACTGTTGATACTAATCAGTATCTGGGTGGGTCTTGTTCTTGGACTTAAGACAGGTTTTCTGATAAGATAGTTAGCTATTCGTATGCCTTTTTAGTAAATAAAAATATATTTCCTTGAAGAAATAACTTTCCAGCTATAACAACGTGTCAGTATGCTAATGATTTACAAACATAAAATACAGCAATGCAACAGCTATGGAAGTAAAATAATCCGCCTTCCACCTCTCTGTTACATTAGGTCAAACCTCTTATTTGCCTGTAATGACAATAAGGAATAAATAAATACCCCAGAACCCGATGAAGTGGGTGAGGCTGGCTACTCTAGGGTATGTGCTTTGCATCACAATCAATGATGTGTTCTGAGGGAGGCGAATGACACATTTAACCACTCACTATTTATAGGACATGTAGAGGATGTCTCTTCCAGAGACTCTTACCTAGGCTGAACTAGAAAGGCACTTATAAAATTGAATCTGCTGCTCAGAGCTTGGACTCTGCTGTAAATTACAATCTATAGTTCTGCCTGACTGCTGAGCCACAATGAGCTCACCGAGCTGTTCGAATCCTTGCTGAGGCCGTGGTTTCAGTTCGCATTTTATGCAACTATCCTTCTATGTCAGACACGCACAAGAAATAATAATCAGGAGGCAGAAAAACACATCACCAGGAAGAAAACATTTTGCAAGAGCAGCTTCTAAAAGGATGTATTACTTTGTCTTTACAACACAGTCCTGCAGTCTCATAGTAATGTTGGTTGAATCAATCCAAATTTCTACCAGCATTATGCAGAAAGGATAGGAACTGGTCCTATGCAGGTCACAATCTTTCTCTCTGTTTTTCCTCTCATTTTTTCCTCTTTTATGGGGCTCTGTCGTACTGTGGCATTTGCAGGTCACAGTAGCGTTCATTGGGCGTAACACTTATTTAAGCTTATCTGCAGAAAAGAACCTGGCAATGATCTACCTGGAGCTCTTTTACTGCTGGAGATGATCCAGGTTTTCCTTTCTTTCCTTACCCCACCTTCTCATCGCATGAAGCAAATACTAAACCTACCTTGCTGAGCCTGTATTTTGCAGGAAGGGGACTGAAGGTCCAAGGTCAACAGAACATAACTTCCTTCAAAACAATGGAATTGTTTGGGCTTTTACATTGAATTACAAAGAGCAGGTTTCAATCCCCCAACCAGCACTGGAAACAAATCAGAATTGTTCAGCTGTACAGTGAGACACATAGCTCATCAGGTAATTCAGCTGGCTAAAAAGCTGCAGCAAACAATACAAGTTCACTTCCAAAGTCAAATTTGCATTTTTGCTGTTAAATTCAATCAGAGAGTGGTTTGTTCAATTCAATTCAGTTAAAAGTCTCACTGTAGTGCTTGCTTTCTTCCTACCTTTGGATCAAAGTCACAAAGAATTATCCCCATTGTGTGGAGACTAGCAAAGTAAAGCTAAAATATTAAAAACTGCTTTGGCTGCCAAGAACAAGAAAGTGTTAAGCTGGCAGAGCTTGGAGCCTGCCAGAACCTCATGATTTCAGTACTTGTGTTTGTCCAATAAAAATAATTCTGAACATTTTAAATCTCAACACAGCAACGCACACCTTAAAAATAGAATGCTTTGGGATATCAATTTTGCAGGCAGACATGCACTTTCACAGAAACCAGCTAGATCCAGCAGAGCTGGGACTGCTCCTGTAAAAAGTTCATGCTCATCTGAGTTCAAAAATCCAGAGCACAGGCTGCTAAAGCACTGATCTCGGTAGCAAGATTGTTCTCTTGTCTCACCCCACCCAAATGGGAAATAATGTAGATCTGGAGAACCCTGATTCAAAGTGTGAGTCGGCCTGGATGATTTAGAAAGAAATGAGACAGGTCAGCCTTTTTTATTGATGTGTCCTCGGAAATATAAATCTCTATATACATACGTACACACACATGTGTATTATGTCTTATAACCCTAGAGGTACTTCAGTGGTCGTGTGTCCAAAGTCTTCTGAGACAGAAATGTAGTCTTACAGCCAGATAGAAATATTGTTGTCGTTGTTTCTCTGAAGACAAATACATGCTTATCTTGTACCACATTTTCCTCTGTACACAAGTCAAGTCTTATCCATGAAAGGTGTTCAAAGATAGTGCTTAAGATCAAAAGGACAAGAAGTTATAATCCAGATGGAAATTCAGCTGTGACAAATCCAGCACTATGTCTGTGACTTGCAGGGAATAGACCTCAGAGGGCTCTCCACTACAATTATCTTCTCTTGAATAATTCTGCAGTGGGAACTCCGTTATCTCAGTGAGACTACCAGATTTCTTCCCAGCCCCCCATAGTGAACCCAGTGACTGGCTCCTGCTTCATCCCACTGAGATACCCTCAGCCAGGATATCAGCCACTGAGATTACCTAGGTCAGGATTTACAACAAATTCATAATTTCCTTCAGTATAGACACTATTTGCACATAGACATAGATATTCTTTTTTTTTTCCTGAGTCACTGATGGAAGAAGATGAGGCCTTTGGAAATTAAGGGTGAGATCCATTTATCTCATCTCTAATTATAGCCCATGAGAAGTTACACCTTTACTCTAAACCAGGTGTCTGGGCTTCACCTATAGTCAGCATAGAGAGACATAAATACCTCCAGAAGGCCATTCATTGCATTCTGTCTCTTTTCACTGACGATAAGGGGATCCTAGTCAACTCATTTAGATTAGACAACTGAGTGCCAAGGGCATAAATTTAGGTGAGATGAAACCCTTGTGACCTGACTTCTCAGACTTGACAGTATCTTCAAGACCTCACCGTACCTGCCCCTTTGAAATGATTAGGCACATCAAAACCTGGCCCTTTTATTACTCCTCTTAAAGTATGTCCTTATCTAATGAAATTTGTTCCTAGCCAGAATCATGAACCATTTGATTGCACAAGGCAGAAGCAGAGAATCCTTCTGAGAATGACGAGCCCAACACCATCACAAAGCAGGAAATGGGATACCCACATCTTTCTCCAATGGAAATCAACTTGGATGAGAATACAGAACATCTGAGTCCACTGCAAGCTCAGTGATGGAGAAGTACAAATCTCCAAGAACTAAGCAAATAGTTGCTGGGATGAGTTAATCCTTTCTTCTTCTGTGAAGTATCTGTAGGAAAACATTTTCTTTAATACCTTCACACTTTCACAGATTGGGTTTCTACATGTACCTAGCAGACTATTCATAAAAATTTTGCTCTAAGAATTGAAACAAACTGATTATTAAAGGCTGCAATGCAGCAGCACCCAAAGGCACTGACCGAAACTGAGGTGCCATTGAGTGAGGGGGTGTGTAAGTACCTTGGGGCCAGACTCACTTACTTTTGCTCCCATTGGATAGTCCCAAGTAGTCTCACAGAAGCCAATGGGATTGCTCAAGGAGTATGTTACTCAATGGGAATAGATGTACCAAGATTTGGTTTACCCTGAGGACCTTGCAAGACTAAAGAATACGGGTGAAATATTTGGTCGCATTAAAGACAGCAGTAAAGAAAACAAAACAAAACAATTAATTTCAAAGGGCAATATTTCACCCAAAGAATAGACAAAGAGTGGAGGACGCATCATCTGCACAATGTAGTCAGAATGGCAGCAAGCACTGCTTGGCTCCCTGTTTTTCATTCCCAAAATAAAAAACACAGAAACATACAAAATTTGTGGAGAAACAAGAAATCAAAACGACTACAAACGTTACGATTAGTATACTATATATTTACACACACTTGTATCTCCATCGTACACATCTCCTTTGCTTTCTAATTTGAAAATATGATTTACACTGGTTGGTTAGATCACATGACATGGCATTATTCCTCTTTCCTGATGGCATAAACCTAGCCATAGTCAGAAATGGTTTGGAGCAAAATATTTTTCCATGGGAAACCTCCAGTTAGGTGAAAACAGTGCTTGTAAAAAGAAATCACACTCATTTAGTGACAACACAAGCCCAGAGCAGAAGTTCTGATCAAAATAAAATGTGTGTGTATATGAGAAAAGAAAGAGTAAAAGTCTTAATAACCTAATGGCTACACATAATGAGGATTATTAAAAATTTAAAAAAGTGGGATAGATATTGTGGGATAAATTATTTATACAAATGATCAAGTTCTAACAGGAAAGACTGAGAAGATTCACTCCTGAAACAGCTCAGTGGTTAGGACACACGCTGGAAACACGGGAAACCCAGTCCTTGGTCTGTGCTCCCCAGCAAGCAAAGCAAGGGCTTCCTGAGGTCTTCTGCATCGCAGGTGCAAATGTACATGGCTGTCAAGTACCCTTTTCTGTCTTTTTTATGTGAAAAGTCTTCTGGCTCTTGCTTTCATCATGATGTGGAAAGGGGTTGAAGTTCTTGTTATGCCTTGTGGTGGGAAAAATTCAGGCCAAGTTTTGCCACTGAGGACTCACACCATTCAGACATTTGGGCTGACATCTGTTAGGGGATCCAAGAAGAGAAAAGTTACTGAATTTTAGGAGGAAATCGTGCCCCTTTTAATATCATTCATTTTAGAAAATACAGGTCTAAACTCAACTACGTAATGGCAATTTCCTCATTTAAACCTTCAGCAGGGCAGGTAGGAGCAGGGCCCAGGAGTGAGCAATACCCTCTGTGGGTCACGGGGTGGGGAAAGGACAGAAGTGCACTACTCCAGGAAATACCTGGAAATGCTGAGGCACCTTTGAATATGAGCATTCTCTGATTGCACCATTGCACCTGCCAAAAACCACCCTGACTCTCAAACAGAATGATGCAACTTTCCGTGCAAGTGCTACAAAGGTACCCTCTAATCCTTGCCTGAATTAGGTGCCTTCACATCAGGATTCTTGAAAGAAGTTTGCTGAATATTGTAACTCTAACAGCCTTCTGTCCCATGTGAAATATCCCACTCACAGTGGAAGTAGCCATGTGTGGGGAAAACACAGCTTTCCACAAGGATTTCTGTATGAAATCCCTTTTACTGAAAATCAACTAAATTTCTGTGGGTAAACTTAAAGGGGACAAACAGCATATGTTATACATAGCTGTTCTTCTATTTTGAATCTTCCTGGCTTTTCTAGCATTCACCCAATGCTTTGCATGTCATTAGGAAGATAAAGGCACAGGATCTCTCTTTGCCAAGTAGCTGGGTACAAGTTGGGAGCTGCAGATTTTAACTTTCTGTGCATGTGTGTGTATCTGCGTGTGTGTGTGTGTGCGTGTGTGTGTGTGCACCCTCACACATGTCACACAGCAAAACCTTCTGGAGTTTGAAAAGTTCAGCGCTATTACAGAAAAAGAATTTCAGTCAATGACTATAAAAATAACAAATTGCAAATTTTGATTCATAAACTGGGAAGTTACTGGAAACATTAATCAGGAACACGGCAGGGGAACACCTAGAAAGCTATTGTTTAATTACAGATAGTATGGAGAAATCATGTGTAAGCAAATCAGAATTCTTGACTTTTGGCTATAGCACCGTGCAAAAGCATAACATCATACGTAAGTATTGGTTGAAGGGCAAGTTGCTCTCTTGATAAAGAACTGGACTATAGATTAAGTCCATGTGAAATCAGTTCAGGATAGGAGGGCAAAACTCAAGAGTATTAAAATGTGGATGAGAGTTGCTCACATAGGTATGTCAGTGAACTTAAATAATCAATGAACCGGGTGATTAAATTAGGCAGACTGTACCTGCTTGGAAAGATGGTCACTAAAGTGTGCTCTGAACCTGAGATTAGCTTCTAGAATGAAGAATGTGAGATGAATGAGACTGAATGCTATAGAGGATATATGCTATATTATAGAAATTAATACTAAGGACAAGAAAGAAGTATTAAAGAGAAGAGAAAGAGGAAAGTTGTTTGTGTTGGTCTCACTCTTTTCAGTCTGGATGAATTTTAGCACTGCCCTCAGTGGCAGCAGCTGTTGTGCAATGCCATGTTAGACAATGGAGGACCAGGTTGTGGCAGTGATTGGTGGCTCCAGAGTGAAATTTAGAGACTGAATTCTGCAGGAAAACTAGGCAATACTAAAATGAAAAACAAGAAAAAAATAACATCCACCTAGCCCCAAGACTGCAAATCAAAGAAGACTGGTTTCAGACAGAACAGATGGTCTACAGTAGAGGGTGTAGAGATATCGAGGTGTATATACAGGCCATAGAGTTTTGCCAATCTGAGACACAGACACAGTAGTGACCACTAAAGTGGATGGTAAAGTCCCAAATCAAAGGGAATGCTGCCATCTCCACCATTGTGCAAATTGCTTCTGCACTTGAGATACAGGAACGTCCTCTCCCTGTTGTATCTGTTTAAACAACGAGGTAGAGAGTTGTTTATTATTTCACATTTAAATGTAGCTAAAAAAAAAAATGGGACCTTGATTTCATTGATGGTTCGTGGTTGTCATTATAATAGAAATAATAGTAAGAAAAAATGTCTGGTTTTAAAAGGATGCAACAGAAAAAGAAGCAATCAAGGGCACTTGGAGCAATACTTAGGTTCTGGAAGTTCATCTGCGTCCACACGCTCAGGGAGGATTGTACACATTCATTATAAAGGAATGTACACATATGGTGTTTGAGACGCCTGATTCTGTGTCTTTTAAATGGGTGAAGGTCTTCAGACATATTTTTTGTAAGGTTTCGGTCATGAGAGAGAGTGATAAAAAGGTCTAAGAATACTTGGGATGACAGATGCCAAGAGATTTTCTCCATTATTAATAGACCTTTCCTGAAGACAAAAACCTTGAGAAGACAAAGCTGAAGATGACTACTGAAGGCATCCTCATCCAGACTTCTTTTTGCAGAAGCTTTGTAAACAAGAGCTATAACTCACAACTCAGACAAGGTGGATCGAGATGGGCCCTTTGGTTTCCCTCCATAATAAAATCTTTAATTTTCCTAAAGAAAACAGCAAGTTCATGCACATGCTGCTTACTTCAGAGCAAAACCTGGTTTACAAACTCAAGTAGTTTAAGGATTAAAAAGTTTAGTCTATCTCTGCAAATGAACTTTATCAAAGCACAGGTAAAATCGAGCCTTCAGGTAAACAGGAGCATTTGCCAAGTGGAAATCCCAGCTCTTTGTATATTTAGTAATGAGTGAAGATAAGATTTCTTTTTCTGACAACATGATGGATACAATCATAAAAGGAATCATGCGGCTGTAATGGAGAATATTTGAAGAGTGAATCTGATGACTACAGATTTATTTCCAAACATGTCTTACTCTTCTGTTATTTAAAGTACAGGAAATCTAGTTTTTATGGCCTGTGAAAATGTTAAAACTTTGTTGCATTTTTTCTTTACTTCCCTCACCCCAATATGGACGTGTTACGTTTAATTGTCAGACTCAGATCTGTTCTCCAGTTCAATAGTCACTGACTCATTTAAGCGTATTTATTTAATTTTTTTAATACGTAGAAAGGTACAGGAAGCAAAGAAGCACAAGCTCTTGGGTGAACACAAGCTCATAAATTGTCACATGTGATTCTGCTACTGTGGGTTAAAGGAGGGGGCAGAACCAAGAATGTGGTGAAACCAGATGGTTTGAGCCCTGGTATTTCAGTATAAAAGCCACGTTCAAATCTGCCATAGATTAAAAATGAAATGAGTTTATTGGTCTCAGCCTGTTACTTTCAGGTTGCTTATCCACATCACAAACCAAATAAAATCTGACGTGACTGACAGTATCTGCTCAGAGAAAAACCTCATAGCTGCTAGCCACTCGTGACTGAAATCTAATGACCGAGCTCTACTGGGAAGCTCATGCAAAAATAAATTCTACTGTACTTCACTCAAGAGGTATAGCACCAAGATAACTATCTTTAATTAGTCTTAGCATTCGCCTGAAACTCGAAGGTGCTTGAACACTCACACAGAGGACATAGCTAAGCATAGGTTCTGACAGGGTGATGGGTATTCATCCTAAGGGATGCTTTAGTAATTTGTGTGAAATTCTCTTTTCCCTCAAAATTCTGTTGAAGAAAGCACAGAGCAGAATACTTCATAGCAGTAAACTCAAGAATTGCACAAGTACCAGAGGCATCTTCCAGCACACCTCCTTGGATCCTGGATGCATCAAGAGATCCCAGCAGAAAGAAGATAAAAACATAAAAACAGGTTACCCCACAACGCATTCAAAGTGATAGGCTCTTATTCCGATACAGATCTCAAAATGAGTTTGTGAAGATGAAATTAAAATTTTAGCTGGTATCACAGGCCAAGAGAGCCCAACTTATCTACCTGGAAAAAGAACCCACAGGTCACTGCCACCTGTGCCTTGTTTTCCATTCATGGAGGGAAGAGGGCCCCATCTGAGCCAAGACACCTCCTTCCAGAGCACTTAGACCATGCAACAGACATTTGCAAGGTTGAACTTCTCTGTGTTTAACCTCTGATCAAATAGAGATACAGAACCCAAATCCAAAATAAGATTTACACATTCGTACCGAATGCCGTCCCAGCTGAGGTCCTCCTAGTCTGGTAGTTGATGGTTTACAAATGAAGAAAAGGTTCTTACATAGCAGAGGAAAATGCTCCTTTTCACTTTTCCACTGGGAGAGAGTGAGTAAAATTTACCATTCTAACAGGAAAAAACAGACATGCTATTTTTGATCATATGACTTTTTTAATTCTCTTGAAATTCAAATCCTCTGCATTTCTCAGCAAGGAAGAACGAAAGAGAGTACTCATAAAAAACTAAGTTGAAAACGTAGATTTCCATTCATTGCATACATGACAAATCATCCACAAAGGTCCTCCTTGTGAAGGTTGTTAGCTGCAGACCTCTCTTGCTCCAGGAATGATGGTGAGGAGGGCAACCCAGCACTGATCAGAGCTGAGTGCACTGGTAGCAGAACCAGCAACACTGGCAAGAAGTTGGCCTCTAGTTGGCACCTAATAGGTGCAAATTGACTCGTCTAAAATGCAACAGATTTTGGGAGATTTCAGTCATTCCAATAAAAAAATTGAGAGAAGAAGGATTGGAGATGAATTTATTAATTTAATTTTATTTTTTAAATTCCATTCATAATTATTCTAAGATTTCTTTATAAAAAACGGTCAGAGAAAAAATGTTGGGTTTCTATGTCAAGAAAAGAAATAGTTGATTTTTATCAAAAATATCTATGGCTTTGTTTTAAAAATAAGTCTTCTGAGTTGAGGTCTGCATTCTAGAAAAAGTATATATTTGTTCTGGGAACTCTTTGTCAAATGCAAAAATAAATAAAGTTCATTGGAAAGGAAATATTTACTATTTCTTATAAACCGTATTAGGCTCCAGTAACTCTCCTGGGGGCATTCTGTGGGCTGTGCACATATAGAAAATAATGGTCTAACAGAGTCCTAATCAAACAGGTTTGTACAGAGGAGTCCATAAGTTCAGTAGATGTCCCTGCCACAAAGTGCTCTCCTCACCGTGCAGTGAGCGGTGTGAAGAAACCACCGGGTTTTCTTTCCAATCTGGAGAGAAACAGGTACCCTGGTAGCTTTGCTTTCATGAGTGTTGATCTCAACCCCTAACTTTCTTTTGTTTTGTAGGTATTCTATAGAAAATCAAGAGTAGCAATAACTTATCTTAAATACTGTAGCATAGATCTTAGAAACTATGCGTTGTTTTATTTGGGCCTCTCCAAAGTCACTGCGATATTTTACGGAAATATATAGTACAGATGCTTTGTCAAGAGGAGCGTGTCAATGCATTGCACTAACATAATCAGAGGTCGGTCTTTGAAATGATACAGCGTGTGAATATGCCGGGTTAGGATATTACTCTTATAATCATTGACAGCGTATGAAGTAATTTTGACTTCTGTGGAGCCATTCCAGTGAATTCTGCCAACGCAGATCAAGAATAGTGTTCACTACAATTTTTTTTAAAAAAAGATGTGACTATATAATCCTGAACTGGAAGTTTTCAGGGGAAAGATTGCATAAAAAGTCAAAGAGTTTGAGATGATTGTAGAAGAATGCTTCAGCCCTCCTTTAAGAAGAGCAGGTGGTCAGCAGGTACCTATGAAGTACCTGCTGCTGGGGAATCTGCAAAAGGGCTGGAAGGGGATGCTGCAGTTCTCTCTCAATGAAGCACAACAGAGGATGCACAGTGTTGTAGCCAGTGCCTCTAACAAACAATTTTGTTCCAAAATCTGCATGTTTAGTAGCGAAGCCACCTGTATGTGTAAATAGGTGGTCCCGATCTGGCACAAGAAGCAAAGCTAGGTAAACTTCCTGGGATCATTTCTGGTTCTATCCCATAATCATGCTAAACAGAATCTAGAGGGTGTTTAAATAGCAAGTTTGACAGTTCTAACATCTTTTAACTTCAGGGGGGAAAAAAGTGCTGTCCTTAAATTCAAAGTGTAAGAATCATCTAGCATATTAAAAGGTTAGAACTAGTAACACAGGGCTTTCCAGCAGCCCGGCCATCTGGACGTGGCTTTGCAGGTCTCAGACTGCATGGATCCCCGCAGAAGTAGGTAGGTATAAACAAAGGCAGAATTTAATTACAAGAGCACATTTTGTTGCACAATACTCTCTCAAAAATGCCTACATGAAGTAGAAACTTGACGCTTAGTTTGATCATTTGTTCAAGGCTCTTTGTTAAACAGAATGAGTGTAGTGTAATACGCTGACATCTTCTTATGGCTCTGACATTTACTAAGGTAATAAAGTAATTATGTTAATGTATAATAATTGTATTCAACAGGAAATAAAAAGTGCTCAGTGCAAGAACAACAAGAAAAAAGTCTTGTTTTTCTAAGTGACTGTCATACACAGAAGGCTGAGACCTTAACAGAGATGTTTTGGAGGCTGATAATGTCTTATAAACATGGCTCGAAATAATCCTTATTTCTAGTGAAAATACAATTTAACGTAATGAACTTTAAGACATCAGGTTAGAAAATGCCAATGCAAATTAAAGATACCCATTCTCCATGCGGTGTTTGTCACTTGAAGAAAGAAAATTGTGGAGGTCATTTGCATCTTTCCTCTGTAGTCTTGCTATAGGCAGTCTGATTCTTGGTTCACTGAATGACTTGGATGACATTGTCATACCTAAGAGACATTTTCAAAAGCCACTAAGATACTTACAGATCTGTGGATTCAAAGAAATAGATGACAAAGCTGAATTAGCTACAGCACTGCAGCTCGTCTATCAAAACTAGCCACACTTGCTCTCCTACCTTGCTGCACCTACCAAGCAACGTGAGCTTGCTTAGACTGTCCCATGAACCTCTTTTCATACATTCGCCATGAGTAAGGATGTCCCTTGGACGGTCACCATGAAGTGACTTGTGAAGCTGTTGCAATTCGACCTTGTGTTGGAGCTTGCAGATGCACAAGTCATTCCTTAAGAAGGGCCTCTGTGCTACCAGATCATCATGGGTCTTTAAAACCTTTCCCCCTTGGCTCCAGCCAGGCCCAGTGACTACTGTTAGCTGATCCTCAAAACAGGCATTCACATGACAAAGTGTTTAAAGGGGGAGTTTCCTCTGGCTCCGGATAATTAACGGAGCTTTCTGACAAGAGTTGCTAAAGGTCTCACATCATTTAAAAATGTCTACTCAGCATGGACACTCCAATTATGTAAGTATGCAGCCCTTTTCAAACACTCTGAATACCATTGCCTCAGCAATATCTAGGATGAGGTTGGCCAGAAAGCTTTAAAATGTGTGGATGAGACCTTCAGCCAAGGCAAGTGTAGTATTTCTCATGCTACATCCTATTAACTGCTGAGGGCTTTTATGAAGTTCCATTTTGCTACATCAGATTGGAAATCTTAATACACTTCATTCTGTAAATTGTTCCACTTACTTCAATGGGTCTTTGTGCAGATAAGGTGAAGTACAAACAGTACAAATAAAAGGGTAGATCCCTTGAAGAAGAGACCTTCTTGGATTTGTTTGGGTAGAGCCTGGTGCTTGATTCTCTCTTGGCTTCTAAGCTTTGCCACAATAAACAGAAATGAATAAAAATAGCAATATCAAGCTGCTCGGCTGTCTGCAGCCTATTTGACTTGCCCTGGGAATCAACTGGATACTCATAGCAAAAAATGCTGATTAAGGCTGAGTAACTTTGCCCCAAATCGAATTCATTTTAACAGCATAGAGGAAGGGGAAATATTATCCTGCTCTTTGCTCAGAATATTTAGATACAATGACATAATATGAATGCTTTGCAAAAATTGCCTGTCTTCAGGTAGTGCATTTTGGAGTGATTTCAAAATTCCCTTAGGTTATATCAGCAAACCTTTTTCCCCTGACTCAAAAATCACTAAGTTCTAAGTGCCCCATTGTCTGTGTCACTTACCTTGTTTACATGGTGGGTTATTTTCAGCCTACGGTCTGTGCCTTATTCTGTCAGGCTGCCCTCATGCTACTTTGTGACTAGTTTGATTTTCAAGCCTTCATGCATAAATTATGATTTATTTTGCTTTCCGAAATGAAGGCTGAGTAAAGTAATAGAGTGTGGGGGTTTTTGTTTGTTTTTTATTATGAGTATTTCAAAAGTGTGGGTTTTTTCTTATGAAGAAAACTCTGCACTTCTAGCAAATCTAATTTTATCTTCTATTTAGAAAAATGCACAGAGAGAAAAGAAGAAATAAGAAGAAAAACAGTATCTTAAGAGGTTCCGAGTTCTCATAATGCCAGCATTCAAGTGAGAGATATATCATACTCCTCAAAAGCGGCCTTCTTTGGTCATTAATGTTATTTTACATATAGCTGGGTACTCTGTGCACGCCAGTATTGCCAATGCATTTTTGCTCTGTGCCCAGAGAGAAGCCATGTGCCCAAAACATGGTCATATGAATACAATAAGCATCACCACCAGCACTGTCTGATTTTAAGCATTACAGTAGTGAAACATATTGCTCTTCAAAACTTCCTTAGCTGTTTTTACGGCAGCAAGAAGGCATAATTGAACTATTGCCCAAAGGCAATTACTGATTGAAATTGATTAATTCTGCAAACGAATTTGACCAATAGATTAGTTGTCATGTTAAGGCAGATTTGGGCAGTGCTGCCGCAGTTGTGAAGGAGACATAACTGTCTAGCATGAATAGTCAATACGGTTTGTTGCCCCGTAGAGTTGCTTGTTGAGATACCCAAAGAAATCTCACCAGGGAACGGCGCAGGGCATGCTACTTTGATGCTATCAAACCGTTGTGTTACCTCCCTGCTTTTATGTACGAATCTGAGGAATTGTTAACAGCACCAAGAGCGGTTTGCTCTGAGCAACACAAATGTAAGGAACTTAACATCAAAGTGATGCAAAATCCACCGAAAACAACAGAAAGGCTCCGATTGAATCCAGGGGACTTTGAATCAAGGCCTACCAGGGTCATGTCTGCTGTCCTAATGAGTTTTCTAAGGGGATCCCGTGGGAAATTGGAAGAAAGATTCTAATTTCACGAATCCAGGGATTACTGAGGCTTCAAGCTACCTGTTTTGCAAAATCACTGGTTCAGGTTCAGCTTCTTTCCCCTTCTAGCCCATGACACAATGGCACAGGAGCTCCAAGCTTCATGGTTACACAAAGGATCCTTTACACCCAAGAACCCTCCCTTCCTCTGTACCCCCAGGAAAGATGCTCCAGAAAGCCATTTGAGGTAAAAATGATCAATGCTGCTACTGCATGCCCAGACAGAAGCTATACTAAAGAGTTCCTTACATTATCACCTGTCAGAGCATGGTGGGGTTTAGACACAAATCTTTCTGCAGTTATCCAGTACCTTCCATGCTTGGAGATTAAGTTGCTGAATCGGGCATTTTGTTACCCTATTTCTGAAACCAGTCTGGAAACGGAAAGTGATATGGAGCATCGCAGCCCGCTCCTAGTTCTGGATTCGCACTGATTTCACAACTGTTATCGGTGACTTAGTTTGATTGGGTTTCTACACAAAATTCAAGGCTTCGTTTTTGGCATAGGAAGCCCCATGTGAGATAAGTGACCAGAAGAGTTTCTGAACTGTTACACAATCCAGTTGCAGATGTGATCAATGAAAGATGCCCTTCTGAGGTTTTCTGAAGTTAGTATCAATAACTTCATTAGTTGTCTGTGCAGAGGATTGGGCCCCTCTCTGTTTACGAGGACATATTAGCTAATGGAGCATCCCACACGCAGTTTCCCGAGCTCTCGTATCTGCGTCTTCACTTGGAAAGGACAGGATTTTGTTAAGCTTTCAGGAACATTTCAGAGCCCTTTCTTCCACTATCAAGATTTTTTTAAAGGGAAAAGACATAAATGAGCAACGTGATAGGTAGGGGAGCTCTTATTTTGGTTGGGCAACAGATGAGGCATATGGGTAATTTATTGCACTATAATTGTGTTATGTGATATCGATGCTGCAGTATTAATGACTGCAAAGTGCCCAGATTGATTCAGATGGCCATTTACTGTCATTATTACAAATCTAAATAAATAAATAAGAGCAATTGAATTGATGCATCTAAGAAGTGTTTCAAAGTCACCCGGTGACATACATGTAGGCACTGTGAACAGAGAGTGACTCAAACAATATCAGGGACACTTTTTATTGGGGTCAGAAAGAAATAGAACAACTAAGTCATTTTCAGTCATACACAATATATTAGGAACTGTTTTAACAAGCACATTGCTAAACCGACTGGCATGAACAAAGCGTTTAAAAAAGCTGGGGTGTAAATATGCCAGGAAAAGAGAAAGAAAACATGTAAACTATGCTCAAAAATAGTCTGCAAATGTAAGGAAACAAGAAGAACTAAGACAATCATGCACATACCTCTCCTGCTACCATGGCCCAGTGAATACAGTGGTTACCATGGCTGGATCTGGCTATGAGGTGGACTTCAGAGGGCAAGCTTTGTTTCTGATCTCTGCCCAAACAGAGAGCCTTGATCCAGTCTGTTGGTTTGTGTACTTTGGGCAAGCCAACCTCACACTGCAAGAGCCAGCAAGTTAAGTTTGAATTTATCTCATGCCTTCAGGTTTCTCTTAGCATCCCCTGTCTGGCTGTCATATCATACAAACCAGGAGATGTGTTATCCCTCAATGTTCCAGAATACGACTCTGCACTTTTTCCCTAAAATGCAAGAGCAGTGCAAGTCAGACAGCCAGCATTACTTGCACTTCACAACACTATTTATGTATCCGCCTGGTTGTTTTTCTGAACAGAAGACAGTACCTTAAAATGTAGATCTTGCTAAGAGGTAGTTTTTCTATTAACCAGTTGTGGAGAGTATTAATACAAAACAAGTGTAGGGTCTTTTTTTTATATATTACACGCTTTTATTAGCTTCACTAATCATTGGTACTGAAAGCAAAGAGAGCAAGCCTGTAAAATAAATGGCTTTCTCATACTCACAGGTACATTTGAGAATAGGTGGTACCCCAACACAGCCAAGCAAGAATCTGCTAGCATTCATCTGCGTGGGAAAAAAATCTATTTTGGCTCTTCATACACCCACAATCTCTAATGATCATTGACTCATTTGCCCAGATAAATTCCTTAGATAAACAACCAAAACCCAAATTAACGTACTAACCATTAATAATCCAGTTAGCAATTTTTATAACAACAACAACAAGAAGAAAAAGATATGATTTCTTTTGAAGGTTTATTCTTAGCAATGTTTATGTGATGCAAATACTGGATTTAAGTCACTTCCCAACAACCAGGAAAGCAAGTCAACATTACAGACAGGACTAAACGGTGAATATTCTTGTATTCATGGCTGGTGCTTAAGCAGCTGCATTTCAATATCTCTTAATGTTATAGGTCATCACCAGCTTAAGAATTATATGCCACAGTTACTTCTCGCCTTGTACTGGGATAGCTCACACACACACACACCCCGCAATTAAAAGCACAGAGGGATAAGAAAATAACTTTCAAACACTTGGTTATAAAATTGTCTGCTATAAAAAAAAAAAAGCTTCCAAAATTCCTCATTTGGTATGTTGCTGCTGTGAGGATTTTTTTGAACTTCACATCCGCTTTCAAACTTGCATTCCTGGGGACTGCAGAAAACTGTGTAAGCTGTGAGGAAGATGCTTAGAGGTTACTCCCAACATGGAGCTCCCCTAGTGGCTACTCCCCTCCCACCTTCCCTCAGTGGATAGAAACACCTCAGGTGGGATTTTCCCCATTCATGACCAGAAGGAAGTGACTGAAAAGGGATGCAGGTCCCAATCCAGGAAGGAAAAAAAAAAAAAAATTCATAAACATTCCTGTCTGGGGCGTTTGGTATGGGAAAATGCTGGTTTATTCAAGGAGAAGTGAGAAGACCTAAAAGAGAAATTTAAGGGTTTCTCTCTAAATCTATAATCAGGCACTATGTACTGCCCTGCTGAGGATATAAGGAAACCTGTGGGAAACTCTGCTTTACAGTTTGGTTTAACAGCAAGTATACAGAAAAAACCCCCATAGATAACAATGTCTTATGAATCATGCTGCGTACATTATTTTTCGTGCGTATGACGGAAGGCTCTGTTGTCCACATTCAAGCTGATGATTAGCATTAATCCACAAGCAGATGGATATGAAAATCAATGCGCATAGACACGGTTATTCTGGAAAGCAATCATTTGCTGCCTCTCCACATGCACGGAATATTTTTTTCCTGTAGTAGAAACGCTTATAGACTACTGCCAGACTAAGGGCATACTGAAGCAGATACCAAAGCTTCAGATATCGAAGCTTCAGCTGCATGACTCCCTGAATTCTGCTGTCAAACCAAAATGAGTGAAAATGAGCTTAATTTTTCTTGTTGATGCCAGTGTTTGGGGTTTTTTGGAAAGAACTTCCAAGGAGTGACACTTGTTCTGCTTGTCAATGTAAAGGTACTGTTGCCAGCTAGCCAGTAATTCTGAACTGAAGTTCTAAGTTGATTTTCAAGGTAGATATTGCAATACCACCAGGACAGGCAATGAGGGATGTGTAACAATTCCTGTAAATAAAAGTGTTTAACATCGTCATGAAGGGGAGGTATGTAGAATAAACAGATAAAGCTTCGGATTAAAAGCCTGCCTGAGCCGCCTTCCATTTTCACCAGTTTTACTCTAGCGTATCCTGTGTCTTCACTTGAAGTTATCCTTAATTTTCTTCTCTGTCAATGATGCCAAATTTCTTGGGAAGCACCACAGGTGCAAAGAGACTACGAGAATGAAGCTTTAACACTCTAAAAATGGATGATTTTTTAAAAATCATATATTAAGTGTAAGCACAAACACTGGCGGTTAAGGGTGATAAGTAATTAAGACCCAGTTATAAGGTACACAAACATTTGCCTTTCCAGTTTTCTGAGGGAAACATCCTGTATTTTGGGATTCATCAAACAAAATATATCAGCTCAAGAAAACTCAGGGAGCTTAAAATGCTCAATGAGCAACCTCCCTTGTGCAGTCTGAACCCTTCCCTGGCTTTTTGCAGAGCAAACAGCCAGCAGCAAGTCCAGAATTGAGACAAAAACAAAAACAAAGACAAAAACAAAAACCATAAACATAAACATAAGCTGTAATTCTCTAAAAGTTTGGCCTGGACTGAGTGGACCCACTGCTGCTCCTCCTCAGCCTGGGCCCTGTGGGGATGGCCCAGGCCAGCATGGCCCTATGGCCCCAGGCATGGCCCCATGGGTGGGAGAAGCCTTGGAGATGCCGCGGAGTTTGGCAGGGCCTCTGGAAGAGCCTGTACATCAGTGAGGAAAGCTGGGCCGTAGGGCTTGACGAGTGTCGTGCACAAGAGCAAGAAAAATAGGACCCGCTGGGGTCAGTGGCGAATGCTCCTGGGACTGTGGTGCTTGCTGCACCCAGGAGGACCAGAGGTCCAGTTGACCCAAAGGGCTCCCCAGCACCCCACCAGGACTTTGGAGCCCAGAGGAACCCGGCCGTGTGGGCAGCGGTGGTGGACAAATGAGTCTGCACTCAGGGGCCTTCCCAGGCACCCTCACCATGGGCAGCCCTGAAGGGACCTTGGGGACCGTTCCCCGTGAGGGGCATGAGTGGCTTTGGTTTGTGGTGTCACGAGCAGATGACAGAGCATCTCGCTCCACCCGCAGAAGACTGGAACAGCCCCAGCCTCCCTTCCTAGGGCATGAAAGAGCGGCCTGCGGGTTTGGGGGGCAACAGGACGCAACACAGATTTTTATAACCCGCAACCGAGGGATTAGTCCCTCTAAAGAAGGCATCTTCAGGTGCCCGGCTGGTGGCTGCGGTTAAAACGCACGTGGCTGTGGGTCGGGCACTGGTGCTCCCCTCAGCAGCACTGGGCTGGGGCTGGCGGCTGCGTGCGGCTGGCGGTGACAGGGACAGGGCACCTCTCGGAGGGAAACGTGCTGCGGTGCCTCTCCCCGCTGGTGAGGGTTTGGGCGGGGGGTTGGGGATTATTTTTTTTCCCAGGAGATGTGGCATTTAAAGGCAAAAAGGAAAAAAAAATAGCTTAACGTGTGCGGGAGAGGCAGGGCGCATCCCGGAGGCCCGGGGAGCGACGGGGCGGGCGGGCGGGCGGGAGCAGCGGCCCGGCTCCCCCGGCTCCCCCGGCTCCCCCGGCTCCCCCGGCTCCCCCCGGCTCCCCCCGGCTCCCCCCGCCCGCCTGCCGGCGGGGACGCGGCCAGCTCCAGCCTGCGCTGAAACTGAGCAGACCCTCCGCGCACACCCCCCCCCAGCTCTGCTTTCTTTCACATCTAATTTGATAGGAGGGTGATTTCAAGCTTCCCACAGTTACAACTTTTGATTTCTCCCTCTGCCTCCCCCTCCCCCTCCCTCCCCGCGCATTTATTACTTGCATTTAATTAATTCCTTCTTTGCGTTTCCTTTCCTGTTAATCTTTGGGTGACTGCTTTGTACATATGGCAATCTGATAATGAGGGAGTTTATCCTTAGTCTCTATACTTCTTCATTGCGATGTCCACCAGTCCAGTGCCTGGGATATCGATCATCTTTCCTTGGGGAGGGGGACAAGGTAAGCGGGGTGATAAAAGATTTGCAGTATCCCACACCATTAAGAATAGCTTTTATTCCTTGGCACTGTTTAATCAACTGTTATATCAAGTCATGCTGTTTAAGCAACCACATCAAAAGAACATTCCCTCTTTTGTATAAATTATATATTCCTTGTATCTGTCTTCTCACATGCACGCAGACGGGGAGATAAAACTTCAGTTTGTTTTTTTTTTAAAGCATGGAGCAGGTATTTAGCTGTTATACAACTTGTTTCTGCAACTAAGTTGGTTGATAAACACCTAGAAGCCAAGCTGCCGACTTTCTAACTTTTTACCCATTTCCAAGTCAAAACTCCTAAATTTAAAGCTCGGAAAGAGAAATCAATGATTCACTGAAACTCTGGAAAGAAACTTAAAGAGCAGAAGAAGAGTACAGGCTAAAAAAGAGGGAAGAGCACCAGCTGGAGTCGGGATCACCCCTTTCGGCTATTTCCTGAAGTTTAGATAAAAAGACCACTTTGTCCCTTGCAAAATCCGTGCTGTCCCTCTTGTTACAGTTTACGGATATACAACTTTTTTACCACTTAAGAACTAATTTTTAAGTCCATTTTCACATGCTTTAAGTTGATTACGATGCCACAGACCGGAAAACTCTCGTATAATTGCTCGCCCCAAAGAGCTTTTTGGGGTTTTTTTGAAAAAGAAAAACTTAAACAAAGTTGATTGTTGTTGTTGTTGTTGTTGTTGTTGTTGTTTTTCTGAAAAGGTGGACTTTGAATTACTTTAGCATGTCATCCTGTATTTTTAAGAACTCATAAGAGACTCCTGAAAGTTTCTAGATCCCAGGACAAATTGCATTTTCTTAGGAGCAAAAGTAAAGGAGCTCTTTGCAAGCAGAGAACTGTTTGTTCATATGGGACTCTGCTTTTCTGTCTAACCTGCTCTATCAGCCCCATCTCTGCAATTTTGCTCGTCTCTCAACACCTTTGCCTGATTAGTAGCTTTTGGAGATCGGGATAAAGACATCACTTGCCACGCTGCATGAGATAACAATTAATTTAACATTAAACTTATCCCCTTTCCATTCACTTTGCTTGGATCGATCTCTGTTAATTGTGTTTGCGGATGCTTTCAACACTACGCTTTTCTTAAAAACTTAATGACACCCCGCAAGGAGGTGTAAGCGTCTGAAACGCTCCTCTTCGCCTTCGACCAAAGAAACAAAGAATACAGCAACAGCGTGCTCAGGAGACCATCTAATTTTTAATCAGTTGACTTTTCATGAACTTCTGAAGATATAATATTATTTTAAACTCGGTGATAGTCCTCGTTTTATTGGAAAAAACAAAAAATAAAGAAGGTGCCATTTAGATCCCTCCACACTGCAGTTGTGTGATACACAAGGCAGACACGGTAACTTCGTATAACTGCCGCCTCGCATCAGACTTAACTGGTTTCTGCCTTTAAAGTGGTCATTTATCAGCTAAAAGGCGAGTGTCTTTAAAAATGTATGTCTTTAGAAGGGAAGGCGATCTCCCTTTTCAGGGGGAAGAAACCTGTTACAAAGCCACTTAGGTGGGTGCGCACTTAAATGGCATTATTGCCCCCCTGGGTGTTAATATTTCCCCAGTACGATTCTATTTGCACCGCTCCCCGATAATTCGGCATTTTATTTAACCGCAACTGCCCTTAGAAACTTGACTTGCACTGAGGCAGCCTCCTAATCTTATTTATTTTTTTTTCTCTTTCACAGAGGCATCTGTTCCTCTTGCTGACAAATGTACCATTCTGCCAAGAAAGTTTATTTTTTTAAAAAAAAAAAAAACAAAACAGCGTGTAATTGATGTTATCCCAAGAAAACGCGATCTCCACCCCTCTCAGCTCCAAGCCCTTCAGGTAAAAGGAAAAAAAAAAATCTTTCAAGAATTTGTTGCCTTTTTGAGGGTTAAAACATCAGAAGACAAGCTTGTCTCGCCTTGGCCAATCAGCTCTCGGCCCTGGCAGCTATAATATAGAACTAAAGGCAGACTCCTCTCACAAGCGTCTTGCTTTGCTACCATTAAAATCAGACCCTTTTTTTGTCTCTCGATCGCTGTCTCCCGACCAAACTCCGATGTGTTCCGTTATCAGCGACCTAGAGCCTGCCATTCCAGCACCTGTCTTGCTAGGGATCGGTGGATAGTATACGATTCAGAAAGCAGACAAGGACATAGGAGGAGAGAGAGCTCTAGAGAGACAGCCAGGGATAGGCACAGAGAGCTTTGAAGTAATTGGATTCAATGGACGAAATGCTGCTGTTGACAAGAATTCTCTTGGTGGGCTTCATCTGCGCTCTTTTAGTCTCCTCTGGGCTGACTTGTGGACCAGGCAGGGGCATTGGAAAAAGGAGACACCCCAAAAAGCTGACCCCTTTAGCCTATAAGCAGTTTATTCCCAATGTGGCAGAGAAGACCCTAGGGGCCAGTGGAAGATATGAAGGGAAGATCACAAGAAACTCCGAGAGATTTAAAGAACTAACCCCAAATTACAACCCTGACATTATTTTTAAGGATGAAGAGAACACGGGAGCTGACAGACTGATGACTCAGGTAGAGCCACAGAGATACCTGTATTTGTGTTTGTTAACCTCTCTGAGCAATCCTAAACGACGCATCTGTCTTAGTATTTTTGAAAGCCCCCCCCTTTCCCTCTCCCCCTCCTCCCCCCGCCCCTCCAAACTCGGCTAGTTTCCCCCATTGAATGTAAATACCATCTATCCAGACAAGTTAGCAGGGGCTGGAGCTGGAGCTGTCTAGATATTTGGTGGGGGAATCTGTGTGATACTTACAGTCATTACCGTGCCATGGCGTTCCCTGTAACTTGGTTAGAGATTGCTGTTTGCATTTGTCCCCAAGGATGCACTTTGATCAAACGAATTGCATACAGCTCAGAGGACCCCAAGTGTATAGTGACCGCCAGGCCACTCACTCATTATTACAAATGCAGTCCTCGGTTGCTACGCCTGCTGACTTGATTTTTTATATATATATATTTTAAAAATTCATTTATTATTTTTTCGCTTCATTTCATTTTAGCCTTCATTATTATTATTATTTTTCCCTCGCGAGCATATTCTAAATTTAGTAGGCATGCAGTCGTGCACTCACAAAAGGCAGCTGAAGCTGGATCGACCCTTCCTCTCCTGATTCCGTATTATATAGCTCGTATTGCAATACCATCATTTGCAATTGTGCCCATCAGAGCGTAAATATATTGATATTTCTTTAAGGATGCTCGCCACCAATGCTCTGGTACTTCCATAGGGGAGGGACTTGCAACTTATCGGCATTGCATCACCTTCTGTTTTAAAAAATCTGATGGCACAAGGTTTACAACTGGGTAAATATTGGATCTCGGGTGGAATCAGATTGCGGAACCATTTTCGGGGGGGGGGGGTGGGGGGGGTGGGAGAGAGAGGACCTCTCCGAGAGTCACCTCATAATTATTATTCATGCTCAACAGAGAGCTCGGTGAAGTCAATTGCTCTGCCAATCCCGGAGTTTCTGAAACTACATGCAATCTAGACACTGGAAATGGGTTTCCTCCAAATATAGGTCAACAGCGCTTTTTTAATATTAATACATTTAAGCCCCACCTTCAGTGCCAAGAACAGGACTCGCCTGGAAGGACTAGGCGGGGAGTGGACGCGGGGAAGGGGGGGTGCGGGGTGGAATTTCCCAAACTCTCCCCGTTCCTCGGCCTGATTTTCCGCACGTTTGCCGGGTCTCCCGGGGCGAGGGACCGGCGGCCGCCACCATCTCCTCCCGACCACCTTAAATCGCACCGTACCTCCGAGCGCGGCGGCGCGCCTCTGCCCGCCCGCCGCCGCCCGCCGCTGCCCCGCGCAGGGCTGCGGAGCGAAGCGGAGCGGAGCCAGTGTCGGTCCCCCCGGCTCTGGCGCAGCGCCGTCCGCGCCCCTCTGCGCACCCGCGGTCCTCCGCCCTCGCTGCCTCCGGTGCGTGCGGCGAGGCAGCCGCATCCCTCGCATTTTCAGCTCCACTTACTCCCCTCGCGTATCGATCGCGGCGGCTCGGGTTTCACCCTTCCCTCCGCAGCCCGGCGGCAGCGGCGGCGGCGGCTCCGCGGGAGACGGGCTCCCGCCGGGGCACGGCGCATCCCTCCCTGCGCGGCTGCGCCGGTGCGTGTGCGCGGCGGAGCGGAGGGAGGCGGGGAGCCGGGAGACGGTGTGGGGAGAGGTGGGCTGCGGGCTGGGGGCGGCGGGCGGGCTGACCCCGGCCCCGCCGCTCTCCCGGGGCACGCCGCGCCGGCTACGCGGCTGGCCGCTCTCGCTGCATTAGCTGGCAGCATCTGAACTCCTGACCTTCTGTCAACTTCCCTCAGACGAACGAAACGAAAACAAATACTTTTTTTTTTTTCCCTCCCCGTCCTTCAGTGCTTATTCCCGTGCCTTAGACACAAAGAGGGGAAGGTGGGCTGGAGGCAGCGGGATCGGGGAGGCGGCAACGCCGGGTACTCGGCGGCAAAGAAGGGAGCGAAGCGAGGGACAGAGCCGGCCTCCGGTACGCCTCGGAGAGGCACAGAGCTACCTGTCCTTGTGTTTGTTAACCTCTCTGAGGGAGCGGGGAAGCGGAGCGGGGCTGGGGAGGGGGCGGAGGGGCTGCCCTTGCCCACCCTCCCCTGGGCACTGCCGAGTCCGCAGCGCCCCGAGGTGCCGTCCCGCCGCCGGCCTCCCTGCCTTGCTTTTCTCTCCTTCCCTCTCTCGGCCAGCAACCTCTCGTTAAATCCCGGCCTCTAAACGCCTACTTCGCGAGCCTTCAACCATGGAGAGATCTTCCCTGAATAGAATCGTTAAACTTGCAGAAGAGTTGCCGAATGCATTAGCCGCTAGTTAATATTAACTCTGGGGAGGGGAGGGGGGGGAACGCAAACAGAGGTAGGTAAGTCAGGTTCTCAACTTTGCAGGTGACAACAGCAGTTTGCTGAAGGCTCCCCCCTTCCTCCCCTCCCTCCCCCCCCACCCCAGCCATTGGCTGGATTCGGGGAAGAGATAAGGAGGCCAGGTCAGTATGATAAAGCTGGAATTTGTATGAAATAAAATAGCAATCTCGCGTAATGCAGGTACACAACCCGTGCGTGATGTGAGGAATTTAGAGATCAACTTGGCATTTAGGAAGCCCACCAGGTTGTTTACACTGACAGGTACCTGTTAAGTGTTTCCTTCAAGCAATTCATTTGTGAGGAGATTAGGAGCTGGCAGGAGAGGGCTTGTTGAACAACTTTGCCTCCACACAAAGCGTTAGTGCAGGCAGCCCTGCTGAGCTTCACGGTGGCTGAACAGAATTGGGCTTGATTTGTGGCACACGACCCAATGAATTAATAAATAGTCTGGGCTTCACGGCTTTTGACTCTGACAATCCAGCTCAGGCAGTATAAAGGGGAGAGAAGTCCTTTAGGAGGTCTTTTCTTCTTTATTTCGCCTGAAGCCGGGAGCTGGTGCTGGCTGGGCCAGAGCGGCAAGAGCCCCTCGGCGCTGCCCGTCTCCCTGCCCCTACCCCTGCCCGCAGCCCTGCCCGCCCCTCTGCGCCCGCTGCCATCGCCGTGTCGCGCAGGGCTGCCGCCTTATCAGTAGCTGAGACGTTTGATCCTTCACCCCTTTCCCTCTGTAAACCAGCGGAGGAGCGTATCCATCCTCTCAGGCGTGCGGGGCAGAGAGGAAAAAAAAAAAATTCAAACTTAACTTCCTCGTGCTGCTGTGCTTTGCTGTCGAGAATAGTGCCAAAACCCAAACACTCGGCTCTTCCCGTAAAATGGTAGGCCAGAGAGTCCAAAGTGAGCTCACGATTGAGTTTTATATCTCCCAGGGACCTGTGTAGTGCTGGAATTGCTTTTTTTATGGCTATTGATAGACACACGGGAACTTTCTTGTTAGGCAACCTTGTCACGTCCCTAAGAATAGCGTCGTGGGGATAATGGAGGGGCTTTGACTTTCTGGGGGCTGTGAAGGGGGCCTTTGCGGTCTGTTGCTGGGTGTGCTGAGAGCACGCTAGGGAGAATGGTCCTGCAGAAGGCCAAGCATCCCAGTCAGGCCAGCAAAAGTGAGGGAAGAGCACCTTACCACATCCCGCTGTGGCTTTAATTCACATCAATATCTGCATCCAGAGAACCACATCGTGTATATCCACGAGTTATTTGTCTCTCAAAATAGAGGGGGAAAACTGGCAACGTGTGTGTTTCTAACCCTGTACCTTTAGTCAAGCACTTTCTATGCTTTTGGTGCTGATATCCTACTTCTGGGAGGCTGAGTCATTTTCCCTACTGCTGGCGGGGCTTTTCTCCCCTTGACTAAGACAGAATTTCCCCTCCAAAATTTCAGGGTTTCATTTAGAGCTCACTCCCCTCTACCACTGCAGCTCCCCTTCTCATCCTTTCCCCCTATCCCGCCTCCCTCATTTGCTCGGTCCCCGCAGGCCCCCAGTGCTGCAGGGCCCGGTTCAGCTCCGGGGAAGGCTGGTGGCACCGGAGGGATGATGGAAAAACCTGTAGTGGCTTCTCCACGGAGTTGGAAATGTTTCACTCCACACAAAGGGTATCCTAGCTTGCATAGCATCCCTGCTTCGCTTAACTTCCCTCCTTGGTCCTCCCTTGCTTTTCATCTTCCCACTAAGAGCTATATTATTGTATGGATTTGCTCGGCTTTGTAGGCGAGCGCCGATGTATGTTTGAAGCGGAGTGAATGCTCCCAGCCCGTGGTGCTTTGAGGGCTCTAATGAGTGATGGGCCAAGGGAGAGAAAAAAAACCCCACCCCTCCCTCCAGCACATAAAGGTTGTTAACATGTATTGAGACCCCTTTCAACACAGAATTAAGCTGAAAAGACCCGGAGAGACATTCCGGGGGGGAATCCGTGACTCGGAGATATATGGCGAGTGTTTGTTCTCGGCAGAAACTTCGCTCTCGGGAAGGGGACAGGGCACTTAGCGGCAGGAATTTGCTCCGTGCAGGTGGCTTTGAACCGGCACGCTCACACTGCAGTGCCGGGGATGGGGCGGGGGGTCTCCCTGTCCCTGTAGCAGGTGCCGGGGGAGGGGGCGGATCCGTCCCGGTGGGTCTTCGTGGTGTTTCACCCCCTCTTCTTCCCGTGTCCCCAAGTTTCACACACACCCACCCCCTCCTCCTCCTCACCTGCCCCCCCGTCAGCTCCTGGTAGCGGGGGAGAAGATGCTCAGCCCCTGGATCGGCCCATCCTGCGGCGCGTTTTGGGGGGGGGTGCGGGGTGGGAAGGGGGGGGATGGCGCGGATTTGGCTGGGGAGGGAAGGAAAGATTCGGCCCTAGGGGGCACAGATGGTGTGTGTGTGTGGGTGGTCTGCCCCTGGCTGCAGCACCCCTAGCAATGCGCCCTTCCCCGTGTGCCCGTATCCCCGCAGCGCTGCAAGGACAAGCTGAACGCCCTGGCGATCTCGGTGATGAACCAGTGGCCCGGTGTGAAGCTACGGGTGACCGAGGGCTGGGACGAGGACGGCCACCACTCCGAGGAGTCCCTGCACTACGAGGGCCGCGCCGTGGACATCACCACCTCGGACCGGGACCGCAGCAAGTACGGCATGCTGGCCCGTCTGGCCGTCGAGGCCGGCTTCGACTGGGTCTACTATGAGTCCAAGGCGCACATCCACTGCTCCGTCAAAGCAGGTAAGGCGGGCAGCCTGCCCATGGACGCGTCGGGGGAGGGGGACACCACGGGGCCACGGCTCAGCCCGCCCAGAGCCTTCTCCGACCTACCCGGAACCGCCCGGTCTCCCTCCTCCTCGTCAGCGCAGGGTCCCCCCCCAGCCCTGCCCACCCCCTCGGGGCTCCCCCGGGGATGCGGAGCGGAGCCCCTGAGAGCGCAGCCTACCTCCCCCCCTCCCGCCTCTTAGTGATCTCGCCGGTGCAGCGGTAGGCGAAAGGAAGAAGGGGTGAAAAAAGGAAGGGGGGAAAAAAAAAGGCCAGCCACCTGCAGCACTTTTTGACAGCGTTTTTATTTGGGTGATTTGCCTGCCCAGCCTTCCCAGGAGCGCTGCACCGCAGCCACACACCCTTCTCCGCCCCCCGTGGGACTTGCTGCTTTCCCCATCCAAAGAGCATGTTCAACACAAACACTAGTGGCCGTCTTCGCTGGCTGCACGCCTTACTCGCGATCGCTAATCTCCGAGTGGGAGCCGGCCAGGAAAAGAAATACAAAGCGCGGTCCTCTGCCTTCTTCAGCGGTAGCCGCTAGGAAATTCCCAGATAGGGATACAGAGACACATAATTTTTTTCCCTCCCCTGTGCTTACAACGCCACACGCTGTCTCAACACGGGAACAGCTCGCAAGAAATCCCCTGCTCGACGAGTTCTTCTAGATACTTGACGCTTTTTTGGGGGAAGCAAAACCGTTGGCAAGCGCCATCCCAACCCCTGCCCCCGCTGCCTCTCTCCACCTGGTTCTGTGGCAGCTAAAGCACTTTTTAACAGCATCTTCTAGCCCAGCAGCCTGCTGGAAGTGTCAAGAAACCCTTGGTTGCAAAAACAAATAATGGGCTTTCTTTCAATATAGCTGTTTACTTCAAAACTAGCAGCCCCACGGCAGGAAAACCTGCCTGGCCTCACCATGCAGGTCTGCAAGAGAGGCTCATCCCCCCCACTCCAGCCTGAAGCATCCTGGGGGCTGCGCTGAGGAAGTACCTCTCCTGCCCGTGAGGGCTTTGTCCTGAGAGTCTCCTACCGCTTTTGTTCAGCTCCCTGGTCCTTTCTAGCCAAAAGGAGGCCCTGCGAAGCTGCCAGCCGTGCGGTGATATGCAACATCCCTTTCAATAGCGAAGACGGGCTTTAGAGCACAAGGTGTCCGATTGTGGCACACAGTGACCTTAGCCCAAGCACACCCTCTAATCCACCCCCACGGGTATTTCACAGGAGAGGAGTAACCCCAAGCCGCTCATTGAGATTCGGCACACACGGATTTGGGGGCAATATTTAGAGGGTGTCAGGCAGGGTCGTGTGACTGTACCACGCAGGCTGCAAGTGAGCAGGCTTGAATTCCACCCGCTCAGCCTGATTTCAAACTGTCCAAACCTCGTTTCATGACAGAGCATCTTATGAGAAGATTAAACCCCATAATGCCAGGCAGGAAGATTCTTTATCTAGATCTCTGTTTGCAAAAAGTATGATCCCAGAGACTGGAATGCAAAGAAGAGTTCCCCCAAGGCCTGAATTATTGTCACCAGGACAGAGGAGGGAGAGGCAGGGGTGGTAAAAGGGACATTGATAATGCGCTACGGCAAGTATTTAGAGCAAGCTTCTACATTTAAAATTCAAATACAGATCTTGAGTGCCTTGGAAAAGTGGCTCTGCTGTGCAAATAGTGCTTGGAAGGTCCTGGGTTTTTTGGAGAGTATGTGTGTGAATTGGCACATAGGGTTTCTGCACCTGAACAAATAGGGAGGGGGAGAAAAGGGGGGGAAGAAGCTGGGAAAAAAATGGAAGTGTCCTCTCTTCCAAGAGTGTCTGCATTTATTACATGAATCAGAATGACAATGCTGATCCTTTATTGGATTTTAATTAGAGAACCCAAACAAGCACTGCTCAAAGAAGCAGATTTTCACACCTCTGCCAATTCACTGGCATGTTTGTAGAGCTGCTACACTACTAGATCTATTCATCAAGCCCCTGAATATGCAAACAAAGCTCTAGCCAGACCTTTACCGCCAGCTTGTAGGAAGGTGTAGTTTGCTAGTGGAGGGCTCCACATAAAGCACATAGCTTGTTTGTTGCCATGTCCTCCCTGAAGAGGCCTTGGAGATCTCGCAGCTTCATTTCTGAAGGAGAAGTGATAAAGTCATTAGCAAATCAATAACAGTCTAATTCTTGCTCTTCCTGCCCTTCCTGAGAAAGTCATTAGGAGACTCTGGAAGGATTTATTTAAATCATGAGAGCTTCAGTACCAGCCACAGAAACAAAATATAACATCTGTACACCTTTAGGAGATAAATCACCAGGACTCTACCCTGGCATAGGAAGTAACCGTGAGAGACCAAGGGGAGGCCAGGGAGGGATGAGTCCTGTCAACAGCTGTAGCAAAGGCAGCTGCTACCGGGACACACCATGGGCTACTATCCAATATATGGACAAACAGAGCTTTTAGAAACATTGCAGAGTCCCTTGGTTAAGCCAGAGACTAGCCTGAAATCGAGCAGAGGTCCTCTCCCACCACATCACAAGTGGCTGAGCTTCCAGAAAGGGATTTGCAAGAGAAACTTAAAGTCTCATTGCTATTTCTGCTTTCTTTAAACCTGCGATTGTTCCTCTTGGTAGCTCTGGAAAGCAGCAGCAGTTGACAATAGCATTTAGTATCTAAACTTCGAGTAACTTCGAGAGCTGGAGGAGGTGAAGGAAGGATGGCACAGGTGTGGGGCTGCCTGGGTACCGCATGCCCTGAGACAAAGAACAACATCTTCCTTCCAGTGGGGTGGGAGGGGCAAGGGACATGGTTTTTTCTGAAAGAGTGCTGGAGATGCCAGGCAGGGGTGTTACGGGTGGTGGCATGTGCCAGCAGCTGCCATGCCGAGCAGGAGGACAGCGAGGGCTGGGGGCAGCACAGGGTCGTGGGCAGGAAGATGGAGGGAGGCTCGGGAAAACCAAGCTTTGCTTTCCAGCAGGGTGATGGGCAAATTTATGTGCTCCTCTGGGCAAAGCCTCCTCCTGCTCTCTGCTGTTTGCTGCCCTAGATGGGCTCCTTGAGTAAGAGCTGCCTGGAGACCCTGAACATTGCAAGCACGGGCGCTTGGCTAGAAGAGAAACCTTATGCCAGCAAAAATGCTCAGCTTTGAAAGCCTGCGAGTTATCTGGCATCACGTGTTGGCGCAGGGCAAGGAGTAACCAAGTGAGAAGGTCTTCTAGAAATAATTTGTTCTGGAGCAGCTTTCTCAGTGGAAATATTTTGGCCCATTTCCTTAATGAGACACACCACCCTTGTAACTTTTAATCCAGAGGAAGCAGCACTGGCTCAAATCTGGCAGCGAGGGGACTCTCACTTGACCTGCTGAGTACAAATGGGACAAGTTCATAGATGAGGATGAAGGAATTCTGGAGGGGAGCAAGGCTGCATCCTGCATCCATGCCTCTTGGGAGGGTTGGGGTGGCCAGGGAAGCAATGTATCCCCTTGTGCCCCCATGGCCTGGCCCAGTCGGTGCCCCCTCTAACCCCACTGTGTCTCTCTCTTTGCACAGAAAACTCAGTGGCAGCCAAATCGGGGGGCTGCTTCCCTGGCTCAGCCACAGTGCACCTGGAGCAAGGCGGCACCAAGATGGTGAAGGACCTGAGCCCCGGGGACCGGGTGCTGGTGGCTGACGCGGAGGGCCAGCTGCTCTACAGTGACTTCCTCACCTTCCTTGACCGAGAGGATGGCTCCCACAAGATCTTCTACGTCATTGAGACACGGCAGCCGCGGGCCCGACTGCTGCTGACGGCTGCCCACCTCCTCTTCGTGGCCCCGCAACACAACCAGTCGCAGGTGGGGACCCCCCACAGTCGGGCGCTCTTCGCCAGCCGCGTACGGCCAGGCCAACAGGTCTACGTGTTGGGCGAGGGCGGGCGGCAGCTCCTGCCGGCAGCTGTGCACAGTGTCTCACTGCGGGAGGAGGCTTCGGGGGCATATGCCCCGCTCACTGCCCAGGGCACCATCCTGATCAACCGGGTGCTGGCCTCCTGCTACGCCGTCATCGAGGAACACAGCTGGGCACACTGGGCATTCGCTCCCTTCCGCCTGCTCCAGGGGTTGCTGGCCACCCTCTGCCCTGCCAGTGGGGGGGCCCCGGTGGGTGCCCCTGCCACCCATGGCATCCACTGGTACTCTCGCCTCCTCTACCACATCGGCAGCTGGGTGCTGGATAGTGACTCTCTGCACCCACTGGGCATGGTGGTGCCATCCAGCTGAGAGCATCCTGCGCCCTCCCGGCCGCCTGCCAGCCGCCGAGGGAGAGACAGAGACACAGAGAGAGAGAGAGAGAGAGAGAGAGAGAGTGAAAGGAGAAAAAAAAATAAAAGAAAAAAAGGAAAAAAATTTACATATTTTTAAAAGAGAGCACGGATTAAGACTTAAAAAAATAATAATAAAATAATAATAATTAAGTAGGACAGTCCAAAGTAGACTTTAAGGGAAACAAAGACCCCGGGAAGTTCTGTTCTGTTTAGTTTATAAATATATATATATTTTTATTTGTTCTTTTGTTTTGTCTTTTTGTTTGTTTGGTTTTTTTTTTTCCTCCTCTCCTGGATATTTATTTCTTTGGTATTTTGAATAGATGTTTTAAATGATATGAACCGGACCTTCAAGAGCCTTAAATAGTTTCTTTGATAATTTATTATCATGTGAACTGTACTCACAGGGGAAAAAAATATTTTGTGAGGCCAAGCAAAACTGCGCAGAGTCTATTTTTCTACATGTCACGTGTGTCCTGACTTTCAGAAAGCAAAATTCTGTACTTTCCCATCTCTCCATTACATTGTTCCTTCATTCCAGCAAGTCTAAAAATCAAGCGAACAAACACACACAAAAAAAAGACAAACTTCATGGGGGTCCGTAAATTATATTTTTATACACAGAATTGTAAATTAGATTTTTTTGAGAGATCAATACTTAACTGAATCACATTTCGTTTTTTGAAATAGTGTAAAATATGAGAATATATTATTTTAATTTAAATAGTTTCAAATGTAACGTCATTTCCTGTATCGTTTTCCATGTTTTGCTTTGTAAGAACACCATTTGGCCATGTTCATGGAAGTCAAGACTGTTACACAAACTTTTTATTTGCAAAAACCGTAAGAAACTTTGTTATTTTTAACTTCAAAAAAAATTTATTAGAAAATAATATTTTTTAAAATGCGCACATGGCGGCAATTCTGTGACGATGGAGACGGTAGTTTGTACAGAGGGGAGAAAAGGATGTTTTGCATTAATAAATTGAGAAATAACTGCTGTAAATTTACTAAAATGTATTTTTGAATATTTTGTAATAGTTTTAATAGTTTTATAGAAATAAAATGTGCCATGCACAGTCTGGTTAGTATATAATAACTAAGAATTCCTGGTGCATCCCATTATTTTTTTTTCCTATTTGCTTATTGGTTTAGGAAACATGATGCTTAAAGGAGTGCCCGTTATTTGATTTAGATGTGGTGCTTATAACTTTTAATTTTGGTACTTTAATTAAGGAAACGATTCCATCACATCCGCGCGTAACCTGGAATCTCTTGTACTAATGGTAGAACCTCACTTATTTGCACAAGCGACTGGGAGATGCCGTTTCCTTTTGATGGAGACCCATCTCCCTGTTGGTGCTCAGGTGTGGTTCCCCTCTTCCAGCTCCAGTCCTGGCTCCGTGTCCACCTCTCAGTCTGGTCCGGAGACTGCAGACAGCTCTTAAAATTGAATCTGAAGGCAGGCAGCTGCCTTCATCTTGTGGCAGTACCAGGATTTCAATCGGCTTTAATTTGGGTGGAAGATGGAAATCTGGGGGAGAGACAGTGACTTTGGTGAATTAACTGGGATTCATGTGGCTGATGCTGGAAGAAGGAGATGGTCACCTCGACTGAGTAATAACGCAGGGCTTGGGGCCGCCAAAAAAATTAAAAAAAAAAAGAAAAAAAGGGGATAAAAATTTGTTCATTTAGTCTGAGAGATATTCCTTAGCTGTAATGCATCAGAGTCCATCCCAAACCATTGATAGGTGAAAGTACTGGAGATGTGTTTTAGGAGCTGAGTGGTGGGGCCAGTGCTGCACCCCCTTCCTGGTCTCAGCCCCAAGCTCCACTGAGGGGTTCATCCACACCGGGTGCTGATGAGTGAGGTTCTGCTGCACCGCGTGCTCCTTCCAGGACGGTTTCCAGGGTCCCTTTAAAAATTTTGCAAAACATTGTGTGTGCGTGTGTGTGCACATCTGCAGCAGGACCGTACCAGAAGGGAGCTTTGCTTGAATGTCTTTCTCACCTTTTCTTCAGTTTCCATTACTCGCTGGTCTAGGACATTCATCCATCAGGCAGCCTCTTGCTTCAGAGATGTAGCCATGTCCTCTGCCAGAATGGACGGCAGCTCCTGGTGGCCTCCAGGGGTGTCCCTGCCTGGGGCCGCCTCCAGAGATCGTGGACCATGCTATTCCATGCTGAAAGCCTGGGAACTTCCAGAGAGGTGCCAGGAGCTGGTGGCTGAGCCCCAGGCTCAATCACCCTTGTGTCAAGCCCTAACAGATGGATGTCATCTCTCCTTCCTGGCAGCTTCTAGTCCAGGGCCACTTCCACCCTTCAAAGCTCGGACATAGCCAGGGCGGAGAGACATCAGTGTGACCACCAGCGTGCTGCAGTGCCTGTGTGGACTGCCGGGGTAGGAACCAAGCCACCCTGATGACCATGCAGTATGGGACATCGTGGGGGACTGTGGACTGCCCGGTGGGTGCTGGGGACCTGCTGCCCACCCCAGCTCAGCCTCCGCCACCTCTGTATCTTTGGGGTCTGTGGTGTGTCGGGAGCTGCAAAGGCAGATGTTATGGGGCATGCAAAAATGTGATGGTGGGAAAAAAAGAGTCTCTGCTGTAAGAGTCTGTCCTTAGGCGGTGTCTGGGTGTCTGAGCTCTCTTGACTCTGTTTCTGAACGGCAGCTGGCATTTTGCACAGTCTTTACACTCAAGCAACCGTGTCGGAGCCTATCTCCTCCAGTGGTCAGGCAGTGCAGATGTTTCGGGATGTCAGTGATCAAACTTAAAGCTGTTGTCTTGTGGGCTTCAGTCTAAATAATACCAGATGAAAAAGATCCGTTAGATGAGAGTCCACGCTTGTGTCAGGATAGGATGCATGTTCCAGTAAGGACCATACCAGAGGTTGCCACATTTAATCTTCTCCAAAAGGCCGAGAAGGGCTCAGAGCTTTGTGGTGTGAGAGATGCTAAGATGCTGTCTTATAGTAGGATCAACTCGTTTCGCCAAGAAAAGAAGTGCTGTGCCATGTTTTCCGTCATGTGTATTTTGAGTGACTACGTGCTTCCCTCTCACTGTATATTTATTACATCTCTTCCTTCGGTGCCTCACATCCAGATCACCCCTCCGTGGTATCCTTTAGAAGCGCTTCGTTAGATGGACTGATCCAACATATAGCTACAGCTCTCGTATGAAGGATGTACTGTCATAACATTGTATAATTTGTCTAGGAGACGTCACCGTCCATTTTCAGGGTCCGAGTATGGCAATAGTTTGTATAAAATGTACACATAGTGGTGGATACAAAATAGTTTATGACTAAATACATATCTATTACTGTTAAAATAATGTATAAGAATGTACTTGAAGCTATTATCCTTGTGCTCTGCTGTCCAAATAATTAAAGAATTACAGAGACTTCCTGAAATGTCTGTTATGTGACGGCATTCCTATCGCACACTCAGCTCTGCGGTTCTTCCCCCGGTGACATTGAAACGGGGTGTGGGGAGCCCAGCACTCGGTCCTGTGGGGTTTGGCACAGGACCTTTCAAACACAGCAGGAATTGCGCCCTTGCCTCTTCAGGTGACAGTGGCAACCTCCTTCTTCTCCCGCCTAGAGCCGTGTAGACAGTCTATCATTTATCTGCGAAATACCGCATGGCTCTGCAAAGCCAACTCATTTGGCAGGGTTTGGGGAGGCAGAGATGCCCAGCCCACGAGCGGCAGCCTGTCCTCCCCAGCCTACGCCACCCGAGCCAGCATGAGAAGTGACCCTAATGAGACCGGTGCTAGCTCATGGTTATCTGACTGGTCTTTCACACAGTGCTCTGGTGCTCGAGCACCAGGTAAATCAACCGAGGGAAGCTTGGATGCACCGGTAAAAGAGGATCACATCCACAGTGCAGTTAAAATCCAAGCCAAGCACTGGAGTAAACAAGGTCTCTCACAGCCAAGCGGCCATGCTGTGTCACAGTCAGCAGCCCTTCGTGCCCTCACATATGAAAGTTCGCCTAGCTACACCTTTTTATGTGTATATATGCACATACATGTATGCATATATAATATTATTATCCCTATATTAAGAGCTCAGCGTATCCTACTGGGCTGTAAATACGTTTACATTGGCCCTCCTGAGCATTTCCCATCACGCTGAGGCTGAGCAGGCGATGTAAATCAGCCCAGTTAGGTGTTAATTGGGCAGCAGTTTTGCAACTCCGGTACGACATCTATTTCAATTACAGGGGGAAGGAAATCAGAAGGAGCATTTTATTTTACTCATTACTCCAAGCCATGAGGGACCACTAGATTTCCTAAGCTTTTGAAATTCTCTTTTCAGCAGTTCCTGCCTGAAATCTAGCGCAACCTTTACTGAAAAAAAAAAGGTCAATTTTCCATGTACAGAACATTTCAGAGCTTTCAAAGGAGCAGTGTTAATGTGATCCTTGGCCTAAAAGGCTGAAAGGGAAAAAATCGTCATTAAAAAGTGCATCTTTACAAGCGACGGGATTGTCTCAGATTTTGACGGGAGCAGGATGAGGCCCGCAGGCACTGTTTATGCCGAGATTGTTAAATACAATTATTAATACTTTGGGGTGTTTACGCTTACGTATTTAAATAATTTTGGTTTTCAGGACTGAAAAGAAGCGAGAAAATCCAGGAAATACGAGTTTAATAATCCCGTCCTGGTTCCAGTAAAATCAAGAGTGGCATTCAGAGTTGATCTGGGTGCACAGGGAGTTGTGCTGCTGCCTTAAAGCCCAGGGCAGGACCCTATATAACTTCTCTTTCATTTTTAAGGGAGAGAAAGCCAGCTCTTTGGACAAAGATTGCTGCAAATCAGGAGTGAAACCAGGAGGTCAGGGAATCCGTTTGGGGTAAAAATATTTGTTTTGATGTCCTGTGACCTAAATGTGAAATAAATATTAGATTTGCTCAGTTTGGTGTAAACAAATGTCCGTTCGTATTACTGAGGAGGAGAGGTGACAAGGGATGCTCTGTGTGGCGTGACCACAGAGTGTCCCTTGGCCACCAAACTCACATCCGGCTGCTGCCCAAGGGCAGGAGGGCTCAGATATGGGCAGGGGATCAGGGTGGGAGCACCGTGTGCTTTGTGTGGCGCTGCCCAGCTCACTCGGCACCAGGGGCAGCATGGGGACCCCTTTCTCACCCCATTGCTGGGGCAATGCTTGTCTGGACCAGCTCTCTGGGACACCGCCATGTCTCCTTTGAAAAGAGGATGTGCTCACAGGAAAAATATACTTGGGAATGCTGTATCGTTCCAAGTCTTGAGTCTTTTGATGGCATTCGCTATAAGGGAATGGATGATAAAATCTGTATGCAATTACAGCAACATCCTTTTGGTATCATCACACACAGACCTGCTATAGGGTTTTGCTGGGTGGAAGATGTTTCTATTGCAGTCAGAGTACAGCTTGGGCTGTGGCCAGTTTGGAGCATTAAAATATGGTTTTTTCAAACAGATTAGGCTGGAAGGGGTCTCTGGTGGTTTCAAGTCCAACCCTGGCCCATATGGGGCCAGCTTAGAGCAGGCTGCTGGAGACCATCTCCTGTCTGATCGCACGTGTCTGATGACGGAGAGCCACCACCCCTCTGGGTAACCAGTATTGTTAAACAAGCTAGCATTTTGCCTAAATATTGTAATAGTATGTTCTATCTACCAAGAATCTCCCTTTATATTTTCTTTGATTTTATTCTGGGGGGGAAAGAAACCCAGGAGTTAAAACAAGATTAATTTCAAGAAATACCAGGTTCAAAATCTGGGATGTTCAGAGGTCTGCTGAGCTCTGCTTCTGCCCTTGCAGCCCTCATCAAGCAGAGACTGCTGAAACATTACTTGCCCGGCTAGCCTCTTGTCTGTAAGTCAGCCCTGTCCTGTTTTCTACAGCAGTAAGCACTGTTTTTAATTATTAGACTGTGATGAATGCAAATATGTATTAGTCTGGGGATTGCTCATGAACAATTCTCTTGGAATAGTCACCATTTTGGTGCAAGCTTTGTTGGCTCTGCCAAGTGATGCCCTTTCTACTCTGCAAAGTTTTTCTAGAAACAGGAGTGTAATATACGTACAGTACCAAACAAGTCTGTTCTGGCACAGTATTTGTGTGAATAACCATTTTGTGCTAACACCAGTGGAAGCTACGGGGTTCACAGGCATCAGAGAGTCCAACTGCCATTCAAATATTTGCAAATAATGAATCATGTGATCCCACAAATAACAACAAACCAAGCTGGTTGCTTTCATTGAGGAAAATGATTATGAATCACTGTGTACTGTGGGCTCAATCCAACAACCACCAGAGTCAAAAGGAGTCTTTCTACAACTTCAAACAGGCAGGGAGCTGAGCTGTGTTTGCTCAGCTTTACTTGGTGTATCCCTCGCTTTCATATTGCATGACTAAATAATAGAATTTATCAGGCAAGCAGGAATTTCCTAGAGCAGCCAAGAGTGGGCAAATGTCATCTCTTGGCTGCATATGTGCAGCTCCCACTGATGTCAGTAGGGTTATGTATGGGCGAAATGAGGTCAGGCTGTGTTGTCCTACTTTACGTGCCCTGTGGTATTACACTCAATTAAGTTTTGTCTCCCAGGACGCAGCCTCCCTCCCACTTAAGTCACCAGGAACTTTGTCACTACACAGCAGTGCAGGAGAAGGCGTGAAATACCAGTCTTTGATCTAGAGTGCAATAAGGTTTAACTCATGTATTTAGGAGCATCCAGCTGCACTTTGAAAAGAGGGGCTAAATTCAGTAGGAATAAAAAAAAGAATCCTTGAGATCCAGATGTGGTACACCTTCAGGAGAAGGTAACTGCTTTGCAAGCTCATGCATAGCCTTGCAGAGAACGGTGGCCTCAGCAAGCCCCTCTTCCCAAGGCAGCAGGGCATCTTCCCTGCTCGCTGCCAACAGGTCTCCACAGTCCCTTGCAGAAAGACATAGTGCGGCCAGCAGAAGCAGAGCAACTATTGTTCCCCTGTACTTGGCGCTGGTGAGGCTGCACCTCAAATACTGTGTTCAGTTTTGGACCCCTCACTACAAGAAGGACATTGAGGTGCTGGAGCATGTCCAGAGAAGAGCAACAAAGCTGGTGAAGGGTCTAGGGTTAGGAGGAGTGGCTGAGGGAACTGGAGTTGTTTAGCCTGGAGAAAAGGAGAATCAGGGGAAACCATATCACTCTCTACAACTACCTGAAAGGGGGTTGTAGAGAGATGGAGGTCGGTCTCTTCTCACATGGTCAAGTGACAGGACGAGAAGAAATGGCCTCAAGTTGTCCCAGGGGAGATTTAGGTTGGATATTAAGTAAAATTTCTTTACAGAGAGCTTTGTGAAGCATTGGAACAGGCTGCCCACGGAGGTGGTGGAGTCCCCGTCCCTGGAAGGGTTGAAAGACGTGTGGATGTGGTGCTGAAGGACATGGTTTAAGAACCCTGGTAGTACAGGATGAACAGTTGGACTCAACGAGCCTAAAGCTCTCTTCCAACCAAGATGATTCCATGATTCTGTGAAAGATCCTGAATGTCTTAGGCAACACCTTGTAGGCAGGAGAATCATCCACATCTTCTGTGTGGGTAACCACATGCTAGACTGCTTTGAAAGTATTAACCACTGGTTATGAAGTGAAACTATAAATAGCCTTAGAAATGGCAGCTGAAGGAGAAACCAGAAAAAAAATCCCTCATTACAGACAAACAAGTTGCCAGAATGATGTTGTGCTTTGAGTGAACCAGGTTTGTCCTTGCCCTTTGATGGGGTTTCTTCTGATTTTGAGCAAGTAGCTTGTTGGCTCTCTGCCTTCATCAGAGATGTGCTGGAAAACATTTCTGAAGATAATTTTCTATGGTCTATGTGGTCTACATGATGAGAAACACAGTGGTTCAGATATCATCTACTGCCTGTGTGTCACTTGAGGATTCTCCTCTGTGTGTACATGGTGAAATCCAAGGATGATCCAGAACCTTTACACGGCAGGCTATTGAAAGGCCTCTTATTTATATATTGGTTAACAAATTGCATTTATTTGTTGAAATCTCTCACAGCTGCCAGTATTAGGCAACTTTATATATAAAATAAGCATGTTTCCTACAGGATTTTTAAGTCCACTCTAAATGCCTTTAGAAAAGACAAGTGGCTTTTTACACGATGTCGAACTTTGCACTGCACACATGGTGTGGGTTGCATACAGACTTTCCATAGCTCTGCAGAGTGACAGAGCTTTGAGTATTGACATATTTGCCTCCTGCCTGTGTCCATGCTGGGGTAAGCCCAGTGTAGTCCAAAGCCGGAGCTTTCCCTGGGGCTGGTCCTCTGCTGTGAGACAAGCTCAGGACTTCAGAGCGGCCACAAACCTCAGCGCCTCTCCTTCCAAGAGCGAGGCACACTTGTTCAGCCTTGCCTGTGTTGGTATAAACACCATGCACGTACAGTGTAGTTAATTAAAACTATTCCCACTCAATTTTCCCCTGGGGGAAGGAAGGGAAAAGAGATAAATCCTCATGGGAGAGGTGCTCATCACATTGCTTAATGTGATCTGGAGAGGGACCTGCAGTGCTGTGGGGATAAAAAGCTGCGGAGAGCTGAGGGAGCACCATGGAGCGCATAGAGAGTTGTCCCTGGAAAGAAATTTCCTGTAATCTGTGCACTGTCAAAAGGAAGAAGCGGTGTGTTTCTAGGAGAGAAAATTAGAGACCAAGACCATCCACCCTCCAAGGCGAGGAGGCATGAATGGAGGCTTGCCCTGACATCCACCCAGTGTTGACTTCTTGCTTGGAACCTTTTGGGATCTTGGGAACCTCCCGTCCTCCAAAGCCCAGTTTTTGGGCAACTCACAGAAAAGACAGGAGAAGTCACAAGCAACTGGGTCTGGGCATGACACAGACGGGTCTATGCACTGGTGCTTGGTCTCAGTGACTCAGTCCTGACGCCAGGAGCCGTCCTGGGCATCAAACACAGAAGAAGAACAGCCTACAGCTCTCCTGCCTGCTGCTTCCAAGTTACTCATGAAGACACCAAGGATTTGCTCAGGCCTTTATTTTGTGGCATGTGGATGTGAAAGGGCTTATTCGCGGAAAATGAGTGCTGTGGTCCTGTAACCAATGCTGTGACACTTGGCGCTGTTTTTCACCTCTGGAAGAGGCTTGGTTTCCAAGCATGAGGGCAGGTGTCCTCTGCACTGAGGACAGGTCCTTCTGAAGCCTTTTCATTTCAAATCATCTTTGTCAGCGCTGAGATGGTGGTGCCACTGTGGGAGCGATGCAGCCAGTGCCCACCAGTGCATGGGGTCATGCTCCTTCATCAGGTCCCCTGGTGCCGTCCAGCAGGTGTTGAACCACGCTGAGTGGAGAAGAAAAGATGACGTTTTGCAGGACCTCACCAGTGGGCCCTGGCTGATGATGCAGAGGTTTGCAGCAAAAGCTGACAGCATGCACAGCAAGGACCTAAGCACCACCAAGGAACTTCCACCTCCCTGGACAAGATCCTAGAGTTGCAAGGGGGTTTTGTTTTTCCCAAAACAGGAACAAAACAACTGCACTTCGTGACGGGCAGAATGCTGCTGCTTGTCAGGGCAGGGGGGTTGTTTCCATGCGGTCCCTGCCCCATCAGGGACTGAGTGGGCAGGCATCTGGGTGGCAGAGCAGCCATTTCAGAGGGAGCTGTGGTTCCTCACCTGTGGTTTCAGAGGGTTCCTCACCTGTGGCTCAGGTGCTTGTGGAGCCAGCAGGGTAGGGCTTAAGGGACCCAGATGTCCAAAATGAAAGAAAAGTTGGATTTCATGCTATAGGTTCCCAAAGAGGCAAATTGTCACTTTACAGATGCAAAAGAACTCAAGTTTGGTCTGCACTTGGAGTTCCTCTTTGCAGCAGGAAAACATTTCACCTGATCATGAGGTGTTCAGGTTTAGGGTTTTCCTCTCTCATTGAAGAAATGTCTGCACTTTGGTTATCGAATTAAGCTGAGAATGAAACACACTTAAATATTATTTCACCTTTTGGTATAGCAGAATATGCAGCAAAATTAGAATATCTTCTTGCAGATCCTTTTCCTGTGTATAGGGATCCTGACAGGGCAGAACTATTTATTGAGAGTTAAACAATGACATCTGTTATCATGAAGATTAAATCCAGTGGAAGCTGTTTCATATTAAATAAGAAACTCAGGGCCAAATTTTTCTCTTGATGAATGTAGGCACAGCTTTATAAACTTCTTTAAAGTTTCAGTCTTTACACCAGAACAGAATTCAACACAAGGAGCTTCTGTAAACGCAGACTACACACATGTGCAGAAAAGGGTTGCTTTAAAAAACAGTCTCACCAAAAAAAGCAGCAGAAACAAAACTCCAGACCTTATAGGATCTGCTCCTTTAGATGGAATCAAAGTGACCTCTAGTGATTCGCTGTTAATCGTGCAGCTCGGCAGCCGCCAGCACAGAACATGAGTGCTGCAATGGTACGCCGCTCTCATCTGGTATAAACGCCATTGATACCCGACTGAAGCTAAATTACACCAATTAATGACTGTTACAATGACAGCATGCACCTCAAGTATAAAATATTTTCCCAAACTCTACTGTTTCTTTTCATACAAGTTGCGCACTGCTAAAAGAAGAGGATTGTTTTTATTAGCCCATTAAAAATAAGCAACACAATGAATTTATTAGGAACTTATCATCCATGTGTCTTCTGGCACTGCTGCTGTGCTGTTCTTTGGGAATAGGCAGGATAGGAAGTGCTCTGGAATTGCAATTTAACTGATTTGATCCTGCTTTTCGGAACAGTCACAGGCTGATCACAAAATTACTACCAGTTGTGTAGTTGCTTAGTGAGCACAGTGCAACCGGGCTAGACAACAGGAGAGAGATTTTCACCTCTACAAGGTCATCTTTCTCCTCCCAAACTATCGAGATTTTAAAAAAAGCGTAGAGGATGTTACAATTCATCAGCGGTGTGGGAAACTAAAAATATATATCAGCCAAATGATGTCGGTTTACCATGAAAATCAATAGACAGGGTGTTAGAAATGGGATGTAACCATTCAGCGACAATGCGGGGAAGCTCAGTCATCGGCAAGATGGTTGCGTGCTCTGGCCTAATAATCCCCAGGGATATTTTAGCATTGGGGAAGGCAGCAAGAACCATCAATTCCTTTGGCACAGGAGATAGGGACGGGCACAAAAGAGATGCTGACCTCTGCTGAAACTGAGGATGCAGATATTTTAAAAGAATATATCTTCCATAGGTTAGATGTGTCAATCTCTGAACCAGAACTGGGTTAAAACCAGAACACTATTCCTGCCAGAAAAAAAGCATCACCCGACTGCTCTAGTTTCCTGTGTGTTTTGCAGAAGTCCATCTCTGACCTCTGATTCTTTCCTGCCCCATCTCCACGTCCATTAAAGACCACGAGGTTTGGCATTTTCAGGAAGAACAAGAACATTGCTACCCTCTTGCTCTCTTTCCCTGTTCCCAGCTCTCTACCATGGTCATGCCGAGAGCAAATTGCTGTTTGAACCCTTTCCAGGGCTGCTTTAGCCTTCCCTGTAATTTTCACGGAGGCTCTGCCGCAGCCGCTGTGATGAAATGTGCTCCCTTGTTGTGGTCAGTGCTACTTTCATCACCCACTTGCAATAAAGCTCTTTTTTATTTTTCTTTTTTTTTCCCCTGGATTTGTCAGCACCTTCCACTCCCACTAGCAAGTACTATTTGGAACATGCCTGAGATACGTTTCAGAAGGACTTCTCATGGAAATGAGAAGTTTTGCAACTGGTGTCATTCAACTTGCTGGCTCGGCCTGACCCTCTGCCTGACCCATCAGTCCTGCAAGTGATGCTGCGGGACCCTCCTGCCTCTCGGGGCGGGGGCGGCCCATGGTGCAAAACTGAGCTGTATTCTTAATAACTGCTGCTCTCTACTGCCAAAATAACCAGGTCAGACCTGGATGCTGAGCTGTTATTGCCAAACTATGGTTTCACCTGCCACTACTAAGGAGCATCTTCTGAATTCAGTATCCTCCATCCTGGGGCATGAAGCAACTTGAATGAGTAAAATTATGCATATGTTTGTCCAGGGCTTAGAAATTAGCCAGAAAAGACGGATTTGTCATCAAATAATTAATCCAGCTACCAGACAGACCCAGCCCAGGCACTCTGCTCTGCCTGGGTGAGCCTTCTTCAGAGCCATGACTAGGGGGGCAAAGTAACAGGTCCTACCCACGTTTCTGTGTTAAGTCAAATATGACTTGAATTGTGTTTGCTTTTAAGGCTTAAAGACCGAAGGAAAACATTTTTCTTTGTTGTGAGAAGCAAAGCCAATAAAAACGGATAGGTAGGAAGAAGCTCAATACGCAATGACCTGGTGCTAACTGTGAATTATCTGTCAGACTGAGATAACTTTATCGATGTTAAACCAAACAAGCATCTTTGTATGTCTTGGTTCATTTCTTTCCCAAGGAAACTTTCACATTTTATTAAGCTCCTTATTAATTTTATTTTCATTTTGGATAAAATGATATCATTTTAATAAAAGGCAGAATCTAGAAAAATGCGTTTTGTCTTGAAAGAGTCACTTTCTGGTAATGAACCATTTCCTTATTTTTAAAGTCAGGGTTGTGAGAATCTGAAATACTGCACAGCTTTTGAGTCTGAAATGTGAAAGCTGTAAAAATATAAATTATTTTATACATGCATGCTGTGGGTTTATTTTTCCAACTAAGGAGTGAGAATACAGAAGCTGGTTTCACTTTTGTGGTCTAATAGGTCAGCGCAGATTTACCATTTTAAACGTGTGCAGCCATAAATACACAACAAAACAAATTGTTGCTGCTGCTGTGATCCAAACCCCAAATTAAAAACAAACACAAATTAGAAATCCCCTTTAGGAATCTCATCTGCCTAAAGCTGCTGAAATATCATCTTAATGACAGAACTTCTCAGATAACAACAGTGCATAATAGTTGGACTTTTTACTAAACAGCTTTTTTGTTTGTTTTGAATGTCCTAATACTTAGGGGCATTTTAAAAATTCTGACTCTGTGAGCCATGCGATTGCATATGAATTTCAGATTAAGTTGGGGTTTTTTTAAGTTAGCTTCCAGCCGCCTTTGTTTGCAGCAATGATGTTAAGAAGGTGAACCTGAAATCTTGAAGACCTGAAGGGGGAAAAAAAAAGGAAGTTAAAATAAAATCTGAGTTTAAAATGATCTTGTATTTATGTCATGGTGAAGTTTGCACAATTGAAGCTGGCATCAGGAAATGAGTCAAAAGTATCACAGTGGAACATTTAAATTCTTTAATGCTGGAAGATACAGAGAAGTATAAACCAGCCAGCTGGATACCAGCCCACCCAGCTCAGCCTGTCTACAGGAGAGCAGGTCACTCTGGTCCTTCATGGGCGCTTGTTTGAAGGAAGTGAAACATGATGGTTTTGCATATTTTATAGAAGGTTCACCACTGTCTGAAGGAAAGTTTTCCTAAGGAAAGTAAGTTTGACAACATGTTCCTTAGAAAAGTTCTCATGGGATTTATTGGGAAAGCAATGGAGGAGCGCAGAAACAGACTACTCGAAGAGCCTGGAGAAATAAGTGGTGCACACTACGCTGCTGCAGACCTTTCACAACTGTCTGTGGAGTTCTGTTTTTCCTGCCCTGCCAGTTAAGTGTGGATTTAGAAACATTGGAGAAGGAAGCAAGTGGGAGGACAGGCTGGGGAGGTCTCTTCTGCTTCCACTTCCCCAGCACCTCCTGACTTGGGTTTCCAAACCGAGCCAACCTCCCCAGCTTCCCTCGCACCAGTGGGGATCGAGTCACAGAATGGTAACAGCGCAAGGCTCCCTGGCTCTGGCAGGGCTGGGCAAGCTGCCAAGCATGTTTTGGGGCTAAAAGCAAAATAAAGATTTTGCCAACAAAACCTTGTGTTAACTGATATGATAATGACCTGATGCACTACCTGAACGCATCACGAAGCCCTTTAGAGGTACTGAAACTAATGGCTATTCCTCCTGCATCTTCCTGGGCTGTGTCTGTGTTTTAGCCAGTATTGTGTTACCAGTGAAGTGTTGAAAATGCATTTCTAGTTCTCTTTAGGCACTCTTGCACAAAGCAGAACCAGACACAGTCATAACTGCAGGCGGATCACACTCCTGGACACAAGCTGGCAAGCCACTGAGCAGCAAAGAAACCAATGTTTTTAAAGGTTTATAAGGAAAATTGCCAAAAGTCAGGATTTGTAGGAAACATCCAGATAAAGATGAAGCTGTGCAAGGATAAATTTGTTCACCCTGCAGAGGGGAAGAATACAAAGATAACTCCAGCACAGCTTAAGAAGTACCTTGCTGTGGTTTGCAGGAGGATGTTGATGTTGAACATGGAAGGAGCAGAAAAATGGCTTGTGGTAACTGGGGGATGTATGGAAAGTGACTGCATCTACCGCGGACTTAGTCTTTTATGCCCTTAAAGCTCTTCATCATCTTCATGCTCTTCATCCAAGAGCAGAAGGGAACCAACCTGTGAGATGACCCATCCAGGAAGGATGATGTTAAACACATCCAAAAACTTGGCCATGCTGGCCGTTGACTGGACAACTGTGAAGGCTGTCTAATTTCTAATTTGTAGGAGGGAGGAGGGGGCCTGAGCAAGCGCAGGGCAAATATCTTGATCCCAGCATTGCACAAGAAAATTGAACAGGTTTTAGATGAAAGAAGGATCAAAGATAGGGAGCCAAACAGAAAATGGGATATATAGTACTGGATCAATTGGGTCAGTTAATGTAGAATGGTTCTTTGATAAAGTCAGCAATTTTATTTTATTTTTAGAAAGAACAATTGATCTAAGAAGAATTTGCAGCTATGCCACATTAGTAGATGCTACCTAAGCCCAAGAAGATGGAAACAACTGTGTGAGCTGAAGGCTTGGCAATAAGGGGCAGCGAAGGGCTCACTGTGAAAATGGAAGGAGGAGTCAAATGGATTTCCTCAAGCGTTGATGGTTCCACTCATCTATTCTAATACCCCTGGCAGAGGTTCAGGAACATGCTGTGGTGGGTGACAAGATGAGAACTGCCATGGTCAATAAAGGTGACCAAAATGCTGGTCAGGAAGCACAAGATTACCTTGACTAGATAGTAGAAATTCTGTGAAAATGAATAATCAAAAGTGCCCCTTGTGAACATAAGAAGTAAAACCAGTTATTCCTATTAGAAACTGGAGGTAAAAGCAGAGAAATGAGTCCTGCAGACATGAGCCACCTCCACGTAACTGTCATGAATGTGGCATGTCCATGCAAAAATCTGTTCTGATGCCAGGAGGTATCAGGCGAGGTATTTCCACCAGTGGTAGCAGAAAAGCTTTGGGAAGCAGCACATATGCATTGGAAGGAAGGGGGTTTGAAGCTGAAGTTTTTGTTTAGGATTACAGTCTGATGATGACAGAGATATAGGAAGAAATCCGACAGGTTGTGAACTCTGAAAGATCAAGGCTTAAGCACGGATCGTCTGCTGAAATGTTGCCCACCCTTCATGTACCTTAACACTGGTCAGTCACGCCAGTCATGGAAAAATAAGTGCTCAGCAATGCATCACGTCACTCCAGAATTCCATCAGTTTCACAGATATCTCTATAGCTAATTACCTGTTATTTAAAGCAGTGTTTACCTTGCAGTTATATGTCAGAACAGATTTTCAGGACTGACAAGCCTAACCTATAGCTGTAGGAGCAGCAGTTAAGAGACAGATAGATGCATAGGTCACACTTGAAGTCACCTATTCCGATTCAAGCACGAGTAAATCAGGCATGTCAAACCCAGTGGTTAGGTGTTTGGCAGGAGAGAGAGCTCCAGATTCACCTGCAGGGCGGGTGTGCAGAGTCACAGCCCTGGATGGGATGCCTGGGTGGGATGTCCAGGTGAGATGCCTGGGAGGGCTTGCTTATGGCTGCTGTTGTTTTCGGGCTGCAGTGAAAGGGCTGGTGTGAGGTGGGTTAGGAACTGAAATTATGACCTCTGCAGATGTGCACAGGCCAGCTCTGCTCTTGTCCAGGAGCATCACCCCATCACAGAAGGGTGCACAGGGCAGCACCCTACGGAGGGTCCAATTTTGGTCTGTTCCTGCATGGAGAAACAGAGTACACCGGTCAGAGCAGAGCTCAGTTTCTCCGCAGTATGATGAAGGGACCTTTGCTGGCCAAACCTTCAAGTGCAAAAAACACAGCCCAAATATCTGCTCCAAGTCCCAAGCCAGTTTCTGCGCTCAGCAGAATCCCTGCCTGCTCTCTGTCCTGCCCACACCACAGCCTGCTGTGGGACCTGCCGAGCCTGGGCAAAGCTCCAAAGCAGCTGACAGAGTGAGCTGAGACTGCAAAGTTGTAATTATTTAAGATGAATTTGCATGTCGTGCTGGCACTTCATTTTCTGTTAGAATTGCTGGGCAGGGTGCTTCCAGGGCAAACACAGGCGCTGTATTTGAGCACATAGCGCTGGGTTCCTTGTTTGCCTTTGCCCTGCTCTGCATCCTTCCGAGGGCTGATGAGCCTGGCAGCGTGTCTGAGCATTAACGATCTCACCAACTCTGCCTGGGAGGAACCGGGAGCTTCCAACCCAGCTACACCACAGGCACCCATTTAAAGGCAGCCGAAAGGAAACAGGGAGGGCAGGGGCGCGGCTGGGGCCCTTCCCTCACCAGGAATGAGGGGGGCTGAGGCACGACCTGCTGCCCACCAGCGATGGCCCCGGAGCCCACGCTGCCGCCCGGCTCTGCTCACGTCTGCTCTGGTTCCCAATTCACTATCGCTCATAGCGATTTTCCTTCTATTCAAGAACCTGCTTTTCTTTAATACATCCACAGTTATTACTGAAGCAAAAACCTTCCCTTTTTCAGCTTTACTCCAGGTAAAGAAAATGACAATTAACCTGATTCGGTTGTGAGTTAATTCATTTAATCTCCAGGTACCTTTAGTCCTGAAATTAATACCCCTGAAACACTGCTCAATAGCATTCAAATCTCTTCCTTTAATTATGTGGATAATGAAGCTCATTTAGAAAGCAGCCAGCAGGATGGAAATCACATTGCAGGCTTTACATCCCTTTCCCACTACCATCCAAATCACTTTTCCAGGTTAGACTGATACTCAGGACTTCGCTCCCCTGCCCTGGATGTGGCTGTGCCAGCAGCCTGGGGATGCTCTGCCACCCTGCCCAGCCTCCCATCACCACCTGCCCACATTGTTCCTAAACAGCCTTGCACAGCAGCAGCAGGACCTGGGGATTTTCACCTCTGCCAAATACGGAGAAGAAATGGCCTTGGTGGACTCCGTTTGTGGTGCGTTATGGTTTTTCCTGCCATCCACCAGCAGGTAAAGAGGTTTCACTGGCAACAACCACTTCTCATTTGCTTCCTGTATTAACCTTCCCCTCTGCTGCACATCAGCCAGGCTGCCCCGTCCCTCAAACGCTGGAACTGAGCAACAAAATGGAATTATTGTTTCCTACCTGATCTCCTTTATAGGTCTGGAGAAAAGGGGGCTCTGGGGAGACCTTATCGCTCTCTACAACTACCTGAAAGGAGGTTGAGGTGAGGTGGGGTTTGGTCTGTTCTTCCATGTAACGAGGGACAGGACAAGAGGAAACGGCCTCTAGTTGTGTCAGTGGAGGTTTAGGTTGGATATTCGGAAATATTTCTCTACAGAGAGGGTTGTGAAGCATTGGAACAGGCTGCCCAGGGCAGTGGTGGAGTCCCCATCCCTGGTGGTGTTTAATAGCAGATTTAATTGCAGATGTGGCACTTAGGGACATGGTTTAGTGGTGGACTTGGCAGTGTTAGCTTTAGGGTTGGACTCAATGATCTTAAAGGTCTTTTCCAACCTAAACAATTCTTTGATTCTCAGACACTTCGGTTTCCTACTTGGAGGAGGGCTGTGAGCTGGACAGTGTTTCCAGTGAGTCCTCCAGCAGAGTCCTTGCTTCCATCATCAAGGATAACGCTAGAGCTTGGGGAACCTTCTCTGCTGAGGCTAAAACCCAGTAAAAGGACTGAGGATGTACAAATCTTGCTGTGGCCTCCTTCAGCCACTGCAATTACGGTGACAGAGATGGCCAAACACCTGCAACGGGCTGCAGCTCCACAGTGGTGGGCAGCAAGGGCAGCATGAGGGATAAGGCTGAGTCTGGATGCCTCTGTGCTGAGGGATTTGAGCTCCTCTGCCATCATCGGGTGGTGCGCATGGGGTCGCATGTCCTGGTGCAATACTTAGTTTTTTGGCAATCTGAACATTTTCTTCCAGGGTTACTTTGGAGGAGCATCTCAAGCTGGCCACCTCTCATGCACAGGTCACCAGGTGCCAGCCCGCTGCCACCTCCAGCATTCAGAGTCAGCTTCCCTGGGTGTTTTGCTTGATTGCAGGTCACAGCTACCCGGCTCCTGGCATGGAGCATGAGTGTGACCACCTCATGGCCACCCAGTGACATGGAGGTGTGTTCTGCAAAGAGCGTTCTCCCCATTGCACCACACTGCAGCAGGCTGCGTTTCTAGAGCTGGTTGTTTCCTTGTCTGTTTGTTATGCTTCTGTCTAAAGACTTTGCTGGGGATGCCAAGGGGAAATAAAAGGAAAAAAACAATACCCCAAACCCTTGTAATTAGTTCCTGCAAATGGGTTTCAAGCCTGGTTACATCTCTGTCTCAGTCTGACCTAAGGATTTTTCACGCCCCTTCCAAAATCACATGTTAAAACCTGTTCTCTGAGAATATTCTGGAGCATTTGGTACAAACAACGCTGGTCTAAAACTGCAACAAGGGGTTCTTTGGGGGTTTTTGTGCTTCCCTGGGGTGTTTCTAATAATGGCACAAGGACCGTATTCCTGGGGAAACATGGTGTTGCTCTCCCTGCCCACTGCCAGCCTGCGGGGATCCTGGCAGTGCCTGGCCGGGCAGCTTGACCACGCACCGCACACCTCTCAACACACCAGCCCCTGCCCAGACACCTCTCCCAGCACCTCTGGGTTTGGCATGAGCAGGCAAAACTCTGGAACAACCAACTCCACGTTCAGCATCACTCTTCCCCAGTGGCCCAGTAACACTTCTGCCTGTCCTATTGCTCCGTTTGGGTCCATGTCCCTCTGTCATGAAATCTTACTGTAGAGACAGCAGGAGGAAGGGGAAGGTAAGCATTTGAAATGGATCTCTAAGCCACAAAATGGATTCAAGATGGGCTTAGGCTCTTCTTGGGGTGGAGGAACCCCTTCCCAGCTGGGCCGAGGCTCCCCCCATTTCACTGCCTGTGCTAGAAGAGGCAGCACAAACGGGGCAGAGGGTTCAAGAGGGAAATGGGAGCTGCTGTTCTGGGAGAAGAATTTTCCCACTTACCTGGGGGAATTGCATCATGAATTGCTGTTCTGGGGATGGGCAAAGGTGTGGTTGAAGGACATATACCAGACTTAATTATTTAACTTTATGAGGTTAAGGAAGAAGAAAAGCCCTTGTATCATCATGCCCAGCATGAGCTCTTGAAACCAGGGCCAAAATTCGCCTTTCTAAATACCTTCTAGAGAGCTGGCAGCAGTCGTTTGCTCTCTCACGCTGGCAGATCCTCCCTTAAGAAACACTCACCAGCATAAGGCAACCTAAAAAAGATTAAGGACTTTTGTGAAGCTTGCTGGTGCGCACGGCTTTTGCTTTACCTGTTAAACTCAGCCCACGAGTTTTCTCACTTTTACCCTTCTGATTCTCCCCCCTGTTCCACTGGGGGGGAGCGAGCGAGCAGCTGTATGGGGCTTAGTTGCCGGCCGGGGTTAAACCACGACAGGAGGGTTGGCTGTTTTTGCAGGTGGGATTTTTGGGTCCTTTTGGATATTTTTTTGTACTCCTTTGATAGAACAAGTATTCCTGTGCTCAGTAAACCACCTGCTTCGTGCAGCAGCTCCCAGATACATTTCTTAACCCTTCCCTTTCCCAGCAAAGAACGAACAGTGACTCCTTTCCTACCAAAACGGAGAGACACTGCCAGCATGGCAGGGAGAGGATGCTCAGAGGATGCTCTCCTCCCCAGCTTGGTGGAGATGCACCTTCCAATGAAAAGCCAGGGGTATCAGCCAGGCGCTATCACTGAGCTGACTGTGAGGCTCAGCAGTCTCTAGCACGCCGCCTTGTCACCAGTGCCCACGCCATCTCCCAAAAACAAACCGAGGGGGAAGGAGCTAAGAAAGGCAGCAGCTCACATCAGGAGGATGCCAAAACGGTGACATGCTGCATGTGCACTAAATGGCTTGTTACAACCCATGGACCTTGGCCATTTCATGGGTGAAATTCTTGTCTCAAAATGCAGTCTCATCAGAAATTGCTACTTAAAAGAGGAGTAATGAAAGAGAGACCGATGCAGAGCCTCACTGAGTGGTTCCTTCACTGCTGAGGCTCCACCAAGCCCTGTTTGCACCATGGTGGCTCACAGCAGCCGTCTTGTGATCATGGTCATCATCTTCTGAAGAAACTACATGAGTGATGGTGACAGAGCCTTGTCAGGCTGCAGCAAGAACATCCTCCCACCCTCCTGAGCTGACACCAGATGGGACCTGCTTTTGCTTGAGCAGTATGCAGCACAAGCCTGGCCTCTGTTGGCTCTTGCACAATAATAATTAACTTAGTGATCTGTTTTGATGTTATCCAAAGTGTTTGCATCCTCATCAATGCAGTAACATAACTAATAAAGCCAGAGAAACATAGTGGCATTCAAGCCATCACCAGCATGCTTATTTTTTGTGTCTCATTTCATGTTTCTTGCATGCTTGTGTTAAAAAAAAAAAAAAAAAAAAAAAAGGTTTGTCTTCAGCGTGATCTGCAAGGACACAGGTTTCACACTGGAGCGCTGCAAGTCCTTTCCTTCCCTGATGTAAACCAAGGTATTCACCCTTTCCAGCCTGCAAACTAATCACATTTGCTCCCTGTAATCGATTAGAAAGAAGAACACAAAAAGGTACTTTTAGATCCTAATGCACATCTCTGCAATAAGAAACACAAGGGCCCTTGCTTTGAAATAAAAAAGGGCTAAGAGGCTCTCGCCAGTTTTAATCAATAATGCAGGGAATATTTTGGCTCTGGGCTTACCCATGCAAGAAGATGTCGTGTCAAGATTTTAAACCTCCCCGGGACCAGAAAGACAGAAGAGATGTGCTGAGTCACAGAAGGACATCACCCTATGCAAAAAAAGCCTTAGCACAAGATGCTCACAAGGGGTTTAAGCAACCAAGGTGTAGGCACAGAAACTGTCGGAAAGGATCCTGCCTTCTCCCGGGACAGCCCCTTCATCAGCAGCATTCAGAGTGTGAGGACCCATTTCACCACTCTGAGAGGGGGTAATTATTTCTTGTCAGTTAGACTCAATCACTGCACTCTAAACAGCTGGTGGTAGAGAACCATTTAGCCTCATTTACCACCGTGATAGCCTTTTAGCTCTTCCACATTTCACACGGTCTCTGCCATTTTGCCCATAAATTCTCCTTTAAAAAAAAAAAATCATAAAAATTTATGAGGGGGAAAAAAAAGGCATAAAATGGAGGCAGCTAAGAGAGAAGGTACTAAAATTTTCAAATGAAGATGAGGTTACGTACCCCCAGCTGTTTGAAGTGCAGTGATTGAGGGTTTCGCTGATGAGGGATGATTACATTCCTCCTCCTCCTCACCCCCATTAAGGGCGATGTGCATCCTCCCCCTGGTTATGGCTGATTAGCAGTAACATAGGGAAGACCTAGGAACAACCACAGCCTCCTTGTTTTGACGTGATCCGTGATTTTTCTTGACCTTAGTGAATGAAAGCAAGACCTTTCCGATAAGGCAGCACCCTTAAACAGTCTGAAAGGTTTATAGCAGTAGGAACTGTAGGTATCAGTTTGCAGAGAGGCCAGTTTGTGGCAGTCTTTAACATGGAGACTATACAAAGAAATTACCTCCTTCATTTAAATGGGGTTTGGCTTCCAGGATTGGTTTTGTCACACAAAAATCCAGGCTAGAAATAGAAAAGGACATATTTACAATGCAGAGTTCTCAAACTGTACCCTGGGCTACACCAACCAAACCCCAGTTGTTTCTCTGGGACCCAGATTTTACATCCAGCCATTGCTGGCAGAGTAATCTTAAATCCATTCCTGAGCAAATTCACAGCAGCCCCTCTAGTGTCGTGGTTTAAGCCCAGCTGGCAACATCCATACTACCCAGAGAGCACCCTACGCTCATGAGTACCTGACCCAGGACCATTCTGCTTTGTGCAGCGCTGAACAAACACTTCATCCTTGAGAAAGTGCCCAAATTCCCTGTGGTGTATCTTGGAAAAAAACAGCTTGAAGACCCCAGCCTGCTCTGCAGTGAGGGCTGTAAGAGCAGCCAGACATCCCAACCACCAAATACCCTCTGACCACTATCCAAACAAATGGAACAGCTGCTTTTTACCTTTTCCCCCAAAACTTAGAGCTATTCCCCCAGCCCTGCAGAGTGGGATCCACATGGACTAAGGCTGTGGAAGACACAGAGCACAGTGTTGTGTACCAGAATCACTCCACAGATGCAGCTCTGTTCTTAGCAGCTTTGCTCAAGTAAAGATCGTGTGATCCTGTACAGGAATATCTAAGTTTCAGAAGACACAGCCTGCTTTGCAACCCAAAGGAACAGGATTGGAAAAGGCTGCTGGGCTATTTAGTCCATCCTCTCGCTGTTGTCTTAAAATCCTTCTTACAGAAGTAGAATCCTCTCACCAGTAATTTAATGAAAAGTGGTTGTTAATTAGCTAACAGTCAGTGGACTATGGGACTAGAATCAGAAGAAATGGAAATGCTCAGCTCTGCAGGCCTCTCCAGAGCATCCCCAATGCTGACCACATCTCCACAGAACGATTTTCCGGAGTCAGCATCTTTAATTTTTCACTAGTTGAAGGCGTACCTTCCCCTGGGATCTTTTCAAAATAGCACGGATGGGTGAAAATATTTAATGTATATTCAGCAGTTACTAGAATTGACATTTGAAACCAAGGAGCAGTGGCACCGTGTGACCAGTCAATTCTCATTGAACTCATCTAAGGATGTTTTCTGTAGCTTAAGCCCTAGTCTTTGAAAGGCTGAACGTGTAGAGCAAAAGCAGAGAAAATCTTTGATAGCTGAACCATTCAAAAAAGCTCCCTAAAATAAATATTCACAGGGGGCAGGGAGGGTAGGGTTCTACTTAGAGCAGCAGGGAGGTGGTTGTGTTGCTATTTTGAAGTCCAGCACTAAATCTTCATACTACACATACTAACAGTCCAGTTCTGGAAGTGCCTGACCCATTCATCCCCAAAAGGCAGTCGTCTTTTTTCTCATAGCTCACCACATCTGTAGGTCAGCTATCTGCAATTAATTCATTGCTCCTGCTCTTTTCCCAGCGACACTTAGAGCAAAAATCTGTATTTATTAATACCAGATTGCATGCGGTTGCAGTTTGCAAGATTAAATTTAATCTTACCTCTATTATTCTAATTCTCTAGCTCATCCAATTCCTCTAAGATACTCCAATCCTCCTCCTCCTACCAGCCCTCCCTCACGCGTCTTCCACCACACTTGGTAAGCACACTCCAACTCTTCCTGCCTGAATCATTACAACTTAATTAAGGTCAATCAAGACCAATTTTGAAGCACTCCACCAGGCATCTCAAAATTTGATTTTAAAGGTTTATTCATACCTCCCTTGGTCACTCCCTTTCCATCCCCTCAATAACTCGTTTTTAGCCCCATTGATTTACTCCATCACTCTGCAGTCATCAGCCTTCTAATTCTCAAAGCACACACTTGCATAAATCCTGAAATCTTACAAAAGTACAAGTTCATCACCAGGACATACTAACTTCTAAAGATCACACGGACTGACCCTAACGTGCGCTCTCAGAGAGAGAGCTTGTTTTAGCCCTGTGTTGTGCAATCATTAACCTGTTCAGTTTACTGCAAGAGTGGACTGAGGAGCTGATGCTCAATGGTTCACCAGCTTCGCTGAAACATAAATTTGTGCCCCAAGACTGCAGATCGACAGAGGCAGGGAAAGAAGGTACCAAGAAGCAAGGAGGTAGAACTCATCAGGTTTCGGTTTTGGTGAGGTTTGCTTTTACTTGGAGCTTTCTGTAGAGGAAGAGATGTGGAAGAGGTGATGCTGCAGTCGGATGAGTACTTACAGTGTGCTCCAGTTGTTAATTCAAAACAAAATCACAAGATGAAAACTAAGTTGGAACTTTCTAAGCAAGCATAGTTATTCTTACATTGCTCACTACAACAATCACTGCATCAAAGCCTTTTTTTTCTTACCTCCATGAGCTCTCTAAGGTCACTGTGGTGTTGGTCAATAATATGTCCTTGTCCAGGGTACAAGCAGAAACAAACAACTTGAATTATCATTAGTCTGCCCCCAAGTAATGAAGTTCTCTCGAGATCTAACCCCAGTAATGATATGACATGCTAGTAATGCTTCAATGAAAAGGTATACATTGGATGACAGGTAGCCACTTCCAGCAATACCAGGGTGGTAGTGGCATTTTTTTTTGCACATTTAACTTTGTGAATAATTTTAACAAACTATTAAAAAACCCTTCAAAGTGCAAGGCAGCTGATTCTGACCTCTCTTCCTGATACACAATACACCAGTGGAATTAGACTCCATTTATGTTATATCAATAGTGCTCAGAATATAATTGATGGTGACCATACTGAGCTTGCTGAGAGCTCCTCTTTATGTCATAAATTAAGAGATATGTCAATAGGATTGAAAACAAGCAGGAAAGCTTTTACACTCACAAGCTCTCCTCCTACACTAGTTATGAGATCCCTGTTAGCCTCCAGACCCTCTGAACCAGCCCTACAAGCACAAGCCCCTTTAACCACCACCCATCCTCAGTCACTTGTTTTTCCCCCTGGGGCACCTTTGCACAACTCTGAAAGAACTCCACACTACGATGGTGATGTCAAAGTAGGGGCCCAGAGATGCTACTGTAATAAAAATGGTAAAATAATATGGTTGTGAAGCTTTTTCTGACAAGTTTGAAGCTCAAGTTGTGCATCAAGTGACAACACAGGAAATAGGATAAAGTTTTATTGACATATTTTAGGTACAATAAATATATTTACATGTGGACATTTTAAACATGGAATTACATGTAAGAAAACTTGTACATGAGATCATCTTTGTGTTTCAATTTTTACAATCACTTAAACAGGTACGACAGAGAGATCTCTTATGCAAGCGGAGGATTCGGTATAGCTCAGTATTACATTCAAGGCATCAGCAGTAAACACCTCGTGCAGATGATGCTGTAGAAAACATGAGGCAGATGAACCCCCAGTGGAGTCAGTATGATACAGTCGGCTGTTGAATTTATATCCTGAACGGCTAATAAACAAACTCGGTAATTCCAGATTAGAGCAACACATTTGAAATGATTCTCAAACCACCCAAATATACACAGTGTTTAAGACTTTACAGGTTAGGAAGGATCACATTCAGTAATAGTAATAGGAGGTAGAATTGTGTCAACAGTGTTACGTGGCAATAAAAAAAAAGTGCTATTACTATCACTGAATTCAAGAACAGCACTCCTGAAAAAGTGAAGAGGATAAAACTGGTTAATCCTGTTTCACCTGGCTTGCCACAAATGCTACAACATGGATGCAAAATGTTTTAATTCTCCAATAATTGTAAATCTGCAAAGCAAAACTGTTAAGCGACGCTTCTCCTGTGCTTTGGGATGGGCAGCAGCTCCTAAGGTGTGACACCTGTAAAAGCAACCTCAACTTTTTGTACCAAAGTCTGCAAGGAGACATGCAGTGCGATGTCAGAGTGGGAGATCCAGGCTTCAGGAATCCTCAATAGAGCTATATAAGAACAGAAAGTAGAGCAAAAGGTTGAATGCCACATACTCAGGTGGGAAAAGGTCTGGAGAGATGGACAGGGAGTGGTAAGAGCAGGAACATAACAAGGATACAAATATCCTTGGAGGAATGGAAAACTAGGGACAAATGGAAATGAGATAAAGCATAGGGTAGAGGCAAAGGGTACCACAGGAAAAAAGGAAGTTGACTTATTCTAAGGGCATTTTGTATCCATAAAAATTATAAGCAATAGTACAGATCAGCTGTGAATGAGTGTTAGCAGCTTGTCTTTGCTGTATCTGTAAGTGAAAACGTATATTAATTAGAAGTTAAACTGCTGAAAGACGTTTCACTGCCTGAAAAAGAAATCCTGCAAAAAAAAGTTTTGTTATTACAGAAACAGAAATAAAACTGTAAAGGTTCTGAATTCAGCCTGACAGACACTAGGAAAACCCACAATGCATACTGAAACCCGCTAGATGTACGCAAAGAAAACCCTGAACTGCTGAACAAATGTGACATTAATACAGCAGTGCTTTACAGCCTGATCTTCTAAGTGACTACACACAACATTGCGACACAGTCACATGTAACCGTACACAGGTTCTTTTACAAGAATATTCGTAAGCTGTAATACCGCTTAAAACTGATTAAATGGTAAAAAAATGCTTAACTCGAGTGCTGTTACATTAAATAAAAGCAATGTCACCTGTTGAAAAACAGTGTATATATAAAGCCCACTTCCAGTTAGAAAAATCAGCGCATCCAACCCAGAAGTGAGAAAGCAACACAGGCACCTAAAAGACCCAGTGAGGTTAACTTTCCCCTTGAGGTTTTCTGTAGTGCAATAATGACCATACTTTCCACCAAAATAAGCACAGAAGTAGAAAACGGAGGTGCTTTTTTAATTAAAAAAAAAAAAAAAACAAAACCAAAACCACCCAACCCTGCAAAGAGCAGCGTTACAAAGAACAAAATGATCCTTCCCAACCATATTACACCAGAAGCTGGCATACGTAAGGATCCAATATGAATCAGTGTTTTTGTACACAAGACCCTGTGCTCATGTGGATATAAGTCATTTCCATGACAAAAAAAATCAGGTTACAAAAAAACCTTACATAAAATCCTTAGGATTTGATACGAAGATAAAATATCTTCAAGTATTATGTTTATGAATTTATTGGAGGTTTAGGCATGATTTAAGGTAACACTGAAACAAAAGCCCTATGTTACCCTAAACAACCTTTCTAATATAGCTGACCTTACGCAGTCAGTATTTGTTTCCTTCACATTTAATTTCTCATTCATCTAAAAAAACATAAAAGCACAAAAAATAATTAAAAAAAAAGGTTTGTGTCTCTGAACAAAAATGCCTTTTTTGACAGCAAACAGGTGAACCCAGATTTTTGAGCACCACGACCCACATAAACACAGTACTACGCGAAGGACAAGAACACCACAATTCTAAGCCAGAGAACAAATCCAGGATATCTCCTGAATTAGACAAAAAACAGGCAAAAAAACCCCCAAGAAATGAACCCCCCCCGCCTCCCCAGCCCACCCTTCCAAGCATCTGTAAGGGCAATGCACCCACACACACATACAGACACGCAGTTACTGTGGGTAACGACGGGAAGCGCCTACAGCAGCCTCCGGCCAAATGGCACAATTTCAAGCTAACCAGATAAATGGTACTATGTTTAAAAAAAATATAAAAAATTCAAGCACCAAGTAAAAGTTTTTTTCATAGTCCAAGTAGCTGGGTAATGTTAAGAAAAAATGATGAAGACTCTCAAGGTTATTTTGAAATAACCTACAGTTTTGTAAAAAAAAAAAAAAAAAGGAAAAAAAAAATCTCTCTTCTATATCCTTGCAGTTGAAGCCTAACATCAGCGAGCTGAAATGCTCAGTCTGCTTGGCTAGAAGGACTTTTTAATGGAAGTTTGGAAACCTGAAGTGAATCTTCAGATTTAAACTGGGGAATAAACTAGTTACCTGGAGATACTTTACAGAGAGTGTGCCAGTATTGACTCTTCTTTCCCCAAGTCTTACTGGAGGAGATGCATGTGGGCCAAAACCAATATCCCTGTCTAAATATATTCTCTGCCACTACTTAGAGATAAACATTTGCATGGCAGCTCCTCCAGCTATGAAGATGCTATGGACCTGTCCTCCTCCTGCCTAGCACCGCTGATACCGAGCTTTTCGAACACTGCACATCGTTCCATCATACAGTTTATGTGCCACATCAGTCGCTAACATTGTGATGAACCAACGTGTTACATGACCAACTTGAATTACGTGTAAAACCAAAATATGCCAAACTTTTGAGAACAATATTACACGACAGACCTGGTTTGTACTTGTACAGCACAATGGAACAAGCCTAGAAACCCCATGTCTTGGTCTGACAGTGAGCTGTATTTCCCCTCAAAAGTTAAAGGACAGATTTTTTTTTTTTTTAATAAAAAAAGGGAGAACATTCTACTACGATATCACAGATCATATGGCCAATCCAATCTTTTAGTCAAGGCAAAATGTGATTAGTTATAAACCAAATTCGCCAGTGCTACAAGATGAAAACAAAATTGGAAAAAAAAAAGCTGGCTCCATATAATCACCTGCTGGAGTCGCCTATTAAAATCATTATAAAATTATGCTAATAAAAACTATGAACAAATAATACACAGATCAGGATATATGTATTGACTTTCTAGCATCTTTATAAAAATTTGAAGATATACACAAAAACACATCAACATTTATGGAACTATTTCCATTAAACTTAGATAAGACAACACAAAAAACAAATAGCTAAGATGTAGTTGACTGTAAGCACTTTAAGTAACATTTTAATTTTAAAAGGTCAATATTTACATACTACATTAAATGCCTTTTTTTTCATTTTGCATTGTACTTTGAATGCAAGATAAAGAAAGAACAAGATAATGGTTGCAACAGATCTTCCAAGAAAGTTAACTTAAGATGTTCAGATTTAACTATGCGCTGAAAGAGAACACGGCAAGAACACGTCCAACTAGTTTTACCTCTACTTCCTTTGGGCTTTTTTGGGAGGAGACAACAAATAGATCTAAAAGAGCTCTATCATCCAAACTGATCATTGCCGAGAGATCCACTTTTCAGTGAGGATTTGAGAACTAACAAACATTTTAACAAATGACTCGCCTAACTCCTACTTTTTCTACTGCGTTTTTTAAGATATTAAGAGAGATATGGTGACAACACAGGGTGTATGTATGTATGTGTATAATAAAATGCATACAGACATACATACATATAGTACGTTTACACGTAGTAAGGTACTGTAACAAGCAGCTAAAATCACCACCAGTCATCCGCTCGTACTCTGTCTATGCACAAGCAATAATCTACTGCAACCGCCTCTGAAGAGGATATACGTAGTCATTAAACAGGCATTGCTTAAGTTGCCTCCTACAGTTAAATAGATCCGAGGCAATTTCATGTCCTTATTCCAAAGCCACGCATTTGTCTCAAAAAAATTTTTTAAAAAACCCACAGAATAAAAATTCTTAAAACTTCGATTGGCTGAACCTCAGCCTCTTTGGGATGGATTCAAAACCCAAAGCAGGAGAGTTTCTACAAACTTCTTTGACTTTTGAATCAAACCCATATTCTTAGGATCCAAGAAACCCTCTAACCCCAATAACGTTTGCTTCTGACAGGACATCTGATCAACTGCAGATGTTCCTACTGCTGAACTCAGCTGCTGGCCTGTCTGGCGTTTGCATCTAACCCGTATTTCCAGACAGGCACTATTATCACTCCACTGCAAGACGTCTTCCCATCCTTCTCATTACAGGGAAGCTGCTCCCTAACAGTGGGATGAATAACTGTCTAATAACTTGTTTTAAAGATAAGCATTTATTTCCTAAAAATTAAAACCACATAATGTGAGGAGGCAGCGTAGGGGTCCTAGAGCTCATGGTGTGGAGTTAAACAGCATGGGGCAGATCACCTCGCATGAGCTGGCTCCCACTGGACACTTCCTACCTGCGGCTCACTCTCTGTCCAGGGTTTGGGCCAACTCTGAGGCATTAATAGCACTTCACGTATAGTAATCGTGCTGGATGTTATTAAGTATTGTGCATAAATAAGGAACTATACAGACGGGTGTAAAACTCTCTTCTACACAAAAATTCTCATGCTGTTATTGCATCTCATCACTAAGTTGTAAATGGGCTTAGAGTAGTATTTGCATGTTTTCCCAGTGTAGTATTTCCAAAGTACCACATTATTCTGTATTATTTCAATGAACAAAGAGCAGTTTTACCTAGAAGACTTTTGACAGTATTTATTATTCAGTCATTATTTTTAGTAACTTCTGCTTAACTGAAAATACAAACCAAAATTGTAAGAAAGCCAATTAGGTCTTTGTGACTTGGTTACCATTAAATCTTAAAAAAACCCAAAAAAAAAAAAAAAAGCTATGGTGCTATGAACTTGTTTAGCTCATCCTTCCACACTCGGCATGCCTAGTTTGGACCCCATTCGCAGCTGTTTCCTTATATACCAGATGTGTTCTCCTGTGGTCAGTCAGGTAACAAACCTACACAGTTTTTCTAAGGCCCCCCTTTCAAATAGCAGATGGAGTGCTTAAGAGTATTCCTAAAATAAAGGATGAAGCAAAAGCTCACAGTCTAAAAAACTAAGGAAATGTTCATAAAAACTGGAATCCAATGTAAAGATGACATTTTAATAAGTTTATTCAGAAGTAACTGAAAAAAATTGTTCCTTTGGCAACACCATCTAGATGGTTCTAACCAAAAGGAAATATTATGGATTTTACTTTGAATAAAATAAACTCCTTAATGTTTGCACGTAATTTTCGGGAACTGCCACGTTCACCAGCAGATTCACAATGTCCTTATAACCCTGTATTTATCAGGAACAACACATCAGACCAAGTCCTTTCAGTTATGGGTTTCTTATGGTTCAGCATTAGTCACAAAATAAATTCCAAAGGAAAAAAACCTAATCAAAATAAAGCATAAGGCAATCATGAAACACTAGCCCAAAAGAACTACCAGGAATGCACCACTCTTCCTGTGTAACATTTTTAAGTGAGCCACCAAATATTTGTTTTTCCTTGTATCAGGCAACGTCATTTAAAACAACCTAGTTACAACTTGGAGTTTGCTACCCCATGATGTTACTGAAGGGCAAAGATCCTCGTTTTTAAAAACCAAGGGAAAATACAGCAATGTTGTTCCTAACACAGGGTTTTATGGAATAAGTAAGTGGAGTTGGAAGGAGAAGATGGAAGTCTATGTTGGAATAGAAAAATGCAAAGATTGACTTAACTTATTTACAAAGACCGAAACTACAATTTTCCAGTGTCACCTCCGAAGCTTCTCAGCATACTGCTATTCAGTGAAGTAGACCACATTTAAATCTACGCAATACCTTCTGTGCTCTCAGATATACAACATAACTATAATGTTTTGTTTAGAAAAATGAGTTTTCATTCAAATACCTTGCACTGAAGATAAGAGCAACCATTATCAAATATTCTTTGCTATGAAGAAAGTTTTCAAATCTTTCGATGTAAACGTTCTCTCTCAAGTCACTGTGGTCACACAGTAGGATCTTGAAGAACAGTGTCTACATGCATTGAAAGCATTTTGAAAAAAAATTCTGTAGTTCCAAGTGGTTACAACAGAACGTGAACAAACCGAACAGAAATTCCACCTTTGCAGATCCTCTCAAGTTCAGCTCCTCGGGAGGACATCTTGCTGCTTTCTGTAGTTCAACACAGCAATTAAAGACTAAGCTGAAAGGTTTCACAACCCGATGGTTTTGCCACCGTGCCTCGATGTATCTCCACAGTACGCTTCTGTTAGTGTCAGGGTTTCTCTCAGCAGACATCACTCAACTATCAGTGCCACGTTTATGTGGGACAGATCTATCATGTGCCTGTTAAAAGTTAAAAGAAATTTAAACCTGGTACTCAAACGGATTCTAGGGGTGGAGAACAGACAAAGAAGTTCTATGAAGGTCACTAATAAACAGATGCTTGATTGGATTAAGAGAAACATTGAGCAGAGGAGACTGATTTAATCTTTTGAAGGGAGGGAAGGAACCGAGTGAGGCAGCAGCAGTGCTTAATTGTTTACCTGTGGAATTTCTGTTGAAATGCTAAAGCGTGTGCTGGCTCCTTAAATTTTGCTATGGCTTTCCGTTGTTGAGGAAGCATCTGTAAACTCTGCAGAGACAAAAAGCCAAAACATATTTTTAATATTCACTTAAAGTTCCACTTAAAAAAACCACTCATTTTGCACCAAACTGACTGAAATTTTGCCATATTTCTTTTCTCAGAAATATATTTCTTTTCGCTGATTGGTGTCCAGGGAATGGAAGGAGACATCTGAGATTGCAGTCAGGGACCCAGCTGAAGGTGTTTGAGCTGGTGCCTTAAGCAACTGTACCAACTGGAAAACCCAGACCATCACTCATTAAGGAAAGGTCATGGCTCTCCCATTCAGTCCATACAGATGAACTAAACCCTGCAGCCAAACTCCCAACAAATGAGTAAGAAACATTCAACCGGGCAGAGCTCAGCTTCACACACAGCACCTGGAGTCATTCACCTCACGTACGTTAAAGGATCAGGACTTTCCACAGGTTAAACAGGACAGAAACAGGAAAAAGAAGTGGTAGGTTTTGATCTCTAGACTGCATATCATCACAGTGTTTTAACAAAAACAAGTGGCTAGCTTTTGACAGACAATAACCACCACACAACCCCAATGAGGTGGCTTAGGTCACCACTTTCAAGTCCTCCTAGTAATGGGAAACTACGCAACACGTACCTACTCAGACAAGTCCACCTGATATGTGTTTCCCATATCATGACAGCAGCATTTCACAGTGCTGTAACTATCAAAAAAACCCCCTATGCAGTATTGAGGTCTCCAAAACTACAGCGTGCCTCAGCCAGGTCTTTCAAGAACTCATGTCCTTGCTCCCTGCTGCAGCAGGAAGTCCAGGCAATGCCAAGATGATCCCAGAGAGCAGTCCTGTGGCCTTAGTAATGAGAAGTTATCGGATTTACTAAGATTAAAGTTGACACTTTGAGTTAGCGCTTCTGTTATAACAGCATATTTTTCAAAAAGACACTTGAGAAGATGAAATTTTACACAGGAAATAGGTACACATCCAACAATCAATGAGGACATGCAACAAGTATTCAGCATTACAGAATATTCAGGATGTCAATACTATGACCCTGTCATCCCACTGTCTGTGAACACAAGCCACGGGGAATTCATAGTAACCAGGTTAAAACAGATCTTGTGAAGGCTTCGATCATAATTCAAAACTTCATGCCACAGTGATTCCAGTATCGCAGCAAGTTTTGGATGTTTAATGGCCTATGCTGCAGCACATTCAACACAGAACTGTTCTGATTCAGCTTCCAGTTTCCAATTGTTCTTACAGCTTTGGGTGCAGAATTAAAGAATTACTAATGTTGTTCTTTTCTGTGCAGGAGTTTCTACATCTACCATAAATTCTCTTCTGCATCTTGCCCAGAACTCAGCAGCATACCCCCACATTTAGATGATTCCAGCACTCTGATGATCAGTCTCCAGGACTCTGTATCATCCAGACTATTAAAAAAGAACCACATATCTTCAGACAACCAACTATTTCTTGGGAAACCACATACAACCCCACTGGCTGATACATTTTAAGGGTGACATACTTTGAGATCTCTCAGTGAAATAATTTTTAATCCAACTAACGCGTTCCCTGTTCATTCAACCTAATGCAGCATTTTAAGCAAGATGACAAATGTCTAAATGAAATTTGCTATTAAAACTGCCTATTTGTATCTTTTCTGGACAGGTAAGACTCATGTTGATAAGATGCATATTTAACAGGAACCACAGCACCCGATAGTCATATTCTTTGTACCTAAGCCTGACAATTCAGCTCTAGGCTCTTTCTGTAACTTATCTGTGATTTTGAAGTAATTAATTTTGGCAGTAGCTACCTTGCACCTTCTTATAATTGACAGGAAACTTCCCTCTCACCAGGAAAATCACAGAAGTTTAATACTTCTGTCATCCCTGTGATTTCAAAGTGAAAGCTGAGGAGAAGTTAAAGGAGTCACCAAACCTGATAAGCATCAGCAGGTCAATTTGCACTGCACAGTTTTTGGAAAGCTGCTACAATGGAAAGGATTAGCTGAGTCACCGTAACTACTAATTTCTGAGCTGGTAGGAAGGGGATTTAGCTTTAAAAACCAAGATCCATACTTGGCAGATGATTTTTGTCTTTTTAATCAGAAAGCTCTTGGCTAGTTTAAGCACATTTTACCAACAAGAATACAGTCATGCTGCAGATAGCACCAATGAAGACCTTGAACAAAGCTCAGTTCTCCTAGATGTTATCTGCTGGAGTGGGTGAAGGAGGTGCTGAAGTTTGTGTTCTCCTGATGTCACTTTATTACGATTTACAGAGCTATATCTAATACAGGTTCTCTTGACACCGCTTTTCTGTCTAAAAACGAACTAAGGAAGACCTATCACTAAGGACTAAGTTTTGAAGACTAAGAATTAAACACTGCCATTAACTAAGATTTAGAAACAAGAGTCTGGTAAGAGTTGAAAATCTCTGAAGTGCAATTAAAAAAAAAATGGAGAAGCAAATCTGTTCCTTTCAAAGGACTTGACATTCTTAATATGAGAAAAACCTGTTTGAATCACTGAAAGGACAAATATTTCAGAGAACAGTCAGACAAGAGAAGCTGGAAAAGAACCTGGGGACGCATCCCTTCAGCTGTACCCTGCACGTCTGGCTGTCACCTGCTTCTCTCTCCTCTCCTGAACCATCTCCAGCCCTCCTGCTAACAACTGATCCTCACAACAACATCAGGTCTTGCTCAACTACCACAATGCTTTATGCTCCAGACCACCACTGTGATCAGCTGAAGAAGAGAAGCTGCATTTAGTGACTTTTTCCACAGGAACTAAGCTTTTACTGCATTAATACGCTTGAGATACACAAAAGCAAAAGGTGATTTTGCAGTTTATACACTCATAATGATAAATTATTAAGAAGCTGGTCAGTAATTAGCATTGACTAAAGGAAGACATTCTGGTATAGTGCAGACTTAGTGAAATCAGGCAAACTATCTAAATATTATTACAGACAGCTTATGTGTACTTTCATATGAATTAATAAAAATTTACTGACTGACATGTTTGGATATTATGTCACAGCCTGTTCATACGTTGCATTACTGCTTTATTTTCAAAAAATGCAATCAAAACACTAAATACATTTTAATTTTAAAACTCAATTGCTTTCGCAACAAGGCATCAATTCTTGGGTAAGTCTACTGAAAAGCATCTTTATCAGATTTAGCTTGTCAATACAGACAACTGCAGAAAGAAAGAGCCAACCCATCTGATCCTTCACTGACCTGCCTAACCACCACCCCATTACACAGTCCAGAGGTAAGGCAGTAAATTCCAACATCAGGGTCTTCTCAACTAGTGCAGTTACATGTGCCCATGCTTTAACAAGACAGAGGACTAAGAACTGCAAAATGAAGGGATAAACTAACACTACGCAAACAATACTTCTCCAGTTGGAAAGTGTCAGAAAAATTTTAATGAAAATGTTTTTAATACAAATTCTCAGCCTCCACTGCACTCAAACTATGGTAGTTAAGGTGATGCAGAATCAGTTCATGTTTGTTTAGGTATACATACCTTATGTAGATACACAAAAAGTTCTGCTTTTGTTTTAACAGGAAAAAAGTTATTAAGCTAAGTTACTTTGGTGATATGACCACCACAGCCTGAAATACCACTGTAACTATCTTTGGTGACAAAGATTTTTAACTTCCCAACATAAATCATAATCTACATTGTGTTTTCAAGCAAATCCTCACCTATCATGACTTGCAAGTATAAACGTCATTCATCCTGCTAACCAAGGACCCTTAAAACTTCATGTTCTGATTTACTTGCATTACTGTTTAAACTGAGTTTTATGCTTAACAACACTGACTGTCAGGCCCAGAACAAGTAGCTACGATTTTGCCAGAGTGCGCAGGTCCTGAGCTGCAGCGGAAACCTGAAGTAAAATAACTGCATACTCACGCTAACGGATTATTCATGTCTCCTTGAATTCGGGATGATACGCAATTTAGAGCTGATCCTGCATTTAGATGATATTAACTGCGATAGTCTGGAGAAAACACATTTTATTGTGTAACCTGTGGAATTCTATTAGCTCAAAATATTGTTCAAGGCATTATCTTAAAGGCTTACTTCACCAGCTTCTGCTTTTGTTGATTCCAAATAGACATGCTAGGAAAACACACACAAAATTAATTAACTGCACATATCTTACTCACGCTACCTTGCTAGTTCAAAACACTGAAATTGTTTCACCTTTTTGGAATCATTTGGCAGCCATTTTTTTCAGTGATAACACTCAGTATTTCTAGCATCTGTAACATTCTCAGCTAGTTTGAATTCTTGCACATACACTACAAGGTGATCTTGAAATAACCTCCTAGGAAGGTGTTCTTTTCAATCATGCTCTTTCACCAGACTATCCACTGTATTAGCCAGCTGACTTGTAAAGAATGCTCTAAGTTTCCAAAAGCATTAGCACCACTGCCTTTTATTAATGTAAAAACCCATACATGTGCAAGCGTTCAACTTTCATTTTTAAAGTAAAACCTGAAGTACTGCATTAGCTATCAGAGCTTGCAAAAAAATAGATGCTCACCTATAATGTTTTCAGTATTTTTGTATTCAATGTATTTTTTATATTATAACATATTCAGTATTTCAGTATATTTGTTTTTCCACAATATAGCTAACTTGTATTTCTAACGTAATACTGTACATCAGGATAGATTTAAACTGCTGTGATTTCTTTTCATGCTGCCTAACTACTTCTGGAGAAGATGTTCAACAAGCCAAACAAAATTCACTGAATAAAAAGCTCTTCTTCTACGATTCTCTATATAACTAAATCAACTAATCCAGTATTTGCACATTTTTATCTATTGACCTTGTTTACTTTTGAAGTTAATGACCTTTATTTGAAATTACTACATGTTAGAGATGATTTTTTTTCAGTTAACATCTAATACCATGAAAAGAAATGACATGATTTTAGAGGAAGCAGTTAAGTCTTATTTTTAGACTACTGACACCAATGGCTGCTAAAACTTCCACGTGAAGTATGATATGGTGGATGTCTCTCCTACGAGACGCCTTGAAGCAAGAGCTACCTACAACAGCCAGAGGCTGGGAAGATCACTGCCAAAGTAACGGAAAAAAAAATACAGTTCTCAGAGGAAAAAAAAAGAAGAATCCTCAGTGTGCGACAATTAGTAGGAAGCACAACAATTTGTAATCCCGAAGAAAGTGTTTCTGCTTGACAATGGTCAATATGGGCAAGATTTACAAAATTCTAGTTTGGTCAGAAAAGGTTTTGTCCATCATTTGAACCAAAGCCAAACGGACCTACAATTCTCTGCAAAAATACTTGTCTTTCTTGAGAAGTGCCCTCCTGCAACATTGAATTTCCAAAGATACCACAAGGATTTCTACAGGGGACCATGCCAGTGCCCTGTTCCAGGTTCAAGTCCTTAACAGCTAGGCTCATAATTGAGTGCCACAACACAACTGTCTTGCATAATATTGGTCATAAACAGATGTTCGTTTGGTTTTTTCCTTAAAAAAATCTAGATAACTTCTGGATACTGGCTTGAGTAACATCCTACTAAATGCATAACTATATGCTACTTAGAGATAGACACATTCAAATCTCTACTAAGTACTTTTCTCAGTAATGTTCAGATACAGTAAGCACCACAGATTAGTGGCATTTTGTGATGAGTTGACCCTAGCTGGACACCAGATGCCCACCAAAGCCACTCTATCACTCCCCTTCCTCAGCTGTACAGGAGAGAGAAAATATAAGAAAAGGCTCATGGGTCAAGATAAGGACAGGGAGATCACTTACCCATTGCTGTCATGGGCAAAACGGTCTTGACTTGGGGAAATTAGTTTAATTTACTGCAAATCAAGTTAGAGTAGGACACTGAGGAATCTTCCCCAGCTCAACTTTTCTCCTGAATTCTCTACCTGCTCCCCCTGAGCAGCGCAAGGGGACAGGGAATGGGGGTAGCAGTCAGTTCATCACACATTGTCTCTGCCGTCCTTCCTCCTCACATTCTTTCCTCCTCCAGCACGGGGTCTCTCCCATGGGCGACAGCCCTCCACAAATTTCTCCAATGTGAGTCCTTTCCAAGGGCTACAGCTCTTCAGGGATTGCTCCAGTGTAGGTCCCTTCCATGGGGTGCAGCTCTTCAGGAACAGACTCCTCCAGCATGGGTCACCCATAGGGCCACAGGTCCTGCCAGGAGCCCGCTCCAGCATGGGCTTCCCATGGGGTCACAGCCTCCTTTGGGCATCCACCTGCTCCAGCGTGGACTCCACAGCTTGCAGGTGGATCTGCTCCACCATTAACCTCCATGGGCTGCAGAGGGACAGCCTGCCTCACCATGGCCTTCACCACAGGCTGGCAGGGGAATCTCTGCTCTGGTGCGTGGAGCACCTCCTGCCCCTCCTTCTTCACTGACCTTGGTGTCTGCAGAGTTGTTTCTCTCACATATTCTCACTCCTCTCTCTGGCTGCAATTGCTGTTGTGCAGCTTTTTTTTTCCCCCTCTTCTTAAATACGTTCTCACAGAGGCACTACCACTGTCGCTGAGTGGCTCAGCCTTGACCAGCGGTGGATCTGTCTTGGAGGTGGCTGGCACTGACTTTATCAGACATGGGGAAAGCTTCTAGCAGCTTCTCACAGAAGCCATTCCTATCAAAACCTTGCCATACAATACACATTTCTGAAAAAGCAATGAAGTGTGTTGGTTTCAGACCTGAGGTAGTATCAAAAAGAAGTTCAGAGCAGCAGACAGGTCTTCACATAGTACTAATGACAGCTGTTCCCTCCTTTTCAAAGAACATATAATACTAAAGTAAACCACAGTCTTATGACCTCTGTTATAATGACAAAAATATGAGTGTATCATTCCCGAAGTATCATGCCCCATTAAGAATTTAATCTGAATTCAGTATTATTCTGTAAACTACTGATTTTGAAAGGCCAGTCAGGGGAGGCAGAGAGTGACTGTCCATGCAGCACTGTCTCTGGGGATGGGCTGGTTCTAGCAAGCATCACTTGACTTCCCATTTTATAGGGGGACACGCACGTTTCCTCCACAGATTTCCCTGTTGCCAACCTCCTTCTATCATGAATTCCTAAACTGAAATATCACAATTCTCTTGAATGTCACAGCTCCGAGAAAACAACTTCATTCACATCTTCTCTTTAAGCTGACCTAGTCAGATGTTCACCAGAGGATGAAAACCCCTTCCTAGACCCACTCAGGTGTAAAGGATTGACAATACATACAATAACTTCCAAGGGATTTCAAATGACTGGTTCCTTTACTGAATCGTGCGTACAGATCTACCGTACAGCGCTTCCTGAGACCAGCCTGAGATCAGAGGGGCATGTTCCCATTCGACTCTGGAGAACGGAGATCACATTCTGACATATTTCCAGCATCAAAAATAAAAAACTCGTTTAAGCTGAGGAGAAGTATTGTACATGGAAAACAATGAGGCAGCACAGAGCTCATACTGATCTTGATTGCCTCCTTTTTACGCTCCCTTAGGCACTGCCGTGGGAAGATGCAGATCCTGTGTTGAACGGAAAATGCAACAAAACCAGTATTTCACGATCACTTATGCTTTGGATTGAGAGTTTGCCTACAAACTATTCCAAAACATACTATTTATCTCAACAACTTAAAAATCAGCAGTTCTGGCTTTGTCTGCTACTGAACTATTACCAGTGACTATAGAATGAGTATCATAAAAGTACCATTCCCTCTGCAGACATTTCTTCAGGCCTGCAGAACTATGCTGCCTCAAACTTCTCCTTTACACGCACTCCATAATTAAATCTCAGTGAAAATAATACTGAAATGCCTGTATGAGTAGCAGAACAATAATCTCTAGTTAAGCTTCACTGCAAAACAAAGAGCCTTGAGATACGCAGCAGGACATCCATGAGCAGTAAGCAAGAGATTGCTCGCACAAAGTCAACATCTTTGACACCAAAATTCTCTGAGGTTACACAGAGAGGAAAAAGTTAAAAGGGAGATAGCAGAGCACTGGGCAGTGGAAATCGAGCAGGTAGGAATGAGACTGGAGCAAGTAGTCATCTCAATTATAGGAGACACATGGGAGATAAAGTTTTCTCCTTGACTTGATTTCTGTCACTGAAGTAACTGGACTACCTAATAGATCGCACCTTCAGTTCATGGGTGAGTCTGGGATTAGGAATGGCAGTCCATACAAAGTTGCTGACAAAGGGTCTGTGCAAAAAGCAAGTGTAAACTTTCCTAACCATCGTCTCCAGCGTGTGATCCAACCTGCTCCACAACAAGTCAAATAGGAGCACGGCAGGCACTTTCTAAAGAGAAAGAATAGATTCTTTTCATTCTTCCCTCCCATCAGTAAATACAAACACCTTTTTATTATCCTCACAGTGCCCTGACAGCTGAAGCATCTTTCCTGGGAGCAACATTGCCTAGCCATTGGCAACAGGCATAGAGGTTGGGACAGAACGTATTTTATCCTCAGCTGTTGCAACTGATCTACCTTCTGTCCCTCTTTCCTGCTTTTCTGCCACCTTTGACTTCCTACTATCTGCCTTTAACAGTGCTCAGCTTTCCATCTCCATACGCCAGGTGAGAGGAGAAGAAAGGACCTTCTCCTGTCATTGAGATGGGCATCTGCAGCTCACATACTGCCCTGCAGCAGGGCTGGACCTGACGGGATGATGATGGAGCTGCTCCTCTCTTCCCCCAGCCCCAAGGACGGCACAGGATTGCCCATGTCTTCTCCTACAGCTTCTGCAATAGCTGAAAATGTTTTTACAGGTAGGAAGGGCACACAGGGCACCATGCCAGCCCTGTGCACCTTGTGTGTCTTGTCATGTGGAGAACTGTCCTGCTGATGTGCAAGAGCACTCATGTTCTGGGCATACTCAGCCCAGTGTGCTTGTCATCTCCACCAATACATCTTTAAATTAAAAATAAATTCAGTGCTTTTGAATATAGTGTCAGTGCAGATAGCTGCCTTTACCAGAACTGAGCACTAGGTAGCACTGTCACTCTAAGAAAGCGAAGAGAAGCACATCAACATGGCAATTGTTTTTCCCTTCTGAGACCAAAGAAGAAATATCTCATATTTGTAAAACCATTCAAAATACTTCTACAATTACAACATTCGCATCACCTCTGATATTCAGGTTTTTTATTATTTCTTTTTCCTTTTTTTTTAACATCAGAATTTATAATCTTGAGTCTTCACAAAGCAATACTGAGATTTAGCACTGATGCTCTATGTTTGCAACCATTTGATGTAAGAACATATGACTAAAGACGGTGATGGAACACCTCCACAGAATGATCACTCAGTACTCAAACTATCTGGAGATCTAGCAAATGATCCCCCTCTACTTACTGACATCCTGAAAAAAATTAAATAATCTGAAGGTGGCAATAACCAGCTGAACACAAGCCTCTTCAGACAGTATAAACATTAAACCTGGATTCAAGAGCACCAAAAAAATGCTCTGGGTTTTACATGACCTTTGCAATTTATCAGTAATCTACTTTATCAAGTGGTGCTGGCTGGATGTGTACTTGAATGTCACCGCTCCAGCGCGGTCCCCATGAGACTGTTTTGGTGGTGTACTCAGAAATCTTCTGTTCTTTCCAATGCTTTGGAATGGATAATTTTATTTATAGCATGCAATTATTTTAGATTCAGCACTCAGATTCTACTGCAGGTACATTATTTGTACCTGAAACCTTATCTCTCCAGAAAGAGTCTGACAGCAAACCGTATGTTGAAAAGAAGCACTTTTCCTGCTAATTTAATCATGTTCGAGTTTTAAAACGCAGCAATGACTAAGGGGCAAGTTCCTGGAGCCCCAAAGATTTTGTATTCAGTATCTTGTGATATTAACAGTACTTTTTTCCTCCTATGTTAATACCAGAGCAGCTTTAATGAAGCAAGGATAAGAAATAGTCTTCCGTGATTAAGCAACAGAGGGTATTTCAAAGCTCATACATGGGAAATAATAATTTTCTCCATTTTTAAAGTAGGGAAGAGAAAAATTGCTGAATTTCCAACCTCAACTATAGAAGTCATCTTCATCTTCTCTTACGCATGCCCAGCTATTCCCAAACCCTGACTCACAGAACCACCACCTCAGTGCAAGCTGATGGCAAAGTTGAGAGCACTGAACATCATAAATTGAGGAAAGTTTTCAGCTTGCCAAGGTTTGTGCAAAGTACTGGGACCTCGACATTGATACTGACATGAAAAAGCTAAAAAAAAACCTACAAGCCTTTTGTACCCAGAAAACCAAAGTAATTTCTTTCTCTCCATTCACTCCATTTATAAATTATAGGGTTTCTCCAGAAGTACGTTCAAAATTTCTGTTATGCCAGCTACAATCCTCCTTCTGAGGTAATACAAGCAGGCTAAGTGCACTGCAACAAAATCAGGAGCCAAACCATATATTTGAAAACAGGAGATGGTGTGGGATCAATTGCTCTACAGATCCACCAGTATGGAAGATGCAGATCAAGCAGAGGTCCTGTACCCAGTGGGAAAAGTGCTCATGATCTATTGTTGTCAAAGAGCAAAGAGATCATTGGGAAGTATTTCTTCCCCTTCTGTGGGAGCTATGCCTCAGTGCAGCCATTCACACAGAAACGTTTCAGTTGGAAGAGACCTTTGATCAAGTCCAACAATTAACCCAGCACTGCCAGGTCACCACTAAACTATGTCCCTCAGCACCACATCTGTATGTCTTTTAAATACCTCAAGGGACGGTGACTCCACCATTCCCTTGGCAGCCTGTTCCAATGCTTCACAACCCTTTCTGTAAAGAAATTTTTCCTAATATCCAACCTAAACCTCCCCTGGTGCAACTTGAGGCTGTTTCCTCTCATCCTATTTCTTGTTACTTGGGAGAACAGTCTGATCCCCACCTCACTACAACCTCCTTTCAGGTAGTTGTAGGGTGTGATAAGATCTCCTCTGAGCTTCCTTTTCTCCAGGCTAAACACCTCCAGTTCCCTCAGCCACTTCTCATAGGACTTAATAAAATTCAAAAAAAATGGCATCTCAGAGTTCAGTTCATTAAGGAAAGTTTTGCTGAATAGAGTCAACAGCTAAAGACAGGATATTCTACATCTTAAAGATGGAGTCAGCTACAACTATCTCACCTTTCCCTCCTTACTGTCTCTTGAACTCCCTGTGAACCAGCTAAAAAACTAGGCACCTTGATTAATTTCCAAAAAAGCAGCTAAAACTTCTCATCTTGCCATCTTCTCACAATAGCCATCTCTCCAAATCCCTCCTATTTCAGTTCATCAAGCTGCAGCACTTCATCTTGGAAGAACAGAGCTCTGTGCTACCCAAGTTCCCTTTGCTCTGGTCATGGCCATGACCTGTCCTCGTCTCTCACACATACTACCCTCACTCACGAAACCCTCAAAGCCTGCATGGCAAGGAGCCCTTCCCTCCAAACTCTGCTCTCCTCAGTGGCTCACTTCTGCACTTCTCGTTGCAAGTGACTTACATGAAACACATTTTAAAGGAAGAAAGAGGAAATGACCAAGCAGAGTATCCCTTCACTGCCAGAGCCTCCTGACCATTTCCAGTTGCAGGGGATTTTGTACAGCACTGCGTGCAAACACTAGTAAAAATATACATTTACAGCCACAAGAAAATCCACTCATGCACTTCAGGATATTGACCTCTGAAAATCTAGCAACATCTGTGTGAGTGAGTGCTGTGAACAGGGACAACACAGATTTTCAAACATTTCATTTTCAGTTCTTGTCTTATAAGGCACTTAAAATTGCTGCTGCCTCTTCCTCATTTGGCCTATTAGCACTTCTGTGGTACCACTTCTCATGACACCATAAAAAAACCCAAACCAAAAAGCTAAATATTGCACATGGTGGTACCAGCCTCATACTCTTCTCCCCTGCATATCTCACTATTCATACTTGTGAAACATCAGTCTCAAACAAGCCAGGAAGTTTCTAGCCTTCTACAAGTCAGATGTGAAATTTAAGTGCAGAATTAGCATAAAAGCCTTCTGTGTTGTTAGCTAATTCAAGCATCTCTTTCAAGTACTACCTTATAGATCTCTGCTAAGGTGAAAAATAGATGATAATTTAGAAACCATGATTTCCAAAGGTATAGCTGATGCTGCTGCAAGAACACAAGTTCCGTAGGGCACAGGGATGTACCAGATCCCACTAGAAAATGAGTTGTTTCCTCTAAGTACGTCCTTCTAAATTGGTTGGTGACATCAAATTGAGAGACAAGAGTTTGATCTGCTATGAAACAGCAAGCATTAAATAAATATTTTAGCACATTCCCAATAACTTCTCTCTATTGTATTTCCTAGCAGGATTTCTATTAATCTCCTCCTAATATTCTCATGCAAGATTTAGCAAGTAAACACTAAATAAATGTGCTTTGGAACTGTGTGAATAATTTCTTAGAGCACTACAGGACATGAAGGGACGAAGTATTTTGTGAGAGTATTTTTTCTCTCACAAACGAATTAAACCTCTCTGAATTGTCAACATAAATAATTCAGCATTATTCCATTTACTAAATTGGAAAGAGGTGAGGCAGAGTGTACATTTTTAGGAGAACAGTGTGTTTTGCAGCGGAGATGATCCCACTGCTAGAGAAGTCTCACAGAATAGCTCCAACCCACGCATTGCATTTATCTGAAAATGCTGGTACTGTCAAAAAGAGCACTCAAAACTGAAAAAAAAAAAAAAAATCAAGGAAAAAATTCTCATCTGTATGTTTCATTATCCATTGACCGGTATTTTCAAATGTACTAACATTAAGTCAGACAGGGCCTCCTAAGCCCATCAGTGCTTTAAAAACCTCCTGTTTTCTTAAAGTCAGTTTAACTGCCATTTACTTCACAGCACAGCTTCACAGCAGATACACCAATGTGTGCGTGATAACCTTGCCCACAGGCCCCTCCTAAAGAGAACCTTCTAAAAAAAAAAAAAAAAAGGATAAATAAAATCCTTCAAGGAAGACTGTACTTTCATCTGAAAAAGTAGATGGTGCTACACAGTACAAAATCTCCACGGGGTAATGGTCATTAAGTGCTCTTACCCCAGGACTCCAATGACAGGAAAAGGTAAGTGTCCAAGAAGAGGACAGGAGCTAGTCAACAATAAAACCGAGGACAGCAACCAAAAAACCACTTGCTTCAGTATGATCATTTGGCTTTAACAACCTCACAGAACGGACAGGCTTGTATTGTTTAAGAAAACAACAGAGAGAGCACAGCACCTCCATAATGAAGGAGACTCTTTTGCAGCAGGAATGTGATGGTTAGCAAAATCCTCCCGTACCTCCTGTGCCGCAGTATCATCACGCGCTTGTCTTTGCTACCAGGTGTAGCGTGTGTGGGTGGGGGTGCTTTCAAACATAAATTACCAATAAACACACATTGTATTTAGTGTCAGGGAATTAATTGAGCTCTCTGGAATGAAAGCCTTTTGGCACAAAAATGATAAACCGAGGTTGACCTACCTGAATGGGTCCCACTGACATCAGCAGGTTTTTCAGTTGGACATCAGTAGTTGATGAAGAAAGCCCTTCAACTGACACGATACAGGGCTGAGGTTTGCACTCCACCACTCGCAGGTTCTGTTTATTTGGCATCAGGCGTCCTCGGCCCATCTGGCCTGCTACTCCTCTGCCTCTGCCGTGCATAATGACCTGCCAACAACAAAAGTAACAGTATTTTGATTTACTCACCTAGTGCTTCTGCTCGCTGCATTTGACAGACGATATAAAAGTTGGCAATTTAAAGACTTGATTAAAGTACACGTTGATTTAAAACAGCTTGTTGCTGTTTGCTGATTTGAAAGGCCACTTATTATCATATTCATCCACTGCTTACACGAACCTCTTTTAGAAGGGTAGCAAGTTACATACCCACTTATATACACATTGCATTGAGGCTAAAAGTCTCAACTTTAGCACAGACTGACCACGCAGTGGAGGGTCTCAGACCAAAGTATATATGATCTCGTTTTCAACGCTGTTCATATTAGCAGCATGTGTTCAGCTCCCATATTTGAGTTTTGGCCAAAAAAAAAAAACAACCACCTTTTTCTCTTCTCAACCCACAGGTAAATTTAATGCACCCACAAGACCAGCAAACTGCTTCAAGCACCTCCAGTCTCTGTTGCTACCAACTCTTGGTCTGTTACCAGGATGGAGTACTCGCATATGTTAAAAAGCTTTAAAGTAACTTTTTTCAAAGTTCCTTTCTCCCAAATCCTGTAGGATCTGGCACCACAGTACCCTCTGAAGCAGGAAATGTGTGGATTTATTTCCTGTAAATTAAAGGTTGAGAAGCTGGAGAGAGGAAAAATAACAATGAAACGGAGTAACACACATTAAACAGAGTTAACATTTAACACTGAGTTAACAGGTTTCTCGATTCCTACCTGGAAAGCCTATGGAGGGTAACAACTTTTCAGAGTCCTCCGCATCAGCAAGGAAACTTTATCCTTACATGAAGCAGGAAGATTATGGCCAACGGTTCAAAACTAAGTAATAACTGAAAAGCCCAAACACCAGCTATTTTCAGGGAGCATGCCAGTTTGCAAACGCAGAGCAGGCACACGCCACTGCCACCCAAACCCTCTCCCTGCCTCCTCCCAGTGCATGATCAGTGCAAAAACCAAGTTACGAGATCACCCTTTTGAGCGATACCCACTTTGAGGATTGACCAAAGAGCATCCTGAAACAGTTGCTGTGTGCTCCTGCGTACGCAGGAAACAGCCAGAATGAAAGCTTAAGCACAACTTCAGAACTCCTGGGTTTAAAGCCAGAAAGCACGCTGGGTACCCGCTCCTACAGCAGCTATCTCAGGGCGCGCACATTTCCCCCAGGGAGTACTGTGCTGGCCAGAAAGTCAGCAGATGAAACAACCTGCAGGTGCCTCCAGTCTGTGCTGGGTACAAACAGGTCTCTCTAGACTGAAAGCTTTATACGCAGTTATGCATCTCCTGGGTCATGCAGCCCTGTGCTAGAACTGACAAACAGAACGCTAGTTACTAATAGAGCAACACAGCTAGACAGTAAAACTTCTAGCAGCAATATGCATCTAAAAATCACCTTTTTAGGTTGATGGATTCCCTGGATGTTTTTGACTCCTTGAGGAGCTGGTGAATGGAGCTGTGCCTGCTGTTGGTGCTGCTGCTGTTGCATTCCCTTTGTCAATGTGACCTTCCGCACTGGCTGCTGTTTCGGCTCCGGGGGTTGTTGAGGCCGCTGGGGCTGGCCCTCTGGGTGAAAAAAGCCAGCATCCTCTCCCCCCTGCTGAAATCAACAACACAACAGGCGGCTCAATGTCCAGGCACTGCAAACCCTCACCCTGAGCAGCCTCCTGCCACATCCAGAGAACGCCCAGCGGTTTGCCTGCTAAAGCAAACCGGTGGCCATGGCAGGCATGTGCAGGGGCTCAGCCTGGAAACTGTGCTTCAGCCTAAAATAAATCCATGGTATCTGAAGAACAGTTTACTTCGGTCAGGTTTTATTATAATTACAATGTTCAATAATGTCTTTTCATATGCAAAGAAGCACGATGTTTTCACTTCTCTTTTCAAACCATTCTTCCTTCCAGAGTTACACGCGAGCTATGGTGTGCATTATTTTGTTGTTATTTTTCTTTTTTTTTTTTTTTTAAAGAGAGACATACACATTGCAGAAGGAAGAGCCAGGCAAATACTCCGCTCATCTTTAAAACTCCAACTTCTCTTTAGTTCAAAACTGGTATTTATTCTGAAGCACATACTTATTCTGCCAACTTCTAAACCAGCAGCCTTTTACACCATCTCCTTTCCCAAACACTGTCCATATTTGGAACAGTTCTTCCCCAAGGTTTTGTTTGTTTTATAAAGCTCTTATTGCAAATATTTATAAACACAAGCACAACAGAACACCACTCTCTCATCCAGCGTAGCTCTTTCCACTGTATCTCTCAGAGCAATCAAGCACAGTAAAAGCACAAGCTGAAAGCACTGAGAGAAATTATTCCCTTCCACTGCCTCTAACCAAACAGTTCAGCTTTTGCTATAGACAGGTGATTCTTGAATTTTTGTCCCGCTGTCCAGATCAGATCAATCACTGAAAAACATTCCAGGGAGCAAGAGACAGCAGAGCCCAACAAAAGATCAGGTACTTCTGCAGCTATACAGTGCATCGTATTTTTGCATGGTTTCAACAGCAGTGTCTGTACCTTGACTGGACTCCAACTTTAGAACTCAAACACAAGTGAACACTGTATCAGCAGGGGGAAGGCTTGGTAGAAATCCCTAATCAACCTCAGGTAACCCTGGAAAAGCTTTCAAATAGAAGGCATGTCTAAAGGGAACAAAAATAAAAAAACTGTGAAAGCATCTTTATTTACAGAGGGTTCTTTTCTTTTCCTCTTTGTAAATATTCACAAGTCAAAACTCTTTTTGCATCTGTCATGAACCAGAGGGTTTCACACTAACTGGCACATCTGTAGTGGATAAGGAGACAAAATACAAGGCTGCAGAAGGAACAGTTTATGATCTAAGAGCAGTATTACCTCGACTGAGAATATAAATCATTACCTCTCTACTAGGATTAAGCAAAAGGAAAAGACACTTCTACTGGGGACTGGTTACTAAACCTCTCTGCTACCATTTGAAGAGAAATAATGTGGTACAGGTGACACACAGGATAGCAGCATGCACGCACCTTCACACCCCTAAATAAAGTCCTCTGTTTTATCAAGTATATGCAAGCAACAACTTCAAGAACTCAACTTAAATCCCAGACAAATCGGCTTCATCATCCCCCTGCACTGGCTACACTTCAGAAGTACAATCTGTCATAGGGAAAATCTTGAAGCTCTTCCCACTTAAGGGCTTCCATCCATAGTGTCCAAAGCAAGAAAGCAAGAGAAAACTGTATCTAGTTTTTCCACTTTTAATATGTTTTTTTCTCTGCTAAACTGAATAGCTTTGTGGCTTCATAGAAAATTTTGTATATAAACCTTTGAGAGCAGTAACTAGTGAGAAATTATAAGCCTTCCCTTCAGTCTCTCTCTTCAGTAATTGTTCAAAAATACAACAGCAACAGCTCTCCTCCTCTCCTGAAAAACCCAAACATATGCACACAAACAAAACCTTACCAGCATTAAATCCTCCTCATTTCAGTATTAGTCCCAATATCAGCATTACCATAAACCCTATGCCCTGATCAGCTAATTTCCTTTATTCAACCCTACAGCAGCTGGAAGATGATGAAACTAAAAGGAACATGAAAATTCTAGGAGGAATTTAAAGGCAATAACCGGGAGTTGAATCTAGTCTCTGCCAACTGCTTGCTGTGAAAACCTACCATAAATACTTGCAACCATTTCTTTTCATACCAAAAAGCAATCCCAGTACATCGGAAAAGTGGTGAAACACTTGCCCAGGTTGCTCAGAGAGGTGGTAGATGCCCCATCCCTGGAAACATTCTAGGTCAGGTTGGATGGGGCTCTGAGCAACCTGATCTAGTTGATGACGTCCTTGCTCACTGCAGGGGGGCTGGACTAGATGACTTTTGAAAGTCCCTTTCAACTCAAAGCATTCTATGATTCTATGAGCATCAGGTACAAAACACATCCAACATGTTCGTTACTGAAACTTCAAAAGCAAACAATTATTTCCCATAAAAGGCGAGGGTGACCACCAACCACTCAATATTTAATCAAGCCAAATAAAACCGTGTAAACTAAAACACACAACTACAACAGAATCAAAGGCAAAAGCACATAATGTTGGTTCACACTTATGAAAATTTGACAGGGTTTGTTCTCCACCGGAGCCTCAGATGCCACCTTTGGGATTCACTGCTGCAAAAGTCTGAAAAGGTAGAAATACTTCTGGACTTTTTAATGAATTAATAAATTTCAGACTTAAGAAAACCTATACAAAACAATAAAGAAAGTCTACAGGGTAAGAAAAGGGAATGGAGCAAGCTCTGCTTGATCTTGCAACAAGAAAAAAGAAAGGGCAGCTGGCTCAAACCCTTTCTTTATAGTACTGCCGTGAACATCTACTGCTTTCTTAGACAACTTGAAGAGGGGATGCAGAGATGAACCTGCAGCACCACCCCACATGAGAGGTCTGTGAGGGAGCAACTTGGTGGTCAAGGACTAAGTGGTCCTTCCAAGTCAGCAATTCATTGTTTACTGTTATAGGTAGCCCTGGCTTCAACTGAAGACAAAACTTGGCGGTTTCCTTAAGACAATGAAACCTAAACGCGACTCTTAGGTCACTACATGCCTAACAAGCAAAATGACAAAGACTTAGATAACAAATTTTAAACAATTCCTTTTTCCACTGGTTAAACACATGACGGTGCAAGGACAAGCACTGAGTCAAAAGGAACCACCTACCTAGTAGTGCTCAGTGGCAAATTAGACTCGTCACCGACACCATCCTTTAAACTTCTATGCAAGACAATTAGTGGCTTCTTCAGGCATGTCAATGGAGAACTAAGTCAAGCAAAAGACCCACAAAGAGCTTTTAAGAGCTGGACTCAAAGCTATAAAATCTCAGAACATTACTTACAGGTCGCAGGCTCAGCTGAGGAAAAGATTGTATGATTGTAAAGATGACTAGAAACATTGACTCCTGATTTCCCCTCATAAGGTATGCAGTCAGCTGGCACCCAGAAGGTAAATCAAACAACACAAAGCTACAGTGAAGCAGGTAGGTGAGTGGAAGCTGTGTTGCAGAAGCTACCCAAAATGACATCTGAATCACAGAAGCTAAACTGCTAGCACCTCTTCTGTTTAGAATGTCTTAGTTCTAGCTCATTTGAAATCAAGTTTTGCTTCTCCTAAGGATGATTTTTGTGTTGCTAATTTTTCATTAGCTTATGAAACTGCCTCCCCCCCTTTAAACATGTAGCAACAGAAGGAGATTAAAATTTTAAGTCTTGTCAAAATACATTTTTGTCTGATTTTTTTTTAATAGCATTTTGGGATGTGCACGGCAACACTAAATTTTTCAAAGACGCATCTATTCGTCAGCATGGCCTGCCTCAGACAATCTATGAGTAATGTAGTAATTTGATACACAAAGTGCTGACACGAGGTAGAATACTTCTCAGTCCATCACAAAGAACTGAGATTGATTGATACGAGCTCTGATTTTATACTGCAAACTTCCTCTAAAGACCTCTGCAGAATTTCCACTCTTTATCTGCAAACCAATAAAGCAAGAATGTTTTCTGTTATTCTCTACTGCTTAGTTTTTGTATTACAAATCATTCTGACCTTCATGTTCTGAATTTCCAGGCTTCAGAAAAGGTCTGCCTTCCTAACATAGAGCCAGAAAAAGAGTTCTCTTGAATGAATCTTTACGATTATTAGCAATGCCAAAACAACAAGTTGATTTCAAATACTGTGTGTAATTAAACAAAACACAAAAGACTGAGGCAAACAGATTTTATCTACATGGTGAATGGTTTTCAAACTTTGACTGTGGAAGGGTCTGCACGGTTTGATCTGAAGCTGGACTAATAAGAAAGGGAAATTACACCATTCATTGGCCATGAATTTTAGAAACGATTCCCTGATGCTTACCGAGGCTGTTTTTCAATAGTGAGACTCTCTTGCTATACTTTTTTTTAATATATATATATATATATAGTCAGTATTGTGTTTTGAGAAACATAAAGACCATTCTGTCAAATATGAGACCACAAATTCTAAAAGCAGAATTTTATGAGGGACTGCTTGAATTTAGCAAGCTGAAGCTCTCTGTCATAATCATTATGACAGTTTTACAATGAAGAAGTTTATTTGCCACCAACATTAGCAGGACAAATTTATTTATAACAAATGCTTTTAAAATATACTGATAAAAATACCTATTGATACTGTCAGAGCTGCTTGCAATTTGACAGATCAAATCTTATTTTCATTCTTAAACCCCATGAAGGAATGATATCACCAACTTGCATTCTGTAGTGAGCAAATTGATTAATCCCCCTCTATAGAAATCTCAACTCTTGATTACACCTATCAGACGTTAAGCAGCATTATTCTAGAGTGACAACACTTGACAAATTCCCAAACCATTTTCCTCAGCCTTTGTGGCCCTGCTAGCTTGTATTAACCCTGATGAAAAATTAATTTTCCTTATCTTCTGCTAAACCCCAAAATCCAAATCCACCAAACTGGCAACTCTTTCTGTAAAGGTATTATGAAAACCTCTAAAAGATTAATTGCATGTCTTCAGGTGACATTAAATTAATTTCTGTACTCGTGACAGACATTTGATACTCCGTACTGAGAGGACAGATAACATTGTCAGGATACACAGAAGGACAGTGGTGCAGTGTCCCAGGGCAGCCTCTTATGAATTCTCCTTTCGATAAGGCCATACTTCACTGTCATTGGCACTGTTAGGGATCTTGCAGCCCAAAGACCTCACTGCACAGGTTTCTATTAACTACGACAATGCTGTGTCTATCCATGTAATCTTTATAAAGCTAATTCAAAAATCACCCAATAGTAAAGGGATGCACACACCCGATAAAGCACTTAAAGGGAATAAACTCTGGTTGATTTATGTAAAAATAACACCAAGAAGCAAAATGTTTTCCACTTTTCTTAGATGCACTATAACTCAAATTCACTGTAGCATGATGAAGGCTTAAATCTTGCAGGGAAATCTCAATCCAAAAACGTCTTGTAATTGATTTCCTTTAAGAAAGGAGAAACCCATCATCTGTCACCAGTTCAAGTCAGTATTTCTAGAAGTACGTACCCTTTACAGTATCACAGCAGTTAAGAGGGGAAAAAAACCAGCCTTTAGGTTACTAAATTAACCTTCACTTCAAAGACAGAGAAATTACTATTCCACAGCTATATAGGTTTTCACATGTAAACTTGTATTTTACTGATACTGTGATTGACTATAGTAAAAAAGACAGACACCTACACAGGCAGCTGTGATCCCTGTGTAACGAGGAGATAAAACAGTAAAGCAAAAACTATGCAGTGCAAGAAAGACGATCATCCAATATAGACCTGTGTAGTTTCTCGCTACTATTACCAGACACATATATTAAAGGCAAAACCCTAATAACTGGTTATTTCTCTTTGACTGGTGCTCCAAATGCTTTACCACTTTGACATGGCCAGTTGACAGACTGAGGACCTGAGAATAGGAAGCCCAATCACTTGCCAAATATCCCCCAACCAAGCGAGGTGATCAGGTGCTGTTCCTGAACAGATGAGGATCTGTTTTCAGTCTGTCAAATTCCAATGGGAAACACCTGGAGACATTTTTTTAAAGGCCTTCTGCAACCTTTAAAAGTCTTTTTTTAAGTTCAAGAATAAAATCCTGCTCTCCAGCCAGGCTAGAACACACTATCAATAGGCAACTCATCAGTAACAACTGAAGTAAGACGTACTAATGGTATGGTTTTGACTCAGAGTACACAGAGAAATAAGCTACATTAGACTACAGAAGTGGTAGAACAACCAAGCATTCCCTGTTCACACCAGAAAAGACACTTCTGGTGCTGACTAGTGAACTATGGGTTATTTTTCCCAGCCTAAAACCTTTCCATGGGGCAAACTTACCTCATAACAAGAGCACCAAGACTAAGCAATAAATAAATAAAATGCAGAAACAGAAATGGCTCCCTCCCTGTGATAAAAATAAGACACTGCTAAGCTGCTTCAGCGAGCCATGATGTGATGACTATCTTCTCTTCCATGCCTAATGGTGTATGAAAGGTCAGACCAGCAAGAAGAAAACATGTTGTTAAAAAAAAAAAAAAAGGTAGTTAATTCAATTTAATCCCATGTGCTAACAGAATTCTTACCTTAAGTATCTCCTCATATGCCTGAGAGAACTAAGGCATGGAGAAAGTCTGGCCAAGGAGATGTTAGAGTCCCCAGCCATACCCACACTACACTGAAGTTTCACCAGGTGTGACAGAAACACAGTTGACCATACATCAAATCACAACTACATGTTTTTCTAGTACAACCGCCCACCAGTTTACATAAATTCTGTGCCAAAGTTACAGCAAAATCAAGGTTCTGGACTGAATACTTATAATACTCTCGGAAGTACCTTTATTTTCACACTGCTAACTGCAAAATATATAATGTAGACATCAATAAACATGTTTTTTGAGCAAAGTCTCCTGGTTTCTTTTTCAGGTGCCAGTCTCTGGGATAATTTTTGTACAGAGAAATTTAATGAAGACTAGACATGCAGAGAAATCACCAAGAGAAAAGACTCCTGTTGGAAAACATCAGGGATTCAAAACTTCTGATGGCCCAAGGCTCCTGAAGGAGCACTTCTCAGCTGGACACCAAGAGCACCAGAAAACCAGTACTGGGTATCAGAAAACAGTACAACTGGAGTTTCCCTTCCTGTGTCACGTCCAGTTTTTCTAGTTCATGTTCTTTGAAGCTTAAAACTAATGGCAAGTTTTATGCTGTGTGGCCCTAAGCTCCCTGTAGTCTTGATATGGACAACCCACATCACCTCCTTCCCCAAGCACTCACAGTGTCCAGATTCTCACAATTCAGAGCTACACCTCTGTACTAAGGGGCTGTTACAAGTGGTCAAACCTGCAGTTCCAGTTAACAAAGGCATTTGTGACTTCGTGAAATATTAAATTGGACAAATCTACATGTCCTCCCATCCCCCCAAGATAAGAGATTGGATTCAATTAGTTTTCATTTAAGAACTCTTCCTTTTTGTCATGTACTGTAAGGGTGTCACAGCTGCCTCTAGTAATTTCCTATGAGGAAACTGGGTTACTAGGTACTGTAACACCAACACTGCAGCATTATGAATTTTGCACTATAACACCATGGCAGAAAAATTCTCCTTTGAGACTCAACAAGAGCAACAAGCAATAGCAAACACCTTGCTTTCAGGGTGTTCAGGAGGAAGCAGCGCTCTTCTTCAACACACAATTTAAAAGTCTCCTGAGGAAAAGGAGAAATCTGTTCCGCAGTCTACAATAGGAAATACTTTATTGCACTTTAGTTACAAGTTATCCACAGCAACCTTAAATTCACTTTAGGCCAGTATCTCTTCCCGCTTTTGAGAGGTACTATCTGCATCTGGTTTGGCTGGCACCTTAAATCCCTCTAGTTGCTAAGTGTGTCCACACATGCCCTTGTACATCATTTTCCCAGTAACCAAATATACCCCAAGCAGCACAGCACAGCCCACCCCACTATCCCCAAGCCACAAAATACTCTGTTGCTATAGGGCCCACCTTCCCTGGAGGTCTGGCAGGGACAGCGTTTATTGCTCACATTCAAATATTTCCTGAAAACACTATGCCTCTTCCATAACAGGAATATCACAGGGCTCCCTGGCTTCCTTTTTTGTTTGTTTGGTTTTGTTTGTTTGGGGGTTTTTTTGTTTGGTGAGTTTGAGGTGGAATTAAGAAATCACTGTCCATTTGTGAAATGTTTCTAGAGTGAGGCCTCGCAGGTTGTGGCAGGCAGTACCATTCCATTTACATTAGTACTGCTTCAAAGGACTTGCCCATTTCGATGCTCTCTAAGTGACAATCAGGGTATCTGGGCAGTCAGGTATCATGGTTCTGAAGCTCCTTCAGTGCACTGCAGATAGAATATGGACATTATTGTGCCTCCTTCAAATAGTGGGGTCTGAATAAACCACAATGCTATTCTTCTGCTTCATAAAAAGTAATAAGAGTCTATATGACATGAGGTCCTGTGGTGTTTCCCGCAGCTGGTAACACTGTGGGGCTGTGTAAAAGGCTCCCTCAAGAACCTGTCATGCAAATGCCAAAAATCTTAGTGTTTGTCATTCCTGACATATTTAGATGAAAGGCGCTATAGAGCTTTCAAGTAAAATCTTTTTAATTAAACTTGAACATACACAGGCAAGTAGAAACAAGTACAAACATTAAGCAAAGGCAGTTGATAAGGTTACATTATCGAACAATAACCATCTTGGTAGGTATCTTTTTCCATATTTAGAACTCCATATTCATCTCTTACACTTCTCAGTTACTCTAAATATGAATAAAGTTGTCTATCTTGATTCCAATTATTTTTACAATCCAAGAACATTTTGTGTGACAGGCTTTTCAAACAAAAGAACTTGCCAAATGTTTCTTCAAGCTTTTCAAATGAAGCATCATCTCAGGTTTTCAGGAATTATGATCACTAAGAAGATATTACTTCTAATCCAACAGGGAACACTGAGATTTTAATGCATGTATAATATATGTATTTATAAAAAAAAAAAACCTCATTGTGCAGCTTTCCACAGAAACAAAGATTGGTGTGTTCTTGATGCAGCATAAGAAACAGCATTTTCAGGCCTCTGGGACAGACATACATCTCTTTGAGCATGGCAGGCCATTTTCTGGCTAGAGAGAAATCACCCAACAACAACATAAGATGACTGAACGATACAGAGATTTTAAGATACTACCATTTCCCACAGAACCTCCAACTAAATTAAAAACATGTTCAGCACATATTTCATATGATCTTAAGATATTCAAGGCTGTAGCTGGTACAAACCTGTTCTTCCAGGACTAAAGACACTTCTAAAACATCGGCTTAAGGAATTCAGTTGCACTTGGTACTAGAAACGCTTACCACAGACTGATCACAGAGAGCTCAAAGAAGACCACCACAAAAAGCCAAGGTGTTAGAAAACATGCCCCTTCAAGAGGGAGCAAAGGGTATTAGTGTTCAGAAACAGTTAAGAGATCTTTAAGAAGAGAGACAGTCACAAAGAGGGATATAAATTCTTTCCCATCTCTCATGAAGTATAATAGAAATAGTCATAGATTCAAAATTGCAGCAAGAAAATGTAGTTTGATCACTAAGAAAATTCTCCTAAATGTACACGTTAAAGACTGGAATAGATGGCCAAAGAAATGTCCAGTAATGAGATCTCAAAAAAAACGTGGGACAAATCTGTCAGGAATGCTACAGAGCTCATTCCCTCTTCAAGACAGATTGAATTATTTCTATGGCCCTTTCACCCCTATTTTTTATAATTTTATGATCACATTTTAAAGTTATTTATTAGGGTGTTTATTCCCAACAAACACTCTACAGTCTATCTCACTGAGTTTATTCTTACAAGTATCTTTAGGATTGATTTCAGGCTCCTCATCAAGCCAGGCAAATCTCAGATGTTTTCTTAGTAAAATATGCTAGTATGAATACTCAGTAAATACACTGAACTCCTGTATCTGAAAAGGACAGCTCTGAAGATATGCCACACAAACCATAAAGTACACATCCATCAAAAGATATTTGTGCCTCCATGAAAAAAACCCCAAAATCAAAGTCCATGTGCTAAACACTGCCTCATTTTCCAGGAACATAACATCTAGAGAAGTAATTAAAATGGAAAATTATTCCCTGTACTGCCATTCCTGCATAAATTACAGTTGTAGTAGAAAAGGATGGGCACATCAATATTGGAGGTGGTGGGGGAAGGGAAAGGAGGCAGCAGGCAGGGTTTGTTTAAAAAAAAAAAAAAAAACAGACAAAATCATTGATAACAGTACTCTAACGTGTCACCTTGATATGCAGTCTTAGTCTGACATACAGAAAATGCTGAATCATTTTCTACTTCTCTTTTATTTAAGTATAAGAAGCTATAAATTATGGCATCTTATGCATCAGGTAAATTGGACAAACTAAACTATTTCTTAGAATTTAATTAGTGTTCTTACAATTTCATAAAAATACTTGGAAAGCAAAATGCTCAAGAGAGAATATTGTGGAGACAGATGAAAGGCCATTTTACCTTCTTAAGTAACATGGGATACTTCTACCCAGAGGTCAGAGATCCTCAGTAGTACTGCAGTGTCCACCAACAAAAATAAACATAGTTAGAAGCTGAGAGTGGGAAAGATATTGCCCTCAAGAGAAGAAACCATTCTCTTCTGACAGTATTCATACACCATAAATCTCACCAACAACAGATGAAGTACATCTCCTGAAGCATTAAAAAAAAAAAAAATCACCAGCAACACATCACCATTTAATCCTGGTTCTGCATGCAATCTTCCTAAATTTATAACAGTCCTTGCTATCAGCTCCTCTTTCAGGTCAATTTTATCTGGAGTCAGTACAGGTCTGGCCTCAGTCAGCTTCTTCAACTGACTCTCTACTACCATGCTGTAGCACAGCTGGCAGGCTGAAAGGGAAGGGACATTCCAAGCCTTTGCCAAGATGAATCAGAGAGCTTCGAAAAGGAACCTGTGCTGTGTCTAATCACAAGCCACCTCACATGTGGGTGGGTACTCAAAACATCTCTGCACAAAAGAGCTCTAGAAAGGAAAAAGGGTTTCGGTGCTGAGACAGGGAGAAACAGCAGGGCTGCTTAACTGCAGGATCAAATCAGTGCATATAGATAAGAGATAACCAGCCATCCCTTTGGCCAAGGGCAAGGGAAGCAGAGGAGTAGTATTACATGGTAAGGAGAATGGCTAGGAAAAATGCAATTTGGCTTTTGCTTTGTATTTAGCACTGAGGCAAAAGTTGTGAAAAATAAATAATGCATGTGACAAGACTAAACACTAGAAGTGGAAACTGAATGTGATCTGTGATCTTCATAGTATTCAGAGTCCAAGCAGCCTTTAATTCTTCTTTAAAATCCTGTCAGAATGGACAAGATTGGCCCCATAGCTGTTAGTTTTTTTCTTTTTCCTTGTGTGGTCAAAGAAGCAAATTCATAGATTCAGCTTGTCACTGATTAAAAATTAATCAACTATCTTGATCAGTGTTAAACAGCTAATTGCAATGCTAGCTTTTATTCTTCCACAGTTGGAAGGAAAACTTAAAATGTCCACAGCAATACAAAGAAAGTATCAAAGGCTACATGTAAAGAACCTGCTTTACCTTGCTAAAAGCTCAGCACCTGAAAGTTAAGGACAAAGCAAACCTGCTTTGGTATACAGCGAGAGAGGGGTTGCACAGGTATTTAATGAAGCTTATTGCACTTGCTTATCACGAGACTTATCTGAAACAAATCACTTAGTTTTTATCATAACGCTGAATTTCAGAAAACACTATTTCATTGCAAATGCTACTGTGGGCACTGATAACCATTTGTTACGAAGAGCTGTATGCAGTGGTGACCGGCTTTGTTTTGTTTCACCACATAATAAAAGCAGTTGTGCATGATTGCTTTATTCAATTATTCGTGAATAACAAACCTGACATACCTCTTGTAGACCACTGGGATTCCTGCAGACATGTTTTTATATATATATATTTTTTTAGCCTAACAGAATCAAGTCCTTCCAACTTCTTGTACTTTATCCTCCTGTACTTAAGTTATCATGTCTGAGGAATTAGACATCGTCCAAGTCAGATTGTTGTTCAGCTCTATGTAGTTGATAAAGACCTTTACGTTAATATTTTGAAAGATCACATAGTCATTACGCAGTTCATACTTTTAAGTGTGTTTAAGTTTTATGTGCTGTAGAAAATGAGTTAAGACTTCGGCATTTCCACTTCCTCCCCATTTCTACAGAGTAAAGCCTAGCCTCTAAGGCCCTGTTCAGTCCCTGTTAACACACTGTTCGCCTCATTACAGACTTACAGCAGTTCTGGAAGTTTCCCTAACGAACACTCTAAATAATTTAAGAAGCATTCTTATAAAAACAACAACAAAAAAATACCCAAACAAAAAGCAACGACCTCCAATGTACCATGGAATTAAACCACATCAACATCCTCCTTTCCTACTCAGCATAAAACCCGAGGACAGATTCACACTGGCAACATGATCTGGCTATGTCCCCTCATCTCAGATTCTTCAGAGTCCTAACAAATTAACTTGTCTTTTCACTAAGACAGAAGAAATTCGGTCGAGATTCTTTCTAACCAAAGCCCCAGATCTTAAAATATGCAGGCTGCCACCAAGACCAGCATCGTGAGTCCTCCACAACAACGGTGCTCAAGGGACACTCTGCAGATAATAGACCCCTCATCGAAAGATAAGGAAATCTCATTTAGATGCAGAAGTGAAACGTAATGTTTTAAACCCAGCCTCTAACAGAAAATATCCTGCTCCAATACACTGCTTAAATTACTTTCACACCACTCTTCCCAACAAAAACAATCTTCCCTTGAGTACAGAAACCACACTAACACCAGCATCTGCACACAACTAAATTAGATGGCTTCAACTACCAAATCAAGAGAGTCTAGCTTCTTAACTGAACCTTAAAAGCAGCCATCCAAATCCTCTTCTCTGACCAATTATCAGACCTATCAACCTTAAGCAAAAGGAGCTCAGTTGAGGAGTCTTTCAGACTCAAGTTACAACTTCAAAATTCAGAGAAAGGAGTATTATTTCAACGTGATTTCAGTGATAACTGCCTGGCAGTAAAGCGTTACAGGAAACATTAACTTTGAATAACTGCTAATAACTTACAGTTCTGAAAATATAAAATATGAACTATTAGATCTGCTAAACCTGCTACTTCCCTCATCAGCTGAGGCCCATTTTTTATTTTGGGATTACACAGGATGAAACACACAAAAACAAACCATGAGGACAAACACACATGAGATGAGCCTTGGAAACTTACCCCTCCTGACAACTTAATCACCCTGACTTTGTTGCCGACATGGGGCCCATCTCCACTACCACTGTTTGTCCGCTGCATGACAGTCCTTTTCACACCAGGTTTCAGTTCCTGGGGCCTTGCTGGTACAGAAGCCACTCGAGCAGTCTGTGTCGTGGGCAGCGATGCTGCAGCAGGCTTTGTCTGTAACACTTTCTGCGGCGCCTGAGGCTGACTCGGAGGTACTGTTCTAGTCTGCCTCAGCTGCTTCACTGGCTTCATCTGCTGTCCTTGATAGTGCATATTCGCCCCGACCTGTGGGAAATCTGTGGGTTTGGGTTGGATATTTGGAACTACTGTATCTTGCTTTTTAACAAGGAGTCTGTTTTTCACATTTTGCCTGGTCTGTAAGCCGGAGTGGGGTATGTAAGGGCTGCCATTGGTGGGGAACTCAGAGTCGTCGTCCTCCTGCTGCATGTAGGACTGTTGCGTAGAAGGTTGCTGTTGCTGCTGCTGCTGCGCAAGTCTTTCAAGCAATTCTCTCTTTCTAGCACCAGCCTGCTGCTGCCGTCTCAGCTCCTTTTGTTTCAGAATTTCTTCTCTTAGACGCTTCTGCTCTTCAATCTTCAAACGATACAATCTAGTTTCTTCATCTTCGTCTGGATACTACAAAGCAAAACACAAATGAATTTATAAAATTCTCAACAAATGCCCAGCTTGGTCAAAGCAACATTAAATTGTTGTTTCAGATGTCATAAAGATATAACTCTCTGAAGAGCTTTATAAATTACCTCTGATACCAAACTAAGGCTATTAGTGGAGTATATCTGCTGGTAAGGTTTATTTGCTATTCATTACAGACAAACAGCTCAAATCTAGTTTAGGACTTGGATATCCTACTTCCTCCACAGAAAAGCTTTAATACCAGTTGAGAAATCTTATCAGAATACTAAAAAAAAAAGTAGTTTTACAAATTGGAACTCATTTAGAAGTTTCGAAAACCAATTAAACTATTAATATAATTCAAGATATCAAAATATGTTTCAAATGGGAAGTAACAATGCGAAGGCAACCCACTGTCACATAGGTTTTATCTTGCTCTTTTCTGACAAAGTAACAAAAGGTAGGGTGGTAAATGACCTGAAAGGCCCTGATTAGAACTATTGATTTTTCCTCACAGAATTTTCAGCCTGATCTCAAACTCATTTGTCACACAATAATTGGTTATAATGAACAGCACAAGTCAATCTCTCTGACCTTGAACTCGTGCACTCTCTTCAGAATCAAAATGTTGCCAAATGCAGTGTTGGAATATTAATGGTATATAGAGAATGCCTTTAATATTCTAGCCCTAGGCCCTTCTGAAAGTATTACACACCATCAAATAACCTTTCTAAAGATTCTTCAACTTTGGTACAACAGGTTCTTATGAAAAGCTGTATAAAATGGACAAGAGTCAAGGAAATGCAATTCTCACCATCCTGGAAATCAAACTACTCTTGCGATACAATTACAGGCATTTTTTGAAATGACAAAGCATATTTTTCCATTATATTATTTTTTCTTTTCAACCATTTGAAATATTAAGTCAGACACTTGTAGAGACTGCTTACAAAAGGTAATAAGCACAACATTCTACTCAAGATATTAAAAACCCCTAACAAAAACAGGCCCTCAAAGTAACAATACTTTGCTTGTTGGTAAATTACAGCATAAAGAATGCTAAGACATGGCTCAAAAACTTGCAGTATCTGGGTGCAAACTCTTGTCAACACAAATGCCATTTTTTACATGCATACAACACAAATGTGCAACCATTAGTGTGGGTTGTTTTAATTCAAGTGCTTTCATTCCTGGTACATCTCAGAATCCTCCCCAACCCAACAAAAAAAAAAAAAAAACAACCAAAAAAACCCCAGACAGAACAGATTCAACCATAAAGTTGGTTCACAGATATGAAAGCCCAGTAGAGACATATTTGTACTCGGAGAATCCACATGCACAATCCTGAATGCTTGTTTCCTTCAGATACAATTGCTTCTTCCCTGAGCATCTATTGACGGGGATTATTCTCACAGTGAAGTGGGAACGATGACACTAGAAGTCCAGCCTAATCAATGGCTAAAAATACAACTTCAACAAAAGTGGATTTTTTTTTTAATAGGGGGTATAGTTCTGGGATGAGGTCGAGCACTGTCCTTTCTAGGAGAATGGATCCCACACCAAGAGGTTCTGATCTTCCTCTAGACTTTACAATGGTGGTAATTAATGACTACTCACTATAACAACTAGATAGTCTTGGTTGATAAACTATAACAGGAATGTACTTTTACAAACTAAAATGGAGAGTAGGAGGAAATTAAAATATTTTATCTTGCACTGAAAACTGGAGATGCTGGGTTGGTGTAAAAAAAAAAAAAAACCACAAAAACAAGGCCCTTACAAAATACTGTAAAAGGACGAGACCCTTAAATGTAGTTTGCATGAGATGTCAAAATACCAATAAGCTCCAGACAGGAGGAGGATGTACTGTGACGCAGATCCTATGCAATGAATAAAATTTTCAGTCACTTCCAGAGACAGTAAATATCTCAGTTACTGAAACTGTCCAACAGAAAACCTCTTCCACTTAATTAGTTTATTCACTTGCTTTGCTTTGGATCAGAATATTTTACAAGTTATCTAAGCAGCTTTGATGGATGCCAGTGAGCCAATACCAAATTTACCTTCGGAATTAGCATTGTATTTTTTTTTCTTCATGTTCAATTGAAGTTGCCAATACCTGCAAAAATCTGCCTGAGACCAGCTCTTCCCTCAGCTCACAATTATTATCAGGGACCTGACTGCTCATATTATCATCTAACCAGGCCTTAGATCATGTAGATCACGATCTTCGTTAGAGTTTTGTACTTACTAAAGGTTACATATAGCAGCATGGACATGTGCACTTGGAGGCACACTTAGAAGTCAGCAGACAAGGAATGAACATCTGAGGGACTCTGACGAAAATGCCCATGCAGTATGGACAGATACACTGATTTCAACTACCCTAGCATCACTCACAGAAGACAACTGACACAGGAACTGAGGAACTCAATACTTAGGAAATCAGAAATGATCCTATGAAGCCAGTCCCTTCCTAAACGGTAAGCTTTGAAATCAAGGGCCAAGAGCTCTGAGGTTACGTGACAACTGCAGATCAGCCTGTTAACATGCTATAGGTAGACCTAGATCCTTCATCTTCATAAGAAATTTAAGCTGAGAGCTTAACAGTAAAATACCCTTGCAGCTAGAGGAAGACCAAACAATATAAAGGCCCTGTGATGAATTAAAAAAAAATTTGCATAAGGATTCAAGTTTAATTGAAATTAGTTGTGCTATGATCTAACAGTACAGATTCAGAATGGCAGCAAACTCCTTACTAGGATGAAAACAGGGGCAGTTAAGTCCTCTCCTGCTCAGCTTTAAAAGCACCTTTTATATAATAGAGAGATTGTATGTGTGTGTATAAATATATATATATGAGCTATAGTATATATAAAGGACCTCTAGTGTGCAATAAGGAACTTCATCATACAGAACAGGCAAGACAGCATATCAGGTCAAAATGGAAGCAGTACACAATGCTAAGGCACCCCATTAGTTTAATAAGACCAGCACAAATTTCTCCAACAAGCAGTAACACTACCAAAAAAGAAAAAAAACAAATGGGAGAAAAATAAAACAGCAAGCATTCTGCCCAAAAAAACAAATGGGAGAAACCACACATCCTTCAAAGCTGTCAAAGTTCACAGCTTGTGTTTGTTAGTTTACTGCCAAAAGCAACATTATCTGTAGGTAAAGAAGAAAAACTTTGCCTTGGATAAACTATTGATGCTTCACAATTTTTCTGCAGAAAACCCCACAAGAGGAAGAAATGGTACGCTGTATAGGGCTACTCCTTTCAAATGAGGCTACAGAGTACAAAAGACCAGAGATGCAAATCAGTTCCCTTGGTTTTGTGAAGATGTTTTTCTTGTTGTTGGGTTTTGTGAGCTTTGTTTTTGTTTGGGGTTTTTTTTTGTGTGTGTGTGCGTTTTTTTTAAGAGGAGATTCTCATACATCTTTTAACAGTTCTTGAACACAATGTATTTCACTGTGGTTTGAAGCAAAGACCAATTGATAGTTATATGTTTTCCTTCTGCCTTAAGGTCCAAAGCAGCTTTGATGGAAAGTGCCAAAAGAAAACGTTACAGGGTGCTTTTCTTAATCTAGTTGAAAAGCAGCAGTCCTACATAGTTCTCCAGGAGAACTTACAATGGCACTGATGACTGAGGAAAAGACAGCAAAGACACGCTCTAAAACAACAGATTAAAACTTTCTACGGAAATTTAAGTCCTAGTATCAGTAGCTTGCTTTTTGTATAGTGAATTTAAAAAAACACCACACAAAAGCAACTTTTCAAAGCTCTGCATACTTTATTACTAGTTAATAGAACTAAATGTAGAATCATAAGAAGCAATACTGTAAGTGTTCTGGTTTGCTATCAAGGAACGCAAAAGGAATCATGCAACCAGGCTCACTTGTGTGGCTCAGCAGAATATGTGCAAGGACAGAGCAATCAAAATGGTTATGGTGGCATAAACACAATCCTATTCAGCAGATTTACCTTTACTTTGTCAGTTGTAACATTAGAAACAAAAAGGGCTAGAATAATATGTCCAAAAATTCACAAGTCTTTATAAAATGTAAGGCCAGATCCAAACTGCATCATTTGGCTGCTTGTGTTCAAAACCACAAAATACTTTAAATAAAGGCATGACAGAGACATTATGTTTCACATTGCTGATAACATCAGCTCCTGAACCTTAGGGAGGTATGAGCCACCTTACACAACACAGGTGCTGTACACCTCTGACAAACAGGAAGAGAATTAAGAACAAGGTTACAAGTTCCTCTGAGAAGCACACTCGCCTCTTGTGATCTTCCAACTGGAAAAAGGCGTTATAAGAAAAATCTAAGCACACGACAGGAGGCACCAAAAAGACAAAAAAGATTTAGATACATTTGGTCTAATAACTTAATGCAGCAACTATTTTCCATACTGAAGGCCTTGTTAAAAAAAAAAAGGCAACATGAAATCCAAAAACCCAACTTCAAAATTTACTGGATTTGGGGGAATGGAAGGTAAAGGTTTTCCTTCAGTATATCAGGGACATTAACTGCAATATAAGTAGTAGTATCAGTACACTTAAAATTATGCAGTGCTCTACCAATTTCCCTCCTGAGCTCCAATATCTATTTCTTGTAAAGAAATCAACATCACCTTTCTACATTCTAACCCTTCTTTAAACTGAAATATGCTTAACATTGCCTTAATTCCTCTTATACTAAACTGACCTCACCATGAGCAGGATCAGGCCCACACTCATCACCTATACTTCCCAATTTCATTGACAAAATGATTTTTCAGGCTGAGGATATGCAAGTTAAAATCTCAGAAAGTAACAGCTATTCTGAACAAAGGCATTTAAAGTCTGTATTATGCAGCCTCACCAGAATAGGAACACAAGCATACCACCAGTAAAGTAAAAACACAGTTTTTAATCTTCTAGTCACTCCAGTCACAAACCTTTCAAATATCTATTTCAAAGGAGAGCAAAACCTTTAATAGCCAATGTTGTTAATTTTTGGTGCTTCCTGAACGACAGAGCATTCATAAATATGGCCACTGACTCAACAGGAAGAAGAATGCAAAGAAAAGTCTTAACAATTTTCCAGTTGAAGACACTTGCAAAATAACCTGCCCAGTTCAGTTAAGAGTGATACAGCTAGAAAAGATGACAGAATTTAACCCCTTCTCATCTTCATGGAAAGCAAAAGAACAGGACAAAGTCAGCTAATTACAAGAAAAACACTCAAAAAAGACTGGAAAACATAACATTTCTCTGCTTAGGCGGATTGTAATAACCCATGTTACAACGACAGTGAAGAATAGGATTAAATGCTTGGAAATGAAGATCACTAGTGCAACAATCCTGTTTGGAGAAGTGACAATAAGCGGCATCAGTGAACAAGAACACTGCAGTGTCACAGCTGAAAAAGAGACAACTGCTTACCACACTGTTTGCAGCACAAGGCTCCATTTCAAGTCCCCTTTGAAAGGAAAAGGGTTCTGTGTGCACACACATTCACACACCTTCCTAGTATCCAAGTGTATCTACAAAGGTTTTATTTCTATGATTACTAATAGGATACACTAGGAAACATCACTTTTTCTATGACAATTTTTTCTTTTTTTAATCTTGATTTGAATAAACTTACATAAAACAGGTATCAAACCTCTTTCAAAGATAGCTTTGACATAGAAATAAAACAATTTTATTTGTAAACACTAAGAATTCACACACATAAGATTAGTCTTACAACTACATGTTTGTTAGGTTTAAAACTTAAAATGGAGAAAGCAAGGTGACTGCTTTGTTTTTTTGGTTTGTTGTTTATAATCAATTTGATTAAGAGAAATGAAAAATATTCATTTTTCTAAACACTGACGGAGATACTTCAGAACTAATGTCTTAATTTTCCTAGGACATTACAGATGAACTTTAAAATATTTTAGATGGGGAGGCTAGTAGCTGATTTGCTTCAAAATTTACCTTACTACTGGCCTGAAAGACAGACTTCTCTAAGAGGCACTGCATTTTCTGTGACTTATATTATGCCAAGACACTGAATTGAGTGAGGGGAAGGGGATTACTTAAGTCAGTTTTTCAAAAAAAGATCAAAATTAAAAGCTGAAATAAGGATTTTTTTTTAACATTTCCACTGAAAAGCAAGTGCATAGGAGGTCAAACACTGCTAGCCATGGCTTTCTTTTGTGCCTCATTTGTGAAAATTAGTTATGACCATTCCTAATTCAAGAAGAAAATGAAAAGCTAATCATGAGCAGCTTAAGGGGAAGACAGTATTATCACAATTAAAGCTTTCAATAGTTGTTGAAGAAAACCTGGTCCTTCAGACAAGATTCATGGTCCACTAAACATTTACAGTTCCGCTCAGAACAATCTGACACTCAGAAATTATACAGGGTGCATTTAGCCATCATGTTGCTCCGGTACCTCCTGATGTTCAGGATTAACAGCACCATCAGTGCAATCCTACCCACTCTCTCAAACCAACAGTGCTCATGGAGAGTCTTCTCCAGCTTCCAGGACAATCTATGCAGGAAAATGGTCACACTGCATGATCCAGTGGAACCCAGAACAACTGGCATCTCATTTTTTTGATTGTGCAGAGTACTAGGCAGAGCAAACAGCATAATTTTCTCCAAAATGCAAACCTTAAGAGCACGCCCTATTTTCCCTCAAGCCAAAAGGTTTCATAAAAGAGAGATTTTCTTCAAGAGCAAGAAGCTCTATGGATGATGCAGCTGCAACCTCCTGCATGAGTGCCCAAAAACCTAGAAGAGACTGAACAGCCTAAGGAAAAACAACATGAGGAAGACAGCTCTCCAAATAGCCTTTTTTTTTTTTGTTAAGCAATAAAGCATCATAGGAAATGGAAGAGAAGGGGCTTTCTGTCTTGGGACAATGTGATTACCTGAAAAAAGGGATCACAATCCTGGAAAATGAAATAAGGTACCATGGCTATTTCAGAGGCTTGGATCATTGATGACCTTTACTCTGCCTCTTCATAGCAGAAATGACAAATCCTGTAAAACAGACTCACCACAGCCTTGCCAACCATCCAGACTTTTTTGTCAATGGAGACTGGTTTTGCAATCACATTGAAAAGTGAGACTCAGAAGGGAGGCCTCTAGTGGCACAAAAATCACTGTGCAAATGGTACCTGAAGTGTGCTCAGTTCACAAATCAGACAAAGTTTTTAAAAGGTGGGAGGGTTTTGTTTCTTGTTGTTCGGGGTTTTTTCTTACAAAAAAACCCAAAAACAACCCCAGCCTTACCTCAGGTTCAGATTTTGCTTCCGATTTCGCTTGTCCGACTGGTGTGATGGCTCTAGCTTTCATTTCAGGCCTGCCCTGCAAGTTTCCAACACCAGCTCCAGTCTTGGTGGCAGACATCGTGCTGGTAATGGGTTTGACCTGAGCAGCTGGAGTAGAGGTTCGTCTGTTGCTGCTCATTTCCATAGCATGTGATGGTGCTATTGGTAATTCACGCAAGTTACTATTTCTTGGAGCACTTGACTGTAGCTGCTGATTCGGACGCTTGACAATATTTTGTGATGGTGTATTCTGAAAAGCAGAAAGGAAAAAACTTGCAGACTTCCACTGCAAACCAGATTGAAGTGCTTCCTGTTTCACATTTTCGTGATTTAGTTAAGTTTGGGGAAAAAAGCTTTTCGAAGAGGCATAATATTTTCAATGTGAGAGAAAAATTATAGAAATGAGAACATTTTCACAATGGTTTGTGGGTTTTTTTTAATTGAAAGTCTACCAGCAGTTTTAAAATCTTATTAAGCAAACCTATCCTCCAAAAACCCTTTACTGCCAGTTCTTTGGTAACTGCATCATCTCATTTTGGACCCAGAACAAGAAAAACACTGAAGAGAAAAGAGAGAAAGACACACATGCTATTTTGGGGTGTAGGTTATAAAATGACCAAGGCAGAAAAGGAACAAGAAATGGTGAAATAAGGGGACAGACCAGGAAGGGAGTAAATGGGACTGAAGAAACATGCTGGTGCCATTTCAAAACCTGTGTTTACACACCTGTTACTCATGCAGAGCTATGCAAGGCAACACTGATGTATGTGGTACTTACATGCCTTGGCTTCATTGGACCCTGTCGCGGCTGACACTGCATCCTGTTGTTATTTGGCTGCTGCTGCGTGGCCTGCATATGAGGCCTGAACTGCGGCTGGTTCATGGGCATCAAAGGCTGTGGTGGCCCTTGGAGATGATGATGGTGTTGCTGCTGCTGCTGCTGGTGATGGTGCTGCTGCTGCTGCTGGTGATGGTGCTGCTGAGGTTGAGGTTGTGGCTGAGGCTGTAACGGCGGGTGCAAGGGACCCTTCACATGAAGAGAAAGATTATTTGATTTTAGTTTCAAGGTAATAAACTCCTGAAAAGCAGCTCCAGCCTCCCAAGTCCTCAAAATATCTGTAAGCAGCTATGGACAAGGATAAACCAAAAATATACTGAGTGAAAAAATCAGACTAACAGAAGCTGTGCAAGGTGGTTCTACACTTAAACAGGTTTAAGTCAACAGCTGATGTGGAAAAAGATGAATGCAAGGGTTCCTGCCCTCTGTCCCCTTTTCTGATGACTTTTAAACTGTTTTTTTGATCAGTTTTTTTCACTTCTCCCCCACCCAACATCACTAGACTTCAGGATTTTCTCAGGTTCAAAATGCAGACACCTGAAAAGATCCGGCACAAAGCCCACACGGAGCCCTCCACATCACTCTGCACTTCTCCAACTCATTTTTACCCGTCAAGCAGCAGCAATTCAGCTTCCTCCCGGCTGCCGGGGGCGTGCCGGCTCCCCGCCGCACTCCGCAGCTGAGCGGCAGAGGGCGCTCCCGCCCCGCCGCCGAGCGGGGCCGGGGCCGCGCCCGGGGCCGGGCCCGGGCCCGCGCCGCTCTCCCCACCCACCTCTGCGGAGCTAAAGCGACACCGGGAGCTAGGGGCGGGCCGCAGGTCGCCATCGGCCATACGTCAGCGCTGAACACTTCTTCGGGCAGGACAACCGGCCTCACACCCGCACGCTCAGATGCCTCCACTGCAGTCATGGCAGCCCTACAGGGCCGTACCGGGCCACCTCACCCATTCCCTGCAGGCCCGTTGCCGCTGCAGACCCGTACCTGCATGCTGGGCTGGGCGTGAGCGGCAAGGAAGGGCTGTCCCGGAGCCTGCAGGAACTGCTGCCTCGGAGGGATGAAGGGCCGCGGGTTTGCAGAACCTGGCTGGTTGAAGTGGAGAATCCCCACAGGACCTTGAGGCTGCATGTTGGGCCGTACCGGCCGCTCTCTGGGAAACACGGGTTGCTGTCCCTGCTGATTAAAGGCTGGCCCAGGCTGAGTGAACGGCATCGGACTTTGGGCAGGGACAGGATGCGCGCTGTTAATAAGCGGGGGAGGTGGTGGTGGCGGAGGGCTTCGCTGCTCAAACAGGGGATGACTTGGAAACCTTGGATCTGTTGAAATTGGGCAAGTAAGTAAATGACAACCTCCGTGGGACAAACACGCTTTTGAAACATTTACTTTGATTTGGAAAAGTATCCTGAAATTTGTAGAAAGCAAAACTGTATGGTATGTTTTAATTTTAAGAGCTATCCTCAAAGTTACGCTTCTTTTGCTTCTGCCACGCATATAAAAGGACTTGATGCTTTAAAGACCAGCACAACTGGTGGTGTGCAGGAATCAGCAACAGCTTTCAGAAATTCTGCTTTAATGAAATCAATGAAGGATTCCAGGGCTTATAGTTTAAACCACACAAAAACTCATAAAACATTGATACCATTTGCTGAACATGTATTTAGGAAATATTATGTGAAATGTCTATAACATACACATTATATCTACACACATTACGTATATAGGGTATATACATGTATCTATACATACACACATGCACTTACTATTTATTTTGTTTGCTATGCTGTAACAGTTGAGGTAACCTTAACAGATTTCTTACAGTAAAGACAGTCCAGGTGGTTTAAAGAATTACTAGTGGAAACCAAAGCGTATGGAGAGTACTAGTTATCTAAAAGGTAACAAATTATAACTTTATTGCAACAATCACTTAGCTGTTAATTTTATTTTGTATCTGTATAAATATCCAGATTGATGGAGACATACAATTATATCAAAAAAGTTAAAGGATACCAGACCACCGGAATTTTTGACATGTACTAGTCTGGCTACATCAAACTGGATCTCCCAGCCTTCAGGTTCTTCTGAGCACTTCAGCGTTACGATACACACTTGCACTGCAGAGCCACTTTACAGAAAATGGATTTGGTATGTGAATGGCCATGAAAATGCTTACCTGCTATGAAGAAAGGATCTCTGTCTTGAGGAGGTGGAGGAGGGAGTGGTGGTGGCGGTGGTGGTGGCCCTCTCCATTGGTCCTGGATTGGCAGCCTTGGGGCCTGAGAGAAGTTGGTAGGAACTGGTCCAGGCGCATGCTGCTGGAAGTCTGGAGGGCCCTATTTAATAAGGTAGAACTAAGATTAAGACTGCTGTGCAAGAATTTATCTACTGCCTGCTCTAACTCTTCTTCTCTTAAAAATACCATCACTTTGAGCTATCTCCTACCATGGGTACAAACTGGCAGTCCTTACCGAATCATTCTTCCATGCTGGAAGACACATTAAACCCAAGTACAGTATCTTGAAATTAATTCACAATGTTTTAATAATCACTAGTACCATAGGAATGCCATTTCTTCTGAAGCTTATTGAAATCCATGCAATTATTGACCTTCTTTCTCATTAATCCAAAAAAATCTGAGTGTCTACTTTAGAAGACATTACTGACATTTATCATCTTAAACCATGCTATTCCTCACCATCAATTTAGTACTACGTAAGCTACAGAAGTGAAGCAGCTTTCCTTAAAAAGGGAGGGGAAGGACAATTTATGGTATCCAGAACATTAAAGAAATGATCTTTCAAAAAAAAATTAAGAGGAGAGTAACACTTCTGTCTGTTCACAACTTAGCATCCGAAGCAATATAAGAAAGAGTGCAAAATTATCATTACTTTGTGGGTTTTTTTAAATGTAAAGTGAGCCTTTACACACCACAGAAAGCAGGATGTTAATCCAAAAGCAGAAGTCTCTGCAGACAACACACTTAATTGAGTAATTCACACTATCATTTTCTTTTATATCAAAAGTTGACAAAGTATGTCAGCATCCTCTGATAGACAGAAGCAGCTTTGCTTCACAGAAATCATTATATTCAAAAGCATTTCCTTATGAGTAAATCAAGTATTTAAAATAATCTATGAACATCCTTGTTTTCCTCTTTATACAGATTCTGAAATCAGTGGTGGCATCTGTTCTGTCTACATTTAATGCTCACCTTAAAGCTTAAAATTTGCCATTGCTGAAGACAAGCTTTTCAAAACAGATTTCAGACCAAACACTCCCTGCTAGACCGAAATAGGGTCATCAGCAAAGGACCAAACAAAGTTGCAGTGTATTATCATTTATCTATTCAGCTGCCCTCACTGACAGTATGCGCAGTCTCATGCTACCATATGTGTACTGCAAAAACACTAGCATTTTAGGAAAAGAATTTCTCAAACAGCAAAAATGGGTATTTGCCCTGAAAACTGAAGTCTACTCACTACCAATGTAGCACAAGACAAAGTTGCTTCACACTCTACCAGCACAATACAACCGGGATTAGATTAGCAAGGCCAAAACAAGTCAATGAGAGGTACTGAGGATCATAGCCATTATTAAATCTGTGGCCTCTTGAAACCACCAAAATGGGGATATGTGAGATTCTAAAAACTCTTATATGGAAGTGAGACTGTGACTTTTTATGTCATTAAACTGTCACCAACTGTAGATACTTTATCATTCCTAGAGATTAAAGGGGTCTATATCCCGTTGCCAGTGCTCCTAGTCAGCCAGTCTCCTGTGGCTATTTCATTTAGTGGAGAGACATTATATTACACTCAAGCATGACAGTCCTCGTTACATATAAACTGTTTGTAGGAGGAGCTGCTACACTTCTGCAAGTGAACAGTTACCACCACAAAATATTCTTGCCATCTCGGAAGACACCAACACCTTTGAATGTCACAGGCTGGCTGCAAACAACAGCCGCTAGAGGAAGAGGGAACTATTTGGGACAGAGAAAGTGACATTTATTTGTCCCATCAAAATCTTTTCAGGTTTAGCTGAATGAGGCTGTTAAACTGCATTGCCCTTCCCTCATGTTGAGCAGGACAGTGCTGGCTGCCTGCCAACACAGCAACGAAACAGAAACCTTGAGCATTCTGACCCTTCGCTCCCAAAACACCCCTCTACCACCAGTGCACATAGGAGCTGCCAGAGGTACTTTCAAACTAAGGTCAAATGCATTCTCTGATCTTGGAAGCCTTGGTGATAAAAGCCTGTTTCTCAAAGCATTGCTCTTCTATCCATCCTAGAGAATACACAGCGCTGCTGCAAGCCTCGAGGGAGGCACCCAGCAAACCAATCAGTGTTGAGCTATTTAGTTATTAGTTTGTCACTGCATAATGCATAAGTAAGGTCACTGCAGCAGAGGCAGGGTGAAAAAACCCAGTTCATCAGGGCAGTTTCACATGATGTTTGTCTTGCATCTTATTTGCAGGATGTAGTCACATGAGCATATTGCACCCAGGGAGAAAAAGCAGTCTTGAGAGACAACTTGCTTTTTCCCATTTTCAGAGAGCGTGACTTGGAAGCTCTGAAATTCCCGCCCTGTAGGTATGTGCATACCTACATATATCTTGGTTATTTCTAAAATAGCCAGCGAAATCAAATTATGGGGAAACCTACCAAAACCTGGGCTAATAAAGTCTAAGTATCACTGAAGAACTGGCAGCAGAAATGATCTGGCTGGGCTTGTTTCCAAGCACCAAACAGCTCTGCAGTGACCACAGTCTCCTTTACTTGCTTCCTCCAAACTCAATGTATTCTGCCCTGGTTGAAGTAACAGCCCTTATCAATCTCTCCCCTCACTCCCAAACTTGTTTTAGTGCTAGACTACAGATTCAGGCTTAGGCTACAAAATAAGCAGGCATCTCCGCCTCTACGACCAAATGCGTAACCCAGTCTCAAGCATTCTCCCCAATATTAATGCTCTGCCCAGTTAGCCTTACTGTTCTCCCAGTCCTGCTTGCTCTTCAGATACATTCACTCATTCCCATCATGTCTTCTCATGCTACCCATTGGTTCCTAATCCCAGTGTGGATACAGCTTTCCAGTTCCCTGACTCCAAGCTGGTCATGGTGTCTTGCAGCAGATGGTCAGGAGATCTCATTCACCCCATCCAGATCCTGCCTTTCATGCCTGTACTTAGTCCAGGCAATTTTCCCCTTTTCTTCCTACCAGGGAGGGAGAAGTAAATGAGAGCACAGGGGGAAAAAAGCTCTCCTAGTTCTATTTTAAATAAACACTTCTTTTGTACCAGTTTTCCCCTCTCCTGCTAACCCACAGCCCCATTATTTTGCCCATATCTACCTCATTCCAAAGCAGCCCTGAATGGCAAACGCATGGTAAGTCCAGTTGAATTTCACACAGTTCTTATGTCCTGAAAGATTCTTAGTGCAGCCAAACTCAATTTTCTTCCTTGAAAAATTCAGCAACAATAAAACATTTCTAAATAGCTCACTCGGGCATAATAATATTTTTCAGCTTCTCCAATCTCTGATAGTATTTTGAAAATTGCAACCAAAACAATTCAAATTGAGGTCAGCAACCAGCAAAACATCTTGGTTCAAGCCACAGAAGTCTGGTAGTACTACACATGCTGAGAGCAGCTTTGTATTTCCCATCATAAGGAAATTTTAAACCTTTATGAAATAAGCTTAAGTTTTGGAACTGAGTAATACAAAGATATTTTAGATTTAAGAAAGGTCACACTTAAAAAAAAGAGATTCAAGTTTATTTATGAAAAAATTACAGAAACCAGCAAGGTATTTTGCTCCTAAAAACACAAGCAATGCTAATGCCCAGCTCCCTTCTGTATCAAAGGTGTCTGACTTAATGTAAGAAGCAAGTATTTCCTGTCCTCTAAATACTTTCACTGATTTTAAGATAATCTGACAGTTATCATACTGTTATCCAAAACCCGGCATCCCCAAATCCCAACAAATGCCCACCAAAGCACACTGAGAAAACAGTTTTTTACTCTAGTTTTATTAGTGGTATATTTCATACAACTATATCCCACAACACAAGTCTGGTCAAAGTAACTCCAAAACGGTCCAACAAAATCAGAGCAAGAAGGAAGTATATGAAGTTTAGAACTCTTCCCATTGGCCTATTTCTTTTTTCCATCTCTCAGAGTTAAGAATTCTGGGTTTTTTTCCCCCCACTTACGTTTTAAGTAAGATTCCCATTAAACTTTGGGGCTGAGAAGTTTTTAAAGATTACAAATATTTTCCAAGTCTAAAGCCAACCCTCCTCCATTTTGTTTTTAAATTAACATGAAGAAACTTTTTATATCCTGCAAAAAACAAGAGTTGTCCCTTACTGTCAGGATTCATTAGTGCTCAAACGACAACCTTTCCCTGCCAGCGCACTTACTCCACGCACAATGGAACAGAGGGTTGGGCTTTTTGAAACCTAGAAGTTTCCAAAATGGCAAAACTACAGAAGTATGGTTGATATAAACCACACCATGGAAAGCTGCCTGCTACACAGACAACGGAGCGTTGCTAAGAAACATCTATTTATTTGATCACTGAACAGATTTTAACTTTATGAATATGACATTTTGAAGAACTACTAAAATATGACTGATCACATTTCTTGGCTGATAACCAAAGGCCAATCATGCAAAATTAATTGCAAAGACATTTGTTATTTGCAGAAAAACGAATTACCAATATTTGCTTCTAAAAAAATCAATTAGTCTGATTCTCCCCCTTCTAACATCCATGAAAAAAACTGACCTCCACATTTTCCCTAAACCAGCTTTGCTTCTAATATCCCTGTGGTGGATATTCTCTAAGTTATGAGGTGCTTGTCTATTATTCTGAAATAACATTACATTTTAATTATTTTTTCAATTTAATAGAAATATACTAATACTTCAACTTTTACTTATGCCAAATTCTAATTGTCCTAAAACCAGTAATATAACGGTTCTCCATTAAAGTTTTTGAGAGTGGTTGTTATTTTTTACTTAATAGTAGTTAAACTATAATACCATAAATTGTAATTCTAAAACTATAATAATGGATATTTTTACCATTATTATTAAACTCTACATTCAGCATGTATTTGCTGCTAATAACCTCCAAGTGCCCTCTGGTATTCTGTAGAAAACACCATGCAGATCTATTTAACTTCAAAAATTAATGAAGAGCAGGTGCAAAAGCCAGTTTTCATAATGGCCTATTTTTGATAAAATAAGCATACTGTAACATGGATGCATAATAAATCTTTATATGCACAGTAGTTACTCCCATTCTTCATGGTTTTGCTATCCGGACAGTTTCAAATTACAACCAACTATTCTGTACACACATCAACTAAGACTCTCTACAAAAAATAATTTTAACTATTACTTCATCATTACTATACCTTTTAGGAAATCCCCGTACTTAATACATCTCTCAGTCTCCAAATACCTATTTTCAAGATAACAGGTTTCAGCCTAACAAAAGAGAGAATTGCCAATTCATACGATCAGCCAATGCTGCAAGGTTCTACCTTTCAGTCCAACACTGGGGCCAACTACAACACTGTGGTCAAGAACAAAATAAAATATTTACGTGCCTTTCCGGCAAGACCCCACAAGGCTGGATCACAGTCATACAGACAACAGTTCCAAAGATCAACTTACCAAACATCTGTATGAGGAAGACCCGGCAGAGCGTATATGGTAACTTTTTGGAGAAGTCTTCTCCCCTTCTCATCATTACTGATGAACTATCATTAATATTGACTATTTAGCATCATTATCAGTTTGACTACGTAGTAGAATTGCACCAAATTGCAAGGAAAGACTCCTAAAATGGAGTCTTCAGCTAGATTTAAAGCTATTTGCACAAACAGCACAGAATCAGAAATAGCATGAGACCCAGAGTGGACATACTCACCAAGTCAGTCTGGCCTAGAAGTCCTTAACCAACCAACACATAACCCTTCACAAAACTACAGCCACTTCTGCCCTGTAGTTCCTTTTAAACCACTCCATGCAGCACTGGGGTTAACGAGTATTTCAAAGATCTGAGAGAGAAACTGTCATTTCGGAAACCTGGAGAGCTCTTGAACAGTCTTCTCAGTAAGGCTTTGTAGGCTAGAAGGGGACACAGCTCTGACCATTTTCTTTTCTTCAGTGAAAAACAAAACACGTCAATGCTTAAACACTGTAAGCAAGGTAATGAAGATTAAGATTTTTCTTTAACTACCAAAGAAAGCAATTTTTGGACTGTACTTTTTCCTCGTTTTAAGGAGCGTGTTTATTCTCATGTAATTTTCAAAAATTCTTAAGTATCTTTTTTTTTAAATGGAAGAACTGAGGTCTAGAAGGAAATTGCACTGGAAACAGGCTTCTGTGTGGATTTCCAAGGAGACCACAATCACAAATGTTTCAGCAATACTTAAAAGGAGAAGATTATTACACACTGAAGTGCCACTGACAGGTGTTTCATTGTCTTAAATCTTTAATTTTGTGAAGTTTACTCTGACAAAAAAAAAAAAAAAAAAAACCTATGCACTCTTCCTCTCCACGCACTCCAATTTCCAGCACCTCAGACTGACATTTTTATACAATTCTGCATGCCTGCAGGTTGCATGATTTCCCCTTTTACTGACTTTTATTATTCAACATAGCTAAGGCATAACTTACACCCTAACAATCACTTTTGGGAAAAAAAAAAGTGCAATGCAAACTTGTGTCTACAATTCATTAGCATTGTGAACAGCTCATTGAACATGACTTTCACACAGTTAGACAATCCCACCTCCTGAAAGAACACGAGATAAGGTTACTTTAATCCTTTCGAAGAACTGCACTATTTTGCCTTCCTTTTATCCCTTTAAATATCCTTCCTAGTTAAGAAATTAACATTCTCTCTCATACAATTCTTACACAAATTGTACTTCTACTTTTCTGCATCTCTTGTTAATTACATGATGTTATCTCCAATAATCTATTCATGAAGCACAGATAACTTTGGTTACCAATAAAAGGGAAAACTTAGCATAAAATGCTTAGCACAACGTTAATCTTATAAAGAAAGGAATAAAGAGGATCTAATAGCTATTATATGACTTATCAGCTTCTCTAAAAGGGTCACTCTACTCTTTTTTTATGAGACTAATTAAATACCTTAACAATATCATTGAAACTTCATGAATCTTTCAATAAAATATACCCTGTCTCTATAACATGTTTTCATTTATTAATCTCACTTAAAATGCAAAGAGCTAGAAGAACCCCACTGACAGTTAAGCAGGGCCACTCAGTTAATTCTTCTTATACGGTTTAAATGCAAAGAATAATGACCACTATAACCTATGACAATTAAAACTAATCCTCTTAATTCAGCAGCTACTAGACTTTTTGAAAAGCTTTCCTAAAATGCCTACCTTCCAGTGCAAAGAACTAACATTTCATCCTCTTGTGTAGGAAGCCTGCTTCATAGATCTTCAATATGGTTCAAGAACTTTCAAGTAGAAATGTATATATCCCACAAACCACGGCTCTTCACATTCAAGTTTAATACTATTCTCATTTACTGTGCACAGACAGCACAGACAGAAAGGGAATGATTCACTAAGATTTTATATTAGAACTTACTTTGATATTTCCTTAAATACAGACTAAATTACTCCATAGTGTCCCTGTGATGCCTATGACAATCATGTAATTCCATCAAGATGAACAAAAACCTAGCAAGCACCATGATTTTCCAAGTGGATTTAGTATTATAAGACAACCTTATGTAATAATTCATGCCTTAAATACATTTCAATCAAGGACAAATATTAAAGCTCAGAACGATCATACACCTCAAGACCATAATTGTATGGTACCCATATATGAGTCTTTCTAAAGCTTCTGGAACCTGTTTTCTAAGAGGAAAATGCAAGGGGATGGCAAGTGCTGGTTCAAGTGTATTCTGGGCAGATTGAGTCAGAGAGAATGGGTTGATATTTTCTTCAACTGAGCCAAAATTAATTTTTAATATTAAAATGTACCACATAACTTGGGACAAACTTCTTTTTGATACTACCCAACTCCAAGAGGTAAGAAAGCGTGGTGGGAGTTTTAGGCACAAGTCCAGGACATCTCTAAGACAAATCGTCAATGCCCAATTTCACTGTTTAAGGTCACAAAATAGAATTCAGCCATCATAGAAAAGCAGTACAAGCAAGGGGAGAAAGGCATGGAATCCCGTTACTTAAGACAACTCGGGATCAAATAGATAAAGTAAGAAACACCACAGGAAAAGGAGGATAATACCAGTATACTAAAACAATCCCAAACAGTTGAGGAAACTAAAGCTAAAAATTATAGATTCACTGTATATTAAAAGCATCCCTTCTTAGCAAGTTTCAGAGCATCCCTCCAAGCAGGGACACATTCATGACACAAATGGAGACAAAAATACTCCCACCTTCAGTGTGTTTCTGTAAGAGAAGCCACGAAGCAGAATGGCCCACAAGCAACCTGGATTGCTTCACAGAGAGGATTTTTGAACCTCCATCTGCTCTGCCATTGGGGTACATAATTTGGAAAAGGAAAGTCTGTAGGACAAGTGATCTCATTCAAGAATAATTCTTAGACAACACTCCTAAATGAAATGCAAAGGAAAGGTAGTGTTAACTGAATCCCCACTCTAGCTTTGAATTCCTACCAGTGCTGAAAACCCATGCTCCTGTCCATCTGTTTTGTGTGGATGAAGGAAGAGTGTCTCAGGCAAGCAGAAACAGGCCATATAAGAAATAGTGTGACAATTTGTAGCAGCCTGTGCTGCCTGCAGTTAAGCCCAAACCTCTCAGACTACAGCACAAAGGTTAAGTAATTTCTTTAACAGGTGTTTTACACTGATTCACCTCAAAGATTCTCTTTCACTTTAGTTTGTAGCTCTCCTCAGGGCTGTGGTGTAGAAGAGTGTGTGATCATTTTTGTTTGATGCCCTCGTCAAGAGTAAAGGCTGGGCTTGCTACTAGAAGAATGACAGATGCTCTCTATTATCCCCTCTCCCTTCCCAGAAGAGAGTAAGGGAGAGAGACTTAACAGTTGGGAAAAAACCCTAAAACTGCTTTAGTGCAACTGTAGCAATGAAAAGATAATAATCCTACTACAAAAATAATGAAATATAGACAAACATACAAAACCAATATCAAGCTCTCTGATGATGATCACATCACCACTGATGCTGCAGGGCAGGTGCTGGGTAAGTCCTAGACTACACTTCAGTGGCAGGTGGGAACTGGATTCAGGAATGCACAGATTGAGACTGAAGGCAGAATGGACAGAGTCCTCCTCAGACACTGGCCACTGAAGAAGAGAGTTTGACCCTTGTGATCCCTCAGCTTTATACTGAGTGTGACTTACATGGAATGGAATACCTTGTTGGTCAGGTTTCAGTCACCTCTCCTGTCTGCTCCTCCCCACAAGTGTGACCTTTTTACTTACAACCCTTTCACTTACAGCATTCCAATGTGGCAAACAGCATTTAGCAGTGACCTTGGTTTCTATAGGAGCAAGTATAAGCAAGAGCCTTTCTGCATCCCAACCCAAACATCAAGCGCTGTCACTTCTCGAAGCAGACACTGTCTGCAAAAATATGCTGTTAACTTCAGGAAGGGCAGTCACTGAGCAGAGACTGAGCTGGAAAGTAAAATCACTGAACAGAACGAGTTCTGTTCTAACTCAAACCAGGACAGCCCTCTAACTTTTTAAAATAAGTACAATACAAATAGAAACTGGAGAAAGAGTATAAAGGGACATTAGTGCCATTTAGAATTATGAACTCCCCTTGAAAAAAGATAATTTCACAGTCATTTTATTTAAAGACAAACACAACCCTTCTGCATATTTTCTGTGCCGAAAGCTAACAGTTTTAGAGATGCATAAAAAATCAGGGACCCAAAAATGCTGAACTTCCTCTGCTTTCAGAACTAATGAGATAAAACATATAATGGAACTCCCTTGGAGTTACCAGAGACTACTCCATGGAAATACTATTACAGAGTTTATTTACCCCATGTATGTTGGCAACCTGCAAGTCACTGACTATTAGAATCAACTTCAATGTCAGAACTAAACTGGATCATGAATGTCAAATTCAGGATTTCTACATTAAACTCCAGGCTTGAAGGTGCAGTTACAGTTAATTTAAAAGCAATCTGAGAACCTCAAAGATAAATAGATGTGACTTGGAGATGATGCTTCTGCCTTCAACAAAAAAAACCCACTCAGATTGCTATAGAAAAAGTGTCAAGAAACAGCCAACTTTATAGAAGACAAATATTAGAATTGCTGCTAAGCTGGACTTTCATCTGTATTAGAAAATCACTTTCAGACCTGACTATTTAGTAGTGAAAGTACCTGATTCCCAATTTTTAATTCTGTAAGGAAATCTCGGTTTTGGATGTACTACACATCTCTGACCTTGCAAACATGTGGATACAAGAACTTTACATATCCATTACTCCCAGTGTGCCTGCAGGTACTACTCATGTGTTGTGTATGAAGGCCTGAACGGTTTTTCCTTTTTGAGTATCCTACAGTCAAACCTCTAATATTCCTCTAAATTAATTCATTTTATTGTAAACAGCAGTGTGACTTCCTGCTTATAATGAATGAAGCATTTTTTTCTTTCACACTCTAAAGAATTAGCAAGAACTGAAGGTGCAGAGGTGAATAAATACCGGTTTAGAGATTTTCATAAGTATTTTATATTGTGATGAAACAAATGTACTCTATTTTTTTCTCAGCACAGTGAAAACAGTTTAAAAGAAATATACTGTCACCTAGGACTATAATAAATATAAATTAGATCTCTGTTCAGTGTTTAAGCAATAGGTTTAATGCATTGTAGTAGAAAGTCAATTATATATTTTAATTGAATTTCTTTGCATCTTGACTTCTGCAATTTATCTTTTTAACAGTAGCTAATTAATGGCTACATAGCTATATGCATAATACTTTTTCCCTCTCTGCCTCAATAAAGATTTGTGCTCTGCTTATAAGGCTTTAAAAACTTCAAATTTCATTCACACAAATATATCAAAAACAACATATATACCTATATGTAAATATATCTAAATAAAAACTTTTTACTGTGAGGGTGACTGAGCACAGGCACAGGTTGCCCAGAGAGCTTGTGGAGTCACCATCCTTAGTGAGACTCAAAAGCCATCTGGACACACTCCTGGACAAGCAGCTCTAGGTGGCTCTGCTTGAGCAGGGGGGGTGGACAAGATGACCTCCAGAGGTCCCTGCCAACCTCAGCCATTTTGTGATTCTTTACCACTAGCATCACTAGCATAAAAAAAAAAAAGAATAATTCTACAACTCTGGTTTCCTTGGCAGTGCTAATTAGCAATCTCTTCACAGAAAGGTAAATGACAAGAACTATGAAATACAAATGCACAAGTTTTCTGGTTGATTTTAATATCTACAGAGCATGTGCACACTGGAGCTAGCATGACAAGTTAAAGGGTTACTGCATTTAGAAACCATCTATTTCTCTCTTATTTAATAGCTGTTACCACCGTGTTTAGCTGCTGCTGCTCCTCCTGCAGATGGGAATTCATTGATATGATTAAATTTGATGGTATGATAATGTATGGTAATCGTGATTAATCAGAAGCCCACTAGCAAATGGAGGATGTTGGGTATTATGTCACCTGCATTTTAAACCGCATTCCCTCTATGCCAGCCTGACAATATTTGACAGCTGGAGGGATCTCATGCTGCATCTGCTTGCTACTACTTATAGATCTGATAAAAGAAAGTGCCCATCATTCCTTCACTATCTTAAGTGCTGTAATTATAGGGCTTTGCAGTCAAGTTGTGAAAACACTAAGTGTTAAAAACGAAAGCTTTTTGGTAGCTGCTGAACAAGCTCTGTTTCACATCTGCAAGGGCTATAATCTGAAAGAAATGTAATTTGATGGAGCAGCCTCATTCAAACATGATTTGCATGAAATGCTGTGTAAAGCACTATCCAAGAAATGTCAATCACCACCACCTGATACCACGTATCCTGTTAAATGAAAACAAAATGCTTTCTACACTACCTGTGATCTGCCACTGCTACACAGTAATAGAGTGAAAATTTCATTTACTGTTACTCATTATAGTAAAGCCATAGCTAAAGCAGAATAACTGTGAGGAAGTAGGAGAATCATTTTCACAAGTGGCTTTTTATTTCTATTAACAGTTTGTCTCCTACATACACACTGTTGCAAACATGTACTAGTTACTAAATATCATTACATGCTAAACAGCAGTTTAAAACGATTGACTGTTTAAATTAAATTGTCCTTACTGTGAGTACTGGAGAATGAGCCATGACCTTGGTAACAGCTGCTAAAACCCTTATTCACATATAACAACTCACAATCAAATTTGAAACAATAGAAAAAAAATTTACTCCCTATTTGCATTTCACACAACAAATACTATTGCAAGGAGTTTTCTTCTCAAAAGCACCACAAATTTCTGCTTCTACATAACGCAAGAGGTTTTTACATAAAGGCACACCCCCAGACCCAGCTATGCTGTAATATCCATTAAACAGACGTAGGTCTGCTAAAATGGTGTTGCACGCTGATACAAGTCAGACCCAGGTACCACTTCGTGGAAAAAGAAGTAAACTGTATTCTAATGTACCTTTTATAATTAATTTGTACAGCACTAATGTATTGCTGGTCTAAAAGAAATGTTTCAAGCCAAGTGGCAATGAAGGACAGCAACCTCTGTTCTGAGCAATGACCAGGCACCTGTTTAAAAACCTCTCAGAAATCAAAGCATAAAGAAGTGTTTAAAAACAGTGGCTGAATTACAAACAACACTTGAAAGCTCAGAATTTGCCAAACTAGAACTTTCAGAAATGGTGAAAAATCTGAATCAAAACACAGCATCCATTTAAGACAACAGCTGGTGTCCTGGAGATCAAGGGGAAGCATGTTGAATGACAATACAAAGAAAGTTTACTAAAATTTTTGCAGTTTAAGCGAAAAAAGCTTAAAATCAAGTAATCTTTGGGACAAAGATTATTTGGAAAAGAAATTGTAAGGTAAGTTCCAAAAACAATAATGTCAAAACCCCTGGGAACTAAGAAGATACATATTCACAAGGGCCCAAGGACACGTCATTCTATTATAAAGTTTTATTTTTATATGAATAAAACTCAATTTATGTCATACAATTCAACTTCTTCAGACTTGAATTCAACAGTTATCTGAAAGGCAGCCAGTGCACTAAGGTGTCCTATCAAAAGAGAAAAGCTTTGTGCATTAAAAAAAAAAAAATATTCAAGCCTTCCTGGCGTAGTGATTCAGGCAGACACTAGTGCAACCCCATCTTGTGCTTCATACCGCTTCGTTCCTAACCTCAGCTCTGAAACTCAAGTTGACCAAAGTTAATAAAATGTGTCAGTGGGATGGACACCTGCCCAGCTCACACCACAGGCAGGGTGTCAGGTTAAGGACAGCAACTAAATTGGAATTTATCCCTGAAAATTCTGAAAATTTATTCCTGAAAATTCTTCTGGCAAAAGGCATACAGCTGTGTTAAGAGCATCTGCTCTCTCTCTCTGTAGCAGTTTCAGAGAAGGATTCAGGGCAAAGACAGAGTGGGAACAGCCTCAGATGTGAGGAATTCCTCTCTTCTGCCTTGAGCACTGTGAGGCAGGATCTCCCCAACTTCCTCTTCACTCCAAATGACCCACTCCAGCCCCAAATTTGCACACTAGGGATACCTCACCATTTCTGGCTGAACAGTGTTGACAGTGAAAACACCTTCCTTTTACCACATACTATCCTGAAGTGGCTGTGACAACATTCGTTCCACTTTTGTATGTCCTTACAAAACTGCACACGTGCCACATATGAGTATTACTTCAGTGTTAATTAAGTTAAATAAATGATGTTTGAAGCAAGAATTCTTTATGAATTTTTCTTCCGGCAAACACTGAAATATTGCAGAGAAAGGATGTGCTGGTGGACTCACAAGGGATGAAAATATCTGGACCATCAGCTTAGCTCCTAGTTTCATATTAAGTAATGATCTGGCCTCTCTAATAGTCAGGTAGTAGTAGCCTGCATATAAAGTGTTTAGAAACTCCTCTGCCATTTAATTTCTTATTCCCTTGTTTTAGCCCATCCTTCTTCATGGGATGCAGGAGTTGAAAGAGAGATTAGCCCAGATAACAAACATGGGAGGACAGGAACCACAACGGCCCCTCTTGCGTAACAAGAAAAACAACAGGCTCCATATCTGCACTGGAACATCTGCAAGAATTAATAATTTGGCCAGAAAACATGTGAAAAGTTCAGAAGACCCATACAACTAGTCTATAAGGTCTTCTGTCTCCTTCCTTTGAAAGGATCAGTCCCCAAAGTAGTCTGTTATTTGTGAAACAGTAACTTTGACACTGAGACAGGAACGCAGAGAAAGGCATCTTAACCACTTTAAAGCAAAGGCAGATGATAAAGCAGGACCTTCAAGGAGGACTCAGCCGGAGAGGTTAGCTTAATCTGTTCTTTAAACAGTTTAAAGAAAACATGTGGTTGGCACTTGCACAGTTCCAGGTTAATTCAGATACATGGAAAAATATTAGCATTAGCTATGCCTGAAGATTGGATTACTATCAACTACCGCTGCCTGCAGAGTACTGTGCAATTCAGACAAGCATAGAAGGCTTCGCAGAATGAGTCTTTAACTCCCAGTTACCACAAGTTCACCACATTGCTCAGCTGTAACATGCCTCAGACCCACCATTTGTTCAGTCCTAATCGTTCACAAAAAGTCACCTTGAATGCTTACAGAGTAAGAGACAGACAACTTCCTTGCTTGATTCAAGATTACTGTAAATGATAAATAAGTCTAAGTAGGGAACACAGATTCATTCCATTATGTCCTTTCTAGTACCTCCTCTCTAAACATTTCAGGAGTTAAGTTTTAAGCAAGAAGTAATTGAACAATGAGCCCTACCCTTAAATATTGAGATTCAAGGTGAAGTGAATTTAATCAGTCCCAACACCAAGCAGGTTCAATCCTGACTGGTATTACCCTGATTAAGCACTAGATTATTTCTCACCACTTGGAACTCATGCCAATACACTAACATGCTCGTGACAACTTTGTTCAACTCTTCAATTACATCCTTCAGCAGAGGGATGTCAGAATTAACTGTTACATGGTTACAAGTCACTTCATTAGCCCTACATTAATAACACCTGGTTTCTGATGGATTCCTGATTTGCCACTGAGTAGCCCTGATTGCGGCTCTTCCCACGCTGGGAGCACACAGCAGCGCTCTGTGCCTACAGGTTTCTCTCCTACGTAAGACAGGAACTCAGAGCAAACTCTGCCTCAGTTAGGGCACCAGCCACTTTCAGGTCTCTCCCTTGCAAGAATGTCATTACATTTAATGTTTCCACCTCTGCAACATTCATTCAAAACAAATGACCCAGTTCAAAGGTACAGGGGAAAGGAGGCTACAAATATTTAATTCTAACCCCACAGTTTTTTAGAAACACATCAATTAGAAAAATCACCTGACTATTACCCTTTGATTAGACAATCCTAAAAACAAGAGCAGATTCAAGTTACAGCACATCCAGAGATCCTTACTATGAGGAAAAGGATGAATGAACTATAGTCTGGAATATTTCTTTGATCTTTTTCAAACGGCTTGTCAAAGTTGTCTAACCATTGCCGCACTGCTATAAGTCAACAGTTATACATAAACAAGTGAATTATAATGGCTCAAAGGCATTTGACATGTAACAGAGCAAAAAAGGCAGTGCTGCAGGATGAAACGTTAGTCAGAAAGCAAATTTGTCTTCAGCTCAAGAGCTAACATACTACATTTAATAAAACAAACATGAGATATGTACACAGTGACACTTAATTCCTAATCCTAATATGACTGATAACCTATGCAAAATTTAAAACGTACTTCATAAGGGAAGTCCATATTATATCCATTTTGTAACTCAGGGAGTTGTGGAAAGATTAAGAAACTTTCTCAGGGCCATAGAGCACGTATGAAAAACCCCCCAAAACTCAGAGCAACCAATCATAGTACTGGATCCACTTAGTTAAGCTAGCCCTCCTCCTCCTCTAAGAAAACAGAATTATATGCTTTGCTTATATAAAAAGGCAGCAAGCAGCCAAGTATTTTCCTTCAGGCCAAAGAACCAAGAGTCCTACCAAAATTATTCAATTATTTTATTCACTTTTAAAAACTGTTGCATACAGGATTAGCTAGGTTTGCAGTACCTCGACTTGTAAAACCAAAAGTGAACAGAATTAAAATCTAATTTCACAGTCAATTTAAAAAAATTAATTTCCATTTTTTCTACACTGATGTAAACACACTTCAAAGATGTCAATTACAATGCCTTTACAGATATTCCTTGCCCTCCGGTTTCTTTTGCAACCCAAACTGTGTTTATTGGCAAAGCAACTTAGTGTCAAAGGAAAACAAATGCAAGATTACTGTTTTCATACAAAACAATTAAAATTACTTTTAAAATGTTAATAAGGTCTCCACATAATACTAAATGCTGATAAAAAAAACCTTATTTACTCTGAAAACTACATTATTTAATAGAAAAATACCTGCAGTTAAAATGTTGATGATAAAATTATGTATCACAAACTGACTTAGTGAAACTGTGGTTTTACCACTTAACCTTTCTATCATTCACAGAAGGAAAACGCCGATTTAAAAACTCAGCTACTGTACAAAAGACAGACATCACAATTCCTCAGCTAGATGTCCTGTACAAAAAACACTGCGTCAAAGACAACCAGGTATGCACTTGGCAATCAAAAGGCACAGCAGGTTTCCAAAACCTCCTTCTTTCAAACACATCTGATCTCTATGCAAGTAATTTACTGTGTGATACTACACAGATGTTCACAAACATCTACTTCCCTCCTTCAACACTACATACATTAACATAGGGTAATTTTTGTGCATTTTATATATTTGGGAAACATAACATATGGGTCTTTATTTGAAAATATTTAGCGTAGTGCAAGAACTATTTTTTCTTTTGCTTACTCTGCAAACCACTCAAACTATAAATTTAGGACAATAAAATGTGAAACACTCAGAAAAGGTCTAGAAGCATGCACTCTCCATTCACAGAATTAAAAAAACTTAATCAAGTGAAATTAGCCTAGTCAAGCAGCTAAGTACCTTGTTTGTTTTAGAAGTTAAAAACATAAGAGAAAGCAACGTCATGCAATGCATTCCCATTTTTTATATAAAAAAACATGAGAGCATTTAAATGCCTGAAGTAATGATAAAAAAGACTGCTGATTTTTACAATAAATATATATTACTGCTTTTTAAGCATACGGATTATTTCAAATAGCCTTTTATTATATCAAATAAAATAAGGATTCTATTTATACAGAAAGAGTCAAGTAATAAAATGAAGCCCATATGCCTTAAGACAAGATGCATTCATGCCTCTCCCACTGGAGAGACTGGTTCAACAATTTTACAGTTAAACAGAATTAATTCTACTCTCAAAAATCCATTGACCTTAAGCTTTTAACAAACATTTTCAACTGCAGAGTGTATTGTCAATATTTACAAATCCTTAAAATTATATTTCACTAGAACAGCTTTTATTTGCTGTATTAATATTTCCTTGCAAATGTATGCTTATCCATATCGGAGAAGAAGAAACAGCTGCTACTCACGGGAAATCTCTGGGGTCCTACAGCAGGTCTTGGCTGGGCTGGAACTGGCAGCAAGGGCACTGAAACAAGAAGCACCTTTTAACACCATTTGTTTTACCTAACCGTTGTTGCTGTTATTTCCAAAAGCAGTTACAGTAAGATGCCATGATTAAAATCTGCTACGTTTACCCTCACATGTCACAATTCCTACAATTAACTTTAAGCAACCATTCCCTCCCCTGCAACATGCAACAGGGCAATTAGGATTCTCCTAGTTAATTTACATAATTTAATTCTGCATTTTCCAGAATTAAATTGCTCCTTGTTGGAGAAAGGAAAACTAGAATACTTATTCAGCCAAAGAAATCTCTTAGAGAAAGCTGACAGAGACCTTTAACAGTAATTTCATGTTTTAAATAGAAGGATACATGATTAACTTGCCTTCTCAACTTCACGCCCCTCAAGATTTCCTAGGTAGCTCTCAGTATCACCACCAGCCTCCCACAACAAGCTTGGGCATGAGAGCCTATCTGGTCTAAATCACTGTTCATAGGAGGGTAAAATGAGACAGGCAGTGGCAGTTAACAGCAGGCAAAAACTGTTTAATCTGGCCTTGCCACTGTGATGGTATATGCAACTGTGATCACTGTCTGCATGATCACAGAACTGCCGATCTCAGGTGAAAGACTGCTATTTCATAGAGAGACACCAAGAAGAATTAGGAGACCCTCTTCCTGAAAAATAACCTCTGAAATTAGTATTTCAGGGGATTAACATGGATGACTTGTCCATACAACTGCATTTCAAAAGACTAGTCAAACAAGTATTTCCCAAAACATTCACTTAATATTACAGCATAATGCTCAAAGCATGTAAGGCTGTATCACCTTAGGGACCAAATCTATATTTGAACCCCCAGTACAAAGTGTAATGACAGATTTCCCGTTTTCCAGTGCACTTTCTATTTCCTCTCTGAATTGTCTAAGTGGTTAAAAATACAAATGTTTCGATGTTAAACAAAAGGCCTTCTTGTTAAGAAGTTAAAGCATTTCAAACAGCACTGGATGTATTTGTGCATTTACTAAGAACTTTTCGTAAGGTTATTTTCCTTCTGATTTTTGCTCTTCTGAAAGTGACAGGAAAACGTTTCCCACAGAGGGTTGAATGCCGCACTTTGTAGATGACTACTATGTTACACTTCAGAGCAGGAAAGATGTTCAGAAATGCAGCTAGCTTAAGGGAGAAGTTGAGGGCTTGGTCCAACGCAGCACCTTGCTAAAATGCCTCAGAAATCCCTTTTTCTTTGGTGACCGACGTACAAGAACTAATGCATTTGTGGCTATTTTCAGTTCATGTTCACATCTAGTTTCTATGCACTTTTAAGTACTTGTGGTTCACTAGTTTGGGGACTGATGAGGTAAATTAATTGCACCAGTCTTTCAGCGTTGAAGGACTGCATGCAAACTTGTATCAGGTTACAGGAGAAAATTAAATAGTCTCATCTTGGCTTCTAATGAACATCTGTTGATATCAAGCAGCCACGGCCACCTGCAAAAAATTGACAGAGTGCTCTTGACAGACCTAGGACTAAAATAGCTCAGGTATTACAGGTCAGAGAGAGACAGAAAAATTGCACAAGGTGGGAAACGTAGAGAAATGTCAACTGAACAGGGCACTTGAGCCTATTTCAGTACTCTGCCTCTGGCAGTAGCATAGAGATACATATATATTTTCAGCAAATTAATTTAATACTCAAAGATGGTACTTCAAACTCTGTGCCCTTTCAATCCTTGGACACTTGCTGAAGTAGCAAAGAAGTTTCAAATAAGCATTCACGTTCCTGATGAGGTTTGAAAAGTATGTTTCAAAAAATCATACACAGCATGTTAGACACTATTTTAAGAAAATTAAATTGCTTTTGGCAGTACCTGAAAAGACAAAGAAGCAATCCCATATTGATTAATTAGGAGAATTGTAACACGATTTTTCCCGAGACAAGGTAAATGGCATACTAATCTACTGAACTGCCATAAACTGCTCTTTAGTTCATGTCAACTTTGGCAGCACCACAGTATCCTTGAAATAGTTACTTGTGGTATAAATATTAAGGGGAAAAAACTCAGTATCTGTCATCAGTGGCTGAATTAGTTTTTCACAGTACATCTACATACAGTCCTCCAGCATTTGTAAATTGATCATACTCAAAATTTGGACATGCATTCAGCCAAAAATTACCATTTACAACTCAAAACTAATTTACAGAATAGGACAAAAGAGAAAAGTAGATGACAAGCAAGCAACAAAAGACTTGGAATTCAAATGCCACAAGAGGCATAACTGAATGCTAACTGCACAGTACCTGCAGCAGGTGTGCACAGAGGCTCACGTAACCATTTTAGGGGGGTTGATAGACTGAGTCCTTCTTAATCATTTGTGTAGCTTCAAAGACTAAAAATAGTGGAAATTTGTTTGAAACAAGACTGACTTGAAGTAACTAATTTTGAACAAAGATTCAAGGCTGGGCAGGGAGATGGTGGCCACTGTAAGAGGTTTGCTTTTGAGACAAAGGAATAAGCCAATGATAGGATTCTTCAAGAGGGGTTCAACTCCCTTTCACGCTGAAGTAGCTGGCTACTAGAGCTCTTATGCATGTTATTTTATTCATATGAAAATTTCATAACAATTTACAGGAGGCTTGAGTCTATTTTAGAAAATGCTGATATACTTGACTCATTTCTAGACTAACTCAAACCAAAAAGATGTTGAGAAAATATATTTCTGTGATTTGCAGTTAGAAGAAGTGTCCCTGGTGCTGACAATTAGAAGTATGCGAGCACTTAATCCTGCCATAAAATTAGAGAGGAAAAAATGCCAGTCTACACTAAAACATGACAGCACATCATTAAAATTACCAGAACCTAAGTGTGCGTATCATGCACTTCCAGACACGGCATTTTTAGCTTCCAGGCATCACACTGGAAGAACAGAATCCCAATAAACTTTGCACCTAGCGGAATGTATTCTGCAACATGTGAAAACCCTCATGTATGTGGAAATACATTCAGCCATGAAGGGGCAGAACATTCAAGGACATTAAGTCAATCTCATATTTCATAGTTCCTGTTAACCCTGAAATACAATGATGCTGCATTTGAGACACATCCTAATATTGTCAACTACCAGTCCGTGCCTACTGGGGCCTCAAGCAGACAGATTAAACTGAGGAGGACTTTTTAAGAAGTTCAGAACAGCTCTTGCCCCACACTGGAATTTCTGTCTACCACTTGCCTGCAGTGACTGCTTAAAAATTCATCTTAATATAACCCTGAAGATTTTAGAATTATGCCCATGTTCCCTGAAGAAGGCTACTGTTTTCCTGCACGTTTTACTTAGGTGTGCAAAAGTGTACTTTCATGTAACATACTTGCACAGCTGCAGATTAAAAGACTGAGATGGCCACTACTCAGCCACTGCAGAAGATTCAGCTTCCCATACATCCTGTGTAATCAAGAATATTAAAATTCTACAGCGATTTAAAAGATAGCATTTAATAGGATGCTGCACAGCTATTAGCAGAAATATTTGGTAGTCTTGCCAAGGATTCCTTCAGTAAAATGGTTCAGACAAACCCATTGCCATTAATACACATTCCTCACTGAAATACAGGTCTTACACCATTCAAAAATGGATCACTCATTCTCCAGGGCTGCCCATTGTAAGAAGACGACCAGACTTTTACCAGACAAGAAATGAACGTGCACAGAAAGTTAGCAGGTATGAGATCTAAGAAAAAGACTACAGATCCAATACTGAAGATCTCCTAACATGCAGGAGGTAAACAACGTTGTTAAAATGAGAATCTGCAAGTAAAGACAGAAAAAAAGACAATGCTTGAGATAAAGCAAGACGCCTGGAACACCCACAGTGCACAGATATAATGGTAAGGCTGTGACAAGCCTGAAGGCACCTGATAATGTGAAAACAACCCCTCAGACAAAAAAAGAAGATACACTGGTATACTTTTGACATCAGGCAAAACCAAAGATCCTCAGTAGCCATTGCTGGCAACAGGAGGACACTTGTTCATCTAGATACGGAAGATTTGTTGACTGTTTCAGGGGGACAGTGGAGAGGCATCCAGAATAATCTAAAAACAATTTTTGCTTTTCACAAAACAGTAACTATTGCTTTGGAAGTGTTAGGCAAATGCTCAGAAGGCACAAATCTAAAGGATCTTCTGGACTGCTTCCAGATAATCTGCCCCAATATACAATTTGGCAGGAAGCACTGATTTTACTAGACATGAAAAAGCAAAATAACCTCTATAACGCAGCTACTGTGGAGCCACCTGTGAGAAGTCTAACAGATCTCAAATCAATTGGCAATATCCTACCCTGCCAAATTCCTGCTTTTCATTGGTCAAATAAATGAAGCAGAAATAGCACTGGTTTGGAGTTCTGCTGATTTGGAGGGGACAATACAGAAAACCTAATGGTAAATATGTTATTATGCATTTCTTTGTCTAGTCCCAACAGAATCACAGATCAGAGCTATGTAGGTGTCTTTTTTTTTTTTTAACCCCTTTAGGGATTAAATACTTCCAAAATAAGTAGTAACATTAACAGCTTTGCTGAGAACTGCCCTAAAAAAAATGTAGTCCAAAGAGTGCTTGTGTTAAAGAAAAATGTTACAGCAAAAATGCGCTTGCAGGCTGCAAATCAAACAATCTCAAATGTGGCACTGAAAGGAGAACTGAGGGCATGTTTTGTCAAGTAAGGATAGCAGCTGGTACCTCTCACAGAGCAATGACAGTGCAAGGAGTGCCTCAGTGTACTCTCACTGAAACAGGTGGGTGGTCATTCCGTGAATGCTTGGCTGAAGCTGGAGTGATGTGGGAAATTATAAACTGCAGTACCTACCTAGTTTTGAAAACTGACATTTGCTACTTTTTAAAAGCACATTCGCTTTCCAGTTTCCATTTTTACTGCTCTTTGCAGGCTTTACAGTAGAGCAACAAAGATGATAAAGAAGTTGAAACAGCTTTACTATTTCAGCTGGCCACAGTCCAACACCACCATGTCTTAGCTCAGGCAAAACATTTGTTCCAAGTTTAAGGAAAAAAAAAAATCAGCCTGATGCACATTTCCATGAAGTGATAAACAAATGGCTGCATCTCTGGCAAAGAATGAGTCATGCTTGCATGACTGAGAAGGCATTCAGAAAGCTCACCTTGTACAGGTGTCACTACTGTCCCCTTGAAATGTGGATTTATGTGTATGTTCTTCGGTTGTTGAGGTGTCACTGGAGGTGGAGTCATCATTATTCTTGGTGTTTCTATCTGAGGGGGCATATGTAGCCCTGGAGGAGGAGAAGAATGATGCTGATGCTGTAAAGGAAGCAGAGATTGTAACTGTTGCTGCTGCTGCTGCTGTTGTTGCTGCTGCTGTTGCTGCTGCTGTTGTTGCTGCTGCTGTTGCTGCTGCTGCTGGAACAGACTCCTAACAGGTTGCTGGTGTGTTGGAATTAACCTCTGTGAATGAGTCTAAAGTCAGACAAAAGAACAAAGTCAATAGGCTTTAAAGTTAAAATATCCTGACATAAACCAGTACAAAACCAAGACACCTTTGGAGAACAGTTAAGGCCGAATATCAAGAGAAGAACTTCTCTCCCATATCATCAACCAGAACTATCAGCACAGGAAAGCAAAAGAACAATCGAAGACATTCACGGGAAGGAGAGGATGGCAAAGAGTGAGGAAGCCCACATGGAATGCAGACATTCATTCGCTTATTTTTAACAGTGAAACTGTCCAGTTTCCTATGTTAGGGTTCTGTATATCTCACTGGAAACTGTCATCAACTGCAATATATGATGATCCCTAGAAAAGACTCCTAGTATCAAAACAAATCCACTAACTTATCTCATGTATATTAGAGCCTCTCTGAGAAAACAGACATAACAATAGCAACAAAAGTCAAACTACAAATTAAGCTCGATTCTGAAGACAGAAGTGCAGTGCACCAATCCATACTGCTTCAAGGAAAAACTACTTTAAAGATACCTTTCACATCATTTTTTTCAGCAGCTATATACATAAAGCAAAGCAGCTATGAAGTATGCACAAGAAGAAATCGTGATGAGCACAAAAACGTTTACAACGTTTAAGATCAAAGTAACTAGCAAATACTGCAGCAATACAGAAAAATTATTCCACCTTCACTGTTTTAAAAGCACAAAATACTCTACTGCAGGGCTCTCAGCCACTGAGATATCCATTGACTCCTGCTAGCGATCAGCACCTACAGTTACTGCTGCTGGAAAAAACTCCTCTTTGTTTAATACAGATGACCTTGTTCTGCAAAGACATACACAAGCTTTGTTCTACAAATCTCAGCTTCCAGTACATTTTACAATAGGTGACAAAACGAAGTGTGGACTACCTCATGATCACATACTGGCTGGGGTTGTAATTTTTTTGGATGGAACAAGTAACATCTTTTAGTTTGTGATACAAAGCACAGGATGGAAAACAAGAGTAACATTCTTCTGAATTTCATCTGAAATACCAAGATACTAATTTATCCAGTGGGGATAACCTTCTTAGGGATTTATACCTGCCATGCTTATGGAGGCAAATACAAATATATTTTTTTTAGAAGTTTCAGCAAAAATATTAGTTTGACAATAATCAAGAAATATTTTACAGATTCATTATTTTTTAAAAACTCAATTACTACTAATAATGTGGGACTGAACATGTTTCTATGTTGCATGTAGAGGACTTCTCAGAGGAATTAACTTCTTCCTCTATCTTTATGCAAACCAGTACGCAAGCCTGATTGCATTGTACAAGTCAAAATCCACTTTTCATTTGGAGGCCTTGAGATTCAAGTTGAGGCCAGTAACAGGACTAAGCACATACTTTCACAATCACCATGTAACGCAAAGCCCATCTTGCCTAACAGTGACCTGAAAAAGCAAAAAGTGTTGGAACATATATTCCACCTTTGTAATAATTCACAATTTAGAATGTGTTTCTCCATGATTTCCTGGAAGTATGTTCAAAGAATACTAAGGATTAAAAGGTACCATTGTTGATGGCTGGTTTGGCAGCAGTGCAGGCCTGTGATCCTTCATTCTTCCCCTATCATTATTGTCTCTCCTTTGATCTCCCATTCCGTGGCACATAACCGAGCCTCCTCTTCGGCCTCCTCTCCTTGAGCCATACCGTCCCTGTTTAAGCTGCCTTTCCCTCTCTTCAAATTCAAGTAATGCTGCTTTGGCTTCTGCAGAAAGTTCTGTTAAAAGACAAATACAAGGGAAAAAGTATTTTAGCTTCATGCTGAAGAGACAGAAAATATCACTAAAAAACATCGCTAGAGGTATAGAAGCATCCTTACAACTAACACAGAATTTGCAGCCACTTTGATCTCCTTTAGGTGGCATGTTAACATTTCATTAAAGACATTTTTAGAAGGAAAAAGCACACAGATACTTGTGTCTGTTGCACAGGCAAAAATCAGTAGGTAAATGAAACAAACATGAACAAAAAGGTTTGGCTGGGTTGCTCTTAAATGCTATTGAAGTTTGCCTTATGCTGTTATGAGGAGGCTGTGGCTCCTCTCACATTTGTGTTATCTTAAACAACATCTCACTGATCTGCAGAGATGTCAGGCAGCACAATGAAACCCCCAGTAAACTTCACAATACAGGATATGCTGAGTCTTCCACACAAATGGATTTTATCTGCTAGGCTCTTGCACATTGGCCTGTTCCAGAGAAGGACCTTCTGGCTGCTGAAGCATTTTTCCAGTATGTAACTACTTAATATTTATTCTATTGGATATGGTTTAAGAACCAGCTCTAATTTACAAGTCCTAATTCCACTTAGGAGAGATTGCACTTCAAAATCTGTCCTCAGCTCAAACACATGGCCACTCATAACACCCACCCAACTCACGTCACAGGTAAACACCAGAAAATAGATAGTAATCCACGAAGACAGCCAAATTTACTTGAAACCTAGGACAGTGCTGAAAGCATCAAGAGAAAAACATGCAGTAATGGGCCCAGGTAATAAAAGAGAAAGTCTACAACAAACCTCAGGAAAAACACACCATGACAGTACAAGCATTGCCACTTGCCAGGTTTCAGTTACTAAAAGGGGATAAACATTACATATGTAGCTGAGGATTTTGCCATATGCCAGTCCAATCCTGTTTTACCTCTAAAACTGACTTCTAACAGGGTAAAATTAAACTACTCTACAAGAAATACAATCCTGACAAATAAAACCATATTTTGAATTCACATAATTGGCAATTAGTGCAAGAATTCCAGCTTTCCACTTAAAAAGTCTGCTTTTAATGTTAAAGGAGCCTGGATACAGAAACTTTTCAGGACAAAGGGTTTTTACTTACTGATACTATGCATAGTGGCTATAATATGTGCAGATCAGAGTAAAAATAATTTGTATCCAGCAGCTGAGACACTACTACATCTCCACATCACTACATATCCTCTATCAAGAATACTTAATTAAATCAATTAGAAAACTATTAAGTTTTTTTTTTGTGAGTCTAATAGCCAAAAACCCCACCATCTTAAACATCTTCACAGGTAATCTTAATTAGTCTGTTAAGCTGAGGATTGACAGAAGGGCAGAAAAGCATGAACAGTACGCATTCCAACTGGGGCAGTTGTTCTTTCTTGGTTGGCTACAGCAACTACCTGCACAACTGAGCTGCAAAGACTGTAAAAATTTGCATGTCCCAGCTTTCAGAAGTATTCAGCACCTCCAGAAAGCAGAGGCTTTCTGAATTTTAAAAGAAAAGTTTAGAACTTGCTGACTGTCTAAGAACACAGCAAACATGACAAACTCCTAAAAGCCCAGGATCTGCCATACAGCTTCCTATTTCATTTCTGCATGTTGATGATGAGAGAAGTTTCTCTATCTGCTTTTCTCTCCCCTCTGACACTGCAATTAAGTGGCATAAAGCCTTAATTTACAATTACACTATATACTCCTATGAAATGTTACCTTTACCCTAGCATATGCCTCAAGATATTAGCAAGGCCCAAGGCTTTAAGAGGAAAATCTCAAAGCATGCCTAGAAAGGGAGAAGGAATCGTGCTCTCTCAAGTCTCAGTATGGTATGAAATGTGCACACTATGGATTTCCAAGGAAAATTAAGACAAACGTACTCTCGTCCAAAGCAACCAAAAGCCTTAGATGTGACTAAAACAACCACTTTATCTATCCTTAGCTGTCAGGGATGAAAAAAGCTGGTTTAAAACAAAAAGCAGAGTTCTGCTTTCAAGCCTCCTTCTGCTCCACACCTGCAGCAAGTTCAGTTTCTTCACAGGCTTGCAAGTGTGAAGGGCCTAACATGGGCTGTTAGGTGCTCTGCAGGAAAGGAAGACCACTAGCTCCCCTGTACTTATGGGCAGAAATGGTGCCATTACATTGCAAAGCAATAGCTCTCCTCCCTTTAGCCAGAGAGGATCCAAATCCCGGGCATGTTGCTAGTTGGAAAGGTGGTTTTTTGTTTTTTTCGGGTTTTTTTTGCAAGAATAGGACAGACAGGGCAATTCTTCTGCCATCTTCCAAACCACAACCCTGAACTCAGCAAGATACTTTGGAAAGTAAAGTTGAGCCCTGCAACAAGTACCTACCACTAACACTCACTCAAGATAAGAAGCTATTTCCTATTCAACAGATGAGAAGTCACATGTGAGGAAAGCAGTTCTTAATGAACCTGGGAATAGAGCTAAGACTCCTACAAGGTGTGAGCCTCTCAGTCACTTGCACACATCTCAAAGGACATTGAATAGAAACAACTTTAGAAGAAAGAATAGGCTGCTCCAGACAAAATGACTTCAGAGGGCTGTGCTGATTAAGCTCGGAAAAGGGATGACAGCATCCTGGGCAAAGTTAGACCTGATGATCTTCAACATGCAGGTACTTTTCACTCTCTTAAAAATGAAAACTAATAGATTGGTTTCCCACTCACTTTAGAGAGAAGTTCTCAAACTTTAAAGGCCGTGTCCTTAAAGGCACAGTCCACGCAGTGAATTAAACTCATGTATACCTCAAGTGCTTTATACTGCTACCAATCACATACAGCCAGCTCTGTTACTAGGTGGGCTGTTTATTGAATTTGAGAGCATTGTGCCAGACATACAGACATCAAGGAGAGGAGACAGTGTGGATAACAGTTCTGCAGATAGAGGGGCAAGGAAAACAATCTCTCTCTTCCCTGAAAGCAAGATCACACTGATTAGAAAAGAGGTGATGAGCAGAGGAAGAAGAGATCCTCTTGCCCTCCCTAGACTCTTTTGAAGCATAATTAGGTAACCACATGAAAAGGCTCACTGCTTCTCCCTGGCTAAGAGCTTGCGTGTGTTGTGACCAAAACACACTGAGCCAGACGGGGTGCTGTCATGGCCCCAGGACAGTGTATGTGGGCTGCAGCAGCACACGGCCTCTGGCTCCAGCTTACATCAACCCTGAGCACAGCTTTCTTACATCTCCCTTGGGTTGCTCCCTGAACAACAACATTTCCAATCTGCAGGTTTGAGAATCCCAGAATCCCCATTATTCTGAATAATGCAGAAATTTACAACACAAATCACACTCCAGAACAGCTATTAAAACACTATATACATATGCATTTACATATATACGCAATCTAAACTGAGAGAGATAGCAAATGTTCTCCTTTGTTTTAACTTTTTTACTCCCCATCATCCAGACTTGCAACCTGATTACACCATGTGCTTCTGCACCACAGGGCAACAGTGAAACGACTCATTTTAATTTCCTAGTCGGGCCTGAAATCTCAGCCACTAGTTATCAGCATGAACATAAGCCAGCTAAGCAGCAGATAACAGAAAGTACCCTCACATCCAATAACCTTTGTTACCACTTTGCAAATGGCTCTGCATAAGTGTAGTGTTTGGTTTTGTTTTTTAAATTAGGTACAGAGAGAATGCTTTACTTTGGTGATGCCAAACAAAGCCATTTTTCTTCCTTACATTCCTTAACATGTAACTAAATCCAAAGCATAACAATTCCAATTGTGGGATAATTTCAACTACACGGACTGAAAGAACTTAGGTATTTCTCAAAGACCACAAACTCAGTATCTCTAGAAATCAACTGCGTAGTTGTCCTACAATAGCTCTCCTTTAAACTTCAAAACCACTACTTACATTATCTTGGATAAAGGAATGCTTAGGAAAGGTCTCAGCTACCTTCATGAGAATAGTCTCTATTCTTTACATACTTTTTACCAGCACACACTTATTCTCATCTTGACTGTACAGTTCTCACACACAGTTAATGCAGTGAATCAGCAATTATTTTTCTAGTGTCTCCAAGTGTCAAGATTAATTTCACCATTGCTGGTAATAAAATGGTTTCAAATGACATCTTTAATCAGCAAGTAAGAATGCACTCCTCCAATAGAGACAAGCTGTCACAAAAGGTCACCAAAATGTGACAGGATGGAAATTACGTTTGTAACTTCAACTGAAATGTTAATTCCTCTTTAAGTGTTTTCTCAACTATGTTCAGGTTTTAAAGTAAGGAGGTGTAACTCTGCAATGAAGTTTCATTTTTAAACTCGTAGCATCTGAAAAAACTTGTTTTAGCATCTCAACAGCAAGCAAATATTTATATGCAAACACGTATTTTTTTTGCTGTTTAATTTTCCACCACATGGTCAATCATTTGGTCTCTCTATCAAAAAATTAACAGGAAAACCTAGTATGAATAGAAACCACAAAAGCAAAATTGTATTTTTTGAGAAAGACTAGTTTCAAAAAACGCTCTTTAGTTTATAGATTCATCCACATTTATATCACCTTTTCCTTATATCTCAGAGCTACATCCCAAATAACTTGAAATTACACTTATTTAAGTCTAATTCAAAGCACTGCTCCTTTAACAGTCAAGGTTCACTCCAAGTTTTCTCATTGGCTGGTCCTGCCTTTACACTGAACTAGAGAGTAAACCCATAGCATACGAAAATGCATGCAATTGTCATTTACCTTGTAATTACATGCAGAGATTTAGCTGTTACAATGCACTCCTTTTTAAAATGTTCTGTTTTGTAAAGCCACCAGCACCTCTTGTATAAATAAGAAACAGACTGTATGTGGTATGTAGAAATATGGTCTTATGGCTGAACCTACTTTTGGAATGCACCTCAGCTAAAATATCCCTTGCCCATATAGACTACATTGTGCCTCCAGAGGGTTCCCTTCAGTCTGACTCTAATCAGCATCAATTCCTAATTATTAAAACAATGCTGAATAAAGGCCCTTAACACACACTTCACGTGAAATTGCAAGTAAAAAGAGCTATTTGCTAAAGACGAAAACTACAGGTACCAAAGATATTAACTCAAAATCATGCACTTATGTCTCACAGCGCGATATGGCCTATGTGAATACCACTGTGAAAGGCTGGTTTGGTCTCTGCAGCTGACTCCTTGCTCCTCATGACCAAGTCCTCTCAGCCACACCACCTTTGTTACGGAATTAAGGCTTCTCAACTTTTGCAGGCATAGTAAAAGCCCAAATTCCTTGCAACTGGATTAAAGAACTAGTACGTGATGCAACTCAAGAGAAAAATCCTTAGAACTAACACCCTTTGCAAAGCAAGGCTTTTAAGACAAGAGGAAAATTTCCTCAGGAAGAGTTCCAGCAATCTAGGTACATGCTCTGGGAACGTAATTCCAAAATGCCCTGTTGTCCCAAAAACACTAACTCATCTCAAAAGACAACAGAAGTTTCCAGTTTCCAAGCTCACGCTGTATGGCACCCACCTTAAAGCAACCCTGTGTGAAGAATCTATCCCTACAGCCTGGCAAAACTTGAAGTAACATTAAAACATACATCTTCTCCCAGTAGTATCTGACAATTAGCCAAGAGTATCTGACAATTTGCCTTCATTACCAGTTCACCTTTCTTGCAGATCTTGATTCTCTTCAAAAGATCAGGGCTTTTTCCTCATAGTTTAAATAGCTATTTTGGATCAGTAGCAAACTTGTAAGAATGGTACACCTTTCTGAGAGCAAAACTGCATTTCTGCCTATCTCCCTACCAACATCTTTTTCATTTGATTTTTTGTGATTAATGTTATTACCAGCACCAAAGGCCAACACAGGAAGAGGCCTAGGGAACACAGTCATCCCCAGTAGGGCAGGTACAACATCAGTATCAGATACCTGAGTACCCAGGGCACATGAGGGATCTTGAAGCCAACTCACAAAACCATACACCAATGTGATTTTATTTATAGAATCATAGAATGCTTTGAGTTGGAAGGGACCTTCAAAAGTCATCTAGTCCAACCCCCCTGCAGTGCGCAGGGACATCTTCAACCAGGTCAGGCTGCCCAGAGTCCTGTCCAAACTGACCTGGAATGTTTCCAGGGATTGGGCATCTACCACTGTTCTGGGCAACCTGGTGCAGTGTTTCACCACCCTCAGCATAAAAAATTTCCAATTTCTTACAGCTGGGGATTGACAGCTCTCACGCCCTACGGAAGCCAATCTTAAAGACCTGCCAGCTCTGTTATGGTCCATTGTGCCCAAGGGCCATTTCCCAGGGGGTCCTATTGACTAACTCCTCGAAGAGCTGGAATTTTGATTTCCTAAAATTCAGGGTCCTGACTTTACTCTTCAGGAACAGAGCAGCTGCAAATCTACTGCTTCTTCTGAACTAGCAGTGGCAAATTCATTAGCTACATGGAGCAGTGTTTCTAGAAAAAACTTGCATTATGCTACTCAAAGACAAGGATAATACTCTTTTAGACACTGCCTAAAGAATCAACACGTTGTAAGAGATCCAGACTGTTCTACTGTAGAAAAGTTGAACCCAGAAAACAGGGATTTCCATATTTTTCTAACACACTCCCCAGGAAATTACAATTTCCCTAGGCCAATCCAACAGTAGGAACACAACAGGTTCACAACACGCTTATGTTCCTGGGGGAAAACAGCAAAGATGCAGGTATTTCACAGCAACACACAAGTAACAAGATTTGTGTTATCAACTGAAAATCTTCCAAGGATGGAAGCCCAAAGGAATTCCTTAAATGTATTCTACCACAATACGTAGCAAGGCGCAGATCAGATAGCTGCTGCTTGAATACAGGAAAGCTTTTGAAGACATCACAAGCGTGTCAAGGAACAAACACTGTGCTGATTTTCAAAACATGATATGCTTAGACATTATTCCCAAGAAGAGAGACACTACACATACTACCACAGACTACATTTGACTTCGGACAACTTGGACATAGATCAGTTGCCTTCTAACTTAGACTGGCCTATCTTTTGCCATTAAACTCTTGTATAGAAGTTTTGGCAAGTCTGTCTTTTATTATAGTACTTCAAAATAGTCCATGGCCACAAAACCTCACCCAAAGTTTCCGGAATGTTTCTCCTTTCTCTTGTCACATCTGAGAGCCTAATTATCGTTCCTTCTTTCCGTTCAGTTTTGAAACGTAATCGTCCAGACTCTTCATCGTCATCCTCCTCTTCATCAGATTCTTCTTTTGTTTCTTCTTGAAGTTCCAGAGATTCAATAGCTGCCTGAATCACAAAACAGAGAGGACATGCAAACTGAAAAAACTACTTTCTTGTGATTGGTGAGTATTAAAAGACAAAGCTTTCTTTAAAGGTTCCTTTGAACAAATTTTGATGGCATTATACATTATTGTCATACGTAACTCAGTGAACATTTAAGAGCTTGGTTTAATTTTTTTTAAATATAAAGATATTAATTAGATAATAAATTATATAGTAAAATCTGTTGAGAAAACTCATTTTCCTGGAATATTTAAGGGAATATAGAAACTCCACTTAGAACCATGATCTGATTAGTACCTACTTTTGCAGATACAGTGACATTTTGTCACTTAATTGGCTTTAGATGCAAACCTGGGATACTGCCCTATTAAAGTAACATAAACATTAAATCATTATTTTTTTCAATTGTTAACAACTGTCAGTAGCATATTGTTTAAAAAAAAAACAGATAACCTCACATACCAATTTTATTCCTCTAGCCATGTATAACTGCACTTGTCTTTACTTTTTCTACTCCTTGAGTAATTCCCAGCTTTAATTCAGCAATTGACAAAGAGAATGGAGAATAGGATTGGATAAAATCTGAATACACTAAATTTATATATTGGAATGCTACCCCTTTGTCCTCATTTACCTTCCAGTTCTCTCTTTAACAGAGAACATTATTTAGATGAAACTATGTACTAAATGAAAATGGATCACTCTCCATCAAATTAAAAGAAAAAATCAATTTCATTCTCCTGTGCTGGCATAAAATTAATGCTCAGAATGTTACACAAGTTATATTTGATTTCTAGAGTTGAAAATTAGAAGCATTCTAATATAGTCTGATTTTCAATGAAATATTTGGTTCCTGTGTATTTGGTTATTTCTTGTACAAGCCTACTTGCTCATTTCTTGGAGCCTGTACATGCATTTTAATTCTTTGCAAAGCCAGTAAATACATCATAACTTTCATATTGCTTGAGGACAGGTAAAAAAAAAGGAGTGAAATATAAAATGCAAAAAATGGTTTAATCTTCTATTTAACCAGACTGGAACAGTAATTGATAGGAAAAAGGCACAGCAGGCATGTCAATCAGGCAGCATGTGAGCCACAAACAAAAAAAAAAAATTAAAGGCAAAATAGTGCAAGAGATTGCAAATTTCCTTATCCAGGAGTCCAACTTCATCCAAAACCAAAAAGAAACATAGGAAGCAACATCAGAGATCAGAACTGGCAAGACAGTTTCTACTGTAGAAGACAGCACAGCATACGAACTCCAGCTCAAAGCTACTCCAACTTTGGAATGGTGAATACATGATCTGCATATCTAGTTACTGGGTTTTAATGGGCTACTGATCCCAAGTTACTTTCATTTTATCATCTCCTTATCTCAGAATGTCTTTTATCCATTCCTGGCAAACATTCAAACACTACATTTCCTGACCTCAAAAAAATGCTTTAAGATATAGCTAAGAGAATAGACAAAGTTTACAAAAAGCTTTAAGGCTTATATCTACTTTATATAACAACTTTATCATATCAAAAAATGCAGCTAAAAACAACACACAGAACAGCAGGCAAAAATACCCCAACCATCCTTCAAGACTGAAAGAAGTCCAAACCTCAAAAGCAAACTCAAATTGAGCACAACTGGTCTGATTAACATATCCATGTATAATCAAAGCACCTCTGTGGACAGGCAGTCGAGGCTTATGGAACAGAGGAGGGATGCTAGCAAGGAAAGAGATGCTAAGGTGGTTTGATAAAAACAAGCAAAAACAGGGGAGAAAAACAGGGTTAGCATTTTACTTTCAAAAGAGGGACTCCCAAAAGACAAAGGAGTAGCAACACCTGTATCAAATCTACATGTTTACATAACATAAACCCCGTAATTTTAGTGTCTCAATGCCTATCTTTAAAAACTTTCCCTTCAGGATCAGGACTTGGAAGTCAGAACCGGAGGCGCTGTTTTGCGAATCACTCACTACACCGACTGCTCCCTCACTACACCCGAGCATAAACTCCAGATGCATCCACACTTTATGTCCATGCCCCTTAAAAGCGACATAGGAATTCCAGTTTTTATTTATCAAAGACTGGTCTTGGTCATGTAATCTCATCTGTGAGTGCAAAACTTACTCGTGCAAGGCTCTATAAATGGCTCAGACTGAAGATCAGAACTAGAACGGTTAATGCAGCGTGCATTGTCCTGAAAAATTTTGCAATGTTTTAATGAAATGCTACAGAAAATACCTGTGGAAACTGCTTTTTGATAGTTATTAATTCTGGAAAAAAAGAAAGTTCTAACCAATTACAAGACAACTATTTTCCTACGCAACAGTAAAAAACATTTCTCAGACTTTTCTAGATCAGCACTATTCTGTTCTTAAGCCACTTGTATGACTTATGTAGTCTTCTGGGTCTAACTCACTCTACTCATCAGTATAATGCTCATGCCACCTATTAACAAACAACAGCCATACAACCATTAGCTATCAAAGACAAAAAAAAAAAATATTCAAAGGAGCTAATGAAAAAGCAGGCACCAAGGAAAGGCAGTGCTCGAGAATGCTAACTGACCCATGTCCAAGTCTGATTAAATGTATTATTGAGGGATTTATACTAGTTGCGATGGAGACACCAACATGTCTGACAGCCAACCATACGTTCTCTACATACAGCTCCAGGAAGGGTTATCTGAGCTGTGTAGGAGGACGCACCCTTCCCCCCCAATCTGTTCAATAGTGTAGCATGCAGGACTTCTTTAGATCATCTTTTACAACTTCCAGCCTAACAGGATGAGTTGTTTTGCCAAAATTACACTATGTGACTAGATTCTAGGTTTCTCAATAAACTCCTTCAGAAACAGTCACAAGTGCAGACATAGAGTTAATATGCACTAGTACTTAAAGGATTCTGTTTAATACTTGCTAATCATGAGTATCTCTGCATATACATAAACAATCCTCGAACAGCCACTGGAGGTCACATGACTGGATGAGCCAGCCAAGGCTTCTAAGCAGGTCTCCTCAAAGGGAGCTTAACATTTCCCATTATGATACCTCGCACAAAGCTGCCAAAGAGCTTTGCTGACTCCTCCTTACGAAGATAAAATAATGACCTTTCTTCTATCACAAGGTCAGAGTTTCCTGCCATCCTCATTAAATAATTATGCCATAAATCCCAGCCAGCGACCAGAACTCCCCATGCTGGGTTATGCTTTGCAGTGGAGAAAGAGTGCGTACTCCTGCCCCAACAGCTTACCAGGCAGCTGCAAGACTGATAACAGATCTAGCCCAAGGACAGCAGGAGAGGAGAGGAAAAAAAAAAAAAAAAAAAACAAAAAAAAAAACCACACACGTCAGCATGATAAAAGTTGATCTTAGCACAGGATCCTCCTAAACATGGTGTCCAGTGTACTGGAGAGCTTTGTGTCAGAGATTGCCAAGATGTACAAAACAGGTGAGCGTTATAAAGGCTAAACCAGATTCCTTCCACACAAACCATTATGAAGGTGGAAAAAAGAACATTTACCAGCTAGAAAATAAGTGGTGGAGGCTTCTGCCAGAAGCTAACATTGAAGCAGCAATGGATTAAAGGAATTTAATTCTGAATTGGATAAATTTAGACATGATTACTACAGAATTCTCACTAGTTCATACTCTAAAAGTGAAGCTGTGCTTTAAAGCAGGAGGATTGATTGACAGTGAATCCCAGCTATGTACTTAATTTTACACGATGTGCACTGCTTTCATCATCTCATACAGGCTGTGGCTGCGGATAGCACAAATGCATCGGTCTGCTTTTAAAACACCAGAAGGAAAGTGTATATAATCCAGTGAACGAATAAAAAGAGTTTGTTTCACAGTTCTGTGAAGGGTAGATTTAAAAGCTAGGAAGTAGGAAGTTAAGTACATTAAGGTATATTTGGTGTAAGATGCTCGCAACAGCAAAAACTGAACAATGCACGTGGCCCCTTCCAGTGCCTCTCTCCACCTACCAAAAAGGTGTTGATTTACTGTAAGTTTGATACAACTAGGGTATCACAGCATGCCCGTTTGTTAGAACTTCATAGAATAACGCTGCTATGTCTTTGAGGAATTAATATCCTGGTGAGTTAAAGCCCCAAAGAGGGAACGCACTCTGACTACACTTCTCTGCGGGTAATCCATTCAATCCTATTTAACTAAGAACTGGAATACAAGTAATATTAAAGGAGATTCCTGGTGGGGAAAGAAAAAAATTCCACATCAAAAACGTGCTGCAAATTTATAACAGGTAAGACACCACTGTTTGAGCTTATAACCAGTGAATGTATACTTTGGGTTTTGGCATAAGGTTTCTTCTTGCAAATGAAGGAACTCACCCTTTTTTCCTAATCCAAAAATTAAGATAAACTTCAGAAATTTCGGTCCCAACACAACTATTTTCAAAACCACAAACAATCTGACCTTTGCCTTTCTAACATACAGATCCTTCCATGCTCGTGCTCCTCCTGGAAGTGGGATACTCGAGAACTGTATCTACACTCTCAACAGCAGCAAATTATCAATCTGGAAAGTGAGGTACCATAGCCATTAGAGATTTAAGACTGCATGCAGTCATTCTCCTACCCAAAAGGGCCCCTGAAGTTTCTAATGTTGAAGCTAAAATTAGATATGGTCATTCTGTGCACTCCCTTATGATTTCTATCCCAAGGGGTAGAGGGGATCTTATGTAGCTGGCAATTTAGATGCTATCACAATTCATCTTAAACAAAGAGTAACATCACCAATAATTCAACATTGGCAAAGTTGAATCAGTTTTTACCCAGAAATATGGGCAATTCTACAAATTCAAATTCTGAAACAACTAAGTTATTTTAAGTCTCCATTAAATTCAAGACATACCTCTTCCGATTCATTTGTCATTGCCTGGGATTCTTCCAGCTCCTCATCAGCTGTATATTCTTCTTGTTCTTCCATTGCTTGCTCATTATATGATTGCATGTAATCTTCATCCTAAGGCAATAACATACGAAGGTGAAAAGACACAGGCCAACTTTACAGACTCACAAGCCTGTTAAGAGACGGGGTCTGTATGCACTGTTACTGTTTCCAGAAGTGGAAAAGTTCTGTTTCTATCAGAATTACCAATTGTAAGTGATACATCACAGAAAGTATGTCCTGGTCTGAGTGAGAACAGAACTCATTCTGTTCAGTGATTTTAATTTCAGCTCAGTTTCTGCTCAGTGACTGCCCTTCCTGAAGTTAACGGCATATTTTTGCAGACAGTGTCTGCTTCGAGAAGTGACAGCGCTTGATGTTTACAGTCACTACCAAGGATTGGGATGCAGAAAGGCTCTTGCCTAAACTTGCTCCTGTGAAGACCAAGGTCACTGCTAAATCCTGTGCACCACACTGGGGATGCAGTAAGTGAGAGGCTGCACCTGCGAGGAGCAGCAGACACCTTACGTGACCCTGAACTGACCAACAAGGTATTCCATCCCATAAGACACATTCAGTATAAAGCTGAGGGATCACAAGGGTCAAGCTCTTTTCTTTGATGGCCAGCATCAGAGGAAGACTCTGTTCTGCCTTTGATCCAAATCTGTGCATTTCTGAATCCAGTTCCAGAATCCAGCTCCTGAATTCAGTTCCCATTTGCCACTGTGTCCAGTCTGGGACTTCCCCAGCACCTGCCCCGCATCATCAGTGGTGATGGTGATGTAATTGTCGTGGGGGGTGCGGGTGGTGCTGGGTTCAATATTGGTTTTGTATATATCTCATTCTGTTGTTATTACTTTCATTAAAGCAGTTTTAGTTTTCTTTTCAAATCCGAAAGTCCCTCTCCCTTATTCCTTTTCTCTTCCCCTTTGGGAAGGGAGAGGGTTAAGTTAATACAGAGCGTATGTCATTCATCTAGTGGCTTGCCCAGTCCTAACCCTTGACAAGGTATAATTAGCAGGGCTTCTCAATAGGCAATAATTTTATCAGAAACATAACCAAAACCGTTTTCATTCAGATCCCAGCAATGTCATCCTGAAGATCCCACCTACTACTGTTTGCCCCATCTACTTCAGTACTTCTACATCTTTTGATTACAAATTCATGAAGCAAACACTACAGTACTTTCTTACCAAAGGAAACATGCATCTACAGCACTTACATTAATACCAGATTCTACCCCATTAAAACCATAAACATTCTTAAAGCATTCTGCAAGTGCTTATATATGAATGGGTTCAATTCTGAGCAATTATGAACATAAAACGAGCAAAAGCTTCCTTAAGTAAGTTTGCTTGTATTTTAGAACACCTCACTGATCACATACAGTTTTAATTAAGATTAAATCATTTCACTAGCAATTAAATCCAGTGCATGTTCTCTAATACACTGCTTAAATTATGCTGAATTATGCAGGTGACATTTTCTGAACTAACCTCCAATCTCTTTATTCAGGTTTAGACAGTTCTCAGTTACAAAAAGGATGAAGGAGCAGGACATCAATCACTTTGGGATATTAGCACCTTAAAGATGTCTTTAGCAGGTCAATAATCTTTTCACCTTCGAAGGACTTTATCAGATCTTGTCTAAAGCCCGGATAAAAGCTTTTGCATTAAGTACTTCTAACAATTGGCAGTGTATCTCCACCACACAAAGCTGTTTTCTTCCTTAAGGATACAATCCTCAAGGTCATGATTCTCAACTGCCTTCCAGCATGACAAAGGAGCATTACCTACCGCCAAACAAGCTGTCACCACAAACTTTGTCACAGTCTAGATAAAGAAACTGGCAGACAGTGATAATAGGTCTAATTTCCCCTCCTCCCTAGGGAGGTAAACAGATTTCAGATCAGTCTAAAACCCTATGCACGTGAAGCAATGTTATCTTTAAACATATAATAGAAAGAAACTCACTGGAAATTCATCCAGGGGTTCATTGATTTCAAGGTCTAGCACTTCATCATCTTCTCCAGGCTCTTCCCCATATTCTATTTGGTCTTCTGTCAGTTCAGGATCATTGCCTTCATAATGCTCTTCCTCTGCATACTCTGAAGCATACACTTCAGGTGCTTCAGATTTATCATAAACAATTTCATCTTCTCCTTGGTCGTACTCAGACTCATGTTCTATTGACGGATCGTTGATGGACTCAGAGAGGTCGTATGATGTAAGTATGCCAGATGTAGCATTGAGGCTAACTGTGACACCCTGAGAACTATGGTATAGGAGGGGAAAAATTCAGAGGTTGAAGCCTAACAGTCAACTACTCACAAAGTTTTAGCAAAACAAAGCCAACACATACAAATCCTCTACACTGGTGGACAAAATTATACCTCACACACTATTTGACTCCATGCCATATTGTCATAACACATACTGCACTGCAGCTTATCACCAGCTGCAGGCTATTTGACCAGGGGAATCAAACCAACCAGACGGTTTAGCAGGTCAAACTGGCATAAGTCCTGCTTGGTAACCAAAGCAGACTGGATTCATTTTAATTCCAAGACTAACAAAAAAAAGCACAAAATTACTATAACTGCATCTCTTTTCCCAACCTTTCAGAAAACACTAGTAAATTACTTTTTTTATTACATGTATTAACAGTGTTCCTTCTTGATCATCTTGAATTCACACTTATGTTTTTACGACAGATTTAATGTTATACCTAAAATACTGTAAAATACATAGTGAAGAACTGACATTTAAATGCTTAAGACTTATTCTAACTTAGTAACAGCACTGGCATATACACTGAAAAAAACCAATACAAAAACTGGCAAGTCTATAATCTGGAGGAAAAGCAAATTTACTGTTTACAATAGCTAGTTCTATCAACACATAAAAGAGCAACTAACCAACTGCAGACTAATTAAGAAAGCAGGGCAGGGAAGCTCTTCTTGATTTGAGGGCCCCATGTACAAGGAAAACAAAGGTAATTTTATTTATTTATTACATTCTTATTATTCACTATTTTCCTAAGTTTGGGGGAACAAGATCCTGGCTGCTTTGAGCTATTTGCATTTCTAAGATGGCAAAGATTTAACACAAAAATGAAAACATTATGAGGGATTATCATTATCCTCTCAACTATAGAGGCATAAATAAGTTTGAATGGCAACAGAGGGTGAGGGGAAAGGAGTGGAGCAAGGCTCTCACTCTCTGGCAGCAGAACTGCTAAAAATGCAAGACTCATCTACAGAAACCTGCTTCCACTGAGCAGTATTATCACACTTCAGATACTTTCTCATCACTTGTGCAGTCACACAGCCCTCCTCCTGCTGCCCGGGGCTCACAAGGAGGAAATCCAGAGAAGAAACTGCAAGGACTGTAACTGGGATTCCCCATTTTGAAGGGAACAGTCCAACCCTCCCTCCTGCAGGGAGGAAAACAGCAGCCAGTGGAGAGACTGATGGTCTGAGGTACTTCACCACACTCTGCGTCAGTCCAACATACGGACAGGACTCCTTATCCTAATTCCAGCCAAGGACAGAAAGGAGATCTCAGAGTAACACACATATATCTATATAAAAAAACACATATATATTCAAACCACCTCAGATTACATGCCTGCATCGCACATAACAAGTAGAGGAAAAGCTGACACAACACACAGGCCATTAAATGCAGCGATGGTACCGCATCACTTCTGCATCACAAGCACTCTCCTTCCCCCTGCATCCCTGCTTGACACATAGAAGTGTCAAGACACTTATTTTGACTTGTCATGTCCGTAATTCAGTTGTGGAGCTGTATTACCACAGAGGATTCACAGGGCAGGATCCTCAGTAAACTCTCATGCAAGTACCTGCTCAAGCTAATAAACTCAGTCCAAAATTTTCCATTGTGTAACTGTACACAAGTATTTAAGCCACAAATCAAGCCTTACAAACTACGAAGCTCCCCTCCTCAGGGTCTTAGAAGGTAAGATATGTTTTAAAAAGCAAGATGGCAGAAAAAGACTTTACAGGAAGGAAGTCTACAACAATACCAAGAAGGCACGGAACAAGAGCTCCGTAAGTATTTATAACTAATTCTAAATGCACAGGAGATGACACAGATTCTTTATAAGCTTTTTTTATAGATTTGAATTAAATTTATTAGATTCAAATTAAAAAATCATTTTACTGAAATGCTAGCAATGCTACTGAACACATAATATACACATTATTAAGTAGCTGGCTAGGTAAAAGGCAAAACTATTTTAAGTATATACCAATAACTTCAGTTTAGTAGTTTAACTAGTTATCAGCAGTAGTAGTCATTAATAACTCAGTTATCTGAAACACAAGATTTAAAAAAAGAGATACCGAAATTCTTGTTCCTCTTCATTGTCACTTTGCAGAAGATCATCATTCAGCTCTTCATCTGACAAGTCTGACTGATTCTAGGTTTTAGAAAAAGTCAATCATGAACATAAAAAAAAGGATATAAACTTTTAACTAACTATTGAAACTTCTGAACACTAAGTAGTTTTTATGAAGAACACATCCCAAACTATCCTCAATGAAATTACCCAATTCAGTGAGAAAAAAATATGCTACACAAGACAATAAACTGTAAAATAAATGTTTGACAGTCTTAGGGAAATTTAAAAACTCAACTCGCCAAGGTATCAACACTTTTCACTGACAAATTCCCAAATACAGCCAGAGGTGACAACTCACTTAAGAAACACCAGGAAGAAAGGTAGGTTAGCTTTAGTACACTGCTTTGTGGCCTTAATGCATTAGGTGAGTCAAGAAAACCCACTAAGTTACTGCAGTTTCTATAGAGCAGAGATACTTAGGAGACTGGGGGAAAGTACACAATGATAGGAAGAAAACTGAAAAAACCATAACTGTTTTCTAAGTGCAGAAAATATGCCTTTTCTGAACTCCTCCTAATTTGTCTATCATACTTTCAGTTGTTTCATTCTTTTTTTTTTTTTTTTAAATAATTACCCACTAGGAAGAGATAACTGCAGTTTTGCTCACCAACATTATTTCCATCCCCTAAAGTAATAGGGATAGAAAGGTTATACAAGGGTAGATTTATCTAAAAGTACTGGAATGAGATTCAGTAGAAGCAAGTTTAGGCTAAATAGCTCAGGGAAAACTTCCTGAAAATTTTATTATTACTCCACCATATGAGTCCATACCCAGAGATACTACTCAGAGCCTTGTAAGATGGCAAACTAAAAACAAGAATAGAAAAAGCACAATAACACATAAAACATTGGAGAAATCTAGTATTGATTAGTATTTACACAGATAAATAAGTAGCTATATCGGCTTACATTTCAACTACAAAGATATATATAATGTTAACTGCTTACGATTTTGATAACTGTGTAATACACATCTGCAATCCCTATCCTCTTAGAATTTCATTTTATTTTTTAAACCAGTACACGACACAAAGGAACTTTCTATCTTTAACAGGGATTACTTACAGATTAATTTAAGAAGGTGACTTCCAACATTTAGGGTGTGATTAAGTGCAATTAAAACTCAAGTTTTACTAGATCTGAGTTTTTAACAAACCTATTCATCTCCAACTAAAACTTTAAAAACTATTTTCTACATGAATTCTTTTAGTAGATAAAGAGGTGACTAGCCAGTTCTGATTTCCCAAACAGAAGCCCTGTCATCTCCTGCAGATACCTGGCAAATTCAAACATATGTTTAGTTTTTTTCAGAGAGTTTAGGTTTGGAAATAGGTATGAGAGTGAGGAGTCCATAGCAGACACAGGGGGGACTCATTTATGTTCTCCAATGCTAGCTGCTTCCATATTCTTCCCTCACTGTAGAAGGGGAAATTCTCTGCCTACTCAGACAAAGCAGTAGTGCAGTGTGTGCTGTGAGTGGTTCTTTAGTAGATGCCACTGATTATTTTTTCTATTTACTCTCTGGTAAATACTGCTGGTAGTTTGGTGAGTAACTTTTAATAGCCAGGAAACTAGCAGTTGCTGTGAATTCTCCAGAATGGTAATCAGCACTCAGGAGGCACCACAATTAAACAAAAAACCAAAAAAACTCAGTTAAGTCAATATGAGCTACAGAGAAACTGATTTTGAGAACCATCTCCTTTTTGAACTATGTGTTGTAAGAAGAAATAATATCTCAGAAAAATAAATATTTTTTCTAAAAGTTGTATTTTAAAAAGCCACACTTGGAGGTACTCCACAAAAGGAAACAGAGCTCTGGGTGCTCTGGCAACAGGGCAGATCTCAGGTACTTGTGACTGTCAAGCTTTGGGGAGGCGACCATAAAAGACATAAAAGGCCACACCAAACAACTAAAGTGGGTAAGTTGAACATCATTCACATTTTAGTATCTCTAACAATTCATTTTAATGCACACCTCTTACCTTTTTGCCAGTTAGCAAATCTTCTCCAAGCAAGTCATCATCAAGTTCACTGGAAAACATTAGCAAATTTAAGAAGTTAAACCTCAGAAAACAGAAACAAACACTGTACACGGTATATGCCTTAAAATACTAGGTTGAGAATTGCCGCTGAGTCTGCACAAAGCTTTCCTTTCAAAGCATTCAGCAAGTTGAAAAAGGAGAAATTTTAAATGAAACATATTCCCCCTTCTATAATAAAATGCTTATTACTGACAAAAGCCTGTATTAGAACATGCCTATCCTAGTACTAAACTTAAGACGTGATTTGAAATACATGCTGTAATTCATGAATGTGAACTTACTGCCACCTGCACGCTTTAAAAAAAGACAAAATCAAGTATCTCTGCCTTAGATACTACATAACAAGTAAATAGCCCAATAGAATGGGAATACGTGTAAGAGTTCCTTAGGACTATACAGGAAATAGTGGAAAACAGGGAAGCCAATCCCAAGACATAAACAAGTGCTAAAAGTTGTTTTTGCAGACAGACAGATCTCTTTCAGAGCTGGTTACTGTACAGATAACGCAGGAGGGAGAATAAAAATCTTGTGGGCTAGAAGAGAACAGATTATATTCCAAATCAGCCCTAAACAGGACGTTATCATCAGTACACAGTATTTGTCCATAGTTACTGATCTCAAACAGTTCCAGGAATGACTGAACATTAACAAATAGCAATTGTTTTGTGCTCACTGCAACATTAAACAAAAATTGAGACATAAGACTTACCATATATTCCAAAGAGCAAACTTAATAAAAATTAAGCACTTTATTTCAGAGGCAGAAAACTCTATGAAACATTAATGGTTTCAGAATAATTTAGAGCCAAAACCGAAGCAGGTAAAAGTCACTCATCTCTTCAGTTGCCAGTAATCTGACAAATGCACCAAAAGGTTTGAAAATATGTCCCAGCACTATGGTGCACCACTGACAGCTTTTAATAAAACTGCACTAGAGAAATTACAAAAGACAGCAAAAGCACGTGTTATAGCAGCATTCAAAGACAAAAAGCAAGTTCAAGAAGTCAGAAATCTAGAGCAAAAAGGAAAAGAAAATGAACGATTAAATTAATTACCTAAATATAGTTAAGGCTATTCAACATATTACTAAAAAACACCCTCCACATGATTCTTTAAAAAAATGTTAAACACTTCATCAACAGAATTAATTGCACATGTACTCTAGATTTTTAAAAGCTTTGGCTTATTGCATGACAGTCAAAAAAAATTTGCACTAGCACATAAATGAAGCTCATAACAGAAAAAACCCGATATTTCACAGAACACCCTCAAAAATCTGTTAAAATATTCAATATCATTCAACATTTTCATTGATAAATTAAAGGAAGAAAAATTGCCATTGGTAATTTTAAAATAAAGTAACAGTGAAAAGTCTGCACAGTAAAGCAAGACTTATCTCAAGCTTCTCTTGAAATGGCCAAATCTGAAGTTATCTATCAGAAAGAGGGACCAGAATCACCAGATCTGACTATTAAAAAAACAAAACCAGATACTAAAGATCTGAGGTTAACTGAGTTAAAAAAAAAAGACAAAAATGAATGGTTGCAATCTGATACCACACAAAGCCACATAAATGGGAATAAAAGTACACATCTATGATAGTTCCAAAGGCAACTCACCCTCACTATCAGCCAGACACAAAGGTCTTTCCAAAACCACAATTCTAGGAAATTAGGGTTAAGAATCTAAGAGTTCATCGCTCTTACAAAAGACAGAACCATTTTCCTTCCTTCCTCAACTCCCAATATTCAACATGCCCCTCACTGAATAAATTAGGTTCACCAAATGAGGAAGAGAAAATAATAATAGACAACAGCAAGTAGAAAGTTTTCTGTCAGTGGAGAGAAAAGAATAATCTCAGAGAAGGGTCGGAACAGGCAAACATCAGCAAAAGTCAACTACTCCATCAGGCCCGACATCTCACAAGAGAGCACCAGAACTGAGTGTTTTTCCCAAACCCAAGCTTTGGGCTACTTACAGACATAAATGTATAAATTAACAGCCCATGATAAAGATGTCAGACTGGCCCTTTCTGGCCTCCAATTTCATGAGCATGCCTCATTAAATATGAGCAGTAGCAAGGGCACAAGTGTTTCAGGAGAAGAATTTGTAAAAAAATATAATGGGAAAAATTCTCCAAGAACAATGCTACATTTGTACTCCCAAATAACAGGGGCTTTCCAGCTCTCAGTTATAACCCTCCAGTGCTTGAGAAGGGAAAGAGATTGGGAAGTTCAAAACTATTTAAATGACTGGGGAATGGGACTCAGTTAAGGAGGAACACAGTAAAAGTTGATGTTTGATCAAGATGCGTGACTAACACTGTAACCCCTTCATCCTTCCCCACCAAAAATGTGATTTAGGTTGCAAAACAGAGCATGAAGGGTTAAAAAAAATAAAGTCTACTGTGTTCATTCAGCCTTTTTTCCATCTTCAAGAAACTGTGTTCTACAGTGAACTAGGCCAGTAGTTAAAAAAATGTAAGCAATTACATTGGGCAAAAACATATGCATGTACAGCATTTGTAACTGCTCAGAGAGCCACAGAACTTGACACTTCTGAAAATAGCTTGGCACTCTAAAAAGAAATTAATAATAATACAAGAATAATAATAATTAAAAAACCCACCACACATTTTCTGAAATGATCAGCAAGATGAAACTCTGGAATCTCCAGCACTGCACTTGAAACCACTTCCCTTACGATTTCAGTTAAGAATAAACAATACAATTTTTTATCATCTATCTTAAATTACATGCAGCTAATAATAAACACATAAACAAAAGCTTTCTTCTGAAACTGAACCCTTGTGTGCATCAAAGTCTCAGCTTGGTGAAAATACCCTATACCCTTTCTCAAGTCCAATAAAAAAGGCTTTGCCACAGGGAGCTTACCATGTGCAGTAAGCTTACAGCTTCCAACAGAATGGCTTTTTGGCTCTTCCAAAGTGTCTAAAGTGCTAAGAGTAAGGCAGCCAAAACCAAATGTGACCAGCCAGTACCTAAGAGCCCACCTACTCATACCATGAAGTCAGCAAAGGCAAAAAGTTCAGAAAATACTCTAATACAAAGCATTTTGCCTGTAATATTGGCTTTGATATTTCTCAACACCCAGATCTGGGGCTGGGAGGCAGCATGGTACAGAGATGCAGCCTGAGCAAGTTCTTTTAATTATACTCCCAAGCCCGATCAGTTCCTTGGTGCAGTTCACCATCCAACCCACGAACAGCTGTGCTGGCATGACAGAGAGCAGACAGCCCTCGCCATCATACAGCAGAACATCCTGTACACTGAAGCTATTGTCCAAATTCCCTATTCAGTCTTACCTCCTGCAGCAATAAAAACTACCCACTTAACCTAGCAGAAAAGCACAGAAGAGGAAACTAATCCCTCTGGAATGACGATAAATGTACAGTAGCTGATTCATTCCAAGAGTTCAGTTGACTGGAAAACTACTTCAGAATAAAATTTGTTTATTACAATCACTTTATTAATTAGAAAAGACAAAAAAAATCTAATTGGAATGTTTCTTTCCCCTTTTACAGTGAAAACCACTGGCAAAGTCTGAACAAGTCTATTACTAAAAAGGAATAATAAAAAAACCCACAAAACAGTGAAAAGCTTTCTTCCAGGAAGAATAGCCAAGTCTAGCCAGCAGCTTGATTCAGGTCTTTCCCAGCCAGAGTGCCTTGGCATAAGAGAACATGCTCTCATTCTCCCCCAAAATAATCAAATTTGTACATACTTCTAAATCTTTACAACAGACGTATTTTTCCAGCAAAAGCCCATACCTAAGCTCCATTACTCTCCCCCAATGTAAAACTGAAGTAGGACTTTGAGGATAAGATTTCAAATATCTAATTTAAAAAAATATGTTGGGCAAATTCAAGTACTAGCAAAACCTAACTATTTAAACCATCGAGATCTACTAAATATTTATAAAGAATACCAGCACATTAACTGCAAAGTTAATTAGACACCATAAATATTTTGTATTTACGCAATTTTAAATGGTATCTCTTAATAGCGCTCTCCATATTCCTCCAGGCAAGTATATGTTTGGCACAATCTGGCATCAGCTGACACATGCATACCAACCAATATCTTCACTAGTATCTGAATGTGCCCTACTCTAAGTGTTAGACTACAGAATGCCAGAATGGGAAAACAGAGCAATGTAATTCAGCATACAGAAACCGAACATGAAAATATTCTACCTACCTGTCCCAGTCGTCATCTCCAGCTCTTCTCCTCCAAGATCTTTCAGCACCAGGTTTATCAAACTGATCAAAGTCATCATCTGTAAAGAAGGTGGCTACATTAAATAATTCTTATAGAAATCAAAGGTTTCTGAAGTAACCACTTAGGCAGGATTTTTTGGGGGGTGCTGTTTTTTAGAAGATGCAAAAATAGCTTTCTTTACTTTCCATTTTAACAAGAGAAAAACAGATAAATGCCAACATGCTTCAATAATAAAAAAACCAATCTGTATTGCAGAATCATAGAATACCAGGTTGGAAGGGACCTCAAGGATCACCTGGTCCAACCTTTCTTGGCAAAAGCACGGTCTAGACAAGATGGCTCAACACCCTGTCCAGCTGAATCTTAAGTGTTCAGTGCTGGGGACTCCACCACTTCCCTGGAGAGATTATTTCAATGGTTTGTTCTTGCTAAAAATTTTCCTCTTGTGTCTAATCAGAATCTCCCCAGGAGTAACTTGTACCCATTAACCCTCACCTTTTCCATGTGACTCTTCGTAAAAAGGGAGTTTCTGTCTTCTTTGCAGCCATCCTTTAAACAGTGGAACATGGTGATAAGGTCTCCACTAAGCCTTCATTTCCTAAGGCTGAACAAACCCAGTTCTCTCAGCCTTTCCTCATATGGCAGCTTCCCAGTCCTTTGATCATCTTTGTGGCCCAAAAGCCACAAGATAGCCCTATAGCCAAAGATACGCATACTATATAGCTACATGCACTATATAGCTTCCCCTCTTCTCACTACTGAGGTGAGGATGACCTGAGGAAAACAGACAGAGCATGACATAAGTCACTAGAAAATGTTGCCAACAACGGTCATCCCAGAGACAGAAGCTCCCCAGAAATGCATGAAACTGAGGTGCAGTGGAGGTGAAGGGAACCACTTCTGCCATATCTCTCTCTGCCTGCCTGCAGGGGCAGAAGCTCATCTACCCACACGGAGCCTGGAAAGGCACTGTGGAAACAGGATTAAACCTCAGGTCAGCACAAGGCAATACCAGCAACCAGGAACAGAAGAGGGAACTCAGGTGTAATACACCCTCAATGACCTCAACTGGGGCATTAAAAACACCGCAAGTCTTTGAAGCAGGTTACACCGTGTACTAAGCATGCACACGCCTTCCAAGACAAAACTGGTGCTCCATATATTTCTCTCCACAAGTACCCTCACTTTAGCCTATCAAATCACAAACTACTCTTGCATGGCTTAGTTCACAAATGACAATTTTGCTACTTAAAAATACCAAAACTTCCATTTAGCTGTGAAAGAAATGCAAAGCTCATCTGCTCTGTTCAGACATCCAGGTGTTTCATCATCTGTAAACCAGAAGCAGACACCCTCACAAAAACTCAACCCTCATTCTCTCACCCTGTGGCTACAACCCAACAGAGAAGGTACACATAGAATTTGTGCCTTTTCACACATTTTAATGACTTTTCTAAGACTCAAACAAGTGGGTAAATATAAGTTATGCTCAACACATAGGGGAACTGGCTGCAGTTTAATGATCTGAAAAATACAGGAGACTGAACAATCCAGTCCTTCCAGCCTGAATTGGCAAACACTAAGATGCCATATATTCAGTCATTCTCCTGACTATTTGCACTCAACTCTTTGACCAAGTACAATGTCAAGTATCAAATGGTATTTTTGTGTGTGGTTTTTTTAATGACTCTTCAAAACCAAATCGGTCATCAGCTCTTTAAAGTCAGTACTTTATAAAGTATACTTTATAGTATACTTTAGTGAATATCCCTCAAATGCAATGACAAATCTATTCACTTTTTACATCATATAATCAAAGTACAGGTGTTCGTGACTGATAGAAGTTTAAAAGGAGGCATAAACATTAAAGAGAGAAAATTCATTTCTTGTCACTAAATTAAGAGCTTTCAAACCAGAAATTTCAATCATAAATAGGTATAAAAATATGACTGCTCAGTATCAATTATGATCCAACACAAGTCAATTGCGGCAACTCAAAATTTTGTTTTGAAACAGCAGGTAAAAACAATTCCCCCTGATTAGGTTCCCCCCTTTACTCCCTACAGATACTTTTATATTTTAATCTTCTTTATTTAATGGACTAATTTACATGGACTGATGCCATTGAAACAAACAGTTGTTTTACATTTCTCTGCTCAAACATCTACATATTGCAATCTTCTTCAATTCCAATCCCTATTTCACCCACAGGAGAAAGCCAGACAGATATCCAAGCATTCACCAGCTTCCACTTGGAACACTAAATTATCCAATTTTGTGGTCTCTGGGAAAAAAAAAAAAAAAAAAAAAGCCACTTTGCTCTCCTTATGGTCATTCAAAACCATGCTGCCGTGATTACCTTGGTGCACTGCCATTTTAAGGGCACAAATATCCTCCCCTGCCACAGTTCTTACTGCAATCCAGCTGTAATCCACTGACTTGATGTAATCACCTCCAAAGATTTTTTTTTTTTAAGTAATGCAACTGGTTCTGCAGCAACCCAAATACAAGTGTCCACATATTGATTAGCACAGCTCAAGACAATGACCACCATCAGGAATTCAGTAACTTCTTTAAGCTATGCCTGCTTGCTTGCAAGTTACCATATTTGTTCATGCCAGGCACCACTTTTAGAACTACAGACAGCTGTATTACAAACCAGCATCACTTGAGGACAAAATCTTAGCTGTTCAGCACAACATTCTTACACAGATGGTCCTTCACAGCAGTCAGGTTTAAATCTAGACAACAAAGTTACATGCCAAACACTCAGATCTCTCTACAGCAAAAAGAAACACTCCACAGTACAATTCATAGTATTTTTCCAAGCTGGATAGTTAAGTTTCATGATCATAAAAGTGATATAACCTAGTATTACTGCAAGCAAAGAAACAATCCCTGAAGAGAGTCCAAGTTCCTGCCAAGTTTCTAGTATAGAATTGGACCGCCACTGAGCCAACATCACTAACCTCCACCCTCCAGCTCTTCTAACCCCTCCAAATTTCTCACATCCTTTCCTTTTTCATAAGCAATTCCTTCCAAAACCCAAGGCTGAATTATAGCAATGCAAAGCCCTTTTCACAAGTCCCCTCTAGCAGGATGTGTACAAAAGCCTCAAAAACAACTGGTCAGTCTGTTGAGTGGTGTCTGCAGCTTACAAGAACTGTTCCACATATGACCCACCACCTCCCTGTTCTCATCTCTTCTCTCCCTGTCTCATCACACACTGATGATATAAAAATTGTTGGGACAGAGGGACCCAGCTTTTTCATTATTATTTGTCTGTCACAGCTGACATCGACCATGAGTGTTACAAATTACACCATTTTGACATTAAGCGTGGTCAGAGCCTGAAGCAGGTTGCAAGTCTCCTTTAGAAACAGAGGTCAGAAGAGTCATGCATAGCATTCATTGCCAGCTTGATTTGTGAGACAGGAAGCACTGCAACAGCCACAGACAGGCCCTACACCTGCAGTGTGATGCAATACCTAGCAAACTTCAGTGAGGTTTTGGGGTTTTTTTTCCATTTCTGAAACTACACGTATTTTCATTTTTCTCCTACCTGTCTGTCTAGGCAATAACTGGAAAATACCAGTAAACAACAATCAACACAACATTTATGGATGTTTCTCCCTGAGAAACTCCAAGTCAATGTTTGTGACGAGCACGGTTAAGTGCCTGTAAAACATTAACTTGTAGAGAAAGAGGAAAACTCAAAACATCAGCAGAACACAAAACCACTGAGAGCAAGAGCCAGAGATTTTTTATACATATATATTGCTCAGTAGTACTGTGTGGGAGGTGAGGAGAGAGGAAAAACAGGGAGGGTGGTGTATTGGGTTTGCATGGTAAGGTAGTGGTAGCAGACACGGGGCGGGGGTGTCACGAAAAGGGGGGGGCCAGGAGGATAGTCAAAGAAAATTCCTGGCCCAGAAGTGGGGTTTCCCAAACCCTTGAAAATTTGTCCAGTCCACTAGTTTCCCAAGAAAGACAAACTCCTGTCACCCAACCTGTCCACCACACTCCTGTTAGGCAGAAGGGGAACCTCCTCGGGTTCTTTACAACTTGGCCAGCCTGCCAGGCACGCTGACAGCATCACTGAAAGCAGAGTCCCTCTTGGCAGCCCACAAGATTGGAGGATATTTGCCTAACCTCTTCAGGGACCCTCGCTAGCAGTTACACAAAGACAAATCCCTTCAGTATTAAAATCAACAATAATAATTTATTGTGTAGATTCGTGACTAAATGCAGGTTCGAATGATATCGGTGATAGGGTATTGACTGCGAAATGGATTTAGAGCAAACACTAACCACACACACGCATACAAACCTAAACACACAAATAAACCTAAACACTAATGATTGTTAATAGCTAGCCTGATGTTAATATTTAAGTACGCAGAACACAAAGTTCTTACCCAATAGGCATCCCTATGGCAGGGGAGAAGATAGGTTCAGCCCATCGACCAATCCCAAAGTTTCGATGGTGGTCTTCTATTCCCCAAATCCCCCTTTTAATCGCTACTTTTTATAATGTTTCTATACTTTTAGGTGGAGCTTGAGTAACTTTAGTCATACATTCTTTTTATTCTGATTGGATTAAAAATCTCTCGCTTCACATTTAAAGGCACAGGCGTTAAAATATAGAGCGCATGCCCAGTTGGGAGTGGTCACCCCTTGGAGGCGGGTAGCCTTTGGGATGGAGGTGTGTTTTGGTATTATAATGACATTATAATGAGCAAAGTTCACCTAGAGGACACGATTTCACCATTTTTGCTGGCACGGCAGTAGCGATCCATCTTTCTTGATAGCAGCTATGCGGTTTATCGTAGCAGCCCATCATCATCCTGATAACGGAGAAGGGCTGTACCACCTCCGTGATGCCCCGTTCTCCATTTCAGAGATACAGCACATTCGGCCCACTCAGGGTGGGCCTTATCCATGGCAACCGCATTCCATTCTTGGGATCAGCAAACTGCTTCATAGCCACTGCATGGTTATTTTTCATGTCAAGATGTAAGCTAAAATCTGGGGAATAGGGTTTCCCTCACCTCCCCATTATCCATCGTTTTCCCACAGCGGGGGTGGGGCTACAAAGGTGGCTTCTGTGAGAAGCTGCTAGAAGCTTCCTCCATGTCTGATAAAGTCAGTGCCAGCCACCTCCAAGACAGACCCACCGCTGGTCAAGGCTGAGCCACTCAGCGACAGTGGTAGTGCCTCTGTGAGAACGTACTTAAGAAGAGGGGAAAGAAACCACAAATTGCAGGAAAAAAATCCCACAAACACAGAAATTGCAGCCAGAGAGAGGTGTGAGAATATGTGAGAGAAACAACTCTGCAGACACCAAGGTCAGTGAAGAAGGAGGGGCAGGAGGTGCTCCACGCACCAGAGCAGAGATTCCCCTGCCAGCCTGTGGTGAAGGCCACGGTGAGGCAGGCTGTCCCTCTGCAGCCCATGGAGGTTAATGGTGGAGCAGATCCACCTGCAAGCTGTGGAGTCCACGCTGGAGCAGGTGGATGCCCAAAGGAGGCTGTGACCCCATGGGAAGCCCATGCTGGAGCAGGCTCCTGGCAGGACCTGTGGCCCTATGGGTGACCCATGCTGGAGGAGTCTGTTCCTGAAGGACTGCACCCCATGGAAGGGACCTACACTGGAGCAATCCCTGAAGAGCTGTAGCCCTTGGAAAGGACTCACATTGGAGAAGTTTGTGGAGGGCTGTCACCCATGGGAGAGACCCCATGATGGAGCAGAGACTGTGAGGAGTCCTTCCTGTGAGGAGGAAGGATCATGAGAGACAATGTGTGATGAACTGACTGCAACCCTCATGCCCCGTACCCCTACACCACTGGGAGGAAAGAGATAAGTAATTCAAAAGTAAAGACTCAGAAAAAGGAAGGGGTTGGGAGAAAGTGTTTTTAAAATTTGGGTTTGTCTCCCATTATCCTACTCTGATTTGATTGGTAATAAATCAAACTAATTTCCCAAGTCAAGTCTGTTTTGCCCATGACTATAATTGGTAAGTGATCTCCCTGTCCTTATCTTGACCCACAAGCCTTTCATTACATTTTCTCTCCCCTGTGCAGCTGAGGAGAAGAGTGACAGAGCAGCTTTGGTGGGCACCTGGTGTTCAACTTGCCACAGGGGGAATCCACGAACATAAGCTTTTTAAGCAGGAAAATGTCCACTGTAGAAGTTGGAAGAGGTTTTGTATTTCTTCCAGCAGTATGGATGCATCCTAGAAAGGTAGTCATACATAGGAATGGTTGCTAAGGCACACAACGCAATGGCTACAGCTCCTCATTTCAATTCAAGGCTCTCAGGGCAAAGCTCACCAAAATGTGTGCACGTTTGCTGGGTATCCACTGGAAGATCCTGACTGGTGATCACTGAACACACTTAGCCCCCTCTCTCTAACTTCCAGGCAGCACTAGAAGGGGGGAAAAAAAAAAAAAACCACCACCACCACAACAAACCACCAAGACCTATGAAATACCGAGAAAGCACTAACTAAATAAGGACAGGCCAGTCAGAGGAAAACAGAAGAAATAAATAATCCACCTCTTCGCTCTAAGAAAAACACCATTATCAAAGTGACAGAGAAGTTGCAGGATGCTGCAGACTGCCTACCACTGGCTGTTTTGTTAGACCAGCCTACCTCGCAAGGCTCTGCCAGCTGTGAATCATAATAAGCATAAAGACAGCCAAACACACTTGGTTTCCCACACTAAAAGGTTCCTATTTGCTCTATACTTGCTCTGGTGTAGTACGAGCAGTTCTACACTGCTTACTTTTTTTGTTTTACTATATATATGCCCAGAACTGTCACCCTTTTTTCCTGCTTAATGAGAACAGATCATCCACAGTAGAAATCCACAAAAAACAAGCCTCATTTTCTCTTTGGCTATGCTGATGGTAGTTTCTAACTCTGTGGACACCCTTTCAAAAGAACCTTCACTAATCATTTTTCTATGTAAAATGCAAGTCCTAAGCTACACAGTCAAGTCTCACAAGCGTAGGAGGTGAATCAGCAGGAACACTGCAGAGCTCTTAACACATTAAAATGGTACCAACATAGTCTAAAAAGATAGTTCTACATAGCAACTGTTGCTAAGATGGAGTATTTTACTGCAATGAGATGGCCAAGACTTCCAGACTAGGAATACCGTTTGATGACTGCATTGTTTGTCTTCCTAGAAATACACCTGTATGCTTTCCGGAACACTAACCACATGCTGCCTCATAAACCTGAATGGTTCAAAATTTTGTATTTTGGGTCACTTCAGTATTACACTATCATGAAAATAAACTATACTATTAGTTTTAAGCATTGAAAAAGCATCGAACATTTCTCCTTATCCAAAACAAGATGGAGATGCCACAATGATCCAATAGTACAATGGATTAAAAAAAAAAAAAAGTATTAACACTATTTACCCAACAGCTCTTAATAAATTAACTAAGCTGCACTGCTTTTGGGCAGAACAGGTAAGGAAGCTATCAAAAAAAAAAAACTGGAAGAAAAAAGTAATTTGAAAAATTACATGAAAAAACACCACTTCTTTATGCTTAAATTTAATGCTGAACAAAACAAGTTCATCTTTTATCTATCCCACTCCCTTGTATATTTAAAACACTCAACACTGACAGCATTTCCAGCACAAGTATCCAGATTAAAAACATCTTTTTCTTCCTATATCATTACAAAAGGTTAGACAACAGATAGGTATTGTAAAGCCTCCATTTTCAGGAACGAAGCATACAATTTAAAAACAGACCTATGTTTTTGCCCAATAGCGAACCAAATTTCAGCATCTCTAGAGAAGCATAACAAGTTTCACAAGGGACAGCAGTGTCCAAAACACAGGCTGGCAATGTGACTGGCAGCGTAACTTCTGGGAACACATCGCAACAGCATCTAGTGGTAAAAACACAAGGTCAACAGGAACTCCTGATCCCGACTCTGTGATGCAAACCCAACACATTATGAAGTACACTATGAACCCAGACGATTTATTAGAGATCATGAAGCTCTCTACCTTATAAAAATCACATTAATTTCTACCACCACATTACAGAATCATAAAATACTTTGGGTTGGAAGGGCCCTTCAAAGGACACAGGGCATCTAACACCTCTCTGGGCAACCTGGTCCACCACCCTCATTGTAAAATCTTTTTTTTTCCTTTTAACTAGTCTAAATCTCCTGTCATTTAGTTTAAATCCATCACACCCTGTCCTGTCGCAACAGGCCCTGCTAAAAAGACTGTCCCCATTATGCACAAGAACACACATACACAAATACACCACACTCAAACACGCACAGTTTAGTTTATCTGTTCAGGAACAGAAATCACTTCGTCTTTATATGGTAAACAATTACTCACAGGATCCTTAAGTATTCAGTGACTAAGTATAATGATGCAGTGATTGCATAACATTCCCAACTACTCTATTTCATCTTTTCTTTCCAAATTACTCCTACAGGATAGAGTTTAGCTTCCTAAAGAAACAAAAGTAGAAAAATTAATTTCTAGAGTGGATAAGTTCTTTTTACCTTCTCAAAACCAACTTTTTTTAGAGAGATTGCCATGATGCAAAGCAAGTCACTAGCAGTAATCATGAACAGACCTGATCATTACAAGCTGCCTGAACTGAAGTTCTCTAACCACTGCTTGAAAGAAATAGAGTGGTTGGTTTGTTTTTTGGGGGTTGTGTTTGTTGTGGTTTTTTTGTTTTGAATAAACTACATCTAAACCTAAAACCACAAAGCCACAAAAAAAAATTTCCAAAGTCTGCTTGGATTTGAAAATATATTTGTTTTGGAAAAATATTTTTTAAAGTGTCATAGTCCTTGTCTCACAAACACTGAAGAGTGAATGAAGGCCCAAGAGTTCAAATGAAATCCACATGAATTCAGCTCCCAAATGACTTTGGACACTGATGAGAAACTCCACTCTCCAGAAATTCTCCAGCATCTTTCACAGCCACCAAAAGTTAAAAGTTAAAACTGAGGCTGCATTACAGGAGAATATAACACCAGACCAATCACATTACTTACTTGGAGGTTTTTTGGTCAAGTCAGTGACAACCATCATCTTAAATTATTCTAGACAACAGGTTCTATGTGACCTAAAATCTGAGGTTTAGCATTTGATGCAATAAAGCATTGTTTGGCTTCTGAAGTTACACTAAGGCTATGTTTAATTTACATGACCTGAAATGAGAGAACATTTAGAACAACGTGACTTTCAGTGAAAGCTTGTCAAAGAAGCATAAAGAGATTAAAAATTGCTATGCTTTAAAGCAAATCTGCCTGCCACAAGCTCATTCAAGTAGTAGTAATGTTTTTTGGCACTGGTCCTTAGCTGGTACAATAGCCCACGATCACATATTTGTATTTCAGGAACTGGAAACTCTATAGGCCTTTGACACTTACAGAACTTCTAGTGTGCATATTCCAACATAACTCTAAGTTACAGCGACCAGTTGCGTCAGTCCACCTAATGAAGTAGGATGCAATATCCGCAGAGACCAAAATATGGCCAGCACTCCACCCAGTTTCATCTAGGCACAAATGCAGAATCTATTTCCAGTCCCTGTATGCTGCTGATGAATAGCCTGAAGCACAACAAATTCAATTGAGTTTGTCACGCTGGAGAATTTTTACTACATCTTTGAACTGGATAGTGACCTACAACACAGAGGAAGGTGCTTGCTGTGCTAGCTTTTTTCCAATTTTTATCAACAGCTTCACAAGAGTTTTATAAAGCCACTACATTGCTGAGAGCACAACAGCAGCCCTAAGATTAGTTTAAATGAAATTAAACTGATGACAGCTTAAGTTCAAGCTGAAGGAATAACATAACGGGCTCAAAGGCAGAGAAACACTCATTCAGCTACTCTTGGTACAAGAGTTCCAGCACGAATATAGGGTAGACACATACAGATGGGGCCCTCTTCAGTTCCTCCCTCGCCCCAGCCCCTGTCATGATTCACACCCCAAGGATATCTACACTGGAAGCCTTCTAGACTACTGAAGTTCACTGGAAGTGAATGAATCTGTAAGGAAAACTTACAAAAGTTTTCCTTTACTTCTGTACGCCAGCAAATTGAGATAAGAAGTGCTCCTTCTTTTGTTTTAGTGATGGTTTGTTTCTTATCCTGTAACCATCTCTCCCTAAAAAAAATTTCTATGATCAATTTACAGCTAGATTTTAAGTACCAAGAAAAAATTACAGCATCTATACAATGTGGTTGTTGTGTTACACTATAAGCAGATAATCACTAAATCACAGAAGAGCCTAGGTTGGAAGGGACCTCGAAAGACCATCTGATCCAACCTTTCGTGGGAAGGGGAGCCTTAGATGAGATATTATCTAGCACCTTGTCCGATCGCATCTTCAAAACCTCCAGCGATAGGGACTCCATCATGTCCCTAGGGAGGCTGTTCCAGTGACTGATCGTTCTAGCTCTAAAAAAAAGGCCTTCTTATATCGAGTGAAGCCTCTCCTGGTGAAACCTGTAGCTGTTGCTCCTTGTCTGCTTCATGTGGCTCCTTGAGAAGAGAGAGCCTCCATCCTCTTTGTAGCCACCCTTTAAGTAAGATGATTTTACTCAACATTCAACATGTTTGCTCTGGTTCTGTTTTTATGAAAGTTTGAATCAAAGTTTGGGAACCACTGTCTTAACCATATCAATGGACTAATGAGCAACCATAACCCCTCAAAGTCCCTTATTATCACTAGTGCACCCACCTTGAACTTCTACATTCCAATACAGCCATTCTAGAATGAGAAGCAAGTCAAATCAGGCTGCACAGCAAAGGAGCTTGTGAAGTAATATAAAGCTGTGAATCACTCCCACAGACCTCAGAGACCACAACTTCCAGTTTATGTTTGTGAAATCTATCACTGAAAGAGCCTTTACCTTCACCCTTGGAAAGCACAGCTGCACCAGCACAAGTATCTGGCCACAAAAATACATAAGAATTCTTTATTCTTATGAATCAAGCCAGTATTTCCCAAGAGTCTAAAAATGCATATACGACTAATGAGTCCACACATGCTGCCCAACAGACAAATCACCTTCCTTCCATCAAATATTTAACTGTTCAGCTGACACAGCCATTTCACATTTCATTTTTCAGCCCTGCAACATAACCTTGTAGCTGCATCTTTAAAGCCAAAACTACCTCACTTTGTCAACTGTTACCTTGCAATGTCATCAAATTAACACTCCATTTATTTTTCTGACCAATTTCTACTAGTTTACCCATCATTAGAGCCCTTTTTAAAACAAACAAACAAAACCAAACACTGGGGTGCTGTTATCTCCATATTTTAAAGGCTTTCCCTCCCCCCTAAAAATACAAAAACTAAATCCAGAACATTAGTTCCTAGTTAAAACTTTGACCAAAAACATTTAAGCCGAATAACCACTTAGTCCTGGGCTTTTTTTCCCCTTTTGTTACCACTACTGACTTTAGATAGCAGTCCCTTTCCACAAAGAGTTGCATATACCATTCCTGTATGTTCTAAGCTTTTTTACTGAGTTTTAAAAGTGTATTTAATGACTTCCACCAGAATTTTCCTAGTCATATGGACATAAGTGTGTGACACCTCTGGGTTTCTTGATGTAGGTAAGTGCTGCACAGTGATCATCTAAACTGAACACGCTGTTTATATGGGGCAAGGATCATATTTAATTGGCCACCATTTATTGATGAGCACAGAGTTAATGCTGAACAAACAACTGTTTGTGCCCACTAAGTACAAAGAGATCCTAATTCATAGTTAGACACGAATAGTACTTCACAACAACAACAAAAAGTCTTGAAACTGCAGTTTCATCACTTAGTTGAAGGCTGTCTGCTGCATACACCTTTGTATATGAAACCACACTTATTCAACTTGCAGCAGAGTTTTAAGCACAAGAATCAAAATGCTTCAAAAGTGACACTTTCTTTAAATTACTCTGTCCTCATAATACTACAAAAAACTTCCAGAGATAGAACATGTATGCAGAGTTTACTTCCATATCATATACAACTGATCTGAACCACAGAAACTAGCACAAAGACTTCTGTAAAATAACTTAAAACATTGCAATATATTCAACACCTTTAAAACAATGCCGAAAATACTCAAATATTTACTGTTTTACCAATCAGTGCTGTCCTTCCTAGCCTTTTTCCCAAATGTCTCAACTCCTAAATTTGGAAATTTTTTTTTTGTTACATTTACCTTTGTAGGAAATTGTTTGTGTTTATGTACTTTGTTACCAATTAAGCTAACGATGGCAAACAGTCTGACCACTTAGGTGAGGGATCGGGAGGAAAAGCCACACTCTCCTCCAGGACACACATTTTAAGAAAAAACAGTCTAAAATCATCACAAACTTTTGTACAGACAAGGACAAGTGGGTCAACTGACTCTAACCAGTCTTCATCAAAACTGTTATTCCAGGTGAAAGCAAGGCCTACAACACCAGAAACGGACACATTCTCTTATCTCTCTTGAACACCCCAGTGTGACCCCTTCAAGTCTCTTTTAATCACTCGACCAAATGTTCTCATTTTAAGATTTGCTTAATACACTAATGAGAACCACAGAGGGTTTGCAGTAATAGTTTAAAATACTGTGAGAAGAAATGTTCTTAGCCAAGAAGAGCAGTGACACTCCTGAGAGTCCTGTGGTCAAGCAGTGATTTCACCTTACACTTTCCTAGTGAGACCTTCTGCTTCTGGGCAGTCTGTAAAATAAATTATAACTACTCCCCAAATGAGAGATAAGTTACTCAAACCGGTGACACACTATAGCTGTAAAAACTACGGGAATGAATGTCTCTAAATAAACCCATCCAGCCCATCCGGAGGTCCTGCCCCTGCTGTTACTGATGAAGCTGTTGCCCCTTCCCGGCCCTGTCTCGGTCAAGGGGAGACAACAGTTCTTATCACCCCACAACGCCGACTCCCATTAGCCAGAGGAGCCCCTGGGGCCTTGAGGTGCCAGGAGAGCTGCTGCGCCCCCCCTGGGAGCGCGGGGCCCGCCCGATCCGCGCCCAGCCAGCAACTCCGAAAACGCAAAACTCGCCGCCCCCGCTCAGGCGGAAGACAGAGAGGCGGCGGGGGGGCCCCGATGCCACCACCCCAGGAAGGCCCCACAACCCACAGCTACCCTCAGCCCCGCCGGCCGCACCGCCCCCCGCCAGGCCCCGCGCCGCGGCTGCAGCCGGCCCCACGCCCCCAGGCCAGGCTCCATAGCCCCGAGCCCCCCGCCCGTCCCCAGGCGAAGCCCTTCGGGGCCGCGGCACCCACCTGCGCCTCCTCCCAGGGCGGCAGCCATGGCTCTTCACCTTTCCCAGGCGGCGGCGGCTCCCGGCAGCGACGGCGTGCCGCCCCCAGGAGCGGCGGGGCGCGGGGTGACGGGAAAGGGCTCAGAGTCAGTGCTCGGCGGCTCCCCCTCCCGCCGCCCCTCCGCACACACCCACCGCAAGAGAACAACAAACTACCACAACATGGCGGCCGCCGCCACAACCGTCGCTGTCGTCGCCGCCGCCCCCACGCTGCATCATGGGGTGGCGGAGGACCGGGTCCTCCCTCGCGGGGCGGGCAAGCAGCGGGCGCCGCTGGTTGGCCAGCCGGGGCCCAGGCGCTGCGCACGCCGCTAACATCGGCGTCCTCCGCGCGTGCGCCGAGCGGCCGCCTCTCAGCCGGGCGGTCGGGGCAGGAGTGCGCGTGTGCCATGGCGCGGCACGTGTCACCGCGGAGGGGCGGGGTTGCGCCTGCGGGGCGGGGCGGACGCGGCCGGGCTGTCAGTGGCGGTGGGGAAGGGCCATGGAGCTGTGCCCGGGTGGTTCTGCACCCTGCTGGGCCTCCCTGTGGGCAGTCCGTGGTGCCTGGGCCTAGTCCTAGCACAGCGGGCCCGCCGGCTTCCGGCCCAAGGGAGGCTGCTGCCCGCGGCCTGGCTACGTGCGGAGGCGGCCGTGCGGACTGTGGTGGCTGTACCTGACCGGGACAAATAGTGGGGAGGGGGAATGGGAGAACGAGGCGCTGCTTTCCCGCGCTCCCACACCTCCCTGGCGAGCCTCTGTAGATGTCTCTTGCCAAAGTGTCAGGCGGCTCACACCACCTCCGAAGTGCCCAGCCCGTAGCGGGTTGCACCGCAGCTTCAGTAGGTTGTAGGGCCAGCTTGAACCCCCGAGTTCATCAGCCTCTTGCATGGGGGGAAAAAAAAAGCAAAACCCACGACTTAATGGGGTTAAAGAACACCATGACAGGGATAGTTTGGGCTATGTCAGATAGCTCTCTGAACTTCCATCTGAAGGTTGAGCACGCTGGGGAGTTCTTGCATAAACTAAACCAAAACAGTTCAAACCATGTAGGTCCTGCTTCGCCACGCCAAGTTTCACCTGAGTACATACTGCACGGTCTTCGTGCCATAATATGCTCAATCCAGTTTCGCCGCAGGCTGCAAGTCCTTTTCTGCTAGCCCTTTCTCTAAGCACTTCTGGTTGCTTAGCTACTTGCTACCCCGCTCCTTTTCAGAGGACCTAGTGATTGTGTGGCTGCAGATAGATCAGTTTGGATCGCTGATCCCACAGAAAGACAATTCACCAAAAGAATTTTCCTTTTCAGCTTCCTTCCTGCCTTTTCCTAGTTTTAACAGGGGAATTGGGACTTTTGGCATTCTGCATGGACAGGGTTAAACAGTATGAAATTGTGCCTTGAAATAAAACAAACTTTCAGGTTATGCTATTCTATTTGTGAAGAGCCGAATCGGATCTAAAACAGTTTAATGGGGCCTACTGTAAGAAGACTAGTTCAAGTAAATGGCAAAACCTTCCCAGGTGGACAAGTCCTCATGGAAATAATTAACAATGTTAGTATTTAAATTATCGGCGTTATCTGATTAAACCCTTGCTATGAGAATAGGGAACTTCTCACGTCACTTTGTTCCGGGCTCCCTGCAGACTTACCTCTGCATTGCCTTTGATCTCATTTTTTAGGTTTTCTCCACAAGTGTACAGCTAGAGATTTATTCTTTACATATTCCTGCAAACTCACAGCCAAATTCTGACTTTAATTTAGGAAACAGAGCATCAATAGGTGATGCTTGCTGATAATTAAATACACAGTCCATCAGTCTGGCTCTGATTGCCTGACGTGGAGGCGGTAAAAGAAGTGAATGCTACTACTATCAATGGTAAAAAACCATGATGAATTCAGTGGGGCCAGGATTTCCTTGGTATTGATTGGGTAGCTGGTTTGCAACACAAAAGGATTTCCTGGTAAGGGAGGGAGTTTTCTGGACCCTTTAAAGGCTGGACCGAGGAGAAGCATGTAGGGTGAGACCTGGCCAGTCTCAGCAGCAGCCTGATACAAGTCACAGCTCTCTTGTCGTAATTCTCTGTATTCCTTCAGTTTGAGGCTGTGAAATTAAGTGTTAAACATAAGCAGTGTTCGCAGTGAGCATCTTTGCAGCATTCAGATATGTAGAGAGTGTATTTTACGGGTATTTTAAGCTCTGTATTTTTGTTTAATAACTGATTTGATTTCCATGACTGGCAGTCCAAACACAAATCAAGTTACCATTTTTTTTATCACACCAATCCAATATTAAAGAGGAGTAACAGCATGGCTCACCATTACTCTGTTTATAGACAGACCCTTCAGCCACTTTGCAGAGCTCTGGCACAAAAAGTGGCCAGTCCCAGATGCCTGCACTTCAGCAGGAGCGGAACAGGGACCTAAGCGATGATGACAGAGACAGGTATGGTGACTCTACTCACCTTCACTCAGGACTCTCTGTTAATTTTCAAATACCAGAAACTACAATTGCTCTGGAATCCAATAAAAAACTCCAGCTTCTTCTGATACTGCCTAACCTGTGCTATAAAATGCAAATGTGCTCATTTCGTTTCTTTTCTGTAAATGGAGGTTAACATACTAGCCACCTCTGGAATCCATGAATTAAAATGCCTTTACGTGAACTAATCATCATCAATTTATTAAAGACTTTTGAAAGTCCTGCATAAATAACATGTTGCCCATGTGTCTTCCAAAGCAAATCCAGCTGCATTTGGGAATGCAGCAGATTGTCTTGCACAGAGATTAAGTAAATAACTGAGCCAGAACTGAGCCAGCACTCAAGAAACATGTAATCCTGGTTCTGCACTCACTTGCTGCATTACTGGAGTAGGTTGCCTTGCATCTCCTGCCTCAGATTTCCCTCTTTAAGCTGGGGAGAATAATGCTGAACTTTTCTTTCTGCTTATTTGAAACCTTTCAGTAAAAATTGTTGTGTCCTCACTTCCTTACATTAAGCTGCTTCCGCTGCAATAGTCATTATCAGTTTTAGTTACATTGGTTTGGGATGTTAATATTTTTTTCCAAAATACTTAGTAGCTTGTTTTTGGAGCAGGCACATTAATTTTTTATCTGTTTTTTATTTAAATCATTGTTTATTTTTGCATGCACATTCAAATGGTTAAAAAACACCAGCCAGAAATTCAGTAAAGCAGAGTTCCAAGCTTAATTCCATCAAACACTTAATATGAGAGTATTAAAACAGTGCTATCAACAGCAAATGGCTCCTAATTCCCTAGAGAAAATGTGTTTCTGGCTTATTTTTTAACCACAGTTACCTCTTTGTGAGTTTTCGTTCTAGTCTGGCAAAACCAGACTTGAGTTTCCATAGCATGGCAGGCTGGCCGAGATGGGTGGTCCAGTCTTGGTTTTGGCTCATAACTTTTTTGTGATGAGCCTCTCAAAGTGACATTTAACTCCAAGGCACCGTGTAACATTGGAACTTCAGCCTATGCTTGGGTGAGTTCCTTCAAATCAGGCACTAAACAGGTCTTGGGTTATTCCAGCAACATCCCATGATGCAGCAAATGCTCTGTCACACTTGACAGGAAATTCTGGGTTTAAAGTATACACATGAGGGGTGCAAAAGCAAATCACTTTCTTGTAGGTGCCATTGGGCCTGATCTACGACTTAACGGCAGTGGCAGCAATCGCAGGAGACAGCAGTGCCTCTTAAAAACCATATGAAGGTGAAAGATTCTTTCTCTTTGACCATATTCCCCAGAAGGACAAAGGCAGAGTAGGAAATGGGAAAGTCTTTAAAAACTAGTAAATACCTTACTTAAGGAAAGAAAAACAGTATGAGGATTAAAGTATGTGAAAAACACTGGTGTGCTAAACTTTGAAGAGAAAACATTCCTAGGGTGTTACCCGTAGTTTCAGAGCTGCAGGCTATGTTCCTGTGTATCAGATTTTGTTATCGCTGTAATTTTGCTTTCTGTTTCCTCCCCCATTCTTGTTACTTATTTATGTACTTATTGCAGCATATTTGCCTTGTTGTGTGCAAACCACTCGGTGCATCTTATTTCGGCTGGAATTGTAAGGACTCCTGAAACAGCTGCTAGAGTGGAGAATAGGAGAGCTCTTGTGCTGAGAAATGGTCTAAACAAACAATGAGTCTGTCAAGTATGTTATTAATGTGTCACCTGTGGAGTCCCTAGGAAGCTGGTCACCCACCAAAGATGAAAATCTCAGCAGAACGCATATATTGAAGTACAGTGCAAAATATAAAAATTATTACCTGCTCCAACTGGCTGCAGGGAAGTTTGGGCTGTAGCTTTGGGTCTGAACTGGGAGCAGCACACACTGTTGCACACATATTTTAGGAACCTACAGCAAAGAAATCAAGATGAATCTAAGTGTTAAACATATTACAACATTTCATTTGTAATTTCTTTTTTTTCAGCCTGGATGCTGGAAGCCTTACTGCCTAAGCTTTGCTTTGTTTCACCAGGAAGCCCTTCTGGTCTCAGGGGCAGCAGGGGAGTCAGGGTGAAGCTGAACAAATCTAAGTCAGTCCTTCTTTTCGAAAATTACTCAGAATATAGTGGAAAATGTCTCAGATGCACCATTCTTGGGCAAAAGGAGTGGTACTCCATGGTAAACATATCAGAGTAAGTAAAGGTTAGGAGTGCTCTCCTAAGATTTCCCGAGAAGGAGCCAGTGTACAGCATCATTTGCCCTGCCCTGACGCTGAGTTTTGGGAGGGCTTGCTTTCACTGGACACAGGCCAGGCTGGCCCCTTCCACCCTGTAAAGAGGAGGACGTGTGAGGGCTCTAGGCAGATGTCAGAGCATCACAAGCATCTTCTGTGGCCCAGATTCTTGTGGCCTATACCAGTGAGCAAAGCCCTGTGGTCTGTGGGAGCCCCACCGATCGTGGAGACATTGTGCACGGGTACCAAATGTTGGCCGTCATATGTGAATTTCCAGATCAGAGCTTACGTTCTTAAGAACTTCTCATACCAGAAGGCTATAATCCTGTTAAAAGCCACTGGGAACTACTGCAATACAAATAGTAGTAGCAATAATTAGCTCTGCTTTAATTGATACTGTGTATTCCTCAAATGTCAGTGAAAATTTACTTTGCTAAGCCAACAACTTCTCCCCTGGAACTCTGCTGGCTTTACCAGAATTACACGAGGGGTGAATTTGGATCATTGTAAGTTCCTGGCATAAATTATCATCTGTTGATTCTTTTCCCTTTAAAACTTGGCAAGCATTCAGGAAGAGTTTGCCAGACATGCGAGAACTAGGTCTATGCATTTATGGGGAAATCCTTCGGGACTATGCACAGAAAGGAGTACAATTTGCTAGAAGTACCCAGCTGTGAAATCCAAGAACTCCTGCACGCAGATCTAGCAACTTAGAGCACATTTAGCCTGGCTTCAATATTAGTGGTTGCTGGAAGCAGTTTTTGTGGCCTCAGCTTTATGAAAGCGTAATTGTGATTGTAACAAACTCTGTAAATGAGTGGGATGCTAATTTACAGCGTAGCCCAAACAGGGATGACTTTTGTTGGCATAATCTAGAGTCATTTTGTGGTTACTCCTGTTTATCCCAGTGGCCAGAGTTGTCTCTTCTTAACCTTGAGAGGGTAGTTCTGAGCATATCGTTGGCACAAATAAGTAGAGAAAACACATTTCAAAGTAATCAGCATCTTGAGGGTGAAGAAGATCCGCATCTGGTCCTTTTGTGTTACTGAGCACCCAAGAATTTTGATGCCACATCCTTCATGAACAGACGCCTGTGACGTAGCACTGCTACAGCTGCATGCTCAGACGCTTCTCAGGGCTTTTTTCTAAGGGAAGAATAAATGTTCTCTAGGTCTAGTTGGCTAAAAGTTAGATGCCTAATCTGAGTTCGTTGTGTGAACCTCCTCCATTTAGTCACATAAGATGGGCTGAATGGCAGCTCTTAGCTGTGGGATACCTGTCTTGATAAAAGTGAAGGGAAATAAATCCCATCCATAGTCTCTATTTCGATAGTGCTGAGCAAGATTAAAGCCAGTAGCAGATCTCAAGTCTAAAATTTTCCACATTTACCAGGAAAACACTCCTGGCTTGTAGATCTTCGCTGCTTGTTGCAGGATCAAGCCGTTTCCATGTTTGCTGTGCCTAATGGGTAATGGGTTTAGGCTATAATGGAGTCCTTTAGAGACTCATACAACGCACCCGATTTTGTGGATTATCCATATGTACAGAATTGTTGTTGCCAAACAAACTCAGGAACAGATCACTCTAGCACATTACCAATAAGCCAATTAGTGAAATGAAGCATTGCAAGTATTAGACATCTTTATGCAAATATGTTTGTGTGGAAAAGAGAATCATTTGAACTGGATTTAGTGTTCAGGAAGACCTTGCCAGTGTGATATCTGGTTGTTGACCAGTTTATTTTTTCACCCTGATATATGTAAATGTAATGAGTAAAATGTAATGAGTAAAAGGATGGTCAGGATTTAGACCTTATCGTGTGTTTTTTCAGTAGCCGCATTTGTTCCACAGGTTTCGCAACATCTTCTAACATTAACTTTGGTTATACTGTTTTTCCATTACAGCGATTGACAGCATCAGCATTTTATTTGGGTCAAAATCCACAAACATTTCACGTTCAGCTTATTTCCTTACCAGGAAGACTGAAAGAATTAGGCCCTACATATCAAATCAGTTTCATCCGGGGGGACCTTAGTTTATCTAGTCCATCCAACAGATTTATTTATCACAGCCTGTCCACATTAAGCTGGGCACCTTTTCTGTAATGAGTTCCTTGCAGCCCAGGAGCAGGTTATGGAACATGACCCATTACTGCGTGCTGTGGTACAGGGAACTGATAGAGGTGCGTTCTGCAATGCAGCCACGGTTTGAAGTGCTATCTTGTATAACAAATTATTGAATTCATTGTACATAGTAGTAGGATTTAATTAAGCGATAAGGCCCATCATAGTGGTCCTTTATCTAGCAGATAAGGATTTACCAAGCTTACCCAAGAGGTCTTTATCTGAAAGATAAGAAAAAGGTACATAAGGTGCCTTCCCTTGTTTTTAAATCATTAATTGAAAAGACCTTATTTTTTAAGTTCTGGGTTGTTGTCTTTTCTTCATGGCTTTGTATTAAAGATTCAGATGGACTTTTATAAGGGAGGTTGTAACAGGGAAGAATGTTAACAGTGGCCTTTACTGGGTGAAATTAATAGGATTTATGTAGTTTTTATTCACAATGTTCTCAGCTCAAGTGGAAATTTACCTTCTGATCTGCAGGAGATTTTGCACTGACTCCATGATGCCATGGACATAAAAGAGATTCATTCATTGCTGATTTCAGAGGGCTACAATCACAATGATGTTGTAAAGTTTAGAAAAAATATGGGATTACACCATAGAAGAAAATTAGACTTACAGATAATTTCAAGACAGTTTTGTCAATGACTGTGTTGTCAGCTAAGCTAAACGATGCTAGAATCTCTAGTCCTTTATCTGTGTGATGTAAAGATGTAAGCAGAAAACATATGAAGAAATTAAGGCTGATGCAAAGAACTGGCACTTAAAATAAGATGAATACACTGGAAATCACAAAATACTACTACTGTTAGTGCTAAGTGGAGAACACAGAGGAAATTCCAGAAAAAGATGAGAAGATCATGTGGTTTTATGAGAAAGGCACGTAAGGGCTACTGTGTGGTTGAAAATGAGACAGGATCTTTGGACTTTCAGATTTAATCCCTAACGTTGCAGAGACTTTCTAAATAGAATCCTTTCATAAAGGCTCAAGCTTTTTAAAGAAGTAGATAGGCTGTTGCCTCACTCTCCCTTAGAGGAAGGCAGTTGTGCAACATCCTGATGCTACTAGTTACCTGAGATCTTCCCGTTTACAGTGTGACTGTACCCTGACCAGCCCATGCTTGTTTGTTCTCATGTTCTAATATTATCTTTTAGCATAAATGACATTTCTTTCTTCCCAGTGTTTTTCCTTCCCACTTCTGTGTCAGCCCAGACAGCAGTCAGCCTTTACTACCTGTAAACTGGGCCCCCCTTGGACCATTCTGCCCTTGCAAGTTCAGAAGTTACAACCACAAATTGACTCTGCACCCCTTCGGGACCAATGACATACCAGACTCACTGTTCATTCCACCTCAAGTTGCTTTGAGTGGGCTCTGTGAAATTTTCCTGAATTTCCAGGCATCCAAGAACCTAAGCTGCCAGATACTGGAAATCCAGCAGGTTACTGCCCAAAGCAGTTGTCTACCACATAAATTGATAGCGTTGGCAGCTCTGCTTGTGAAAGACTCCCTGTTCCCCAGATTGTATTAATCATCCTGCTCTGCACCTGTTACAGCTTGAATTCTTCATGCTTCAGCAGGGGCAGTAAAGCAGGGTCTGAAGGGATCAGATTGTATTAGAAGCGCTTGGAGCAATTCAAGCCAGGGCCGAGTAGCAATTATAATGAGAGATACCCTCTAGGTTTCACGAGAGGCAAATTGCCTCAGTGGTGAGTGGAAGTTTGTAGTGCTGCTCCAAGCCTGTTTGTTCAGTAACCAGGGGGTTTCATTTCCAGTGTTGACAATCTGATGCCTATTATGGGCAGTCGATTCACTTTTTTAAAAAGTATCTGGCACGGAAGCCATGAGTGAAAACGTATGAATTAAAATGTGTACACAGCTAAAGATGATTACTCAGATATTTGCTTAGACCTGAAATTCCAGCTGTGAAACTGGTATTATTCTCTCTTGCCTCCACTACCCTTCAGTAATTGCCTCATGAGCAGTTTTTCTGCTGTGTCTTTTTACTTATCTGCAACTTTGAAAACCGGTTGAGCTTTCTGCCTCAGAGAAAGCTATAAGCACGGTCCCTCACCGTAATATACCCCACGTAGAGTTCCCTCACCTTGGTGTAGCCTCTCATGCCTGCAAGCCTTTGAGACAGGTCTCTGATGGCTCATACACCAGAGAAGCCAGTGGAGCTGCATCCGCTGGCTTTGACAGAGTGACTTTCCCACCACATACTTCATGGTTATTTCACTCCGAAAAAGATTTTACCTGAGTGCTGCTAGCAGGCTCTCTGCTGTCGTCTTCTTCCCCGACAACTAAGAGACAAAATCAAGCCCCTTCTCTTCCATGTATTTCAACACTAAATTATTTTGCTTTGTACATCAGAATGGTACCTTATAAAAGGGGATTTTTTTTCCTTCAAATCACACTCTGGTGGGAGCTGCCCCAATCAGCAATGTGTGCTCTCTCACTCTCTCTGTGGTGTTGTTCCCTTAAAGTAGTATGAAAGCTACAACTGTGTGTCCACTGACATTCTGTATTAGAAGTCGGGGTAAGGTAATGATATGCAATCTTGATCCTTCTATAATACTTTCCTTGGAAGTACAGTTTTGCCGTTTCTGCTGTCAGCCTGCATTTAGAGTGCAGAGAGTGCTGCATGACTTGAAAGCAGCAGTAGGCAATTCCCAGTCTAAGCCTGAGACATTTACATATTTATACTCTCTTCAGTGGAGTAAATATGCTATGAATAAATCCTATTATGTTTGAAACTGTACTTACAGTATAGTAAAAACACACAGTACGGTGGTGGTGCAATCTCAGGTTTTCTTTCACTGTCAGTATGGGCATATATTTACTAAATTATGTATTGTTAACATGGTATTCATCTTCCAGCAGCTGTTAGAATACCTTGTATAATATGAGAAAATAATGAAGGAAAAGTCTTTTTGTCTTTAAACAAGAACTGAAGAAAATCACTGGCTGCAGGTAAAAGAGTTCTGCGGGAGATGGCCAGTCTGTAAGGGGTGATCTGCAGCTGGTACTTGTGTTATTATTGCTTTTGGAGTCGTGTGCGTCTCAACGTGCCATCTCACACCAGTGGTTTTTTCAAAGGACATCTCCAGGTATTGCTGATACAATACCACGATGTTGCACATGGCACAACAGTATGTTGGTGCAACGTTCTGGGGAAGAGGTCACTTGACACCTCCCAGAATTTCTCAGAGTTTCCTTACTGGAAAAGGCGGCTGGCTGATGCTTGGGTTTACACAGTCCCCTCAGCAGTTACTTCAGCATTACACTAAGATGAGGGATCCCTATGAGAAGAGAAACAGTATTTTCTTGTTATGAAATCCCAGGCCAGAACACCTGGTTTTGCTCTGAGTCCTGCTACCATCCTCTCCTGTGACCTTCCTCAAGACACACCACCTTCCTCTGCTTCCATTTCCTTCCCATCCTTTCCCATGTGTGTGTTGTGAACTCTTCATGACATTATTCAAAGGAATTTTAACATTTTCATTATTTCAAAGCAGCAGGTTTTTGTGTGTGCAGATCTTTATCACCAGCCATACAACAGATTGCCCAGAGGAGTCCCAAAGAAACCAAAGGGCTGTTCACTGTAGGAGGCTGTGGATATCTCCTTGCTTTTACAGCTTGACCCTAAGTCTGCTGAAGTAGAAGAGTTTTACATTACCTAGGCACAGTCAAGTCCCTAATGTTTGCAGAGAGCCTTTCAGTAAAGCCAAATATCATGTCTTACCCCATCTGCTAGATGGTATATGAAGACTACCCATCTTAATTGGCACAGTGGTAGGATTTTCCATGGAGTATTTTACAGCATCCACCCAGTCCCAAGCTCTCACTTCTTCAGAGGTGACCTGTACTGCAGAGGGAACTTCCAGGCTGAGAAGCAGGCTCAGAGGAGCTAAAAGTGTAGCAGTTTTGTGTATGTCCTCCCACTACACAGTATGAGGAGTCTTTTGTGGACAGCATAAACAAAGGAAAAGATCCTTACAGGACATGTGAAGTAAGAAGTGTTGAAAAATAAAGAAGGTAAAGAACTATAAAAACTGTAAAAAGAAGACAACATCAGGTTGTTGATGAAAATTCAGGCATTGCTGGACATGGGGATCTGGGCTGAATCCGGTAATGTCTACTGGACAAAGATAAGAATATCAATTAAACACTTTGATAGCTGCCATTGAGACCAAAATATTGTTCTTAACTTTGAGGGAAGAATGCAAAAAAAAAAAAAAAAAAGTCCAAAAGGCATTTGATGCTCATTTTCCAGACAAAATATTATCTGTAAAATTTCCATTTGCATCTGTTTGATTTAAGAAACACCTATTTTAATAGGCAGTTGCAGGAAGAAGTTTGTGCTAATGCAGTCTACAGCCTTGAACATGCCGAGGGCTGTGCATTGAGTGTTGTCCTAGTTTTGGCTGGGATAGAGTTAATTTTCTTCCCAGTAGCTGGAGCAGTGCTGTGTGTTGGGTTTACTGTGAGAACGATGTTGATAACACACCTATGTTTTACTTGTTGCTAATTAGCGCTTACTCTAAGTAAGGATTTTTCAGTGTCCCATGTTCTGCCAGCAAGCAGGAGCACAAGAAGCTGGGAGGGAACGTGGCCAGGACAGCTGACCCGACCCAGCCAAAGGGATATTCCCTACCACAGAACGTCATGCCCAGTGTGTAAACTGGGGGGAGTTGGCCGGAAGAGGTGGATCGCTGCTTGGGCATCGGTCAGCGTGCGGTGAGCAACTGGACTGTGCATCACTTATCTTTTCTTGGGTTTTATTTCCCTCTCTTTTTGTTATCTTCCTTTTCATTACTATTATTATTCTTAATTATTGTTGTTGTTATTATTATATTTTATTTCATTTTAGTTATTAAACTGTTCTGATCTCAGCCCATGAGGTTTTTTTTTCCTGATTCTCCTCCCCATCCCACTGGGAGAGGGGAGGAGTGAGCGAGCGGCTGCATGGTGCTTAGTTGCTGTCTGGTGTTAAACCACGATGAGTGTGTCGTGTGATGGGTAGAAGAGTTGCTGCAACTTGTGCTTCTCTCAGAAGAACTTTAAGCCATGCTGAAGTAGCCGTGCTTACTTTAGGACATGAAACAGGCAACTTGCTTTGTGTGGAGTTGGCATGCTGTGGCAGTGGCCATTTCACTTCTCATAATTGCCCCTCTGTTCCTTCATGATCCTCAGGACTGCTTGTTTAAATATATTAGTTGTCTTGCTTCATACATTTGCTTCGTGAGGTCTTTGAAGTAGGGACAGTCACAAAAGCTAGAAAAAGGCAGATCCTATTCTCAGTAAGAGTCTGCAGGTGTAATGCAACACTAAGACCTCATAAGAGCATCACTGTGGTCAAAGCTTGATGAAGATTAAGAATCAGTCTGCAGTTCTACTCTGAGCAGCTACTGGAAAAAGTAGCTCAAGAAACAGAAGAAATATCTTGTTTACTGCCTTTCATTGAAGTCTGGGTCAAATTTGCTTACATTTCTTTGTAGTTTTGGTTTAGGGAAATAGAGAATTCCTTCTGTTAGGCATCAATACTGTCAGGAAGTGCTGAGATTGTGATACATTCGCAGGACATTTATTCAGTCAGCACAATCTCACTTCACACCATTTGCCATAGGATCATTACTTAAAAAGCAAATGAGTCCTCAAATGAAGAGAGTGGCTACACCTCTATCAGGAAAGAGACCTTATTAGGGATATTTGAGCTACCTCAGCTATTACTAGAAGTCTAGTGTCACACTGTAAAAAATACCAGTATGAACTCACTTGGACCTAGCTCAGGACCCAGAAATAGGCCACAACAGCATGAGGCTCCAGTTACACCAATTCATCACCGTCAGACTGCTCTTCCCAGATGGTGCAGTGAAGACCTTCACAAGGGTGTTGTCCAAGATCACACAACAAATTTGACCTTATGGCAAAATTGAATTCCCCTCCGCTAAATCTCAGCCTTATACAGGACTATTGACTCATTGTTCCTCTCCTCAGGAGATAAGATTTCATTTCTGTGGCAAATCAAACGCGAGTCTCCTGAAGACCGTTGTTCCACAGAACGCAGACTGCTGGCAGTTGTTCCCAGACTTGAAGGCCCATAAAATAAATTCTGTGGTTATCTGTTGGGGGAACAGCAACAACTTTTAAATCTGTAACAAATGTATTTCTAGATTGAGTTTGTTAAGATTGTAGTCGGTAGGAATTTTGCCATTGTTTTCAGTGAATGCAGCCCTGAGAAATTTGAAAGCACAAAGACCTCAAGTGTGTTTTCATTTTAGAAAACATGAGAAATTATATGCGGAGAAAACTTTTGTACAAACCGCAATAACTTGACAGATCTTTTGCTGAGGACAGAACGCACAGGAGCAAACTAGTATGTCTTAATTAATAATCTGTCTACTCAGTACCGCTGCAGTAATACTAATCATTTCCTGAGAAGAGTCTTGGCTGAATACGAAGACTTTTTAGACTCCTGTTTGCTTTGCTCTTTCAGAACTGTAGTGTTTTGAAGATAAATAAAAACTGCTAATGAATATGTATATGTTTCCTGATGTAGAGTATCTCGGTGAATACTCTAGGACAGTTTTGTAATCTGCAATGAACATGCTCCTTTGAAGTTTTTACTGATTTAAAAATGCAGTTATTATGTTTGGGTCACACATCAGTTTACTGATTCTGTTAGACAAAGAAACTAAGCTTAGGCAAAATATTTCAAGAGAAGAACACTTTTGAACCTCAAACGCCAAAATACCTTGAAATATCTTTTCAATAGCTGCCAGACAGGTAAAAATTTGTTAACAATATGGAACAAGCTTGATTTTTACCTGTTAGAAAAAACAACAAAACCCACCATTTTCTCATCTGCTTAAACAAGAAAAGTGAATTAATTGAGAAACACCAGAGGACTAAAGATGTCCATGTGAAGGTCACAGGGAGACTATACTATGCAGCGTCAGCTGTCCAGCAACAGCGGTGGCAGCTGGGGTCTAGAGGGGCAAGCGCCAATGCTCCGCACCCTTGGGCAATCCCAGGACAAGAGCAGAACTGGCTGCATGGCCATTTGCCCAGTGACTGTTCATGTCGTCTGATTTCTGAATAGCATCTGTGAGGACATTGAATCAGCTTTGATAGGAAGCCAAGGTGGGTGAAATCAATATTTTCTAGAAGCCAAAACGCATATTTTTCCCAACAGAATCCACCTTGCTTGATTAAACTTTATCAAATAAATGAAATTAACTGTATTTGCAATAGTTGTTTCAAGTCATCACTACAGCCCCTGGAATAGATGACATTGCATGCCCATTTAGAGCCAGCCTCTCCCTAGTACAACCAAGTGGTTTCAAGTATTATAAACACCATGCCAGAGTTGCAGAGATGTTCATTTGAACTTTTGATAGTCTGGGACAAACAAAGCTGTGCTATTTAAGTCTTTTAGGTGACACATTCATCATCATTTTAGCTTCCTTAATTGGTTGCTTGGCCTTTTCTCCAAACCTGGACGTGTCTGTAAAAATAAAGCATAGCTCATCTGCTGTATGTAAGCACTCATGTGACCTTCCCATAGATGCTTATGATTTACTTTTCAAGTAAAAAGAGTGGTGACATCTTTGAGTATCTCATGAATCTTGTTGTTCTGGTACCAGGAACAAGATTGCTGGATAATCTAGATTACTAGATGATGACTAGTAAATTAGATGGATGAAACCATTCCTTGCTTCTCTGTACCTCTCCAAATTGCCCTGGACAAAATAGCTCATTCGAATTGTGGAGATTTTTTTTCATGTTAGGAGGCAATTCTGCATCCACCTCTGGTCTTAGAAGCCCTGCTGATAGCTGGGTGCAAACAGACCACTCAGATCAAATCCATCTGCAGTCATTAACAAACAGGACCACACTCCCTCACTGCAAAAAGCCCATTACTTAATGAGTGAGATCGGAAGTGAGCTTTCAATACCTATTCCATATATTTTTTTCAGTTAACTATAGAAGCTTATCTCATAATTCCTTCCTAAATTGGACCTTTTCAGGTCATTCCTGTTGGAAAATCTGTAAATGCTGTAATCTTTAAAAGAAATGTATACATGCATAAATGTACATGTGGGCTTATACCTAGAATGTAGTGGCTTCCTCACAAGTAGAAGTTTTAAATCGGGAGTAGAATGTTTACTTAATGATATTTTTTAGCTCAGACAGAAATAATAGACTCAGCAGAGGGCTTGATAAAACTCTATTAGCTCTTCCATGCAGGACATAAGACAAAATAATCAGCACCATCTCCTCTGATCGTGGAGACCTGTGCAGAGAGAAGCTAAGAAATAACCAATGTAAGAGAGAGAAGACAAGAAAACATAAAGCAGTTAAATGCTTCTAAATGTCATAAAGATCTTTTAAGCAAAAATGTACATTTGATTTAGGTGAAATCAGAACAATTTTCCTGGATATGTAAATGCCTTGGGACAGCTCACAGATGTGGGAGCAGCTGCCTCCCCTCTGACTGCACGCTTTCATAGAGCTTGAACCTTGCTCCTGTGCAAGTGTGGTGCCTCTTAATTGCAAGGCCATATGCTTTGGGAGAGCTTGCAGGACAGCCTGAGACCGGGAATGGGTACAACCAGGTTCCAGGAGGTGTGCCTGCCTTGGACCCCAAAGTGTGTTTGAGCACAATGAGATCAGAAGAATCATAGAATCATAGAAACCTTAGAATAGTTTGGCTTGGAAGGCACCTTAAAGATCATGTAGTTCCATGCACGGGCAGGGACACCTCCCACTAGACCAGGTTGTTCAAAGCCCCATGCAACCTGGCCTTGAACGCTTCCAGGGAGGGGGCATCCACAGGTTCTCTGGACAACCTGTTCCAGTGTCTCACCACCCTCATAGTGAAGAATTTATTCCTTGCGTTGAATCTAAGTCTGCCCTCTTTCAGTTTAAAACAAATGCCCCTTGTCCTATCACTACACTCCCTGATAAAGAGTCCCTCCCCATCTTTCCCATAGGCCTCTTTTAAGTACTCGAAGGCCACTATAAGGTCTCCCCAGAGCCTTCTCTTCTCCAGGCTAACAGCCCAACTCTCTCAGCCTGTCCTCATAGGGAGGTGCTCCAATCCCCTGATCATATTTGTAGCCCTTCTCTGGACCCACTCAAGCAGATCCATATCTTTCTTATGCTGGGGACCCCAGAACTGAATACAGTACTCCAGGTGAGGTCTCACGAGAGCTGAGTAGAGAAGGAGAATCACGAACAGGATCGATGCAGGGTAAGGTGATGGGAGGGACACCATTCAGTCATCAAACATCTTGGTGCCACTGGTGGTACAATAGCAAAAATCCCAACCTTAGCTACACCTTGAGGTGTGTCAGTGAATCTTGAAATGGAGGCAGAGATTTCCAATATTTGTTTATATCAGGATGTCCCGTATCCCTTCACACACACACATACATAGCACTTTCCAAAACTGCTGCCCAATCAGGCCAGCCACATCCAACCACTTGGGTTGCATTTCAGGTTATTTTGGAAGCAGCCTGCACCTCTGCCATGAGATGAGGAAGCTATGCTTCATGTGAGAATGTTTGTAAGACTTAAGGGACAGGAGTTGACTTCCTCCAGCGCTGCTGAAGCCATTGTGAGTTGCAGCCCAAACCTCCTTACAGCCCCCAAATCCTCACCCTGAATCTCTCTGGAGCAGACGCTGCTCTGTGTGTGTGCGAACAATACTCCTGTGATGCAACAACTGGGGATTAGTGAAACCCTATTATTACTGATTGCTTAATGCAGGATTCCCAGTCTCTGAGTGGGAGGGCACCACTCTTGCCACCAGCAGTGCTCAGCATTTGACATAAGCACAGCACTGCAGTCCTCTAAGACAGTCAACATTGCAATCAGCTTTACAGCGCGCCCCAGAAATCCTGTAAGGAGGAGGTCTTCAGTGAGATCATTTCCTGCAAGGTGGTTCACCACTCCAGCCTCACAGTGGTGCTACCTGGCTAGAGCTTCGTGTGGATAAGGCAGGAGGCTCTGCCGCTGAGGGTGCCCCGTTCTTCATCCATTTAGGTCCCTGGTGTCACCTCCTGGGGTGGTGGCAGTAGCAGAGAGCCCTCGGAGCAGACCCGTGACGTGCCAGCAAGTGCTGTTTCTCTGCAGCGTAGGTGCCGGATTGCAGGTGCCAGTGGGAGGAAGGACACTTATTGATCAGCACTGGGCTCTGGATGAGTCCAGCCTGAGGTCAGGTTGGGCTGCCGGCTCCCAGGTGGAGCTGGCGAGTTTGGGTAAGGTTTCAATCCCAGCCGATGAAGCTGACGGGTGTCAGGCTGCAGCTGCGCAGCGAAGGCTGCTCTTTGATGGGAGCTGCTGACCTTCTCGCTAATCTGGGGGAGAGCCGCGGCCGAGCGCTCTCTGCAGTTAGAGATTTGCAGGGGAAAATGCAGCATCTTTCACCCACTTCATGTTTTGTCTACCTCAGGTTTGGCAGCCACTTAAAGCCACGACTAATTTTGTTGTTTTCTGTCTTGACAACCATTTTGTATTTAGTTATTCAGAAGCCAGGGACTGTCGGTCACATTCCTCTCTTTCCAGCAGGAGCTATGCCGAAATGCACGTTCGCTGGCAGTCATGAACCGACGCTGCCTGCACCGATACCCACGGCACTGGCTTCGCATGGTACCTCCTAGAACCTGCTCACCTATATATTTACATTGTCAGCATGAATCAGCTCAAGAGCAAATGTCTTAATCAGTGATTGCACAAGTACCAGCTCATGTTCAATCCTTAAATGTGCACAGCAGCTCTGGAGTTGCGTGCGTTAAGTAGTTTTTTTCAGAACGTGCTTTCAGACCATGCCGGTTATCCTGTAAACAGAACAGGTCAGCAGTGCTGGTTCATGCCTCGATTTAGGAAAGGGATCTTCTGCAGCGAGCTAAGTGAGCGCTGTTATCCAATGTTTCTGGTTTGAAAGCCAGGCTTTGTTGGAATAAACATCCTGCCTACCAATCTGATCGTGTTCCAGCAGTTATTCCAAAGAGCTGACATGCACGTAAAGTTTGTTATAGTTCTGATTGTAAGAAAAGAGCAATGTCTGAAACACATTGGTCCAGTTCTGTGAATCGATATGGGGTGGATGTCTCTGAGTTTTGGGTGTGGAAGCTCTGGAAGCTTCTGATAGAAATCAAGAAGAACGTCAGTGCCGGGTTTTGTCTAGTGCTCCCAGGAGGCTCAACGCAAGACAAGGGAGGAAAACAGCTTCATGATGTCTTTGCGTTTCTGGGCCTCGGGACTGATCCAAGGGCTGGCACAGCTGCCAGCCTCACCCCAAGCGTTGCTATAGCTTATGGATGCTGCCCGCAGTTGCCCACCAGCTGCTATGCAACCCAAAATAGCCTCGGCACAAAGCACCCCAGGAAGCCCCCTCTACTTTCCCCTCCATGTCCCCGTCATCCGGCACTCTGATGTGGAGGGGTTAGACTGAAATGAAGAGGTTACCTCGTGAATGAACTGAATTAATTTAATTCATTTTTAATGAAGTTAAAAAAAAAAAAAAGGGCAGATTTTCTTTTGCAGATTTGAAATGAAACAGCATTTTGTTTTTCTGATAGTTCTTAGCATTTATTTTCACTTCTTATGGTAATTTTAATACTCGCTTCATCACTTTTTGCCTTGTAGGAAATAACAAAAGATATTAGGGATTTTTCTTTTCCCTTTTCCATCTGTTTTTCCTCTTGCTGCTCTGTAGCTATTTAATAGTTGTCTGGTTATTACAAATGGTGCTGGAAAAATGGTAAAAAAAAAACCAAACAAACCAACAATGTTAAAATGTTACTAAATTGAAGGTGTTTATTTTTCTTTTCTATTTTTCCCTTTGAAACACTTCCAAAGCTGGGAAATTTAGGACGGGTAGGTCTTGATCCTACAACCATATAAGAAGTTGTGTACCAGGTCAGAACAAAAGTCCATCTGGCACAGTATTTATCTTGAGAAATGCCCACTGAGACGTACGTAGAAGAAAGACCGAAAAAGGGAGCAAGAACAGCTATGTGTAGTCAAAATTCCAGACGTTTGTAGCCTTGGGACTAGAAGTGATACCTTAGCGTGTAAAACTGTTTCACTCTTGTCGTTGCCGTCTTCCTTTTCACTTGGTTCAAAAGCAAGGTTAGATCCTTTGCTCCTGCTTCAGAAGCGAAGTAATGAATGACCACAAGTGACCATTGAATTTGGGGGGGTGGGTCCCCAAAATTTCAGGTCATGCACGGTGAAATATTTACAGACATTCTTCATTTCAGATGTGGCCATTCAGCACAGACTGGCTGTGAGACGCGAGAGCTAAGTACAGCCATGGTGTGGGATGAGAATACTTCTTAAATAGGCAATACTAGTCAAGGAGGTGTTTGGAATGCTTGGGTGAGAAATTAATATGTTCAGAAAATTTCGCTTAAGCCTTTTTAAAAATGTTGGAGAAAATCAGGAGCTGTTCGTTTACTCGTTCTTTTTATATTCCTCTTTCTCCTCAGTGTTTTATTTCTTCCTGAATGAAGTAATTTATTTCTAAAGGGTTTTACACAATTTTCCCCTTTGTAAAACATTGCTGTGTATTATGGTGTAGTTTAAACATCCCATCCCAACGTCCCCTGCCTTTCGCTGTGGAGGAGGTAGTCCCTGATCACCTCGCACCAGTATCTCAGGAGCATACCTGATGGATGCTGTTCGGGTGCCTTGATACCCTATATAAAATTTTACTGACATGAGAAACTATTACCATTCAACTGATCAGCACAAAAAACCTTACCGGGGTGCTGATGGGTGTGCTGAGAGGGCAACAAGGTCCCCTGGCCTCCCAGACTTGATTCTGTTCCATTATGATCGCGCAAATGCTCTGCTCATGGAGAGGGCTTCTCAATTTCCTTTGCCTGTTCAGCTTTTGACAGTTTTTCTCTCTCTTTGAACAAGATATCCTGCATTGTACAAAAGAGGTTATTTTAGTGATGTCTTTGAGGTGTGCAAATTATAAGCGGGACTTGCTGCTTTGAGTTAGTATTTCATTCCCTGACATGAAGACAAGCGCAGGATGGCTCCTGAGGGTTACCCTGCCATGCCTGCTGCTAACACACGGCTTTAAACTTACCTCCGAGATAGGAGATGAGGTGTTGGAGAGCCTGGATTTTTCCTTCTCCTCATTCCTCAGGTGCATTGCTTTAGTTTTGTCGTCCTCACCAGGAAATTTACAGCTTTGCCACGAAGCAAAGTTTTGCCATTGACCATATGAAGCCGTCTGAGGTTTTCACCCCTTGTTTTGGAACGGAGGGCTGGGAAATGCAACATCATGGTTGTACTCTTCTAGAAGAGGCTGTCAGGGAGAAGATGGGGAGGAAGAGAATGATCCAAGGGAGCTTTCCAAGGCTATCTGGTCAGCATTAAGGGAGAACAAAGCCGCCTTAACACTCGGGTTCATTGCTGACTTCTAGGCTTGGAAAATTGCCCATTTGGCTGCTGAGGCAGCAGCCTGAATTGTTGTGCAACTTGGCTGTGAAGGGAATGCAAAGGGATTTCTTCCCCTTCAGGTTCACGCATCACTAACCATGCCAGGCGTGTTGCTCCATACTGTACGCCCTGAATGAATAAACTGATTCTAATAAAGAACTGATGTTGCTAATATCTTCGTGTAATTTAAACCAAAGCTCTTTGAATTTAGCTCATTTGGGGAAGAAAAAAAAACCACTGATGTTGCAAACGCTTATGCATCTGATTAACTTCGCCGCTTAGCTTAATTTGCAGGATCAGGGCCTTAGCTATCAAGAGGCTACATGGCATTACAGCCCTTCTATACATCTTCATTAGAGTATCTTTCTTACGAATTTGCTTTCATGCATGTTTTTACAACCTCAGTCATAAACTGGATCGTATCTGCCAGCAGCACTGTTTAACCATGTCAGCTCCTCAGTGCCTGAGCTAATCCCTTGTCCTTCTTGTCAGGAGTCGGGGGGAGTGCTGTTTCCTAAGGATCGAGGCACAAAAGTTGTCATGTTGCTGGTCATTTGCCTAAAAAATTTAAGAGATCATGAGTTTTTATTTGGGCAGGCATTTTTGCCCATTCAGGGTTTTTTGTTTGGTTTTGGGGTGGGGGGGGTTGGGGGATTTTTTTGCAATTTTCTGTAAGAACAGAGTTGTTATTTCTCTCCAAACTTACTCATTTTCAGGATTGCAAGTGGGTGGTTTTCCTTCTAAGCTTTCTCTTACTTCTACTCCCTTCCTTTCCACCCTGGCCTCCCTGTAGCTTTTACTCTTCCATTTCAATTTTTTCCTATTTCTAGTCCATCTTCTCTTCTATTTCCAATTACTTTTTTTTCAGTGACATGGTGGAAAAATAGCTCCTCACAGCTTCCTCCAGCTGCTGCGGCTGCTGCATCGTGTATTTTCAGATTTTAAATCTGGCAACCCTAGTGGGTGTCCATCTGGGGAATTATACAGGTGCAGAAAGGAGCAAGTGTTTCTCCTCTCCAGAGTCTGCATTGTTGCTGTCCTTCCTGGCGTCTAGGGACATGCTCCCTCAACAGGCAGCTCCCTCTGAGGTGCTGTGACTCTTGGCTGCCCCCCACCCAAAGCACTGTGTGAAAAGCTTGTCAGAGGCTGAGATATGAATGTGGGTATTAAAACACAAAGACTTCTGGGTTTTTTTAAGGGTTGTGCTTAATCCTTTCTCTCCTGGGGCCCTGTTTTTTTGAGTCCAAATATCTGCTACAGGACATGTAACTTGTAGAGGCAGATGTAGCACTGGCAGCCTCCCAGTTGTAAGAGACATGGAGGAAGATTTCCTCTACATGGGGCTCCACATAAGTGCTCGTGAACTTGGTCCATGGCTGAAGCATGCCCAAGCCAGGAGATCCTGCCAGCTGTCTCCTTGCCATGCCATCAGAGACGCAGGTGCAATATGTGGGCACTCAGAATAAATGCGTGTGGGCAGTCCCTGCTGAGAGTTCATGGCAGGCAGAGCTCTGCTGGAGGTTGCTTTAGATGCTGGGCTTTACCTATGTGCATAAGATTCCTGTTTATTTGAAGAGCGTTTTATGAGATGTTGGGGTTTTTTCCCATGGGCATGTGCGAACTTAAATTATGGCAGAAGTAAATTAATGGCAGAAGTAGAGAAAATATCTGCAAATTAAGGTTTCCTTTCCGTTAGTCACAGTATTCTATTAAAAGGCTCTCACCTTTTGATTTGGTTATGTCATTTGGTAAATTAAGCCCTAGTCCTGCAGTGTGAGATGGGATGAAGGAGCCTGAAGTCCAAACAGAGTTCTGGTGAAATATTTGCATAGAGCATCTGTCTTCTCGCTGCACAAGCCAGACATCAGTCAAATGCTGCATTTGGCTGTAAAAATCCAGGATGGGCAAGTGTTAATCATTTGGTTCCTCAGATCTGCTCGGTGGCACCTCCAGGTTCCTTCCCATCCCTAATGGTTTCTTGGGCTGCCACCTGGTCCCCAGTGTGGCGCTTCTGGAGCAGGGACCACCTCCCCTGCATCTACTGATGCACGGAGACCAGCTAGAGCGGGCACAAGGAGCAGAAACACATGGGACTTTGTGGAAGTGAGGGACTTAGTTGGGGGACTGTGTTCACTGAGGCCAACCAGTCTTTTATGAGAAGTGATAGGTGTAAACATCTGCAGGTACCCTAAAATGCTGCCTCCCAAGGCAGCATCCCAGGTCTGAGCTTTGAAAGCGGGTTTTTAGAAGGGCGGAGCAACACCTGTTGCTGGCAGTGAGGCTGGGGGTGGAGGGGGAAAATTCTTCTAACAATGGTAGAAAAAAAATTACATTTTGTTTAGTTTTCAGACAGACTTTCTGGCATGCCCACCAGCCTCAGAAGTGCTTCCTCATCCCCAGGGACCTGCTTTGGTGGTTCTGCTGCTGACTTGGGTCTTCCCAAAGGACAGCAGTGCTGCTTGCACTGAGGAACTGCTGACCGTGTGATGGCAGTAGTGCTGTGAGAGCGGGGTGACCATTTCCTTTCCACTGAAAATAAATATGATACCAGCTCCTATGCTGCTTGGGTGAAATACCTGCCCCAAAGAGACCAACAAGTGGAGGGCGATCAGAAGAGGCTGACTTTGCAGTCTCCTTTCTGTAAAATTTCCCTTCCTAATGAAACCCCTTTCTCTAAAACTTCCCTTCCTAGGCAATGTCTCCTTTGTGTGAGATTTCCAGTTTTCAACGAGACTTCCAGGTGCAGTCCCCTTTGTGTAAAACCTCCCTTTAAAACTTCCAACCTGCAGGCTCAGGAATGGACCCAGTCATGCTGGAAAAGTCTCAGGTCAATATTAAAAGATGCGATAGTCACCCCTGAAAGAAAAGGGGAGGTACTGACGCTTAAGGCAGTAGTTGCTTATAGCCATTGGGCGACCTGCTGCTCGCTTCGCATTTGCTTTTTCCCCTGCAGGACTCGGTCAGTCAGTCAGCAAAGCACAGTTTCCTTCGCTGTCTGGAGCACTGGAGACGCAGTGTTTAGTTAAGCGCACACCAAACCTTCATTGAGAGCTGCGGCATCTCCACAGAGGCAACAGTTGAGGCTTTGGATTTTTTTTCTGTGTCTGAGACTCACAGTGCTGTTGCCAGATGGTGATTTGGGGCAAACGCCATCCACAGGAGCCAACAAGCCTGCAACCAGGGCCGCACGCCGTGTTGCACAAAGATGCACAACCTCCCCCTTCAGCTTTGCTGCTGGAGTCATCAGTCAGTGCCCTGCAAGCCAGAGAGATTTTGGGGACCTGACTTTGCTGTTGGCTGGCTTTGTTTGTTAAGCTCGTCTGCACGCCGTGAGCCAAGGTGCTCAGAAAGACCTGTGCAGCACCCTTCTTCCCAGGCGCGCTCGTCGTGGTGGTAATTCCACCTGGCTCTAGCTAAGAAGGCTTTGGCATATATTGACAGTAATGCACACAGGGGGAAAAACTCCCCATCTGTGGTCGTGTAACGGAGAGACGAGTGGCTGCATTTCTTAACAGATGGCATAACAAACTACACGAAACGCGCGTCCCCCTGAGACATATAACCTGACATCAGATACTTTCAACAACATATTGAAATAAGTCCTCCCTGATGAACGCTGTGGCTTCAGACGCAGCCGTACCTCTCTCCCCGAATCCCTTGACAAAGCCGTGGGTGATGGAGGCACAGCAGTTTTGAGGGGTCCCACCCTGCTGCCTCCGCTGGCAGCAGGATTTGGGGCTGCAGGCTGAGCAGTGACTGAGACGGCCCCCAGATGCTGGGGACTGGAGAATCGGGGAGCTAAAGCATTAGTACTTCTCCGTAGGTAGTAAGTCTTTTCAAGCTGAATAAGCTCTTTGTTCTGAGAAATGCTTACTTTAAACATCTGTGGTAGGATTTTTAGCATTTTACTTCAGTAATAATAGACTTGGGCTTGTCTAAATGGAAGGGGAGCAGAATCATCTTGAGGAACAGGTGCGTTCAGAAGTTGCTTTTGTTGTTGGGAAGCTCTGCCTAGTGGAGCACTGCCTTAAAGCTGGGCAGTAGACAGGCCATCCTCGCCTTCACGATACTCTGGACATGTGAAACCGTGCTCAAATATGACCAAATTTGAGAACTGGAAATCACAGCGCTCAGCCAGATGGACCCATCAGCACCAGATGTGCCTGGCATGGCTGTAGAAGCCAGGGCAGTGCTCCTGTTCCATGTCTCCCCAGGGCTGGGAGTGCTGTGTACCAGTACGGCAGCAATCCATGCCTCAACCATGTCCTCAATGATTGCAGCAAGTGAGGAAGAGATAGTAACAGCCTGCCTGACATGCAAATAGCATCAGCATCAGATGGAGCGGGAGCTGGTGGGGAAACAAACATTAAATTAATTTAGTTCACAACTCTCCTGTAGGGTATGGGATCTCCCTGTTTTCCCAGGAAAAAGTCTAGAGAGATTAATGTCAAAAAGATCCACTAATTTTGATGACCCAATTTGCATGCCTAATGACCTGATTTTTCTGAACACTTCACGTTCTGTAGTACTTTATGTGCTGGAAGGACAGTGCCCTTGTTTTCTTCCACAGCAACGAGTGCTCAGCAGTTTTATGAATCAGAACTTGGAGCATTAATTTATGCATTCAAAAACCGAAACCCCACACAATTACCAAGACAAAGCTTTCGATATGTGGTTTGGATGACTTGGCAGTATCTCAGAGAAACTCGTCAGCAGGGACAGAGATAGCAGCCAGTTCCCCAGGACACCATTCAGCTGCCTTCACCATGTCTCCTTCCTCCTCCTCAAATTTCCTGCCTCATTCACTGGGCAGCTTCCAGTTTCAGGAACAAATGAGAGGGGAATTCAGTGGACACAGCGTTCTTTCCCAGCCGACACTAAGGCAGGCGTTTTCTGACTTCTGAGATACTGATTTACAACCTTTAATATATTTGTGTAATTACTTCTGTACAGCACAGCATCCTTTTTTTAGCTCTTTTATGGTTTGGTATGTCTCCAAAGAACTTACACTCGGTTTTAACATATGGAGTATCTCTGTAAGATCCTTCTTGGGCTCTGCAGTTATGTCTGTGGTTTTGAACATTAGAAGGTCCCCAAAGGCTACCACTGTGGTCCTACAAGGAACATTGCTATCAAGAGGTAAAGCTGTGACATTCCCATCTCCACCACAGTGCCACCATCACAGGTATGTGCTGCAGTCATGCGAGGAGCCAGACCAGAGGACTGACCCAGGCTGAGACCTAAGGCTGAGACTTCAGCCATGGAGCTGAAGCATAAAATACATTGCAATATCGACAGGCTGCTGAAAAGGAGAGACATTACAGTGCTTCAACCTCCCACCGTTGGCTGCACCCGTTGGGTGCTGGTTTGGCCCCACCACAGACCAGTGATGGGGGACAAGCTGGCCGAAACCTCTTCCCTGGTATTTGCAGTGTATTTGCTGTGTTACTTATCCCAACGTAACTTGTTCCTTGGTGTGAAGAAAGCCTGCCTTGTGTCAGCAGGTTTATATTCCCCGCACATACGTTCATGCCAAGTGCATGCTGTGCTACCTGCACAGTGCTCTGCTGCACCGTATAGAAGTCTGTAAATTTGGTGGGAAATGTTTAAGTGGCTCATCTGTATCCAGGCTGATCTGTATGACCCACAGAGAAGCCAAAATGCATCAGCCTTCAGGAGGAGCACAAGGTGGCCTTTTGCCTGGGACATGTTAGACACAGATTTGCAACAATGAAGGAGAAACACCGGTGGTTCTCTTGAAATCAAATGTCAAATAAAATCAACAGAATTTAATTAAAAGGAAAAAAATCTTTCAAAAAAATCTTTGAATTACATTGAAGACTCTATCTCTTAAGAACATACTGCAAGCTTAATTTTTGATGTTACCGTTAAATAAAGGCATACTTATCAGATTAGCTGTAATCCTCTCGTGTTTATTCATTGAGTCAGAGGTCTTGTAAAAATGTATCTGAGATTTAGAAGTGGGACCCAAGGACAGCCTGCACCTGGTCTCTGTGTCTGATTGTGGGGAGATACCTCTGCAGCGTTACCAACAGAAAATTACTCAGCTCTTTTGATAATCTCCATCACGCTCAGAACTGAAATGTAAACCAAACATATCTGTCCATCTCCTTCCACAGTTACCAGTTCTCACTTGAGATTTTTGGACTTTCCCTGCCTTGTAGCATAACTGGAGCAAAAACTTGACCAAAATCTAAAGACCCCATATGAGAGGGGTTGAGTCTCTCCTCAACCATAAACAAGAACCTCCATTCCACGGCACTGATCCCCCGATCCAGGCTCCCCAAAGGGGAGTGCTATATAATGGCCTTGTTTCAACCACCATCATCCTCACCAGCTGACTACAAGGGCTTTGTTTTCTGCGTGGCATCTCCTTGCGGTCATGCCAGGGCAATCTCCACCAGGTGTCTGAACCGGTTGCCCCAGCTCAGCATATGGCCAAGGCAGAAATCAGCATCAAAACTGAGATCATGGTTGATCCCATGCCTGCAATAGGTCAGACCATCAATGGGAATCACACCCTGATCTTGCTCCCCTGGCCGTTAACAAGGATGTAGCTTTAGAAGTCTACGTTGCAGATGTCTGAAGCTGAGATAAAACCCATCCAAAGACACTAATATTCCGATTATTTTCCGTTAAACTCACATTCTGACTGTGGAATCGATTCATGAAAACCCAGCTGGTAACTGTATTTTCAGACGTTCAAAAATCGAACACCAAAAATGGATTGAAGAACATTTTGCAGCTTTTCCTGCTCTCTGCTCTGTTGGGAGTGACCGAGCTTTCTCTTGCTGCCGTTAGTGGGAGCCATAGCACAGGGCAGGGCAGGACCTTGCTCGGCTTGGGTTCCCTCTCCACTTCTGCACTGGTTGGGATTTTCTGCTGCTAGAGTTAGAGAAGTCAAAGTCTCAGGGAATGTCTCAGGTGATTTTTTTCCTATCAATTAGTTCACCTCTTTGTGAAAAAATGCCATTTCTGAGGATGAAAATATCCAAAAACTGTTTGGTGAAAAGTTTCACTGGTCTTCTGCCCGCTCCGCTCCATAGTAAATCTTTAACATTTCTCAAATAAATTAGCTTGAATTTTCAGTTTAAAGTGGTCTTTTCAGCCAGAAAATTGTCAAGGTCTGCCATTGACGATTATTTCTCTTCACATTTGTGTGCTCGCAGCTCCTTTACCTGGGAGCAAATGTTACATACTGCTGCTGAAAAATCACTGGATTTATAAGTCATAAGAAATGGTGTGTGGTTGGATCTTCTCTGCACTTCAGTCTCTGCCTCAGCTAGCCATTTCCTTGAGTGTTGTAGTTCTCTCGTGGTAAAAATCCCGTAATACATTACGTACATCAGACACCACACCCTGTCAGGATTGCATTGATGGGATGCTGTTTCTGAAGCGCCCATGGTGGGAGTGGGAGCTGAGTTTGCAGGCCACTGGAAAAATGTTCAAAGAACACAGAGCCAGAGGTCTTTCAATAATCTTTCCCATGTGCCATATAATGGCATACACAAAGAAACTGCTCTTCTCCATGGGGAAGGGGCTCTGGCTGTGTTTCTTGCCCCTGCAAGCTGCTCTGCTGTGATGCCAGAGATACTGTTCCTCCTTGGGAAGACCTTTCCTTTCCCAGGGTCTTGAGGAACAGTCTGACTTCCACTGAAGTTGGTGGCAGTGCTGTTGCTTTCAGAGGGAGTAAGATCAGGTCCTCCATGCCTAGCAGAACTTTGGTACAAAACCTCTGCCTGCGCTTTGTAAGCCATACAGATAAACAATCAAAAAAGCTTTTTTAAACTGATTTGAGAGCACAGCTGTGATAAAGGTGTGATAAAAGGACCGGCTCCAAAACCTGTGTGATCATGGTGGTCCTAGTGTGAGTTACAGCAACATTTCAGAAATCTGTTTATTTTAGTTAAAGAAGAAAAGTTTCGGTTACTGTAGACTTAACAGATTTTTATCTTGTATGAAATATGCTTAGCAGAGGACACGCTTCAGTATGGTTTCATTGTTAGCAGACCTTTGGCAGTTCGTGTCAAATATCAGTATAATGGACTCACACACGCTATTGATTTAATGACAACTATCACTGCGAGGAATTGATCTAATGTTTTCATTAGACTTAAAAAATGTTTTAACAACAAGTTCATTCAGAACTGGATAATTGCAAAGCCCTACATGGCCAAAGATCACATTCCCTATAGAAGTGTAGTTTAGGTGATCTTTTTAGAAGATAAGTAGATTAATAATAATAAAGGCACAGTTGAGGGAAGTTAAAGCTAGTCTTCATGCCTTAAAAACATAAATAAATTGAATTATCACCCATCATATTGCTGGAGGGAATTTTCTGAACTTTTGAACAAATCTTAATGAGTATGCAGCGGTATTTTGCTTGCTCTGATAGGCACAATGTAACTGGTTTTGTTAGCCTTCTGTCTTTCTGTCCTTTCTGCTCCTCGCCCAGTGGACATGAACAGAGATTAATCTCTTCTGCTTGGGTTCGATATAAAAATTTTCATTTCCAGCAGCAATAACATCTTTCGCTCTTGTATGTGAACGGGCCAGGGAGGGGTCATTTGTGGGAGATTTCAGGAGACGCTGTCCTCATGGGTACATCAATGATGTTGGACTGTCCTCCAATGGGAACTCCCCATTAACGGCTGTGATTGAAGCTACGCTGGACTGATCAGTGGCCCTGCACAAGGGCATTGCCTAAGTACAGGTGGAGAAAGAAGTTTCCTGTTCTGATGTGGAAGCTGCAGACACATTTCCTCTATGACTCCAGGTGACAGTGGTTTTATTTTTTTTGCCAAACCTTCAGCTTCTACTTTGCCTTCTTCAGCTTCTACTCTGCCTTATACAAAGGCTCCTCCCTTCCAAGTAACAGGATTGATATTTCCATTTTTTGCTGACAGTAGACCCAAGGCCACTCTGCATGTGCTCACTGTGATGGGGCATGGCTTTCCTGTGCTGCTGGGTCATCTATGGCATTGCAGGTTAGTTGCTGCTCTTTGCAAGGGACTACAAAACCTTTCAAGGTGTTTCTTGAGAGCCCATCCTGGGTCCAGTTGAAGGGGTGTTTTTAGTGTCTCTGTGCACCTTGTGCTCTGATTGCCTGCAGAATCTGTGTTGCTCAGATCGTCAAGCCAGATCTCAGATATCTTGCGGTGGATATTTGAAAAATAAGAGTAGACAATAATAGGATCACTTAGAATGTGACAGTCTCAGACTCAACTGGAATAAAGCCTGGGTCTTCTCTCTTCACTCCCACCTATGGGAAGACTTGTCCCTACATTACAGATGATTTTCCTACCAACTACTCTTTAGACCACATTCTAGGGGCTGTGATAATCCAGGGAAGTCTAGAATAAAGAGTATGCCATGTTATCTAGATGGCTATCAAACAGAGCAACTCTGAACCAATATGCCTGTATCCTACCTCAGAAAGGTATGAAGCTTCTCTTTCAAGGAAAATCCTGTCCTTTCATGTATGTCATGTAGCTTTGCCGAACTCAGGGCTCTGGCTGAATAAATACATTTCTAGTATAACCATTAATATCTGATTAGGGCAAACATTGGACTTACACAGTGTCCTACCACAGGACAAATCTGGGAAGTAATGTAGAGCCCCCCAAAAAATCCCAACCCCACCCAAACTACCAAACTATGAGATATTTCATTAGTTGTACTCTTGCAGAATTATATTTTGTAAGAAATACAATAGTGGATCGTTCTGATGGTCAGAAGATGCTCAAAGTGAATAACAGTAATGAATCCACCCAATCTCTTGCAGCAGAAGTGCAGCCTACAGCTGTCACTCTATTTCTGCCATCAAAAAGCTGCTTGCAGGCAAACGAACCCAGTGGATAAACTACTGAAGTGCTCAGGCATCCCAGCATGGCCACACAACTGGAACTTTTTGGCTGCAGAACTGCAGTCTGTGCCACTTTGGCAGAGGGTGAAGTCCACTCCATAAAGCACAGTGCAGCAGTCGAACCTCACACTGTGTGGAGCAGCGAGACCAGAGGGACGTCGTGGTTGTCCATGGGATCGCCCTGGTATAAGGCTTGGGCTTCTGAACAACATGACATTTGCTTTAAATAACTTCCACAGAAATTCAGCCGCTGTGGGGACTAAATGTCTCCACGTGTCCTTTGGGGCTGAGATTTTGTATGCTTCAAGGTATAACGAAAATTAAAGGCAATATTCTTAAATGAACAGGGAGATGCTTATGCCAAAATTTACAGGAGTAATCTAGAGCATGATACAAAAATGCAAATGCAAGAATAGAAGGAAATCAGGACACTGTAATGCATATTGCTTTAATTTGAGGAGCAAAGGGATTTGAGTGGATTTCTAGGGTATAATGCAATACAGAATAATACAGTGTTTATGTCAGATATAGCTGATGAAAGCTCCCAACAGATCAATGCAGGAAAAGGGTATAAATCAGTAGTATTGGAAGATGTCACTTGAGAGCAAATCTATTCTCAAGCTAAGGTAATATTTTCTGATACTCCCTGTAGTTGAATGCAGTTAATGTGAAACAACGTGGGAGAGAGAAAAAATAAATCCAAATGGCAGTTGAAGGGAAAATGGAAGTTTAAAATATCATCTCCAGGATCCATCTTCTGCGCAAAGGGCTTTAGGTGAGAGAGAGCACCCATCCTGTTAGCAATCACGAAAATAAGGCTGCTCACTTTGCTCTGGGACAGATGTGAGCTTCTGTTTGCTCAGAACCGGGGAGCAGCACCCTTCACTTAAGCACTGTCTCAAGGTGTTGCTCAGCTCTTGGCTTTGCAGACAAAAGATGTTGCCACACATTTCCCTCGCGTTGCTTATCTCATTTATTTTGACTGTGTTAAATCACTTTAAGGTTCTGTGTACTCATGTCTGATGGTGTAAAACACTGCTTACAAAGGCATCTGAAACAATCGGCTTTCTGTTGAGCATAGACTTTACTGAGCAAAAAGAAAATGAAGAAACATAACAAAGAAAACTACTGTTCCCGTCTCCAGTAATTACTTCTCCTTCATCATCTGTTGAGTTTTAATGTGTGAATGAATGGAGAGAGCCTTCTGGTTTTGCAGTCTCTGTGAGCTATGACAAACGCAATTTTGGAGAAAAAGGGAATTCACTGTGTGATAAGGCCAAGCTAGGACTCATTTATACTGGTTTTAAATCACTGGAATTATTTCTGATCATCACTAGCATGAAATCAGGCTAAACACCACAGATCACCTGGTCTTCTGTTCAGGCTGAGTTCCTCCCATCGGTGCTTCGCACCTTCCTAGGCCATTTTCCCCTGGGTTCTTGTAATATTTTTCCTACAGCAAAAGAAAAAAAAATGAGTAGGTCATCGTGAGTAGAAAAAGAGCTGGCTGCAGCGGAGACCTGTGCCATTCCAGTCCCCTGAGGCACTTTTGACTGTCTCAGCTGAGCGCATCACTTTGTTTCCGAGGTCATGTGTGCGAGGGCAGGAGGCACGGGCTGAGTAATTGCCATTTTTCTCTCCAAAACTCAGTTTAGCGGTACTTGAGGGATGTCCTGTTCTTCTCTGCCTGAAGAAATCACTTTACATGTGTCTGCCTGCTTTAGATTCTGCTTGATTTCTCTATCTATCTACCTAGAGCTCAGAGTGAATAGATAGGTAGATAGGTTTGAAGTTATCCTCTTGTGCATGAATGCCTGCTTTTTTCAGATAAAATTCTCTGACATCTCAAACTTCTATCTTAAACATATATACTGCTTCATATATATATATATATTTGCAGTGCTTGTAAAGTGATCGCTCCATTGAAGTTTCTGTTAGAAAATGCTTTTCTCCTGCACAGGCTGAAGGGGAGGCAGTAGGTTTGTAAACCAGCCTCCCAAGCTCTCTCTGACCTGCAATACAGTTCACTCCAGGGTGAATTTTCAAACACAGAGAGACAGAGAAGATAGTCTTGTCCTCAGGCCACCAACCTGGATTTGGCGGACATGGTTTCCATCTCCTTGCCATGTGCCTGAGTCCTCCTGTGCCTCCAGTGTCCCTTTTTTGGGGAAGGGAAGAAGCAGCTGTCCCTCTGCCTACCCCATGCCATGATTTCTGGTCTCTTTGTGGAGCTTCTCAGAATCTCTCCAGTTCCATCACCTGGTGGTAGTGCTGAGCTGCTGTCCTGGAGGCAGTTTCATAGGAGGGGCCGTAGCAGACCTACGGTGAGAGGGGATGACCTCTTTCCTACAGTCTGCCACTCGCAGATTTTCCCCAGGTTTTGCATTAGCCTTTTTGCACGCTGGCTTTTCGCGGGTTCCAGCACAGCCTGTGTGGAAGCTCGTCTGGCTCATTCACTGAGGAATTGCTTCATGACCAGCGGCACCAATTGCCCATGTGCAGCTCACCAGGTGATACAGATCACCCCATGTCTGTGATTTATCCTTTCACTATTAATAACACATCCAGTGTCCAATGTTTGTGCCTTCTGATGATCTTTTTTTTTTCCTCAAGTGCATAATATGAACCAAGGACTTAGAACCAGGACTCTCTCAGAATTACCTTCATCTACTGATAGTTTTCTTTTATAGTTGCCTTTAAAGGCCTGTTGATTAAACATTTTCCTTTCACCTATGATGTGCTAGGTTAATTTTGGTTTGAGTTCAGTAGCTAAACTGTCACAGAGAATGGAATAAATTATTCTATAGAAATCTGTTAGACGTTAGGGTGTAATATCAGGTTAACAAACAGTTACCTCCGTGAACTCACATTGCATTACATTTAGTATATTGGGTTTTATAGCTATTATGAATTGAACTCTGAACCAGCATGTCATCCTTCCCAGGAGCTGGGCCAACCTTGGGTTTGGCTAAGACATTTTAGTTTTGAAAATCAGCATTATGTTGACAGTCGTCCAGCCCCCTGCAACTTCCAAGATTTATGAAAATTCATATTAACATACCAGTGTTAAGGCTTCTGGGTGGGTTCTCTTACATTTATGTAAATAAAAGTTTAACATAGCTGATACTGAAACTAACTGTGAGGTGGGAAGGAAGCAAAGCTTGAGCAGCGTGGACAGGACTGCTCAGCGCTTGATAGGAATCACTAATCAAGAGCCTTGTGGCGGCTTTGAGAAGGTATCAAACACTCAGGTTCCGGGTAAAAAGAGCTGCTAAAACTAGCAGGAAGATTAACTTGGGAACATTGCTGCTCTGTGTCTTCCCAGCAGCCAAAACTGGGAAGAGACAGGCTGAAGGAAACCTCAAAGGAAACCCCAGGAAAAGAAATGGGACTCAGATGCGAAGTTGAGGACTGTGTCGTGGTCTGACTGGGAAGCTCAGAAAGCCCCGTACGAACTCCCCAGCCCTCAGACAGGGGCTGCAACTCCCTGTTCCTCTGTTGCAGGGCTTGGATCGTATGTGCACAAGCCCCTGGGGAATTTTGAGATTGAATGTCACTCTCAGGAATGTGGTAACTTCACTTCTTTTAAATACATTTTCAGCCCTTTGCCGGTGATTAAAGTTCAAGGTCGAGATGCATCTTTCCTTGTGGACATTTGCTTTGATTCCTGATGTGCTTTACTGGAAAATCTCAAACGTACAGCGAAGGAGGTGACAGCATGTCAGAAAACTACATATTTAGTTCTAGCAGCGAGTCAATCAGACATCTAGGCAATTACCCTCTGCTCAGGATGACAACTGAGAGATGTGTTTATTCTGTCTCCAGGAATCTCTGTTATTTTAGGATCCTTTCCAGAGTGCAACCAGTGCTAACTCGTCAGCATGTGGAGACTCTTGTTTATGCTTTGGTTTCCTATCTGGGTGGGATTATTCAGTTATTGACTTGCTGGCCCCCACTCAATCTTTTAAATTCATTTCTACCTTCCACACTATTTCTTGGCAGGAGCTACAGGCTGTCTAAGCCCAAGCCCTCATATCTTCATCTGTGCTGATGAATCTTTTATCTGCTTTTCAAAGGGTATTAGCTCTTCCATGAGCTGTTAGGTGGCACCTCGCTGTCACTGCTAAGATTCCTGCATTCGGCTGTGGTTTGGCATCTCCCACAGCAGTTTGCTGGTCCTTTCCAGAGCATCTCACCTTGATGGATGGCCCTTGCAGAGACAGGACTCACTCTGCTTGTGCAATGGGATCCCCATGTAAAACCTCGCTCTCCTTTACATCCCTATAAAGTCATTGACCGCAGAGGCATCACTGCAGGTCAGTGCTGACATACCTGAAAGCCAGGTGTCGTCTGTCCTCTCTAGATACACTGTAGGCACACTGCAGACAGCAGCAGTTATAACTCCTGCCTGAATCTGATTAGTGAGCTAAATATTTTTGGCTCCATGGGAGCACCCAGTGCCATATAAGCTGGAGGCTTCCCTCAGGCAATGAAGAGATGAGTTTAGCTGGAACAGACTTTGTTATGTTTTGACACTTTATTAGGGAATCAGCTACTTCTCTGAGTAGAAAGGTGTTTCTGATGGTGTTCACCTTTCTGAGTGATGCAAAGTCTCTGACAAGCTGCAGAAGTGAGCCTTGCTACTCAGCTCAAGGGTGGGCCACCATTACACCCCAAAATGTCTGCAGCTGGGGCAGGAGTTATAAGCAGCCTACACACAGTGAATTCAATATAGTAACCTGTTACTGCCTTGACCAAGCAAGCCTTGGGGCCCCCAGGTCCCACCGAGACCCCCCAGAGTGGCCCAGAGCCGTGTACTGCAACATCACGGGCAGGATGGCACCTGAAACATGCACAGACAACCCTCTCCTCCCCTGCTCAAACCTCTCCCCGCTAAAACTCTCCACACACACATGAGCACTCTCTCCCTGCGAGGCTGGAGGACAAAGAGGGGTTTTGCAGGTTCAGGAGGCCTTTCTTTATTTGTCTTCTTGGAAGCCTGGTTATTATAGCAGTAGCCTCTAGCTACATCTGTGAGGAGGAGCACCTCCATCAGGCACCTCCTGTAATAATGACTTCTTTTTTCTTTGAACTTGTCAGGCACTGTTGTATGACATTAAGAAGGTGAATCCAAAGAGGACCATAGATGTAGGGTCATTCCAAGTAAACCCTGTCGGGACACAAGAGAGGAGTAAGGTAACAGAAAAATGATATGACAGCACATAATTGCTGATATGTGCAATTACCAGCCACTTATCCAAACAGCAGTTGGTCTTAATCTTACAACCTTTTTTCTTGCTAAGGGTATCAGCCACTAAATTGCTTCTGCTTCCTCTGGGACCCAAAGTAATCTTTAGGCTTGAAATTGAGGTATTTTTCTTCCTTTTCAGTACCTACATTTCTTTGCCTTTTTAATATTTGAAGCAGTATTGTTCCATTGTTAATCTTGATAAAAAAATAAATCAGAGATACATGCATTATTAAGACAGAGAAAGGAAAGGGAGAGTGAGAGGGAAAGAATATACATTCTACCTAGAGACAGACCGTTATCTAACGAGCCATTGCACTGGAAGTCCAGATAGTCTCCATTGCCACCCATGGGCCTCTTGTGGGTGCTTGTTACCTTCAACTTCCATTGCCTATGGAGGAAACTGAGAGTGGTCAACATTTTGCTGGACCAAGCCCTCACCTTGCCAACTGCCAGGAGCAGAGCTTGGCTTACTGTGTGTGTTTCGCAGCATGGAAAACAGAGATCGTACTAGATACATGTAAATAGAAAAGCCTCTGGAAACATTTGGTGAACTAGGTCATTCAGCAAATATTCGGAGGATTGTTGTTGGCTTGGATAATGGACTCTTCCATCATCGCTGTCTGTAAGTTAAAGGGCTTAAGAGAGTATTTAAGGCATAATGAAGATAAAAGCTTATTCTTTGTAAATGGCAGCAGCCTTCTCAAGATGATGCTTCTCAGGCCTGCCTTTACATGTATATTCCCAAGGTATCACTGAGAAGGACTGAGGGCCAAGCTGTCCAAGGAAACATGTGGAAAGAGGCCACAGCTTTCCAAGACAGCAGGAGGTGAGATGTATTGGAAGCTGTCCAAGACATCCGAGTCCTCTCAAGTCCAACTCCAAGAAGTTTATCTTCACTGTCAGTGAGAACTTTGGGCTCAGGCTACAATTGTGGCCAACATCAAGAGACCAGCTTATGGTCAAATAAGATTAACAACTAAGAGAAAGGGAGAGGAGGACACAGTGACTTCCCTGACATTGCATGGTCAGTCTGTAACAGAACATGTGTTATCTCCTGGGGTGGTCCCAGTTCAGCACCCCAGCCCTTGCGCCTTGCTGCCTCTTAACAGCATGGGTCACCATCAAACTTCGGTAGTGGGCTGATATGTGTGTGTCTTCCTCACTTTGAGCAAGAAAGTCATTTCGGCACACAAATGATGTCTCTGTGTGGGCAAGAGTATGAATGGGTGCCCACACCTGCCTGTGGACACATGGACACGCAGGACCTGACTGCAGTAGATCTTGGTACAATAAGCAAAGCACCACAGATAACTAAGCATACGTTAATAAAGTCTGACTCTAGTCCCTACTACCATTCTTGTTTATTCATATGTTGACCCCAACATTATCTGTACACATTTCTTAAACAAAATCCATGTCATGCACTGCTAATTGTTAACATAACAGAGGGTTCGTGAACCCGTCTTTCATCACATCACTTAAACATTATTTAAACAGTATTTTATTACATTTATTTCTTCAGAGGTAAAAACATTTCCTTGCTATGCCTGTCAACTGATTTGAAAACTAAATATCTAAATTGCTGTAGTTTATTTTTCACAATGATTTCTATATTGTTTCAGTATTAGCCTTTGAGAATAAAACTAAAATGTATCCTTCTGTTGTCTTAATTTTGGAATAGCAGAAGACTGCTTTCCCAGGAAAGAAATATTGTCAGGCTTGTTAACAGAACAAGCTTTAGACCCTGCTTTGGATCTTCAAAAGTGAGCAAGGGAGTTAGATGCCCAAACCCGGTGACTTTCAATGAGAATTGGTTACTTAAAATTCAGAGGTGTCCTTCAAAAGCTCATCCCTAATCTCTTCAGAACAATTTCTACTTCGTTGTAATTAACTGTGGATTTAGACTTCAGTATAAATTCACCTTGACTAAAATTTACGAAACCATCCTGAAGTCCTGTTTTCAGAATGGCTCAAGCCCCAGAGAGCTCTAAGCTCTACTGGAAGTCCCCAAAGTTACTAACACCGTAACTGAAGTGTGGCACTGGAGACCTTTCCTGAGCCTCTGAGTTCAAATGTTTGCATCCTATTTCCATCCCACAGTAAGGTCTGTGTACCAATCGCCTTCCCTCCCACCAATAACTGGGTGGAGGGTGTGGACTAGAGAAGGGCTGCAGTTGCTTCTGCTCATTCTGGACCTGATGAGGGTGACCAGGAGGATGAGATGTGCAGTGAAGCATAGCTGCTCACAGTCTGTACATAACCCATGTCTCCCATGGCCATAAGGTTTAGGAAGCTCAAGCTGCTTTTGTCTTTTGAAAACATAAGTTCCTTTGTCTTCCTAGGGTTTTAGGCCATGATCTGTTTTGGTCTGGTGGGTTGAACATTTAAAGGAATGCATTTTATTAGGATATTGGTCTTCAAGAAGAAGGGAAAAGTTTGGCTTAGTATGAGTGAGTAGAGGTTCATAATGTACCTTGAAATGGACGTAGATACAGATGCGGACTTGGATTTCTCTTCTCAGATGAGCTGCTAACTGTGTAACATGTAGAGTAGATTTTAAAAGAGTTGTATAATTGTCTCCTGTCTATTGATTGCTCTTCCACGTTGATGAAGAAGAGGGGTCAGTGAAGCCCAATATTGAAAGCAATGCCAGAAAAGCAAAGAGAAAACCTTCTCTGGAAGCTGTAAGAGGAAGATTCCCACTTCTCTTGGTATGATTGCAGGAGTTTCAATTCTAGGCTCTGTTCCTGCAGAGCTCTGCGTGTTTTTATGGATGTGAGCCATCCTGTAGACCTCTGTATTATCACGATCCCAGCATGCTTCTGTATGTTCTCAAAATCAGAGCTGAGATCCAAGGGCTGGCTCTCAGTGCTTCACTGCAAATTGCTACTGGGTGACGAATGATATCCTGCCCTGGGAAAGAAAAGATGAAGTCTTTCGAAGATTCGCCATCCTACACTGAAATGAAACAAAAACCAAACCAACCAAACAAACAAAAAGCTTGAACTTTGTGTTTCCAGTACTGGTATCTGCTTCTATTGTCTGGGAAGCCCCAGATTAAGATTTCCCATCTACTGATTCCCACAGAAGTCTTGACTTTTTTATGTGGGTCTGGGTTTGTTTTTTTTTTTAAATTCAGAATATGCTAATTTGATGATGATGATGTTTTTGGAAGAATCACATGAACCAGCTCTGATAACAATTTCGTAAGGGTAAGCTTTTTAGTTCCAGGAACACATTCATGTCCAGGTTTGGATGGCCATCTAGATAGAGCAGCTATTAACCTAAGAGGAGGTTAACCTAAGAGGAGGTTAGGTGAGCAGGTCCCTGCTGGTAACCAACAAGACTAGGACCAGCTCCCTGCCCCATAATTAAAAGGTACGACGTAAGTTGTGTCTGGATCCATGCTAAACACTCTTCACCCTAAAGTGTTCACTGCATCCTTCACTGCCACCAGACAAATGCCTTAATACTCTTAAATGGTGATACCTGGGATGAGATCAGTTTACTAATAAGGGTGATACAAGATCAGTGCCTGAGCCCATGTGTGACACTTGGCATCCAGAGCCCTGTTTGACACCAGCTGTCCTTCTGGGGACCACAGCCATCAGCAGCATCAGTGCCTCCACCACTGGGGTTGTTGGACATTTTTTAGCACCTCCATCTCTGATTTTCCCCAGCAGAGTATTGATTATTCTGGTATTCATCTTTTTTCTTGTTTTCAAACAGAAAATTCATCCTAAAGCTGAGAAACTTCTTTTGATTAAGCTTTTGTGAGGCTTGTTGCATTCTGTAATCCGGTTTGGTTCCAGCAAATCAGGATGGATGCCAGTGTGTGGACAGAATAAAATACACCTCAGAGCAACCTCCCTACAAACAGCCCTCCCAGTCAGACTCTCATCCTACATTTCTGCCTCTGATTTTGCATTGCTTGTCTAATTGCGTTGGCTGCTGTGTAATTATTTTCATGGAACAATAATTTTAACAGCATGCAGCTTATCAGAGGTGCAAATTATACAAAATAGCATACAGCAATTTTCAGTTAAAACTTTCATAATGTTCAAAAGTCCTTGCATTTTTCAACAAATTGAAGAGGAAAAAATTATTCTCCATTTTGTGTCCTTCCTTTCCCTTTTTGTTAGAGAAAACAGCCTACTGATTTTCTTGGAGTCAGTTGAACCCATTTGAAATATAGCACTTCTATTTTGGAACAAGACTGTCCACACAGGGAGTTAATCAAGAATAATTATTCCTCTCAATTCACATCCTCAAATAATTTGAATTAAATCCCCAGTATAGACAAGCCCTAAATGTCAGAGGAGGTTAAAAAAAAAGTCAGCTAGAGGTGCTCTATCATATCAGAAAGCAATGAGAATAAAAACCTTGTCTAGGCACCCACGCCAGGCCGGTGAGGAAAGCCGTGTCAAGACTGATTCAGACTCATTCACCACACTTGATTACACATGCACTTGCTCAGTGCTTTGAAGTCAATCACATATACATTTCAGTAGCATCGTCTGTACGTATGCACAGTGGCAATGATAGCAGCGTCGGGCGGGGGAGATACTGTGATCGTCAGAAGAGAGCAAGTTTAAAAATATTTCAGGGAAAGAATTTTGCTCAGGGATGCCTTTTCCCCCTGCTTTCCCAGAAGGCTGAAGGCAACACGACTCGCACACTTTGCAAAGGCGGGGAGCTGTGGAGAATTTAGGCAGATCTGCACTTCCATCTCAGAGTTGCCAAACTCAGGTTTTATTAAAAACCAAGCTTTGCAACAAGATTTGTGGCCATTATTTCTCTAAAATGACTTTAACAATGTGGTGCCTTCGCTGTGCCAAACGCCAGTGGTTGCAGCAGCCTCTGGACAGTCTGGAGGCAGGACCAGGCGCTCCCATCCTCTGCAGCCCCCCAGTACAGTATTTTCACTGTATTTACCTGCAGGACACTGCACTCCCCAAGCAAACCACTGGCTGTCAACAAAGCCTGGAGACAAACCCCATAGCCACCCTACAAACCCCTAGGGTAGTGGGTGTTAGGTGGCTTGGCCAGGATTTCCATCCGTGAAACTTCAAGATGCCATGAGTGTCTGAGCTCCAGCTTTCATCAAGCACAAGGCATGTGTCAGAGCATTACTTATATTCCAAGGTGATTCTCTGTTCAGCTGGCTCCCCTGCAGGTTTCACAAGGAAAATAGGGCTATTGGCCAGAGATAAAAGGAAGCATCTTTATATATGGCTTGATGCTCCCCTTATGGGAAGCAAGGCGGGCTAGCCTGCTGGGCTTGGTCCTATAGCACAACATGGGCTGGGGTGCTTGGGTTTGCTTTTCCTGGGTGGAAAAAAAAAAAAAACCAAACCAAGAAATAGGGTCCCCAGGCAAACAGCCCCTTGGCTGACATTGTGGTAAGAGGAAACATGCCCAAGGCAGCACCTCATCCCCACAGCTGCTGTTCCACCTCATCTCTCTGCCCCTCCAAAGGCCAGAAAGCAGCAACATAGTGCAGGAGAGTGCAGACCCCACTGACTTCTCCACCATCCCATCCCAGCTTCCCTGTCCCCTCCTGTCCCTTCCCTGCATGCCCAAACCCCCAGGTCCTTTCTTGAGGAGTATCTGTATGTGTTGAGGAGGAAGAACAAACAGTCTCTTGGTGATGTGGGACACAAGCAGCCACTGGAACTATTTTTGAAAGAATTTCAGTTCTCTCCCTCCTGAGGTGGACTAATGGGGACAAATCCCAGGGGTGGCATCCACCCAGAAGGAAAAGCATCACTGTTGGAGCACAGGTTGACAGCACAGTGAATAAGAGAGGAGATTGCCAACCATCACCAGTCCCTCTGTCCAGGAACTAGTGCCAGCAAGCAGAGGGAATTCTTTTGGAGACAGAAAGTCATAAAGCCAAAGCTCAGATTAATCAGACATCAAAAAAAAATCAAGTTGCAGTACTTGGTGGGAGTACAAACCATATGGAAATGGACAGAGTCCTTGAACAATGAGAGGATAAAGCACCACTTGGCAGTCGGTGACTAGGTCAAGTGCAGGGTGTGATGTAAGATACGGTCCTTGGTCTCCAGCACCTCAGCTCTTCCTGCAACACACCCAAGGGCTGGGGCAAGGTTTTTTCCAGCTTGGGGGTAAATGTCTACTTAGAAGTTTATTTCAGAAGAATGTCATTGGATGTTGTCCAGAAAGTTTACTCTCTGGAGTTAGGCAACACCACTTTGTCATTCCTGTGCTCAGGCGATCCATGGGAATGCCAGGGTGTGAATGAAATCCTTTTTCAGCTGCTTAAGGTCGAGGCAGTACAATCCTTCTTCTGTCCGATTTCCAGCCCTGTCGGTGAGGAATCAGCAGAGCAGTGCTCTGCGTCTGACTCTGTTCCCAAAGGAGGCTAGTTTTCACATTCCCATAACACGGTCCTGCAGACGGCTCTTCCACGCTGCATCTGGAGGGCGGCTTTCCCCATTCCCCTGATGTCTGATCGTTACTGTTTGATCTGACAAATGCTTTTCTTTCTGGGTCGTCATAGCATTAACATCAGTTTTAAGGAAAAGGAATTCATCAGACTGTTATTGTGGTTTTTTAATGGGGGGGGGGTTGACTCAAAGGATGCTGGAACAAGCACCAAGATATTTGTGTCTGAAGTATCCTGATTTCACTGGAAGGTAATCTGAGCTGAAGACGAACAGGATTGGATGTAAAGTGTCACTTCAGAAGCAAGCTGACAGAAGATTGCGATGGCCGTACAGGAAAGCAAGTGGCTGCACAGAAACAGAAATCCAATTTTCAGGGACACCTATGGTGGATGCTGATCTCCTGTTCACACGAAGGCTGTGCGGTAATTCCTATCATCTCTTCTTCTTGCTCGCTGCCAGCGAGATCAGGAGAGGTGTCCTTGTCTCTCCTCCCTACCATGAAATTCCGGTAGACTACCACACTTGTTGATGACACACGCATGCCTGCAATACGGATGCCAGCTGTGGTTATCATTTCAGGCTTCAGTTCAAACTCCAGAGTTTGTCTCCAGAATAATGAGAAGCCTTCATGAATCCATGAGTGATGGCTCCAGCAGCCAGAGCAGTGATTCTTTAAGATCCTGAGGCACATCGGAGGGTGACAAGCTCTCCTGGGCTGTTAGCGTCAACTGGCCTGATGGGGAGTGCATAAGCAGACTAGAAGGAACAATCAGCTCAGGCCAGCACAGGTAGATTAACTTCTCAATTTTAGGTGGACACATGTTTCCTCTTTCAGGGGCTCTAACAGTATGCACTGCTGCCAAGGGTAGATATCACCAAGGCTTCCATTAAAATAAACTAAATTAGGGAGCTATCCCATCTCATATAAGTCACTTTGGTGGACTGGTGGCAGACTTCCTCTGCATCAAAAGCTAAGATGAATGACAATAAATAAGCTCAGGCCATTTCTCAAATTAATGCCTTGCCACTTTTCCACTGTTCTACAAAACTATACAGCGGATAAAAAGACCAAGAACCTCTGGTACTGTTCATCCCTTTCTGTCGTATGGCCTTTCTGATGATTTCTCTCCAGCCAGTTGCCTTTGCTCTGGATCTTTGGCTTCTTGGGTTTTTCCCAACAAAAGTTTTCTGTTGCAAAAACTCATTGAGGAAAGTGTCTGTCAGACCAAAGTGTAGAGACTTCTTAATGCTGTCTTGGGCACTCAGAGAAGTCAATGAACAGGATTTAATCTAGTGTGTGACATGAAAGGTTGATCTTCAGCTAATACTCTAGGCAGGTTAAATGTAGCTGTAGGGTCAGATCTTGCAGCAGAAGTGAAGTAGTTAAGCAAAATGTCAATTCTGCGTGCCACAATGTTACCTGCTTGTTCAGGGAAAAGCTCCAAGCTTTACAATTGTTTTCATAGAAATAGTTCTTGTTCTTCCCCCACTACCACCACCAGCCCCGCACCCCACACACACACACACCCGCTCCCCGCCAAGGTTGCAGACCACATCTTTGCAATGGTGATCTGCATCTTACGTTACTGTGCCTGTTGATGTCTACTTCTGTTCATCAGGTATAAGTAGAGTCTCTGGACACACGAAATTCAAGTTAGGGACTTTCTCTGAATTGAATTCTTTGTCAAGTTCCATTATTGCATTTTTAAGACAGATACAGAGCCCTGATAACTCTCAAAATATAAAATTATAGGAATTCTTTCTGATCAAGAAATTGTTTTAAAGCCTTCAACTAATTATAAAATTCTAGCCTTCAGTAATAAGGCAGGAGAACTTCCTAGCTAAGACAGAGTACTCAGATGGAGACTTGTATGGATCTGTAGGCTGCTTTACTCAAATAAGTGTTTCAGGAAAGCACAAGTACATTTTCCTGACTGCCTAAAATGTCGATCTGAAATTCCATTTCTTCCTTGCACACTGAGTGCATGAAGCATTTTGTGGGTTACAGTGTCTATGGATATCTAAGGGGTTTTTGTGACCACTCTGGCTTCTGCTTTAGCTACAAGGAAAGATAGGTTACACTCATCTCCTGATCTTTGCTACATGTGTTGGATAGACAACTATAGAATATCTACTCTCCAACTCAGCTCAGCAGATCCGAACATCTTTATTTTACAAACAGCTTTTCAGCCAGGGAGTTTTATACTGAGTGGATTACAATCACTGTATACACTCTATACAACAATATTTCTGACTTTGAACATAGACAGGGATTTACTTTTTTCCCCACAGCTCTTTTCCATTCTCATTCAAAACAGCACATCAACAACATGTGAGACCAACGCTACCGGCTTTCCCGTAGAATCAAGCACCTATGCCAACAGCGGCGTTTGTATTTCCTAGCACCCATCCCTACAGCCACACACCTTTCCTCGGGGGAGAGGCATGGTAAGGGGTGCAAAGGGAGTAAAATGTCTGTGACCATTTGTCTCCTTTGTGCTGAGATTACCCACTACGACTCTGACTGCAGTGGCTTTTGTTATTTATGTCCTTGTTCCTTAACCGCACGAAGCAGTTTTTAAAACTGTGGGAGATAAGTATGCTCAGTGTGTATGGATACTGCTCAGTGAAGCAGCTACCAAATTGCATTTTGAATAATGTCCCTGAATTTACTAATCTCTGCTTATAAAGGCAAAATATTTACACTACAGAGTCAAAGGCTGGGATCTTCAGTTTGTTCAGTGCTGTCTCAAGTCTGTTCTTCTTGGATACAATGGCAGATTTACCATCAGCTTCTCTGGGAGTCATAGTCAGGCCAAAAACAAGAGCTTATGGAAATACCATCCGTAGTTCCTAATCCTCTGCTGGAAGACTTTCCAGAAAGGCTGTACTGTCGAGCCGCCCTCCCCCTTCCTCGAAAAGTTATATTTGCATTTTATGTAGTGCCTCCTCCGTTTACTACATCCTTTAGTGGAAAATCTGAAGCAAGCAGTGATATTTAACTGCCATACAGCTAGCGGTGTATTCCCCTATTCAAGAATGGAAAGATTTTGCTTGTAATCCAGATAGACCCATCTGTTCAGGGCAAGGGTATGTACTTTATGAGATGCTAAAACTGGATGTTACAAGTAAAACCATTTCTAGGCTTCCAGGTTCCAGTATTTCCTTTGCACACTACAACTTTATTTGTTCCAAAGCCAAAGTAAACTGGACAGGTAGCATAAAATTAATTCCCTAATCCATAGGCATAGCACAAGTCTTCCTTGTAATTCTCTGTTTGTTGTTTCAGTCTGTATCTTGTAACCCCTATGCAAAGCACAGCTCTCCGTAAGGACTGCTGCCTATAGATCATCAACTCAATGGCATCACCCCATGTCGCAGCAACTGCTTTATGGCCCCATCTCTGCCATGGCTGGATCCGGTGGTACTGCAGGCAGGATCAAAGGATATGGAGTGAAACACATTGCCATAAAGTCTTCATCCAGAATACTGAGAACTATTCAGCGTGATGAGACCTGTAACTAATATGTTTGGATCTCTTTATTAGATCCTTTATGTATAGGGCTTCCTTATTTCTAGCACTTGCTATCAAGATATCCAAGATCTATCTACAGATTTTAAGCAGAAGGGGATGTGGACTGCCTGAATCTCGGTGCTCACTGAGGTTGTTCACTGCTTCATGCAGCGCTGCTGTAAGCTCTCTGCACGGCCTTCTCTGTTTCTCCTGGCTACCTTTCAGTCCCTAGCTCTCCGTGTTTCCTAGCCTGAGCTTCCCTGAAGGTCTGAATCAAACTTAGCTGTTTAAGAAACTCGACAGACATCACCTTCTGTGTCATCAGGTGTAGTGTTTTTTGCTCACTGGAGCTGCAAAATGCTCTTCCAGCCTTGGCATGTGAAACCTGGTTCTGTAGCAATGAAACTTGTTCTTTTTGTCTTCCACAGTAGAAATCTGCAGGCTGACTTCTGAGCTGGATTTTTTTAACCCTACAATGGGACTTCATGTTTTTAAGAGGCTTCAGTTTGCATTCAACAAATGAACTGATTCTGCTTTCATCTGTTAGAAGTCCTAGCGACTTTAGAGCCTTTAAAGTTAAATGATCCAGGAGGCTTGGCAGGCATTAGAGACCTCTCATTTACTTGCTGATCAGTTACATTGCTTAAAGCCTTCCACAAACAGATCTTAACTGGGCTGTGGCAGCAAAAAAAGCGAAGATTTTGCTCTTGACTTTTCCCTGAACACCCTTCAGCAGTGCTGTAACCAGCCAGTGAGCACATCCCTCACTCCTGTTTTTCTTTAATGAGGATCACTTCCGGTTATTTTCCCCCCAATGCTGTTCCCTTACATTTTTTTCATAGACAAATACTATTCAACTTCTTGCATAGGCACGTTTTCCAGGAATATTGGAAAATTTTTTAGTCTAGTCTATATACTGATTGCTTTTCTTTGTTACCTGTCCCCAAAGTCCTCTGTCAGGGATGCTCAGGTTTTCTGCTTTGTGTTTCTTTGAGCTTTTTTGTCTAACCTCAGGGCATTGAAACTTAGACCCTTTGATATTCTGTGAGGGCTTCACAGTGAAATACTCATCGACTAACTGCCCTGACTTAAATGTTGGTCTAATCTGGAGTTTAGTCTGACAAATTCAGCAGATGACCCATCTCATGTCTTACTTGGCCCAGACTAGCCACTGAACTGGCTGCACTGTACGGAAGGGAAAAGAGCACCACAGAGCACGAGGGAAGGCAGCTCAGGCTCGGGTGTATCACTCCATGTGCCTCTGCCATCTTGCTGGTCCAGCCAATTCCAGCTACTTTCACGATGGCATCAACTAACTGGAGTTTTAAACAGAGTTTTGGCAGCTCCCAATGCAAGCCAGGAACAGCCAAGCAGTGACAGCGCAAGACCTGTGTCAGAAAAGCTCTGAAATCTGCAAAGCTGCAGCACATGCTGTAGCCTTTGTTTGATCTTTTCTTAACACCACCATCATCCTGATCCTGGTCAGGATGCCCACGTGCAGCCATATCTTCTCCCACTCCACGTCCTAGTTGAGAGGAGACTGACCTGGACTTCAGTGCCCCAAATGACAAGCTCTCATACAAATTGCTTGAAGCAGTGACTCTGGCTAAGCTGTGCTGACATCTCCTCAAGCTTTTGGAGACATTTCAGGAAATATTAATGTCATGACCTTTGAAAGTAACTTCTGCTCCTGTGCAAAGAATCCTCTTCTCTCCAGTGGGGAGAGCAGGATTGGTTCCTCCCTCCTCTCAGTCATGTCCTTATCCCCAAAATTAGTCAGACATTGGTGTCACCTTTAGGAGGTCCCATCAGGTGTGTTACACTAGCTCTAGCCTGTGAGAGCTCCCCAAATGCCTTTAATCAGCACAGGAAAGACATGGACCTGTTGTAGTGGGTCCAGAGGAGGGCCACAAAAATGATCAAAGGGATGGAACACCTCTGCTATGAAGATGGGCTGAGAGAGTTTGTGTTGTTCAGCCTGGGGAAGAGAAGGCTCTGGGGAGACCTTATTGTGATCTTTCAATATTTAAAGGGTGCTTATAAGAAAGATGGGCATAGACTTTTTAGCAGGCCCTCTTGCGACAGGACAATGGGCAATCGTTTTAAACGAAAAGAGGGGAGATTTAGACTAGATATAAAGAAGAAATTTTTTACACTGAGGGTGGTGAAACACTGGACCAGGTTGCCCAGAGTGGTGGTAGGTGCCCCATCCCTGGAAATGTTCAAAGTCAGGTTGGATGGGGCGCTGGGCAACCTCATCTAGTTGAAGACGTCTCTGCTCATTGCAGGGGTGTTGGACTAGATGACCATTAATGGTCCCTTCCAACACAAAGCAGTCTATGATTCTGTGTTCCAGCTGACCCTGCATTGCTGAATGGCTGAGCTCTTCCTGGGCAAGATGACTCGGCAGGACTATTTACCTTTCAGAGATGGATGACACAAATTTCCTCAGTGCCTATCCTTAACCAGCTGGCCAATGCTCAGCTGACCCAACATCTGGAACCACCTCCTCCTCTGTGAGATGGGAAGGTTAGATCTGGGAAGGTAGGACTCCTCTGGAGCAGTTTTCAGGAGACAAGTATTGGATTATTGAATTATTCCTGTCTGCTGCTCCTGTGCTTTCATCACAGCCTTTTTCTTCAACTTGGCTTCTGTGGTGATGTCTGTCTTCTTTTCTGTTTTAAGAGAGCCCTCATCATTACATAAACTCTTATTACAGCTCTTTGTTGTCTGTTCTTGATGATATTAAGCTTACTTGGCTTACCATTCCCCACCACTGATTCCAGCGTGGTGGCCCTTGTCTTCCAATCCCTTTGCCCTGTGGGAGAGCCAGTCCCTACTCCACGACGGAGCAGACAGAAGGGCTACCAAGTCACCTTTTGCCAGGGCTGGTGCACCCCACATCCTCCACCCACTCACAGGAGCAGAGCACCCAGATGCGCTGCTCTGATTGATGTAGAGGCAACCGCAAGTCCACCAAGTCAGCTCGTTCTCTGGTCCCTGCTGGGCTTCACCTACCAGGCTGTGCTCCCTTCTTTCCTGTTGTACTTTAAATTCCCTGTTGTGGCTCTGACGAGCTGTTTGTATGTCTCCCTACCACCAAAATGGCTTCTTTGTTCTGCCTCTAGTTACCAGCTGCAGTTGCTCTCCATGGGGAGCCAGTTTAGGAAGCCACCCCAGCTGGACAGCTTGGGCTGTTGAAAGAGAAACACCTTCTCTGCCAGGTTATATACACAAAAGTGTGGCTGTTTCCTATATCCATAGTGTCTATCAAAACTCATTAGCTGTACTTTCATGGTTTCTTTGCACCCTCGTGTCCTCAGTGGTGGCTGAGGCTGGGAGAGGGTGGAGGAAAGCAGATACCTTTCGGATCAGAATGATTAGTTTATGGCTAACTGGTCAGTTGGACAATTCAATAAATTGCATAAGGCGCTGCAGGGGGCACAGCAAGGAGCAGCTTTGGTGCAATGTGTCTTACGGGCTTGACTTGTTACCTGCCTGCCTTTTGGGGGGTGTACGATGCTGTTCACCACCCTTCTCCTGGGCAAATAAACCACCCGCTGTCCTCTCTGTTGCTGCCAGGAATTGGTGCCTGGGAGTACTCATCTCCGTCTCCTTATGGCGCTCCTAAGCCTCCTAAATTGTTGAAAACTGGTATTGGCTATTACCTGGAGATTCTGGTACAGAAATACTGAAGTGTCAAACGACTTTCCATTTCTTCAGAGACTCTCTAGGATTTTCCTTTCCTGTGTCTAAAATGGCATGTGATTCAAAGTGTCATCTCTGTGGCATGAGGTCCTTATTTCCTATATGCTGCCTCTGCCTGCTCTGATTGTGGTGGTCTTTCAGATGCAAAAATACCTGGCAGGGCAGATCTCGCTCTTGCAATCAAATAAAGGCATGACTGTTAAAAAAGACCAGGAAAATTACTTGTGCAGCCATCGAAGTGTCTTGTAACAGCAGCAGGAAATTCCTGGATGGTACGTTGTGAGCGCAAGAGACAATAAGGGGTGAAGCAGCAGCTGGGATGTGTTGTGCTGGGATCAGTGAAAGCTTTTCACACGTAGGAGCCTCAAGTCCTAAGTGCTCGTTCCCATTCTCTTGCTGTTTATGAAAAGGTAACTGAGAGGAGCTATCAGGCTTCTCCGAACAGCCTGCTCTGGACAACAAAACCCGCTCTGTGTGTGCGATGGTGATGTGTCTTCGTACAAAGAACTGTGAAGCATCAGCGCAAACCTGCGAAGACTCCTCCAGGCCGGCCGAGGTCTGCGCGCAGCGCTGGGGCGCCGGACTGCGCCGGGCTGGGCTGCACTACTGCCCTTACACCTCTGGGCTGCAGGGCAGGCACTCTTTCAGGGCACTGCTGTCCCAAAAGGAAGCCCCCAAAGATGGCCTGACCTGCCCTAAGAGACAGGGAAGAGCAGAGATATTTGTTTCTTAGCGTGGCAGTACCCATTTCCTAAACATAGATCGTTTTGCTCAATTTTTTTTCCACAAAAAAATCATCAAGGAAAAATTTGCTCTTGGGTTAGAAGAGTTGTGGAGTCGAGACATTAAAAAATTCAGCTTCTGTGTAAAGAGGAGCTGTTCTGCCATGCATTTCCTTAACTCAGACAAAATAATTGGGCTCTCTGAGCTTTACTTGCCCATTATTCTGATCTTGCAAAAAGTCATTAAAGGGGATAATGCTCTTATAAGCACCACCAGCTTATAAAGGAGTGGCTGTTTCTCTCTTACTTTCTTCAGGAATTTCCTGCAATTCAGATTTGACACTCTTGAAACAGGTATTTTCTGAGCATTTTGAGAGTTGCTGCATATGACTATAGTTTTCAGAGTAGTTGAGAGTTTTCTTTACATCTCCAGTCTGAATCACTGGTAATGTTATAAGGCAAAGAGGTAACTATAGATTTTCAATTCCTGAGATTCCTGTGAGTCCTTCTGGGTCTATATGATTTATTGACAACCAAGATCAGATGGGCTTTGGTTGCCTTAATCCGGACTGTAATACATATGCCTCCGCACATATGGATTACAAACAGTAGCTGATACTTACTGCAACTGTTGTGCTAGAAGATTTGCAGCAAGAAAAAAGAAATCTGGCTGAAACCCAACATCTGCTATAGAAGATACAGGCCACTTATAAAATGCCACTCTCTACCTACCCTGTCAGCCTGGTTGGCTTTCATTGTTCAATGGAGACAGGAATATCCTTTGGCGGTGCGTGCCCACACAGCACCCAGCACGGTTACCATGCAGTCCCAGATAGAGAATTGCTTGTGTATGTACACACACAGATAATACATGTATATATACGTATATTTAATGTGCCGCCTGTATTTGAAATCTCACCTATGTCCACACCATGCCAATTTATGGGTAGATGATGGAAGGTCATAATTAGAATTAATTAATCCAGTGGGAAATCCATTCCTAGGCAGCTCTCAGCAGAAGGCAGATTGGCAATGTTAGGAGGATAAGCTGTACTTCTAAAGCTTTTCTTACTTATTCTCATCACTTCCAATATCCCCTAGGGTGTGAACAGGTCTAATCTCCCACACTGGGAGCCACCCATTTTACTAGTGTGCACTTTCTCGCAAGGAGGAGAAGCTGAAGACGTAGTCCAACACCTTAGAGGTGCTGGTGAAATATAGAGACAGAGGATCGACAGTGGAGCTAGAACTTGGAGCCTGGTGCTACCACATAGTGGACCATGCTGCCTCCTATATGAAGAACTGGTGTCTGGCTTTTTGGAGAAGGAAGCAGATGTTTCCCAGATTTTGTTGTATGGAAGCTAAACAGAAACTTTCGCAAGAATAGGATTTTGTGTTTTGTTACAAAGCAAATTGATTTTTCTGGAATCATCCCATTCTGCAGGGTTTGCACCAACTCTGCTGAAGCAAGACGCACTAAAGATGCACTGGAAAGTTACTACTATTTAATGCTGGCCCCTCAGTAGTACCCATAGTCTTAATCATGGAGCAACCACAACCAAGCATAAAGACGCTACAGAATATCAGCTCTTGTCCAAAGGTATTTTGAATCCAAATAATTTCAACAATAAAAATAGGTACTTTCTAAATAAGAGAAATCAGAGTTTGCCCTGAAAATTTGGGAACTGGAGGATAAAAGGAAAAACCATTCCATCAGATAAGATAAAATTAGCTGTGGTCTAAATTTCACTGCAGTATCTCATGAGCCTTTGGTGCTCTTCAAATGTCCCACACGTATATTAGATTTATACCCACTTGAGAATGAATTCATTTTCACATAGGATTTTTAATGCTTAATTATTCTTCTTTTGTTCTTACCTCTGTCACTATCCCAGTTTTAAGTTGTTTAGTTGCTCAGTGATTCAAGTGTTTCTGTTTCCTGAAGTGAGAGCGCAAAGGTGATGAGGGAAAAGGTCCCACCGACACAGATGGGGATTTCCAAGAGAGGGTACTGCGGGCAGCGGGACAGACCCAGCCTTCCAGGGAGAACATCAGCACCCAGTAAATGCCAACTCACAGTAAATTCAAACTCACAGGGATTAAATCCTCTGTGCGTCCACACCCAGTTGCATCTCTACTGGCAGCAGGCTCATACGTGTGCACACAGAGGGACATTAACATCCTAAGAAAGTCCAGACTGGCTGCATTTATCTCCACCAAGTTTCTCTAGAAACCACATGTGCTTTATTCTTATTTTTCTCAATCTTCTAAAAAAATGTCTATGTCCCATAAAGTCCTCAGGAAAGCCCACAAATCTGTGAACATTTCAGCAACATATGCCTCCCCCAAATTCTTGTATTTCTTAATCTTGCTCCCTTACATATTAATTTTTTAATTTTTTTTTTTTTTTAAATGAGAGAAAATCCCAGAGAAAACATCTGTATAAAATGAAGATCAGAGTTGAGAATATATTTATAGAACTTCAGGGCATTTTCCTAACAGGTTGTAATTATCCTTAAAAAGAGCATAAAACCCCCAGGAAGTCCAGATATAAATATACACTACTGAAGAATTAAAAGCATGGTAAAGTAATAAATACAGAAGTATCCAATGACCTGATTTGGCTCCCATCAGATAAAACGGAGAGTTCTCTTGCCGTCAGTGGGACACGGATCCTGAATTAGCCATAGGCTGTCAGGGGTGAAGGGGCAGTTGTTCGAATCTTTGATCGTGAGAAGTCCACAGCAGCTCATCGCAGATGTTAAAAGTTGGTAGCAGTTTTGTTTGTGTGTTCTGTGCTGTCTTTCCCTACGATTTTGGGTATCTATCTGGTTGTTTTATGCAGCTTTATAATAGCACATGTATTTTTCTTGATGTATTTCATAGAATCACAGAATCATCTGGTTGGAAGAGACCTTTAAGATGATCGAGTCCAACCATTCATCCTGCAGGGTCCCTAAACCATGTCCCTCAGCACCATTTAATTTAATTGTGGATTTTAACATATTGAGCTAGCTTTTAAGGGAGTTATTTTCATTCATCCAAGGTGTTCTTAGTGTGCGATCACAGTCATGTTCCCCAACAACTGTTTTTTGACAGAAAGGGGTGAGGCAATCTTTTAAAACCACTGACCATACACCAGCTCCCATCAAAATGCATTTGAAAATAGCACTACCAGTTTAGGACACAACTCCAGGAACCCACCAAAGAAATGCAAGGTTTTAGTCTGCTAGCGACTTTTACCCAAGGGGGCTGGGCAACCATTTCTTCCCAAATGGGTGTTGAACGGTGCCAGAAGCTGGACTGGCTTTCAGCCAGGGAATGTCAAAATCCTTCAAGAACCTGCTGCTTGTCAAACTGGACAAATGAAGGGCATCTCTTGATAGGTCTGGGTTAGCAGAATTGAGATGGAAAAGGTGATTTCCAAGAAAAAGCTCCCAGACGTTGCTGAAACACCCTGAGCTGAAGTCTTAAGTCATGGTCAGACTTCTTCTGATTAATAGTTTGGACATTTTACCAGTGAACTATAAGCCCAGGAATGGCAATGTTTTGCCAGTTCTTTTTTTTTTTTTTTCTAAATTGCATGTTAAAAATTAAGTCTAGCCAGGACCCGTGTCCTTATAGCTCTGTCTGGGGAAACATCGTCTCATGGGTCGTATAAGTAACTGCCACACTTGCTGCAATGGCTTTGGTAAAAAAAGGTGATTTGGAAAGGAAATGCTCCAGAGAAATTAAGCCCTTTTATACAGGTAATCAACTGAAGTGAGTGAAAGGGCTTTCCCTCCCGAGAGCTCCTCGCCCTAGTGGAAGCGATTCTATAGATGCTATTTTGAAAGCATGTCATATCCATTGTGTTTTGAAACATTTAATTATTTGTGACTCCCTTCAGCGTGGGAGCCTTTCTTCAGCAGTGCTAGGTGGGGTAATATAATCATCTCTTGTATATCGCGTGGAGTCTGTCGCTGTGGGATGGGGAATCGGTGACGGCCAGATATTTGGGGTTTGGGTGCCTGGGGTTCAACACAGATTTATGCTTATGGTATTTAGCTCATGGCATGCAGGTGTGCCTGGGTTTATACTCTGTTTTTCTGTGTGCAGTCATCCTCATGAATTTGCATTTGCTTTGAAAACAGATTACTTTGGTATTTGTAGATTTGTATGCCATTTTGCTTGCTTACAGTAATCCGGAAAAGTTAGACTGCTGTATCTAAGGCATTATCAAATGTACCCGTAAAGCAGATGGCTCGTAAAAATATGCATGTGCTTGGAATATTTGGATCTACCATCCCTAGAAACATCCTAGAAACCAAGCCAGAAATTAGAAAGGCTTAATTGCAGAAAATGAAGCTTAATTCCAGAAAGCAACTGCTCTCAACTTCTTCTTTTAACTAAAATTACATCAATTGTATCAGATACCTTCATGCACTGAACAGAAAGGCAGTCAGGCTTGGGCTTTGTCCTACCAACTATACACAAGGGATGCTTCAGGGACAACCATCCCCTTAAGATAAAACCAGAAAGTAGTTCTTGCTGTTAATTTCCCTACGTGTATAAACATTTCTCAGTGTTTAAGTAAAATCAGCTCTTAGTTTTCTGCAGAATGGAGGTTAACTCCCTGGAGAAAGGCGAGCAGTCCCAGCAAGCTGCTGGAAGAAGCTGACCTTTGGTACCTGTAAGTGCAGCAGAGAGGCAGCCGCTCCTGCCAGCTGGGGTGATAATCCCCTTTGCCTCTGCTAAGCGATAGCTGATAAGTCTGCACAGAATTAGTTGCTGATGTTTATTTATCAACTGCATCTCTTTTCACCACTGCTAAGTTACTCAATTTTTTTGTGTAGGGAAGCTTAGTTCAGGTTGCTGCTAGGTGAGGTTATGGATTTCTGCTGGCTTCCCCTGGACAGGTACGCAGGTAGGTGTGTTGGAGGGCAGCTCTAAATGTTTGCAATACTTGCGGGTTTGGGTTTTGTTTTGTTTTTTTGAGAAATAAAAAGGGAAAAAACCACCAAAACGCCAACATTCCTGGAATACTTTTCTCGAAGACTAAATGCTCTTGTTTATGTTTAGACTGACTGAAGGAAGAGGCAGTACCTGGCTTTCTTGCAGCTGCCGGGGTGCTGGTGATGCTTGTTGGGGCTCCTCAAGCAGCAGCAAGGAGGGCCATGGCTTTTGTGCTCCCTTTCCATGTCCCAAGCATCCCAGCTCTGTGAGTTACAGCTGTCCCTCATAGGAAGGAGGAGCAGGGCCCTGAAGCTGGGACAAGCGCTCTGCTGTCCCCAGTTTTGATCAGGATTTCAACCATACAAGACATAGGCTGGGACTGTGCATTGCCGTAGAAAATCTGGTGTAAAACAGGCGAATGTTCTGGATGGCCAATTGCTCTTCTCTGTGCAGAGCTCACCTGGATCACAGCTGCTCTTGATCCATCATTCAGGTAGCCTTAAACTACACTTGGACATCCTTTGCCAGGACAGGCACACTCACAGCAATTTTGTGGTGAGAAACTGCAGTGAGGCTCTTCTGGATCTTCTGGATCCTGTACACTCTTTGAGCATGACATATATTTAAACATATATATATATGTGACACATATAGTGAAGCATATAGGTATATGCTTAAAGTCAAAGGACCAGTGCTTTCAAGTGCTTGTTTTAAGAGGGCAATAACATGATGCTGTGCGATGTTTTAAAATACACCTCAAATGGACAAGTTGTCATGGCTTTATATTACTTTGTGACCCAGCAATATCTTTGAACAAAACCTGCTGCTCACTTCTTGTTTCCTGGACATTCAAAAACCGATGCAGCATGTAACTGACACCTCTATTAAGAAATAAAAAAGAAGTTATGCGATAAAATCACCTGTCAGTAAGCCTTTTTCTTTTTGTTTGCTAAGTTATAGTCCTCTGCTCAAAAGTCTTTGTGTCACTGGGCTGGGGTGGCCTAACAGAGGTGGAAAGAGCTTTCTCAGGCAGTGAAAGGGTGTATTACCTTCTGTTCAGGTATAGGAAAGGAAAAAAAATCACTTGCTGTTGTCTGAGGACAGTCAATGTTACCCCAAGCTGCTGTCCCCAAGGACTGTGGGATGTATTTCATCATTCCTTGTACAAGTGGGGTTGTGCACATGGGGCTTTAAGGGCAGAAAAGTCCCTGTCATAGGAGAGGGCTCAGTAAATGGGGCCGTGAGAAGTGGCCCTGGGCTGGGGCAGGGGTACATAAGTAGCTTCAGACACACGTGGAGTGAGTGGAGACTGAGGAGGCAGAGAAGTTGCAAAATCCAGCCCCTAAGGAAAAGTGGAGAGCTGTCACAGCTCTAGCTTAGGCAGCATCCGCACTACTAATGTCATGTTAGAGGTTGTTTTAAGTGAAAATTAAACGGCTTTAACCACATCTCCAAGCAAAGAGAAAAATCAAGATAAAAGTGAGCAGGAACCATCATTTATGTGGAGACCTGTTTTTCCAACCCGTTGTACTCATGGAGGGATGAGTGTGGGCGCCAAAGGACAGCCAGAGGATAAGCAACATGCCAGTATCCTCACTGTAAATTTGGTAAAGTTGGTGGCTTTGACTCTGGGGTAAGCTGGGTTGGGATTCACTGATCCACATCGTTGCTGATGCTGGGGAGACATAGCCAGCTTAAACCTGTCCCAGCCTCGGTCAGTGCTGTGACGGTGTGGGCAAAAACCAGGGATCTCAGCTGAAACGTTAGCAGGAGCCTATGTTAACTGCAACATGAAGTCATGGCCAGATGGTCACCATCCAGCAGAGGAATAATGAAGGCATTAAGGTTAATTTAACAGGCTTAAGTCTATAGGTGGTCTTAGAAGGCTGCAGTCAAGTAGCTGAAACCTGCCACCCTTTACTTGCCCTGGGAGCATGCAAGCAGCAGCAGCGGATGGAGTCTCGTGCGATACTCCCGGTGCAGGTTTAGTGCTGCGGAGGATGTGTTGGATTTCCCCAGGGAGCATGGGGGCAGGCTGCAAATCTGCCTTTCTGATCGGAGAGTGCCGGGAGAGGAGGACAGAGAAGTTTGAGAAATTCTGAGCTTTTAGCAAGCAAACCTATGAAGCATAGAAATGTTCACGGATTAGAAAATTTTATCTACTGTCATGTATAAGACTAGTTAAAAATTTCCATTGGGGTTTCCCTTTATCAGTGTTATTTCCTGCGCTGTAGTCACAGCCCGTCCCCTGACAGACGTGTTGCTGCTTTAAAATTACGACTTTAATAGAGCAATGAGAAGAAGCTGCTGTTTTCTTTTGAACACTGGGGAGTAGCAACCCTTTCGACTCACCTGCTCACAGGGCTGGAAAGAGAGGTTCGGAAGATGCAGGGTGTCACCCCCAGGGACATCAGCAGAGCAGGCAGCATCAGCGGAGAGCATCAACACCCCAGCTGGGAACCAATGGCTTCAGAGATGCACTCAGCTCAGATCTGGATCCCCTGGGAATCCCAGCAGGCCAGCACTTTATCCTAGCTTGTTTTCCCTGAATGAAACTCCATGACACGCTCTCTAGCACTGAGGCCTCCCAATGAGGAGTGACATCCATCCATGTACTCCAAGATGGGGTGTTCACCTCCAGCCTGACCTCAGCCCTTCACCCCTCAGACCTCCCCAGCTGTCCCCACCAAGGAGCTGGCCCAACCCAAGTCCAGCAGTGCAGACAGTTGTGTTTCAATGCCAGTGATGGTGCCTGTTGAGTCTGTAAGCCCAGATGTGGCCCATGGGAATGAACACTTAAACCTTCTCCAACACAGCAGACTTAAATTTTTTTCATAATTTCTCGCCTCTGCTGGGGACTCGGTCATGAACATGAGTTGATTCTGATTTCTCTGCCTAGTCAGCCTTTCCTAACCTCATCCAGCATCCCTCGCAGGCATCCCTTCATTCGGAGAACTTGTTTTGCTTGGGGAAGAGGTGGGAAAGGATGATCAAAGCACGTGGGTTCCTCTTCCGCCTCTTTTTGCTTCCTGAGTTTATCGGGTCAGCATTTGAATGCATTTGAGTCCATCCTGCAAAGCAAGGGAGGAATAGAGCCCTTTGTTTGCTTGTTGCTAAAGCACCTTACTTCTAATTAACAGAGTGATTTAATTAACATTAGGCAGAATCCGCCTGGTTTTGTTCCCTTAGGGGATAAGGGGAGGATAGCAGGCAAAGCAAACAGGTAACATCCTCTTCTGACACTAATTCTCCAGGGCATGGTCCTGATTTCTGAAGGCTGCTCCAGGCTATCTTTTCCAGACGCTTTGAATCTAAGGAAGAAATAAAAAGAGTTCACATTTGGGGAGGAAGGTTGGCTTTGACTGACTATTTGTTTCCTCAGGTGGTGACAGGGACGGGGGGAGTTTCTGAGACATCACAAACAACTTCTGAACGGCTTAGAACAAAACTTGGGAAACCAAACCCAGTGATTATTTTTCAGCTGAAAATGATGTGTACAAATGATGCTTCTGCCATGCTGAGATCCTCGTTATTCAGAGGAACAAGCACCTGCTGCTGCAGATTTTGAGTGTGTGGATCAGAGAAGCATCAATGGACAGCTGGTTGTACCAGCCAGGTCTCCATCCAGACCTAGGTATGATCATTTCATAATATATTATATGAGGCATGGTAAGTTTATAATATATTCACCATTACTGCCTTTATTAAGTATGGGTTTGTTGAATTTTTTTGGCGCTGTAGAGAGCATCTCAGTGAAGCATAGGACCGCAAGCATTCGGGTATGGCACAAAGAAATGAAACGCTTTCTAGGTAGCTGCAGCCTGGCTGCACACACACCTCCCCTGGCTGTAGCTCGGGTCATCTTCTGCCTCTCCTCCCCAGTGGGGCTGGCAGGGCACTTGCCGTGCTAATAAACAAACCAAAAAACCCAACCAGGTTTGGTTAAATCTGCGCCTTTAATCGGGGCTTCTGGTTGTTTCTGAATGTGTTGCTACTGATTATTGTTGATGGGGGTAAAAAATGCCCTTCTCTGAATGATAGGCTAGCACAAATTATCCTGTCCTTATTATTTTCAATTAATATTAAGGCTGAATTCTGCGGCTTTGGCACGGTCTAAAGTGCGAACAAGGCGAATTAGATGAGAGATTACACATTTTTGGCATTCTGGCATTAGCTAAAATAGTTTAAGCTTTGTCTTTGGTGGTGGTCTCAAAGCAAGTGGAATGTGAGGGTGGAATTCGGGACCAGCTCCGGAATACCCTGGTGTGAATTTCGTCCTTTAGAAGAGAGTGCTTAATTCCACATATTAACATGTTGGGCTATCTTACTAAAAGTGAAGTTACGCTGATTAGTTACACTACAGAAGCTAAAGTATGTACATCTGCTTGAAGCAGGCGTTTAATGGCAGGAATAATGGCTAACTTTGCTCATGTAACGTTTCACTTTAAGCGTCTCGAGATGCACGTAACTGATGCTACAGCTGGGAGAGGAGGTGGGGGTTTTTTTTAATTTATTTTTATTTTCTTTTAAATAAGCAGAATGTGAATTGTTTATTTTTGAAGTTATTTCCTCCCCTCAGATTACAAGAATTTCACCTCCTTCCTTGTTCAAATGAACTCTCCTTCTCCTACAATAAAACTAGGAGGAATGGAGCTAGAAAGGTAAATCCTTAAATTTGCTTTAAAATACGCCGTTACACAATAAAGTTCCCGGTATTGATTAAGCCCAGGTGGTCTGCTCACCCAGCAAACAGATATCTTACAAAGCTTTATTATGCCTCATTAGAATTCACTCCTTTAGAAGATTTCTAATTATATTGTCTAATAAAACTAAACCTTCGAAGCTATTTGCATATTATATGAAGAAATCTCATACAACAAACTCACAGTGGATTCAATTAACATAATAGCTAATTATATATCCCATCAGCCTTTAGAGCAGCTCAGCATTCATGTTGCTCCTGTTTTAGCCTAGAGCAAAGGAGGTTTGAATTTTCACTTCTAAATATTGACTTTTAACTAATATCAAAAATGATTTGAACACTTTTGTGGATGAAAAGATAATGATTAAACTACATGAAACATTTTAAAAGACTTATTTCCAAGTCTTTGAAACAATTCCTATTTAAACCTAAACCTTCCCGTTTTATCCATTCCAAGTCTGTCTGTATTTTGTAAAAAAAATGACCAGATATGTCTAAGTGTTTTGACAAATGTTTGATTGACAGCTTGGTTATTTTGAAACTGCCCACTTCCTTCAGTTACATTTTGTGTATTTTTCATTGCATTTTGTAAGGCAATTGTATTCTTGCTGGTATCTATCAAGCAAGAAATTTAGGACCAGATTAACTGAGACATAGTAATGAACAGGCATTTGAGCTCCCTATAATTGACTGTTATTAAGGTGTCGTCACAGTAGTCTGTAATGAATTCTCCTGTATTGTTTTGAAATTGGATGAGATATTCTGGGGGGAAAAAAACCAAACAAACAAACAAAAAAAAAAAAATGCAAAAGTTTCCTTCAACCTTATTCCTTCAATCTTAAAAAAAAGCCCCAAAGAAACAAAGTCCTCTTTTTTTTTTTCCTTTTTAAAGATTTCAAATTATTTGAAGGTGCTTCCAATTTTGAAACACTCATTAGAAAAATCGGGGAGGGAAGGATCAGATGTTGTGACTTATTTGAAAACTTAAAAATAAAAGAAAAAAAAAAAGGTGTGTTCATCAACCTCCTCATCAAATGTAATGAAAAAATCTGCTGGATATCGTATTTATATTTTTACAACAGATAGCAGATAAAGTTTGTTGCCGAGTAAATGGTTTTCTCCCATTACAATGATGGCTGCCTTTTCATTCATATTTTAATGAGGTTAGTATCTCTGAGACAGCTTTTTCGGGGTGGAGGCCCATGTCTCCGGTACAATTACAATAGGAGTTGCTTTATTGACAAGTACTATTCAAAATCTTCACAGTATAGAAAGAAAGGCTTTAGTTTTCCACCACTTGTCCAAATACTTATTCCTCTCTTACTATTAAAACACTTTCAGAAAGAGCACTCTCAACTGCCTAGAGCCCCGTACACCCGGGCAGAGCCCAACTAAGCAAAAAATTCTTCACAAATTCAAGTTGCATTTATTTCTGCGAAACTTGCCCTAGGTAAAACTCAACAAATAGATAACAAGAAAGAATAGATTATCTTGGCAGCTTCTGCATGCAGGGGTTTGCAAGAAACGTGCTCATATAGTGATAGTTGCTACCCACAGTGTGAGTCTGACTCCAAACGAATGAGGGAAGACAAAGTTATGCAGACGTTACACATCCAATGTGTAATTTATTAAAGAGAAACCAAAAATCAGTAAATCCAGCTTTTGGCAAGTTATGCTCTTATGTTTTTATTCATCTTCGTTATGTATATGCTTTCTCTAAAATACTTTTCATTACTGTAGCAGGGGAATGCAGCCCTAATCTAAATACGAGCCATGCTCTCCCCAAGCCATGTCCCATAGCTGCCAGCATGTGTACAAAAACTTTCTCGTGCATCCAAAAGCAAACACATGCAGCAAAACCATTTCTGTAAATTTGTGGGGGGTTTCATCTGCATTTTGGGGATTCATTATTTTTTCAGAGGTTGGATGCATTTTCTGGCGGGTCTGTGTTGGCTTTGCTGCAGGTGATTACGTTCAGGAGAGGTGAGTGCCCTGTGTTTGGGCAGGGTACCCTGTGCATCCATAGGCTTTGGCTCAGCCACACTCACAGCCCTCCTGACCAGCCAGGAAACCACAGGAGGGGACTGCAGAGGGACAGCGTGGGATACAACTACACACCTGCGTAACCGTTGGACTCTAGACATTTTTTCCAGAATTTACAGAGTAAAAACCTTCTGCTTATGATACTGAGTATCTCTATGTGTGAAGAAATACAGCCAGGAAAAGTGGCTTGCCCTGTCAGCAGACTTAAGTTAATGTCCTGGAAGTAGCTTAGAAGGGGGATGACATTTAGTCCAATTTATTGCTATAGAAATCAGACGGAAAAAAAAAAAAATCCCTCCCGGAGCCACACTGACCTCAATACAAGGGATGCCAAGGCTGAGATTAGATTGTGAGGTTGAATCCCACCTTCTGTCGTAAGGGCTGTAAAACCTTCCTCCCGCATTCACGGGTTATTTTAGACCTTCAGAAACTGCCATGGTTTTTTGGTTTGGTTTGGTTTGGTTTTTTTGGGGGGCGGGTGGGGGGAAGCACTTGCTGTGTGTCTGAGCACTGCCTGAGCCTCTGCACTCCCCGCCCCGGCGGGAGGACGAAGCGGCAGAGTTTGAGGCACAAGTTTCAAACACCACTTCTGCCACCACCTTCCGCCACCACCAGCTTTTTTAGTTTTTTTTTCAGCTTGTGGGACATGGTGTGTTCCTGAAAAACAATATTTACATCCCAGTGGATGGGACGGACTTTTAATAGCAAAATGCAGTTTTTGAGCCTGTCTTTGCTGTAAAATAGTTTATGCAGCTCTACAAACAGGGTTGGGAGTGAAAGATTCCGGTCTTTTTTTTTGTTGTCTTTTTTTTAGGCAGTTTTTTGCTTTTCCCAGACTTTTTGTGTGTGTGTGTGTGCGTCTTTTTTTTCTTTTTAGGCTTTTTTTTTACTTTTCCCAGGTTTCATAAAAAGTAGGCTCCCCATCCGTATGCAACTGGGGGAGGGAGAGATTTCATAATGGGCCTCGGTGCAAGGAGAAGACGAAGGGGGAAGAGAAAGAAAAAAACGCTCTAAGCTTTAATTTTAATTCTTCTGCCTTTATTTATCTGATTTGTGGCCAGATGGTGGTGAAGCAAGGCAACCCCTTTGTGCAAATGAAGCCCACATGTGAAAGTCCTTCTGTAATGTAATCATTGAGACCGGAAGGGTTCATACTGTGTCTGAAAAGAGACAATGGAGCCGGGATATATCAACATCGCCGAAATCGAGTTCATTTGCGATGCAGGCCCTTTGACTATGGTTGTCATGAAAACTTCCTACTTTGATCAGCAGAGGGTGGAGAGAAAAAGAAGGAAAAAAAAAAAAAAGAAGTCTTCTAAAGGGGCAGGGATGCGGCGCGGGTGTTTGCTGTGCACTTGGCTCCGGTTCACGCCCCTTTCCGGAAGACGCAACAGGGAGAGGAGCATCTTGCACCTTGACCTGTCTAGACGGGGCGCGAAGTTTGGGGGTTTGTTTTTTGTCCCCGTTTCCAAGGGCGAGGGTTGCTCTTTGACCCCCACCGCCAGCGGTGGTGGCTCTCAGGGCGTAGGTAGCGGCTGGAGGTTTCCTGCTGAATTCTCGCCGCGGCCGGGAGGGAAGGGGATGGACAAAGACACGGACCAGCTGTTCGGAAATAAAGCTGAAATAGTAGAACCTGGGAGAAGCTAGGTTTTGTAAGCTATTATTTTCTGCACAAAACCCCTGGGAGGTATTAAACAGCTGCATCTGAGCTGGCGAGCAGCGGCTAAAAGACAGAGCAACAACTGAAAGCCCAGGACTTTTGCAAACTCCGCTTCAACTAGAGAAACAAGTGGCTGGAGCGCCAAGGGCTTTCATGGCCCGAAACATCCGCCGCCGCCGGCCGTCTCCCTTCGCCGCCATCTCTTCGGGCTGCCGGGAGGTTTCAAACTGGGCGGCTGGCTTCTGGAGGAGGGCGAGGGGCGCGAGGGGTGCGTTGGGTGTGAGCCGGAAGGGTCTGCGCAGGTTCTCCAGGGCCACCTTTGCTGGAGCTGACGTTTTTAATTACGTGTGTAATGTAATGTGTCAACAGTTCTACATAGCGAGAGGGATGCTCTTTTTCTCTTTCCATGATCTAACGAGGCAGTATCTGTATGAGGTGGGGGGTTTGGGTCATATAATAAGCGAAAAAAATAAATTTTTGCCTCCATGAGGTTTCTTTAGCAAAGTCAGAGAGCAACTTAATGGAGTTGTTGGGACAGAAAAGGAGATGGGAGAGATTTGCTTCTAGGCAAGAAGAGAAAAATCTATGCAGACTTGAAAAAAAAAATTGGGGTTTATCTTGGTGCTTACAAACCTTCGAAATTTGCGGTAAGCCAACATAACAGATCAGTAACCTTTTATTTCCCAGCGAAAGCTGTGTCAGTGTACCCACTCTTTCTGGTCACTAGGAAATTAATGCCGATCGTGCCTTGTTTTAAGATTCCTGCTATATTTTAACGTACTCTGCTGGCTCCTCGCAGAAGCTGGCTGAGTGTTTGGAGATAACACTGCGTCTTGTCAGATGCTCTATAACATTATTTAGAAACTTATTCGGATCTATTTAGGGCTTCATAAATATGAATAAAGCATTTACAAAAGGCACGTCACTTACAGAAGTAACCCATGGGTTGTACCGGATGCTTTATGCGTTACAAATTTCTTAAACTCCAGCAGTTCAAAACTACATTCTACTTGGGGAATTTTTTTCGAAGTGATTAAATATAAATCAGCATTTCCCAGTAAAATCTCTCTGTTGATTTATGTGCAGGAAATAAGGGAATTGTACTAGTGGCTAAAAATCCGGATTGCTACTAAAGTAGTTTCAAATATTTATGGACAAAATAGGGGAGGAGGGGAGGGATGTCATCTCTTCTTTTCTTAGGCCTCGTGGCACAGGGATGGATTTTTCTCAGCTAATTCTGCTAAAAACACTGAAGTGCTCTGCCTGGCGGCGTGCCAGTTCCTTCTTCAAACATATTTTTTTTCCTTAATGCTTTCAGGGGTCTTTTTTCTTTTTTTTTTTTTTTTGCTTTCGTGGAAAGCATGGGGGAAAAAAAAACCCAACACCCCCAAAAAAGAGCCGCGGGGTTGTGCTGGCCGTGGCCTTTCGGACAGTTGGGGACTTGAAAGAGGCAGGCGAGTGAGCCGGCGTGTACGGTCGGCCGGCCGGAGCTGCCGGCCCCTGGCCGCAGGCAGCAGCTCTGCCTTGGTCACCGCCAGCTTGGGGTTCCCGCGTGTCCCGGCAGATAGCGGTTTGGTTCTTTTAGCAAAACAGAGCAATGAGCCTTTTTGTGTGTGCGGACTGGGCACCGCTTCCAGCGGGCAGGGGTTTCTCTCCACCCGTGTTAAAAGGCTTCCCCTTGTTTATGGGTTGAAGTCTGGATTTTGAGGATGGGAATTCCCTCTTTAACGTGCACACAGGCTTCCTAAAGGGTGCCAGCGCCGGGCTGGATGCTGCACCCCCTCCACACTTCCCAGGGGATCAGAGACCCGTTTTGTGGCACCGTGGTGGATTACCAGGAGGTCCCTAAATACTGGGCTGGGGGGTGGGCTCAGCAGGTCATCGCTGTCGACTGCTCTATCTGTAGTGAAATCAGAGCTGCATCTGCATGGTCAGGGAGCTGTGTTTATTGCACATCGCGACCACTAATATCAGAATACAAAATGGGCTTGTTTTATTTGAATTTCAAGTGCCTCCTCCCTGAGTCCGTGTTGAAAGGGGGGTGGGGTCCCTAACCGAGGGAAATGCCTTTTGGAGAGGTTTTCCCCCCACCCCATGAATGTGGGTTTCGAACAACAGTGAGGCTAGACATAAAGTTTAAGCAATATTTGGTAGCATTAATTCCCGAGCAGCTCCCATTCATCCCCGCACTGCGTAGGGCAGGGAGAGCAGAGCAAGCCGAGGGCTCCTCGCTGCAGCCCTGCAGCCGCCTTGCTTGTTTCTAGCTACTAAAAAAAAAAAAAAAAAAAAAAAGGCATGGTACTAGTATCCTCCTTTTTTTCATCCTTACAGTGGGAAAGTATCATAGAAGAGTATGAAGATGAAATATTCTCACTTATCGCCCAAGAGGCAGACTATCTAGCTGACAAGCTGTGCAGTGAAAAATCAGGTACTGTGTCTGATGTAACATGTGCTCTCTCTACAGCGGTGTGTGGGGTTGGGCTTTTTTTTTCAAACCCAGTGTACTGCTTTGGAGGAGAATTGGGCTGTTGTTGAATAAGCAATGACACTACATGACTTTTTAAAATACATCCCTTTTTTAAAAGGCTTTTAATTCTCTTAATTCTTTCGTGCATATTAATGCAGCATAATGTGAGCATCCCAGCTAATGTGGTGTGTTTTCCTCCTGGTGTTACATGGTTTTTTGCTCCTTAGGTGCCTGCGCTGTCATTTCCAAGTCAGAAATGAAACTAACCCTCTTGCAACAAAATACAGGGATTTGTTTCTCCCGTTTAATTGCCAATTGTGGCCACTAAGCTGAACTGTGAGCCATGAGAGCGCAGGTTTAGAAATGTGCCGTTCATTTTGAGATGAACTCTTCGCTGCCATCAGACAAGACTTATCCTTAGAGGGGCTGGCCAGCCCACTGCCATCACCTGCTAGGGAGGATGTATTTTATATATGTATTCTTTCTTTGAAAAATATATCATTTCAAGTAAGGAAGGACTCTTTCCAATCCTGAGAGAGTAAGAAAGTGCTTCTAAAAATTAATTATAGCTTATTTAAAATCTTCCTCCATTCCTCTGTTTGTTTCCCTCATTTTCAGTGTTGTTTTTTTTTTAACTTTTATATTCATTTCTGACTCTAAAAAGCCCATCACTTAAGGCACTAAGTACTATGAAATTATAAATGAAGGTGGATTATCCTTCCTCAACGTGCTGCCTTTAGAGATAGAATATGCATGAAAATATTGATCTCGCAATCAACTTTTGTAAACAGTGGTGTGTGTTTTTGAGATTTAAAGGCTGTAAGCGTTATTTGGGGTGTAAGAAACGGAGCCCATAAAAATCACTAGAAGTTGGTGAACGGTGACTCACTAGAAGTTCATAGAAATAAGTTTGTGTACTTTAAAGCATCAGTGTATTTTAAATACATGTTGAAAAAGCATAGTCCAGAGCACCAAAGAACCCCATCTGTAACACAAAGTTCTCTCTACAATCTATGCAGACAAATAATTTCCAAAACCTAAACTTTCCAGAACAGGTTCGATTTTTTAATGAATATTTCTTATTTGTCATATCTGCCTTGATGGAGCGACTCTGTCGAGCCAGAAAAGCAAAACACACCAAGGAACAGATTGTTTTGAAAAGAACGTACTTCCACCAAAATGGACAGCAGGATTTCTGGTAGCGGGACTTGGTCCGAAAAACTTTCTGGGCATTTCAGAAACAAACCCCAGAAAGTATGTGGGATAACGTGAAAAAAAAATCATCATCTTCCAGAGAAATTTTCTCAGAGGAGAGGAAATTGGGATAAATCCCCTCTCCTCCTTGACTCCCCTCATAGCAGCCTCTAACACTTTTGGAGAATAAATTGTAGTTTTGTGCCTCTTCAGTAATAAATACAAAAATATTTGCCAAAGGGGCAGGCAAAATACTGATATCAGAGCCCATGCTGTTAAAAATACCCTTTTTTTTTTTTCATGGATCAACTCAAAAGCAATTTTTTTTCCCTTTGAAATCGCATTTTGGGTTCAAAACCCATGCTATGTGCTCACCCCGCCTTCTTACCTCAACAAAATCATTTCCTCACTTCTGGCAGAGGAGATTGCTGTAACCGCACGTTAGCCTCAGCCGCACAAATACCGCCCTGCATATGTGCAGGGCTGCTCTTCCTAACTATAAATAGTGGTCCGCAGAGAGGAGAGAAGTTTAGTTTTCTTCCTGGCAATTAACACAGATAAACAAGCTGCCATGGAATAAACAGAAGTATAAGCCCTCATCATGGCAAATGCAAGATGCTTGCAAAAGGGGCAGGAATGTTACAGCGCGATGCTGAGCTACGCTGGCATAAAAATAAAATTAATCTGCCGTTCCCCATATCGCCTCACTGCCCATTGAAAAAATGTCAGTATGTTAAAGAAAAAAAAAAAGCCATAGAGACTTTTTTTTTTAAGCTAATTCACTCTATGTATAAAGTGGGATGAAAATAAATGTATTAAATTGCATTTAAAAATAATGCCAACACGTTCCCACAAAGTCTGCGGCAGGCAGGAGCTGACAGAGGAGCACAGTAACACCTGACAGAGCAGGAAAGTACCTGCCTGGGTTTTTCCAGGGAAAATAAATTCAGGCTCCGGTGGCATTGGAAACATCGAGTCTTAGAAATTGTGTCAGGATGCACGCCAGGCACGCAGCGCTAACATATAACTTACCAAAGCCTCCAACTCACAGAACACAATGAGAGTTATATTATTAAGTCTTATCTCGCTTACAATGGCAATTTTCATTAATACGTTATATTAAAGCAATATGACACTCTTATCGTCTTACTGTAAATTATTGACTCTTTTTATTCAGAGCTCCATGTGTTCATTCGGAATGGCCTTTTTAACTTTTTTTTTTTTTGGGGGGGGGGTTTGCAAATTATCATACTAAGCGACAGAAATAGTACAGAAAACCTCTCCACGGGCCACTTGCAGATTTTGATGCTGTGGATTTCACCATAAAGCAAGAGGAAAAAAAAAAAGTCAATGATATATTCATTTCATTATTATGCTTTTAGTTCTGTTTTAAAAGGCTGTGTATCTGAACATGGCTTATTTCTTGTGGCCCGTTGCGGACTTGTTAATATTGGAGTAATCAAACCCTTTCTCTGCTGCGCTGTGGTGTAATAATAATGGTTGCAGTTTCCTCTCAGCCTGCAAACATGACACTAATGGAAGTCCCGTATTATAGGAAGAAAACCTACGTTCAGTGCTTTTAATATGATACCAGACCTTTTTTTATGGCTACTGGAGGTGGGTGTTTCTTGTTTCATTAAAAAGTGGAGAACTTCAATAAAGTCTTTTAGCATGATCAAACCGTTTGGTATTTACAAGCATAGATCCGTTCACTGTCATGTATTCTTTGATCTAGCAAAAAGTCTCGGCGTTAGGCAGACAGGCACAACCTGCTGAGACACACCTTCAGATCCTTGACTATTTTTACAAGCTTTAAAAAAATCTAAAAGTTAATTTTTGACAGATTACTCTTTCTTTTTTTATCCACCCCCACCCCGCCCCAACCAGGAGGTGCAGTTGCCAGTAGGACCAATGGAATAATACAGATTTTTTTCTAAATTGCAGAGCGTCTCAATGTTCTTTGCTGGTTGCAGTTGTTTTCTGTGTGCTCTTTCTGGGTTTATATATTTTCAGTTGTGATAGTTGGGTTTCGGTGCAGTGCCAGCAGCTTTTCATTCAGAGTTAAATGGTGGTATGTGAAGCCAGAAACCAGATAAAGCTTGTGCTAGTGTACAGACCAGGGCCAGTTGATTTATAAGTGGAAAATAATTTAATAGCACATCTTTTGTGAGTGCTGAAAGCTGCTGTTTAAGCAACAACAGGACTTCTCCTCCATCTTTTTTTTTTTTCCACAGCTATAAAAACGTTTGTTTTGTTAAAATCTTCCAGTCACCGTTCTATCTTAAAAGTGACTTAACCCGTGTATTTCTTTATTTAGCTGTTTGGAAAGTTGGACTATAATTTAGGCACCCGATGTTGGGTTATACAAAAGTGAAACAAAACACTCTTATTCAACTGCAAAGAAATCCAGAAGTCTCTTTCTGCACAATTATCGCTCAAACTATTGTGTTTTTGCAAACTGATACTTTCTAGGAGGCTCGTTCCCAGTGAGAACTACTCTCCTGGAGAGTCTAACAAAGCTAGCAGCTACATCAATTAAAAGCAACTAAAACGTCTTTTATGGGTGTATGCAGAATATTGAACTGCCTTTAAACCATGTACTATTTACCTTAATATCCTCTGCAAGGTTATGGCTAATAAAGGCAATATATTGGGGTACGAAGCTGTGGTTTAATGCTGCCACAGTACCTTGGAATTACATATTTTCTCACATTTTTTTCCCCATGCAAATAGGAAAAAGAACAGTATAGAAAGATTAGCCTTTGAGTCCCCTGCCCTGCAACAGGATCTGTGAGCACAGATTTCCCCGCACGCTACAAGGGATTGAAGGATACATATCAGTGGGCTTTATTAAAGAACTGGGCCATGACGCTCCTTGTTTTAAAATACCAAGTTTGATTTAAAAACCCAGAGATTTTAGCTGCAGCAATAAGATTATACTGGGGAAACAAGGGAAAGTGAATTTAAACACTAATGTGAGCCCCTCTGGAGAGAGTGACGGGATATCTTCTATGTTTGCTGGTGGTGTTAAGTTTTTCTTAGGGTGCACTGTGCTGGGGTCTGTTCTCCATGGCCAACCCCATCCACAGGAGCACCAGCAAGTGCCCAAAGCCAGATGTGAAACCCACCTGGGCAGCAGCAGGCTCACCGTGAGAGATTGGGCGCTTCCTGACTTGGGTTTCTAGTATATATTTCTCCATAAACTGCGTTTTTATGATGTGAAAATCATTAGAGACCCTGGCGTTGTGGGATAATCTTTCAATTAAAATGAGCGAGAGTTTTCAGGGCTCTGCAAAAATGCCGCCTCGCGTGGGGAGGCACAGGTTGTGTCTGTGCCCTGTACGGGAAGAGTCGGACCCTGAATTATTTAACATGTTTGAGGACAGGAGTCGAGAATAGATTGCTTTACTCCATTTCTAAAAAATCCTTCTTGCTCTGTTTCAAAGAATGCGTCTAAAAAAGCCTGACTCGCTGTCAGCGTGTCATGGTTACGCCTCACGCTCTTCCTCCTTTCTGATTTATTGCGCAAAAGTAGTTTAATGTGCTTTAATTTTCACCTTACACTCTCAGAGAAAACTCGTCTTTTTCTAGTTTGAATTTTTTTTTTTTTTTAAATAAAGAAATAGGTACTTTTAGCCAAGTGTTACTGTTCAGGACATCAGTAAATCACAGGCAACTTTTCCTTACCCTCTCCTGGGCAGAGGCTGCCGCTCATGCAGGGTTGTGGAAGAGATCAGCTCCTCGTTTTGCAGGGTATAGTAAGATGAAAACACCATTTTATTTTCCTGGTATAATCATTTCTTGCCATTGTAGTATCGCCTATATTTTCTACTTCTAACTTTAAATTTGCCCACTTTCCTTAGTTTTTTGGGGGTTTTTTAAGTAGTTTTCTGTTAAAATATTTTGAAATGAATGTGCAGAGGTCTTGGCGAGAATGTGGAGTCTACTGAGGAATTGACTGTTTGATCTTCTCTCTGTGTTCAGGTTTTTATTTACCCCAAGGTCTTCATCTCAGTGGTGCCAATGTTCACAAAATCAGCATCTGACTGTAACAGCGTTAGAGTCTGTAAAAGCTGAGCCTCCTGCTCCAGCAGGAAAAGATAACTAAGATAGTTTCAATAAACCTCTTATTTTTTCAAGTTCTTGCGTTTGTTTTAACAGGCGATCAATTTGTCTGTATTTCCATAGCAGAGAAGAGTTTAGAGCTTATAGCTAATTGCTGCTAAGTTTCTGTTGCTGCTGTTGAGATGGTGACAGGAAACTTCCCAAATATTTCTCCTTTTAAAGGTGAAATAACTTAGAGGAATGTGTGTAGTTTCCTTAAACCAAGCCATTCCTTTAAAATTTCCCTATCCAAGCCCTACTGATCCAAATATAAATGTTCGCTCAACCTGAGCACCGCTAGTATAACAACTTTTTAAAATTAAAGCTTTCTTGCTTGAAGAAATGGCAAAAAACCATCAAAATATTCCCAACAGGGGCTATTCCTTTCATCACTGGGGATTTTTTTGGTTCAAAATTTTTATCAATTGGTATAAAATATTCGGTCATAAATCTCACCCGAAGTGGGGACTCAGTTCGGGTTGTCACTGTGTCCCCAGAAGATAAAGTGGGAGACTGTCTGCTTCGGGCTCCAGTACTCTGTGAAAGCACTGTTTAAAAAGACTTTAACTACTTAATCACGGTTTTAAGGTAACAAGGGTAGTTTATTCAAAACAGTAAAATATTTAGACAAAAAGTAAGCTTTATAACAACAAAAAAATAGGAAATTATGTATGTCACCTTTACTGCAGATTGAGTAACCACTGAAGAATATAAAACGATGAATTGTATTGTGGAAAAAATAAACCACGCTGATTAAAAATCTGTTAAAATATGTCACCTAATTGTAAAGTTTGTTTATAGAGTTTTACAATATTTGTAAAGTTAAATATTTCAGCAGTAACACAGTCCATCCCTCAGTGAGTGTAAGTTGTTGGAGCTTTACAGAAGCCATTAGAGCAATACTGATTTACAACAGTTTAACATCTGGTCCCCTAAATCTGTTACACAAGGATTTGTTCTCTGGTTTAATGTTTTTAAAAAGGCTCTTACAATTTGCTCTGGGTGGAATATTTTCTGCCGTATCCTACAGATAGAGCAATTTTGCAGAATACTTCGTCAAAGTTATAATTTGAGTGCTGTGGAGCAGCTATACTATGTAAAGCGGAGATGCCTTCGGTATTTAAGGAAGAATTTCTTCACACTTAGTCCAATACAACACCTTCTTTCCTGTGTATGTAAACACCGATTTTTAAAGAAGCTTTCAAATATTTGAACTCTCTTTCTACTTCGTTGTGCCTCCAGTTGGCCAAATTATGCTGAGCTGGGATCTCAGTATTGGGTCACCTCATATGCAAAACCTACAGTCGGCTGCCTCCGTTTAAAGTCCGAGAGCAGGAAAATGTTTCTTAACATATACAACTAATACATGTGCATATCAAACTAATGGGAAAGGTTTAGATTCTTCTCCCATTTCCATTCTGTGAAATCTGTTGATTTTTGACCGTACACAAAAGACATATTTGGTCTGTTTAAAACCCATATACTATCAGGTCTCATAAAAGAAACACAAGTGCTGGGAAGCTGTGTAGCTCTTGCAAAGCCTAGCTAATTTTCAGTTTAATCATGTCCCTTTTTTCCCTAAATTTAAAAATACTTTCCCTCTCTCCAGCATCCTCTTTTTATCGTTCGACATGAAAAACCCAGAAAAGCAACAAAGAAAATTGATTATCCAGGAGAGCAGCATAGTGCAAGTGACTGACCATTATCAACAGATCCAAATAAACAAGCCAACATGGCAACCGAGAGGAATTTGTGGGGTTATTTCCTTTTTTTTTTTTTTTTTTTAATAATTAGAGGGAACTTACGTGCTTTCTGTAACAGTGACTGGTACATTATTTCAGGTGGGTGTGTTAGTTTTCTTCTCTTTTTAAAATTTTAATGCTGTCTTGTACTTTATTTGATATGCCCTCAAAATTGATCGCAATCATGATATAAAAGAGCTCCTGACTACCTGGCCGGGTTGTTTTACTGAGCATCAATTCCTCTAGCGCAGTGCTCGATGCGTGCGTTCAACCTCTGAGGTTAGGGTGGTTTATGCTGAGAGATGATACTACTAGATGATAGTATTGATATACGGCTCTCAGAAGGAAAGTCTTTCTTTAAGCTATAATTTGCACATTTACATTCTGTCTTTGAATTTCACAGTGAAAATCTACCAAAGGATTTTTGTATGTGTTCCTTTTTGCATCACTGATAAGATACGGGCCAGATTCATCCCCGTCTTATCCTGGTGTAACGTGGGTGCAACTGGAGCAGTGCTGTAGTGGACCACACCTGCCAGGTACTGTCACCAGCTGGAGTATTTATCTTTGGGGTAAACACTCAGGTTGTCCCACTATCGCTTTATTGAAGCAGATATTGAGAAGCAAACTTAAAATTTGTGAGGCCCTTTGTGAAGCCAAGCTTGTCTTGTGTTCAGTAAGAAGTACTCTGTCTAAAAAAGGATTCTGTGAGTTAGCAGATGAGGTAAAATGATATGATGTGATATGATATGATATGGTATACGATAGAATATGAGATGAACTGATTGGGATCCCATCTACCCAGGTATTGATATAGCCGTCCTCCGCTGGTCTCCTCAGTTCCCTCCAAGAGATGAGCATCTCAAAACCTAGATGGAAAATCAGAGAAATACGTTCTGACTTAAGACCCTGTCTTTTCTTCCTTATTTATGCCACCCTACTCTGATGAAGTCAGAAATGTATCCGAAGGCATGATCGAGCCTTTTATCAATGCGACAGGAACGTAAAGGCTGTTTATAAGAAAAGAGGACCAGATCCTTGCCCAGAGCAAGTAGCTTTAGTCTGTTGTCTTGGGATAGAGCTGTTGCATTTGACCTGGGGAGACTGGGGCTCCCCAGTTTGTGAAGACTGTTAATACATTTTGTCTAAAACATTTTATTTCATTTTCCACACCAAATATACCAGGCAAAGAGCAGTTTTGTGGTGACAGATATTATTTTAAATGTGGCTTACGCTGAGTGAGTTCAGGTCACTATATTAATTTCACTGAGCAACCAAAAATGGATGAAGCAAGATCCTGAACAGGCAAGATCAACACTCTATTTACTAAGAAAAGCCCTAAAACGAGGTTGTTCGCTAACTAGTCCTATTTTCTATTCATATTTGTCTTTGTGGTCTGACATTTGCTCATACTGTGATAGCTTCATCAAAACATAGTTTTTAGAATATGCATATTGCTTGTCACTGTTTCATTGACATAAAAACAAGCATGTTAGAGTTGTATGAGCAAAATATTAACTTGTATGGTGTTCCTAATGCATATTAAGTTTTCCAGAAATTAGGAGAGCCAGATACATATTAAATGAAATACTATTAATGGCTTTTACGGTGGGAGCAGTGAGGAATACCTCGTAATTATGGTGTACACATCCAAGTACAGCATACTTTGTTCTGGAGGCTTAAGTAGGTAATTAGTGCTGTGGTTATGGGGTTGTGAGTGGTCTTAAATTACGTCGGTCTTTGAAAATTGTCCTTACTTGTAGTGCTGGGATGGATATGGTTACTGTGAGAACAAGTCTTTTGGACCTACCCACTGGGCAGGAGCACCACTGCCACTGAAAGGGAGGAGGTGGCAATAGGAGACCAGCCAAGGGTAGGGAAGAGAGTAAGGGGAGAAACTCTCTTGATATGTTCCTGTGGGCACAGTGTGCATGCAGCAAGTACACCTTATATTGTCTGAGCAGGGGATTTCTGAGGCTGGGTGAAAAGGAGGAAAGCTTTTGGGAAGGGAAGAGTATGAAAGGTTAGCAAATAAATGCAAGGTGGTGTTGCTACACTCGGCCACTTCCACACAGCTGTGTCTATGCCAGAGCAGTGCTGTAGCAACGTATATTACTGTAAGAGCATCGATTAACCACAGAACTGTGCTTAATGCAATATAGGTTAACACAGAATCTTTCTTTAGGAGTGCCTCAACAAGGCTGCGTGTGAAAGAGTAAGAGAAAGAGAGAGACCAATTCACAAAGCTCATTTAAACTGAGCAAGAAGCTTTGGAAAACAAGGGTGTCTTCATGCCTTTAACCATATTTACAGACCTAGCTGGTTTAATGGCATTCAGCAATAAATTCCATCGCCTTCGGGAGCAATTGATAAAGGTTCTGGTAACCGCCTGCTCCAGTCTACTTTGGGGAATGTTAATAAACCGGTACCCAAGGACTCCTAGGTGTGTGCCGTGGAATAGAGGGAGCTAAATGTCAGCTAATTAAGCAGAGCTGAGACCATGAAAGATCTTGTGAGTTAAAAGTTAAATATTAATATCAGTTTCAAACTTTATGAAAAGCTGGCTTAGTGGCAGGGAAGCAGAAGGGATATCTATCCAGCATGTTCGTGACATTTTCTATTTCTAGTTAACCTTGCAGCTGCATTCAAAACTAGCTGAAGTTTTCTTAAAGCAAATTCTAGAGGAGCAGCCAATAAGGAATTATAACAACCCTTGAGGTGACACAGACATTATTAAAGGAAGAAAGAAAAAGATTTCGATATGGCAATGTTTCTCAAATGGTAAAGAAAAAATATTCCCTGTCATATTAAATGTGACATGAGCAAAAGGTGAGAGTTCAGAAAGCCTTGACGCTCGGCAGGGCTGGGTTTATCTGACCGCGTCAGGTAATTGGTTCTGCTAATTCCTGTGATTGGGATCCTGTGTGTCAGCATCACACAAACACAGGAGCAGCACCGGGTTGCCATTGCTCAGACCTATACCCAGGGCCAAATACACCAAAATGAAGATCAGCCAGCCATTTTCTGTTGAGCAGGACCAGGGATCAGGATGTCATTTCCAGTGTGTCACTGGTGTTCACAGAGAGTGGGAAAAGTGTGTCACACGGTGACCAGGATATCTTGCGCTGATCTGGTTTGCCTTTGAATTACATTATTATTGTTGTCCATTATGAGCTGTGTTAGAGGAGCAGCTCTTCCCCCGGAGCTCTTACTCCCATCACCACACAGCGGGCGATGAAGGAGTATTGCTCCTTCATTTTCACAGGTTGAGAATGGGCAGAGATTAGGCAACCTGCCCACCTTTGGCCTTGCTGTGGCCAGGTCTTAACCACACAGCCATCTTTTCTGGCCTCCACAGGGATGGTAAATTATTAGAAAGTATTTTTTGGGGACACAAAAGAGTGATTAAAAGCCTGTTTGCTGATACCGAAGGAGATGAAGACTTGTCTCAACTTCTCTCACTTATGTAAGCTATATCTGGATGACTAGTGAATACTCCTCCATTGCCTCCACTCCACCTTGAGTTAGGGGTTTCTGCTGTGCTCAGCTGCATTGGCCAGCAGCAGGATGGCATGGTTGTGCCCCCAGCCCGCGGCTCTTCCTGTTGTGGCACATGAAGCAAACTGCAAAATATACCCCATTTCATCCAGCGAGACACTCCTGGCTCTTCTGGAAGAGGAAGAAGAAGAAGTCTCATTCCTAATCTGTGAAACTTATGACTGATGGATGCAAAGAGAGCACCCAAGCACCCAGTATGAGCCTTTAGGTGCTATGTGCCTACACAGCTAAAGATAAGGGGGAGCTGTGCCTCCTATGAGGCTTTGGTTATCAATATAAACCCTGTGTGTTCTTCCCTCCTAATTCCCCCATTACCACTGAATCTCAGAATATAAAACTGAGCTGTCTAGGCCTAGTAGATCTTGGGATTTCGAATATCTTCCTCCTTCCATTCCCCTGGGCTTAATTCCAGTGCGGGTGGTGTTGCCAGCCCTCAGCCCTCAGCGTGATCTGTGACCATGCCTTTCCTAAAGAAGCTTCCCATGCATAATTAAACCCTAACACGCAGCTTGTGCTTTAACACTCACCTATCTGGAATGGGCTTGGACTTAAGCCACCGTGTGTCCCAGAGCCCTCCCAGCCATGCCTTACACCCATGCCGGGTCAGAGAAGCTCATGGTCACCTGGAAATGGAGCAGCCTGGGAGGACAGTGATGATGCCTGAATACCAGGGAGCAGAAACATGCAAGGTTGGTTTTCTTGGGGTAATTTTTCTTTGGCTAATTTTTCTTTGGTTTTCAGAGGCTTCACTTTGCATGACCAAGTAAGACCATAAAAAGAATTTCAAGACATTTGGTGTTTTCTGAGTCATCTTTCACACACAGCCTTTGACTGTGTTTTTTGGAAGAGCAACCTGAACATGCCAAAGCTCTTTACCAGGGTGAAGAAGTATCTTCACCCACAACTCAAATTAACAAGGAGTAGAGACAAGATTTGGCAGAAACAGGACTAGAAATGTCACACCCTCATTCCTTGTCCAACTTCTGATTTGCTGCACCACATTACTTAACCTGACATAGGCACTGAGATGCAGACATACATTGCTTTTATCATTAGTTATTACAATGACCTTCGTATTTCCATGGTATGGGCTATCATGAAACTTTGCATTGAAAGGTTGTTGGTGGCGTGCCACACCAAAATCAAGACTTTCTTTCTCCTTTTCAAAGCCCTCAATTACGCTGGCCCAAGTGAGAGGAGGACTGCAGCACAGCAGGTGGTCCCAGGTTACCTGGATTACTGGCCTTCATTCCCACCAGACACAGTTTCCCCAGTTATGCTCGCTTTTCAGGGTGACTAATGTCACCTCTTCACTTAACAAGCCTTTTTGTAGAATGCTTCTAGTAGCTGCTTGAAACTAGACTGAGAAATAACCTGGTGGTGCTGAACACAGCCAGGATGTTTCAGAGCAGCATGTTGAAGGATGACAGCTGAGGTTCTTCCAGGCTGAGCCACCTTGTGCTGGGAACACTTGGGAGCAGCAGGAACAGTTGGGAAAGATGTGAACTCAGGGGGGTTTGTGTTTTTGAAGCTTTCTCTTACAATAGCATGACATGGTGCACAGGGTAGATCCTGGTTTCAGATTGCCTCACCTCCCCAAAATGAGTAACTCTCCTGTTTTCCCTGTATTTTTGCTTCTCCTGTACAGTCAATCCTTAAGCTCTCAGGAAACATACCTGCCTGCTGTCTTCCAGGTCAAAAGAGGGACAGACAAGAAGATCTGTCTGTCTTTTCCACCCAGAGCCTGTAAGGAATGAGAAAGTTGCATCTTCTCTCCATAAGGGGGATTCTCCTTAAGGGGGATTTTGTCAGTCTGTTTCTTTCTGTCCAGAGCTGCTGCATTGTGGAGGGTGTTAAAAGTACTGGGGAAAAGCTCTGGAGTATCACATGTGGAGTAAGTGAGAGCTGCTCTCTCCTTAGTGAGAGCCAGAGGCTGGGACACCAAGAGAGATGCTCTGTAGGCATGAGCAGTCACTCACCACTCACTGACTTTGCAAAGACTCTGTGGTGGGAGAGGTTCCCCAGCCTCTACGAACAAGCATGTGTTTCATGGCTTAACTTCAAGCATGCTTCTGCTCCAGACAGAGACACAGACCTGGTAGCACAGCACCAGGGGGGTGGCTATGGCCATTGCTACGTGTTCTTGTGCTTCCCCCATGTTACTCCACAGCACCTCCATGAAGTGCAATGCTCCGGTGGAACACCTTGGGCCTGGCCATCTTTTGACCCAAAGTTCCCAGGGGGAACTCAGGATTTACGCCAGGGTTTTGTATTGGAGAGATTCCTGGCTTATCTTCTCTGAAGGGTGTGCAGGACTCAGTCTGTTGCTCTGTTTTATATTTAGAGAATGTATATTCTTTATTCACTGTGGACTTTACTTCCCTTTTGCTTGTAATCTTTTTTTCCTTTTTCTCCTCCATCCTTCACTCTGATCTGCTTATTTTGTCTACCTATTGTCTTTCTTCAAGTATTAATTTTGTATTACACAAATCATAAACCTCATGGGCTGTCTAATTTCAGGGGGTTCCTCAAATATTGCTGTGATAGAAGTAACAAATAATATCACCAACTCTGGGTGCTTTTCTTCAGGAAGGGTCTTCTATCTCTCCTGAAAAGCCTGTAAACAACTCTGGATGCATCTGAAAAAGCCCTGCCCTCATGAAAGTGAACACACTCCTTGATGCATTTGAAGATGATGATAAAAAGACAAAACACAAATAGCTGAGATCAGCCATCTGATCTTTCAGCTGTGTGTCCAGATGAAAACAGAGATTCTCAACCTTTGAGTCCTTCAAATGATTTCCTAATGAGCTTCAGCAATGGCAACAAGAATTAGTCTGCCACAATTCAAGGAAAGTCAGCTTGAAGCCTCTTTTATACTCCACAGCTCCAGGATTTAGTTCTGTATGACAACTGATTTTAATAAAATATTCGTTTACCTCCACAGGAAGCCGATTTTTCATGGCTGTATTCAGGAAGGCAGGTAGGTTACACTTCCTTAGCAGGGCTCTCAGCAATAACTTGGTGTCTGCATGGACAGTACTGCTACCTTCCCCAGACAGATCAAGATCTTGTCTTGACTGTGCAAGACATGAGGAGGAATGACTTCTAAGCACATGAAACACACGAGGAGAATTGTTTTCCAGACACTTCCAGTTGTCAAAAGCTGCAAGCGAGGAGTGATTGTACGATCTCATGGCAGAACTGTCCTGCTGCTGGTTTACTTACTGGATGACTTAAGGAAGAAAAGTGTCTAGCTAAAGTTTGGTGGTACCTGGGATATAACTTGTGTGTAGATAGGGCATTGCATGCAGCAGTGTGGTCTGGAGCCAGCAGAGTTATTCTGAGACGCTCTTCAAATCCTCACCAGGAGTTACCGTTTACGGCAAAGCTTTCAGGCTTTTTAGACTCTGTATAAGTCACCTTGCATGGAAGGTCCTGTTTGGATAACCTTTACGGGAAGATCTCCAGAAGGTATCCAGAACACCTTTCAGGTGGTGTACAGTCTGTTCCAGTTCCACAGGCACTGCAGGGAAATGTGTCACATGTTGTGACATTCGTATCACTCTCCTAAATGCTCTAAGTTTTCAATTCTCTTCTTTCCAAGACTCGTTTTATACCAGAAAATTTTCAGGGATTTAGGTGAACTTACTCTTGATGCTTCCAAGGAAGAAATGAACCCAAGATCTTCACACAGTTGCAAGAAAGAGTTTTTCTCATTGACTAATTGTCCAATTAAGATTTCTGACTACAAGAGTTTCTTCCACAAGAGTCTTACTCTTTGCCATGCTTTAAATTTTACTTCCATAAATCTAGATACAAGAAATGCATCAACCCCAGCAGGACACGTGGAGTTAATTTAAAACACATCTCAAAAAAAATCTATGCCTTTCTGTTTTCACAGACTCTTTCATGGTTCTCTTCTACTGAAGGCAATTCTAAGAGATGCTTCAGCCAGAAAGTAGGAGTTATCTTAGACTTTTTGAGAATGGGTGATTCCTGGAAAAGTTAGGTTTTGAAGAAACATACAAAGAGCTGAGTTCTGTGTGTTAAACTTTATTACCAAGTTAAGGCAACTCATCTAATATTTGGAGCGTTTCTTGTTCAAGTTAAGAACAAATAAGCAGATTTTTTTAAACTGACACTTCATGGACATTATTGTCCATATTAACATGAACAGCTTTCTCTTTTGTCTACAAGTGCCCAGATCTAGGAACAGTCTTCTCAGCACCAGCTGCTTGCTGCTCTAGCAGCTCCTGTTCAGTTTTACATTTTGGATGATGAATGAATTATACCTAGAATACACAGGTTAAGTTTTCTCTTTTGTAAAGTGTTTTCCCACTTCTTTCTCCTACAGAGGGGAAAGATCTGAAAAAAAAATCTTACTTCTGTGAAGGAAAACACAAAGTCCCTCCAGCTCTGCTCCAGGATAGGAGGGATCCAAGCTCCCTGATGGACGCAATCCTTCTGCATGGAAATCCTTTCTTGAGACATCACAGACATCAATAAGGATGGGATTTCTCAACTTTAGTTCTGCTTTTTGTGCCTCTGAGACCTGGCATCACAACTTACATCTCAACAGCCACCTCTTCTGCTGCTTCTGTAGCAAACCTGAGATTATTCAGATCAGAAGCAGCTTGGACACAGAGAAATTACTAGCTTCAGAAGACATGGATTCTTCCACAAAGAAAAGCTATGGGTCCTAGAGATTGAATAATGTCAGACAGAGGTGTCTGACAATGGAAGCACCAAGCTTCTGCATCCTCTTACCTAAAGCCTAGGCATAGCCTGTGATTGACATTGATGGACATATGTTAAATTGCTCTACCACTCTCCAGCACTAACATTTAGGTAGGGCTAATTTCTATCTACCCATTCCTTATAACTTTCTCAGAGCTCAAATACAATAGTTCCAGAAACTGATGTCCACTTTCTAAGGAAATGTGTCTCATGTTCTGTATAGATGTAGACTACTTATGAGTGCATAAAACAGCTATCAAATCTGTGAGATCTCATCTTACTGGTTGATATCATCTTATCTGGTATTCTGACAGGAAAAATAATTTTGTATTTATATCACAAATTTCTAGATAAAACAATTTCTTACTTGCATTTAACCTTAGTTTTCCACTGTTTCATCTTGCACTTGTCCTACTGTCAGGACACATATTTTGGAGTACTTAACACAAATCCACCAGATAAGTGCTTTCCTATCCCTCCTTGACAAGAATTTGTTTGCATGTGTGCATTTGGGGAAGTCTGTCAACCTCACTTTTAACCTGAAGACCCCAGTCTCCAGCTGGCCACTGCTCTTTGACTCTGCCTGAATGAGTTTCCTCTGGCCCAGTTTCCTCACTCCTGGTGGCAAACAGGTACAGCTCCTTATTTCAAACAAGGTACCAGCCTCTTTGGATAGATATGGCACCAGAAATAGCAACTTTCACTTGTCAAAACTTGAATAAACTGAAGGAGGGCAGGATAGGACTGTACAGGTAAAGACACACCTCTCTCTTGTGCAGCTTAGGGTGCAAGAAATGGCTTGGATTCATTATAATTCAGTCCAAGTCTTCCAGAGTTTGTGGCATGGATGAACTCATGTGGGAAAGGAGAGAATGAGAAGCAGAGATCTTCCTTGCATATCACGCTGTGGATAACTTTGAGTTTCTAATCCTCTCTATATCACAAGAAGGGCTCCCACCTTATCTTTATGTCTTCTGAAGGTCTCTGGTGTAGCAAACCTGGTGTTCCAGCCACACTTCTGCACAGCATTGTCCATGTGTCATGGCAAGAGGATCCAATGCTCACTCTGGCAAAGCAATTTTGCAGTAGCTGTTTCACTGATGGGTTGCAGACTTGCTTGTTTTGGAGGTAGTTACCTCCAAGAAATCTCCTCCAGGAGATCAGAAGGACAATTTTGAAGTTATTGAAGTGTAATCCTTGAAGCAAATTAATGTTCTTCACTGTATGAATGCTTCTGAATCAAGGCAAAGAACAGAGAAATAACTGAGGCAGAGCTGGGGCACAGTCATACACTACATAGCCCATTCAGTAACGTGTACTCCAAGGTTCATGGATGTCTGAAACATGGTCCCTGCCCTTTCTAGAAGTGAAGACTCTGTGTCGTTGTCCACTCTAAGTTGGTGGTGTCCTACTGAGTGCTTGTTTCTTTTCAGAAGGCTCTGAAATCCCAGAAAGAAGTAAAGAGGGAAAGTCTAGGGAGGAGCCAAGCAGTAGAAGAGAAGGGAAGGGCTGGGACAGAGTCAAGAAGGCTGAATAAAACATAAGGAGTGAGGAAATATGAGAAGAATAAAGAAAAGGGAGAGAAAAGTCCTGATGTGGATCAGAGGTTAGAGTAGGGCTGCACAAGGCACAAGGGGTACTAGGAACTGAACCACTTGAGCACATGAACAGAGGAACTATATGTGTATCAGGGAAAATTAAGTGCAGTTGTTTTTCCTTTTGTCAAGAATGACCTTTTTAAGGATTTTTTCAAAAAAACAACTGGCACTAGCAAAACGTTAAAAACTAAGAAATTGTTAACTGTCCCTCCCCCAAACAACCATGATGGTAGTGCAGGTGGCAGTGGAGCATCTGCTGAGGGATGCAGGGAACACTGGGATGCACTCCTTTTCCCCTGAAATGTGAGAAAAGTTATTTACAAAATTGAAAAGAAACCAACATCCCCAAAGGAGATCATATGAAAGGTAAGTTTAAACCAGCCTACAGGGAGAGAAGAGGAAAAACTCCGTTTCTCGGAAAAGAACAGGCCAAAATGCAAACTCATACAGTGATACCAGGTGTCTGTTTTACGATAGTCCCATGGTGAAGCTGCTGGCAAATGTGTAGACCCGAGTAGTGCCTTGTGAGCATTTTGTGCTGCATTGTCCTGCCGCAAGATGCAGACCTCAGTCCAAAGGTGACATTCTCCAAAATGAAGAAACCTCGCAGAAACACCAGCTGGCCCCAAAAAGCCTGACTGGGGAAATGGGTGAAGATTTGAGGAGCCTAATTTTGGCCCCTGTGTAGCAGCAAGCTGAGCACACTTTGTACAGGTGTGTGTAGAGCCTTCTTGCTGCCCCAAGACATCCCCACTCTGTTTTACATATTACAAACACGTGTTGGAGGCATCCCAGGCATGCTCTGGAAAAGGCTGGCTTTTATGCTGATCCATTTTCCCAGCACACCTACCAAGAGCCCCATGTGCCAAGGAGAGGTCCTGGGAATTGGCATCCCAGCATGGCAGCCTACATGATGGGAGGACCTTTAGTGTCAGGGATTAGACTTCCCTCCTTTCTTAAGACTTGCACCAATGTTTCTGAGGAAGTAAGGGTGCCCTGAGTCCTGTAGGAATGGGAAAGGACAGGCGGGTGGGCTGGGGTGGGAGATGGGAGGAGAGCCAGCTCTGGGGGGAGCCAGGAGCCTGGTGGGGACATAGGTGACAACTTTCTTCTCCCTTGGGGTCCTGGCTGGAGGTTCCCACACTGCCCACCTGTGAGGCTGGGGAGAGGAAGCCCTTTATCTTTCTCTTCCCTCAAAGACCAACATGCTAAAATTGATGGCGTTGTCCAAAGCACAGCAGTTTCCTGGGGTACTCAAAACGCCGAATCCCACGGCTTGTGTTTCAGCCCCTTTCTGGCATGTTGGGTCCCCTTCTTCAGCAGGTCTGGCAGGGCCAAAACCTCACCTCTCGGTGACAGCCAGCTCAGAGGTTTCTGCTGTCTTTTGATGTGATGGCTGCAAGAAACCCACTGTCAGTCACACACTGTGTGTGTGCGCTGCAGGTCTAGAGGTCTCGTACTTATTCATTCTTGCCACAGCTTCAAGTCTTCATTTTCTTGCCCCAGGAAATGTGCTTAATTATTTATTTGTTGGACTCAGGCTTGTAATACTTGGGTGCACACTACAAAGAAGCATGTGAAGAACTTTTGCTGGTTGCTGTCGCCCATCAGCCCCACACTTACCCCAGGCCCCTGACAAGATAACTAGCCCCATCGACTGAGCATTAAGATATGCATTAAGAAAAAAGAAAGGTGAGGTTCTCCGTGCTTGTTGACCTGTTGAAAGCAATGGAGATGACATATCTGGAAAAGTTAACCTGCGGTGAGCCAGTTCCTCCTCTGGTGCCCCCTAAAAATGACTTCAGCAGGGACATCCTCCAGGATTTGTCTGGGGCTGGGGTGGGAGGACAAAGCTGGCTTCGCTGCAGGCTCTGCCACCCCCAGCAGCCACCTTGGCACCCAGCTAGGTCCTGCCTAGGCACCCGGGGAGCCATGGTGCCACCTCCATCAGCTGGTGACTACTGCAGCATGGTCTTCCAGGTGCTGGGGAGGAAGTGCTACTGGGCACCGGGACAGCAAAAAAGTTAGTTAAAGCTGGTGCTTTTGGAATTTAATTAATGCTATTTCCCCGTTTGCTGTAGGATTTCAGCCTGGCAAGCCTGCAATTGCAGTGGTGTCACCTGCCAGACCTGAGCTCTGCTGTCACCCGCCTTTGTCTGGGCAACAGCTCTGTGGGCAGGCTGGTGGCTCTGCCCCAGGCTCAATGCTCCAGCTTGCATCTGCCTTTACTGATACCCACAAAAATGTCCCCTCCACTGACCTTGGAATGCCTGAGAGTCTGCCAGATGTCCTGCCTCGTGGAGTGCTCCTGGTGGAATCACTGCAAAGCCAAGTCCTTTCTGGAGCAGGTCAGAACTTCAGTCCAGCAGGTCGGGGCTGGACAAGCAGGACAGGAAGAACCAGAGATTGCTAGTGTCTGGGTCACCCCCAGGTACTGTGGGGAGCTTGCATTCAAGCTGTGATTTGGAGTCAGGCAAGAAACTGGTTTCCTCAGGTGTTCATCAGAGCACACGCTGGGGTAGATGTCCCTCAACCTGGAACCGCTCTCTGTTGGTTCGCCTTGGAAAACAGATGGGATTGCATGTCTTCGAGGAAAGCCCTCAGTGCTGGCAGGGAATCACACCCATAAACATTGAAATACTCGTGTCAAAACCTTGTGTCAGTGGTAGTTAGCACAAGAGCTTTCCACGCAGTGTGGCCAGGACTGGATTGCTTTCCAGCCACTGGAGACATGACCACTTAATGCATTCTTCAGCAATCTGTGCGCCAGGCTGGGGCTACCCTTGGGCCAAGTGGTGGTGGTCCATCAGCATCTTTCTTTCAGCTGGCCTCTCACCTATTCACCTATCTAAAGAAGACCCCAACTGACAGAATGGCTACTCTGCCCTCACCACTCTTGTAGCTGGGGATCCTCTGAGCAGCCCCCTGTGCTCACTTTCCCCCCTGCTGCTCCAGCATGACTAGAGCTCTGAGCTGCAGGAGACCACAAGGGGAACCTCAAGAGGTGTCTACTTTTTGTCTTAGCTTTGATGGTGATATTTTTCTTATTCTTAGAGCATAAGAGATGCTGCTTCTTTCTTACAGCTCCCTTGCCAGGGGATGTGCGTTTTGCAGCTCTCTGCTCAGGTAGCAGTGCAGGAAATCAGTTATGCTGGACCATAGCAAAGTTTTGCTCCTCCACGAACAGGAGCTGGGATTTGAACAGCCGGATTTATTAATCCTTTTCAGAGGATCTAAAAAACAGTCTGGATGGCACTGGGATTATGGCATGGGTCTGGGTGTCCAGAAAGCTCTTTGCACTGCCTATCTCTGCCACCAACTTCTTACATGACCTCAGGCATATCACTTTGCTGCTTCCTACCTTGATCTCCCCATCTGGCAAGTGGAGATAATTTCGCCCTGCCTCATACGGCTATTGGGAAGATAAGTTCATCATCATTTTTTGAGGTACTGAGATGCTACGGGAGATGGATAATGAGACAGACAGAAAGATAACTAGATAAATCAATCTCTTCTCATTCAAGTGAAAACAGGCGCTGCAGGTGCAATGTTTGAGATTAATCATCAGAAAAATTAGTTCCCTCAGTATCTTTTCAGGAGGAAGAGACAGCCGTAGGGCCCAGTCCCGAAAAGAGTTATGCACATGAGTAATCTTAACTTGAATTCAAAGGGAGTGCACAAGTCAAACTACTCATGTGAGCAAGTGCGCACTCCAGTTGCAACTTCTGAAAATGCCTAAATAAATGATGTGTCCCAACTGACACACATCCCCAATTCACCAGGATGCTTTTAAATATTCCCCTCAGACATTTATTTCTGCCCTTTATTAGTCAGGTGATTTATTAGCAGCTGGCTTTCTGAAGAGCAGTGGGTTCCAGCTTTCTTTGCAAATAAAATGAAACAAAAATAAACACAAATATGTTGCTGATGGGCCTTAAACATACTGTGATTTTATATATACTGTAATTGTATTATTAATTCAAACTAACCTGTTAGGCTTCAACATCACATATTATACATTTGCCCTGTGCAAAACGTTGTCAAATATATTTACCTTCTTTTTTTTTTCTGTCTGACATATCAGAGAAGGAAAAAGTTACAGGCAGTTAAGTGTTATTTGAACTTCTCTACCACTATGTCCTGTAAGAATCACCTTTTTTTTTCTCCAGACCAGAGCATGAAGCCCTTTAATATGCCAGACTAGAGCCTGACACTGAATAGGGTTATATATTCAGTTGCCATAGTTGCCATATGGTGCCAACATTGAATGAAATAAAATAAAAGTCCAGAAGGACTGGCAGTCGATACTGGGGCAGCCCGCACAACGCTGACTCTGGGACAAAACCCCTAGACCCGGCGGAGAATGGCAAAAAAGAACCCAACCTCGAATGGCCAAAAATCTGCTGCAAAGGCAGAGGAAAAGTCTCGCCGAAAGGAAAGCCAAAGCAACGCTGTGTTGGGATGTGTCTGCACCCAGGAGGCGCGGGAGAGCCAACCGAGGCGGTACGGGCAGCAGAGGGAGAAAAACTCATCCGAGCGTGAAGTGGCGAGCAGTCCGAACAATTGTCACGACAAGAGGAAACGCATCTCAGCCCGGCTCAACCTCGCCTATCCCCGATGAACAATTAACCGGCCAGAGTCTGCTGGCATGAAAGGCAGCTCAAAGGAAACCGGGGGATGAAGGCTCTACGGAGAAAAAGAGCGAGGAACTAAAACCAAGTGGATGTAAACAAATAGGACAGGACTGTAAGGCATTCGATGTGGGCTTTGGGATGGGGAAGATATTATAAACCTGTTTTTCAACGTGTGTTGTGAAAAAGGTAGCTGGGAATGTGGTGTTTTACAGATGAGAGAACAAAAGGTTTTAAGTGCTAAATAGTAGGTGATGGGGGGAAAAAGGAGGGACCAAAAAAAGAAACAGAAAGGGGGGAAAAAAGAGAAAAAAGAAAAAAAGAAGGGGAAAAAGAGAGGAAAAAAGTGTAATACCCACAACTCTATTTAAAATTTCTTATTTCGGCACTCACAAAGAATAACAAGATGCTCACTAGGCTGAGCACAATTCAGAGCATCCTCATATCAATATTTCTTCCACTTTTAGTTAACAGAGCCCTCCCATTCTAATTAAAATAGCTTCATGAGGACTGAGAGTTGATTCCAGAAGCTCAAGCTATCAACATCTGCAGGTTTATATATAGAGGAAAAAAAAAAAATTAAGCTACCAGGAAACTAGCACCCAGGAGTGCCAATATTATCAGGAAAATTAGAAGGGCTTTGAAATCGCTCCCAAGTGTCTTGAGGAACTTTGAGCCGCATCTGCTGCCTGCAGAAAGCAGGTCTAAGGGAGTAAAAGGCTGCAGAGATTTACCCTGTGCAGGATCTGGCCTTGGTTTCAGCTGTATTCAGGTGAAATATATAAAATGAGCCAAATTGCTGGACTTGGATCGATTGTGACCTTGGAGCTGCCTTTGCTGGAAAACAATTTAAAAAATCAAGCGCTGAAGCTAACAAAAGGAGCAGCATCCCCTGGTCCTTCTGGAAATGGATTTAATGCCAGAAAGAAGGCAAGGGACAGGAAAAAGCCTGTCTGGATGTAAATCCATAGGCAGGTATTTTTATATATCAACGGGGGAGAAATCTGGTAGATCTAAAAGGTTGGTACATGCCGTGCATACTGTATTTAACAAAAGTCCGCGGAGGAGGAGGAATACCGTACAGCCACCAGCGCGAGGGGAAGCAGGGGGACTCCTGCAAGAAACCATAATTAAGCTGCAAGAGACTCCTGCTCCTCTCAAAATGAAGAACGGAGAGAACAAGAAGCGGCCAATGTGGCTTCATAAGGGACTGCGGAAAGATCTGAGGCTTTAATTTTTTTTAATTAAAAAAAAAAAAGAAAAAAGCTGTAGTCAAAATTAGAAAGCAAGAGGGGGCAGGGGAAGGAATCAAACAAGCATACTCAAATTCAGTTAGAGATTATAGGGGAAATAATAAGCATAAGGGGGAAAAAAGAATTTAAAGCTAACCAAAGAACTTAAAAAGGGCTTTAAAACCTATATCAAAGAGAAAAGACGTTCTGGAGAGACAGTAGGCCCATTAATTAATGAGAAGGGGATTAAATTAAGGGTGAATCAAAAATCGCTGGACTGGTGAACTTTTAAAAAAATATCTGTCCTTAATAAGAATAAAGGAAGTTGAAGCAATTTTTGTAGGAAGGTCAGTAAACTTAGTAAAATTAATAAGCAAAGGTAAAAACAGTGGGAAAATGTATAGCAAATTATCTGTTGGCTTTTTCCTGCTCTTTGGTCACAGGCTGTCTGAGAGGGTATTCTAGGTTTCTGAAATGTCCATTATGAAATATTCTTGCATGGTGTTTTCTGAAATATTATTGGTGAAGCGTGCATCACTGCTGAGTTGTTCACTATGAGCATTTGTTCCTCAGACCTGAGGCTGTGTGGGTTCATCTGAGTGGTCGGACAGGTCAGCGTTGGCATTGCTCTCACCTGAGCAAGTGGGTGGAAGCCTCCCCATCAGGAGCCGTCTTGCCATCAGCCAGGCGCCTTCATCATCACAGTTTATTTTTCCCAAATATTCTTACCTGTATAATTAAAACTGGCTTTTCACAAGTAGTCCTGCAACAAATCTGTTTGTTTACCCAAATATCTACAGGATCTGAATTGGAATTTCTTAAGGATGATGAGAATAAATAAAGCAATTCTGTTTGATTCCACAAAATGCAACTGTGTGTAAACTACCTAACCTGGATTTCATCACCGCTAAGGGAATTACTAACAAATTTCCTAATTCACTGCCAACTTCTTTTCTTAACAAAAAGCAGAAGAGCTGGAGGAAAATTAGGAAGAAAATGTCCAAAGAAAGCTGGTCCTGCTTGTTTTCTAGTAAAGATAACAGATCTACTGTACCAATTCAAGTAAAGGAACAAATACTGTAAGAGAAATGTCAGCTGGGGGCTTGTCTGTGTAGGGAAGTTGGCCAAAACAAGCCATTCTGCCCTCCCACCCCTCAAAAAAGAGACTAAGAAATAACTGCTTTGGAGCACCTCCCCGTCTGCGCAATATCCCCAGATAAATGTGGTTTGGGTTCCAAATAATCACATATCTTCTTAGTAGAGTTTTCCAGAACCCAATGTCTTTTACTTTAGAAAAGATAATCCAAAGAATGTATTTCAGATGTTTGGGGTGATTTTATTTCACTGTAAATATTCCAGACATTTTTCTCTAGGTAGATAAATCCCTGCAGCCAGATTTGAAGATTGGGAGCCAAAGGGCATCTTTCCATTGGCTTTGGTGGGATTGGGCACTTAGAATTTAACAGAGCAAACAAGCGGCATGGATTTACAAAAAGCAAATCTTGACCAGCAAACACTAGCTCCTTTTTCGAGAAATAGAAAATTTGTGAATTCAGGTCTGATGCTCAAAATACGTAAGATTATCCGTGTGAGTTCAGGACTGCTCAGTTGGTTCCTTGGATTTTAATAAAACGGTCACTGCTGTCTCCCGGTGCCTCACTCCCAACAATAATTCAGACTGACGTGGTTTCGAACATCTCTCAGCAGAAAGAACTGAGGAACAGCAATGAGCTGATCTGCGGAAGCTCCTGGTGGCATCTCAACAGGGCAAGACCCTGACGCAAGCCCTGGCCATGCAGGTGAGGACTGTAGGTGAACTTGTCTACCTGTGATGGGTTTGCTTCACCAGTAATACTCAGTGCATGCTTTACTCTGACCCATGTCACCCTGTCCCTCCCTACTACAGCCCCACTGCAAATATGTGCTTCTCTTCAAACACGAATTATTCTCTCCTTCTTACACCAAACTAACGAGTGTGCTCACATGCCCTTCAACCAATATCTGAGTCCCATTGACTCCTAAAGGTCATAAGCAGCTGCTGAAATGAATGTGCCAAATGGGAAGCTTATTTACCAGCTGTTTTAATGGTCTAAAATAAGTAGTGAATTGTTTGTTGGTGTAATGTGCGAACTAAACTAAGCTGGGTGGATTTGGAAATCCCAAAGATGAGAGTAAAATAATACAAAGGACTCTGAAAAGGCAGGGAAAATGAGTGGAGAATAAAATGAGATTCAACATAGAAAATAGGAGCTACTACATTTGTGGAAAAATAATCTAAACCCCAGATATTCAATCAGCGATAAAAACCCAAGAAGCAGTAATGCTGCAAGAGATCTAGAGATGATAGTGTGGAGTAAATTAGACATGAGTTTGCCTTGAGATATGGCAGCAAAAAAAGGCCAATTTGATTTGGGGCTGAAGACATCACATCACAGCGAAAGAAGGTAATAGTCCGTCTGCATATGGCTCTGGTGCCGTAGCGCCTGCAGTATTTAATTATGGGCACCACATTACCTGAAAGATAGTGACAGATTGAAAATTATTCAGAGGAGAGCAATAAAACTAGTTCAGAGGCTGGCAGGATTGAGTTATGAACAAAGGCAGAGTAATACAGACGCAGATCCCACGTCAGCGAGGTGCTTATCCTTGCAAGCAGGAGCGGATGGTGGCAAAGCTGGGTTTGTCTTTCACCGTTTCTCCCTTCTTTCAACACAGAATTGGTATGTTCGTGGGGCCCAATGCCGGCAGCATCCGGTGAGGGACTTGGCATGGAGCAAAGTGGCTGCAGGACCACTTGGCTGCAGGACCCGCTTTGAGATGTGGATTGGGAAACAGGAGCAGAAAAGAGAAGAAACAAGAAAAATTCAGATTTGGAGCTGAGATTCATGTCCCTGGCTCCTCTGAAGCCTCTGTTTTGTGGTGCTAAGTGGTAATATATACCGCAGGTGTAGGGAAGGGAGTTTGAAACCCAGATCATGGCTTGATGGACCCCCCCCCTCCTTGAATGTAGCACCCACTCTGCCTCTAGGCCAGGGAAGGAAGGAGGCAGCAGAGCTGCAGGCTGAACACACAGCTTGGTGCTGCTAAACCTTTCTCTGTGTGGCTGATCAGCCTGTGAGCTGACATGGAGGGATGGGTAGAAGCTACTGAGCAACAATAAGTCAAAGAAAAAGATGGAAAAGGGAATGGGAATGAGAGAGGCACCATGTAAACATGAGGATAAAGGGATGCTCGGGGAATAGCAAGAGAGGGGAGGAAAGGTTGAGGACAGAGGGTTGGAAGACCAGAATATTTGCAGCTCCAATACCCAACCCAACTGAAAATCTGGAGAGCTATGCTCTTCTGCCTGTTTGAGCTTTCTGTTTTGGGGCGTTGGGTTTTTGGTTGGTTGGGTTTTGTTGGTCTTGGTAGGATGTGTGTGTATTTGTTGAGATGGGAGAAAGTGGAAAGAAGGTGCTTCACAGAAACGGGAGGACAGGAAGAGAAGCCGGGGTGGGGAGCCCGGGTATATGGAAGAGGCTTTGGGAGTTGATAAAAAGGTTTGTGGATGGGAAGAGGGGCCTTTTTTCACTTTCTGAAAAAGGCATTTGCTGAGGAGAAGTAGTAAGTATGGAAGGGCCATGATAAGAGCTCTGTTATAGTGAGGGGAAACCTGGTACAGAAATTTTGCAAATATTGGCAGCATCAGGGATGGACAAGATAATGTAAAGAGGTGCAGTTCTGAACAGAGGCTTTCTGCTACCAGGGATCTCCTTTCCAAAATCTTCCTAATTTCCTAAATCGTCCTTTGATCCATCTTGTCAACAGCCATGGTGAAAAGCACCATTTAAAGCTACAAGTAGTGGGCAAATGTCTTGTGAACAGGCAGAAACAGCTGCTCTGTGCTGGTGAAGGACCTGACAGTGTTGTGTATCTTGAGATAACCTCACTGCGAGATGATAGTACATCACTTAAACACGGTGCCCTCACTTCCCGATAGCATCTATGGATGTTTGTTTCAGTATAACTCAGTTCTTGATGATCTATGTTCCATTTTTACTGTGTGAGGCAAGTGTTTGGTTTAGTGGAGAAGATACAGTCAGGGTCTGTTTGGCTCATAGACCATGGCAAGCAACTTTTCTGTCAGATACAGTATTATTCTATGTCTGAAAGTATGATGGCATCCACGCTTGAGAGCAGATTCATGCTGTATCTTTAAGATTTCACTGGATTTGGGGCATGTAGATGCCACTTTAGAAGCACTGTCATTTCCTGTATTTGAAAGTGACTCTTTTCTGAGCGGTATTTCACTGGGGATTTTCTTTGAGAAGAGAACAGAGCTGGATGAAAAGAGTGCGGATTTACACACTTCTTCTCAAGTTGGGGCCCTGTGCAAATGTGCTTCAGTCACATCCCCCCCCTCCTTTTTTTTTTTAATCTCATAAATTTAAAATACATTTAAAATTTGTCACAGGTTTTCAGCAGCCCTGATAAAGACAAAGGCGTTTGTCCCTGTAACTGGAGAACTGATTACAATATAGGGTGAGAGGCTGAGCCTGCACCGCTCAGTGCACAGCCAGCACCCTGCATCCCCCAGAAAGGAGCCTCACCAAATCCAGTGGCCTGGGCACTGCCTAAGGGGGAGAGGGAGCCTTTCCGTATTTTACCCAGTGATGATTTAACATAAAATACAGATTCAATGCAAGGACCAGGATCCTTTCTCCCAAACGACTGCTCTAGCCATTGGGCTCTGAGCTCATGAGCATCCCTCCCATGGTGACCTTACTCTCCCATTCCAACCATCCACAAAGTCTGTTGCTCATTGCTCTGACCTACAGAAAAAGTACCCCCATGAGCTCCTAACGCTGCTCCATGAGCAGCAAGGATAGAGATGCGTGTGGCAGGACATCTGCCCTCGTGCAAAGCAATCATGTCGGAGAGAAAACCATGGCAGCTACTATCTCCAGGGTCAGGCTAAGCCTCGAAGCGGAAGGCTCATTCTTGATTTCTTATGGTCTTTTATTGATATCAGTGGTTAATGCCTTCTTAGTGTACATTAACAAATAGTTTTCTTGTCCAAGTTTGGGTTACTTTTTTTTTAATGCATTCCTGTAGAAGAGGAGACCTTGTCTTGCCTTGTCTTGCTTTGCCTTTCCCTTGCTTTCCTTCATTGTCCTCAGTTTACATCAGAAAAAAAATAAGAATTTACTCCTTTTTGCTGCAAAATCCCAGGTGTGGTGGGATTTTCAGTGCTCCGTAGTCCTAAGGATGCTCATGGAACCGTTTCAAACAGGTTTCTGAGAAAGTTTCCTTCTGCGCAAATAAGTTTTACCATAATAACAAGAAGTTGCATTTTGCCTGCAGGAGAAAGGCAGTATTGACCAATATCCAATGTCTCCTCATCTGAGAGACTGAAGTGACCTTGGGGATACAGGAGACTTCAGTGCTGAGGACATGTATGAGCCAGCCCACAGGCAAAGGCAAGCTTGGTTTGGTTGCTGGGCTCTGGAGAACATGTACTGTAGGTGATGCTGGCAAGGGTTGCAGGCAGTGAAAAAACAACAAGCTTTTTGCTTTTACACGTGTACAATATGAATTCTCTTCAATGAAGATAATAAATCAATTTTCCTATTTAAAAGGTTTTTTTATATATATATATAGATATATAAGTGTATGTGTGTTGGTATTGAAATAGGGACTGACATGAGAGGGGAAATGCCAAAAAAGTGTGGGGAGAATGCCAAAACAAAAGTGTTTCTCCTGATGCTGGTAACTGAAAAAATGGGCTATTTCAAACAAAATGCCATGGTCTGACAATCCCAACCTCGCCAGACTATTCTGCAGTGACATTAAATCGTTTGATTTCTATGGGGGCGCACGGGCAGTGCTGCGGGGCTGGGTGAGCCTTGAAGGACACGCTGTGTCCCATGCCTGAGGCGGCTCTCTGTCCCACGAGCATCCCCCACTGCTCCTCTAACCCAGCCTCAAAAACCTCCAGTGCCAGATTTTTTACAATACTCCCAGGTAACCTCTCCCAGTGCTAAACTCTCTTTATAGTTTGACATTTTAGCTAATATCTAACCTACTTTTTTTTTTCTTCAAATTAAGCTGATTATTTCTCGTTCTACCCCCAGTGGATCTGAAGAACAACTGATGGTGTTTTTCTATGCAACAACCTTTTACATCTTGGAAAACCATTACCCGTCCTCACTTTC